>OZ038379.1:85673938-86873938 GCA_964036045.1 Eutreptiella sp. 'Long Island Sound 2002' | reverse complement strand
ACGCCATCCTGACAAACCACCACTGCGATCAACAGGGGCCACTTGTGGCCACACACACCGACATCCACCGACGCCCGGCAGGCGAGGTGGACACCCTGCGCCTCGTAGGGGCCACCATCACCATAGTGTATATCACCCCAACACAGATGAAGATCATGGCCCAATGCGACGCCCACCACGCCCCTTTCCTCTCCGACCCACAATGGCCAGCACGCCACGTCTTCCAAGCGTACCTCCGCGCATGTGCTACGAAGGCAGGGCGCGACATGCCGGGGCCCAAGGACATCGACACGGCGTACACAGGCTTCCAGCGCCAGCACCCCCAGCCCCGCCCGAGCGAGCACGAGACCCCCAACGACGGCGGCACGACGCAGGGGGAGCCCACCCCGTCAGCCGAAGGCTGGACACCACCCACCATCCTGCTACTAGCACCAAACGGCCACAAACATGCTACCCGCACTGTCCAGCGACACCATGCCCCCTGGTCCATCCCCAAACACAATGCACCGGAGACCGATGTACCACCAGTCAGACACAGTGACCAGGGCATACCACGCACGTGCTGGCACTGCGGCCCGGCGGCCCTCGACACTCCGTGGCCCCTGCTGCACCTCATCTCCACCCACTAGCGCACCCCCACCGCCGCCGCCACCGCCGACCAGCAGGCGTGGCTCTCCCCCTGGTTTCACACGGTACCCCCAGACCACCCGGCGCACGTAGCCTGGACCCGAACACCCACGGCGACATGGACGTTCACCAACGAGCGGGCAGACCCGGACAGCGTAGCCATGGAGTACGACCGCTGCGACCCACACCGCGCAGGACCTCAGGAGGCACCCATGCGCCCCCTACAGCACAATGCCCCACCCTCCGCGGCGACAAAGACGACAATGAGCGGCGACAGACCATCACGTGCCAGAAGTTCCACTCCAACACGGGATACCTCTTCCACCTGATGTACGCGTATATCACCCAGGGACGCCCAGACAGGGGCCTCCTCCGCCTCACCCCACGAGCCCAGGCCATCATCACCCAGGGGATAGGCGTCTATGCAGCGCCACTACTGCAACCCACGCAAATCACCGCCAGAACCGCCCAGGGGAACCCCATCTACGTCTATCACCCCACAGCAATCGCCCGCCTACCCATACCCAGCGACACCGACATCATCTACTTCACTGACGTATCCGGCACCCAGCAACGCACCCCCACGGTCGGTTGCGCCTCCGTGCGCATCACCCGGCACGCGGACGGCCTCCACGTGGAACACCACACCGGGGCCACCATCTTTGGGGCGTCCACCCACGGCGAACTGTGCACCATGGCAGACGCCGTCACCGCCACACCGCCACCCACGACGATCCGGCCCCGCAACATCTGGGTAGTCGTGGACGCCACGGTCGACATCCACCTCACCAGGCGCCTTGCGGACCTGCCCCTCCACAAAGCACTCGAATCCGGCCTCACCACACAAGCGTTGGGACTATGGATGGCCTTCAAGGGCATGCACCCCCAGGACGCCCTACACATCGTCAAGCAGGAGTCACACCGCTACGCATACGGCAATGGACGCGCAGACACGCAGGCCAAACACCAGAACACCAACCACACCCCAGGGCTCGAACGCGTGCGACTGGACACCCCACACCACAGCCACCTGCAGCACCTGCCCCCGATACCCCCGGCCACACAGCTGCCCAAATAGATGCCCGAGGACACGCCGTACACGGATCGAGACAAGCAGTACCACTACCCCACACCCATCCAGCAACTGGGCACCACACTGGGCCACCCAGCGAACACGGAACTCCTCCGACGCCTCGAAGACTCCGTCCACACCCCCCTCTACTACTCCGCCCTGCGCCCGGATAGCCTCCCAGCACACCTACAAAAGACCCGACTCCAACTCGCCCTCGAACAACTTCCCCTCCTCACCCGATACCACCGATGGTATACGCGCCGCTCGATCCACGTCCCCGCAGGACACACCAAATGCATCTGCAGCTACGCGGAAGAAGAAACATGGGACCACTTCAAGGCGTGCCCCCTGTACAGAGGACTGGACACCCTCACAGACTGGAACCCAACCCACACCATCGCACAGCACGCTGGATGGCTGACGCAGTCCCCGGCGACCAAACAACTCACCACCGTCCTCAAGCAGACGGAGGTGCTCGAGGCAGTCCGCAGGGGACTCGTCCCCACTGCCGTCTACACCTTGCTACGCACCCACGCGGAGGACCCCCAGGCCACGGCGGCGCACATGCAGCGGACGGCCGTTGCCAAGACGGCGGAGCAGCTCACATACCGCACCCACAAATACCTGCAGCATGCGGCAACCCTGCCCCCAACAGACCAAGCCCACCTCCTCAAACTTCTGTTCTACCAATCATGAGAACCTACCCCGTGACATACCAACACGGAACCCCCACCACGTCTACACACCATCCACCGAGCACAGCACTGGCACAGCACACACGGACACCACAGGCACCGCACACACTCCCACCAGCATGCGCGCGCCACCAGCCCCCATCCCCCCACGCCGCCGTCCGTCCACAGGTACCACCAACCACCAGCCACCGCATGTCCCCTCTGCGTTCGCCGGCGGCTACCACAGACAGCCCTGCCCTGCAACCCAGACCACTGGGTCTGCCTGGGAGCCGCGCACCGCCTCACCCGCTGCCCCCACTGCGGGGACCTCAAACCCCGCCACCGCGAGCGGCCCGCGGCCCCAGCCGCATCCCCCCCAGCCAGCCACCCCAGCTTCTTCGGGTTCCTCACCGACACCCTCCGGGACCACCTGGGAGGGTACTACGTGGCGGACGCGGCGGACCACGCATGGACCATAGCCGTGGCCACGGGCAGCACACCCCTGCCCCCCCACAGCCCACCCCTACGCCACAGCGGAGGCGGCTTGAACGTGGCGGCCCGCCACATCCTCCTCGCCCTATACCTCCACCACCGAGACCTACATCTCCCAGACCCACAACTCCCGGCCCCCCAAGCAGCAGCCCTGACGCCGGAAGCGTGGGCCGACACGGCACCAGAGGAGATAGCAGCCTACCTCCGAATCACTTGCCGCCGGTTCAAAAACGCCCTCGGCCGACGGAAGGGAACACCTTACCCACTCAGCGCACTCCTCTACCCGGCACACCACCCCCACCCCGCACAACAGAAGCCCCCGGAGGGCTGCGCGTCTTTTCGGGACGCCCACCTGGCCGCCCCCGACGAGGCCACCGCCACGCGGATGGGCCTCACGGACCAGGAAACCTACGTCAGAGGCCTCAAGACGAGCCTCCAAGAGGCACACCGCTGGCACGCCGGCTCCCCGTCGCCCCCACAGGGACAGGGGGGTTCACCCGCCCCCGACACCCACCAGGCCAAGAAGACCAAGACAGGTCAGGGGGCCCGCCAACGCGCCCACCAGCAGGGCGCGACGCCCCGACCAAAGTCCGGGTCCAGCCACACCGCACCACCCCACGCCCAGACCCCGGGGCACACCAACAACACCGCCACCGCCAGCGCCCACCACCACCACCGTACCGCAGCACCCAAACCCTGCAGCCCAGTCAGCCACCACCGCCCACACACGTCCACACCATGCCAGGACCACCATACGCGCAGAGCCAGGGGACATGGCACCACCAACACCACCACCACGCCCCCGTCCCTCCCAACCCCTACCCCCTAATGCCCCCAGGCTACAGCGACCCCCACCAGCTACATCCCCACCACGCCCCAGCACAACCAGGCCCCGCGAACCACCCACCCCACATAGCGCACATCACCGCACCACACCATCACGTATTCCACCACCACCAGCCCCTGCCACCACACCCACCAACGCCGGGGTACCACACACAACCGGCACACCCTCCACACCACCACCACGCGGTCCAGCACCACCCGCCGCCCCCGCTACACGGGCCCACGACATACGAGCCACGGTACACCCCCATGGACCCGCGAGGAGCCGCGCACGCACACCAGCAACACCAGGGCCTAGTAGGAGCGCCCCACCACCACCAACAGCCCCCCCACCCACACCCCATACCAGCGAGCACCATCCACCAGCAGCCACCCATCACATACGGACCACAGCCCCACCCGGGGGCTCATGCGGCCGCCTCCCACCCGCAGCCCGGCACCACAACCAGTCAAGAACCGCAAGGTCCACACGGCGCACACACGCAACACCCACACGACCCACAGGGACGCCCGGACCCCCAGCGAGCACAACACCCACCCCCGCCCCCCCCACCCCACCACCACCAGCAGCCCCCCCACCCACACCCCATACCAGCGAGCACCATCCACCAGCAGCCACCCATTACATACGGACCACAGCCCCACCTGGACGCTCATGCGGCCGCCTCCCACCCACACCCCGGCACCACAACCAGTCAAGAACCGCAAGGGCCGCACGGCGCACACACGCAACACGCACACGACCCACAGGGACGCCCAGACCCCCAGCCACCCATGAGACCCACCGCTGGGGGTATTTTCTTCGAACGAAACCTTCGAACGAAGATTATTTCTTCGAACGAAGAAAAATTTTGAACTGTTCGAACGCCTTTGTTGTGGCCGTTTTGCTGCAAACATTGTGATTAAATGCTCAACACAGGTATTTTTGAGGGTTTGGTTCTTTGGATTCAGCCTGCAACCACCTAAATGCCCTGAAAATGTGTTTTCGAAATTTGGTGGACTTTTCTTCGAACGAACCTTCGAATGTTCGAACGAAGATATTTTTCGAAGAAAAAGACGCGGCGTTTACAAATGCACAGACAGGCAACAACAGAACCGCAGAACCACCAATGTCCCTGTCCAATGTAGCTCTCTGCGTCCTGGCTCACGACTCACTGCCTGACACTAGTACTGCAACCTCGTCTTTCTTTTCCGTATCCTCTTTGTCTCCCTCTCCGGCATCTTCTTCTTCTTCCTTTCCACCACTCTTCGTTGGCGTCTTCCTCTTCTTCTTTGGCCTCTTTGCCTTCACTTTCTTCTTCCTGGCACTTGGAGCTGGCACGCCACCGGTTGCCGACGCCACTGCCGCCGCGTTTTTGCACTCCTCCTCCGTTGCGTAGCTTCGGGCCGCAACACAATACTCCCCCGCAGAATGCCACATGGCAGAGTTGTAGTCTGCAGGGACCCAATAGATTGTACCGGCACGGCCCAGTTCGGTCTTCTGCTGCAGGATGTCTCTGGGTATCTCCGTTCGCCAGGGGCGCCACTTCGAAATCGGCACTCCTCTCCACGCTCCCCACTGGTCCTCTTGTTGGAGGGGAAGCCATGCCCACGGCAGTTCCCCTCGGTCTGGAATCTGTGTCTCCTGGGTTTCGTCTTCATCGTCATCATCTCGGGCAGGCGGCTCCTCCTCCTCATCTCCGGAAGGCGGCTCCTCCTCCTCATCTTCTTCGGTCTCTTCGAACTCCTCACTCTCCGAACTCTCACCCGGCAGCAGCCTTGCCTTTTTCTTCGGAGGTTCCTTAGCCGCTGGCTTCGCTCGTGGTCTCTTCTTCGGCTTCTTTGTCTTCTTGTAAGACGAGAGAATCTCGGCAAGGTTCTTTGCCCGTCGTCCGGACACAACGGGTTGTGGATCTTTGCCCCGCACACCACCACTGGTCGTCGACGCTTTTTTTTCGGTTGCCTCAGGGGAATGCAACGTGGAACTACCCTGGCTCAGGTTGACCCACGTTGGCATCGACTTCACCTTTCTGCGACCTTCTTCATTGTTTTGGAGTGCTCCGAGGACCGTCAGTGCTCTCGCAGGCTTCGTTAGGAGGTCGTTGAGCAGGCTGCCCGCAGTCACGGTCGTCTCAATTCCACGACTTGGTAGCTGAAGCTTTCACCTGACGCCAACGGCGCTGGTTTGCGTTGCTGCAACCTGTGGGCAGTGGAGTGGTAAAAGACTTCGAATACAATCTTCGTTCGAAGATTCGAATGTTCGAACGAATGTTTTTTTCTTCGAACGAAGAACATTTTTCGAAGAATAACGTACAGGACGCATGCATGGTCAAAAGCGCTCAGCTACAAGGTAAATGCTGTACCTCCCATTCCGGAATGTCCCCTCCCATGTAGCCATGCTGCACTCCTGCTGCGACTGCTGCCTGGAGCACCGTCTGCCACTTCGCCGGTGTTGTGCTTTGCAATTGTTGTACTCCCCCGGCTTGCTGCGCTCCTTCGTCCATCTGGGGTGCCTCACCACCACCCCGCGCCTGAGCGGTGACCTTGACGCCTTTCAAGCGGCCCGTTGATGTACATTTGCCCCACCCTGGGGGCTCTGAGGAGGGGAATCTGAGCATCACGGTACGGTCTTCACGCCAGCTCTCCACTGCGCCGTAGGCGTGCCAAACAAGCGCAAGCATACGTATTATCGGGGTTGGGGTGCCTTTTTTGTTCGGGACTGCGAAGGGGAAGGCGCGGGCGACCAGTGCACAAGGCAAGTCCCTCTCCACAGCCACATCTTTGCAATCGGCTGATAAACACTTTCCGAAACAGCGCCCATAGGTTGACAGCGGCGTAAGCCAAGCGTACTTCGGGTCCCCGTGAATGGGCGTATGCGGATTGGGTACGGATTTCCCTAGAATGAGGTCAAGGTAGGGGCGGGTGACTCCGGATTCAACGATTACCTGGCGGCAAGTGTCGAACTCGGCGCTGACATCGAACACTTCGTTCACCACCACGTAATCCGGATCATATTCTTCTGAATCCTGGGATCCAAAATCTAGCGGGTCATCCAAACGGCGAGAAGGGGATGGTGACGGCTCCAAATCCGCTGAACGCTGCGGCGGTGGGTGCTGAGCCAGTTGTGTACTACTCCGGGAAGGTGTTCCTGGCCATGATCGTGACGCTGGGGCAGAAGTTGGGTGCGCCTGAAGCAACTCCTGAGCACAGCGCGAAACATTCGAAAAATATCTTCGAACGAAGATTCGAATATTCGAACGAAGAAAAATCTTCGAACGAGAGTTCGTTCGAGGATTCGAAGATTCGAACGAAGACTAAATTCGAAGGACTACAACGCATGCCTGCAGGGCTTGGAGAATAACACATACCGCCACCAGTCTTGCGACATCGGCCTTGTCTTCCTTTGTCAGCACCATTGGGCGGCATCGTCTATTAAGGATTCGAACAATGCAGCGTTTGGGCAAGAGATCGGGCGCGTTGTACCGTGAGCTACAATATGGGAGTGCGTGTACAAGAAGGCATGCTCCATGGTTTGTAGTAGAGCAGAGAGCTGGTAGTCATCTGTGGTGCTGCCCCCTCTGTTTGTGAACCGCAAGTAGAAATCCTTTAGCTTGGCATTCGTGGTTTCAGCCAAGTCCTGGCAGTACATCCCAAGCCCGTAAGGTGCTATCGCCTCTAGGATTCTGGGCACATCGAACTCCAAGATTATCAGATAATGAGAACGGGTTTCAGGCAAACAGTGTGCGCGAAATTCCCAGGCCGCCTGCCGACAGTCCGCTGGGAGGTCAATGTCGATGCGCTGATAGGTGCGATAGAGCCGTTGCATCACGTCCCGCAACCGCATGACAGCCTGGTTACCCAAGTGCTCGTCGGCCAACCCCAAAACATGAGCAATACCATCCCATATAAAAAACAAACGCTTCGTTTCTTGTCCATCAGGTCTACAAGTTCCACCTAGCTGCCAACCGCACAGAGCAATCTTCAGCATGTTATTGATAGCGTTGCGTGCTTCCCTGCTGGCGGACAAGCATAGCCTTTCCAAGTATTCCCCAAGCAAAGCACCAATTCGCATAAGCATATGAAGAACACAAATAATGGCATGGTGTCGTGGTACTTGAAGCAAAGGTTTTGAAGCGCAGCCACGAGCTCCCTTGCAGACAGGGGTCTTGCCAAGTCGGGACGCATCACCTGTGCGCGTTCTGCGCCGGTGATAGCCCAGGTACCGCCTCTTGAGAGGGTTCCAAAGGCCCAAATTGTGAACTGACGGTATATACCAATGCTCAGTAAGTCCCAAAAACTTCTTCAAAAACGGTAAATCTCCGCCCAGCATAACACTTGCCGCACAGCGTGCGCCCTTCACGACGACGGATCGCGTAGTTATGATCCGCTGCAGGACCTAGTAGCGTGCAAAGCGCAATCAAAATTTTGTTCGAAAAACACGTTCGTTCGAAGGAAAAGCTTCGTTCGAACGGTCGAAGGTTCGAACGAAGGCAATATTCGAAGAAATAACACACCCTCAGATTCGTTTTCCAGACCCGGCGCAAATCCTTCAGATAGGAGTCACCACAGTATGCCAGCTCTAAAACCCAAATGTGTGCTGCATTGCGGGCTAGATGCTCATGATTTCGGATGCGAATGGTAAGCTGAGTCCAGCTTACACCCGCTACAGGATAACCATCGCCACTCACAATGAAAACCCACCCTTCTTTGCTGGGCTGTAGAGTTTCATAGAGGCAAGGCTGTGTGGAAAAGTAGTTGATCCAGTGATCAAACGGCCAGGAGACATTTCGGATGCCAGTTTTCTTGTCGATGTGGCCAACAAGGTGCAGGGGCTCCTTCATCCTTTTCCAAGCCAAGTTGACTCTCCGGCGGCCTGGCATTGGTTTCCCAAACCTTAGGCCAGTCTGTTTGTACCATACGTCCGCACGCTTGGAAATAAAGCGCGATAGAACCCGAAGGCGGCGTCTAGGGATTCCCAAATCGAGAAGCAAAGCGACTGCTTCTTCAGGCGAGCATTGAGCATCGCTGTGCCACCGTAGAAGTTGATTCAATCTCTGCTTGTCACCGCCTGGGTTGACTCGTGTGTAGATTGAGTGTAAAAGCTGGCGTCCCAGGCCGGAGGAGGTGAAAAATTGCAGAAGCGCGTCCTCAACTTCCTGGCTATAAGCATTCGTCGTGCCTACCGCGTTTTTGAGCGTAATTCCAAGTTGCACCATTGGTCAAACAGTGACACCCTTAAAAATACAACAAATCGGTTGAAAAAACAAAAAAAACCCTTCTTTCTGGCACAAATCTGCGTCTTTCTGGCACAAATCTGCGTTTTTCTGGCACAAATCTGCGGCAATCGCCTGTCAATCTGGTGCGCGCGCTGCTGTTGCTGCGCTTTTGCGGCAATTCTCCCCAGCAGCTTAGATTCGATTGGATTTAATTGAATTGCGATTAAAGCAAATACAATCTTCGAATTCGAATCTTCGTTCGAAGATTCGAATCTTCGTTCGAAGACTGAAGTTCGTTCGAAGAAAATACCCCCCCCAGCGGGTCTCATGGGCAGCACAACACCCACCCCCGCCCCCCCCACCACCAACAGCGCCACCCCCACACCACCCCCCCCCGCCCCCCCCCCGAGACCAGGCCACGGACACAACACGCGGCAGCCAGCACCAGCCAATTGACGTCGATACCCCCGCCGACACACGCCACCGCGAATCCCCCCTCCCGCGACCGCCACAAGATACCCCATCACCGGACCCCACGCGCGACAACGGCGACCACCCCCCCCAACCCACACCACCCCCCCCATCACACCCTGCACCACCAGTCGCCGCACCGGCCGAACCCTACGCCCTACACAACCCCGCAGCGGTACGGCAGCACCTCCGGGGACTCGGGGAACAGGACGTCGTGCTGTACCTCCGCACCTCCGGCACCAGCACCCCCATCCGGGCGGCCACCCTGGTCCAGGCGGCCACCCTGGGGGAAGGCGTCAGAGACTTCCTCTTCGACGCCTTCCTCCACGTCGCCCGACACGAGCGCCCCCCACGCGCCACCCCAGACGGCGAGAGCCCGCCCCCCACGGGGAGCCAGATCTGGGTGCCCCCCATCGACTGGGGGCGACACCTGGTCGGACACCCCGTGCCGGGGCGGGTGGACACCAAGGGCCGCACCCGCTACCACGAGCCCGACATGGCCCACCCCCCACCCGACGCCACCCCCGACAGCACCAAAGAGTGGGAGCGGGAAACATGGGTAGCCCGGATGGCCCCCCTGAGCAACTTCCGGCACCACGTCCCGGGGGACATCCCCACCCCCGACGAGCAGCAGCCAGCCCCCTCCACGTACATTACCCTCATGTACAATCTGCACTACACCCTCTCCACCACCACCTACAACGCACCCACAGACCACTGGGTGGTACACGGCACCCACTCCCTCCTCCCCGCCGACTACACCCCCCCCCCACACAACCCAGGCCCCGACACGTACGCGAGGGGGGACGACCCGGACGACCCCCACATCTGGGGCACGTGGGAACCCAAATCCCTGGACACACTGCTCTCCATCCGCAGCGGCTACCAGGGCCTTGGTAGGGCGATGTATTGCCTCGCCAAGTGGACCCAACGGACCTGGGGGATCCCCACGGACCGATGGGTGTGGGTGGTCACGCTGCGCCCCCAGCAGAGAGAAGCCCCCCCAAACCGCAGGGGACCCACCCCCCCACGCCCCACCATCCTACAACTATGCCCGTACATGGTGGCAGCCCGCCTCATGACGCTGCTGTGGCCGGGCCCAGACACCCCCACCCAAAACTATCCCCACCTCACAGAGGAGGACATGCCCGGCATCCAGCGATGCTTCTTCCAGACCCTCGACTACCTCCAGCAAACACACCCGCACGTCCTGGAGCAGATATGGCCACCCCCCGGGTAACCCACATGCCCGCGCAGCCGAGACAATGCCGCCACGCCAGCACCAGCACGCACGGATCACCAGGGAAAACGCGCGCACACGCCCGGTGCCCGAACCTGCACCCTCGTTCTCGCTACTTACAGGACCCAGCATCATACGCCCGCCCCTGGGGCCCAGGACCCTCCGCCGTCTCCCACAGCCCTCTCCTCCGCCTCCGACTCCACAACCTCCACCACCACGACCACCTCATCCACCACCACCAACACGTCCTCATCCAGCACTCCACCCCCCAGGCCGCGGGGGGCAACTCCCAAACGGGCCTCCAAACCCGCCCCCACCGCGAGCAGTCCGGCCGCCGCCAAGGCCCACTGTGATGAAACCGGGCCTCGAGAGGCCTTAGGGATTGATAAATAGAACTCGCTGTGGAATTTTTAATATGCAACAGGATAGATTCCAATGCACTGCTGGAATGGACGATCGCCAGATGCCTGTGTGCGCGCGCGTGCCTGTCTGGTCGCGCTGTAATGCAGGACTGCCGATCGAAAACTCCTTCTGGCGGTGCTGATAGTGTTAGATCTATCCTGATACAATGATGCATTCATGTGTACATGCATGTGTGTTGATAAGGATGAGTGGACATGAATACTTGTTTTGGAATGTCATGACATGAGTGTGAGTGCATATAGGTTAAAGGCTTGCATGCATGAATCATTCCAAATAATCTTCGATTTCAACCGCGAGAGGTTAGTTAGGAATGATGGGATCAAGGGTCATAACACATGGGTTGAGATAAGCTTGATGCATGTATGTGCATGTGTGCCCATGCATAATCCAATATGGGTATTGCAACCATTGATCAAGTTTATTGGGTTTTCTTGCTTGTTTGCCCTCCTCGTAACTCGCAAACAAGGGTTAAAGGTCGACAACGACTCGCGCTTAGTTCGGTCCATAAATAGGCTTTCCAATTCCGAATCTGGGTTCACATGAGCAAAGATGATGACTACATTGAGGTTTGGTATGACATCTCTCCCCAATGCAAGTTCGAGTGCAATTTTCCATTTCATGCATACCCAATACCCATTATCCCAAAAATCATGAGATATGATTCCAAGTCACCATACATGTTGTTAAACATCTATAAGTGATTGGCTTTCAAAATAACTTGACTTCAAGTTCAAACTCTCCATGAGGTTGGAGAACAATCCACCCCAAAATGATCATTTTGGTATGAAAATACCATATTTTCAGTTTGTGACCCATTTTGGGAGTGATGAGGTTCTATCATTCCTAGTGAAGAAAAATACTCCAAGTGGCTACATTCAAGCTTCAAGGTCCCTAGGACATGGGTACAAAAAGAGAGTTTCCAACTCTCATTTTAAGTATTT
Organism: Eutreptiella sp. 'Long Island Sound 2002'; assembly: GCA_964036045.1. Classification (NCBI taxonomy): domain Eukaryota; phylum Euglenozoa; class Euglenophyceae; order Eutreptiales; family Eutreptiaceae; genus Eutreptiella; species Eutreptiella sp. 'Long Island Sound 2002'. The sequence goes on along the minus strand of OZ038379.1, from coordinate 86,861,957 downwards.
TTCCAAGGTCACTATTGGTTGAGAAATTTGTGCTTTCTCCAATTTCCTCTATTTTGGGTACATGAAGTTTTGTCATATCTCCATGCCTTTGATGAGTTAGGTTGGAATACTTTGCCATGATTGAGAACACTCTCACCCTTACTCACTCGCCTTGTGAGACTCTTCAAGTCTCCCTAGGCTACGAGATCAATTGAGATCAATTTTGTCATTTTGTGTCATGCATGCATACATGGGCATTTCATGGGTATCACCAACTCCTCCATTCCCCCAAGGGTGCGTCGAGTCCGGAGTTGTCCTCTTGGTATGATTACATGTAGGATATGTACTTTGATCACACAAAGTAGGTTGAATTGGATCCTCATGGATATCAAGATATTTGCTTGCCATTATGGCCATTTTCACTGAATTTTCAGTGAAGGTATGTTTGGTGGGTGTCATGAACTCCTTCATAACTCCCCACCCCCGGTGAGTCAAGGGATGCCACTTGGCATGTCAACTCAGTGGGTCTTGGCCCTTAAAGGGTGCATGTTGAGGGATTGGGAAGTAAGTTCAATTCATGGGAACTACATGCCAATTTTCGACTTTTTTTCATTTTTGGTATCATGTAGTTTGATCATTTCCATGCATGTTTCTCATGCCACCTCATTCCTTTCCCTTACCAATCCTCCCATCTATTTTGCTTTGCTATCCCACTATCTTCCCTTACTCTCAGGACCTCCTTGTCCATCCTTGTACAATCCTCCGCTCACCCTCCAACAACCGGTAGTTCGCAACCCGAGTTCGCAACCCGAGTTCGCAACCCGAGTTCGCAACCTGAGTTCGCAACCCGAGACTGCAATCCGCTGCCGATTACATTGAGCACCGGAGTGAGCCGAGTGTTTGTTGTCTTTGTGTCTTTGTCTTGTGTCCTTGTGTCTTGGGGAAGGCCTTAGGGTAACAAATCACTAAGACACCAAGGGCATCATTGACTAGGCTTTTTTCTTTTTTTTTTTTTTACTCTGCAAGGTGGTTAAACTTAGATCCTGTGCCCTCACCAAATAAAAGGAAAGTGCTTCATAAATAGTTCTTTGATTTCCTTTGTCAAAATCTATTTTTGATTGTATTTTCCTGATGGCTGAAATAAGTGAGGTAAAGATGATAGGCTCACCACCTAGCCTATTACATGGTAGCAGTTCTGGTTCTCCTTTGGGGAACGGACTGGGAGAACTTCCGCCATCTCTTCCATATCAAACAACGAACATCGAACATACAGGACTTACCCCTCCTGTCCTGCGGAAATCATTGAAGCACGCCCCCCAGTCCTCCCCAAGACACAAGGGTCGGTTGTCGTCCAGTCCTCCTCTCTCCCGCCGAATTAGTTTTCGTGTTGCAAAGGGTAGAGGAGGGAATGCCGGTAGTGCTGTTGAGTACCAGGTTGACCCGGGGTTAGCTAGTGATAGCGGTATAGCTAGCTCTAGGTCCGGTAAGCGCCGTAAGACACTGGATGGGACCCCTGAAGTGGATTTTACTTTTATTCCACATCAGGCCTTTAAGACCCTTGTACGAAGGGTAGCAAAACATATCCGGAAAACCCAAATTGGGCTTTCCCCAGAGCCATCGGACCAAGGAGAAACCCAGCCTTCCGAGGATACCATGGACTCTGGGGCCGGATTTTCTGTGGGTGGTGCCCAAAATGGGTCTCAAGCCGACGTAGGCTCAGTGGTATTAGCCTTAGAACAGGAGGTGAGAGACCAAGAGGCTGCCATTGGCGGTCTCCGCTCTGCACACGAGGTTGTGCGGGGCGACGTGAAATGGGCGCTCATGCAAGCTGCCCAAGCAAAGGAGGCGGCAGACGACGCGTCCGCCGCGGCCCACCGAAACAGCACGGCCGTGGCGGGCGCCCGCACCAGAGCGACGGAAGCCCACAAGGAGGCAGCAGCGCAAGCGGGGGAGATCAACCGAGTCCGCGACCGGGTCGAGGAGTTGGAGCGGGCCATCCAGGCGCAAACCAGCCCCAGCCGCCCACCGCAGACGAGCCCCCACGCACACCCAGACCAGTCCCAGCCGGAGCCCCTCACCACCCCCGTGGGCGTCGAGGCCCTCAAGCGGGGGGTCGCCGCAATGGCGTCCGACGTCCGGGCGGCCGTGGCCGCCGGCCAAGTCCTGCGGGGAACGCGGGCCGTACTGGACTCCCTCCAGCCAGAGGTCGCAGCCGCACGACGGATCGCCGACGACGTCGCACGAGAGGCGGGCATCACAACCGCCACCGCCGAGGTCGCCCGCACGACAGCCATCAACGCCGAGAGCGAGGCCCAAGAGGCGGTCCAAATCGCCAACAAGGCGGCAAACAAGGCGGAGCAAGCGGAGACGGAGGCCAAGGCCGCCACCCGGGCGGCCGCGCGGGCAGAAAAGCAGACGGCGAAGTCGGCCAAGGACGCGGCCGAGGCGAACGACCGGGCAGCCACAGCCCAGGACGCCGCCCGCGAAGCCACCAACACCGCCGAGAACGCCGCGCGCCAAGCGGCCAACGCCGAGAAGAAGGTCACCGACGAGGGAGCCACGGTCGGCAAGAGGGCAGCCGGAGCCCAGGCCGTGGCCGAGGAAGCCAAGTCGTCGGCGGAGGCCGCATAGCAACAAGCGGCGGAGACGGCGGCAGCAACAACCGCAGCGCGCAAGGAGGCCGCGTCGGCAAACGCGGCGACGAAGGCCGCACAACAACAAGCGGCGGCGGCGCAACGGCAGGCCGCAACGGCGATCGAGAAGGCGGAGCGGGCCACGGAGGAGGCCGCCACCGCCAAACGAGAGGCGGAAGCGGCCCGCCACGAGGCGGCACGGGCAGCGACCGAGGCCCGAGCCGCCAGAAAAGCAGCCGAGCGCGCAGAATCCGCGAGGGTAGAGGAGTGGGATGTGGCGTTCTAGGGCGTGGTGCGGAACCCCCCCAATTTTGGGTGTTGTTAATATGGTTGGAACCCGGAATTTCACATGTTACATGGGTGCACTATGATGCAACAATGTGCCTTCCATGTATTGTTTGCTCGATATTGCCCGTTTTGCACTTTTTGCGATTTGATCTTTGTGTGCTCTAACTAGTTATCGCGGGGTTAGAACGGGGTTAGAGCACTAGTTATCGCGTGGGTTATCGCGCGATAACCTAGTTATCGCGGGGGTTATCGCGGGGGTTATCGCGCGATAACTAGTTATCGCGTGGGTTATCGCGTGGGTTATCGCGCTTCATTTTATGTTTCCCCTTTTCGCTTTAGCTCTCAAAGCCTTCGTATTCTTTGATAATGGCCCTTGCTGCTGCCCACGCTTGGTGCGAGCACCATCAAAAGCTCCTTGGGGTCCGTCGCCTTGGCGGTCCTGAGGGGTTTACGATGGGTGATGCCAATGTGAGGCGCCCTGTGGCGACCCGCTTTGAACATGGTGTGGACTTTGGACTCCTTGTCCATAAGTCCCCCTTCATGGCGGACGACCGAGACCCCCTGGTTCTCAGCAACTACATCTTCGAGTTGCTAGAGGTAAATCCAGGGGTTGCTGGATTTTTGATCCAGCTTCATCCGGACGATGTGGACGCCTTGGTGGAGTCCGTCACCGCCCATGCCGAGAAGGGTGCGGGGACGAAGACGACCCTCTATGTGGGTCAGGAGGAGGAGGAAGTGGAGGAAGTGGAGGAGGAGGAGGAGGATGCGGGGGGGGTGGGGGCTGGGGGGAGGAAGGAGAAGCCCCACAACCCCCTCATGATTAGTGTCCAGAAGGTAAGGATCCGACAGGGTAAGGGGAAGGGGCAGTCGGATGGTTGGTTCCCCCAACCCCTCACCCACAACACCCGCCGGGTCTGCACTGACGACCCCGAAAACAAGCTCCCCATGCACTCCCTTTGCCCCACAAGGGAGTGGGAGCGTGAGTGGTATGGGGTCACCACTCCCAACATTGTTTCGGGGCAGGGGGTGATTCTTTTTCCATTTGGGGCAACACCCCCCCTTATTGGGGAGGCGGAGGAGGTGGTTGCCGCCGAGCCCTTGGGGGCCTTTAATAGGGACCCCAATGACCTTGTGCTCACGGTGGGGGGGAAGCTGGTGGTCAACCACCTCCTGGAGCACGATTTTTTGAGTGCTGTGCAGCTCCAAAGTCTTTTGGATGATTTGGATAGGGTGCCTCTCTCAGAGAAGGCACCCATTTTCAATGAGAACCCCCCCATTGTCGGCAGGCCCCAAGATTCTGGGACCCGCCGTACATTGTACGGCAACTATGGGGGTGCCAACCACCACAGGCACAACCCCCACAAGCTCCATGATCTGCCAGTCCTCAAAAGGGTGGCAGATCGTGTGCTTGAGACGGCGAAGAAGACTGTGGTGGGGGGGGTTGGATGGAGCTGCACCATCCTTGACATGGCCGAAATTTCGAGCTATGACCACACCCCCCAGCACCTCCATCGCGACGCCCCCCCCTACACCATTCCTGAAGGCACATTGATTGTCAATTGCCTTATTATGCTAACCCATAATCATGAGGAGGAGGATGGGTCACATTTTCTTTTTGTGCCCTCCAGCAGTTCGGGGTTCCCTGACCCTTGGGTGGAGAGGGCTGTGCCATTCAAGAGGGGCACTGCCTTTTTTTTTAATGCCCTTGATGTCCACAGGGGGTCGGGGATTCCCAAGGCCTCCCCCACGGGGGTGTCCCACCCCCGCCTCATGGCATTTTTTGCCATTGAGCTTACCGTGGGGGGGAATCTTCGATTCCCCAACCTGCACGTGACCCAGTCCATTAAGAGGCCCCAGCTGGGGGCACCTGGTGGCCGGGTGGCCAGGACAGTCCAGTGTGATGGGGCGGTTAGGTGTAGGGGGAAGGTGGTAGCCAATTGCTACGGATGCAATCGGCTGATTTTGTGCACCGCCCACAAAGATGGCCTTTGTGTGCCATGCCAGGAGGGGGAGGAGGTGGAGGGGGGGGAGGAGGAGGAGGTGGTGGTGGACCCCAATGGGGTCAGCATTGAGCAATCTGCTCAGTGCTTGCTCCCGGTGGGAACAACCACCGGGCATTTTTTGTTGTCGAGGTGGGGGGTTGGGAGGGAGGTGATTGCCCCCCTCACTAATGAGGAGGCGGGGGCGGTCGCAGGCCACCCCGATCAGTGCCCCTTGGCCAAGGTGTGCCATGGGGAGGCACTGCCCTGGCCCACCCTGCAAGGGCATGTTGGGATGAAGGTGCCGGCGGGCACCATTTTGGTGGTGAGGAGGGGGTTGTATGGGGGAGTGGCAAGGGTGGCCCCTGAGGCGGAGGGGGTGGCCCAGGTGGTGGAGTGGCGGCAGGTGGGGGAGTATGCGGCCGTCACGGACTTCGTGTGGCTGCGGAGGCTGGGCCTGGTGCTGGACGACGCCAAGAAGGAGGGCCAAGGCATGTGTCCATGTCACCAGGTGTGAAAACCTCCCACAACACCCTGCTCTAACCCCTGCTCTAACTAGTTATCGCGCTAGGTTATCGCGTTCTGACTAGGTGCTCTAACTAGTTATCGCGCTAGGTTATCGCGTTCTAACTAGTTATCGCGGGGTTATCGCGGGGGGTTATCGCGGGGGTTATCGCGCGATAACCTAGTTATCGCGGGGGTTATCGCGCGGGTTATCGCGTGTTTTTTTTTTGTTTCTTTTGTTTTTTTCAGGCCACCATCTTGCAGCTGCCCCGCATCTTCGTCAAGGACGACGCCCAGGCAGCCGACGCAGCGGGCGGAGCGGCAGCAGCAGCGGGGGCACGCTCCATTGCCATGGGAGGGCGAGCAATGGAGCGTGATTTTTTATAGTGCGGGGGGGGTTCTGCACTGCACGCCTGTGTGGCGGCAGCAGCTGCTGTCCATGGGTTTTAGGGTGCCCAATGCTTCCTCTAACCCCTCTAGCTGATTCGATTATTGTTCACTATTTCTATTACTGTACTCTGTGGACTCTGAGGAGGGGCAACTAGCCCGGAACATGTCCATTTGACTGATTTGAGAGGCACCCTATCCAAATCATCCAAAAGACTGTGTGACTGATTTGAATTTGTGATTGTGGCGCCATGTACTCCGTGCCTGCACATTGTTGACATCTCCAAGGTTTCCTGGGTGCAAAATCAACGTTTGTGAAGGTTTTAGGGTGCCCAACGCTTGCTCTAACACCACCAGTTAGTGCGCACTAACCCCTGCTCTAACTAGTTATCGCGGGGGTTATCGCGCTCTAACTGGGTGCTCTAACTAGTTATCGCGGGGGGTTATCGCGCTCTAACTAGTTATCGCGGGGGGTTATCGCGGGGGTTATCGCGCGATAACCTAGTTATCGCGGGGGTTATCGCGTGGGTTATCGCGTGTGTTTTTTGGGCCCTTGCTTCAAAACCCTCCCTCATTTCGCGCCCAGGTCCTCTTATTCTTCATGGACAATGCTGTCAATGAGGCCCTGCGGGCTCTCAACACAGCCAACCTGCGGCGGTACACCGATCTGCAGTGCCCCAAGGCCCGGCGGCGGCGTGTGAAGGCGGTTCAGCGGCTGGTGCGAGTTCTATTGGGTGACCCAGACGTCGTGTGTGGCACCAACACCAAAGGCGAAGTTTGTTTAAGTGGCGGGGCGTGCACTGCCCTGTCTGGCCCACTTGGCGGCCATCTTGCATTAACAGCTCAGGAGCATGAGGCCCTGAGCATGCTTCGCATGGCATGCAGCATGCATCTGTCCCAACGGGCCCTTTTGCGAATGCCCCGCCGTTGCACACAACGGGACCTAAGGACCGTTCGGCAACGGATCATGCCCTACTTTCCCCAAACCACCATTGTAAAGTCTACCACAGGCCGCAATAGGGCAGCTGCCCATGTGCCTTTGCAATCAATTGTGCAAAATGCAATATCTATGGCCCGAGTTATTGGGAAACCCCCCCCTAGTGGCGTTGCCATTATTGTTATTTCAGTTGATGCGACTTCCTTGTGGAAGGCATCCTCTACCCGTGCGGATGTATGGGTTAATGTATGGGGGGGGGCAAAATATGCTTCGAAGGTGAAGCTATGGGCCTCATGGTTTTGCATGGATGGCGGGGATGAACAGGCTTTTTTGAGAAGCCTGGACATCTCCGCCAACCTCAACCAAGAGGTGAGGGATGTGGAAGAGGACGTTGTCCTCTTTCAAAACCAATTTTTGACTTGCACTGTCATTTTGACAGGGGATGGGAAGGGGATGCAAGCAATGGGGGGGGCTGGGTCTAAGTGTTGGTTGTGCAAAGACCCCAATGGGATTGTTGAGCAAATCGGGGTGGAGTCCACCTCAAGATGGGGGTCATTCTTGAGAAGTGTGACCCCTGATAGGCGGCCGGGGGACTACCAACATGCAGCATGCCGCATCCTAAACGGCATTGCAAAGCGCATTGAGACCACCCTCCAGGCCCTCCCCCCTAGTACCCCTGGTAAGGCCCAAGCTCTTGCAGCTTTGCAGGCCTTCAAACAAGCCCTCAAGGATGAGACCGCAGGCATCCCTCTTAGGGAACGCCTCCCTTCGGCCTCGAGGGCCACAGAAAAAGATTTCGATCTAACCAGCACCAAAGTTTTCCTAACCTCCCCCCCCTTCCAAAGGCAATTTGTGGAATGCCTCAAAGAGCATGTCCCCACAGTGAGGACCCCTGGGGGACCTATGTTATGGGTTGTTGTGCATGTCATGGTGAAATGCATTGAGGGTTTGTATGAGCTTTGGAGGGTGAGGGAGTTGTACACTCTAACCCAAGTGGAACGCCACCGTGCGTTGACCACAAAATTTTCAAAAGCGTGGGGAGACTCAGGTTGGTCCCCCACCAGGTGGATCCATTGGTGCTTGGCACATTCCACCTTTTTTGCCGAGAAATGGAGGAACATTTTTCAGTTTTCCTCCATCCCAACGGAGTATCGGCATGGGCCTTACAAGAGGAGGCTCAAAAATTGTTTTAAGGGTTGGTCTTTGGTGAGGCCAAGTATGTCCCTCCGCCACGTGCACCATTGCATGTCCATGGACGCCCTGGAGCAAGGGCTTTTGGGACTGGAGGCAGCCAAGGCCTCAGACATTGATGACTTTGTATGAAAAACGACCACAGATGCTTTGTGCCAAGTGTTTTGTGTTGTTTGTCCTAGGGAGGGAGGGAGGAGGGGTGCGCGATAACTACCCGCGATAACTGCGCGATAACTGAGTTATCGCGCGATAACTAGCGCGATAACTAGTTAGAGCAAGGTGCTCTAACTGCGTTCTAACTCTGTTCTAACTGTGCTCTAACTCTTTGACCCCCCCCCCAAAAACCACCCCCATGATGCGGGTTATGTGGGGAAAGAAAGGGGATGGGGGGTTTTTGAGGGTGCTGAATCCATTTTTTTAGGTGGTTTGCCCCAAAATTGAGGGTAGGTGGGTGTTCCAGAAATTGCGTTCTAACTAGGGGTTCCGCACCACGCCCTAGAACGCTGCATCCCAAGAGGGAAGCCGGGGCAAAGAGGGTTTCCGAACTGGAGTCCCAGGTAACACAACAACGCAGTGAGTGGGACCAGTTCAAAAGTAGTTTAGAGCGTGAGTTGGATACTCTTAGGGGTATGCATTCGGCGCAGGTAGTCGGCTCTGGGATATCTACACCCACAGATACGGCAAAATCGCCTGAAATTGCGGGTTATTTGAAACAAATGGCAGAAATTCTGCACGAGGCAAAGCTTAGTGCTTCAACTGCTAATGCCGAGGCGGCTAGAGCGGCGGCAGCATCACAGTCCGTGGCAAGTGTGCTGGACAAGGCTCGACCTGAAATGGAGGATGCCGTTAACCGAGCGGAAGCGGCCTCTTTCTCAGCCCAAGGCAACGCTACTACAGTGGACCAAGTGAGTCGTAGGCTCACGAGCACGGCCACTGAGGCAACTGCGTCGCTGGAAAGGGCGTATCAGGGTCATGCTCAGGCCTTGGCGGCCACGATAGCCGCCGCCTCAGCACCTTCTCCTCGCCAGGGAGGGATGGCCAGCCGCCGGTGACGGCACAAGACCTCCAGCGTGCCATTAACATGGCCGAAGCATGTAAACTACATGCTGAAAATGCCCACAGGAGCGCACAGGAAGCACTGGGTAGCGCTGCGCGGGCCCACGAGAGTGCTTCAAAGGCCGATGATGCTGTGGAACGGGTATACCACGCAGACACTCAAACAGCACGAGTGGGAGCAGGGCCTCACATGTGCACGGCTCAGTTTACACCTGAACTGCAGGTATTGATTGAGCAAATCAAACCGCAGCTTAGTGAAGCCGGACTCACCATGCAAGGCAAGCTGAATGAAGTGGTTGAAATGAGCAGCGATGCTCATAACACCATGCGTCAGCAACTGCAACAACTTGAGACCCACATATTGGGCACCGGGCCACTGGAGCAAGGAGGTCCAGAGGATGGTGGCCTGGTAGGTGATATCCGTTCTCACTACAATGACATCAGCACCCTGTGGGAAATGCTCGATGAGCAAAATGACTTCATGCTGGACATGAGTCAGCAATTGGCTGACATGGAGCACAGAGCCGCCCAAACGGGCACGGACAAACGGCAAAGTAGCCAATCAGGGCGTCAGCAAGACGCTCGGGCAGACCCGCGGCCCTTGGGGCACCGAAATGGTGCGGAAACAGGTCCCTGGTATGATGACCAGCAATCAGATCGTTCAGATGGATCAAGGCGGTCACCTTCTAGGGATGCAGGTTGGTACAGTGGGCCTAGGGAGCGCCGTAGGCGCCGAGATAGCCTAGAAAGTGCACGTAGTACCCGCAGTTTGATGAGTATGGGGTACGGTGAACGCAGCCGATCGGGAATGCATAAGGGCCCCCTTGGGGACTTACCGGCACCACCTCAATGGTGGATTAAAGGCCCATGGGGTCCATTGCCGGGTGTCCATGGGGTACAAGGGGACGTCCGTTGGTTCCAGATCGCCCCATACATGAATAACGGCTACTTTGTACCAGGTAAGGCGTATAGAGCCAATACTATTGCTCATCAGCTTTTGACCGGCCAAGCTGGGAGCATGCAGCCCCGTAGGCAGAGAATTCAGCCCACGGGTGTAGCACTAGGAATGGCTTTCCGGGAAGCCAGACCCCCTCTGAAGTTCAAGGACTTCAAGGAGGTACCCCATGATGAGGTGGCGGCCTCTGGTGAGGGGTACTTTGGGGAGCATAATAACTCTTTCTTGGATCCCAAGACCCGAGAGGCCCTTAAAGAGACGGCCAAGGTCCCAGTGTGGGATGGCGATGAGGCCACACTCGATACATGGGTCCAAGAAATCTTACAATGGAGGAAGGACTTCGCGTCCAGGTTTGACGACACACAGCAGGCTCAGATCCTAATAACGGCCGTAGGTCCAAAGGACGAACGAAACCGAGTTCGTAAAGCCTACCACCGGGAGGATATGTCCACGGCGGAGCTGTGGAGATACGTCACTGGACGTTCAGTGGAAAATCTTAATCGGGCTGAGGCTGTCTGGCGTGCTCGTCATATTCCAAAAGTGGTCCTTACCTCTAGGATATGGGCAGACTGGATGGCCGATTGGCTGGAGGAAGGAGCGGACATCCCTCACGGGATCACCATCTGTGAGGCCACCAACACGATGGTTGCGGAGCTGAAACAGCACTGCAAGGATGTCCCTGAGGACAAAGATGCCAAACAGGCATACCACCAGCTTTATGCTACCCAGGCCGAGTATGCAGGGCTCGAGTTAAACTACCTGGAAATCTTTTTAATGGTCCTCCCCCTCATCCAGTCTAGGGAATATAGGGAGCAAAAGGAGGCACATATGCGAAACCCCCTGGGGCTTGAGCATAAAAAGGTTCGCGCTTACGGGGACAAGAAAGCCGGTACGGGCAATACTGGGTCTCGACGAGGCAGTCGGGACGGGCCTCGACCGGATGCTCATCCGAAGAGGTCAGGATCGCAGTCAACTGCACGAACCAGTTATAGCCGGCGAGATAGCCTTGCCAGCACTGTCTCCTCTGCATCCCAGTTCAGCAGGCGAAGTGACCAAATCAAGCAGGCTCGCCAAGAACGTGAAAAGTGCCGAATTTGTGGTAAAACAAGCCACTGGCATCGAGACTGTCCGAACAGACAACGCACCGGTAGCGGCCAACATCGGGATAAAAGTAGATCGGGATCCAAGGCTAAACCAAACGACATTTGTCGTTCGTGTGGTCAAAAGGGCCATTGGGCGTCTGAGTGCCCCAACAAAAACAGATCGGTGAGCAAAGGCTCTGCTCAAGGACGGACTTCTAGCCAAGAGCGCCGATCAGGCCCTCAAAATGGTAGTGGAGACCGTCGGGACAAGCGACAGTCAATGGATCGTCGCAACGGGTCTCGGGACGGACGGTCAGGTTCCCGAGATCGGGGTCGCAGATCTCACAGTCCTCATCGAAGCCAGTCAAGATCCCATTCTTCCGCTCGGCCAGAGTATTCCGGTTGCCACACATGCGGTAGTAAAGAGCATAAGGCTCGGGATTGTCCCAAGCAATAGGGACATGGCACGCTTCCAAAGTCGACCTTTAGGGGAGACGGCAGCGCCCGGGTGCCATGCCCCAGGAACGCGACCACCAAACGGGGTCGCCGAAGGCCCAACGTTCGTATTGTCCGGGTGGTGCATAAGCCTATCACCAGGCGGGACGTCAGAATCTCGCCTGTTACACTGGAACAAGTGGGTACGGAGGTACTTCGGTATCCCATGAAGACCAAGAATAGGTCAACCGACAAAATGGTCGAGTTGGTAGTACCCGCCGGTATCCAGCTACATGATCGGTTTGGTCGACCTGAAATTCAGGTTATGGGCTTGGCTGACACCGGGGCCCAAATTGATGTGTTGGCTGGGGAAGAGCTGTTCCCGGCAGAGGCTTTGATTGACGCGCCAAACCCGGTGCAATTAGTAACAGTGGGCCGACAACCCCTATCAGGAGGCCGTAAGGGTGTTATTGCCACCGTACGACTACCGGTCGAGACTCCTGATGATGGGCTACAAATATTACAGTGTGTACAAGTTTTCATACACGTGGCCGCCATAGGACCTAGGGTGATCTTTGGTTTCCCGTTCCTGCTACGGTATGGGTTAGCGGTAGTGCCTGGAAGGGAAACCCTAGTTAGTACACAGAGTTTCTACTCACGTAGGAAACCGGCGTACCAGCATGGTACAATGTCAAGAGAGGCACATGAGGTTGCTAGTGCCCAAATTCTGGCTGAGTACGGTCAGCCCAAGAGAGAGGCATTTCAGTGGACCCCCCCTGCAATTGTTCCCGGGTCTTGTATGGCCACCACACTGTATGTGGGACCACGTACCACTCGTTCAGGTAGGACGTCAGGATCTAGGCGTACGTCGTCGGTAAGTTTCAGTACTACAACCCTGAGCTACTCACAAACAAGTTGTATGCAGCCATGGTGTTGGCGGCAAGCACACCTGGTGTGGGACGATCAGGATACTCAGATTCCCACTACCGGGATGTGCATGTGGTGCTATCATGCCGCAACAGGGGAAGGCGAACCGGATTGGACCCCTTTTGGGTTGCAATCGCGTAGGAAGGGGGTACACAAGGTCACAACCCATTCCATCCCCGAGGATCTTTCTCCGACAGATTTTTCTGATCGAGTACGGGCTGAAGTGGGCGGGGAGAGCCTTCTTTCCAACTACACACGCCACGTTCGGCGGGCTTCACTTCCCATTCAGCCCTACACCTCGGGTAATACCCTCCCCCATTCCATTCAGCGTCATATTTCAGATTCAGGTCAGGATTCACAGCATTCAGCTCAGGATTGTGACCATACGTCTCTCCCTTCCTCACTTCCTACCACCCCTCCTGCATGTATGTTTCCCTCCCTCACAGAGTTAGTCTCCACCCATCTCCTGTCTAACTGTTTCAAGGTAAAGAGACTTAGACCCGAGTCTATCCTTCCCACTAGGGGTACTCCAGGGTCCGCAGGGTATGACTTGTATGCGGCGGTTGAGGTTTTGATTCCACCCAAGGGTCAGGTACGAGTACCCACAGGGCTATCATTCACTACCCCAGTCTTTACATATGGTAAAATCCAGGACAGGTCGGGTAATGCCGCCAAATTTTTTCTAAGGACGGCAGCCGGGGTGATTGACCACGATTACACCGGTGAGGTTGATGTTTTAATTGGCAACATGAATTCTGAAGGTCATTGGGTGCGTGTAGGGGACAAAATCGCCCAATTGACCTTGGAGCTTCACGTGACCCCAGAAATTCAGGAAGTTAATGAACTGGAGGTCACCGAGCGTGGTGCAGGAGGATTCGGGTCCACAGACACACCAGAATTTAAGGTAATTCCCTCCCCGGGTAAGCCCCACTCACCCTCCCGCCCTGAGGGAGCTCAAATTTCAGGATTCAGCCAAACCAATCTCGTGCCAAGTGCAAAGGAGAAATGTCTCTTGTTATGCACCTATATTTCCTCTTTATTGGCCGCATACAGCGCAAAACCCGAGAAGGTTGCGTCGTCAACCGACTTTGACTCTGCAGTGAGTCAAGCGCTGGGGCTGGTATCAAGCCTAGTTCAGGTTTTGGTATCGGCTTTCCCCGACAGACTTAAAGTCCCCAGTAGTGCGGACTCAGCCAACGGAGGCGGTCTGTCCGGTTCGGAGGATTATCCTCCGGTACCTGTTCAGAAAACCCCTGCTCTGATCCCAGTCCAACAATTAGGATCAGGCATAGGCAGTGGTATGGACGAGGGGTGTCCATGGTTGATCGCGTCCACAGAAAACGCGGAGTTTACCGGTACTGGACCGGAGTTGGCACTGGATGAAGCCACAGGTAGCACGCTTGCTAGGTTGGACGTAGAGGACAACCGCGCCACAAGGCCAAACCCCAGGCCAAGCCCTTCGGGGTGGGGGGAGGCTCGTATAAGGTCGGCTCAGGTCACCGAGTTGGCGGCGGTAGCGTGTGCTAGTCTGGCGTTAACAGACTTGGATCTATGGGCAGATTCGGAGCTTTCTGAGTCTGAAATCGGGAATATTACCGGTTTTGACTCCCCTGCCAGCGATGTCGTCACAACCAATGGGTTACTGAAGAGCCCTAAGGTCGTAAAGTCCTCAAAATGGGCCAGTGGGGCTCGAGGCACAGTCACTCATATCCGGGCAGCGGCCCGACGGAAAGCACGCCAAAAAGGCATGCTGGATAGGGATGATTTGGCTGTCCGGCAGGATGTGGTGCACCGCCTGGAAAGGTGGGCACGGTCGCTGGTGGACGGGAGCCATTTCCGGGCTTTTACGGATGTATTTAGTAGTAAGTGACTGGCACGCTTTCCACGTTATTGGGACGCGACAAAGGACGGTCTCTCACAGCCATGGGCCGGAGAAAACCTCTGGTTACACCCGCCTGACCGCCTGTGGGAGCAGACGGTTCAGAAACTCAAATTTGAGCAAGGCCAAGGCATTGCTATTGTACCCACTTGTAAGGATAGGGACTGGTGGTGGTCACTGAGCGAGGTTGCAGTAGATTGGGTGGATGTTCCTGCGGGGGAACCATTGTTTGTAAACAATAGGGGTACTGTATGCTCTAGTGATAGGGAGTATAGGATAGTAGTCATCGATGCATTTGGATGGACGCCAGAAGGGGCAGCATCCGATCCAGTCGATACAGCCGAACAGCAGCAGGCCTTATGGTCCACAACACCCTCTCGTGGAGACAGTGTGCTTGTGGATCCACATGACTGCACAGTCTCGGCATCCTCACCCCATACCCCCCCTAAACCATCGGTATACTCGCTTCTGCACGGCGCTGATCTCACAGACAGCGATCAGGACGGCCCAGACAGTCAAGTTTGCCGACAGATGCGGCGTCGGGTTCGTCGACAGGCTCAAAAGAGGTCCACGAAGGGGGGCACAACCCAGTCAGAAAGCGAGGCATCCCCCGGGCCTGATTTTTCATCATCAGAGGAGTCTGGTGCCGAGCAGAAGCGACAGTCGGTAACACACCCCCCGGTAATTAACCCGTTAGGTAGGAATAGGCACATGTTAGGCCCCGCTGAAACCACCCAACATGAGTGGGTACAAGGATACCGTAAACACATCCAGTCGGTCATCCAGTCTGATGAAGATTGGGATGGATGTGAGGAACTCAAAAAGAAATTCATGGAACGGTATGAAAAGTCGGTCTTCCGTCCCATAAACACCCAGGATGTGACCGAGGCAGCCAAAAAGGCTCGAGGTCCACATTCAACACTCAAATTGGAGTTGTTGCCTGAGCACGCTGGTCCCAGGGCCGATAAGCCCATTCGCGCAGTAGGGGACCGCGAAAAGGCATTATGGGACAAGATCGTCAAGTTTAAAGGCCGTGGCATGCTGCGTGATGCCAAGGGCCAGCCACAGTGGGTGGCCAGGGCGTTCCTAGTTCCCAAGCCAGGGAAGAATGACTGGCGGTTGGTCATTGACTACCGTCATCTGAATTCCTGTTTGAAGGGCAA
Organism: Eutreptiella sp. 'Long Island Sound 2002'; assembly: GCA_964036045.1. Classification (NCBI taxonomy): domain Eukaryota; phylum Euglenozoa; class Euglenophyceae; order Eutreptiales; family Eutreptiaceae; genus Eutreptiella; species Eutreptiella sp. 'Long Island Sound 2002'. The sequence goes on along the minus strand of OZ038379.1, from coordinate 86,846,562 downwards.
CAGCTTCCCTTTGCCAGTCATCGAGGACCAAATTGCAAATCAGGAAGGCAATTTCATATTTTCCATCATTGATTTGGAAGATGGTTTCCACCAAATGCACCTGGACGAGGATAGTAAGCATTTGACTGCTTTTTGCACACCATTCGGAATTTTCGAATGGAATGTCCTACCCATGGGTGTCAAGGTGGGGCCAGCAGCCTACCAGCAAATGGTCCAATACGTGACACGTAATTGTCCGCAGTCCCGCCCCTACATTGATGATATCCTGTCATCCACTGGCAAGGCGGTGTTGGAACCGGACAAACTTACGATTGAGCAGAAGCAGGAACCTGGAACGCTCCGAAAATACTTTGAAGCACACTATGCGGACCTGTGCAAGCTTTTTGATGCACTGGAAGAGGCACGGCTGACGGTCAAACCGGCCAAGGTCCATCTGTTTAAACGCATAGTCCAGTATGTGGGTCACATACTCAAGGACGGCTGTCGGTACCCATCTCCCACAAAAATTTCCTCAATTAAGGAATGGAAATGGGAAAATATTACCACAGCCAAGCACATGAAGGGCTTTTTGGGCCTTATGGGCTGGTATCAGGTATACATCAAGGGGTTTGCTGCCATGGCTGCCCCCTTGATGAATGCCTTGAAGGGCAAATACAAATATGAGCCTCGTGACCCAGCAGCCCCCAGATCTGCCACCGGGGTGCCTCAAAAACGCAAAAAGATTAAGTTAACGCCTAAAGAGGCTCGCATCCATTGGACCGATGAGATGAAAGAAAATTTTGAGCAACTTAAGCAGGCGTTAACTGAGAAAACTAAGTTGTACCTCCCTAAGCCAGGCTTGCCATGGCGTATCATCACTGATGCATCCAATTACGCCGTAGGCGGAGTTTTGGAACAACAGCAGGAGGATGGCAATTGGCATCCTGTTGCGTTCTACTCCAGGAAGCTACAAGGCAACAGAGCCGGCTATGATGGGTGTACAAAGCATACAGGGCAGTTTGCCTGGACTCCTAGGGAGCAGGAAACTTACGCCATAGTGTGCTGCTTGCTGAAATTTCAGTCCTGGGTCGGAAACGCTCAAGTTGAGATCCAAACGGACCATTCAGCAATCGTTAAGTGGTACAAAGAGGATCTTTGTACCATTTCAGGACCGCTAGGACGGCGCGGGCGGTGGCATGAGTTTTTGAGCCGATTCAACCTGATAATCACCTACCGTGCAGGTAAGGAGAATCAGGTTGCCGATGCCTTGTCCCGTTTTGCCTACCCCGCTCGGGATGCTCAGGACACCAATTTTCATGGTGGTAATGACGACCTGGAAGGGTGGGAACAAGCGGAACGAGAAGAATGGCAATCGGTACGCGAGTATTTGAAAACGGCAGAGCCGGCATCCTTCTTTGAAGAGCAGGCCATGGTAAATGCGTTTTGCATAGCCAAACAGGCTGCTTTGGAATCAGTAAAGTCTGTTTCCCCAGTAGAAGTTGAACCGCTGTATCAAGGACACGATGGCACCTGTTTTGATACCCTCTCAAGCCGTTTTTGCCAGGCAGTGTCTGCACTGAACATATCTATGGACATTGCAGGGCCTTTGGGCCGCCCAGCCAAGGTGACAGGGCGCCAATATACTCGATCAATGAAGAAACGGCTCAATCTAAAGGCCACCAGCCAACATCAGGCCGCACTGAATTTGGTGCAGACCGCCTCTGAAATGAGTTGGCACATCCCGGGTCTGACCAATGTAGTCATCAATGACCTTGAGGCCATTAAAATACCGCCTGCAGTTGCTGTCTTGTATAAGGACTGGACTCCTCATTACGAAATGGATCCGTATTTTGCCCCTCATTGGGACACGTTACGGCTTCACAAGTACGTGGAGATCAAAGGCCAGTCTTATGCGCTGCATAACGGCAAGGTGCGTACGGGTGGCCGCATATGCGTGCCTTTTGACTGTGTCAAGCAAGTCATCAAGGCCTGCCACGAATATGCCCACCCAGGGGTGGATAAGACCTGGCAAATCTTCAATCGCTCATATGTCTGCTTCGGCTATAAGACAGAGGACATTAAAAGCATGATTGCGTCCGTAGTAGGACCATGTCCCGTCTGTGGTCAGAACAAGGGACGTAAGGGTCTACAACCAGAGTCTAATCACCCCGCACCGGTACCAGAGTACCCGTTTTCGTCCATATGCGTGGATTTTTGTGACTTAAGCTGTCGTCCTTGTACGGCCAACGGACACAGTTATGACTATGTCCTAGTGGTCGTATGCCGCCTTACGGGATATGTGGTGGCTGTGCCTTGTAGTAAACCCTGGATGCCCGTAGTCTGGCTGACATGTATCTGGAAAGGGTGGTCCCCATAATGGGTTTGCCACAGGAAATCTTTTCAGATCAGGACCATTTGGTCACTTCTGAGTTCTTCAGTGAACTTTGCAAATTGTCAGGGGTTTCTATGAAGCAGTCAACCATTAAGCGTCCCAGGTCCAATGGTCGCGCTGAACGAGCAGTTCAGGTAGTGGTTGAGTCCCTTAGGCAGTGGTTGCTGAAAACTGCCAGTAAAAATTGGGCTCAGTTGCTTCCACTTGCAGTTTGGGCATCAAATGACATACCTGGGCCCATCAGTGGGTACTCACCACACTACCTTGTCTTTGGCCGTAATCCCGTCGGATTCGGGGATTGTCCACCAGTGGTACCCCAGACTGAGTCCCGGGATGCAGTCGGTTTCTTCAGGAAGCTGGTTGCGGACCGCAAGGTGGTACAAGATGAACTGAATCGTATTCACCGCGCCAAGGCAGATGAATTCCGCAAGGCACACCCGCCACATGTATATGTGTTCGGGGAACGGGTATGGTACCGTGACTACCGGTCCAAAAAGATTACAGATAAGCTGCACCGCGTTTGGGAAGGCCCAGGAGAGGTCATGCAACGCTTGGGCAGCAATACTTATCTGATTGCTACTGAACGCGGTGAGTTGGCGCTGGATTCTATGCGTCTGAAGCCATATCTGGCCCCTGAGGAGGGTACCCCCCCTCTTCATTACTACACCGACCAGGAATTTCTGGTGGAGTCTGATAAGTATGTCATTGAGGACATTATCTCCCACCGCCCGGTCGGACGAGGCCCGCGGAAGCGCATAGAATGGGAGGTCAAATATCGGGGTTACCCTGATACTGAGTTTCAGCCTGCCAGTGCATTCATGCATGATATCAATGATATCTGGCGGGATTACAACAAGAAACATAAAATTGACCTCCAGCTGAGCGACATTCGCTGCATAGTGGCTCATTCAGCCATAGGGTCCGCGCTGGAACCTGAATTTCAGGCACGCCTAGCAATCCACACCGAGCAGGTGAAGGCCTGGAAGCAGGAAGTGGCGAAATTTCAGATAGGGGTGCAGCACAAGTAGCCTATGCCATCTATGAGTGTCCTAGTTCAGCACTTCAGCACCGTTTTGGGTTATGGGTTCTGGGTTAGTGTGACACTTAGTCTGATGCATTGGCTGCACCCATATTTGTGATTTTAGGGCTCATTATATACCTTAGTCACCATGGCCCCCTCTCAGTCCAAGTGCCTTGGCCAGTCCAAGTGCCTTGGCTACCACATCGATGCTTCGGGTCTATTCGAAATCTTTGATCCGGACATGTGGTACCAAGTTCAGTCCGCAGGAGCCCAGCGGTTCGTCTGCTTGAGCGGACTATGGGTGGATGCCGAAATGTATTTTGCTGAAATTCTTCAGCCGGGCAACCATATTGGAATGCCCATACACAAGGCACGGATCCCGAAGGATTGGCTGCTCTATTTTTCAGCCAACATGCCCCATGGGGTATGGAGGTTGCCGGGCTGCCACGGGACCAGAGCTAGCCTCACCCACAGAGGTTATCTCACTCCTACCTTCTGGACCACAGCCCACTCCAAAAAGATTCGCAGCGAGGACTGCAGGCACCTCTACGAGATTCCCCTGGACCTGTCCTATGGTGGAATACAGATTTTTCGCCTACGGCAGGGCCTGCTCATTTACGTCGCCCCGAGGAGGCACGGACAGAAGCAGCACATGCTTAAGCAGCTGAAGACTGCCTGGGATGTGCTGCCCATGTCGCGGGGGGTGCCTGGTACACGAGAGGCCTGGCAGGCGGGCCATCTATTTCAGTTTCCAAGTGGCCCAGTGCGAGGACATGTTGATATACCTGTTGAACTCGAGGTGGATCGCACGTTCTCGGCATGGGCGCCCCCTGGGGAACAGTTTTGGGTGACAAATGTCATCTATAATTGGTACCCAGGGAATGATTTGGACCAAGGACTGGAATGGTGGGTCCGTGTGCCACAACGAGAGCGTGGAGACACCGCAAATCGTGAACGGAAGCTGCGCCGTAAAACGGTCTTCCTTGCTCTAGTTTAGGACTTTGGTATAGAGAGAGCCCACTTAATGCCACTAATTTCAGCGATATAGGACTCTGAGGCTCCCACTTCAGTAATTTTCAGCAATAGGGACTTCCAGACTAGGGGTATAGGTAGTTACGGCAGGCCTAGTACACCCCTATAGCCCAGAAAAGTTAGTCTGATGTGTCCGTAGTGTCTCCTGCATTCTGCCCCCGATCAATTCCAACCCGGACTGCATTCAGCCCCATTAAGTGTGGCTCGTTGCAGAATTGGGAACCAAGGCACGACCCACGGTTGTCCTGCCATCGGTTCAGGGATTTCGGGACGACAAAAGAAAAAACCACAACAAACACTTCGTCATCGTTTGTGGGTGCGTTTGTCGTGGTGCAGTGTCATCTCTCTCTTGCAGAAGTGTGAATCGCAGGAGTAGAAATCGCGATAATCCACAGGTATTTCCCTTTGCTGAGACACACGGCCCACGGATGCCCTGTGATTCTCAGCCATTGTTCAAGGAGTGGCAGGGTAAGTAGATCACGACACGTCCCTGGAGACCTGTAGTGAGTGCTGGGCAATGGTTACGGCCCACGGCTGCCCTAACCAACCCGTGCCCTGCCATAAATGAGTGTCCACCACCTGCCCACGCGGACACACGGCCGACGGATGCCCTGTGTTGCCTTGGGATGTGCTGAGCTTGTACGGCCTACGGCTGCCCTACAAACCTCAGTCTTGGAGTCTTGGTACACAACAAATTTGAATCCCTTTTCCCTTGCATTGTCCCTGCCACTTGTCTCTCTCTCTTTGTACTTTTTCCTTACGCGCCAGATTTCTGGAGTCCGTTCCCGAGGCCGGGGTCCGCGAGGCCGCTTATTAAGTGAATTCAGCTTGTAGTGCGTGTACCGACTTGTTCCCCAACGACATGGCCGCGTGTGCGCACGGTAAAGTCGCATGGTGGGTCAGCGTCAGCCTGTGCGTGGACCGGCTTCTTGGACATGGCCATGATCGCGTGCGAGCGCGGTAAACACTCAGGGTCAGGGTCAGGGTAGTCCGGAGAGGCAAGGAGGGACGTCAGCTCCCCTTCGAGGGATTTCGCCCCCCCCCCCCCCCTCCCGATATGACAGAATTTCTGTCCACAGCCCCCCCCCGGTGAAAATGCGTTTTTTCACTTCCGGGACTCGGGCGGGGGATATAGGGTGCCACCCCCCCTATTTCAAGGGTGCTGAGCGCAACCGTGGCACTCTTTTGCCTTCAATTAACAACCACACGTCGCTGTAGGGTCCAGATTGGGTCCAGATTGACAGTTTTTCAGCTTATCAGGGTGAAAACCAAATTTTGATGCCAAAAATGGGGTTTTTGCATTTTACGCCCAATTTGGGAAATCAAAGGGTGTAACCCCCCTATTTTGGGCATCCCGAATTCATTTCTCATACCCGTTTGGACCCGCGGGGCACTATTTCCTCTTCCCCATTGCATTGTGTATTGGTTTCGTATGTTCCCCTCTCCCAAGTCATCCCTCAGCCCAGTTCCATTGATTTTTTGGGGCTGAGATCGACCACACTCATGGACGTAGCCATGGCGTAGTCTAGGAAGGGGGTGTAATGAAACCGGGCCTCGAGAGGCCTTAGGGATTGATAAATAGAACTCGCTGTGGAATTTTTAATATGCAACAGGATAGATTCCAATGCACTGCTGGAATGGACGATCGCCAGATGCCTGTGTGCGCGCGCGTGCCTGTCTGGTCGCGCTGTAATGCAGGACTGCCGATCGAAAACTCCCTCTGGCGGTGCTGATAGTGTTAGATCTATCCTGATACAATGATGCATTCATGTGTACATGCATGTGTGTTGATAAGGATGAGTGGACATGAATACTTGTTTTGGAATGTCATGACATGAGTGTGAGTGCATATAGGTTAAAGGCTTGCATGCATGAATCATTCCAAATAATCTTCGATTTCAACCGCGAGAGGTTAGTTAGGAATGATGGGATCAAGGGTCATAACACATGGGTTGAGATAAGCTTGATGCATGTATGTGCATGTGTGCCCATGCATAATCCAATATGGGTATTGCAACCATTGATCAAGTTTATTGGGTTTTCTTGCTTGTTTGCCCTCCTCGTAACTCGCAAACAAGGGTTAAAGGTCGACAACGACTCGCGCTTAGTTCGGTCCATAAATAGGCTTTCCAATTCCGAATTTGGGTTCACATGAGCAAAGATGATGACTACATTGAGGTTTGGTATGACATCTCTCCCCAATGCAAGTTCGAGTGCAATTTTCCATTTCATGCATACTCAATACCCATTATCCCAAAAATCATGAGATATGATTCCAAGTCACCATACATGTTGTTAAACATCTATAAGTGATTGGCTTTCAAAATAACTTGACTTCAAGTTCAAACTCTCCATGAGGTTGGAGAACAATCCACCCCAAAATGATCATTTTGGTATGAAAATACCATATTTTCAGTTTGTGACCCATTTTGGGAGTGATGAGGTTCTATCATTCCTAGTGAAGAAAAATACTCCAAGTGGCTACATTCAAGCTTCAAGGTCCCTAGGACATGGGTACAAAAAGAGAGTTTCCAACTCTCATTTTAAGTATTTTTCCAAGGTCACTATTGGTTGAGAAATTTGTGCTTTCTCCAATTTCCTCTATTTTGGGTACATGAAGTTTTGTCATATCTCCATGCCTTTGATGAGTTAGGTTGGAATACTTTGCCATGATTGAGAACACTCTCACCCTTACTCACTCGCCTTGTGAGACTCTTCAAGTCTCCCTAGGCTACGAGATCAATTGAGATCAATTTTGCCATTTTGTGTCATGCATGCATACATGGGCATTTCATGGGTATCACCAACTCCTCCATTCCCCCAAGGGTGCGTCGAGTCCGGAGTTGTCCTCTTGGTATGATTACATGTAGGATATGTACTTTGATCACACAAAGTAGGTTGAATTGGATCCTCATGGATATCAAGATATTTGCTTGCCATTATGGCCATTTTCACTGAATTTTCAGTGAAGGTATGTTTGGTGGGTGTCATGAACTCCTTCATAACTCCCCACCCCCGGTGAGTCAAGGGATGCCACTTGGCATGTCAACTCAGTGGGTCTTGGCCCTTAAAGGGTGCATGTTGAGGGATTGGGAAGTAAGTTCAATTCATGGGAACTACATGCCAATTTTCGACTTTTTTTCATTTTTGGTATCATGTAGTTTGATCATTTCCATGCATGTTTCTCATGCCACCTCATTCCTTTCCCTTACCAATCCTCCCATCTATTTTGCTTTGCTATCCCACTATCTTCCCTTACTCTCAGGACCTCCTTGTCCATCCTTGTACAATCCTCCGCTCACCCTCCAACAACCGGTAGTTCGCAACCCGAGTTCGCAACCCGAGTTCGCAACCTGAGTTCGCAACCCGAGACCGCAATCCGCTGCCGATTACATTGAGCACCGGAGTGAGCCGAGTGTTTGTTGTCTTTGTGTCTTTGTCTTGTGTCCTTGTGTCTTGGGGAAGGCCTTAGGGTAACAAATCACTAAGACACCAAGGGCATCATTGACTAGGCTTTTTTCTTTTTTTTTTTTTTACTCTGCAAGGTGGTTAAACTTAGATCCTGTGCCCTCACCAAATAAAAGGAAAGTGCTTCATAAATAGTTCTTTGATTTCCTTTGTCAAAATCTATTTTTGATTGTATTTTCCTGATGGCTGAAATAAGTGAGGTAAAGATGATAGGCTCACCACCTAGCCTATTACACCCACGCCCCGACGAAGCCCACACCCACGACCCAGCCGAAGCCCAAAAACGCCGCCAAACGGCCACCCAAACCCGCAGCCAAGCCCAAACCCAAGCCCAAACCCGGCGCCACGACGGCAGCGCGAGCCCGGCCCCCCGAGGACGTCCTCTACGACATCCGGCCCCAGCCGTCCCAGGCCCGAAGGCAGCAGCGCCCAGCGCGGCGCCCCCCCACCGTCACCGACGCCACCGCCACGGCCGAAGCGCGACGCACCTCGTCCCGCCACCTCTCAAAGCCCGCACCCCAGGCCCACAGACCGCTCCCGACCAAGCCAGAACGACGCCAGGGTCCACCAACAGCGTCCCCGCCCCCCTACCGGCCCTCGATGACAGCCCACATGCAACGCATGCCCCACTACCGCCGCCGCCGCGAATCCCCGCCCAACCCCGAGGCGGAGACCGTACGCGCACACCCGCGGGTCCACATCCGCGTGCACCCCCACTCCCCACGCACCCCCACGGAACAGGACTACGAGGAATCCCCCAGGCCCGCCACCGCCGCCGGTCCCCACGACCCCGTCGCACCCACCCACGCCCACTCCTCCGCCCAAGACCGCAGGCCCGCCCAGGAACAGTGGTGGCAGCGCTGGACCCACACGCAGCTCTGGGAGCTGCGGAAGTGGGCCCGGGGAGAGCCCTCCCTCGAGGGCCTGGTCCATCGGCCCCGCAAGGGGTCGGTGGAGAACTGCCGCCTCCGGCCGGCGGGGGGGGTGGATGCCGCAGGCCGCATGGGAAGCCATGCTGGCCGATGCGCTCCACCCCCTGGGAGTCCACCCCCGCAACCTCCCCGCGCCCCAGGACCACCCGTACGTCCTCAGGCGCCTGCGGGAGACCCTCCAGGAAACGTAGCGGGACGGCATCCGTTTGTGGGACATCACCCAAAGCCCAGCCCCGCACGCACACACCCCCTCACCACCCCACAAGCGTCGGCGCACCGACACCGGCGACACCCACAGCACCCCAGGAGCCCTGCGCGCCACACAACACGACGCGCCTGACCCCCCGGCCAGCGGCGCCGCCATCTAACCCCGTTACCCAGCAAACCACTACCACGGGGCGCCACGCCAGGCCCCGCCCAGAAGTCACCAAACCAACCGGACGCCGAAGGAAGCCAACGCACACGACAACGAGCACCACTACGCCCAAAGGCGCCGAACCCAGGCCCGCTACCGTGGGCTCCTCTCCACCCTCAGCACGACACACACGTCGCTGGCGTCACTCCTCCGCCGTGCCCCCTCCCACGCCACCGCCCCGCCCCCCCCCCCTCCCGCCGCACGTCCCCACGCCGCCCAGCACCCAGCCCCACACACTGCGGCACAGCATCGCCCTAGTCCGGCTCCTCCACCATCGCGCCACTTGGCACCTCACAGTAGACCGCCGTCCTGTGGTCCCGCTCCCCCCGGCACCGCTCCCGGGGCCGCACCCGGCCCACGTCGTGTTCGCCCCCACGTCGCGGGCCGCGGACATCCTCCCGCTCCTCGCCGCCACCCCTCCCGGGCATCGTATACTGCTTGCCGCCAACCACTCGGTCCTCAGTGAGGTCCTCATCGGGCACGCCGACGCCCTGCACGTGCGCCCGCTGCTGCCCAACCTGCACGCTGCGTACGCCCCCGGCACGCCCGTCGACCCCTCCGTGCGGGACTCCCAGTGAGGCCACCGGCCACCGGCCGGCCCGCACGCACCACCCCGCACTCGCCTCGGGCGCACGACCCCGTGGACGCCGCTACCCACACGCCCGGCCCCGCGCAACCGCCTAACCGAGCTAGAACCCAAGCACAAATCAAACCCGAGCCACACCCCGAAACCGCTAACCCTTGACTCCTAACCAAGCCCGCGGAGGGAACAACGTAACCACAGCCCACACCCACAGCCCACACAGCCGCCTAACCAGCTAGCTCCAGAAGCAAAGAGACACCTCACCAAACCCACCCTGACCCAAGCCCGTGTACATCAGAATGCGCGAGCCGCACCCCTGGGGCGCGACCGCCGCCACAGCACCAACGACACACGCCAGAGGACACAACGCTATTGCACCGCCGCACCAGCTGCCCGTGCCTGTGCCTGCAGTGTATCCGCGCCCCTGTTTTTCTCTTATCTGTTTTTTCTTTTTTTTTTCTCCAAAAAAAAAAAAAACAAGAAAAAAAAAACGAAAATTAGGGGGGGAGGAAGAGGGACACAACCACCCATGGCACACGCGCACCGCACACAGCACGCACACCGGTGAACAGGAGCCTAGTGGCCCAAGACACCGCACATGCAACACAACACACCGAGCGAGCACACAGGTGAACAGAAGCCAGCTGGCCCAGGACACCGCAGACGCACCACAGCAAACCGCGCGGGCACACCGGTGAACATGAGCCCAGCGGCCCAGGACACTGCACACACGTAGGGCGGCCGAGGGACAGGAAAGAATCAATACCCCATGGGTCGGACGCACTGGGGCGACCCAGCCGACCCACCGGGCCAGTGGCGGGAGCGGTACTCCAAGGCCACTGGTCCGAGCCCGGCCAGGCTGCATCGGGGACCATGGCAAACGTCACCCGGAGCCATGGAAGCAACCGGTGACAGGCGAGCCGGTACACAGTCCAGGAGGGGGTCACCTGCCAAGAAGAGTGGCCCCGCAACTCAAGTCACAAGGGTGAGGCGGTCGTACCGTAGACAAGCGGGAGCAATACCCCTTGTGGTGAGAGATACTCCACACGGCTGGGCAGCCCCCCAGAGCTGCCGCCCAAAGGAGGGGGCATGTGGCCCTACCCATGGACACATGTGGGGACACCCTCCCACCTGGGACACATGGACCGGGTGGCCGCGACAATGCCTTCCCAAGCACATGCGGGAGCGGCTCAAGAGGCACCTGACATAGGGCAGTGGGAGGGACAGGACGTCCCCTTGGTAAGACCTTCTTCCTGCAATGTCAAAGGAGGCATCCCGAGCTCCCGAAGATACCTACCTACCTACCTTCTTCCAGGACCACCTTGGGATCGTTGGTCACTGTGCCGTCCTGTAGGCGTACCGCCTTGATGCCTCGCTGGCCCGTCTCCCCCAGGACCTTGTCCACGTGTTTCAGTGATTTGTAGGGTTGGGGGTTTTGGAAGTAGCGCTGTTGTTCTTGCGCCAGCTCCTTCGCCCGGCGGACGTGCCATTCTCTGAGTTGCTGGCGTGCGGTTTCCAGTCGTGCTGCGATTTCCTGGGCGTCATGTTGGGCTTGCAGGTCATGTGAGTGCATTGCGTGTGCAGTGCTCGGTTGTTGTGCCATATGGTTGTGACCAGGGATCGTAGGTCTTGATGCGGGGTGGCGTCGTCCCGTGTTCTGCGCTGCCTGCTGAGGCCGCATGCCGTGGCCGCCTGTCGCATGGCGAGGTTGAGATCCGTTTTGTCTTGCTGGCCCGGGATGCGTTGTACCGTGCGGTAGTATGCTACCCATCCGTGGATGTCGTTCTCTCCCGGCGGTTGGATGGGCGGTTGTTCTTCGTGGTCCATGCCATCCGTGGAGGCCGGGGGTACCTGAAGCACCTTGATTTGTACCTCCAGGGGTCGGTGTCCGGTTATCTTGGATGGCAGGTCGTGGTATTTCACCCGCGTCACCTCGACGTGTGCCGAGTCCGCGTAGCAGAGGTCGATGCGGGAATCTGTTGCGCCAGGTTGTGGTGGTCTGTGTGAGGGCTGGCCTCGTAGAGAGGCTGTGAGGTCCTCTAGGCCTAGATGTTGCATGGCCACTTGTACCGCTGCGTCCTCGGGCGTCGGTCGTCCCCCGCGATCGTCCGCTGATGGGGCCGCATTGAAGTCTCCTACGATGACAGTCGGGCCCATCATGGCAAGTTGCCGGTAGGCCTCCATGAGATGTTCGAGGAACGTCTCCGTGGCGTCTCCAAAGAGGACGTGCACATTGATGACATTCAGTTGCCACGTTGGGCCTACCAGTTCGTATGCCGCTAGGCGGCCTTCCACCCCCAGGTGGTGGTGGATGTGTACTTGGACTTCACTTTTGTGGGACATGGGAACCCACTTGACCCATGTGGTGCGGTATTGGTGTCCCGTCCTGGTGAGGATGGGGGTTAAGCTGGGGTGGGTTGTCTGGGTTTTGAGGGTCTGCTCCTGCCACACCATGGCGTCCGGGTCGCATTTCGCCATGATGGGTACGTCTTGTAGGTCCTGAGCTTTGGTCGCATCGTACAGGGCGCCCGGTTCGTTGAGGGACATGAGAGTGACGAGCGCAGTTGTGACCTTGGGGGCGCGCGTGTTGGTGGCCCCTGGGGGGTCCCCGGCGCGGCGTGGTAGTAGTCATTGTCCCAGTCGCAGTTTGTGGTTGATCGCTGCGGCCATCCTCTCTTCCTCCGGTACATCCGGTTCCTCGAGCCATGTCTGTGGCACGTCACCCGTCCAGACGGGGCCCGGTGGTACCTGGTTGGCGGGTGTGCGGAGCTGCACCGGGCACTCTGGGAATTGTCTGTCGTCCCAGAGTTCGAGGTTTGAGGTCTCCACTTTTTCGCCCCATTCTGGGAGTGCGTGCCACTTGATTTTCAACTGTAGGTTGCTGTGTTGGCCCGGTGTGGCCAGTCTGCCCTGTATCTTGCCCCGGAACCATACGAATTGTTTCGGTTGCCCTTTAAGCGTGGTTCAGTATACTCCTTGTACTTCTGCGCCGTCTGGCCACTCGGGGTTGCATGGCGGCACGTTCCGCCCGTGTGAAAAGCGGGCATGCTGGGGCCTTCGGCTTCGGTTGCGGATCGGGTGGCAGCGGCGCTGGGGCCACTTTGGGCTCCGGTTTGGGCCGTTTGGCCCTGCGGGCTGAGGCGTCCGCTGCCCCCGGGCGGGGCCTCGGTTTGGGTTGGGGCTGCTCTGGCGCCGGTTTGGGGGCTTGCTTCGGTGCGTCGTGTCGGAATATGCTGTACGCCGGTCCATGTCCCTCCTGCGGCCTGTGCATACCCCGAAGTCGGTTCGTGTGTTCTTGTAGGCTGGTGGTGCGGAGTTTGAGAGTTCGTTCCGTGTCCGTGCGCCTGTGCTGTCCCGTACTGCCGCACATAGGCCGCCAGGTTGAGCGTGAGTGTAAGCCATGTCTCGGGTAGCGTGGTGTCCGTGGCTGGGGCATCCACTGTCCAGTGCATCGCCGTTTTGAGGGCTAGCCAGTGCGCCCTGGGGTGGTTGGTGTGGTGGGTGGAGTGGCTAAAACGGTCCCCCAGTGCCAGTGGGGTCGCCAGCTTTGCTGCCGGTGTGAATGTGTGGACCCTGTCTGTTGTGCCCGTGGCGTTCCACCGCGCCACCCACCATGTGTGTTGGTGGCACATTAGTGTCACCGTGGGGGTATCCGGGGGCTTGTCATTAAAGACCGCCCAGTCAGTGACCTTCCGACCCGTGGTTTTCCGGTCGTGTTGTTCTGGTGGACTGGTCAGGGTCACCAGGTGGTTCATAAGGTCCGGCGTCAGGGTGTCTTCTGTGCCCTGTATCCCCAGCTCCCAAATCCTAGCCCAATAGGGGAGGTGGTGTGTTATGGCCTAGAGTGGCACTCAGGACCATGTCCTACCCTGACATAACTTTGGTTGGACTTGGAGTCGATTGGGCTTGGAGAATTGCCCCATGAAGATGACCTCACAGCATAGCAGAATTAGGCAAATCACACCACAATGCCCAAAATTCAATTATATACTCAAAAATGCATACGGCAAATATTCAAATGCTCCATGCATGTGTCAAACCGGAAAGTAATATACAAGGGTGATATAGACCAAAGGTCCATGCCCCAGAATATCCCAACATTGGCTCCCAAACCCCTCCGGATATATGCATGCCATGCTTCACAAGTCGACTCACGAATTTTAGACCTAATTTTGTGAGGCCTCGTGTGCCACGCCAAAGTGACCACGTGATTAGACATATGGTGAGGTACAACACCGAAGCATATGCCAACATATAATCAACATACCATAGTTCACGGATCTCTAGGCACTTTACTGTTAGCCGACCAGTTGAGCACATAAAATACAAAAATGAGCATAAAATGAGGTCAAAAACATGCAAATAATGCCAAATTCAAGATAATGACAATAGTATATAACTTCGCTCACCCATGGTATCAACATATGGTTCAACACACTATTGCTTGGAACCATTTGTGAACAATCCCCCCACTTGGATCCCCAAATGGACGCATGAAGACACCTTCGAACCTCCTCTCAACATGCACCATGAAAACGGGAAAATTGGCAATGGCGCTTATGGGTCGCTCTGTACGGCTTCCCACGTGCACTATATGTGCGGTAGACATAGTCTAGCGCTATGGAGCTCACCATTGGGACATGGGCAAAGCCCTTGCCACGTATGACTCCACATATCTTCCTACAAACGGAGAGATATAACATGGGCGTGAGCATAGCGAAGCACATACCATGCATATAACACATACCCTCAAAAATGGCTCCCACCATGGTATGTCATGACCCTCCATGGCCATAACTTCACGTGAAAAATACGTAGGAACCCAAGGAAAGTTTCTATGCAACACCAACACTCGTGCGGTACACTCGAAACCCATATTAAAATATTTGGTATCATGGTCCAAGAGTTGTAAAGCCCTTTCTACCCTCTTGACCATGATCCTTTGATACCACAAGCAGGTGTGCATACCAAGGGCGTTTGACGCTTCCTAAATTAAGTTGAGACCAAGGCGGTTCCAACCCGAGTCTCAAAATTGAACTTCCACGCAGTGAGCCAGAGATATGATTTTTCAAAGTGGCCCCACGAATCAACTTTGTTTCGCCTATATATTTTTTTTGCACTGAACGGCGCCTGCTGATGGCTGGCCAGGCCGAATCGTTTCGCCTCTATCTCCAAGAAAAATGAAGGAGACAACCAAAGGAAAGTTGATTTGTGATCGCGGAAAAATGTAGGACCACTGGAAATTCATCATATCCAGTGCGGTGACCTCGAAATCGAAAATCCGATTCTGAATGTCTGAAAAAATCGGATTAATTTTGCGAGTGTATAACATGAGAATTGCGGAAGCAACGAACCCTTTTCTGATGAAAATTGCCCCTTCATCGGGGTTTCCGCTAAAATATCTCGAAATAACAGTTAACCAATCGGTTACCGCAAAATCGCGAGCCAACTGACAGTCGCCGATACATTGACAATCAGAACGGATAGCTGAAAAATTACGGAAACATTATGATAAAAAAACCCTGTTGATTCCTGATATTTTGATATATAAATCTCAGCCGGCGGCGCCTCGGTATTGAATATGGCCGCTCATAGCTGGACTGGCCAAGCCTATCACACTATCACATCAGGTTAGGTCAGGTGGCCCGGAGAGCATGATATCAGCCAATGGCGGCTTGCCGGCCCATAGATACACACCCCAAGTGACCCAAAGATGGCCACGGCGGTCCGAACCGGCTTCAGTGTCCCCAGCTGCATCTCAATGCGGCACGATCCCATGCTTCGGAAATTGCCACATTCGCAAGTGAACTGCTGCAGCATGCGTGCCCTGCGCTACCGTGTCACATCCAGCACCAGTCTTGACAGCGTATTCACAGATTGCAGTTCGCTCTTTTCCCGCCACCTTCTGTGACCCCTGCACATTGACTGGCCGTGGTTTGCATAGCATTTTGGGTTCAGCCGTCCAAATAAAAATGTCGCTTCAAGAGCAGGGAACGTTGATAATCCCCACATCTCGGAACCCATGTGAGCTGCATTCGGCAGCCTGTCTGCCTCGGGATTGTTCTGTAAATTTTCACTGCATTGGCTGAAGGAGCTTCGTGAAACGTCCTTCGGTGTTGGTGATGACGAGGACCTGTGCAGCTCACCACCAGGGGAATACCACATCGCTGGCACACATGGTACGTGCCGTCACCATGCCAACGCAGAGTGTCCCCAGCCGCATCTCGATGCGGCACGATCCCATGCTTCACCAATTGCCACATTTGCTAGTGAACTGCTGCAGCATGCGTGCCCTGCGCTACCGTGTCACATCCAGCACCAGTCTTAACAGCGTATTCACAGATTGCAGTTCGCTCTTTTCCCGCCACCTTCTGTGACCCCTGCACATTGACTGGCGGTGGCTTGCATAACACTTTGGGTTCAGCCTTCCATATAAATCCGTCGCTTCAAGAGCAGGGAACGTTGATGATCCCCACATCCCAGAACCCATGTGAGCTGCGTTTGGCAGCCTGTCTGCCTCGGGATTGTTCTGTAAATTTTCACTGCATTGGCTGAAGGAGCTTCGTGAAATGTTGTTTCGGGGTGGTGATGACGAGGACCTGTGCAGCTCACCACCAGGGGAATACCACATCGCTGGTATGTGCCGTCACCATGCCCACGCAGAGTGTCCCCTGTCGCATCTCGATGCGGCACGATCCCATGCTTCACAAATTGCCACATTCGCCAGTGAACTGCTTCAGCATGCGCGCCCTGCACTGCCGTGTCACATCCAGCACCAGTCTTAACAGCGTATTCACAGATTGCACTTCCCTCTCTTCCCGCCAAGTTCTGTGACCCCTGCACATTGACTGGCCGTGGTATGCATAGCACTTTGGGTTCAGCCGTCCATATAATAATGTCCCTTCAGGAGCAGGGAACGTTGATGATCCCCACATTCCAGAACCCATGCGAGCTGCGTTTGGCAGCCTGTCTGTCTCGGGATCGTTCTGTAAATTTTCACTGCATTGGCTGAAAGAGCTTTGTGAAACGTTGTTCGGGGCCGGTGATGACGAGGACCTGTGCAGCTCACCACCAGGGGAATACCACATCGCTGGCACACCTGGTACTTGCTGTCACCATGCCCAGGCATAGGGTCCCCTTCACAGCCGCATCCCGATGCGGCATGACCCCATGCTTCCCACATTTGCAAGTGAACTGCTGCAGCATGCGTGCCCTGCGCTGCCGTGTCACATCCAGCACCTGTCTTAACAGCGTATTCACAGATTGCAGTTCCCTCCCTTCCCGCCTCCTTCTGTGACCCCTGCACATTGACTGGCCGGGGCTTGCATAGCACTTTGGGTTCAGCCGTCCATATAAAAATGTCGCTTCAGGAGCCAGGGAGCAGGGAACGTTGATGATCCCCACATTCCAGAACCCATGTGAGCTGCGTTTGGCAGCCTGTCTGCCTCGGGATTGTGCTGCAAATTTTCACTGCATTGGCTGAAGGAGCTTCGTGAAACGTTGTTCGGGGCCGGTGATGACGAGGACCTGTGCAGCTCACCACCACAGGAATACCACATCGCTGGCACACCTGATATGTGCCGGCACGGTGCCCACGCAGAGTGTCCCCAGCCGCATCCCGATGAGGCACGATCCCATGCTTCCCACATTCGCAAGTGAACTGCTGCAGCATGCGTGTCCTGCGCTGCCGTGTCACATCGAGCACCAGTCTTAACGACGTATTCACAGATTGCAGTTCTCTCTCTTCCCGCCACTTTCTGTGCCCCCTGCACATTGACTGACCGGGGTTTGCCGCATTACTGCCTGCGTGCTGTACTGCTGGATGCGTGAGGGGTCTTTTGTGGCATTTCTCAGTGTATGGCCTCGTGGTTCGTCACATCGTGTCAGAGACATGCTCTTCCACTGTATTTCTCACCCGGTTTACTGCTTTTGCTCCTGCAGGCAAGGCTTTGGCAAGGGCAAACAACCTGGTGACGAAATGCATGGCACCCCCCTCCCCCCAGCCCCAATTTCCATTGGATTGCATACAGGTCCAGAGGGGCATGTATGAATTGGTACGCAGTCAATATCGGTAAGTACACATGGCCCAGGTGATGCATGCCCATATGCCCTTTTGTGCCATAGTGTGTTTGTCTGTATCGGTTTGTAGTCAGTATCCATATGTACACATGGCCGAGATGATGCATGTGAATAGTTATTGAACAGCCCATCTGCACACCTGAGCGAAAGCATATTTGTGCCTTTTTCAACCCGGCCTTCTTGCGGGGCGACACTTCATTGTAAGGCTTGTGCCATTATGGGAATCGTTTGTTCAGCCTAAGCTGCAGGATTATCAGCTGAAGGGTGGTGCAGCCGTTGAAATAAAAATGTCGCTTCAAGTACAGGGAACATTAATGATCCCCACATTCCAGAACCCATGTGAACTGGTTTTGGCGGAAAAAAAAATTACGCGAGCACTCCGAATTCTGATCACACAGGTGAGGTAATTATGGGGTTCCAAATAACTTTTGGTAATCAGGAGCCTCAACATAACGCCACCACATAACCGGGCGCTCCGTATTGTTGCTTATAAGCTACCTTGTGGTGACAGCTTACTTCTGAGTTGTTCCTTTGGGTTGCCTGAGTGATTGATACAGTGCTACACTTAATGCTCACCTTTGGTCTTCATGGTTGTTTATATTCAGTGTGTCTCCTTGTCATTTTGGGCAGTTAGGACCCCTGCGACCGGGAATTTCTCAATTCAGGGCAACCCAATGAACCACTGTCAACTAGTGAGGGCAAACAGGAATACCCAGATCATCTAAAGATAATCCGGATGCTCCACAGCAGCCGTAAGGGCACATGGGAGGATACAGATAATCCAAGATATTCAGGGTATCCCACCGAGCCCAACACAAGCAGACAGGGTAACAAAGGGGCCCACAACAAGGATAGGCAAACAGATTCTCAATGGGCTCAGGTCTCACATAGGTGGATACCTACCAAACAGAGACCGAACACAAAGACAATCAATTCGCGAAGGTAGTGGGGACATAGAACAGTACATCCGCTACTGGCACCCATTGGGTAACCAGTGTTGTATGATAAAACAGTCTCGGACTGAATTGGTTTCCAAAAAAAAACAACCCCCTTTTCAACTCCCCCCATGCCCTCAAAACATATTTCACCCAGTGCCAACACCTCAAACCCCCTTTGCAACTGCCCCCATGCCCTCAAAAAACACATTTCACCCAATGCCAACACCTCGAACCCCCTTTTCAACTCCGCCCATGCCCTCAAAACATATTTCACCCAATGCCAACACCTCAAACCCCCCTTTTAGCTACCCCCATGCCCTCAAAACATATTTCACACAGTGCCAACACCTCAAACCCCCTTTTCCACTCCCCCCATTGCCCTGAAAACATATTTCACACAGTGCCAACACCTCAAACCCCCTTTTCAACTGCCCCCATGCCCTCAAAATGCATTTCACCCAATGCCAACACCTCAAACCCCCACTTCAACTCACCCCATGCCCCCAAGACATATTTCACCCAGTGCCAACACCTCAAACCCCCCTTTTAACTGCCCCCATGCCCTCAAAACACATTTCACCCAATGCCAACCCCTCAAACCCCCTTTTCAACTAACTAGGTCGCGATTGCGGATGCGCGAGCTTGTTTAAATGTGATAGGGGTCCTAAATGTACCGGTACATTGCCTTCCAAATGTACCGCCCAATGTGACACCAATCTGATCAATCATTCAAATCAACCATTTGAACCGGTTCCATTTTAAGGATGGCAAAAGTAAGCATGGTGGAGGGAGGGATGGACCAAATCAAACCATTTGAAGGAATTCCACTGGAATGATGGCCTGCTGGAGGGAGGGAGGGACAAGTGCAACCAAATGAAACCAATTCTGACCAATTGAACCTAATCAGGGCACGTGGAGGTGGAGGCAAGGGGAGAGGAAAGGGACAACCAGCAATCTGATCATGACCTGCAAGCGCGAATAGCTTACAGGGCCGAGTGCTCACTATTTCACTATCCTTGGCTGCTAGCTACTGGTTTGTACAATTTGTTTCGGCACAGTGTTGCCGTCCATCGCTACGTCTATGGACCTATGTAACCTGCGGTTCACGGTGTGTGTATGGTGTGTGTATGTGTGCAAATGTACATTCGTGGTACAACGGTTATGGAAGCAGGGCGCACACAAAGTCGGCAAAGCATCAAATTGCTAAATCCCGATGCAGCAAGCAAGCAGCGATCCAGCAAGCAATCAGCAATTGGTGGCGCATTCCATGAGTTGCGCCAATGTGATAAGCAACACTTAGAAGCGTTCGCTTGCGTAGTGCGTTGGACGACATCAACAACTTAAAAGGTAATTTGGGCAACACTCCCTCATTCTCACTCGAGGGTGCCGGTGAGAACTTGTCCACGTTCCGAAAAAAAAAAGGACCCTAATAACTTAGGAATTCCATTTCGCATCAAAAGAGGCTAAAAGGCTTTTATTGAGAGTATCCATATTTCAACGCGAAAAATAACTTCAGTATCTTGGTTTGCGCCTTTGACATGCCACAATTTGTAGCACAAAGAGCCAAATAGCAAAAAGAAAAGCGCTGTGGACTAGATTTCATTTGTGCAGTAAAACCCCTATCACATTTAGGCAATATCTGCGGCCTGTGATAGATTGCGCGCTCCAATGTGCCGGCCTATCGGCCGTCACATTGGGCGCGCAATCTACCACAGGCCGCGAATATTGGATATAGAAAAGAATTTGAATTACATAATTGCAGGATAAATTCAATGATGAATCGTTCGTTTGATATTCAACAGGAATATCAGAAATGGAAACAAATCGTCCAGCCATTTCTGCAGACTGCAGCTCAAAAATCACAACATCATGATTCGGACATGATAGATTTATGTCAGAATGATGAGCAATTGGCCTTTGATAATGCTGCTTACATGCCGTCTCTTGAAATGCTCACGAAAGTCTTACCGGTGTTAGACATTCAAGTGTGGGATGTGGAACCTTTTACTGATGGCACCAATGTTGTAGGATGGACATTGGGTTTTGCACCGGAAATTGGATGCATCGGTATGAATATTGAAGCACTTATGAAAAAACACTTGGGTAAAACAATATGGTTTCATCCACCATACATTACTTCGGTACAAACATACGAAGAGATTTGGCCAATTTGGAAAGGGGGAACCTTTTTGAAACAATTTTTTGAGTATGCGGCGGAGACACGAAATGAAGATATGACAAAAGTGGTGCTCGTTTTACCGGTAACGGCACCCACCATTGATGGGAAATTGTCATACTCCCTTGATGGCAGACTCATACTTTTGATGTTACGAAAATATACACAAAAAGTGGTGATTACACAAGGTGGTGAGGTGGATGTGGCCGACAAGGAGGCAATTAACCTACTCCGATGGGTGCGGCGGCACCACGTTTCCATCCGGGCATTGAAGGGTTGCATGAGGACCACATGCACTTGGGACCATGTGATGGCAATGCGTAAGACCCTCACACCTTACCTGTCCAAGGGGAGGGTTCTGGAGGTGGCCACTAAAGGGGGTACCCGGACATGTGGGGTGGTGGAACTGCATGATATTGTCACCAACATGGTTGCATGTGCCCATGCCGAAGACAGCATTCGGAAGTATGAGGAGAATACATATTTGGCTGTTGTAATCTGTTCTGATGCCACTGTTTTTCATAATGCCAGTTCCACACGTTGTGACGTGTTTGTGGACCTATGGGAGGATAGGGGGGCACACCATCATGGTCAGGCATGGGCCTCATGGTGGGTTTTTGATGGGGGGGACGATGTGGCCCATCTGCAAAGGATGGATGCCGTGGAGAAATTGAATGACCAAGTCAAAAAGCTTGAAGCCGAGGGCGGCATAGAAATGGGGGGTACTCCCAAAAAATTATTCTGTTTTAAAAGTGGAGATGGAAAAGTCATGATGTCGGGTTCGTGTGGGAAATGTTGGCATTGCAATCTCAAGTATGACCAACTTCAAGCCCATTTGTTTGCAATTGCAGATTTTCCAGTGCTTCCTGGCATGGGGTCCCTTATGTCTTGCATCCCTCCTGTCCGCAATGTTGGAGATGTGGCACATTGCTGTGCAAGGGTGGGGACAGGCATTGGGAAACGTCTCAAGGACAGCGCCCGCACATGGGGTTCACCAGGAGCTCTAAGGGCCGTGTCCCATTTCATTTCTAACCTCCGGCAAGAAGCAAAGCACATCCCTGTGGCTGAGAGAGTGATGCGTGCTCCCTCGAAAGAGAAGGAACACACTCTCGACATTAACGCCTCCGATCTTTTTTTCGAAACACCTGCGTTGCACGCCGAGTTGGTGCGCATTGTTGCAATGTATTGTACCCATGTTGTGAAGTGGGAGGGCAACAGGTAGCTCAAAACCAGTGCCGTCCTGCACCTCATGTTGCAGGCCTGTTACTATATGCAAAAGATTTGGCGCCATGTGGGTCCTGTTCCCATGGATCAACGCCAACATTATGCATCCATGGTTACACAATGCACCAAGGCATGGGGGGCATTGGGGTGGAGTGTTCCGGTTTGGGTGCATTGGGTGGTGTGCCACAGTGGGGCACACCTCCAAAGTTGGGGAAATTTTATTAAGTCTTCCTCCATTCTCACGGAATGGAGGAACAAAAGTTTCAAAATGGACATCCGCCATTGTTTTCAAGGGTGGAAGCTGAGCAAGCCTTATGTCACCCGATGGGGACTAAGGCATGCTCTGCACCTCGATGCCCTTGATTGGGGCATCCGGTTGTGGTTTGGGGAAAAAGGTTTGGGTAGAGAGGGGATCAAGTTTGGCATGCAATGCATGCGGAAGAAGCATCGTGCACCAAAGCACATGTAGGTATATATCATGTGATGTGCAATATGCGTAAGTGTGTATATTAGGTATATATAACATGGGGAAGTGGATCACATTTGACATTTCGGATGGGACATCAAACAAGGTTGCTTCTTGTGGTCTTCTGCTTTGCTCATATGGTGCTTATTTGTGTGTACAATGTGTTTGGGGGTTGCAGGGTCATGAGTAAATGCAAGGGGGAGGGGTAGGTGATGAGAATGGTGGCATGGGTGGAAGGTAGAAAGTCCCCGTATACTCCAAGTATACGGCCGTATACTTCTGAGTATACTCCTTTATCTACCCGCCCATGTGCAGCCGAAAAAAGCAGCCGAAAATGTTTTTGTCACAAAATTTTATGAAAAGTGGTACACCTAGGTTTTTGAACGTGCCGCACGCGATGGAAACGTCCGTTTTTGATGGTTTTAATTTTCCATTTTTGCCTGGATATGTGCAGCCAATAGGCAGCCACAGCCTCCTTTGTATTTTTAGCCTCCAGCCTGCTGGCCGCATTGAGCCTCCAGCGCGGCTGCATGCAGCCAGAGCGCGGCTGCATGGTGCAGCCAAGACGGCTGCACGTTTTGGCTGCACAATGCAGCCAATTGGCTGCACCATGCAGCCACTTTTTTGGCTGCTTTTTTTTGCCACCGGCTGCACTTGGCTGCGTTGGTCGTATCGACAGCTGAAAAAGCAGCCAAAATCCTGGCTGGGTCGCAGCCGACCCAGCCGGTAGATAAAGGAATACGGCCGTATACTCCGAAGTATACGGCAAGAATACTTCTTCAATACCTCGAGTATACTGACAAATACCTCAAAAAGTGTAGATTGCCACACACAGGTGTGGGTGTATGGAATTGGCTTTCCGGTTTTTTGACCCCCCCCCCCCCTATTTTCAGGGTGCTAAACTCATTTTTTTATATCCCATGGGCACATGGAACGACTAGGTACATGTGCCAAAATGGCTGTTTTGGGGGGGTATTCTTGGTATGCCAGGTTATGCTCACCATAAATATACACAAAATATGGTGATTACACAAGGCTCGGCATGTGTGCAAAATGAGAGGGGCGTGGTGGGGAAGCCAACCACATATGTACCGGATGATGCTTCTGGCATGTACATGTTTGTGTTGTTGTCTACTGCGCCCACTTGGACCACACATTGACTTTTGCAAGCATGAATCCAAGTTGTTGCCGCAAGCCATGCAAATAGAAAATAATATTCATGTGCGATTGGATGTGCATAGGGCTAAAGCAACTTCTTTTGATATGTTGAAATTGCTCAATGACTTGCCGTGTGAAACAAGATCTTCAATTTTCGAAGGTGAGACTGAAGAAGCTCTTATTTTTGAAAAGCACAAATTTGCCGACTAAAGTGTCTTTTGGATTGCCACAAGGATGGAGTGCTTTTGACTTTTTTCTTACCCAAGATAAGTATGAACTTTTGACGAGCCAATATGATGTTCTGGCACGCAATGGAATCTCATATGCATTAGTGCAAGAGACCGGTGCCCTTGTTGTCACGCATTTCCCACAAAGTAAAGAAATACCACGAATGACATCGGATGATGTGAGAGTGGTATTGAGGAAATGCCAAACTTTCATGGATGTATGTCAACAAGTGGTCCTTTGGAATAAATTTGATGTACTTGCTATTGTGGATGAGAATTGTAATTATTCACAATTGGCGGGTGTTTTGTGGGACTTGGACCACGTTGTTCTCACTGAAGTAGCCACGAATAAAAGGATTTTCCCGACAAAATCGGTGGTTTCTCCACCTTCAACTTTTTTGCATCATGGGGTGGTGATCCCAAGTGACCAAGTTTTGAATGTGGCTCGTCAATTTGGGGCTGTTAAATCATCTTCTACGGTGAAAAATGGCAAAATGCTGATTACGTATGAACATATGGCCTCGGCACATTTGGCGGCGGGGGTGCGTGAATTTTTGCCGGGGAAAGGCCTCATCCGCTTTTCTTTTTAATTAATTGGCACCAAAGCAAGTGATGTTTATAAAGGCTCGGAGATACCAAAAGAGACCTTTCAGTCTTTGGATACGCGTGTTGCTTTTGCGCGCGCAAATTGCTTCAAGAAACTTACTGCCAGCGCATTGGATATGCATAACCAAAGTGGGAGTATGGATGTAGATTCCAACGAGGGT
This sequence comes from Eutreptiella sp. 'Long Island Sound 2002', assembly GCA_964036045.1. NCBI lineage: Eukaryota > Euglenozoa > Euglenophyceae > Eutreptiales > Eutreptiaceae > Eutreptiella > Eutreptiella sp. 'Long Island Sound 2002'. The sequence continues at coordinate 86,821,705 of OZ038379.1, read as the reverse complement.
GAAAAGGTTTACCCTTTTGGAGCAAGGAATCAGATGAAGGATGGGAGGAGAGTATCCCCCCAGAAAGTGATGGTTTCCCTTTTGGTACGGAGTCTAGGGGGAGTGCCAGACCTTTTGGGATTGCCACATACAATGTAGGTGGCAGTGTGAGTATGAGCCGTTTTCGAGAAATTTTAACGGCTATCAAAAATGATCTTGCCACTGCGACAAAATCCTTGGCGCATGTTGTTATTTTTCTGAGTTTAGAGTGGCGAGTAGTTATCCGAATAATCAATATGAATTGATTGTTCGAGAGATGTTTCATGGGGAATATCATTTGCTTCTAAGTCCTCCGACCATGCGAGGGGGTGTGGCTTGTTTGGTTTCTGTTGATGTAGCCCCTAAGAAACCGGCTGTCAAGGTGCTCATTCCAGGCTACGTTGTGAGTTTCGAAATTTTTGCTCGTCCTGACTTAAAGATGATGACGACGGTTGTAGGAGTTTATGTGGCCCGTAAGATGCGTCAAGAGATAGCGGAGGTCTTGGATCCTTTGATCCAAGATGGATGTATTGTTTGTGGTGACTTTAATTCGACTACTTGTAGTCATGACAATCTCAATGCCTTGGATGAGCCAACGGCGGGACATGACAACGTGTGGCCATGGCTTCGGAATTTAGAACATGGGTGTAAAATACCGGTCCACTTCCATGCAGACATTGCAGAATTCATTCGAGGAAATGTACGATCTGAAGCTCCAATATGAAGGAGGGGGGGACACATGGACATTTTTGCAAGCCACAGTAGTACCGGCAGAAAGATGCTAGGACACAGGTATGACGACGGCACCACCTTATCTGAGACTGTCGCTGGCGGATAAAGGACAGAAGTACCACACGGCGCACCAGCGACTGCGGAGGTTTCCTGATTGGTACAGCGGTAAAGCAAAGCGCACACTGAGATCCCTCACACCGGCAATGGCAAAAAACTGTGCATATTACAGGGACACGAAGCAGGATGCGATGCACAATATGCAGCAGGCATTCAGTGACCTGCAAAACAAAGGGTATCCAGAATCATGGTGGAAACACACACTGTACCAAAGGCTTGCACGATGGGGACTACCGGTGCAAGAATGGCGAGAGACCAGGTGAGCAGGCACCACACAGCACAGCACAACCAGTCACAGCGAAACACAGCACGGCACAGCACAACACGGCACAGCAAAGCACAGCACGACACGGCACGGCACAGCACAGCACAGCACAGATAGCACACACGGAACGTACAGCTGGTCCACGAAAAAAGACCAGGTGAGCATATGATGTGTATGTCCACATACGCGTTGTACATGCATACGATATTGAATGCCCTTGCACATGAATAGCTACCAGCAGGATGTCACAGTCTATGCGCAGGGTGGCCATTCAAGTGCCCTGCCTTGTTCTGAAAACAGATTGTTTGTTTATGTTAGCGCCTGCTTGGCTCTTTTGCTCCGTGTGCGCCTGAAGAGGTACAAGGTTTGGCTTGGGTAAATCAAGACTGGGATTGAGACTACTGACCGCGGTGTGTGTGCAGTTGACTAACATCAACACGAGCCACGAAGGACACTGTTTGTGAAAAAACTACAATGGCATTCCTTGAACTCATCATCACCACAGCATGCACGATCTATATCATTGCCCTAATGACCGTCACGAAGAACACCACGCGATTTCCCGGAGCGGTATGGTGCAGTACACATGGATGGAGCCGACATAGCACTGCAAACTGCAAGGGAATCTCGGGAAAGGGAAAAGAAGGAAAAAAGCCACGTTGCTATGCTTGCGGATCGGAGGAGCACAAAATATGGCAATGCCCGAAGGCAAAGAAATGTTACAATTGTGGAGGAAGTGGACATGAAAGTTGGGAGTGCGACAAGCCGAAAGATCGTGACAAAATTATGGCGGGCATTCGAGCAGCAAGTGCGAATCGACGAGACAATAGCGAGCCAACGCCAATTCATGATCAAGAAAAATTATCCATCAAAATCACGTCCACGAATGGAGAGATCAAGGACAAAATCATCGACTCAATCATGGAGCACATGGGTGACTCGGCCACATGCGAGCTCAATGACACAATGACATCCTGTGTGGTGGGCGGATTTGACACTGAAGAAGCAGTGAAAAATACGCTGAAGCAACTGGCAACACACAAGGAGATACGAGCTATACAATGCGACACACCGACGACTACCACGAGAGGACCCCAGCCGAACTCGAGGACACACGCAACGGACGTGGCCCGCGAAAAAGGCGAAGCCAGCAGCTCCTCACAGGCGCACACGGGAGCAGGTATGACCCAAAAGGAATCACAGCGAATGGCAAATCTGGAAGGCGAAGTGGACATCCTCAAAAAAGACGTCGAACAAGTGAAAGAGACGACAGGAAATATCTCACGGAGACTCGACGGAATGCAAAATTCCCTCGAACAAATGGAGGTATCACGCACGCAAGACAGTAACATACTGGCCATGATGGCACCGCACTTCAACCTGGATGGACAAGGAAAAGCCGAGGAGAAAAAGAGCACACCGCGAGGAGCAGAATTCAAGGCACCGGACCCGACCACCATACCAGCGACACCATCAGCAAAAGGCACGGGAGCACAATCCCAACGCAGTACCAACCCCATCCTGGAAACACCGGTTCGAGACCTGATGCATGAGGCGTATGACGTGGATAACATGGGCACGGATACCAATACCCGCGGGGGAAAGCGCACAGAACCAAGCCCGCTGAAAATCGATTTCATGGGGCAAGCATTGGTGGAAGGAAAACGAGGATGGCTGCACATACCACCAAAAACAGGCATTAACGAGTCAGCGGAGTGGGCAGCGGTGAGTTCCATGCTCACGGCGCAAGTGGCACCAAAACGCTGGTGGGCGGTGCACCTAGAAAAACCGGAGATGGCCCCTACCCTGATGGATGCTGAGGACTTCTACCTAGACCGCGAGGAGTCGGATTCGGCACTGGCCAGAAAAATGGGAGGCAAGCGCAGCCGGCGAGACACATCCTAAAACTCCCCAGACCACGATCCACACCGGTCCCCCAAGCAGGGAACGGCATACGTGCACACAGCGACCACACAGTAAAGAAGCGGGCCACCAACAGGCCCCCGGCAAAAGGCAGTCGAGTTCTTCAACACGCTGCACAATGGCCCAAGGGAATAGGGCCGATTTCCTGGACCACGAAAAATGGGCCCACCGTCCCGGCGAGTACCTACCCTCCGTGCTGACGTTCCTGCGAACCTGCTCTTCTTCGCCAACGCTCAGGCAATGGCTCGCCCCACATGGGGGACGACCACCCTTGGCAATCCCACTACCTCATGTTGAGGTACCAGCGGACATCACTGCACAAGCAGCCGCGCACATCCGGCGTATACTACAGCACAGGGACACTGTGCGTAACGCGTGGAGGCGAAGACTGGAGGATACAATGGGGCAAGCAAGGAGGATCAATGCAGACGGACGCGATGGACAACCCAGACCAACTTTGTTCAATCACTCCCTTCCCGCAGACGAACTACACCCACTGCGGGCAATACTGCAGCCACTGGCACAGCATATCCAACAATCCCTGCACCTCGCACATTACTGGGACTGGTTCACACAGTCTGAGAACATTACCAGCTGGAGAACGGTGTCCCTGCAGGACCTGTATGATTTGCCCGAGGTCATGGCCAACATATACTTAGAGTACCAGGACACAGCCACGTTCACCGATGCCGGCTACTGGGCTGTACCCACGCCATGGGCCGACTCCTGGATGCACACCTTCCGTCTGCAAGACATTGTCGGATTACCTGCCAGCGCGCGCACAACACACAGATTTATTTGTACAGTACCATCTGAAAGGCTCATAGGAGGCATAGCACACGATGACTGGATTTTCGCCAGTCCTGCCCCCTGCAGAGCGCTATGGATTGTGCAGCCACCCCACACAAAGACCCTGGTACACACCTTGCGCGCACGCGTACACAGCCCACGTGACTTACACACCAGCGTAATAGTGATATGCCCCGACACACATCCCGTCCACCTGGAGCTATTCAACTGGTGGCACGAGTGCCCCACAGAGTGCTCCATTGTACTGACCGGTCAGCACCAGCAATACCCTTCCTCTGGAGACAGGGACCGAGGGCACAGGTCACAGAGAAACTGGGTTTCACGATGTACTGGATCACGGGGCGGAAAGGGGACCAAAGTGTCGGCCTGAACGATGTTATTTCACACATATGACAGGAGCACTGGGCAAGCACAATGACCACCTGCTGCACCCCCTACCTAAGCACAAATGCCGGCACACCACGAGAGCGAGCGTCAGGGACCATTTCTGGCGCACCCTGCACACACTGATGAACAGTGCACGGGAGTTTGGGACACACTGGACAGAACAGCACTCGGTAAAGCACCTGGACCAACTGAACACCCTACTGCGAGAGTCGCCGCAGCCCTGGCTGCGACGACCATGGGCATATGCTGACAAATGTGAGCACGCAGCACACACGGTGGGAGAACTAGGTATGTGGATTTACGCTGTCTGGTCTGTGAAAACCCGCAGGGTGTACATAGGACAGACAGGTGCAATCAAATCACTGAAAAAAGTGGTCACACGATTCCTACAGCACAGAAGGGGTGCCAAATCCTGGCAGACCCTCTTCGGACGTAACGGAGTCAGGGGTTTGGGCAAGCTCTACCCCATCATGGCAAAGACGGGTTTGGAGTGGTTCGGTGTATTACCCATTGAAAAACTGCCCAAAGCATCCATGGCGGACGGCAGGGAACAGTTCTGGTTCAGGAAACTGGCCCCTGTACTCAATGTGAAAGATACCATGCCCACAGACAGAAAATGGAAACTCCTCCTCCAAGGTAAGTTGGTGACACCACGGTATACCAAGGCACAGATTGCCGCCCTGATTCACCGCATGGGCGACAGAATGCGCTCCCCCCTGCCCCCACACGAACAATTGCACATACTGACGATGGCAAAGAAATACTGCAGCGGACCGGTGAGGAATAAGTGCTACCAAAAGGTGGCACTGCGCCTGCGAAACGCACTGGGCCTGAGTCTATGTACCCTTCGTGAACCGGCTGTTTGAATCCGAGATTCACGGTACCGTGAATTTCACCCTTTTTTGCTGTTTTTTGCTCGTAACTTGGTGCCATTGTGTGCTTTTGTCGTGCTATCTTCGCCCAAAGTAAGATCCAACAAATGTGTGCAATTTATGTAACTACGAAGCCAAGAGACATTCGCCAACTTGCTTCGGAATGCAGCCAAATCATGGCGGGTGTCTATTATGTTGTTACACTGGCTACCTAGGGATTTTTTCCTCCTTTTTGGTGTAAATGGCAACTTCTTACCCTGAAAAAACCCGGGTTTCATGCCCCTCTCGTGCTGAAAACAGTCCTACACGGTACAAAAGTCCCAAAGTTGGCTTCCCGGGCCTGGGCTCGCGCAAATTCACAAGTTGGCGCGCCAAGTTGCAAGTTGGCGCGCCAAGTCCGGACTTGGCGCGCGCCAACTGGGAAGTTGGCGCGCGCCAAGTCCGGACTTGGCGCGCCAACTTGCGACTTGGCGCGCGCCAAATGTCCCCCCAACCAATCAAACCATCGACTTGCATACCATTGTTGTCACTGGAAATTCCGTCCCTCACCTGCCCTTGCACACTTGGCACGAAGAAAGCATTGTTCCATCTTTTTTTTATTAATGTGCAAAAGACTGCGAATGTACAAGAAGCTGTCAAATCAATCATATAAATCATATATAGAGGTCACATGCCTTGTTCAGCCTGGACGAAGACCCCCTTATTCTCTATGTACCCCCTTTGCTTCGTCCACGACGACTCCCAAACCGAAAATTTTTTCTTATATAACCCCCAGTCCGATTATCGGTGTCCGGTGATCTTGGATGGCAGGTCGTGGTATTGCACCCGCGTCACCTCGACGTGTGCCGAGTCCGCGTAGCAGAGGTCGATGCGGGAATCTGTCGCGCCAGGCTGTGGTGGTCTTTGTGAGGGCTGGCCTCGTAGAGAGGCTGTGAGGTCCTCTAGGCCTAGATGTTGCATGGCCACTTGTACCGCTGCGTCCTCGGGCGTCGGTCGTCCCCCGCGATCGTCTGCTGATGGGGCCGCATCGAAGTCTCCTATGATGACAGTCGGGCCCATCATGGCAAGTTGCCGGTAGGCCTCCATGAGATGTTCGAGGAACGTCTCCGTGGCGTCTCCAAAGGGGACGTGCACGTTGATGACATTCAATTGCCACGTTGGGCCTACCAGTTCGTATGCCGCTAGGCGGCCTTCCAACCCCAGGTGGTGGTGGATGTGTACTTGGACTTCACTTTTGTGGGACATGGGAACCCCCTGGACCCATGTGGTGCGGTATTGGTGTCCCGTCCTGGTGAGGATGGGGGTTAAGCTGGGGTGGGTCGTCTGGGTTTTGAGGGCCTGCTCCTGCCACACCATGGCGTCCGGGTCGCATTTCGCCATGATGGGTACGTCTTGTAGGTCCTGAGCTTTGGTCGCGTCGTACAGGGCGCCCGGTTCGTTGAGGGACATGAGAGTGACGAGCGCAGTTGTGACCTTGGGGGCGCGCGTGTTGGTGGCCCCTGGGGGGTCCCCGGCGCGGCGTGGTAGTAGTCATTGTCCCAGCCGCAGTTTGTGGTTGATCGCTGCGGCCATCCTCTCTTCCTCCGGTACATCCGGTTCCTCCAGCCATGTCTGTGGCACCTCAACCGTCCAGACGGGGCCCGGTGGTACCTGGTTGGCGGGTGTGCGGAGCTGCACCGGGCACTCTGGGAATTGTCTGTCGTCCCAGAGTTCGAGGTTTGAGGTCTCCACTTTTTCGCCCCATTCTGGGAGTGCGTGCCACTTGATTTTCAACTGTAGGTTGCTGTGTTGGCCCGGTGTGGCCAGTCTGCCCTGTATCTTGCCCCGGAACCATACGAATTGTTTCGGTTGCCCTTTAAGCGTGGTTCAGTATACTACTCGTACTTCTGCGCCGTCTGGCCACTCGGGGTGCATGGCGGCACGTTCCGCCCGTGTGAAAAGCGGGCATGCTGGGGCCTTCGGCTTCGGTTGCGGATCGGGTGGCGGCGGCGCTGGGGCCACTTTGGGCTCCGGTTTGGGCCGTTTGGCCCTGCGGGCTGAGGCGTCCGCTCCCCCCGGGCGGGGCCTCGGTTTGGGTTGGGGCTGCTCTGGCGCCGGTTTGGGGGCTGGCTTCGGTGCGTCGCGTCGGAATATGCTGTACGCCGGTCCCTGTCCCTCCTGCGGCCTGTGCATACCCCGAAGTCGGTTCGTGTGTTCTTGTAGGCTGGTGGTGCGGAGTTTGAGAGTTCGTTCCGTGTCCGTGGGCCAGGACATCCAGCGCTGCGCCTGTGCTGTCCCGTACTTCCGCACATAGGCCGCCAGGTTGAGCGTGACTGTAAGCCATGTCTCGGGTAGCGTGGTGTCCGTGGCTGGGGCATCCACTGTCCAGTGCATCGCCGTTTTGAGGGCTAGCCAGTGCGCCCTGGGGTGGTTGGTGTGGTGGGTGGAGTGGCTAAAACGGTCCCCCAGTGCCAGTGGGGTCGCCGGCTTTGCTGCCGGTGTGAATGTGTGGACCCTGTCTGTTGTGCCCGTGGCGTTCCACCGCGCCACCCACCATGTGTGTTGGTGGCACATTAGTGTCACCGTTGGGGTATCCGGGGGCTTGTCATTAAAGACCGCCCAGTCAGTGACCTTCCGACCCGTGGTTTTCGGGTCGTGTTGTTCTGGTGGACTGGTCAGGGTCACCAGGTGGTTCATAAGGTTCGGCGCCAGGGTGTCTTCTGTGCCCTGTATCCCCAGCTCCCAAATCCTAGCCCAATAGGGGAGGTGGTCTGTCATGGCCTAGAGTGGCACTCAGGACCATGTCCTACCCTGACACAACTTTGGTTGGACTTGGAGTCGATTGGGCTTGGAGAATTGCCCCATGAAGATGACCTCACAACATAGCAGAATTAGGCAAATCACACCACAATGCCCAAAATTCAATTATATACTCAAAAATGCATACGGCAAATATTCAAATGCTCCATGCATGTGTCAAACCAGAAAGTAATATACAAGGGTGATATAGACCAAAGGTCCATGCCCAAGAATATCCCAACATTGGCTCCCAAACCCCTCCGGATATATGCATGCCATGCTTCACAAGTCGACTCACGAATTTTAGACCTAATTTTGTGAGGCCTCGTGTGCCACGCCAAAGTGACCACGTGATTAGGCATATGGTGAGGTACAACACCGAAGCATATGCCAACATATAATCAACATACCATAGTTCACGGATCTCTAGGCACTTTACTGTTAGCCGACCAGTTGAGCACATAAAATACAAAAATGAGCATAAAATGAGGTCAAAAACATGCAAATAATGCCAAATTCAAGATAATGACAATAGTATATAACTTCGCTCACCCATGGTATCAACATATGGTTCAACACACTATTGCTTGGAACCATTTGTGAACAATCCCCCCACTTGGATCCCCAAATGGACGCATGAAGACACCTTCGAACCTCCTCTCAACATGCACCATGAAAATGGGGAAATTGGCAATGGCGCTTATGGGTCGCTCTGTACGGCTTCCCACGTGCACTATATGTGCGGTAGACATAGTCTAGTGCTATGGAGCTCACCATTGGGACATGGGTGAAGCCCTTGCCACGTATGACTCCACATATCTTCCTACAAACGGAGATATATAACATGGGCGTGAGCATAGCGAAGCACATACCATGCGTATAACAAATACCCTCAAAAATGGCTCCCACCATGGTATGTCATGACCGTCCATGGCCATAACTTCACGTGAAAAATACGTAGGAACCCAAGAAAAGTTTCTATGCAACACCAACACTCGTGCGGTACACTCGAAACCCATATTAAAATATTTGGTATCATGGTCCAAGAGTTGTAAAGCCCTTTCTACCCTCTTGACCATGATCCTTTGATACCACGGGCAGGTGTGCATACCAAGGGCGTTTGACGCTTCCTAAATTAAGTTGAGACCAAGGCGGTTCCAACCCGAGTCTCAAAATTGAACTTCCACGCAGTGAGCCGGAGATATGATTTTTCAAAGTGGCCCCACGAATCAACTTTGTTTCGCCTATATATTTTTTTTGCACTGAACGGCGCCTGCTGATGGCTGGCCAGGCCGAATCGTTTCGCCTATATCTCCAAGAAAAATGAAGGAGACAACCAAAGGAAAGTTGATTTGTGATCGGGGAAAAATGTAGGACCACTGGAAATTCATCATATCCAGTGCGGTGACCTCGAAATCGAAAATCCGATTCTGAATGTCTGAAAAAATCGGATTAATTTTGCGAGTGTATAACATGAAAATTGCGGAAGCAACGAACCCTTTTCTGATGAAAATTGCCCCTTCATCGGGGTTTCCGCTAAAATATCTCGAAATAACAGTTAACCAATCGGTTACCGCAAAATCGCGAGCCAACTGACAGTCGCCGATACATTGACAATCAGAACGGATAGCTGAAAAATTACGGAAACATTATGATAAAAAAACCCTGTTGATTCCTGATATTTTGATATATAAATCCCAGCCGGCGGCGCCTCGGTATTGAATATGGCCGCTCATAGCTGGACTGGCCAAGCCTATCACACTATCACATCAGGTTAGGTCAGGTGGATGGGAGAGCATGATATCACCCAATGGCGGCTTGCCGGCCCATAGATACACACCCCAAGTGACCCAAAGATGGCCACGGCGGTCCGAACCGGCTTCAGTGTCCCCAGCTGCATCTCAATGCGGCACAATCCCATGCTTCGGAAATTGCCACATTCGCAAGTGAACTGCTGCAGCATGCGTGCCCTGCGCTACCGTGTCACATCCAGCACCAGTCTTAACAGCGTATTCACAGATTGCAGTTCGCTCTTTTCCTGCCACCTTCTGTGACCCCTGCACATTGACTGGCCGTGGTTTGCATAGCATTTTGGGTTCAGCCGTCCAAATAAAAATGTCGCCTCAAGAGCAGGGAACGTTGACAATCCCCACATCTCGGAACGCATGTGAGCTGCATTCGGCAGCCTGTCTGCCTCGGGATTGTTCTGTAAATTTTCACTGCATTGGCTGAAGGAGCTTCGTGAAACGTCGTTCGGTGTTGGTGATGACGAGGACCTGTGCAGCTCACCACCAGGGGAATACCACATCGCTGGCACACATGGTACGTGCCATCACCATGCCAACGCAGAGTGTCCCCGGCCGCATCTCGATGCGGTATGATCCCATGCTTCACCAATTGCCACATTTGCTAGTGAACTGCTGCAGCATGCGTGCCCTGCGCTACCGTGTCACATCCAGCACCAGTCTTAACAGCGTATTCGCAGATTGCAGTTCGCTCTTTTCCCGCCACCTTCTGTGACCCCTGCACATTGACTGGCGGTGGCTTGCATAACACTTTGGCTTCAGCCGTCCATATGAATCCGTCGCTTCAAGAGCAGGGAAGGTTGATGATCCCCACATTCCAGAACCCATGTGAGCTGCGTTTGGCAGCCTGTCTGCCTCGGGATTGTTCTGTCAATTTTCATTGCATTGGCTGAAGGAGCTTCGTGAAATGTTGTTTCGGGGTGGTGATGACGAGGACCTGTGCAGCTCACCACCAGGGGAATACCACATCGCTGGTACGTGCCGTCACCATGCCCACGCAGAGTGTCCCCTGTCGCATCTCGATGCGGCACGATCCCATGCTTCACAAATTGCCACATTCGCAAGTGAACTGCTTCAGCATGCGCGCCCTGCACTGCCGTGTCACATCCAGCACCAGTCTTAACAGCGTATTCACAGATTGCACTTCCCTCTCTTCCCGCCAAGTTCTCTGACCCCTGCACATTGACTGGCCGTGGTATGCATAGCACTTTGGGTTCAGCCGTCCATATAATAATGTCGCTTCAGGAGCAGGGAACGTTGATGATCTCCACATTCCAGAACCCATGCGAGCTGCGTTTGGCAGCCTGTCTGCCTCGGGATCGTTCTGTAAATTTTCACTGCATTGGCTGAAAGAGCTTCGTGAAACGTTGTTCGGGGCCGGTGATGACGAGGACGTGTGCAGCTCACCACCAGGGGAATACCACATCGCTGGCACACCTGGTACTTGCCGTCACCATGCCCAGGCATAGGGTCCCCTTCACAGCCGCATCTCGATGCGGCATGACCCCATGCTTCCCACATTCGCAAGTGAACTGCTGCAGCAAGCGCCCTGCGCTGCCGTGTCACATCCAGCACCAGTGTTAACAGCGTATTCACAGATTGCAGTTCCCTCCCTTCCCGCCACCTTCTGTGACCCCTGCACATTGACTGGCCGTGGTATGCATAGCACTTTGGGTTCGGCCGTCCAAATAAAAATGTCGCTTCGGGAGCGAGGGAGCAGGGAACGTTGATGATCCCCACAATCCAGAACCCATGTGAGCTGCGTTTGGCAGCCTGTCTGCCTCGGGATTGTGCTGCAAATTTTCACTGCATTGGCTGAAGGAGCTTCGTGAAATGTTGTTCGGGGCCGGTGATGACGAGGACCTGTGCAGCTCACCACCACGGGAATACCACATCGCTTGCACACCTGATATGTGCCGGCACGGTGCCCACGCAGAGTCTCCCCAGCCGCATCCCGATGAGGCGCGATCCCATGCTTCCCACATTCGCAAGTGAACTGCTGCAGCATGCGTGTCCTGCGCTGCCGTGTCACATCGAGCACCAGTCTTAACGGCGTATTCACAGATTGCAGTTCTCTCTCTTCCCGCCACTTTCTGTGACCCCTGCACATTGACTGACCGGGGTATGCCGCATTACTGCCTGCGTGCTGTACTGCTGGATGCGTGAGGGGTCTTTTGTGGCATTTCTCAGTGTATGGCCTCGTGGTTCGTCACATCGTGTCAGAGACATGCTCTTCCACTGTATTTCTCACCCGGTTTACTGCTTTTGCTCCTGCAGGCAAGGCTTTGGCAAGGGCAAACAACCTGGTGACGAAATGCATGGCACCCCCCTCCCCCCAGTCCCAATTTCCATTGGATTGCATACAGGTCCAGAGGGGCATGTATGAATTGCTACGCAGTCAATATCGGTAAGTACACATGGCCCAGGTGATGCATGCCCATATGCCCTTTTGTGCCATAGTGTGTTTGTCTGTATCGGTTTGTAGTCAGTATCCATATGTACACATGGCCGAGATGATGCATGTGAATAGTCATTGAACAGCCCATCTGCACACCTGAGCGAAAGCATATTTGTGCCTTTTTCAACCCGGCCTTCTTGCGGGGCGACACTTCATTGTAAGGCTTGTGCCATTATGGGAATCGTTTGTTCAGCCTAAGCTGCAGGATTATCAGCTGAAGGGTGGTGCAGCCGTTGAAATAAAAATGTCGCTTCAAGTACAGGGAACATTAATGATCCCCACATTCCAGAACCCATGTGAACTGGTTTTGGCGGAAAAAAAAAATTACGCGAGCACTCTGAATTCTGATCACACAGGTGAGGTAATTATGGGGTTCCAAATAACTTTTGGTAATCAGGAGCCTCAACATAACGCCACCACATAACCAGGCGCTCCGTATTGTTGCTTATAAGCTACCTTGTGGTGACAGCTTACTTCTGAGTTGTTCCTTTGGGTTGCCTGAGTGATTGATACAGTGCTACACTTAATGCTCACCTTTGGTCTTCATGGTTGTTTATATTCAGTGTGTCTCCTTGTCATTTTGGGCAGTTAGGACCCCTGCGACCGGGAATTTCCCAATTCAGGGCAACCCAATGAACCACTGTCAACTAGTGAGGGCAAACAGGAATACCCAGATCATCTAAAGATAATGAGGATGCTCCACACCAGCCGTAAGGGCACATGGGAGGATACAGATAATCCAAGATATTCAGGGTATCCCACCGAGCCAAACACAAGCAGACAGGGTAACAAAGGGGCCCACAACAAGGATAGGCAAACAGATTCTCAATGGGCTCAGGTCTCACATAGGTGGATACCTACCAAACAGAGACCGAACACAAAGACAATCAATTCGTGAAGGTAGTGGGGACATAGAACAGTACATCCGCTACTGGCACCCATTGGTTAACCAGTGTTGTATGATAAAACAGTCTCGGACTGAATTGGTTTCCAAAAAAAAACAACCCCCTTTTCAACTCCCCCCATGCCCTCAAAACATATTTCACCCAGTGCCAACACCTCAAACCCCCTTTGCAACTGCCCCCATGCCCTCAAAAAACACATTTCACCCAATGCCAACACCTCGAACCCCCTTTTCAACTCCGCCCATGCACTCAAAACATATTTCACCGAATGCCAACACCTCAAACCCCCCTTTTAGCTACCCTCATGCCCTCAAAACATATTTCACACAGTGCCAACACCTCAAAACCCCTTTTCTTCTCCCCCCATTGCCCTGAAAACATATTTCACACCGTGCCAACACCTCAAACCCCCTTTTCAACTGCCCCCATGCCCTCAAAACGCATTTCACCCAATGCCAACACCTCAAACCCCCACTTCAACTCACCCCATGCCCCCAAGACATATTTCACCCAGTGCCAACACCTCAAACCCCCCTTTTAACTGCCCCCATGCCCTCAAAACACATTTCACCGAATGCCAACCCCTCAAACCCCCTTTTCAACTAACTAGGTCGCGATTGCGGATGCGCGAGCTTGTTTAAATGTGATAGGGGTCCTAAATGTACCGGTACATTGCCTTCCAAATGTACCGCCCAATGTGACACCAATCCGATCAATCATTCAAATCAACCATTTGAACCGGTTCCATTTCAAGGATGGCAAAAGTAAGCATGGTGGAGGGAGGGATGGACCAAATCAAACCATTTGAAGGAATTCCACTTGAATGATGGCCTGCTGGAGGGAGGGAGGGACAAGTGCAACCAAATGAAACCAATTCTGACCAATTGAACCTAATCAGGGCACGTGGAGGTGGAGGCAAGGGGAGAGGAAAGGGACAGCCAGCAATCTGATCATGACCTGCAAGCGCGAATAGCTTACAGGGCCGAGTGCTCACTATTTCACTATCCTTGGCTGCTAGCTACTGGTTTCTACAATTTGTTTCGGCACAGTGTTGCCGTCCATCGCTACGTCTATGGACCTATGTAACCTGCGGTTCACGGTGTGTGTATGGTGTGTGTATGTGTGCAAATGTACATTCGTGGTACAACGGTTATGGAAGCAGGGCGCACACAAAGTCGGCAAAGCATCAAATGGCTAAGTCCCGATGCAGCAAGCAAGCAGCGATCCAGCAAGCAATCAGCAATTGGTGGCGCATTCCATGAGTTGCGCCAATGTGATAAGCAACACTTAGAAGCGTTCGCTTGCGTAGTGCGTTGGACGACATCAACAACTTAAAAGGTAATTTGGGCAACACTCCCTCATTCTCACTCGAGGGTGCCGGTGAGAACTTGTCCACGTTCCGAAAAAAAAAATGGACCCTAATAACTTAGGAATTCCATTTCGCATCAAAAGAGGCTAAAAGGCTTTTATTGAGAGTATCCATATTTCAACGCGAAAAATAACTTCAGTATCTTGGTTTGCGCCTTTGACATGCCACAATTTGTAGCACAAAGAGCCAAATAGCAAAAAGAAAAGCGCTGTGGACTAGATTTCATTTGTGCAGTAAAACCCCTATCACATTTAGGCAATATCCGCGGCCTGTGATAGATTGCGCGCTCCAATGTGCCGGCCTATCGGCCGTCACATTGGGCGCGCAATCTACCACAGGCCGCGGATATTGGATATAGAAAAGAATTTGAATTACATAATTGCAGGATAAATTCAATGATGAATCGTTCGTTTGATATTCAACAGGAATATCAGAAATGGAAACAAATCGTCCAGCCATTTCTGCAGACTGCAGCTCAAAAATCACAATATCATGATTCGGACATGATAGATTTATGTCAGAATGATGAGCAATTGGCCTTTGATAATGCTGCTTACATGCCGTCTCTTGAAATGCTCACGAAAGTCTTACCGGTGTTAGACATTCAAGTGTGGGATGTGGGACCTTTTACTGATGGCACCAATGTTGTAGGATGGACATTGGGTTTTGCACCGGAAATTGGATGCATCGGTATGAATATTGAAGCACTTATGAAAAAACACTTTGGTAAAACAATATGGTTTCATCCACCATACATTACTTCGGTACAAACATACGAAGAGATTTGGCCAATTTGGAAAGGGGGAACCTTTTTGAAACAATTTTTTGAGTATGCGGCGGAGACACGAAATGAAGATATGACAAAAGTGGTGCTCGTTTTACCGGTAACGGCACTCACCATTGATGGGAAATTGTCATACTCCCTTGATGGCAGACTCATACTTTTGATGTTACGAAAATATACACAAAAAGTGGTGATTACACAAGGTGGTGAGGTGGATGTGGCCGACAAGGAGGCAATTAACCTACTCCGATGGATGCGGCGGCACCACGTTTCCATCCGGGCATTGAAGGGTTGCATGAGGACCACATGCACTTGGGACCATGTGATGGCAATGCGTAAGACCCTCACACCTTACCTGTCCAAGGGGAGGGTTCTGGAGGTGGCCACTAAAGGGGGTACCCGGACATGTGGGGTGGTGGAACTGCATGATATTGTCACCAACATGGTTGCATGTGCCCATGCCGAAGACAGCATTCGGAAGTATGAGGAGAATACATATTTGGCTGTTGTAATCTGTTCTGATGCCACTGTTTTTCATAATGCCAGTTCCACACGTTGTGACGTGTTTGTGGACCTATGGGAGGATATGGGAGCACACCATCATGGTCAGGCATGGGCCTCATGGTGGGTTTTTGATGGGGGGGACGATATGGCCCATCTGCAAAGGATGGATGCCGTGGAGAAATCGAATGACCAAGTCAAAAAACTTGAAGCCGAGGGCGGCATAGAAATGGGGGGTACTCCCAAAAAATTATTGTGTTTTAAAAGTGGGGATGGAAAAGTCATGATGTCGGGTTCGTGTGGGAAATGTTGGAATTGCAATCTCAAGTATGACCAACTTCAAGCCCATTTGTTTGCAATTGCAGATTTTCCAGTGCTTCTTGGCATGGGGTCCCTTATGTCTTGCATCCCTCCTGTCCGCAATGTTGGAGATGTGGCACATTGTTGTGCAAGGGTGGGGACAGGCATTGGGAAACGTCTCAAGGACAGCGCCCGCACATGGGGTTCACCAGGAGCTCTAAGGGCCGTGTCCCATTTCATTTCTAACCTCCGGCAAGAAGCAAAGCACATCCCTGTGGCTGAGAGAGTGATGCGTGCTCCCTCGAAAGAGAAGGAACACACTCTCGACATTAACGCCTCCCGTCTTTTTTTCGAAACACCTGAGTTGCACGCCGAGTTGGTGCGCATTGTTGCAATGTATTGTACCCATGTTGTGAAGTGGGAGGGCAACAGGTAGCTCAAAACCAGTGCCGTCCTGCACCTCATGTTGCAGGCCTGGTACTATATGCAAAAGATTTGGCGCCATGTGGGTCCTGTTCCCATGGATCAACGCCAACATTATGCATCCATGGTTACACAATGCACCAAGGCATGGGGGGCATTGGGGTGGAGTGTTCCGGTTTGGGTGCATTGGGTGGTGTGCCACAGTGGGGCACACCTCCAAAGGTGGGGAAATTTTATTAAGTCTTCCTCCATTCCCACGGAATGGAGGAACAAAAGTTTCAAAATGGACATCCGCCATTGTTTTCAAGGGTGGAAGCTGAGCAAGCCTTATGTCACCCGATGGGGACTAAGGCATGCTCTGCACCTGGATGCCCTTGATTGGGGCATCCGGTTGTGGTTTGGGGAAAAAGGTTTGGGTAGTGAGGGGATCAAGTTTGGCATGCAATGCATGCGGAAGAAGCATCGTGCACCAAAGCACATGTAGGTATATATCATGTGATGTGCAATATGCGTAAGTGTGTATATTAGGTATATATAACATGGGGAAGTGGATCACATTTGACATTTCGGATGGGACATCAAACAAGGTTGCTTCTTGTGGTCTTCTGCTTTGCTCATATGGTGCTTATTTGTGTGTACAATGTGTTTGGGGGTTGCAGGGTCATGAGTAAATGCAAGGGGGAGGGGTAGGTGATGAGAATGGTGGCATGGGTGGAAGGTAGAAAGTCCCCGTATACTCCAAGTATACGGCCGTATACTTCTGAGTATACTCCTTTATCTACCCGCCCATGTGCAGCCGAAAAAAGCAGCCGAAAATGTTTTTGTCACAAAATTTTATGAAAAGTGGTACACCTAGGTTTTTGAACGTGCCGCACGCGATGGAAACGTCCGTTTTTGATGGTTTTAATTTTCCATTTTTGCCTGGATATGTGCAGCCAATAGGCAGCCACAGCCTCCTTTGTATTTTTAGCCTCCAGCCTGCTGGCCGCATTGAGCCTCCAGCGCGGCTGCATGCAGCCAGAGCGCGGCTGCATGGTGCAGCCAAGACGGCTGCACGTTTTGGCTGCACAATGCAGCCAATTGGCTGCACCATGCAGCCACTTTTTTGGCTGCTTTTTTTTGCCACCGGCTGCACTTGGCTGCGTTGGTCGTATCGACAGCTGAAAAAGCAGCCAAAATCCTGGCTGGGTCGCAGCCGACCCAGCCGGTAGATAAAGGAATACGGCCGTATACTCCGAAGTATACGGCAAGAATACTTCTCCAATACCTCGAGTATACTGACAAATACCTCAAAAAGTGTAGATTGCCACACACAGGTGTGGGTGTATGGAATTGGCTTTCCGGTTTTTTGACCCCCCCCCCCCTATTTTCAGGGTGCTAAACTCATTTTTTTATATCCCATGGGCACATGGAACGACTAGGTACATGTGCCAAAATGGCTGTTTTGGGGGGGTATTCTTGGTATGCCAGGTTATGCTCACCATAAATATACACAAAATATGGTGATTACACAAGGCTCGCCATGTGTGCAAAATGAGAGGGGCGTGGTGGGGAAGCCAACCACATATGTACCGGATGATGCTTCTGGCATGTACATGTTTGTGTTGTTGTCTACTGCGCCCATTTGGACCACACATTGACTTTTGCAACCATGAATCCAAGTTGTTGCCGCAAGCCATGCAAATAGAAAATAATATTCATGTGCGATTGGATGTGCATAGGGCTAAAGCAACTTCTTTTGATATGTTGAAATTGCTCAATTACTTGCCGTGTGAAACACGATCTTCAATTTTCGAAGGTGAGACTGAAGAAGCTCTTATTTTTTAAAAGCACAAATTTGCCGACTAAAGTGTCTTTTGGGCGTGTTCCGGTCAGTGGGGGGGAGGGGGTGGGGGGGGGGGGGGGGGGGGGGGGGGGGGGGGGCTCTAGCCGCCCACCCACCTGGCCAGCTAGCCACCCGGCCACCCAGCCACCCAGCCACCCGGCCACCCAGCCACCCAACCACCTAGCCAGCCAGCCACCTAGCCAGCCACCTTGCCACCCAGCCACCTAGCCAGCAACCATATTGGGTTGGGCCTTGCATTTTTGCATTTTGCCTCTTTGCCTTTGCTCTCAAGCTCACATCACATCACATCACTCTAGCCATCCAGCCACCCAGCCACCCCCAACCACCTAGCCACCTAGCCACCATATTGTTTTGGGCCTTGCATTTTGCCTGCTCTCAAGATCACATGATGATGGTGATGTGTCCAACGCAAAAAAAAATTTCAACGGAAATTTTTTTCAATTTCATGTTGAAAAATGTTTTTCAACACAACAATTTTTGTGTTCGAAAATTTTGTGTTCAAAAATTTTGTGTTGAAAAAAAAACTTTGTGTTGAAAAATAGAGGCCACACAACCTAGTGGCCCCAAATGCACTAGCATACATAGCCACAAGTCAAAAGGGGATGGCTTGCACCCCTAGGGACCCCAAGTGTGGCCGTTTTTTCTTCATTTTCCTTGATTTTGGCTAAAGTTCCCCCCAGCCATTTCTGGCCAGCCGTGGCCAGCCAAGGGCGGGGGGGAGGGGGGGGGGGGGAGGGGAGGGGGGGGTCAACCCACCCAGCCGCGGCTAGCCGCGGCTAGGAACACCCCCTTTGGATTGCCACAAGGATGGAGTGCTTTTGACTTTTTTCTTACCCAAGATAAGTATGAACTTTTGACGAGCCAATATGATGTTCTGGCACGCAATGGAATCTCATATGCATTAGTGCAAGAGACCGGTGCCCTTGTTGTCACGCATTTCCCACAAAGTAAAGAAATACCACGAATGACATCGGATGATGTGAGAGTGGTATTGAGGAAATGCCAAACTTTCATGGATGTATGTCAACAAGTGGTCCTTTGGAATAAATTTGATGTACTTGCTATTGTGGATGAGAATTGTAATTATTCACAATTGGCGGGTGTTTTGTGGGACTTGGACCACGTTGTTATCACTGAAGTAGCCACGAATAAAAGGATTTTCCCGACAAAATCGGTGGTTTCTCCACCTTCAACTTTTTTGCATCATGGGGTGGTGATCCCAAGTGACCAAGTTTTGAATGTGGCTCGTCAATTTGGGGCTGTTAAATCATCTTCTACGGTGAAAAATGGCAAAATGCTGATTACGTATGAACATATGGCCTCGGCACATTTGGCGGCGGGGGTGCGTGAATTTTTGCCGGGGAAAGGCCTCATCCGCTTTTCTTTTTAATTAATTGGCACCAAAGCAAGTGATGTTTATAAAGGCTCGGAGATACCAAAAGAGACCTTTCAGTCTTTGGATACGCGTGTTGCTTTTGCGCGCGCAAATTGCTTCAAGAAACTTACTGCCAGCGCATTGGATATGCATAACCAAAGTGGGAGTATGGATGTAGATTCCAACGAGGGTGAAAAGGTTTACCCTTTTCGAGCAAGGAATCAGATGAAGGATGGGAGGAGAGTATCCCCCTAGAAAGTGATGGTTTCCCTTTTGGTACGGAGTCTAGGGGGAGTGCCAGACCTTTTGGGATTGCCACATACAATGTAGGTGGCAATGTGACTATGAGCCGTTTTCGAGAAATTTTAACGGCTATCAAAAATGATCTTGCCACTGCGACAAAATCCTTGCCGCATGTTGTTATTTTTCTGAGTTTAGAGTGGCGAGTAGTTATGCGAATAATCAATATGAATTGATTGTTCGAGAGATGTTTCATGGGGAATATCATTTGCTTCTAAGTCCTCCGACCATGCGGGGGGGTGTGGCTTGTTTGGTTTCTGTTGATGTAGCCCCTAAGAAACCGGCTGTCAAGGTGCTCATTCCAGGCTACGTTGTGAGTTTCAAAATTTTTGCTCGTCCTGACTTAAAGATGATGACGACGGTTGTAGGAGTTTATGTGGCCCGTGAGATGCGTCAAGAGATAGCGGAGGTCTTGGATCCTTTGATCCAAGATGGATGTATTGTTTGTGGTGACTTTAATTCGACTACTTGTAGTCATGACAATCTCAATGCCTTGGATGAGCCAACGGCGGGACATGACAACGTGTGGCCATGGCTTCGGAATTTAGAACATGGGTGTAAAATACCGGTCCACTTCCGTGCAGACATTGCAAAATTCATTCGAGGAAATGTATACGATCTGAAGCTCCAATATGAAGGTGGGGGGGACACATGGACATTTTTGCAAGCCACAGTAGTACCGGCAGAAAGATGCTAGGACACAGGTATGACGACGGCACCACCTTATCTGAGACTGACGCTGGCGGATAAAGGACAGAAGTACCACACGGCGCACCAGCGACTGCGGAGGTTTCCTGATTGGTACAGCGGTAAAGCAAAGCGCACACTGAGATCCCTCACACCGGCAATGGCAAAAAACTGTGCATATTACAGGGACACGAAGCAGGATGCGATGCACAATATGCAGCAGGCATTCAGTGACCTGCAAAACAAAGGGTATCCAGAATCATGGTGGAAACACACACTGTACCAAAGGCTTGCACGATGGGGACTACCGGTGCAAGAATGGCGAGAGACCAGGTGAGCAGGCACCACACAGCACAGCACAACCAGTCACAGCGAAACACAGCACGGCACAGCACAACACGGCACAGCAAAGCACAGCACGACACGGCACGGCACAGCACAGCACAGCACAGATAGCACACACGGAACGTACAGCTGGTCCACGAAAAAAGACCAGGTGAGCATATGATGTGTATGTCCACATACGCGTTGTACATGCATACGATATTGAATGCCCTTGCACATGAATAGCTACCAGCAGGATGTCACAGTCTATGCGCTGGGTGGCCATTCAAGTGCCCTGCCTTGTTCTGAAAACAGATTGTTTGTTTATGTTAGCGCCTGCTTGGCTCTTTTGCTCCGTGTGCGCCTGAAGAGGTACAAGGTTTGGCTTGGGTAAATCAAGACTGGGATTGAGACTACTGACCGCGGTGTGTGTGCAGTTGACTAACATCAACACGAGCCACGAAGGACACTGTTTGTGAAAAAGCTACAATGGCATTCCTTGAACTCATCATCACCACAGCATGCACGATCTATATCATCGCCCTAATGACCGTCACGAAGAACACCACGCGATTTCCCGGAGCGGTATGGTGCAGTACACATGGATGGAGCCGACATAGCACTGCAAACTGCAAGGGAATCTCGGGAAAGGGAAAAGAAGGAAGAAAGCCACGTTGCTATGCCTGCGGATCGGAGGAGCACAAAATATGGCAATGCCCGAAGGCAAAGAAATGTTACAATTGTGGAGGAAGTGGACATGAAAGTTGGGAGTGCGACAAGCCGAAAGATCGTGACAAAATTATGGCGGGCATGCATTCGAGCAGCAAGTGCGAATCGACGAGACAATAGCGAGCCGACGCCAATTCATGATCAAGAAAAATTATCCATCAAAATCACGTCCACGAATGGAGAGATCAAGGACAAAATCATCGACTCAATCATGGAGCACATGGGTGACTCGGCCACATGCGAGCTCAATGACACAATGACATCCTGTGTGGTGGGCGGATTTGACACAGAAGAAGCAGTGAAAAATACGCTGAAGCAACTGGCAACACACAAGGAGATACGAGCTATACAATGCGACACACCGACGACTACCACGAGAGGACCCCAGCCGAACTCGAGGACACACGCAACGGACGTGGCCCGCGAAAAAGGCGAAGCCAGCAGCTCCTCACAGGCGCACACGGGAGCAGGTATGACCCAAAAGGAATCACGGCGAATGGCAAATCTGGAAGGCGAAGTGGACATCCTCAAAAAAGACGTCGAACAAGTGAAAGAGACGACAGGAAATATCTCACGGAGACTCGACGGAATGCAAAATTCCCTCGAACAAATGGAGGTATCACGCACGCAAGACAGTAACATACTGGCCATGATGGCACGGCACTTCAACCTGGATGGACAAGGAAAAGCCGAGGAGAAAAAGAGCACACCGCGAGGAGCAGAATTCAAGGCACCGGACCCGACCACCATACCAGCGACACCATCAGCAAAAGGCACGGGAGCACAATCCCAACGCAGTACCAACCCCATCCTGGAAACACCGGTTCGAGACCTGATGCATGAGGCGTATGACGTGGATAACATGGGCACGGATACCAATATACCCGCGGGGGAAAGCGCACAGAACCAAGCCCGCTGAAAATCGATTTCATGGGGCAAGCATTGGTGGAAGGAAAACGAGGATGGCTGCACATACCACCAAAAACAGGCATTAACGAGTCAGCGGAGTGGGCAGCGGTGAGTTCCATGCTCACGGCGCAAGTGGCACCAAAACGCTGGTGGGCGGTGCACCTAGAAAAACCGGAGATGGCCCCTACCCTGATGGATGCTGAGGACTTCTACCTAGACCGCGAGGAGTCGGACTCGGCACTGGCCAGAAAAATGGGAGGCAAGCGCAGCCGGCGAGACACATCCTAAAACTCCCCAGACCACGATCCACACCGGTCCCCCAAGCAGGGAACGGCATACGTGCACACAGCGACCACACAGTAAAGAAGCGGGCCACCAACAGGCCCCCGGCAAAAGGCAGTCGAGTTCTTCAACACGCTGCACAATGGCCCAAGGGAATAGACCCGAGTTCCTGGACCACGAAAAATGGGCCCACCGTCCCGGCGAGTACCTACCCTCCGTGCTGACGTTCCTGCGAACCTGCTCTTCTTCGCCAACGCTCAGGCAATGGCTCGCCCCACATGGGGGACGACCACCCTTGGCAATCCCACTACCTCATGTTGAGGTACCAGCGGACATCACTGCACAAGCAGCCGCGCACATCCGGCGTATACTACAGCACAGGGACACTGTGCGTAACGCGTGGAGGCGAAGACTGGAGGATACAATGGGGCAAGCAAGGAGGATCAATGCAGACGGACGCGATGGACAACCCAGACCAACTTTGTTCAATCACTCCCTTCCCGCAGACGAACTACACCCACTGCGGGCAATACTGCAGCCACTGGCACAGCATATCCAACAATCCCTGCATTACTGGGACTGGTTCACACAGTCTGAGAACATTACCAGCTGGAGAACGGTGTCCCTGCAGGACCTGTATGATTTTGCCGAGGCCATGGCCAACATATACTTAGAGTACCAGGACACAGCCACGTTCACCGATGCCGGCTACTGGGCTGTACCCACACCATGGGCCGACTCTGTACCCTTCGTGAACCGGCCGTTTGAATCCGAGATTCACGGTACCGTGAATTTCACCTATTTTTGCTGTGTTTTGCTCGTAACTTGGTGCTATCGTGTGCTTTTGTCGTGCTATCTTCGCCCAAAGTAAGATCCAACAAATGTGTGCAATTTACAGTTTTGAAGTAGCCGCATGGTTCAACACATTTGGTGAGATCGCCGTGAATGTGAAATTCACGCACCCAAATTCACGCATAAATTCACGCTAGATTCACAGATTCACAAGAATGTGAAATTCGCACGAATTTCGTACGAATTCGTACGAATTTCGTACGAATTTCGTGCGAATTTCGTGCGAATTCGTACGAATCGGCCCCAATTTTGTCTTGTCACTGCTATTTGTTGCACACATTGGATATTGAACAATTTGTTTTGTAGATCCCTAGATACACGCTAGCACGCACAATTTCGTTCTAGCCTAAAACGACATCGCAAGGGCGTTCTAGCCTACAACATCTAGCTAGAACGTAGACTAGAACAGGAATCATTCTAGCCTAGATTTGTTCTACACTAGAACACACATAACAAATCAAACCATTATACACATTACATTTCTTATGCTTTGTTGCGTTGCTCACAAATTTGTTGGGAAGGGCATAGGTTATAGGTGATAGTGGATGCAGTGGTGGGGGGTCCATTCTTAGACTGGTCAAACCATTGTTGCATTGCTCACACAGTTGTTGGGAAGGGCAAAGGTGATAGTTGCTAGTAGATGCATGAGGGTGGGGTGGGGGGGTCCATTGGGTCAAACCATAGGAGCGTAATCAACCACGTCTAGGGTTGGGAGGGGGGGGGGGGGGCAAGGAGACCCCCACTTACACCTGAGTGTCTGGGTGTGGGGTTAGGAGGGTGTCTTGCTTGTTGCAGTGCGGTTAAGGTTAGGGAGGGTACTCCTTTTCTCTTCACAAGTTTTTTCTACGTGCGACCATGCACAAAATGCAGCAATGTGCAAGCAACCATGAAGACAAATTACAAACATGACACAGACAGCAACAAGCACACAGAGCAATCAACAGCACAGACCAATCACCATATTATTTCTACGTGCGATTGGGTGCATCCAGACTGAGGTATGTTGCGTGTAGTTGTTTCGTGCTGCCACATACCGTGTGTGTGTGTGTGTGTGTGTGTGTGTGTGTGTGTGTGTGTGTGTGTGTGTGTGCTCCTCGGGAACTCTGGTGCATGAAATAAGGGGTGGCCCCCCAGTGATCGACCAGGGGGGGCGCCAGCCCCCCCGGGAGCTTCTTTGGATATTGCGGTACATGAAAGAAGGGGTGGCCCCCTCCTCCTGTGTGTGTGTGTGTGTGTCTGTGCGGTGTGTGTGTGTGTGTACATTGCTGCACTTTATGTGTGTGTGGGTGCCGGGGGGGCAGGTATAGGGAAATGTGTGTGGGTGCATGCATCGGGCAAAAAGGAAAACACAATGGGTGGGGCATGTGTGGGGCATGCCTAGTGCAGTGCAATACACACGTGGCCGACAAGATGGAGTAAATCCCCCAAGTGATCAGGGGGTCCCCCATGTGCGCAGGGGGTTTTTCAATGGGGACGACCCACGAATGAGTGGGGGGGCGTTGTCCCTAGGGGCCACATCTGTAAATCCCCCAAGTGTTCAGGGGGTCCCCCATGTGCAAAGGGGGTACTTTTGATTTCATACAACGGGGATGACCCACGCAAGAGTGGATGTGTGTACAACATGTGTGTACATTGCTGCACTGTATGTGTGTGTGGGTGCCGGGGGGGCAGGTATAGGGAAATGTGTGTGGGTGTGGGTACTCCGGTACATGCATAGGTGGTGTTGGTGTGGCTCTTCTGCCAGTGTCCTGCAAAAATGGTGCGAGATTCGTACGAAGTTCGCACGAAATTCGTACGAAATTCGTGCGAATTTCGTACGAATTTCGTGCGAATTTCGTACGAATTTCGTCCCTCAATACGTACCGTGAATGTGGTTGTTACGAATTTTGTACGAATTTCGTACGAATTTCGTACGAATTGAAACAATTTGCATGAATTTGTGTCATTTTTGTATGTGTGTGGGTGTGCCTGGTCGGAGGGGTTGTTGTTTGTGTGGGCGTGGGTGCATGGTGTGTGCGTGCCTGGGTGATATGTGCATGCATTGCTGGTTCTTGGGTTCTTGGGTGGTTTTGTTGAATCATGTGGGACAATACTTTTGTGTTGTTTGTAGTTTGTGATTGTCTGTCGTTTGTGTTTGTTGCTGCTGATTGTCATGATGTGTGTTTAATGCCTGCTTTTCGACTGCGTTGGTATCGCTGTTTTGCTTGCTGCTTGTTGTGCTTCGTCTGTATGCTGCTCCTCACTGGTGACTGTTGCTGATGACCTGACTGTGTTGTTCTTCTGTGTTGTTGTTGTGTTGCTGTGCTGTGTGCTATGAGTGGGTGTGGATGGTTGGATGGGTGGCTGCCTGTTGTTGAATCATGTGGGACAATACTTTTGTGTTGTTTGTAGTTTGTGACTGTTTGTCATTTGTGTTTGTTGCTGCTGATTGTCATGATGTGTGTGTAATGCCTGCTTTTCGGCTGTGTTGGTACCGTTGTTTTGCTTGCTGCTTGTTGTGCTTCGTCTGTCTGCTGCTCCTCATTGGTGAGTGTTGCTGATGACCTGACTGTGTTGTTCTTCTGTGTTGTTGTTGTGTTGCTGTGCTGTGTGATATGGGGTGACTGTGTTGTTCTTCTGTGTTGTTGTTGTGTTGCTGTGCTGTGTGCTATGGGCTGAGTGTGTTTGTTCTGCATAAAAATGATACAAATTCATGCGAATTGGTCGAAATTCGTACGAAATTCGTGCGAAATTCGTGCGAATTTCGTACGAAATTTGTAACAACCAAATTCACGGTACACTTTGGGGACGAATTTCGTACGAAATTCGCACGAAATTCGTACGAAATTCGTACGAAATTCGCACGAATTTCGTACGAATTTCGCACGAATTTTGTACGAATTTCGTGCGAATTTCGTGCGAATTTCGTACCATTTTTGCAGGACACTGGCAGAAGAGCCACACCAACACCACCTATGCAATAACGAAGTCCCCACACCCACACCCATTTCCCTGTACCTGCCCCCCCCCCCGGCACACACGCACACACACAAACACACACACACACAGACACACACACACACCCATGCACAAACACACACATACCCTCAATGAAAGCAAACAGCCCCCCATGCACTCGACCCACACCCACACACTGCCCGCTCACACACCCTCATACGTACCTGGACAGTGGATGTGCCACGGTTAGATGTTTAGGGGGGGGGGGGTTCTGTGTGTGTGTGTGTATGTGTGTCTGCCTGTGTGTGTGGATGGGTTTCTGCGGATGTGTGTGTGTGTGTGGGTGGGTGGGTCGTTGTGTCCATGTGTAGTTGGGTGTCCGGTTGTGTGTGTTTGTGTGTATGCGCGTGTTGGTGTGAGGTGCAGGAAGGGTGTGTCTGTATGTGTGTGTGTGTGTGTCTGTGTGTGTGTGTATGGCTTGTGCGTATATCTGGTTTGGTGCTCCTCACATCCTCACCTGCCCCACACACACAGGCGCACGCCCACACCCATAACCAAAAAGACAGTCATACACCCCCCCCCCCACACAGAGACACACACACACCCATGCACAAACACACACATACCCTCAATGAAAGCAAACAGCCCCCCACTCGACCCATACCCACACACTGCCCGCCCACACACCCTCATACGTACCTGGACAGTGGATGTGTCACGGTGAAATGTTTAGGGGGGTGATTCTGTGTGTGTGTGTATGCGTATGGTTTGTGCGGATGCGTGTATGTGGGTCGGTGTGTCCATGTGTAGTTGGGTGTGTGGTTGTGTGTGTTTGTGTGTGCGCGCGTGTTGGTGTGAGGTGCGGGAAGGGTGTGCGTGTGTGTGTGTAAGGCTTGTGCGTATATGTGCATGGTTTGGTGCTCCTCACATCCTCACAGACAGTCGTACATGTAGCCCCCCCCCCCCCACACACACACCCACATGCCATTAGTGGAATCAAACCGCCCTGCCACCCCACCCACACCCACACACTGCCCAGCCCCACATACGCACACACACCTGCATAGTGGATGTGTCGTGGTTAGGTGTGTGGGGCGGGATCATTGTGGGTGTGTCTATGTGTGTGTGTGTGTGTGTGTGTGTGTGTGTTGATTGGTTTGTGCGCGTGGGTGTGTGTTTGTGTGTGGGTGTGCATCCATGGGTCCGTGGTTGTGTGTGTGGGTGTGTGGGTGTTGGTGTGAGGTTTGGGACGGGTTTGTGTGCGTATGTGGTCGGGTGGCCCCCACATCCTCACACACACCAACACACAGACGCACGCCCGCACGTAGAAACAAACAGGAAGTCACGCATCCACCCACATGCAAACCCAACCATACAACCATACACATACCCACACAAACCCACACACCCCACACAAAGGCACACCCACACACATGACATGTGCACATGTTGCCTGTAGCCAGGGTGCCTGCAGGGGTGTTTGGGGGGGAGGTACCCCGGGTGTTAGGACAAACGAGGGGGTGCACAAGGGTGAAATTGGTATGAATTCACGTGAATTCACGTGAAATTCGTACGAAATTCGTACGAAATTCGTGCGAATTCGTGCGAATTTCGTACGAATTCACGTGAATTCACGGCCGTGAATCGGCTACAGGCTTGCCGGGTTTCGGCACCTCTCGTTTTGGGCACGGTTCGGACATGATGGATGCTTTTGGGGCGGGACCTTCATTGGATGATGCGTAACGAAGCTAGGGGAGGAATTTTGGCCCCTCAAATCCCTCGGAAGGATCCAATAATATGGCATTTTCCCCCAAAAACCTCAAAATTTGGGTAAATTCACGTGAAAATCACGCAATTATTCAAACGGCCACTTAACGGCCGTTCACGAAGGGTACATCCTGGATGCACACCTTCCGTCTGCAAGACATTGTCGGATTACCTGCCAGCGCGCGCACAACACACAGATTTGTTTGTACAGTACCATCTGAAAGGCTCATAGGAGGCATAGCACACGATGACTGGATTTTCGCCAGTCCTGCCCCCTGCAGAGCGCTATGGATTGTGCAGCCACCCCACACAAAGACCCTGGTACACACCTTGCGCGCACGCGTACACAGCCCACGTGACTTACACACCAGCGTAATAGTGATATGCCCCGACACACATCCCGTCCACCTGGAGCTATTCAACTGGTGGCACGAGTGCCCCACAAAGTGCTCCATTGTACTGACCGGTCAGCACCAGCAATACCCTTCCTCTGGAGACAGGGACCGAGGGCACAGGTCACAGAGAAACTGGGTTTCACGATGTACTGGATCACGGGGCGGAAAGGGGACCAAAGTGTCACCCTGAACGATGTTATTTCACACACATGACAGGAGCACTGGGCAAGCACAATGACCACCTGCTGCACCCCCTACCTAAGCACAAATGCCGGCACACCACGAGAGCGAGCGTCAGGGACCATTTCTGGCGCACCCTGCACACACTGATGAACAGTGCACGGGAGTTTGGGACACACTGGACAGAACAGCACTGGGTAAAGCACCTGGACCAACTGAACACCCTACTGCGAGAGTCGCCGCAGCCCTGGCTGCGACGACCATGGGCATATGCTGACAAATGTGAGCACGCAGCACACACGGTGGGAGAACTAGGTATGTGGATTTACGCTGTCTGGTCTGTGAAAACCCGCAGGGTGTACATAGGACAGACAGGTGCAATCAAATCACTGAAAAAAGTGGTCACACGATTCCTACAGCACAGAAGGGGTGCCAAATCCTGGCAGACCCTCTTCCGACGTACCGGAGTCAGGGGTTTGGGCAAGCTCTACCCCATCATGGCAAAGACGGGTTTGGAGTGGTTCGGTGTATTACCAATTGAAAAACTGCCCAAAGCGTCCATGGCGGACGGCAGGGAACAGTTCTGGTTCAGGAAACTGGCCCCTGTACTCAATGTGAAAGATACCATGCCCACAGACAGAAAATGGAAACTCCTCCTCCAAGGTAAGTTGGCGACACCACGGTATACCAAGGCACAGATTGCCGCCCTGATTCACCGCCTGGGCGACAGAATGCGCTCCCCCCTGCCCCCACACGAACAATTGCACATACTGACGATGGCAAAGAAATACTGCAGCGGACCGGTGAGGAATAAGTGCTACCAAAAGGTGGCACTGCGCCTGCGAAACGCACTGGGCCTGAGTCTATGTACCCTTTCGTGAAACGGCTGTTTGAATCCCAGATTCACGGTACCGTGAATTTCACCTATTTTTGCTGTTTTTTGCTCGTAACTTGGTGCCATTGTGTGCTTTTGTCGTGCTATCTTCGCCCAAAGTAAGATCCAACAAATGTGTGCAAATTTATGAAACTACGAAGCCAAGAGACATTCGCCAACTTGCTTCGGAATGCAGCCAAATCATGGCGGGTGTCTATTATGTTGTTACACTGGCTACCTAGGGATTTTTTCCTCCTTTTTGGTGTAAATGGAAACTTCTTACCCTGAAAAAACCCGGGTTTCATGCCCCTCTCGTGCTGAAAACAGTCCTACACGGTACAAAAGTCCCAAAGTTGGCTTCCCGGGCCTGGGCTCGCGCAAATTCACAAGTTGGCGCGCCAAGTTGCAAGTTGGCGCGCCAAGTCCGGACTTGGCGCGCCAACTTGCGACTTGGCGCGCGCCAAATGTCCCCCCACCGATCAAACCATCGACTTGCATACCATTGTTGTCACTGGAAATTCCGTCCCTCACCTGCCCTTGCACACTTGGCACGAAGAAAGCATTGTTCCATCTTTTTTTGATTAATGTGCAAAAGACTGCGAATGTGCAAGAAGCTGTCAAATCAATCATATAAATCATATATAGAGGTCACATGCCTTGTTCAGCCTGGACGAAGACCCCCTTATTGTCTATGTACCCCCTTTGCTTCGTCCACGACGACTCCCAAACCGAAATTTTTTTATTATATAACCCCCAGTCCAGATTATCTGAGCGGATCACTTCCCCCCACCCCTTCCGCGTGCGATCCCCCTTGCCCCCCTTCACCCGCACTCTGGCCCCCCGCAGTCTGTACACCCGGCCGCCCTTACTTCCACCTCGAAAGCTGCGCTTTGAGATTTCACATTTCAGGGCTTTGTGCCGCCCCTCTCCTTTGAAGGCGGCACAAATGGCAATCTGCCCCCACCTGCGGGCCCATCCCAACAGGTGGTCAATCCACAGATGGGCCCACAGGGTGACGTTCATTTCACAGGCCTTATGGGCCTCCCCCATTTTTTTCAATTCTGTTCGCAGAATTTTCATGTCGGGCAACTGCAATGGTCCGGATTTCCAGACGACATCGCTTGTTGCCAACAGGGATTTTCCCCATTGCCGGAAGGCGTCCGTCCAGGACACCTGGACCCCCCCCATGTCAACGACATGCTGCAGGAGGCCCTCCCCCTCCAGATGGTCACACATGGTGTCCCATCCCTCACTCTTCACCCACTCGGCAGCCGCCGTCTGCTCGATTTTCAGGGGCACCTTCTTCTTATCCTTCCTCTCCTCTTCCAACGCCACCCCGGTGGCGGTCCGTGCCTGGATCCGAATGGGATCCAGGAACCATTGCACCCACCTCACGGCCTTTCCCCTTTTCCACCGATGCACCGTGTGGAGGCTGTTCACAAGGGCTGAAAGCCCATTGTGCACTTGCCGGTGCACACCATGCAGCCCATAGTCGGGGGGCCGCTGGGCGGGGCGCACGATCGGGCAGATCATCCCCGCCCACAGCCACTCCTCGACAATCACCCCCATCCCGCAACCAAATTCGTGCAGAATGGTTGCCCGATTTTTCCCACACAGCCAACAAACGGTGGCTGCGGGGTTTTTGGCCGTGAAGGAGGAGCAACCCCCCAAAATGACCTGCGCCTTGGTGTCTGCTATAAAAAAACAAATCACCTTACGCAGGTAACCCCCTTTATCGGGGATTTGCTGCTGCGCCACCTCGGTGTGGTCCGCGTTCAGGTCATAGACCTCGGCCAATTGGGAAATGATGGCCTTCTTCTCGGATCCGCGCAGCAAGATCCAAGAGCCCAAGGGCATATGACTCCCCAGGTCTCCAACGGCAAAATGCACGCAGGAGGCCTGCCAGAGCTTTGTCCAGTCGAAGGAGATGCCCACCCACACGTTGTCCGTCAGGAACGTGGGGCCGTCACGGTGCCACATCACCTATGCCAGAAAACAGGCCGTGTGTAACGGGTCACCGTGAACGGTCGCCGGGAAACGCTTTGGTGCAGGGTGAAAATACCTGCAGTTTCTGCCACAGATTGCATGCGGCCCCAAAAATGTCATTGTCCTCGTCCGTCTGAAAATGGACCTCCGTGACACGGGGGGCGGACAATGCCTTTCGCACCTGCATCAGGGTTCCCCATGGGCACTTCCATTGGCTGTGTGCCCGGCTGTACTGCAGTTTGCGGAAGCTGTCGCCATTTTTGCGGCTCTCCCACAGAATGGCCGCGGCCAACAGCTCCAAATCGGGGGTGGGGCGTTTGCTCTCCCCGCAAACGAGGTGGATGCGGCGGCGGCCGGGTTTGACGTGTACTTCCCAATGTGGCCCCAAAATCTCCCCCACGACTTCGCGAAGGCGTGCCAGCCGCGCGCGCCTGTCGCGGTAGTTTGAGGGCGCGAGCTGCTCAAAGGGCCGCTGCATGGTGCACAAACAAAGACCCGCGGCACGTGAGGACGTGGCAGGCGGGTTGGATCATGCAACGGAACGTTGTTGCACGTTCGCACACAGATGGCACACAGTCGGCAGGCAGTTGGCGCGCGCCAATTCAGGATTTGGCGCGCGCCAACTCGTCAGTTGGCGCGCGCCAAGTCCTGAGGACCGCCGGAACTTCCCAATCCACCACCACGTCCACATCCACCTCCAACCCCTCCTGCTGCTCCTGCCGCTGCTCCTGCCGCTGCTCCTGCCGCTGCTCCTGCCGCTGCTCCTGCGGCTGCCCCTCCACCTCCTCCGCCCCGGCCGGCACGGGCACCGGACGCGGGTCCACTTCCAATTGAAAATTGGCGTAGTGGATGGGGACCTGCAAATGCGCAACAACACAAGCATAAAACAATGCACACAACGACACCACTGCAACAGCGAAGACAACTCGAAAACCAGCCACAGGACAACGTTTCCGATAAACCCCAACGAATTAAATTCAGGCCCCAAAACGGCACTTGGCGCGCGCCAACTAGCTATTTGGCGCGCCAAAACTTGACTTGGCGCGCGCCAAAACTGGACTTGGCGCACGCCAACCGAACACTTGGCGCGCCAACCGGTGACTTGGCGCGCGCCAAGATGGAAGTTGGCGCGCGCCAACTGCGAAGTTGGCGCGCCAATCTGCTATTTGGCGCGCGCCAAATTCGTGTCACGTGTGACAACATCGCATGCATGCAAGGCACCGCGCGGGCACACCTTCTCGCTGCAGGAGCAGATGGTGCGGCGGGCCTTGTCCACGCGGACGAGGTCCAACATCTCGGCGTCCTGGGAGCTCAGGGGCGGGGTGAAGTGGGCCATGGCCATCCAGGCCATGCGGCCGGCCCCTGGCTCCCGCACGAACGCAGCGCCCAGTGCGGCGAACGAGTACACCACCGTGCCGGCCGTGCAGCGCACGCGGCAGAAGTCGGTGGCCTCGGGGGGGGGAAGCCACCACCGGTGGATGTGCGGAGTGAGGCAGGCATCCGCTCTGGCCGCCTCGGCGGTGGGCCCCACGTGCGCGTGGTCGGTGGGGGTCAGAAACAGACCCGCAGACACCCCCTCTTGCAGGAGGAGGACGTCCCCCATGTAGGGCACCGGGGGGTCCAACGGCTGCTCAGCCTGCGACACGAAGCAGACTGGCTGGGGGATCGCGTCGGGAGTGAGGAAGTCCTCCTTTGCCGGGGGGGGGGGGGGGCGGCCGGCCTCTCCTCCGCTTCCGCCGGCGCCTCCGCATCCGCCGGCGCCTCCGCATCCGCCGGCGCCTCCGCATCCGCTCGCGCCGCCGGCATCTCCTCCTCCTCCTGTGCCGCACTCTGTGGGGGGGGGGCGGCATCCGCGTCAGCCGGCGCGGCCGGCCTCTCCTCCGCATCCGCCGGCGCCTCCGGCATGTCCACCTCGTGGGGGGCGGGCACGGGATCCTGGGGCCGGTACCTGTACGGGTCGGACCCATACAGGAGGCACAGAGGGGACCCGACTGCAGCCCCCTCGGCCAGAAGCTCGGAGGGCATCACCGGAACACTGTTCATCAGCTCCGTTACACTCTCCGGCTCTACGGTCAGCATGCGCGACCGGTAGCCGACGGGTGCAAACGGGATGAACAGTGCCCGGCCAGGCCCGCCCGCACCGCGGTGGATCACCGTCCCGCGGAGGAGCGTCACGCTGCGAAGCGGTTGGATAACAATATCCCACCGATGCGCAGCGTGATAGCCCCCCTGCGTGCCCGGGCACACCTGGAGGGACTTGGACGGGGGAGAGGTGGTGAGGGGGATGAACACGACCATGCACTGCACTGACTGTTTCACAGACAGTGCAAAATCGCGGTGGGGGATCTGGAAACCCTTCCAGGGTTCTGCCTCCCACCGCTCGATGATCTTGGGGCACAAGGCCTCAAGTCCCTGCAGCGGTGGGAGGGAGAACCCCAGCAGGGCCAGAACAGCCTGCCAGAGGTCGTCCGGGAGCCAGTGGGGGACGCTGGAGACCGTCGTCTGATAGCGCCCCCCACCTTCCCCGGGGGCCTGGAGGTCCACCTCCTCGAGCATCGACGGGTTGAGTTCCACCGTGGCGAGCTCCGCCAGTCTGGCCCACAAATCCTCGGGGATGATGCGGTCATACTGGCGGTAGCCCGCCGCGGCAAAACCCTCCTCCGTGACGATGGGGGGGTTGGGGATGTCGTGGTTGGCGACGGGGTAGGAGTTGTGGAAGGAGGGGTGGGGGCAACCATGGTGAAGGGGGCGTCGGTGCTGTAGAGGGTGGGGTGGGTGATGTCGGGGATGTGGGTGCGCAGGCGACGGTTGGTGGAGAACTCCGTGGGAGCTACTGCATCCCACGCCTGCACCTTCACCGTCTGGTACCGCACGACGGCGTCAGTGGCCGTGCGGTGCGTCCAGCCACTTTTTTTGACTGGATCCACCCACAGCCACTGCTCCTCGGGGTCGAGACCCTGAGGCGGCATCTCCTGCAGGTCGAGAACGTTAACGAACTCTTTTGACGCTGCAGCAGTGCACAGCTTCAGGGTCTTGTTGAAGGCCTCAAGGGTGACTTGAGAAAGCTTCAACTCGACCGCGAGCGTCGCGGGGTACCGGCCCATCACGGCACAGCAGAACCTGCTAAGAACCCCCCTGGTCAGGGCGAAGTTAACACGGGTGGCGTCAATTCGCCAGACCAAGTGGGGATTGCCCGGCTGGTCCCACTTGCCGAAGAGGGCGGCCTCCAGGGGTTCGCGGAGGGGGGGGAGCTGGGGGAAGGATTCGGCGTCCGGGGAGGTGAGGGTGTAGGGGATGGGAAAATAGCCCCCGGGGAAGTGCTCGGAGCCCACGTTGGCGATGTGGGCATCGACCACCGGCTGCACCTCGGGGTTAGGTGGTGCAGCGGGGGCTGGGGCTGGGGCAGACGTGGGGTCGGTGATTGTCACCTTCTTCCCCTTGCCCTTCTTGGGTTGCTTTGGAGGCATGATAACGTGAAATGCCTAGAAGGGAAAGGGAATGCATAAAGGGTGCAAAAGAAGAGGAAGAATGGGGCACTTGGCGCGCGCCAAAACCGGAGTTGGCGCGCGCCAACTCAAGAGTTGGCGCGCCAAGTTGGCGCGCCAACTTTGACTTGGCTTCCAAAAAGTTGGCTTCGACCCAAAAAACCCACATATTGCATCATAACAACAAAGCAACGCAACCAAAAGCTGTAAAATATCAATAGTTCCTCACGTTTCATGCACAAGGCGTAGCAACAACACAGTGCACAAGTACAAGCAAGTTGAATGCTCTCGACATGGAGTTGACCAGGAGTTGGCGAATGTACAGTATCTGGGGTTGGCTTCGTAGTTACATAGAGGTTTGAAGTAGTCGCATGGTTCAACACATTTGGTGAGATTCGCGTGAATGTGAAATTCACGCACCCAAATTCACGCATAAATTCACGCTAGATTCACAGATCCACGAGAATGTGAAATTTGCACGAAATTCGCACGAAATTCGTACGAATTTCGTGCGAATTTCGTGCGAATTCGTACGAATCGGCCCCAATTTTGTCTTGTCACTGCTATTTGTTGCACACATTGGATATTGAACAATTTGTTTTGTAGATCCCTAGATACACGCTAGCACGCACAATTTCGTTCTAGCCTAAAACGACATCGCGAGGGCATTCTACCCCACAACATCTAGCTAGAACGTAGACTAGAACAGGAATCATTCTAGCCTAGATGTATTCTACACTAGAACACAAATAACAAATCAAAACAACACACATTACATTTCTTAATCTTTGTTGCATTGCTCACAAATTTGTTGGGAACGGCATAGGTTATAGGTGATAGTGGATGCAGTGGTGGGGGGGTCCGTTGGGGTCAAACCATTGTTGCATTGCTCACACAGTTGTTTGGAAGGGCAAAGGTTATAGTTGCTAGTAGATGCATGAGGGTGGGGTGGGGGGGTCCATTGGGTCATACCATAGGAGCGTAATCAACCACGTCTAGGGTTGGGAGGGGGGGGGGGGCAAGGAGACCCCCCACTTACAGCCCCTGAGTGTCTGGGTGTGGGGTTATGAGGGTGTCTTGCTTGTTGCAGTGCGGTTAAGGTTAGGGAGGGTATCCTTTTTCTCTTCACAGGTTTTGTGTATCCCCATGGCTCTCATGTGCTAGTTGCTCATGCTTTGGCAGCAAATAATCAAGTCAGCGCCGACTTTACAGTATGCTCCCGTGTCTACTCGGAACTGTGTACTACGCAGGGGAATCTGACTGTTTAATTGAAACACAGCTTTGCGATGGGACCTGCTGGCTGGTTCCGCGAGGTGACTTCTGCCTAGTGCTCTGATTGTCAATGCAAACAGATTTAGCCAAGCGCGGGTAAACGGCGGGAGTAACTATGACTCTCTTAAGGTAGCCAAATGCCTCGTCGACTGATTATTGACGCGCATGAATGGATCAACGAGATTCCTGCTGTCCCTAGATGCTGGCTGGTGAACCAACCGCCAAGGGAACGGGCTTGGGTGTTCCAGCGGGGAAAGAAGACCCTGTTGAGTTTGACTCTAGTCTGACAGAGTGCAGCAGCATGGAGGGTGTAGCACAGGTGGGAAGTGCGCGCCAACTCATGGCATTGATCATGGCCTTCGCGGCCATCTCGACTGTCGGCTCTTCCTTCTGGATGAGGCTCCGCGCTGCTACGCGCAAGCTTGCAATGAAATACCACTACCTCCACAGCCGCTTTACTAATCGGATGATTCGGGTACGGGTGTGTATGGGTGTGTGTGTGTGTGTGTGTGTGTGTGTGTCTGTGTGTGTGTGTGCCGGGGGGCAGGTGTAGGGAAATGTGTGTGCTTGGTTCTTTGGTCACCTCACGCCGTGTGTGTGTGTGTGTGTGTGTGTGTGTGTGTGTGTGTGTGTGTGTCCTCCTGTGTGTGTGTGTGTGTGTGTGTGTCTGTGCGGTGTGTGTGTGTGTGTATGTGTGTGTGTGTGTGCCGGGGGGGCAGGTATAGGGAAATGTGTGTGGGTGTGGGGACTTCGGTACATGCATAGGTGGTGTTGGTGTGGCTCTTCGTGCAGTGTCCTGCAAAAATGGTACGAAATTCGTACGAAATTCGTACGAAGTTCGTACGAAATTCGTGCGAAGTTCGTACGAAATTCGTGCGAAATTCGTACGAAATTCGTGCGAAATTGGTACGAATTTCGTACGAAAAGTGCCTCACAGATAGGTACTGTGAATGTGGTTGTTACGAAATTCGTACGAATTTCGTACGAACTTCGTACGAATTTCGCACGAAGTTCAAACAATTTGCATGAACTTGTGTCATTTTTGTGTGTGTGTGGGTGTGCCTGGTCAGAGGGGTTGTTGTTTGTGTGGGCAAGGGTGCATGGTGTGTGCGTGCCTGGGTAATATGTGCATGCATTGGTGGTTCTTGGGTTCTTGGGTGGTTTTGTTGAATCATGTGGGACGATACTTTTGTGCTGTTTGTAGTTTGTGACTGTCTGTTGTTTGTGTTTGTTGCTGCTGATTGTCATGATGTGTGTGTAATGCCTGCTTTTCGGCTGTGTTGGTATCGCTGTTTTGCTTGCTGCTTGTTGTGCTTCCCGTGTCTGCTGCTTCTCACTGGTGACTGTTGCTGATGACCTGACTGTGTTGTTCTTCTGTGTTGTTGTTGTGTTGCTGTGCTGTGTGCTATGGGTGGGTGTGGATGGTTGGATGGGTGGCTGCCTGTTGTTGGATCATGTGGGACAATACTTTTGTGTTGTTTGTAGTTTGTGACTGTCTGTCGTTTGTGTTCGTTGCTGCTGATTGTCATGATGTGTGTGTAATGCCTGCTTTTCGGCTGTGTTGGTATCGCTGTTTTGCTTGCTGCTTGTTGTGCTTCGTGTGTCTGCTGCTTCTCACTGGTGACTGTTGCTGATGACCTGACTGTGTTGTCCTTCTGTGTTGTTGTTGTGTTGCTGTGCTGTGTGCTATGGGCTGAATGTGTTGTTCTTCTGTGTTGTTGTTGTGTTGCTGTGCCTTGTGCTATGGCCGGGTGTGGATGGTCGGATGGGTGGCTGCCTATTGTTGAATCATGTGGGACAATACTTTTGTGCTGTTTGTGGTTTGTGACTGTCTGTCGTTTGTGTTTGTTGCTGCTGATTGTCATGATGTGTGTGTAATGCCTGCTTTTCGGCTGTGTTAGTATCGCTGTTTTGCTTGCTGCTTGTTGTGCTCTGTGTGTCTGCTGCTCCTCATTGGTGACTGTTGCTGATGACCTGACTGTGTTGTCCTTCTATGTTGTTGTTGTGTTGCTGTGCTGTGTGCTATGGGCTGAATGTGTTGTTCTTCTGTGTTGTTGTGGTGTTGCTGTGCTGTGTGCTATGGGCTGAATGTGTTGTTCTTGTGTGTTGTTGTGGTGTTGCTGTGCTGTGTGCTATGGGCTGAGTGTGTTTGTTCTGGAGAAAAATGATACAAATTCATGCAAATTGTTCGAAATTCGTACGAAATTCGTACGAAGTTCTCACGAATTTCGTACGAATTTCGTACGAAATTCGTAACAACCACATTCACGGTACGTATTCACGGTACTTTGGGGGCGAATTTCGCACACCCACACACATTTCCCTGTACCTGCCCCCCCGGCACACACACACCCTGTGTTCCTCACATCCTCACCCCCCGCACACACACAGGCGCACGCCCACACCCAGAAACAAACAGACAATCGTACATGTACCCCCCCCCCCCCACACACACACCCACATGCCATTAGTGGAACGAAGCCGCCCTGCCACCCCACCCACACCCACACCCACAAACTGCCCAGCCACACATACGCACACACACCTGCATAGTGGATGTGTCGTGGTTAGGTATGTGGGGCGGGATCATTGTCGGTGTGTCTATGTGTGTGTGTGTGTGTGTGTGTGTGTGTGGATTGGTTTGTGCGCGTGGGTGCGTGTTTGTGTGTGGGTGTGTATCCATGGGTCCGTGGTTGTGTGTGTGGGTGTGTGGGTGTTGGTGTGAGGTTTGGGACGGGTTTGTGTGCGTATGTGGTCGGGTGGCCCCCACATCCTCACACACACCAACACACAGACGCATGCTCGCACGTAGACACAAACAGGAAGTCATGCATCCACCCACATGCAAACCCAACCATACACCCATACACAAACCCACACAAATCCACACACCCCACACAAAGGCACACCCACACACATGTGCACATGTTGCATGTAGCCAAGGTGCCTGCAGGGGTGCATTGAGGGGGGGGTACCCCGGGTGTTAGGACAAATGAGGGGGTGCACAAGGGTGAAATTTGTATGAATTCACGTGAATTCACGTGAATTCACGTGAAATTCGTACGAAATTCGTGCGAATTTCGTACGAATTCACGTGAATTCACGCCTGTGAATCGGCTACAGGCTTGCCGGGTTTCGGCACCTCTCGTTTTGGGCACGGTTCGGACATGATGGATGCTTTTGGGGCGGGACTTTCATTGGATGATGCGTAATGAAGCCGGGGGAAGAATTTTGGCCCCTCAAATCCCTCGGAAGGATCCAAAAATATGGCATTTTCCTCCAAAAACCTCAAAATTTGGGTAAATTCACGTGAAATTCACGCAATTATTCAAACGGCCACTTAACCCCCGTTCACGAAGGGTACATACCGAACCATGTCAACCTGCGAGTCCCATGCATGCATAACCTCGAACGGTTTGGTATGCAAAAGGTCTTCACCTCACACCTGGATAAGTTACCCCTCCCACTGTACCTGCGTAAGTATCTGATATCAGTAAGTAAGATTGTGTACGTCCGCAACCCGACGGTGGCGGACCTGCTCAAAGGACACCCGCCAGCGGACACGCTGCGGGACATGCACGCAATTGTACATAGTGCTGAATGTGCTTGTGCCCAACTCAGCAAGCGCTGGGGCATACCACTGGTGGATGGGCACCTGTTTGTACGACATCCTGACCTCCTGCGGTCACTGTTTGGCAAGTATGCGCGCGTAGTGACCCAAAACGCAAAAAACGATGTACACCCGTCATGGAAATCCGTCAAGCGGACGGTAGTACAGTCACTCCGCCAGCTTTTCGTGGCCGTGCTACCAGAAAACAAGGGGACCAGGCGGTACGACAGCGCTACACTGACACGCTGTCAGCAGCGAGAATGGGGTGGAGGGAAAATAAAAAACTGACCCCCTGGTTCTTATGGGAACAAACAGTGCGAGACATGGCCACACAGTTCGGGCCAGACTGGAAATTTGAGATCGTCGACAAAAATGGAGGCCAGTTATCCGCACACTGCTGGGTAGGGGCCATGAAGGACATGCTCCGGAACCTGTCCGACGAAACACAGTTCCGGCTGGTGGGTGAATTCCCGTCAGCACATGAAGCACGCACACAGGCCATGACCATTCTCAGGGAGCACGCACACGCACACAATCTGAAAAAATACTGGAGCCAAGGGAAAAAGAAGGGGCCCCCCACAGCGAGATTTCTGGGGGAAAACAAGTTTGGTGAGCTGAAAGGATGGGGCTACCCCCCTGCACACTTCATGCTACACCACATCCCTGGTGACGTATGGCATCAGCATGTTGTACCTTACGTGTCATGATGACAGATCAGCCCAGGCACCTGTTTGCACTGGTCACAGCGAACTCCCACATTTTGGGAATGTTCATGACCGAATTTCTGGGCCGAC
Organism: Eutreptiella sp. 'Long Island Sound 2002'; assembly: GCA_964036045.1. Taxonomy (NCBI): domain Eukaryota; phylum Euglenozoa; class Euglenophyceae; order Eutreptiales; family Eutreptiaceae; genus Eutreptiella; species Eutreptiella sp. 'Long Island Sound 2002'. Next base: position 86,780,654 of record OZ038379.1, on the reverse strand, counting down.
CGCGCTATGAGGCGCTGGACGCCCTGTACTGGAGACTGCGCAAGCTGCAATGGACCCTGGGCACAATCACCCACCCAGCGCTACAACCGTCCCCAGAGCTATACGCCCACATACGCAAACACACACCCACACTACTGTCACCCCCTGCACCCGATCCCCTTGCCACACGCATTGTCTTCTCCCATTACCGCCACCCTTTGCGCGCCAGAGGTCGCATCATCGGTCTGTGCCTGAATTTGTTAATCACCGAGAGCTTGAAATATGTGCCCAGCCTGGAGATGGAGCACTGCAAAGATGTGCTAGGCATGGTAAGGTATTGGAACGCCAGCATCGCAGAAAAGTGGAACGCACGGGAGCTGAAGGATACAGAAATTGAGCTCTTCGAGTTGGATATAAAATCAATGTTCCCATCACTGTCAAGAGAAGGGGTCCGGGATGCACTGCAGGACCTACATGATGCCGTGCTACGTGGACGAAGGGCAAATAGGGGCAGAGGCCAGGAGTTACGGTTTGCCATAAATAAACTTGACAGAAAATTGGACAGAATTGGGTCAGGGGCGCCAGAGTGTTACACGAATGTCAGGTTCACTGAAGTGAAAGACTTCCTCAGGTTTGACATTTTTCACAATGACATTTTCGTCATTGGCAATGCTATATATGAACAAATTAAGGGTATTGCCATAGGGGGCACCATTTCTGCCCCCTGCGCCAATGCATTCTGCCTCATGCGAGAACACCGTTTCTACTCCCACGTCCTACCCTTCGCGCCTGAGGGCCCACAAGCTATTCACCCCTGTGAACTGCCGGGACAGCGTGCCCGCTTCCGTGACAATAACATGGGTGTAAAATACCGGTCCACTTCCGTGCAGACATTGCAGAATTCATTCGAGGAAATGTACGACCTGAAGCTCCAATATGAAGGTGGGGGGAACACATGGACATTTTTGCAAGCCCAGGTCACAGTAGTACCGGCAGAAAGATGCCAGGACACAGGTATGACGACGGCACCACCTTATCTGAGACTGTCGCTGGCGGATAAAGGACAGAAGTACCACGCGGCGCACCAGCGACTGCGGAGGTTTGCTGATTGGTACAGCGGTCAAGCAAAGCGCACACTGAGATCCCTCACACCGGCAATGGCAAAAAACTGTGCATATTACAGGGACACGAAGCAGGATGCGATGCACAATATGCAGCAGGCGTTCAGTGACCTGCAAAACAAAGGGTATCCAGAATCATGGTGGAAACACACACTGTACCAAAGGCTTGCACGATGGGGACTACCGGTGCAAGAATGGCGAGAGACCAGGTGAGCAGGCACCACACAGCACAGCACAACCAGTCACAGCGAAACACAGCACGGCACAGCACAACACGGCACAGCAAAGCACAGCACGACACGGCACGGCACAGCACAGCACAGCACAGCACAGCACAGCACAGCACGGCACAGCACAGCACAGCACAGCACAGATAGCACACACGGAACGTACAGCTGGTCCACGAAAAAAGACCAGGTGAGCATATGATGTGTATGCCCACATACGCGTTGTACATGCATACGATATTGAATGCCCTTGCACATGAATAGCTACCAGCAGGATGTCACAGTCTATGCGCTGGGTGGCCATTCAAGTGCCCTGCCTTGTTCTGAAAACAGATTGTTTGTTTATGTTAGCGCCTGCTTGGCTCTTTTGCTCCGTGTGCGCCTGAAGAGGTACAAGGTTTGGCTTGGGTAAATCAAGACTGGGATTGAGACTAGAGGGTAATGGTAAGATTATCGCGGTGTTTAAAGAGGCATGGATGAAGTCGCAAATGCAAGACACGGTTCCGATGACAAGGGTGAGACACTATGAGGGGTCATCTTACATAGATAGAATGTACGTCACACGGAACCTTTTTCGGTATATTTCAGCCCAGAGATGTGTGTAGAAGTGACGTGAAATTGAAGGGGAAGTTTGGGTCTTCGCATAATTTTCACGCCGTGTTTTTTCATGATTGGGCCATTCCTCAGAAACCCACTAACCGATGCTATGGTTGGGGGAAAAAGCAGATTAAGCTTTTTAAATCTAAGATGAGGGAGCAATTCAATTATTGCCCTACCGACGTGGAGCACGGGGTGAAGTGGTTGAACAATGCTATTGTTCAAGCTTTTCATTCTGTCCAGGATTGTAGTCCTAATGTGAAGGCGAAAACACCGGAGGGCTGGGAACAAAGGATAAAGAAATTGGCGAGTTTGGCTAGGCGGAATCCAAAAATCTTTTTTCGCAGAGCTAAAGCAGATTTCCTAATTCCGATGAAACCCAGTCGAGTTCCGGTGCCCATTCATCAAATAGAGATGATGATGAATGTTCACAATCCATGGGATGCTACGGTGCTTTCCTTTATGGATGAGCATGAAGAGAAGCCAATCCCGGTTCCAACGGATGAAGAGATTAGGCAGTGGGCAAGAGTGTCTAGATGTAAAGCGCCTGGCCCGGACAATGTTCCTCCTTATCTATATTATGTGCTTCCTGATAATGTGTTTCATTGGGTTTGCGATATAGTAAGGGCCATCATTAGAGGGGAATTACGACTTGACATACTCAGGGAGACAGTAGTTTTTCCATTGAGTAAAGGGAAAGAGGACCTGTCGGTGTCCAATGCGTGGAGGCCCATTAGTATCACTTCGGCTCTGTATAGGATAGTCTTTAGATGTATCCAGTCTTATTTAGAGACAACGCTTGCGCATACATGTGAACAAAATGGGGCAGATCTTAGCAGTTATATAGTCTTTCTGGAAGGCAATATGCGGGCCGTAAAGGTGGGTCGTGTGCGCGAGCAACCATGGATTTGCAGCAATTGCTAGGTAGTAAATTTTAAAATTTAAATTTAAAGTCATCATTTTAAAATGATGACTGGCAATGGAGCGTATATTGCTTTTGTGGACGTCTCTAATGCTTTTTCTTCTGTCCAAATTCCGTTGTTGCTCGACGCACTGTTGAAGTATGGTGTGTGTGCTCAGGTTCGGGACTTGTTTAGTTATGTATTATATCATAGTTTTAACTATGTATATTCCTTTGGCTACCAGACCGGACGGAGGACCGGTCTGGTCTTGTGGGGAAAATTATCACTTTCTGGCAAAGGATTGGGTCAAGGGTTTTTGAACGTGGCGGAAATCATGGTTTTGGTAGTTTTCTTAGACTCAATAGTATTTTAGAGAAAAACAGTAAGACCAGTTTCAGAGACCGGTGGGACCGGTCTTTGCAAACCGAACGGACCGGACCACTTCGGTACACTTTGGAGCACTTTGTTACACTTGCCTCCCAAACCTACCTTTGCGCGCTCGCCGCAGCATGCACGCCACCACACACCATGCACAAACCACACACACATACACAGACTTTGCTTCCCATGTCCTCTTGGGTGTTTCAACGATGCATGATGGGTGGGATGCACCATTAGCATGAAAATAGATCGGTTCAAACAGTTTCATGCAGACCGGTCAGACCGGTCTTCCGAACCTCGCTCCTGGTCCCCTACTTATCCTCCCCGGTCCTCCCCGCATCATCCCTGATCCTCCCCGCATCCTCCCCGATTCTCCCCGCATCCTCCCCGATTCTCCCCGCATCCTCCCCGGTCCTCCCCGCATCCTCCCCGGTCCTCCCCGCATCCTCCCCGCTCCTCCCCGCATCCTCCTCGGTCCTCCCCGCTTCCTCCCCAGTCCTCCCCGCATCCTCCCCGGTCCTCCCCGCATCCTCCCCGCATCCTCCCCGATCCTTCCTGCTGCCTTTTCACAGGACCGGTCAGACCGCTCTTCCCTGCTTTGTTGCTTAGTGTTCTTTAATGCCTATTTCAGGCCCCGGCACCAAGATCCCTGGCGTGAAGGATGCTGAGACGCCCGTGCCCACGGCCTTCAAGAAGGTACGGGCCGGAGACCGGGTGGTGCTGCTGCTGAAGGGCTCGCACGGCAGCCGCTACACCGGCAAGTGCGAGTCGCAGGCGTCCGGCAAAATGTCACTATCCGGGACAATCTACTTCACGGAGGACCAGAAGACCGGGGGCTTGAAGCGCAGCATCAGCAAAGGCGAGCTTGACTTTTTCACCGAGGACGTGCTCGGATGTTGGGTGATCGCGGAGGCGAAGACATCTACTCCGGGCCAGAGGATTGCGGCCCGAGCAGCGCAGTCCCGCAAAAGGAAAGTGGACGAGGAGTCCGAAGACGAAGACGAGGACGAGGAAGAAGAGGACGAACAAGACGAGGAGGAGGAGGAGCGAGAAAGCGTGATGGAGATCCCGGAAGAAGAGGCAAAGGAGGAAGAGAAAGAGAGGAAGAAGAAGAAGCCGGCGAAGGAGAAGCACACCACCAAAAGACGGTTGCCGGTCCCATTTTTCAAGGAAATCAAAGCCGAGGGCAGTGAGTCCGCCTCGTCGCCCCGCACAAGCAAGAAAGGCAGGAAGGCCTCCACCGAGGACGAAGAGAGGTCGGCGGAAGAGGTGCGCATGGGCAACGCGTTGGAGGCGTATGGCACCACCTTGCCAAGGCTTGGGCAACACGTCCGGCAATGTCTCCGTGGCCAACCCGGCACCAAGACACTTTTGGCGGCAGCGCTGCAGTTGCTGTTCGAGTGCCCGAACAGCATTCTTCGTGGTCCTCTGTGCATTCGGTCGGATTACATCGTGGCGCAGCGCAAGTGTATCGAGCCCTTTCGTCAATCCGGTGGTCCCCAATACGAGGAATACGCAGGTTTGTGCATACTGTCGTAAACCGTTCGGACCGCTTCACTTTAGCACACTTCACACGACGACCGGTCGGACCGGTCTGTACAAACTGTCGTAAACCGTTCGGACCGCTTCACTTTAGCACACTTTAGCACACTTTATTCCATTTCTCCACAGAGAAGGTCTTGCAGGGGGCTGCAACGTGTCCGAGGTGCTTGGGGATCAAGGATGAGCCCGACATGGACATGCCCGCCCTGCCCGCCGGGCCCGCAGCGCGCCAGCTCGCCATCCCCCAACCCGCCGCAAGGACCGTTCCTCCGGAAATGCCGATGCACGTGCAGACCATGGACCAGCTCACAACTCCACAGCTGCGCGAGAAGTTCATGGCCCTCAAACGGGAATTGCAACGCACCGAATTCGAGCTCGTAACGGTATGGAGCACCCAATGGCCGTTCGGGGTTGTGTGTGCAACTCGCTCCCCCCTTTGCCGTGCCACTTTCAGGTCCGTGGGGGTTCCCTTCCTACAAGTGATTGGCATGAACCACACGCCGAAACCAAGACGTTGGGGGAGCAGATCGAAGAGATGCGGACAGTCGCTTGGTTCCGTGAACAAACGGAGAGGATGAGGTTGGTCGAGGAAGAAGAGGCACGTGAGGAGTTTGAACGACAAGAGGAGGCAAGAATCCAAGCCGAACGTGCAATGGAGGTGTGTGTCCAGGGGTCCCCTAGCCTACATTTGTGCATGCATGGAGTCAGCACTGTGGTCTGTGGTCTGCAGGACGCCCGACGTCGTGAGGAGGCCGCGCGTGAACGCAAAAAGAAGGATGCGGAGACCGCGGCTTTGGAGGCGAAGCTCAAGGCGTTGCAACAGGAGTTGGACGAGGCACGGAAGAGCAAGGAGGAGCCGACCAAAGAGCAAGAACCCGAAGAATCGCAGGAACCAGACCCGCAGCAGGTCCCAGTGGAGGAGGCAGGCGCAGGGGAGCCGATCGCCCAGCAAGCCGATGCCCCCAAGCCAGAATCCGGAACTCAGGCATGCGTGTGCTTCAATTCGTTTTAAAGTGTGCTAAAGTGTGCTAAAGTGTGCTAAAGTGGACCGGTCCGAACGGTTTACGACGGTTTGCAAAGACCGGTGCGACCGGTCCCTGAACGAAGTGTCACGAAGTGTACCGATCCGTTCGGTTGAAACCACTTTACTTCCTGTTTCTGCAGGAGCCCTCCACCCAGGCACTTTAGCTGCAGGCGGCTTCCGCTGCTGCTGCTACCGGGATTCCGGGGATGAAAATCACCCCGGCCTTCGCCGCACAACAGGCGCGACTCGCGCTGCAGCTGGAGGCCCGCAACAAGAAGACCGGGGAAGAGAAGAAGGATAATGAGGATGAGTAACTCGTTTTCCCGGTTTTTGCTATTCCCTTTTGATTTTATCGACGAACTGTTTCGGTCCTGTGTGGCCGGTGTGCCAGACGCCTTGTTGGTTGAAATGCCAGTGGCGAGTTCGCTGCGGCGTTTCCCACGGTGTCTGTGCATGTGCTTGATGGGACACCAGCGACATGATTCCAGGATTGCATGATTCCATGATTTCTGCTGCGTGTTTGGTTTGGGAGCAAAGAAAGTCTAAAGTGTACTAAAGTGTACTAAAGTGGAGCGGTCCGAACGGTTTAGAGTAGTTTGCAAAGACCGGTCCGACCGGTCTCTGGACAAAGTGAGCTAAAGTGGACCGGTCCGAACGGTTTAGAGTAGTTTGCAAAGACCGGTCCAACCGGTCTCTGGACAAAGTGATCTAAAGTGAAGCGGTCTGAACGGTTTAGGGTAGTTTGCCAAGACTGGTCAGCAAAAGCTTGTATTCTGTTTTTTTTTTCAGGCATGCCTGCTGCTACACCATGGGAAGCAAGACCCCTGGCCCCCCTAGAGGCCCGATGGGATTTTGGAGACGAACTCCGCAAAGGGCGCAGCCTCCTGGAGGGCACCGAGGATGGCAAGACCCCCGTTGCCGTCTGGAACTTCATGTTCCGGCCAATTTTGGAGGCCATGACGCTGTGTTTGGAAGAGGCCAACCGGGTAGACCTAGTGGACCTTCTTCCGCGGTACGTGCTGTTTCGAGTTGGCTTGGGCATGCTGCAGCCGCGCAGAATAGATGATGTGTGGGACAAAGAGAGTATGCACTACAATGCATACATGGCGGAACTGTTACCTAGCAGGCGACAGTTTTGCTGCAGCGACTTGCGGACCCGGATGCGGATGCGTTGATTGAGCTGTGCACGATGCACTGGCAAGGCGGATGGGAACTAGGTGACGTGGTGTGCGGGGATGAGACCGTGGTCCCCCACAAGGGGTTGTTTGTAATCCGCCAGTTCATACCGCGCAAGCCTCACAGCACCGGTGTGAAACTGTACGCGTTGTGCGACGCACAAAGCCATTACATTTGGCACGTGTATTTGTACCGTGGTGCAGCCCCTCGTGTGGGTCCGGAGTCCCGGAGCCCGTTTGCAGGCCCCTACAATGCCTTTGAAATCGTGCAACTTTGGAATGATGTGACTCCACCCGGAAAGGTGCTTGTGGCGGACTCATTCTTTGGGTCTCATGATGCGGCGGCGATGCTAAGTGCACAAGAGCGTCCGTTCTTGATGCTCACTTCCACAAGTGCTTTGGTGCAAGATGGGAACGTTGGATTAGACCCGGGGGATGTGAACACGGTGGTACACAAGGAACATCGGTATGCACTCTCGGTATACAAAAAGCCCAAAGTGGGGCGCAAGCCGGCAAAGGTGGTACCACTACTAACCAATTGCTTGACCGGAGGTCCGCTCCCACACCGAAGTGGACGATACCACCTACCGGGGATAATTGCCAACTACCGTAGGTTTGCCCCGGGGGTGGATACGTTTAACCAAATGTGCTTACAACACCGGGAAGAGCACCGGTTTCAATCATCCTGGAAGGCACTTGGGGGGATGGTGTTAAGGATAGCGGCAACAAATGCATTTACGTCATGCCAAGCGTTGCGCCTTAGTCCGGGGGGTGAAACAATGTTTGACTGGCAATGGAGGTTGATGAGATACATTTTTCCGGCAAGGCAAATTGAGGTGGTGGACAAGCATGTACCAATAGTGGTTGGGAAGCGGGGCTCTTGTGTACATTGTGGGATGGGCACCACTCGATACAAGTGCAAAGCATGTGGGTGCTATCTACACGTCGAATGCTTTGCGGACCATCATGAATGAACCATGAATAGATGTCTTGTGAGGATTGACTCCCATGCATTGCAATGTCTGCGCAAAGGTGTGAACACGCACAACACAGCACACGCACACACACAACACACACATGCGGACACACACACTACACACGCATCACCAAGTGCTCCAAAGTGTGCTAAAGTGTGCTAAAATGGTCCGGTCCGTTCAGTTTGCAAAGACCGGTCGGACCGGTCCGACCGGTCTCCCCGAACTAACCGGTTCGCTACAGAAAGCTAAAGTGGCGCGAAACGGTCTCAACTGAACAGTTGGTGATTTTGCCTAGTCGAAACGGTGAGTTAACGAAGACCGGTGGACCGGTTGTGAAAATATTCGCGTATGGTAGCCAAAATAATATTATATCATAGTGTTAACTATGTATATAATACGGTCACCGGCAAATGGGATAGATTTTTGGCTACATCGGGGGTGAAACAAGGTTGTGCTACGGGACCTATCACATTTTGTGCTGTGATGGACTTAGTGATTCGGGAATTATTAGAGCTAGGTGTTGAACCATTTGTGTTTATGGATGACTTGGCGATTGTTGCAGAGACAGCTAGTGAGTTGAGACATGCGTTGATTCATGCACAGATGCTTTTTGCTAGAATTGGTCTCTCCGTCAACTTTGCCAAGACAAAAATTTTACCTATTCGTGCGCAGTTGAATTCTGAATTTACCGTGCCTGCCAGGGTTTATGACGGAGATCAATGGAGATTGTGTCGTAACTCATTAGTTCCTGAATGTATCGCTCAACCGCAATCCGATCCCACGCCAGTGACAATTGAGTGCGTTAACTCATATCTTCATTTGGGGCACTTGATCCATACAACATGGGATCCGCGGTGCACGCATGATGAATTGATGTCTGAATTTAGTCAGGAGATTGATGTTTGGAATAATCGACCACTGCCTGTTCGAGCCCGACTTCAAGTGATTAACTCGGTCCTTATTCCGAAGATAGTTTATAGGTTAGAATGTATTCCAATAGTTTGGGATCTGTTGTTGAAGATTCACAGGTGGTTGAAGGATTTTTTGCTTGCCATTGTTGGTTTGCCGATGTTTCTTTGCAATAAGACATTGTATTCTAGCCATAAATTTGGAATAGGGCTGCTTCATATTCCGGTGGTGGTTGCAACTCGAATGTTGGACAATGTCTCCAAAGTTTTGTGTAAATATGGCGCACATCATTTGATGCACTCTGAGATGGGCTATCTTCACATTTTGCATTCTGCTGTGGATGCTCTACATGCAGAGACAAGTGCTTCTGTCTTGCCGTTGGGGGGGACTTCCGATGTTCAGGAGGTGTTGAATTATAGTAGCTTCTGGGATGTTGAAATTCAGAATTGGGTCTGGCAATGTAAGCATTACATTGATACTGAGCACTCGGCTTATAGTGATGGTTCATTCTTTGAATCGTGCAATAAATGTGCCGGTGCTGCTGTTTTGGAGGATGGAAGAACACTGTGTGTGAGACCTCCAGGATACCAGAGCGCCTATAAGGCAGAAGTGTATGGGATGTTCTTGGCTTGTAAGTATAGTTCCTCATGTGCTACCATATTTACGGATTGCTATGCGGTTTTGAAGGCTGTTAAATATAAAAAGGAGCGTGTGGTGGAAGCGAGATTGATTAGATTAATTAGGGAGCATGTCGATCGTAAGCATTTGTCTCTCCAATATGTGAGGGGTCACTCGGGAATTCCAGGTAATGAAGAGGTGGATAGACGGGCAAAGGCAGCGGTTAACCTGCCAGATGCCCCTGTGCAAATTCCTGTTGAAGTTGGAGATGTTTCGTATCATGGTGAATTGTTCACTTACCCTCATAAAGTTTGGACTAGACATGAGACGCCTACGCATAGACATAAAGGGGTATGGTCGGGATGTTGGAAGCAGTTGAAGTTTGGATTCACTAGTTGGATCCGATGGGTCCATGGGTATTTGGGGCATTGTGGTGAGAACTCAAAGCTAGTGCAGATTTGGTTGAATGCTTGGGGTCCATTGAGGCAGAAAGTATTGATGTGGCGACGGGTGGCGATGGCCCGTGACCTACATATAGTGGGAAGATTGTTGCTACCGTGTTCCCTGGTCTTTGAACTTGCTCAGCAGGAGGGGTGGAGGCAATGTAAGAGGGCGATCAATAAGTTTTATGCTAGGATTTTAAAGGATCTTGCGCCCGAACTTCCGAGAACCCAATTTTCACACATCCCACCGCAATCTCTTAAACGTTCTGTCTTTAAGGAGACTGATTGGATGGTGGAGGTGTCAGTGACTGACCCGCCCAGGAAGCGCACTAAGACGACCTAATGTGTTAATTTGTGCTTTGCTTCTTGTTTCTTTTGTTGGGTGGGAGATGTCTGATTCTGAATCGGTTCAACTCAGCCAAGCTGAGATGAGGAGCTCGCCCTTTGTGGCCTCATCGTCAGATTCTGGGGATTCAGAGGATAGTGGACCCGACCCGATGGCGAGGTTCAGGAAAATCGTCAATTATAAGAGTCGTACCTCCAGGCAAGAAGCTGAGATGCATCGGTTGGCCAGGAAGTTGTTTAAATTTGAAGGTTCGGTAGAGATCTCCCCCCCTCAGAAACTTGCAGATCCGTCACCTGAGCCTGTGAATGATCCGGCGCCTGAACATGCTTTGAACTGTGTGCTGCATTCGGACAAGGCTACCCTTCCTGTAAGGGCATCCGCTGGGGCGGGGGGATATGATTTATCTGCTGCCGGTGACTATTCGATTTCTCCCGGGTGTTTGACGTTGGTGGCGCTTGATTGTGCTGTTGAGATTCCTGTGGGGTTTGTGGGTCTGGTTTTGCCACGCTCTGGTCTTGCTTTGCGTTGTTCTGTAGAGCCAGTGCCCGGTGTCATTGACTCGGATTACAGGGGTACAATTTGTGCTCTGCTCCGTAACTATGGACCAGAGCGTTTTGAGGTTCGTGCAGGTGATAGAATAGCTCAACTGGTGATTGTGCCGTGTCTATCCCGTCCGTTTCAGTGTGTACCCGCGCTGTCACGCACGAGTAGGTCTGGACAAGGTTTGGGTCCACGGGGGTGCGGCCCATGAGTGATCGGGTTGAACGTCAACCGCCTTCTGCAGAATCTCAGGGCGTGAATAGAGGGACTGAGGCAGTGCAGACACATAGGACGAATGTTCAGGGTGCTACTTTTCAGTGGGGTTCACAGCAGAAAATGGGTCCGGGAGGAGCCTCTGATGAGCCAATTCCCAAGCGACCTAAGGGTAATGGTCCTGTTTGTTTTTATTGTGGGGAGTTGGGCCATATTCAGAAGTTTTGCCCGCGTTGGACTTGGTGGTAGGTGCGATTGTAGTTGTAGGATGCTTGTACATCTCTGTGCATCTCATTGTTATTTAATCTGCCTGTGTTTGCGCCTGCAGATGGAGCCTGTGGGCGAAATGCTTCATGCTGCTCTTCTTTACTTGTCTTCTGTTGTTTGATTGCTCCCAGCTCAACATCAGATATTGGCTGCGGTTTGACTTTGCTGCTCGACTACATCAAACTCAGCAACTGGTTCAACCACTGCACCAGCATTCGGATATTGGGCAGCAGTCGCTTCAGTGATGATGGATGATGGATGATGGAGGGTATTGCTTTTTGCTCAATTTGGCTGAACTTTCCTGGCAGTCGCTGTTGAGCATCACACCGTCCCAGGCTGCACCCATCACTCCCCAGTAGTTGGCCTCCTCAGACGTCTGCATTTGTTGCTGATGATTCAGCTTGCTTAAGGTTACGTCTCTCTCATCTCATCCAATGCTTGTGTTATGCGCCGCCCTGCCTCTGCAGGTCAGTGCACTGATGCGTTGCGATTTTAGGAGCATTGTGACAGCTGGTACTGCTGCAACACGCCAACCAGCTGTGGCGCCTTGGTGGTAGCCCCTCTGCAGACGTGTGCATTTTGTCTACATGCGTTTGGCAGCCTGTCTGCCTCGGGATTGTTCTGTACGTTTTCACTGCATTGGCTGAAGGAGTGTCGTGAAACGTTGTTCGGTGGTGGTGATGACGAGGACCTGCGCAGCTCACCACCAGGGGAATACCACATCGCTGGCACACCTGGTACGTGCCGTCACCATGCCCACGCAGAGTGTCCCCAGCCGCATCTCGATGCAGCACGATCCCATGCTTCACAAATTGCCACATTCGCAAGTGAACTGCTGCAGCATGCGTGCCCTGCGCTGCCGTGTCACATCTAGCACCAGTCTTAACAGCGTATTCACAGATTGCAGTTCGCTCTCTGCCCGCCACCTTCTGTGACCCCTGCACATTGACTGGCCGTGGTTTGCTTAGCACTTTGGGTTCAGCCGTCCAAATAAAAATGTCGCTTCAGGAGCAGGGAACGTTGATGATCCCCACATTCCAGAACCCATGTGAGCTGTGTTTGGCAGCCTGTCTGCCTCGGGATTGTTCTGTAAATTTTCACTGCATTGGCTGAAGGAGCGTCGTGAAACGTTGTTCGGTGTTGGTGATGACGAGGACCTGCGCAGCTCACCACCAGGGGAATACCACATCGCTGGCACACCTGGTACGTGCCGTCACCATGCCCAAGCAGAGTGTCCCCAGTCGCATCTCGACGCGGCACGATCCCATGCTTCACAAATTGCCACATTCGCAAGTGAACTGCTGCAGCATGCGCGCCCTGCGCTGCTGTGTCACATCCAGCACCAGTCTTAACAGCGTATTCACAGATTGCAGTTCGCTCTCTTCCCGCCACCTTCTGTGACCCCTGCACATTGACTGGCCGTGGTTTGCTTAGCACTTTGGGTTCAGCCATCCAAAAAAAAACGTCGCTCCAGGAGCAGGGAACGTTGATGATCCCCACATTCCAGAACCCATGTGAGCTGCGTTTGGCAGCCTGTCTGCCTCGGGATTGTTCTGTAAATTTTCACTGCATTGGCTGAAGGAGCGTCGTGAAACGTTGTTCGGGGCAGGTGATGACGAGGACCTCTGCAGCTCACCACCAGGGGAATACCACATCGCTGGCACACCTGGTACGTGCCGTCACCATGCCCACGCAGAGTGTCGCCAGTCGCATCTCGATGCGGCACGATCCCATGCTTCACAAATTGCCACATTCGCAAGTGAACTGCTGCAGCATGCGTGCCCTGCGCTGCCGTGTCACATCCAGCACCAGTCTTAACGGCGTATTCACAGATTGCAGTTCGCTGTCTTCCCGCCACCTTCTGTGACCCCTGCACATTGACTGGCCGTGGTTTGCTTAGCACTTTGGGTTCAGCCGTCCATATCAAAATGTCGCTTCAGGAGCAGGGAACGTTGATGATCCCCACATTCCAGAACCCATGTGAGCTGTGTTTGGCAGCCTGTCTGCCTTGGGATTGTTCTGTAAATTTTCACTGCATTGGCTGGAGGAACTTCGTGAAACGTCGTTCGGTGGTGGTGATGACGAGGACCTGTGCAGCTCACATCCAGGGGAATATCACATCGCTGGCACACCTGGTACGTGCCGTCACCCTGCCCACGCAGAGTGTCCCCTGCCGCATCTTGATGCGGCACGATCCCATGCTTCACAAATTGCCACATTCGCAAGTGAACTGCTGCAGCATGCGCGCCTTGCGCTGCCGTGTCACATCCAGCACCAGTCTTAACAGCGTATGCACAGATTGCAGTTCGCTTTCTTCCCGCCACCTTCTGTGACTCCTGCACATTGACTGGCCGTGGTTTGCCGCATTACTGCCTGTGTGCTGTACTGATGGGTGCGTGAGGGGGATGGATTTCCTGGAGGATATAGCTTTTGCTCAATTTGGCTGAACTTTCCTGGCAGTCGCTGTTGAGCATCACACCGTCCCAGGCTGCACCCATCACTCCCCAGTAGTTGGCCTCCTCAGATGTCCGCATTTGTTGCTGATGACTCAGCTTGCTTAAGGTTAGGCCTCTCTCATCTCATCCAATGTTTGGGTTATGCGCCGCCCTGCCTCTGCAGGTCAGTGCACTGATGCATCGCGATTTTTTTGGACCATTGTGACAGCTGGTACTGCTGCAACACGCAAACCAGCTGTGGCGCCTTGGTGGTAGCCCCTCTGCAGACGTGTGCATTGTGTGTACATGCGTTTGGCAGCCTGTCTGCCTCGGGATTGTTCTGTACGTTTTCACTGCATTGGCTGAAGGAGCTTCGTGAAACGTTGTTCGGTGGTGGTGATGAAGAGGACCCAAGCAGGTACGAATGCTCAAGCCTCACCGGCTCTGGTAGAGTCTCAGCAACTGTCCCGCATGCATCCCGTGAACGCCACCTTTCTGCTCCACAACCCCGACAACCGTTTCGCAGCTTCGCAGACCCTCTACAACAATGCCTCATCGTTTTCTGCCGCAGCTTGCGGCTGTGCAACCAGGGGAATACCACATCGCTGGCACACCTGGTACGTGCTGTCACCATGCCCACGCAGAGTGTCCCCAGCCGCATCTTGATGCGGCACGATCCCATGCTTCACAAATTGCCACATTAGCAAGTGTACTGCTGCAGCATGCGTGCCCTGCGCTGCTGTGTCACGTCCAGCACCAGTCTTAACAGCGTATTCACAGATTGCAATTCGCTTTCTTCCAGCCACCTAAAGTGACCCCTGCAAATTGACTGGCCGTGGTTGATGGGTGTGTGAGGGGTCCTTTCTGGCATTCCTCAGTGTATGGCCTGGTGGTTCGTCACATCGTGTCAGAGACATGCTCTTCCACCGTATTTCTCACCCGGTTTACTGCTTTTGCCCCTGCAGGCAAGGCTTTGGCAAGGGCAAACAACCAGACGAAATGCATGGCACCCCCCTCCCCCCAGCCCCAAGTCTCCTGTGCCATAGTGTGTTTGTGTCTCTTGTCTGTATCGGTTTGTAGTCAGTCTCCATATGTACATATGGCCCAGATGATGCATGTGAATAGTTAGTGAACAGCCCATCTGCACACCTGTGCCACTGCATATTTGTGTCTCTTTCCACCCGGTCTTCTTGCGGGGCGACACTTCATTGTAAGGCTTGTGCCATTGTGGGATTCATTTGTTCAGCCTAAGCTGCAGGATTATCAGCTGAAGGGTGGGGCATAGCACTTTGGGTTCAGCCGTTAAAAAAAAAAAAGTCGCTTCAGGAACAGGGAACGTGGATGATCCCCATATTCCAGAACCCATGTGAACTGGTTTTGAAAGAAAAAAAAAACATTACGCGAGCAATCCGAATTCTGATCACACAGGTGAGGTAATTATGGGGTTCCAAATAACTTTTGCTAATCAGGAGCCTCAATATAACCCCACACAATTAGATCAGTAATGAGGGGCGCTCCGTATTGTTGCTTGTAAGCTACCCTGTGGTGACAGCTTACTTCTGAGTTGTTCCTTTGGGTTACAGTGCTGTACCTAATGCTCAGCTTTGGTCTTCTTGGTTGATTATATTCAGTGTGTCTCCTTGTCATTTTAGGCAGTTAGGACCCCTGCGACCGGAAAATTTCCAATTCCAGGGCAACCCAATGAACCACTGTCAACCAGTGAGTGCAAACAGGAATACCCAGATCATCTGGAGATAATCAGGATGCTCCACAGCAGCCGTAAGGGCACATAGGAGGATCCAGATAATCCAGGATATTCAGGGTATCCCATAGAGCCCAACACAAGCAGACAGGGTAACAAAGGGGCCCAAAACAGGGATAGGCAAACAGATTCTCAATGAGCTCAGGTCTCACATAGGTGAATAGCTACCAAACAGAGACTGAACACAAAGAGAATCAATTCGCCAAGGTAGTGGGGACATAGAACAGTACATCCGCTACTGGCACCCATTGGGTAACCAGTGTTGTATGATAAAACAGTCTCGGACTGAATTGGTATCAAAAAAAAACAAAAAACCCCCTTTTTGAACTGTCCCCATGCCCTCAAAACATATTTCACCCAGTGCCAACATCTCAAATCCCCTTTTCAACTGCCCCCATGCCCTCAAAACATATTTCACACAGTGCCAACACCTCAAACCCCCTTTTTAGCTACCCCCATGCCCTCAAAACATATTTCACCCAATGCCAACACCTCAAACCCCCTTTTCAACTGCTCCCATGCCCTGAAAACGCATTTCACACCCAGTCCAATCACCTCACAGCCCCTTTTCAACTGCCCCCATGCCCTGAAAACACATTTCACCCAATGCCAACACCTCAAACCGCTTTTTCAACTGCCCTCATGCCATGAAAAAACATTTCACCCAGTGCCAACACCTCAAGCCCCCTTTTCAACTCACCCCATGCCCTCAAAACATATTTCACCCAGTGCCACCACCTCAAACCCCCTTTTCAACTGCCCCCATGCCCTGAAAACACATTTCACACCTAGTGCCAACACCTCAAACCCCTTTGCAACTGCCCCCATGCCCCGAAAACACATTTCACCAAGTGCCAACACCTCGTACCACCTTTTCAACTGCCCCCATGCCCTCAAAACATATTTCACCCAGTGCCAACACCTCAAACCCCCCTTTTAACTGCCCCCATGCCCTCAAAACACACATCACCCAGTGCCAACACCTCAAACCCCCTTTTGAACTCCCCCCATGCCCTCAAAACATATTTTACCCAGTGCCAACACCTCAAACCCTCTTTGCATCTGCCCCCATGCCGTCAAAACACATTTCACCCAGTGCCAACACCTCAAACGCCCTTTTCAACTCCCCCCATGCCCTCAAAACGCATTTCACCCAGTGCCAACACCTCAAACCCCCTTTTCAACTCCCCCCATGCCCTGAAAACATATTTGACACAGTGCCAACACCTGAAACCAACCTTTTCAACTGCCCCCGTGCCCTCAAAACCCATTTCACCCAATGCCAACAGCTCAAACCCCTTTTCAACTCCCCCCATGCCCTCAAAACACATTTCACCCAGTGCCAACACCTCAAACCCCCCTTTGCAACTGCCCCCATGCCCTCAAAACACATTTCACCCAATGCCAACACCTCAAACCCCCTTTTCAACTGCCCCCATGCCCCCAAAACATATTTTACCCAGTGTCAACACCTCAAACCCCCCTTTTCCACTGCCCCCATGCCCTGAAAACGCATTGTTTTCTGAGTTCACACAATATTATCTGTTGATCTACAATGAATTGAGATGAAAATTTATCAGCCGGATGTGTTATTATAATTGGCGGAACATGGGATTTGCATTGCAAAATCCTAGGTTCGATTCCCGGATGCCATCCATGCAATTTCCTAAAAGCGATAAATCCATTTCAGCATGGGATGTTCCTAATCTATGACATTGATATAAAATGAGCTTGTGCATGATTTACAAATGTTTTTATATCAATTTATAAGGTTCAAAAAGGCTTTTGTACCATTCTTCTTGCAACCTTTTAGGTTGGTGTTTTGTTGACACATTGAATTGTCACTACTCAAGTGAGAGATCATTCCTGGAATTCACTGCATTGTTCCCTATTGAAAAGAGCCAAGGGAAATTTTAACACTGGTAGCATCACTATTCCATGGCTTGACTTACCTTGGATGATCTGGATCCTACTTATACTCGTGGGGAAGGACCTTCTGGCCACACTCTGTTGTATCCTCCTGATGGTGTGACTGGCATTGCGCCGGTTGATTTGAACACGTCTATGGGCACGTTGCAAAGACAGTTGTTTCAGCAAAATCAAGTTCTACATGACATGAAGCAAGCATTCGACGCACAGGTGCTTTCTCTGCAGGCTGAGCAGCAACGAGTTCAGCAAGACAACGTCCACTTACTGCATCGCTTGAATACGTTACCCACTCCGATGTCTTCTGGATCTCCTTCGCGACTCGACTGTCCGACGTTCGGTTCTGAAGACGAGGTAGTGGACAGCAAGCTTGGTTTACACGAGTTTCACGCGTGGCGCGTACAGGTCATCGCGTGGCATGCAGAGAGTACGCTTGCAGTGTCGACACGCAATGTTCAGGTTTTTAGGAAGCTACGAGGGCGTGCGGCGCGCGTTGTCGCTGCGAAGATGCCACTGGACGCGCTTCGTACTGATCAAGCCTTTCAAGGACTACTTGGGATACTAGAGTGGGCGTACGGTGGAGATACTGCTGACAATATACTTCAGGCGGTTGTTGGGCTGCTGGAGTGTAAGCGAGGTGACAGTGACATGCTTACCTGGATCAATCGGCTGGATATGCTGGTCTATCGTCTTGCGAATTTTGGCATTGTCTTGGATGAGCGATTTTCGGGGACGCTGGCGTTGCTGAACTCCAACCTGAATGCGGATCAGCGGGCGATGGTAGTCGCGAGCACAGGTCGGTCGTTGGTTTTCTCGCAGGTGCTGGTGGCTATTAGACAGCTTTTTCCAGGCGCGTCGACGTCGAGACCAATCGATTGCATGTTTGGGGCTGAGGCGCAGCGGCGGGGGAACAACAAAACACCAACCGGAAATAAGGTTAACGCGCAGAGTGGGTCCCGGGTTACCTGCTGGAAGTGCGGGAAGCGTGGGCATGTTCAACGTGATTGTCCTGAGAAGACGACGTCAGCTTCGACCCTGATGGCACAAGAGGCGTCGACGGAAGAGGAAGGGTGGGGCTGGCATGCGTGAGGTTTTCTCGGTGGTTGGTCATGACACCACAGCTGATTTGTTTCACAAGGCTGGTGTGTGTTTGATGGCGCAGTCTGGTTCATTGTCTTCTCCAGTTCACAAGCTTTGCTCCGAATCCTTGGGTCGTGGGATCATTGATCTTGGGTGTACCGACACGATGTGTGGGGAATTTTGGCTCGATCACTATCTGCGCAAGCTTGGACCCGATGGCTCTGATGTTCGTCGGAGTGACACCAATGCGTGGTTTGTGTTTGGGGACGGTGGCACGAAGTCAGCCCTCTACAGAGTCGACTTACCTGTACAGATTGGTGGTCGCGTGCAGTTCTTACGTACACACGTGGTTTCCGGGGAAACACCTCTGTTGATTGGCCGGCGATCTATGGCGAGAATGCGCATGAGGATTGACGCGTCGAACAACACGGTTACTGTAAACTTGGGTGCTGGCGATTTTACGATTCGTTGTGATGTCTCTTCGTCCGGACATCTGGTGTTGTTTCTTTGGGATTCATCGCATCGTGCGTCGTTGTGACTAGCTTCCCTGCCGGTTGGACACTCGTATTCGATGTTCGCTGCTGAGTCTTGGGGCGATGAACGGCTGGCGCGCAAGGAATTGCTGGCCTTGCATACCAAGCTCGGGCATGCAGCGCTTCCTCATCTGGTTGAACAGTTGGCTCCGGCGTATCCGGATCGAGATGCCTCTCTTCTTCGGTCTGTAACACGGGGATTGGTATGTGAATCCTGTGAAAAGCGGAAGAAGGCACCAAGGCGTTCTTTGGTGGCCATGCCCAAGGAGCCGCATTTCAATTACGAGACGGGTGCGGATCTCTGGTGTCTTCGGGGACAGCCTGTTTTGCACGTCATCTGTTTGTTCACTCGCCTACGACATTGTTCTGTTCTTCGTGACAAGTCCGCCCCATACGTGTGTCATTTGTTGTTGCATCTGTGGGTAAAGTACTATGGTCCTCCGGTGCTGTTGTACACTGATTTGGGGAAGGAGTTTGACAATGAGCTCATCAGGATGTTCGCTGAGCGTTATGGCATTACGCTGCACTGTGCGCCGGGTGGTTCACATTGGTCTTTGGGAGGTGTGGAGAGGCACCATTATCAACTGAGACATACCGTGGACTTACTTCTGGAGGCGGATGACACTCTGTCATTGCAAGATGCGTTTGATGTGGCATGCATGTCGTTGAACTATCATCCTATGCCGGATCGAGGTTTTTCACCTCAGCAATTGGTGTATGGGGTGTCTTCACGCTGGCCTGATTTTGTGGCTGCGAAGTTACCTGCTCTGGCCAAAACACCTGTGCCTTCTGATCATGTGGGCCACTACATGGTGAAGTTCTTGGATGCTTTGTATCGTGCACGGGAGAAATTTCATGCAGCGGATGTTCGTGCGAAGGTTTCGCTGGCGAAGCGTAGTCGGCCGTCTACTAACCGTAAGGTTGAGCTTGTGACTGGCGATATGGTTTTTTACTTTGAATCACTTGAGAAGGGCAAGGATTCTTGGCATGGCCCGGCTGTGGTCATTGGTGCTGACGGTGACTTTGTCGTGTTACGCCACGGCGGGAGTGTGAGGCGCGTACCTCTGTTACACTGCAGACCTGCTTCGGCGGTGCTTGGATCTCCTGACGTTGATCCCGGGGTTGCGCCTGTGGCAGTGCCTGATGCAGCGCAACAGGAGTTGGAAGAGTTGCTCGTTGACGAGGCGGGGAATGAGCTGAGCGCGGAGGAGCTTGCTGAGCTGAGACGGATGAGAGACGACAGGGAACCTGTGGTGACACGTTCGCGGGCCAGGGCTGCGATGTCCGTGCTTACGAGGTTGGGACCTGGTCTTCCTGAGTTGGTCTGGCAACGTTACACATCTGTGATACCTCCTGCTGTCTCGGGTGAGGTGTTCCTTTCATATTACTATGTGGCGCATCGCTCTGCGCGTCGTGGCATGAGGGAGGTGACACCTGAAAGGGCACAATCGCTGGATTTTGTCGTGGCGAAGCAAAAGGAGGTGGCATCCTGGGTTGCTTGTCATGTGTATGAGTATGTATGAGTATGAGGTACCAGACAATGGGCAGAAGGCGATATCGTGTCGGTGGGTTCTCGTTGACAAGGTGCAGGACAATGGTTCGCTGAAGCCGAAGGCGCGGTTGGTTGTGCGGGGTTTTCATGAGGCGGGTCTGCGGGACCTGGATACCTTTTCTCCCACGTGTTCCAAGTCGTCCTGGCGTGTGCTGCTCACGGTGGCTTCTTATCGTGGATGGGCTCCGATCGCTGTGGACATTTCCACTGCCTTTTTAAAAGGAGGCGCCCTGCAGCGTGAGGTGTATGTACGGCCACCACAGGAGTTGCATGCACCGGGGCAGTTGTTAAAGCTGCAGAAGGCGGTGTACGGGCTTGTGGACGCTCCACTGCACTGGTACCAGGCGCTGCACAAGGCTATGCTGTCTATTGGTGCGATTGTGGTGCCGTTTGACCTCGCAATATACCTTTTTCGGGATCATGAGAATCTTTGTGTATGGGCAGCCGTTCACGTTGACGATATCTCCATCGCTGGGACTGACTCTCTCATCTCATCCGTTCTGGAGGCGTTGCACAGTGTCTTCTCTGTTGGGTCTGAAAAAAGAGAGGAGTATGTGTTCTGTGGAGTGCATTTGGAATGCAAACGTGATGATGACGGCAATCTGATCGAGATAACGTTGGACCAACAGAAGTACATTGATGAGATCGCGGAGATATCTCTGGAGGAGTCTACAGATCGTGGAAGACTATTAAACGCGAAAGAGACCACTTTGTACCGCGGCTTGATTGGAGCTTTGTCCTGGTGTACCGGGCAGACGAGACATGACTTCTCTTATAGCGTGTGCCGTCTCTCACAACGATCAAGCAAACCTACAGTCTTGGATGCGCTTCAAGCGAACAAGACCTTGCAGCACATGAGGAAGAGATCACTATTCGTCAGATTTCCCAAGTTGAGTGGACCTGTTCTTCTTATTGGATACCATGACTCGTCATGGGGCAATGGGGAAGAAGGGAAAACTGTTGGTGGCTGGCTGTGGACTATCGCAAGTGTCGGTGAAGCAAGAAGGAGCGCTTCTGTCTGATCAACTGGAAAGGCCGTACTCTGCGCAGAGTCGTAAAGTCCACCTTTGCTGGGGAAACCCTTGCTTGTTCAGCCTGCTTGGATGACCTGTTCTTAACGCTCAATGTCGTTACTGAGATTATGAAGATGCGAGTCCCTGTTACGCTACGCACTGACTGTGCTTCACTATTCCACCACGTCTATCTGCAGAAGGCTGTGTCTGAGAAGAGACTTCTCATTGAGCTTGCGGTGATTCGTGATGCTATAACGTCTGGAGAAGTTACCAATCTGGAATGGGTGGCTACGCAAGATCAACTCGCAGATGCACTGACGAAGTCTGGCTACAGTTCTATATTCTATAACTCCCTGAACAATGCAGTTCTACCATGAGCATGAGAGTACCGGTTTATCGTCTTCTTGGTTCAGACTTGGTAAGAACTTTGTCGTAATCGCTGATCGATCTGTCATGCATGATCGCTGTGGATCTGGACATTGTTCTGCTGGGGCAGAAAAAGAAAAGACGGATGTTTTCTGAGTTCAGACAATATTATCTGTTGATCTATAATGAATTGAGATGAAAATTTATCAGCCGGATGTGTTATTATAATTGGCGGAACATGGGATTTGCATTGCAAAATCCTAGGTTCGATTCCCGGATGCCATCCATGCAATATCCTAACAGCGATAAATCCATTTCAGCATGGGATGTTCCTAATCTATGACATTGATATAAAATGAACTTTTGCATGATTTACAAATGTTTTTATATCAATTTATAAGGTTCAAAAAGGCTTTTGTACCATTCTTCTTGCCACCTTTTAGGTTGGTGTTTTGTTGACACATTGAATTGTCACTACTCAAGTGAGAGATCATTCCTGGAGTTCACTGCATTGTTTGCTATTGAAAAGAGCCAAGAGAAATTTTAACACGCAATTCACACCCAGTGCCAACACCTCAAACCCCCTTTTCACCCCCATGCCCTGAAAACACATTTCACCCAATGCCAACACCTCAAACCCCCTTTTCAACTGCCCTCATGCTATGAAAAAACATTTCACCCAGTGCCAACACCTCAAACCCCCTTTTCAACAGCCCCCATGCCCTCAAAACACATTTCACCCAGTGCCAACACCTCAAACCCCCTTTTCAACTGCCCCCATGCCCTCAAAACATATTTCACCCAGTGCCAACACCTCAAACCCCCTTTTCAACTGCCCCCATGCCCTCAAAACACGTTTAACCCAATACCAACAACTCAAACCCCCTTTTCAACTGCCCCCATGCCCTCAAAATGCATTTCACCCAGTGCCAACACCTCACAGCCCCTTTTCAACTGCCCCCATGCCCTCAAAACATATTTCACCTAGTACCAACACCTCAAACCCCCTTTTCAACTGCCCCCATGCCCTCAAAACACGTTTGACCAAATGCCAAAACCTCGAACCTACTTTTCAACTGCCCCTATGCCCTGAAAACATATTTCACACAGTGCCAACACCTGAAACCCCCTTTTCAACTGCCCCCATGCCCACGGAACATATTTCACCCAGTGCCAACACCTCAAACCCCCTTTTCAACTGCCCTCATGCCATGAAAAAACATGTCACCCAGTGCCAACACCTCAAACCCCCTTTTCAACCAAAAAAGCTGCGGATTTGCGTGATCGCGGGTGTGTTGAACTCTGCGAGCTTTGAAGTTCTGGCTTTATGTTTATGAATTTACGGTGAATTTTCTGTTCTGATTGTTTTTCTTACCCAAATTGGAATATCGTATTTACTCGATTTGGTTTTTTTCAGATCGCCGCATTTTGGTTTTTACCTGTTCCACAATTCGTCTACAGACTTGGTTCGGCGATGATTGGTAAATCGTCGTATAATGTTGATTGCGAGAAAGTGCGTGAGGTAGTTGTTCAAGATGTGCAGACTCAAATTTTGAGCGATTGGAGGTGGATAAGAATTGTGACCTGAGGTTGGTTTTAGTTCCGAGGACAATAGGTATTGATTGTGCAATACAGGTGGATACTGTTGGACTTGATGAGTTATGGTATAAGTGTATGGAGCAACGTGCTATGTACATGCTTGAATATGAGAACTTTGATGATTTCAATGTTGATGATTGGTGGTATGCTGTGCAGTGTGCAGAAGATGTAGACAATTTGTGGCGTTTAGATCCTATGTGGGCGGCTAAGGTGTTCCACGTTGAGTTGAATTCTCCACGTTTGTGTCGGAAATGTTTTGCGCGTCCTCGTTACTTGGCACATATGTCTAGCGCACAAGCTGTTAAATATGGTCTTGGTCTTTTATGCGTGGAGTGTGTTGGCCAGTGTACGGATGATGAAGCAATATATATTAAAGTACGCTTTTGCGAAGAAAAAGGCTATGATGAGACGCCTTGGCCGGTGACTGGCTCAACGTTGTATCAAGGTAGCGCTCATAGAAGGGAAAAACGCAGGTCTCGTAGTAAACGAACACAGTTCCGGAGATTTGAAAATACCCCAGCTCAAGTAATCATGATTTGGATTGTGATGATTGGGATTCATGGTGTGAGAAGATGTCTAGGAGATTGGAATATTTGAAGTGTTTAGATAACTCACAATTATCCAGTGTATTGAATGATGATGATATGGTGTTTGTCTTTAATTATGTAGACCATTGGAATGTGCACCGGTTTTTAGAATGTTGGTTGGCAAACAAACAAGACCCTTCCACTTGGAAACGCCAGTTTTTAATGTTTGAGGAGGTGTAAAGGATTTCACGTCGTTTGTTGCTGCTGTTGGCTTTGTGTGATCGGGTCTGTTTCTGTGTGCCTTGCACGATGACTGCTGGGCAGTGTTGACGATACTCCTTCTGGTGAATTTACGTGCTGATGCTGACGTGTTCGTGCATATCCGGAAATGTGCTTGGAAATACATCGTCTTCTTTGGGAACATTGGTGAAGAACAGCTTTGCAGCCTCGGAGACCGTGTGATCCAGATTTTCACGTTCTACGAAGATTCCATCCTTTTCCGCTATTTACCCAATTATTTGCTGGAGCTTGCGGTCAGTACCTTGCAAATGCTGCGGAAAAGCTACAAAGACTATGTTCCACTGACAACCTCCTAGCCCGAAATAATTTTTTTTACTCACCCACGTCCAGGATGAGCGCATTGTTAATCCGGATGTGAAGGAGTTGATCTTGTCCTCTGTGAACTCCCTGATGGATGCAGATGCCAGGCGTCGGGAGGTGGTGGTGTCGATTTTGAAGCAGGAGAATTGTCACAAATACATTTCCCAATTCTTTTCCGATATACTCAGCTGCTTCAGTGACAGTCACAACTGGGTCACTGTCATAGACATTTTGCTGAAGTTCTACAGTGGGCTGGGCTTTGGTTTCCCGGATGATGAAGACGGGGATGACATCAACCTTGACTTGTCCATCGCCTGCCCCAAGGCAAAGCCAGCCCTGGAGTACCGCACGAGATGTTCGTTGTTCTTTTTCGGAGAGTTCCGGCGGTTCTGTGAGCGCAACCCTGAGGATGCCAACCTCTTCATCAACAGCGTCTTCAATCATGTGAATTGGTCAATGTCCGAGCTTGCCATCCCTTTGGCTGAGCAACGACGTACATCAGGGTTCCTCCCTGAGAATTGGAATTCGACGCGCAAGTGTTCCATCTTGTTCGACACGACCTGTAAGCTATTGACGGTTCTAGAGTTTGCCACAGATGTTCTGAAGTATTTGTTCTCTGAGAAACAAACAGAGACTCCCACCCTTTGCACAATGGTGGTTTACCAACCCACCACTGATGCGTAAGTCAACCCTTTGGTATCCATAGCCCCAACCATCCGCGTTGTATCCTTTTCATACCGAATCAGACCGATTCCACTTGACCTAAGCGAGTTTCGTGCCTCTTTTGATGTGTCATTAATCTCGGCGGTTTTTTTTTTGGTTTTGCGCCATGCATTGGCGTATGCGCGCAACAATCGGTTTTCATTCTGATTGATTGGACACCTGTGGAATTTTCCCTGCCGCAATTTTGCAAGGTTCTTGGCTGGTGCGTTGCCAGGGACCGGTATGAATGCGTCCCGGTTTGTGTGCACAACTGTTGTAATACCACGGGACTGGTGCGCGTTGACAGGGGTAGGTATGGTAGTGCGTGAGGCAGGCCAAAGTTTTTTCTGAGACTCGGGGCTGTCATCGGTTTGTGGGATGAACCTATTTATTGCATCAGCTGTCCGTCATGTCAGTAGAGGAGCATATGCTGTATGCCAGGAGAAACAACGGCCGGTAGTTGCTTTCTAGTGGTTTAGAAAGATAATTTTTTTTTTCCTCTGAAGAGCTCATTTTCAACCGATGGTTGCTGGCTGTATCACCAACAAATCATTCATCTCAGTTGTAATTTGATCCAGTTTTCTCACCTGATTCCAGAAGCAGATGCCCCAGTACAGCCCCAGTATTGTCCCTTGCCAGAGTGCATACATCAGCAATGATTGCAGCACCGTGCTATAACTGCTCCCCACCAACCTTATGTATTGTGTATTCACCCGCCCGTTCACAATACAAGCACTGGGAATTACCCAGGTGTCAAACAAATACACTGCTGTTGAGCAGCAGTGGCATTATTTTACGGCTGAAGTTTTGCTGGGTTATGAGGTTAACTTCAAGGCATATGCTATCAGTTGCTGATTGTTGTTTCATGTCACATTCCGTGGTATGTTTTGTGACTTTTTTTTGCGTGAATTGACACGAGAACAGATTTCGACATTTTGGATGCGATATTTTTGCACATTTTTTGTGGAGGTTTTTTTTTTAATGTTCCATGGCCGTTGCATTCGTTCATTTGTTCATTGTTGGGCCCATCTGGTTTGTCAGATGTGCTAGTCTTGATAGTTACTATAGCTGCTTATATACCTTTAGGGGCTTGACTGTGGCCAGTAAATTTAGGTAGTGTGAGTGAAAGCGTATGGTCTGTGGAATGGGAGGTGAGCCACCCTTTGTTGGGCTGATGCCACTGCTGAGGCAGAGACCGGAGCCTTTGTGCGTCAGGGGTTAGGTCGACGTGCTGAGTCCTTCAAATTGGAGCTCCCTGTACATTGTACAGAAAGTGTGTATTAAAACTGCTTAGGTGGGACGCTCCCAGGGTACTGGCTACTGTAAGAGGAGGCTCGGCTTCAGCACAGCAAAATCCCCATACTGAGCACTACTCAAAACTACCGGTTTACTTCACAAGTGTACTCTACATTCCCCTTTATGGTACACTTGTCCCCTGATTTTGTTTTGCCTATATCTCTACACTGAGGCACCAACAGGGAAAACGGCCTTCAGCAATGGATCCGGCACCCTCAAATTATGGGGGTATAGCCTCTTATAAAAATACTTGAATTTTCAACAGTTTTGGGGTTTGAACCTAGGTCCCCCGAATACAATGCAAAGCCTTTAACCACTAAGGCAACTGGTCAATCTGCCTAAATGTCTGACATAAAGTAGATTAAGCAAAATCAATATCAGTTCACACTCACTGACTAACTGCCAATAACTGACTCCCTATGCTCAAAAAAACCGGTTTGCTTCAAGAATTGATATAATTCTGAGCGACTTGATTTTTTGAGTGGCTATTTCAATTTTAAATTCCAGATTGCAGTTTCACCACAATGGATACTCAAGACATCATTGATTTCATCACAAAATTGCCAGAGTCGATGCAACAGATAACAGACATGCAAGTCGTACTGGATGCAATGGCAGAGATGGATGCAAACGCATTATCAGAGTGGCAAGCGACAAAGGCATACGCCAAATTGACTGGTCACAAAACAGTATGCGTCGCGAAAGAATTCTTGCCTCTGTTACACAATGCCTTACATTTAATGCACTCTGGGAAACCCAAGAGGGCGATGGCCTCGGCGATCAAGGAAGACGTCTTCCTGATTTCGTCGTCGTTGGAGGAGGCACTGAAACGCCCCGGGTCTGCGGAGCAGTCCTTCGTGTGGCAGGATAAAACGCAGACGACGCCAGCGATCGTCAAGCGCCTTCTTTCGGAAGCGCCCACGTTAGTGGACCCTGCAAAGCGACGCAAAGTCATGAAAGAGGTCCTACATTACGCGGAAATCGGGCGTGCACCAGTTTTCAACGCTCCAATACGCCGAGAACTGGACGCAGAGAAGGTGCGCTGGGACAACCACGTGCGCGAGGGTTTGCGTATGCTTACCACACTGCAACTAGTTACTGAAGAACCAGAGTCTGTCCCAGAAATCGACCCGGTGAATTTATTACATCACACCATTGCTTCATTAGGGGCGCTATCTTTGTCGATCACACAATCCAGGCGTGTGGCAGTGGATAAGCGTCTCGAAGTCGATAAACCAGGTTCAACACCCTTGTTTGCAGAGACAGAACTGAAATTGTTGAAACACAAAGATACCTTGAACAGTAGAGTGCGCGGCAGATCGTCATACTCTTCTTTCCACCAAACGAGAAGTCATTTCGGCAAAGGTCACACGTTTCGGCCCAAAAAGGGCAAGGGCAAAGGTAAAGCAAAGGGTGAAGGCTTCGATAGACCCTTCCACACGGAGCGTGCCGCAGAAAAATGACATCCGTCAACGAGCTACTTATGTCGCACGTGGTGGTACGTGGTGTGGACACTTCGCTCCCACCACACAAGCGTGTGCAGGTGGCATGGCGTGAGTGGGAAGCTCTTGCAGACTCGTATATTGCCCGCATAGCTCGCAATGGGCTACATTTCAATGGGATCCCTGGTTTTGACCCGTTACATCCGGATGACAACTACAGACCTTTTTCGCTGTCGCCTTACGCACGTGACGGTCTAGATGACGATGAAGTCTTGCAGCGGGAGATAGACAAGTTGATTCTGGCTGGTCATGTCAGCGAAATTGAACCTGAAGACGCGAATTGTGTCACTTCTCTTCTCTTGGTTGAGAAAAAGCCGGACCCAGAGAACCCACAGGGGCCGTCACGACCGTGCACAAATTTGAAACCGGTCAATCGTTTCATACATGTTACGTATTTTTCTTTACCAACGCTTCGTGAAATTTTACCGTACTTATAGAAGGGGTACTACGCTTGCAAACTGGATTTGAAGTCGGCCTATTTTCATATGCCGATTGCGAAACGTGATGCGCCTTGGCTGGCTTTCAGACACCGAGGCCGTGTTTTCAGGTGGGACTGCTTACCTTTCGGTTTGAACATCGCTCCGAGGGAATGGCAAAGAATGAGGCTCCCAGTGGTGAGCCACTTGCGGAGAAAAGGTGTTTTACTTTGGGTTTATTTAGACGATTTTCTGATTATCGCGCCAACGATAGAGGACTGTGCGTTGCATACCCAATGGCTGGCCGATCTTCTGTGTAGGCTCGGGGTAAAGATCCACATCGCCAAGTCCGTCTTGACGCCAACACGCGTCTTGGTCTTTTTGGGTTTCTTACTGGACCTGCAAGACGCGACGGTACGCATACCACCACACAAGCTCAAGTCTCTACTCCACGATGTGCGTCGATTAATGGAAGCAGAAATACCAACCTGCAAGAGGTGCTCGTCGGTTCTGGGTCGAGTTCGGGCGTTGCTTTTCGCAGCTCCACAGATGAGGCTGTAAACCGACGCCCTGGCACAACACGTTGCGGTACTCAGCAGAAGGGGATGGGAGACACAAGCAAGTCTTCCGGAACAGGTGACTATTCAGCTGGAGTTAGTCATGGACGAACTACATCAGTGGAGAGGTCGTCAGTTCACCGTCGATTTGGAGAAGACACACATGTGGACAGATGCGTCCGATTACGGTTGGAGCGCCACCATGCAGAATCAGATGGCTACGTTCGGCTGGTTCAGCACGACACAGGGTCACATAGACTTGAAGGATTTCAGGGCAGGAGTCAATGCGATCAAAGCGTACCTCTTGCGAGACACCGAACTCCATCTCCACGTGGACAATATGGTGTTCTTCCACTACCTGAAGAAGAGGGGAGGTCGCATTCGGAGATTAAACAATGTCATGCAAGAATTATGGGAATACTGCCGTTAGATGAACGTGTTCATCATTCCACACTACGTGCCCAGCAAATTAAATCTGGCGGACGTGTGGAGCCGTCAACAAATCACATTGACAGAGGCATCACTGGACCCACGCAGCATGGAAATCATTTGGAAGAAATTTTCGTGGATGAGTTCGGGAACAGATTGGATGGCGAGTGCGGTGAACAGGCAATGTCCAAAATTCATTTCAGAATACCCTCAACCAGGGGCGTTCGGGGTGGACATTTTCACCCAACGAACACACAAGGTGTCCCCGGGTTTCTGCAATCCGCCGTGGCATCTAATTCCCAAGATGCTAACTTTCCCAGAGGAAGCTACGCATTTCGAGGTTCTGTTAGTGGTCCCCTATCACCCATTGAAGCCGTGGTGGCACAAGTTCCAATCAATGACTCAGATGACAATCACAATTTTTCAAGCGACCTATCAGCTTCCAGACGGAGTGGCGGTCAAAGCGCGTCAACCTATGATTTGCGGATGGCTTTGCAAGACTACCTCAGACTCAAAGGAACCACCGAAGAAGAAATCCAGACGCACTTGAAAGCCTTGGGGGATCACACCTTCATGCGATACAATAGAGCCTGGGACAAATTTCAGCAGATGGCTTATACGAAGCGTTCCTTCACATCCATTAGGGACTTGGACACCACTCCAATTACTTCGTTGGCATACTGGTTGATTCAATTCGCTGAGAAGGAATCAGTGGCAAAGGCACGTTGTGCATATGCGGCTTTGCTGTTGTTTTCTGGAACTAACGCGTTACAATTCGAGTCTATTTTGAAAGGGCCCAGGAAGACATGGAACTACTCAGTTCCACGCTACGTGGTGTATTATGATGTGCCCAAGCTACTGCAGCAGCTGCCATACCAGGAGGCACGGACGGAGTCTCAAGTTCGTTTACGTCTCATTCTGGTATTTCCCCTCTTTGCGCTCTTTCGTGGAATTGATCTGGATCGCACAAAGCGCACAGATATCATTAAACAGGACAAGGTTTGGTTTGTGATGAGCAGGCGTAAAGGGCAACCAGTGCATGAGCCGTGTCCCATCCACGCGATGTCTAATGGTGCATTCTGTCCTATCTACTGGTTGAGCGTATACCTGGACATGACCTCTTCTTACGAAGGGCCTGCACTCTTCGTGTCCTTGAAACCTCCTAGAAGGCCCATTCTGGCGAGTACCATCAATTCATTGACAACGACGTTTCTGCGAAGCATGGGGTTGCATGATTTTACTGCTCACAGCACAAGATGTTCAGCAGCTACAGCGCTCATTTTATTGGGAGTTGATCCACACGTTGTCTGTGAACTGGGAGATTGGAGGAGTTACGATACCGTCAGGCAATTTTATAACAGAGTACGGGCGATGTCTTATGTGGCGCAGTCACTGGCGCCAGAAGCGTCTGTCGACTCGGAGGTTCTGTTATTGGAATAAGAAGTTTATTATGGGATTTAATGTAAGTCTTATTGCATTCTTTTTTACAGCGTCTGCTGTCTGGGCTCAGTATGGGGAATGTGCTGTGCTGAAGCCGAGCCTCCTCAAACTTACCAAAATGTAATGCAGAGGAAGGAAGAGGGGGCGAGGCGAAAGCACAGCACAAGACACATACTGCCCACCCTCCACGCCCTATATACCAGCGTAAAAAAGAATGAGGGATATAAAGTTATATGGGCTTAAAATATAAGTGCTACTAGAAGCCAACCGTTTGTTTTGAGCATAGGGAGTCAGTTATTGGCAGTTAGTCAGTGAGTGTGAACTGATATTGATTTTGTTCAATCTACTTTATGTCAGACATTTAGGCAGATTGACCAGTTGCCTTAGTGGTTAAAGGCTTTGCATTGTATTCGGGGGACCTAGGTTCAAACCCCAAAATTGTTGAAAATTCAAGTATTTTTATAAGAGGCTATACCCCCATAATTTGAGGGTGCCGGATCCATTGCTGAAGGCCGTTTTCCCTGTTGGTGCCTCAGTGTAGAGATATAGGCAAAACAAAATCAGGGGACAGGTGTACCATAAAGGGGAATGTAGAGTACACTTGTGAAGTAAACCGGTACTTTTGAGTAGTGCTCAGTATGTGTCCAGTGCTGTGCTTTCGCCTCGCCCCCTCTTCCTTCCTCTGCATTACATTTTGGTAAGTTCGACCACCCCTGGATCTGGTGCCCTGCAGGGGTAGGTACAGTAAGGGGTTTCTTTTGTTGTGATGTTATCCGTGTTGTTTTTTTTGTAGCAGTCAGACCTCTTTCTGGTTAGCAGTACCAGTAGGAACCCTGGACACTAATCAGCAAGGATTCGAACAAAAAAGAGAGACACCATAGGCTGTGGCCACCGTAGTCTCCCCATAAAAGTTTGAGTCCATAAGCAGATTAGATACAGGGCTTGGCAAGTGTAAGACAACAAAATAGGCTCCAGCCAAAGCGTAGGACCAATGAGGGTTCACCAAACAGGTCCATCTGAAGGCAAGGGGCCAAGGAAGGTTGTCGAACGCCAGCCAAGAGGATCTAACCCGTCACCCAAGGGTCCTCCGTGGGAAAATCCTAATTTCAGGTTGACAGACTACAACAAAATCTTTTCCTGAATTTTTCCGATATCACTGATTTCTGCCTGCGTATTAGGTATCACTCGATCCGCAATTTCCTGGCGCACAGGCTGATCATAATTTCAACAACAGCTGCTCAAGAAATCCATCATGGGCAAAAATCGCAACGCGCCGAAGACCGCAGATCCGAACAACTCTGTCGCCAATCGCGTGGCGCTATTCGAGAAAAGCGACCAACAACTGAGAGATCACAGACGCAACGCGGCTCTTCAGGAAAGCAGAACAAATGAAAAAGGCAAGGAGAATGATCAACAACCCGAAACTCCAAAGTCAAATCAGAAAACAAACTCTGAAAAAAACACTCCAGACGCAATTCCAAGCCATATTGCAAGCTCAATCTCAAACGGCAAATCCAAACGCCACAAGACAAAATGGTACCCAAAAACCACCCCGCAACCAAACCGTGAAACGAAGGAGGCAGTCAACGACGAGATCGTCATCAACACCCAACTTCATTACAATGAAAAGCCTCCGGTGGATTATGCCAAACTTTCAGAAAAGCGTAAAAAGACTTTCACTTTCATCCCTATGGAAGACTTGGAAACCCACCAAACCATCAACGTTGTTGTGAACGACCTCACCGACAACTCCCCATCCCAACTTCACCAAGACCTTCAAGACGAAAAAGTTCCGGAAGTGTATCAATTCCAAACTCAAGACAAACGTGTATACTCCGACTACATCATCATGTTACCAACCGAGGACATCAACGCCCAATTTCACCAACAACCTCAGGAAATTCCATTTTGGGGACACCGACTACCAACACTATTTCATTGAGAAGTACGAGTATTCCGCCCCATATCCAACGGAAGACCATGAGCGAGCCATCAAAAATGCAAAACTGGTCACACCCCAGATCATCACAACCCTCAGCATCATGGCCAACCTCTACGAGTGCCAAACAAGAACCTTCATCTTCACCCGCACCACAAACTACGACTTCAACAGGGAGGCCTCGCACAACACAACCGCACATGTGAACATGTTGCTCAATGCCTTGGTCTCGCTTGCGCATGCCAAAATACATGTAAGGGGAACGCTAATTCTTTTGGTATCAGACCCGAGGGTGTGTGAAGCCACTAACGGGACTTGGGATTACTCCCAAGCCTATGCCAAAGCAAGGAGGTTTCTGGTTGACCAAAAAATCTCCCAAAACTTTGTTCCTTTGAATATGATCCTCAAGAATGATCAAAAACATTTTGACACTTGTTCCGCCCCACACCCGGAGGGATATATTATGATCACTTTGGATAACTTTTGCGAATTCCAATACACACCGCCCAAATTCTCTCCTATTTCTCTAGGCCATGACCTTGCACATGCCGAGGCCTTTATCACTCCGCAACAAGAAGCCCATCACTCACCACCAATCACCGATTATGTCAGAATTGACATTTCGCGAGATCTGGAAGTCCTCACCAAGGAAGATGCTTTCCAATTTTTTAACAAATTAATCAAACTCGACTGCAGGTGTGCAGAGGCCAGGTGCGGAAATGATGCGGAAATGCAGAGATGAGTGTCGCAGATGCGCGCAATAGGAAATGTTGTGATTTATTGTCTGATGAGAATGATTGTAAAATTATGCTGATTTTCTGTTTTGCAGCATTGTCATGTGAGGCCCTATCAACAGGCCTTCGCTGCAATTCACAATCATCGACAATCACGATCTTTGGATTTGGAGAATTGCGTCTTGAGTTCCGTGCTGTACAAGTGTGTTGACCTCCTACAATTGCAGCGTTTGGCGAGTGCTTCGCACCTGTTGGGGCCTTAGACGTAACAGGAGGTCGAAAATGATTTTGACAGACGACCTCCAGTCTGAGCGCAGCGCTTGCTTTGATGTGTTCATGAACGATCGATTCGTGGCGAGTACCGAGCTGGGGAAGATCTTTGGACCTCTCGTCTGGGATGGCGGTCAATGGTCCAGAGAAGTGCCGCGACTGGAAGAAGTTCAGCGTGACGAAATCTGGAACCGAGCTACCATAGAATCCGAGCAAGCCTGTTTACGTTTTCCTTCTCTGCTTGTTGTTTGCGGCAAAAGTGAAGTGGACGATGACTTGTTAACACCGCCGCTGCCTGAGACCCTGTGGACAGCGAGGCCTGCTCCGCTGGCAGTTGAAGTGCTGTACAAGTACCTATTTGAGACTGATAGTCTGCCAGTGAACGCGCCTAGGAGGTCCTGGGCTGAGCGCCAGGATGTGAAGATGGTTACGACGGCGCTGAACCAAGAGCGCGGGGTAGCGCCACGCAGCAGAGGGACACGTGGGAGAGGGCCGAAGTTCAAGAATGTGACTGGTGAGAGATAAACTTGGGGTGTGTGTAATGAGTAGCAGTTTTTTGCTCCAGTGCACGCGCTCTCTGCTCCTTTAATACAATCAGAGAAGCAGCATGCTCCTGTGTCGCACCATTGAGTAGCAACGATGCTTTCGGTGTGTTGCCCTTGTTTTTTCGACGTTCGCCATTGTTGTTGGTCTGTCTGTTGTGGTTGTGCTTACCCAGCTCAGGATTTGTTGTATTTTTGTGAGGTCTTCTTTTGTTTTCAGGACCTCAACTCATCCCCAGTCAGCTGTTCAGGCAAAATGGAGTACTGGACTGAAGCAGCAGTGCACGCCACACTCAGGTGTGTGCTTGCTTGCTTAGTCCTGTGTTTGTTTTCTCTGCCGTCCTTTGTTGTTGCACTCTTTGTGGCGTTTTTTTTATGTAGCTCTTGTTGCAGCGAGCTGCTTTTTTGTCGCTGCATTGACTGCCTTGTCTTGCTGTGTGTTTAGGAATGCTCAGAATCTGAAGTGAGTTACAGTGGGAAATGATTTGTTGTTGGAGCAGTAAGACACTCCTTTCTTATGGGTGTGTCTGCTCTGTGCTTTGCGTTCTGTGGTTGTCTGTTCGTTGTTTTCGTCTCCGTCGCTGTATGTCATTGTCCTCCCTGTTTTCTTCGTATGAATCTGATTTGTCATCTGAATTTTCGAGTTTGTGCCTGTGCGATGGGGACCTCTGAGAGGTATACATTTCGTGTGGTGGTATAGCAGAGGCATACGTGCTTGCGTTCGTTTTCGCTCTTTGTCCATTTTTTTGCATCTTTTCGAGTTTTGTGGCTTTCGCTCTTTACAAGGCAGATGAGAAGCAGGATGCTCCTGCAACTCCTGCAATGCAGCGTGGCCTTCATTCTGTTTCCTGCATTCTTTCATTGGTGTTGTTTTGCCACGTCGACGCAGTGTTCGTTTTTGTTGCTTCATTTTTTGTGTCAATGGGTCCAGCTTTTGTTTTTCATGCTGCTGTTTTTGCTTTTGTGTCACAGGCAAGTCTGAAGACAGAATTAGGAGAGCTCAAGATAAGTGTGCTAAACGGCTTGGTGCACTGTACATTATTAAGTGGGTTTTCTTTTCAGCACTGAGTCAGACTTGAAACGATGTCTTCCAAAGACCACACTTTTGCTGTACCCTGTCGTGTGGCCTGCTCTTGACACAGTGTGTTTGTCTTTCGTGCTGCAAGTTTGGAGACATTTTGAGTGTTTTTTGGGTATTCGTTATAGGCTTCTTTTTGCTGTTTTACGGAGTTGTATGCAGGCCAGCTGGTGCTTGCAGCCCAGCACAGTGGCCCTGAATGTTTGGCATTAATACATGGCTTTGTGGCCACATGGCAGTCCATCAGGAGATTTTTTTGCAATCTGTTTTTTGGCATGTGTCCCGGCACGACCCACTAGGTTGTTGGGTGCACAGTGCCCAGGAGGGACAGCAGCAGGTGGCTGAGTGTAAATTACCCTAGGTAGACAGCATAGCAATGTACCCGCAGGAGTGGAGTGCTGTGTATGGGTTATCGTTTACCCTGGGAAGAGCATATGAATGCATAAGCACCTGGTGCCATGTCACCGGTGCTCTGGTAGTGCAGTTTGTTCTGATTTTGTATTGTAAAGTTTTTTTGATGGTGCTGAATGGCCGTAGCCATTGTTGATGGCCCTGGCTCTGCACCCCTATGAAGCTTTTCGGCCATGTGCACGCCCGTTCAATGGTCCTGGGAGGGGAGTGCAGGTGTGCAGAGGCCAGGTGCGGAAATGATGCGGAAATGCAGAGATGAGTGTCGCAGATGCGCGCAATAGGAAATGTTTTGATTTATTGTCTGATGAGAATGATTGTAAAATTATGCTGATTTTCTCTTTTGCAGCATTGTCATGTGAGGCCCTATCAACAGGCCTTCGCTGCAATTAACAATCATCGACAATCAAGATCTTTGGATTTGGAGAATTGCGTCTTGAGTTCAGTGCTGTGCAAGTGTGTTGACCTCCTACACGACCTCCAAGATGCCTCATCCATTACCTCCACCAATTGTGCACATTACCGCGATGAGATAAAAAAACG
The DNA here is from genome assembly GCA_964036045.1 of Eutreptiella sp. 'Long Island Sound 2002'. Taxonomy (NCBI): domain Eukaryota; phylum Euglenozoa; class Euglenophyceae; order Eutreptiales; family Eutreptiaceae; genus Eutreptiella; species Eutreptiella sp. 'Long Island Sound 2002'. Next base: position 86,744,144 of record OZ038379.1, on the reverse strand, counting down.
TGGCTCGCCCATTGGCAGCACCCATGCTCGTTTTGACATTTAAACCAACTCAGCCCTCTCCTCCCAAATCGCCAAAACCGTTCAATCCCATTACCCACTAGACAAGAATCCACTCGTTATGGCTTTCCCCTACAACGGCTCCGCCCATGAAAATACTTTCATGATCTCCTCCACAAAAAGCTCCGCCAACAACGGAGCCAAACTCGAACCCACGGAGCTTTGAAATCGAGTGGCCTCTCTTGAAAAAATGAATTCCATCCTGCAACTCGCAATCCTACGCACCAAATACTCAGTATTGGTGCATTTTGATGTCTACTCCATTCCAAGCAACACCGAAACACGAGTTTCAAAGCTCAAATGGTTGAACGAGCAATGCAAGAAAGCCGGCCTCACTTTTTTTAATCACGATAACACATATGTAGTTTTGTCTGACGCTCCATCAAGCTACCGGGCTAAACGCTCCTACACACCAACAAACGCCAAATCGGCTGTCATCTGTGCTCCACGCTCCATAAGTTTTGAAGACATCAACAAAGCAACTTCACTTTGCGGTATCTTCGCCTCCATCCAACCGCTGGAATCCAACCCAAGTGCCCAATCACACCAATACTTTGAAGCACTCTTTCAAAACCTGGGATCCAGTATCCTACCACACCAAGAAAAAGTTTAAGGCATCACCTTTACATCCGGCTCACCAAACCTTTTAAAAAAACAAAATATCATTGATTCAATTGTGAAAGACCATGCCACTTCAAAATGGGAAGCCACACTCTTGGCCGCCAAAGAATTGGGCTCTGAGAAGCAACTACGCTCCATTAATGAGCGATTGATTGTGGCTAAGCCCCAATGACTCACCACCCACCCACACTACTTCTTTCATCCAGTTCTCAATGTCTTCACAATGTCGCTACTCAGAGAAATGGGATCCTTTCGACCTCACTCCTTTCAATACCAACAGTATGACCTGTTTATCAGGCTACTAGCCTTCGAAGCGATTTCATCTAATCATACCCACACCCTTCTCATAAAGGACTCCACAATTGCGATGCATTGGAGAACCTATTTTCCTTTTCAATTTGATGGAATCCGCTCCGCACCAAGCATCATCTCACAAGGTATAGTGCCAGGCATCGGGAAAAGTGGGAACACACTGGAACGTACACTCACATCACAAAGCTTCCCGCATGCCGTGATATTTTTCATTTGCTTTGTCATGTGGATTTCGTTCACTCATTTCCTGAGTGTCAAGATTTTGATTCATCCAAGCCACAACCGGTTACTTAGTTACACACCCCGTGTCACTCTGCCCCTTAATTGGCAACCACGTGGCCTGTTTGATTTCTGTCATGACCGCATGAAGGGTATTGCGCTCCTTGTGCTCTCCATGTGGCTTATTCCCCTCAGCCAAGACCGTCCTTGTGGCTCCAAACCCACTCTATGGAAGTGTCCGAATCTTGCAATTGTTTGCAAATTTTTTTCTTCTTGACCCCTTAAGTGGCCGTTTTCATTCCGGCCACGACCGCCACTACCGCTTCACGTTGAATACGGGGACGTGTCAGGATCAAGGAATGATTTGGAAGTGGTCAGAATTTGAAACGTGGTCCCACCTCTCTCATCATCATGACACCGTCAATTGATATCCCCCTCCCACCGGGAGTACCCCAACCACCAAGATACGCTAATAACATTCACAACGCACCTAAACCTACCACACCAACAGACAACTTAATTCACTCTAAAACACATTTATCACTCACTACTCATAACACTGCAAAAATCATTGACAACCTAGACGCCATAATACTACGACACCAACAACAAGGAACCGACATACTTTGTTTGCAGGAAATACCTACCGGCCCCTCCTTACATTCACTCCTAAACCTACGCACTTTCACAAACATTTCTTCTGACAAATCCAACGGCACAGCGATCATCATCCACTCTTCTCTATCTCCCTTCGTCACACAACTCAAACACGACAAGGTCAATGGATGCCTTATTGCCATCGACCTTACCATACCAGGCTACCACACGCTTCGTATCATTAACGTGTACAAATCACATCACGCTCATCTCCGACACAGACTAGAGAATTCCATCTCTGCCCTCCAACAAGACCAACCGTGCCACATCATGCTCGGCGACTTCAACACATATCTCCCACCTTCTTTAGACACGGCTAATGTCAAACACAATAAATACTGGCCATGGCTCCACAACCAGGTACACCCCACCAATCCCACCACCACACCAACCCTCATTGACCTGTATCGTAAAGACCACCCAGAGACAGAACAGTGGACGCGCCCTGCAAACAAAAGGCTCCCATCTCACACAGGCATTGATCTGATACTCTCTTACCCTTCTTCCAACCTAACCCTAACCATTTTCAAACCTTCCAACACCTTCATTGACACTCACAACGACATCTCCAACCACCGACCCGTATCCACCTCCATAGCCATCCCCACCAACCCGATTAACATATACAACATCCCACACAATTTCATTCACTACCGCCCCCTAAACAAAGAGGAAAAATCACACTTTACGTCCCTCAGTAAACCTCTTAACGACTGGCTCTCCAAATACCACGTCACTCTCATCCAACAACCCATTGAACAACTTATCCCGCAGACAGACTTTCTTTTCAATCAGCTAGTCACTACTTACAAAAAAGTCACTCATCAAGCACACGATCACAAACCAACCAGCCTGGAGAAACAGTTCCTTGACATAATGAAAAATCTACCTTCTTCTGCCTCCAATGCACAAAAGCTAAAACACTTCAAACACTACTCAATGACTGGACCTCAAAGAAACAAGCACAAGCGCACAAGAAACTTCACCACTCCCGCATTTCTCACAAACGCATAAAAAAAACAATCAACAACATTCTCAACCCCAGAAAAACCACCCCGATCTCTCTCTACGACCAAACCGGTCAACTGACCACCGACCCTTACGAAATGTGCAAATCTATGGGACACACCCTCTCTTTCTTGGGAGGCCCCCGGAACTTCAACGTAGACCCAGCCTTCATCGACACACTCATGACTAACTCCCCAAAACTACCCAACGACGCTCCACAACCTTATTTTACCAGAGACTTCTTTAACCTTCTTTTGTCGCACGCTAAACCCCACACCGCACCTGGTTTCGACGAAACCTCTCTTTACCTATTCTCCATCTGCCCCCCCAACATCCAAACCTACATTTACAACTTATGTTCCCTCCTTATCACCGACCACATTCCCTTTTACTGGCTTAAGGCAAAAATTTTTCTACTCTACAAAAAAGGTGACCCTCATAATTCTGTAAACGACAGACCCATAGCACTCCTTAACACACTGTGCAAAATACTAGCTTCTCACGGTGCACACACCCCCACCTACTACGCCACAACCTACCACCTCACCAACAACACACAATACGGCGGACTCCCTAACCACAGAACCACAGACCACCTATACACAATGATTGCCAACCTATCACTGCATCCCGACATGTATCACTTATACCTCGACCTAAATAAAGCCTTCACCTCCGTTCCCCACCAAGCCTTATTGCACGTACTCTCCAACTACATCATACCTCACTCCATCTTCAACCTCATCCACAACCTGTACGCATGCCCCCATGATTTCCCCGTCGTCAACGGCTTCGCCCTCTTTGCAGCCAACTGCATAAGAGGACTTAGACAAGGATGCCCCATGTCCCCCATACTCTCTAACCTTTTTGTCGACCCTATCATTAACCACATACACTCTCTCCTACCTAAACACGAATTCAACGAACTTTTCTCCTTCATCAACGACATCGCCCTCTAAACAACCTCCCAGACCACACTACACAACGTACTTCACTTCCTCTTTATCCAAGGGCCCCGCTACGGCCTTTCCTTTAACACTACAAAATCCGAACTCCACGCCCTCAACAACGCTACCCACATCACCATTCGTATTAGTCCTACCCAACATTTCAGTACTTTTACCGACGATGGTAACCCCAGAATTTTTTATAAATACCTGGGCACCTACTTTTTCAACAAAAAACAAAACCCCAGCATGCTCCAACTTCTACTCAACACCATTCACGCCTTTTTCGCCAACATATCCACCCTCCCTCTCAAGCACAACGGAATCATAAAACTATCCAACATACAGTGATACCTACCCTCGCTTACCGATTAATCTACAACCCACTTGCGCAACCTGACCTTGACAAACTGGACATCACAATTTGGAGCCATATCTCCAAATTAGGTAAACTATCCTTTCGCACCCCCAACAAAACCAAATACTCTCCCCCACACACACTACATCTAAACATCACAAAAATTTCTATCGTCACCCACATCCAAGCCATCAACCATATACTTCGCTACATAACGACGGACCTTCCCACACCAACGAAAAAGTCACGTACACCCTTCGCCACAAATCCACTAATCCCAACACCATACAACTCACGACCGCTCACTCAGCCCTTTTTTTAGGCTTCCACACTCACAACATACCCACAGTCAATCCATGTCTCCCTTTTCAAATCGCTACACACACAACAATCCAAGCCGCCTTTATTTACTACCAGTCCAACAGCAACCCACCAACATATTCCACTACGAAAAACACCACCCACACCACAAAAACAACCCTATGGTTCCAAGGCACAGTCGACCACCCCCTGCCTCAGAAAACCACAGGTACTTTCCCTGACATGTCCACAATCCCCACCCCCAACCACCAGTTTCGCTTCCTTACTCTCCCCACATCCCAGGATATTTCCAAGTCTACCAAGCCTCTCTCACTACCCGACACGACCAACTTCCCTTTTTCCTTCACTAGCACCAAAACCACTCAAAATATCATTCAATTTACCCTAAAAAACAATCTCTCTTGCCCAAATTTTCAACACCTACATTATTGGGGATGCCACGATCTTCTAGCCGCACTCGACGCCTACCCCAACGCTACGGTTGCTTACACCGACGGGTCGGATGACCCCACAGTGGACACGCCATCAGGTGCCGCCATCACCTTCAACACTACGCCGCCAACATCCATCTGCAACATATCGCCCATAAAAGGGTCTTACCCCGCAGAACTTCATGCCATTATCTTGTTTACCTACCTCCCACACATAAACACCTTCTCTCAACCGATAATTTTTGCCATTGACAACCTGTCGGTTTGCTCTACACTCCACGCAATGCAACAATTAAATGCTAAACCTTCGCTTCAAACGCTAATTGCTTCGCTCTTTGGTACAACTATATTTGGAATTTTCTTCACAACACCTACCTTCACAAAATTTTCACCTGGATCACAGGACACGCTGACTTCGTTGGCAATAAGCATTCTGACAAAATTTCTAAATGGGTCTCACTCAACCTCCCTCAGCACCCAGAAAATCACAACCCTGACACTTCTCACTTCATATACCACAATCATACACCAGTACCAGGACGCATTACACGCAAAACTGTCAAACACCTACTCCCAAGCCATAAACACAACAACATACACCTACCTTCTAGCACCGACTTCTACGCTCACACATCATGGTTTTCCAGAATACCTTTCAAATGGACAAACGGACTGTACTGCTGCACTGGTTTTCTTCCCCATTACAAATTCAACACATATCACTGTCCCAAATGCCACACTCATCACCCCCTCGACCCCATAACTACGGTGACCGAATGGGAAACAGCGAAACCAATTCGCGACCTCTTTTTTGAGGTCTGGCAACAACCCTTCAAACAAAAAGTCATAAACTGGTGGCAACATGCAACAAAAGGAGAAAGACGAAACTACAGCCGCACGCTCATTCCCAACTCACTCAGTAATGCACTAAGAAACATCCCACCCAACACTCCCTACTTTCAACACCAACAAAATCTAAAAACAGCCTTTAAATACAGGAGAAATAGACTCAAAACAGCACTACAAGAAACACAAACATGGCTCAGACAAAACCCAATTAACGATCTGCACTTACTCCAACCAGATTCCGCAGATTCCGACAACCCATGGAACAACCAATACTTCATTTACAGCACTTCATCTCACAACCCCACCTTATTGACTTACCCAAAACGGACAAATACGGCAGTCGCCAATAAACACCCTCACAAACACAGACACCTACGGAACAACAACAAAAAAACCCAATCCCAACTACTTAATTTACTGTAACTACCCACGTAGAAACACGTTACCCTAAAAGTCAAAAGCGAAAAGAAACTAAGCTCCGCAAGCGACTGGGGGGTTTCTGCCCCGCTTTGGTCTCCGGGTAACAAGTTTCTCCCCCCCTTTTTGTTTTTTTTATCTCTTTGTATGTGTGTGAATGGAGATCAGTGGTTTCCAATTCTATCCTTCAGAGTCATCGGTCGTTGACGGAGGTCATTGATGAGGAGTCGGAGGTCATTGATGCCCAATCCCAGAGGGGACTATCCTCGTTTAACCCTCTGTGCATGTTTGGCGATTCCCTGTTTATTATCCTTGATTTTCCGAGGTATCCGAATTTTCCCCAGACGACTGGAGGTCTATGGACTCTAGTGGAGCGAAATCAGTGGATTTCCATGTTTATCACTTGACTGTAGGTCCTTTAGGGTGACGACCTTCCTTCCCCCAGGTGTATGGAGTTCAGTGGAGGCTACCTAACTTTTCCCAGACAGTTGGGTTTGGAGTTAACTGCGTCTTTCTTGCTTTTTTTCTGCCTTCGGTGGCTTTCTATATATATAGATTGGGGGACTTGCTCAGTTCCATCTTCGATTCGTATCGCGCCATAACACCGAGCATAGGGCCAATGGCGAAGCCACAGCCCACAGTAACCAGGCCTTTGGTGCATATTGGAGCAGGGTCACACCCCCGGAGTTACTGTACACATGGCTGCTGTCCTTCGATGAACTTCGGCTCGCCATGAACGCTCACTTGCCCGTGGTCAGGCCACTTGTGCCTTATGCTCGCCGGGGGGCAACCCCCATGCATCCAAAAAGAGGAACTAACCCGTACGGGTAGTTAACAATCCGCGACTAGGTCTCGTTGAGATACTAGTGTTGTATTATAAAACAGTCTCGGACTGATTTGGATTAAAAAAAAAACCCTTTTCAACTCACCCCATGCCCTCAAAACATATTTCACCCAATGCCAACAACTCAAACCCCCTTTTCGGCTGACCCCATGCCCTCAAAACGCATTTCACCCAGTGCAAACACCTCAAACCCCCTTTTCAACTCACCCTGTGCCCTCAAAACATATTTCACCCAGTGCCAACACCTCAAACCCCCTTTTCAACTCACCCCGTGCCCTCAAAACATATTTCACCCAGTGCCAACACCTCAAACCCCCTTTTCAACTGCCCCCATGCCCTCACAACGCATTTCATCCAGTTACAACACCTCAAACCCCCTTTTCAACTGCCCCCATGCCCTCAAAACATATTTCACCCAGTGCCAACACCCCAAACCCCCTTTTCATAGCACTTTGGGTTCAGCTGTCAAAAAAAAAAGTTGCTTCAGGGACAGGGAACGTGGATGATCCCCATATTCCAGAACCCATGTGAACTGGTTTTAAAAAAAAAATTAATTACGCGAGCAATCCGAATTCTGATCACACAGGTGAGGTAATTATGGGGTTCCACATATCTTTTGCTAATCAGGAGCCTCAATATAGCCCCACACAATTAGATCAGTAATGAGGGGGGCTCCGTATTGTTGCTTGTAAGCTACCCTGTGGTGACAGCTTACTTCTGAGTTGTTCCTTTGGGTTACAGTGCTGTACCTAATGCTCAGCTTTGGTCTTCTTGGTTGATTATATTCCGTGTGTCTCCTTGTCATTTTAGGCAGTTAGGACCCCTGCGACCGGAAATTTCCCAATTCCAGGGCAACCCAATGAACCACTGTCAACCAGTGAGGGCAAACAGGAATACCCAGATCATCTGGAGATAATCAGGATGCTCCACAGCAGCCGTAAGGGCACATAGGAGGATCCAGATAATCCATGATATTCAGGGTATCCCATAGAGCCCAACACAAGCAGACAGGGTAACAAAGGGGCCCAAAACAGGGATAGGCAAACAGATTCTCAATGAGCTCAGGTCTCACATAGGTAAATAGCTACCAAACAGAGACTGAACACAAAGAGAATAAATTCGCCAAGGTAGTGGGGAAATAGAACAGTACATCCGCGACTGGTACCCATTGGGTAACTAGTGTTGTATGATAAAACAGCCTCGTACTGAATTGGTATAAAAAAAAAAACCCCTTTTCAACTGCCCCCATACCCTCAAAACACGTTTAACCCAATGCCAACATTTCAAACCCCCTTTTCAACTGCCCCCATGCCCTGAAAATAAATTGCACCTAGTGCCAACACCTCGAACCACCTTTTCAACTCACCCCATGCCCTCAAAACATATTTTACACAGTGCCAACACCTCAAACCCTCTTTTCAACTCCCCCCATGTCCTGAAAACATATTTCACCCAGTGCGAACACCTCAAACCCCCCTTTTAACTGCCCCCATGCCCTCAAAACACATTTCACCCAGTGCCAACACCTCAAACCCCCCTTTTCAACTGCCCCCATGCTCTCAAAACGCATTTCACCCAGTGCCAACACCTCAAATCCCCTTTTCAACTGCCCCCATGCCCTCAAAACATATTTCACCCAGTGCCAACACCTCAAACCCCCCTTTGAACTGACCCCAAGCCCTCAAAACACATTTCACCCAATGCCAACCCCTCAAACCCCCTTTTCAACTAACTAGGTCGCGATTTCTTACTCCCTCTAGTAAGCATGCAGAGGGAGGAGGGGGAGAGGAGGTGGCGGAGCAACAAGGGGTTGGTTTTTTGTTGCCGGCAATAAGAAGCTGTTGTCCAAGCACTTGTTTCGGAGCCGCCGACGCTCCGCGGATGGGCGAGCTTGTTTGAAAAGAATTTGAATTACATAATTACAGGATAAATTAGATGATGAATCGTTCGTTTGATATTCAACAGGAATATCAGAAATGGAAACAAATCGTCCAGCCATATTTGCAGACTGCAGCTCAAAAATCACAATATCATGATTCGGACATGATAGATTTATGTCAGAATGATGAGCAATTGGCCTTTGATAATGCTGCTTACATGCCGTCTCTTGAAATGCTCACGAAAGTCTTACCGGTGTTAGACATTCAAGTGTGGGATGTGGAACCTTTTACTGATGGCACCAATGTTGTAGGATGGACATTGGGTTTTGCACCGGAAATTGGATGCATCGGTATGAATATTGAAGCACTTATGAAAAAACACTTGGGTAAAACAATATGGTTTCATCCACCATACATTACTTCGGTACAAACATACGAAGAGATTTGGCCAATTTGGAAATGGGGAACCTTTTTGAAACAATTTTTTGAGTATGCGGCGGAGACACGAAATGAAGATATGACAAAAGTGGTGCTTGTTTTACCGGTAACGGCACTCACCACTGTCCACGCCCTCGTTGCGGAGGCACGTAAAGCCCGGGGGAAGAACCCCCAGTGCTGGTTTGCCCTGCATAAATGCGATAGGAAGCTTGACCGCATGGGGAAGGGCAGTTCGTGCCATTATACCAATGTGACGTTTGCTGAAGTACTGGCCTTTGTAGAGTACGAACTGACTTGCAACGACATTTTCGTTGCTGGCAACCGGGTACTGCGCCAGAGACGGGGGTTGGCGATAGGAGGCACCTGCAGTGCCCAGCTGGCATGTCTATACTGCATGTACCAAGAACATGAATGGTATAAGAGGGGGTTTGCATCATATGTCGACAGGGTTGAGCATTGGATGCATCCCAGCTCTGTTCCGCTTTTTCCATTCAGGTTCAGAGATAACATCGTGGGGGTTGCCTGGGGGGATGTACCGCTGTCTGCCATACATGGGTATTTCAGTGAAGTATATAACCCGGAACTGCAGATGGAGGGTGAAGGGGACACACTCCCCAGTTTTGAAAGCACGACCAAACCTGTGTAAACACACAGGTACGATGGGGCTTCGCCTCAAACGCACGGCTGAGGGCCCGACAGATGTGTACCGCAGTATCGTCAGGTATGTAGATTGGTACAGTACCAATGCAAAAACACTGCTGAAGAGTCGGGTGCCAGCACTGGTAGGAAAATGCGTGTACTATGCCATGACGCAGGAAGATGTTGCTGCCAATGTGCGGGGAGTAATGAGGGAACTGCTCCGCAAAGGGTACCCTGATGCGTGGTGGGTACCCACGCTGCGCTATGGCCTACGCCGCAGGGGGGTGCCAGACAGGATAGTGCAGGCAGAATTGATGCTCACACATACACATCACACTGAGTGTAGGTGACAGTTAACTATTTTTTCCTATACACTCAGGAACAGGTCCAGTGTCCGTCGACACTGCCACGTGCACGGTAACCACCAGGGCCCCGGCAACAAGGGGGGCCCATGCCGGAGAGGTGCATGGTTCATTTGCGGTTTGAAGCTACGTGTAACGTGAAATATCGAAATCTTTGGGTGAAACACCATGGTTGGCGTGCGGCGAACAAAAGTCTTACGCTCTTGTTGTACTGCAGCCCGATAATGGCCTTCTGAAAAGATTTTTGCGTTGTTTGCTTCGTGTACCGCTCACTAATGTTGTCTACTACGCCCACTTGGACCACACCTCATGTGGAAGTCATTGACTTTCGCAACAATGAATCCAAGTTGTTGCCGCAAGCCATGCAAATAGAAAATAATATTCATGTGCGATTGGATGTGCATAGGGCTAAAGCAACTTCTTTTGATATGTTGAAATTGCTCAATGACTTGCCGTGTGAAACAAGATCTTCAATTTTCGAAGGTGAGACTGAAGAAGCTCTCATTTTTAAAAGCACAAATTTGCCGACTAAAGTGTCTTTTGGATTGCCACAAGGATGGAGTGCTTTTGACTTTTTCCTTACCCAAGATAAGTATGAACTTTTGACGAGCCAATATGATGTTCTGGCACGCAATGGAATCTCATATGCATTAGTGCAAGAGACCGGTGCCCTTGTTGTCACGCAATTCCCACAAAGTGAAGAAATACGACGAATGACATCGGATGATGTGAGAGTGGTATTGAGGAAATGCCAAACTTTCATGGATGTATGTCAACAAGTGGTCCTTTGGAATGAATTTGATGTACTTGCTATTGTGGATGAGAATTGTAATTATTCACAATTGGCGGGGGTTTTGTGGGACTTGGACCACGTTGTTATCACTGAAGTAGCCACGAATAAAAGGATTTTCCCGACAAAATCGGTGGTTTCTCCACCTTCAATTTTTTTGCATCATGGGGTGGTGATTCCAAGTGACCAGGTTTTGAATGTGGCTCGTCAATTTGGGGCTGTTAAATCATTTTCTACGGTAAAAAATGGGAAAATGCTGATTATGTATGAACATATGGCCTCGGCACATTTGGCGGCGGGGGTGCGTGAATTTTTGCCGGGGAAAGGCCTCATCCGCTTTTCTTTTGGCACCAAAGCAAGTGATGTTTATAAAGGCTCGGAGATACCAAAAGAGACCTTTCAGTCTTTGGATACGCGTGTTGCTTTTGCGCGCGCAAATTGCTTCAAGAAACTTACTGCCAGCGCATTGGATATGCATAACCAAAGTGGGAGTATGGATGTAGATTCCAACGAGGGTGAAAAGGTTTACCCTGTTCCAGCAAGGGGATCCAATGGACGAATGGTACGCCAACGCACAAGATGGGGAATCAGATGAAGGATGGGAGGAGAGTATCCCCCTAGAAAGTGATGGTTTCCCTTTTGGTACGGAGTCTAGGGGGAGTGCCAGACCTTTTGGGATTGCCACATACAATGTAGGTGGCAATGTGACTATGAGCCGTTTTCGAGAAATTTTAACGGCTATCAAAAATGATCTTGCCACTGCGACAAAATCCTTGCCGCATGTTGTTATTTTTTCTGAGTTTAGAGTGGCGAGTAGTTATGCGAATAATCAATATGAATTGATTGTTCGAGAGATGTTTGATGGGGAATACCATTTGCTTCTAAGTCCTCCGACCATGCGGGGGGGTGTGGCTTGTTTGTTTTCTGTTGATGTAGCCCCTAGGAAACCGGCTGTCAAGGTGCTCATTCCAGGCTACGTTATGAGTTTCAAAGTTTTTGCTCGTCCTGACTTAAAGATGATGACGACGGTTGTAGGAGTTTATGTGGCCCGTAAGATGCAGCAAGAGATAGCGGAGGTCTTGGATCCTTTGATCCAAGATGGATGTATTGTTTGTGGTGACTTTAATTCGACTACTTGTAGTCGTGACGATCTCAATTAAATTAATGATTAATCTCAATTAAATGCCTTGGATGAGCCAACGGCGGGACATGACAACGTGTGGCCATGGCTTCGGAATTTAGAGGGTAATGGTAAGATTATCGAGGTGTTTAAAGAGGCATGGATGAAGTCGCAAATGCAAGACACGGTTCCGATGACAAGGGTGAGACACTGTGAGGGGTCATCTTACATAGATAGAATGTATGTCACACGGAACCTTTTCGGTATATTTCAGCCCGGAGATGTGTGTAGAAGTGACTTGAAATCGCCGGGGAAGTTTGGGTCTTCGCATGATTTTCACGCCGTGTTTTTTCATGATTGGGCCATTCCTCAGAAACCCACTAACCGATGCTATGGTTGGGGGAAAAAGCAGATTAAGCTTTTTAAATCTAAGATGAGGGAGCAATTCAATTATTGCCATACCGACGTGGAGCACGGGGTGAAGTGGTTGAACAATGCTATTGTTCAAGCTTTTCATTCTGTCCAGGATTGTAGTCCTAATGTGAAGGCGAAAACACCGGAGGGTTGGGAACAAAGGATAAAGAAATTGGCGAGTTTGGCTAGGCGGAATCCAAAAATCTTTTTTCGCAGAGCTAAAGCAGATTTCCTAATTCCGATGAAACCTAGTCGAGTTCCGGTGCCCATTCATCAAATAGAGATGATGATGAATGTTCACAATCCATGGGATGCTACGGTGCTTTCCTTTATCGATGAGCATGAAGAGAAGCCAATCCCGGTTCCAACGGATGAAGAGATTAGGCAGTGGGCAAGAGTGTCTACATGTAAAGCGCCTGGCCCGGACAATGTTCCTCCTTATCTATATTGTGTGCTTCCTGATAATGTGTTTCATTGGGTTCGCGATATAGTAAGGGCCATCATTAGAGGGGAGTTACGACTTGACATACTCAGGGAGACGGTAGTTTTTCCATTGAGTAAAGGGAAAGAGGACCTGTCGGTGTCCAATGCGTGGAGGCCCATTAGTATCACTTCGGCTCTGTATAGGATAGTCTTCAGATGTATCCAGTCTTATTTAGAGACAACGCTTGCGCCTAGTCTTTCGGGAAGGCAATATGCGGGCCGTAAAGGTGGGTTGTGTGCGCGAGCAACCATGGATTTGCAGCAATTGCTAGGTAGTAAAATGATGACTGGCAATGGAGCGTACATAGCTTTTGTGGAGGTCTCTAATGCTTTTTCATCTGTCCAAATTCCCTTGTTGCTCGACGCACCTTCCTCCGATCCACCTACGGCATCCCGCTTAAGTGGGAACCGCACCCACAGGGTAGTGTGAATTGGGGGGAATGCCTACTCCGTGTCCTCCCACAGCGTATATCGATGTTACGGAAAGGGGTATGCTTGTCGCTGTCTGACCTCGACGGGTCTGACGACACGAGCGACCTCGAATGGAGCAAGTGGGTTGATCCCCTGTCCCCTAATGCGAGGTTAGTTTGGCAGTCACTGCTCCCTGCGATCTTCCTAAAATGCGTGTGGTACGCCTGGAACTCTGAGGATGTCCTCCCGAATTGCCGGTCAATGGTGTGGGGGTTGGTCCACCGACGTGTCCCAGGGTCGTGGTGGAAGGCACGCCTCAGGCGGTTATATGATTTCTGGGAGATGCAGCATTTTTTCCCCCTGCATATGATCTATGAGTGGCAGAAACAGGCACGGTCTCTTCGAACGGACGGTGACCTGTCGTCGCTAGACGACGGGGACTCAGTCTTACCCGCATTGCCAGTGAGATCCTGAGTTGCCCCGGGATATCCCCTGGAGAGAAGGAGCTGCAGTGGGAGGGTGTGGGACTTTTTCTCTCTTTTGTTTGGTAAATACACAGTGTGTTTTGTTTTGCTGAGGTTGTAGCCTTGACAGAAGGTTGGGTAAAGTATGCGTTGCCTTTCAGCACCGCAAATTATCTTCTGTACTGTGGTAGTGCCACTGCAACTGTCCTGGTGCTGAAGCGCACATGCGACCCGTGGCGCCAGTCAAAAACCACCGCTCCCGGAATCGCCTGTTCCAAAGTGGGATCGTGAAGTGAACTCTTGTTCCTGCAGGTATTTCAATAATTTTTGAACATATTTAGCAGTTTTAAGGAAGTACTGAATTTTTGGAACCATCCGGGTCGAGTTCTGCAGAGGTGCTTTCTGACTGGCCTACCATGCGTACTGTAGGTGCATGCTGGCATTGGTGGTCAATGGTTTTAATGTGTGATTGAATGTCTGTCTACTAACGTGCTATGTTTAGCGAGTCTTTGGAACAGCGAAAGGTGTGAGGTTAGAATTAGCATGAGTTATGTATGGGGCTGTGGTAAACAATGATTCGTTCTGAAGATTTGTGACGGACTGTCCCACTGTGTCTTTCACGCTGGTTTCAGCCTATTAATGCATTTGTGAGCAGCTGTTCTTGTGCACCGTTTCTCGCCGTGCTTGCCACGCGTTGAAGTATGGTGTGTGTGCTCAGGTTCGGGACTTGTTTAGTTATGTATTATATCATAGTGTTAACTATGTATATAATACGGTCACCGGCAAATGGGATAGATTTTTGGCTACATCGGGGGTGAAACAAGGTTGTGCTACGGGACCGATCACATTTTGTGCTGTGATGGATTTAGTGATTCGGGAATTATTAGAGCTAGGTGTTGAACCATTTGTGTTTATGGATGACTTGGCGATTGTTGCAGAGACAGCTAGTGAGTTGAGACATGCGTTGATTCATGCATAGATGCTTTTTGCTAGAATTGGTCTCTCCGTCAACTTTGCCAAGACAAAAATTTTACCTATTCGTGCGCAGTTGAATTCTGAATTTACCGTGCCTGCCAGGGTTTATGAGGGAGATCAATGGAGATTGTGTCGTAACTCATTAGTTCCTGAATGTATCGCTCAACCGCAATCCGATCCCACGCCAGTGACAATTGAGTGCGTTAACTCATATCTTCATTTGGGGCACTTGATCCATACAACATGGGATCCGCGGTGCACGTATGATGAATTGATGTCTGAATTTAGTCAGGAGATTGATGTTTGGAATAATCGACCACTGCCTGTTCGAGCCCGACTTCAAGTGATTAACTCGGTCCTTATTCCGAAGATAGTTTATAGGTTAGAATGTATTCCAATAGTTTGGGATCTGTTGTTGAAGATTCAAAGAGGGTCGAAGGATTTTTTGCTTGCCATTGTTGGTTTGCCGACGTTTCTTTGCAATAAGACATTGTATTCTAGCCATAAATTTGGAATAGGGCTGCTTCATATTCCGGTGGTGGTTGCAACTCGAATGTTGGACAATGTCTCCAAGGTTTTTTGTAAATATGGCGCACATCATTTAATGCACTCTGAGATGGGCTATCTTCACATTTTGCATTCTGCTGTGGATGCTCTACATGCAGAGACAAGTGCTTCTGTCTTGCCGTTGGGTGGGACTTCCGATGTTCAGGAGGTGTTGAATTATAGTAGCTTCTGGGATGTTGAAATTCAGAATTGGGTCTGGCAATGTAAGCATTACATTGATACTGAGCACTCGGCTTATAGTGATGGTTCATTCTTTGAATCGTGCAATAAATGTGCCGGTGCTGCTGTTTTGGAGGATGGAAGAACACTGTGTGTGAGACCTCCAGGATACCAGAGCGCCTATAAGGCAGAAGTGTATGGGATGTTCTTGGCTTGTAAGTATAGTTCCTCATGTGCTACCATATTTACGGATTGCTATGCGGTTTTGAAGGCTGTTAAATATAGAAAGGAGCGTGTGATGGAAGCGAGATTGATTAGATTAATTAGGGAGCATGTCGATCGTAAGCATTTGTCTCTCCAATATGTGAGGGGTCACTCGGGAATTCCAGGTAATGAAGAGGTGGATAGACGGGCAAAGGCAGCGGTTAACCTGCCAGATGCCCCTGTGCAAATTCCTGTTGAAGTTGGAGATGTTTCGTATCATGGTGAATAGTTCACTTACCCTCATAAAGTTTGGACTAGACATGAGACGCCTACGCATAGACATAAAGGGGTATGGTCGGGATGTTGGAAGCAGTTGAAGTTTGGATTCACTAGTTGGATCCGATGGTTTTTCGGTTGTATTGTTTCTCCTGGTTACTCCTTTCCGCTAACCTACTGGCATCCGGAGCACACAGGAGCAATTGACCCTCAGCGTTGATCGCTGTGCAAGACATATCATAATAAATCGGTCCATGGGTATTTGGGGCATTGTGGTGAGAACTCAACGCTAGTGCAGATTTGGTTGAATGCTTGGGGTCCATTGAGGCAGAAAGTATTGATGTGGCGACGGGTGGCGATGGCCCGTGACCTACATATAGTGGGAAGATTGTTGCTACCGTGTTCCCTGGTCTCTGAACTTGCTCACCAGGAGGGGTGGAGGCAATGTAAGAGGGCGATCAATAATTTTTATGCTAGGACTTTGAAGGATCTTGCGCCTGAACTTCCGAGAACCCAATTTTCACACATCCCACCGCAATCTCTTAAACGTTCTGTCTTTAAGGAGACTGGTTGGATGGTGGAGGTGTCAGTGACTGACCCGCCCAGGAAGCGCACTAAGACGACCTAATGTGTTAATTTGTGCTTTGCTTCTTGTTTCTTTTGTTGGGTAGGAGATGTCTGATTCTGAATTGGTTCAACTCAGCCAAGCTGAGATGAGGAGCTCGCCCTTTGTGGCCTCATCGTCAGATTCTGGGGATTCAGAGGATAGTGGACCCGACCTGATGGCGACGTTCAGGAAAATCGTCAATTATAAGAGTCGTACCTCCAGGCAAGAAGCTGAGATGCATCGGTTGGCCAGGAAGTTGTTTAAATTTGAAGGTTCGGTAGAGATCTCCCCCCCTCAGAAACTTGCAGATCCGTCACCTGAGCCTGTGAATGATCCGGCGCCTGAACATGCTTTGAACTGTGTGCTGCATTCGGACAAGGCTACCCTTCCTGTAAGGGCATCCGCTGGGGCGGGGGGGTATGATTTATCTGCTGCTGGTAACTATTCGATTTCTCCTGGGTGTTTGACGTTGGTGGCGCTTGATTGTGCTGTTGAGATTCCTGTGGGGTTTGTGGGTCTGTTTTTGCCACGCTTTGGTCTTGCTTTGCGTTGCTCTGTAGAGCCAGTGCCCGGTGTCATTGACTCGGATTGCAGGGGTACAATTGGTGCTCTGCTCCGTAACTATGGACCAGAGCGTTTTGAGGTTCGTGCAGGTGATAGAATAGCTCAACTGGTGATTGTGCCGTGTCTATCCCGTCCGTTTCAGTGTGTACCCGCGCTGTCACGCACGAGTAGGTCTGGACAAGGTTTTGGGTCCACGGGGGTGCGGCCCATGAGTGATCGGGTTGAACGTCAACCGCCTTCTGCAGAATCTCAGGGCGTGAATAGAGGGACTGAGGCAGTGCAGACACATACGACGAGTGTTCAGGTTGCTACTTTTCAGTGGGGTTCACAGCAGAAAATGAGTCCGGGAGGAGCCTCTGATGAGCCAATTCCCAAGCGACCTAAGGGTAATGGTCCTGTTTGTTTTTATTGTGGGGAGTTGGGCCATATTCAGAAGTTTTGCCCGCATTGGACTTGGTGGTAGTTGCGATTGTAGTTGTAGGATGCGTGTACATCTCTGTGCATCTCATTGTTATTTAATCTGCCTGACTTTGCGCCTGCAGATGGAGCCTGTGGGCGAAATGCTTCATGCTGCTCTTCTTTACTTGTCTTCTGTTGTTTGATTGCTCCCAGCTCAACATCAGATATTGGCTGCGGTTTGACTTTGCTGCTCGACTACATCAAACTCAGCAACTGGTTCAACCACTGCACCAGCATTCGAATATTGGGCAGCAGTCGCTTCAGTGATGATGGATGATGGATGACGGAGGGTATTGCTTTTTGCTCAACTTGGCTGAACTTTCCTGGCAGTCGCTGTTGAGCATCACACCGTCCCAGGCTGCACCCATCACTCCCCAGTAGTTGGCCTCCTCAGACGTCTGCGTTTGTTGCTGATGATTCAGCTTGCTTAACGTTACGTCTCTCTCATCTCATCCAATGCTTGTGTTATGCGCCGCCCTGCCTCTGCAGGTCAGTGCACTGATGCGTTGCGATTTTAGGAGCATTTTGACAGCTGGTACTGCTGCAACACGCCAACAAGCTGTGGCGCCTTGGTGGTAGCCCCTCTGAAGACGTGTGCATTTTGTCTACATGCGTTTGGCAGCCTGTCTGCCTGGGGATTGTTCTGTAAATTTTCACTGCATTGGCTGAAGGAGCTTCGTGAAACGTTCTTCGGTGTTGGTGATGACGAGGACCTGTGCAGCTCACCACCAGGGGAATACCACATCGCTGGCACACCTGGTACGTGCCGTCACCATGCCCACGCAGAGTGTCCCCAGCCGCATCTCGATGCGGTACGATCCCATGCTTCACAAATTGCCACATTCGCAAGTGACCTGCTGCAGCATGCGTGCCCTGCGCTGCCGTGTCACATCTAGCACCAGTATTAACAGCGTATTCACAGATTGCCGTTCGCTCTCTTCCCGCCACCTTCTGTGACCCCTGCACATTGACTGGCTGTGGTTTGCATAGCACTTTGGGTTCAGCCGTCCAAATAAAAATGTCGCTTCAGGAGCAGGGAACGTTGATGATCCCCACATTCCAGAACCCATGTGAGCTGCGTTTGGCAGCCTGTCTGCCTCGGGATTGTTCTGTAAATTTTCACTGCATTGGCTGGAGGAGCGTCGTGAAACGTTGTTCGTGTTGGTGATGACGAGGACCTGCGCAGCTCACCACCAGGGGAATACAACATCGCTGGCACACCTGGTACGTGCCGTCACCATGCCCACGCAGAGTGTCCCCAGTCGCATCTCGATGCAGCACGATCCCATGCTTCACAAATTGCCACATTCGCAAGTGAACTGCTGCAGCATGCGCGCCCTGCGCTGCTGTGTCACATCCAGCACCAGTCTTAACAGCGTATTCACAGATTGCAGTTCGCTCTCCTCCCGCCACCTTCTTTGACCCCTGCACATTGACTGGCCGTGGTCTGCTTAGCACTTTGGGTTCAGCCGTCCAAATAAAAATGTCGCTTCAGGAGCAGGGAACGTTGATGATCCCCACATTCCAGAACCCATGTGAGCTGCGTTTGGCAGCCTGTCTGCCTCGGGATTGTTCTGTAAATTTTCACTGCATTGGCTGAAGGAGCTTCGTGAAACGTTGTTCGGGGGTGGTGATGACGAGGACCTGTGCAGCTCACCACCAGGGGAATACCACATCGCTGGCACACCTGGTACGTGACGTCACCATGCCCACGCAGAGTGTCCCCAGTCGCATCTCGATGCGGCACGATCCCATGCTTCACAAATTGCCACATTCGCAAGTGAACTGCTGCAGCATGCGCGCCCTGCCCTGCCGTGTCACATCCAGCACCAGTCTTAACGGCGTATTCACAGATAGCAATTCGCTCTCTTCCCGCCACCTTCTGTGACCCCTGCACATGGACTGGCTGTGGTTTGCTTAGCACTTTGGGTTCAGCCGTCCATATAAAAATGTCGCTTCAGGAGCAGGGAACGTTGATGATCCCCACATTCCAGAACCCATGTGAGCTGCGTTTGGCAGCCTGTCTGCCTTGGGATTGTTCTGTAAACTTTCACTGCATTGGCTGGAGGAACTTCGTGAAACGTCGTTCGCTGGTGGTGATGACGAGGACCTGTGCAGCTCACATCCAGGGGAATATCACATCGCTGGCACACCTGGTACGTGACGTCACCATGCCCACGCAGAGTGTCCCCAGCCGCATCTCGATGCGGCACGATCCCATGCTTCACAAATTGCCACATTCGCAAGTGAACTGCTGCAGCATGTGCGCCCTGCGCTGCCGTGTCACATCCAGCACCAGTCTTAACAGCGTATTCACAGATTGCAGATCGCTTTCTTCCCGCCACCTTCTGTGACTCCTGCACATTGACCGGCCTTGGTCTGCCGCATTACTGCCTGTGTGCTGTACTGATGGGTGCGTGAGGGGGATGGATTTCCTGGAGGATATAGCTTTTGCTCAATTTGGCTGAACTTTCCTGGCAGTCGCTGTTGAGCATCACACCGTCCCAGGCTGCACCCATCACTCCCCAGTAGTTGGCCTCCTCAGATGTCCGCATTTGTTGCTGATGATTCAGCTTGCTTAAGGTTAGGCCTCTCTCATCTCATCCAATGTTTGGGTTATGCGCCGCCCTGCCTCTGCAGGTCAGTGCACTGATGCATCGCGATTTTTTAGGACCATTGTGACAGCTGGTACTGCTGCAACACGCAAACCAGCTGTGGCGCCTTGGTGGTAGCCCCTCTGCAGACGTGTGCATTGTGTGTACATGCGTTTGGCAGCCTGTCTGCCTCGGGATCGTTCTGTACGTTTGCACTGCATTGGCTGAAGGAGCTTCGTGAAACGTTGTTCGGTGGTGGTGATGAAGAGGACCCAAGCAGGTACGAATGCTCAAGCCTCACCGGCTCTGGTAGAGTCTCAGCAACTGTCCCGCATGCATCCCGTGAACGCCACTTTTCTGCTCCACAACCCCGACAACCGTTTCGCAGCTTCGCAGACCCTCTACAACAATGCCTCATCGTTTTCTGCCGCAGCTTGCGGCTGTGCAACCAGGGGAATACCACATCGCTGGCACACCTGGTACGTGCTGTCACCATGCCCACGCAGAGTGTCCCCAGCCGCATCTTGATGCGGCACGATCCCATGCTTCACAAATTGCCACATTAGCAAGTGTACTGCTGCAGCATGCGTGCCCTGCGCTGCTGTGTCACGTCCAGCACCAGTCTTAACAGCGTATTCACAGATTGCAATTCGCTTTCTTCCAGCCACCTAAAGTGACCCCTGCACATTGACTGGCCGTGGATGATGGGTGTGTGAGGGGTCCTTTCTGGCATTCCTCAGTGTATGGCCTGGTGGTTCGTCACATCGTGTCAGAGACATGCTCTTCCACCGTATTTCTCACCCGGTTTACTGCTTTTGCCCCTGCAGGCAAGGCTCTGGCAAGGGCAAACAACCAGACGAAATGCATGGCACCCCCCTCCCCCCAGCCCCAATTCTCCTGTGCCATAGTGTGTTTGTGTCTCTTGTCTGTATCGGTTTGTAGTCAGTCTCCATATGTACATATGGCCCAGATGATGCATGTGCATAGTTAGTGAACAGCCCATCTGCACACCTGTGCCACTGCATATTTGTATCTCTTTCAACCCGGTCTTCTTGCGGGGCGACACTTCATTGTAAGGCTTGTGCCATTGTGGGATTCATTTGTTCAGCCTAAGCTGCAGGATTATCAGCTGAAGGGTGGGGCATAGCACTTTGGGTTCAGCCGTTAAAAAAAAAAAAGTTGCTTCAGGAACAGGGAACGTGGATGATCCCCATATTCCAGAACCCATGTGAAATGGTTTTGAAAGAAAAAAAAACATTACGCGAGCAATCCGAATTCTGATCACACAGGTGAGGTAATTATGGGGTTCCAAATAACGTTTGCTAATCAGGAGCCTCAATATAACCCCACACAATTAGATCATTATCCGTATTGTTGCTTGTAAGCTACCCTGTGGTGACAGCTTACTTCTGAGTTGTTCCTTTGGGTTACAGTGCTGTACCTAATGCTCAGCTTTGGTCTTCTTGGTTGATTATATTCAGTGTGTCTCCTTGTCATTGTAGGCAGTTAGGACCCCTGCGACCGGAAATGTTCCAATTCCAGGGCAACCCAATGAACCAATGTCAACCAGTGAGGGCAAACAGGAATACCCAGATCATCTGGAGATAATCAGGAGGCTCCACAGCAGCCGTAAGGGCACATAGGAGGATCCAGATAATCCAGGATATTCAGGGTATCCCATAGAGCCCAACACAAGCAGACAGGGTAACAAAGGGGCCCAAAACAGGGATAGGCAAACAGATTCTCAATGGGCTCAGGTCTCACATAGGTGGATAGCTACCAAACAGAGACTGAACACAAAGAGAATCAATTCGCCAAGGTAGTGGGGACATAGAACAGTACATCCGCTACTGGCACCCATTGGGTAACCAGTGTTGTATGATAAAACAGTCTCGGACTGAATTGGTATAAAAAAAAAACAAAAAACCCCCTTTTCAACTGCCCCCATGCCCTCAAAACATATTTCACCCAGTGCCAACATCTCAAATCCCCTTTTCAACTGCCCCCATGCCCTGAAAACACATTTCACACAGTGCCAACACCTCAAACCCCCTTTTCAACTGCCCTCATGCCATGAAAACACATTTCATCCAGTGCCAACACCTCAAACCCCCTTTTCAACTCACCCCATGCCCTCAAAACGTATTTCACCCAGTGCCAACACCTCAAACCCCCTTTTCAACTCCCCCCATGCCCTCAAAACATATTTCACCCAGTGCGAACACCTCAAACCCCCTTTTCAAGTGCCCCCATGCCCTGAAAACACATTTCACCCAATGCCAACACCTCAAACCCCCTTTTCAACGACCCTCATGCCATGAAAAAAACATTTCACCCAGTGCCAACACCTCAAACCCCCTTTTCAACTCACCCCATGCCCTCAAAACATATTTCACACACTGCCAACACCTCAAACCCCCTTTTCAACTGCCCCCATTCCCTCAAAACACATTTCACCCAGTGCCAACACCTCAAACCCCCTTTTCAACTGCCCCCATGCCCTCCAAACATATTTCACCCAGTTCCAACACCTCAAACCCCCTTTTCAACTGACTCCATGTCCTCAAAACACGTTTAACCCAATGCCAACACCTCAAACCCCCTTTTCAACTCACCCCATGCCCTGAAAACATATTTCACACAGTGCCAACACCTCAAACCCCCTTTTCAACTGCCCCCATGCCCTCAAAACATATTTCACCCAGTGCCAACACCTCAAACCCCCTTTTCAACTGCCCCCATGCACTCAAAACATATTTCACCCAGTGCCAACACCTCAAACCCCCTTTTCAACTGCCCTCATGCCATGAAAACCCATTTCACCCAGTGCCAACACCTCAAACCCCCTTTTCAACTCACCCCATGCGCCCAAAACATATTTAACCCAGTGCCAACACCTCAAACCCCCTTTTCAACTGCCGTCATGCCATGAGAACCCATTTCACCCAGTGCCAACACCTCAAAGCCCCTTTTCAACTGCCCCCATGCCCAGTAAGAAAAAGTCACTGCCATGTCTTTCTTGGAGGGCTTGATCCAGGCTAAGCCCCCCTTAAAACCCTTTGTTGATGCTAAGACAAACTTAAGTGTTTTTATCTCTCTTTTGTTGCCTAAAGTACACTTTCTCAAAGTAACTAGGGTTGTGACCCTAGCCCCCCCATGAAGTTCACCCCTACCACTCAACTGAGCGGAGGTACCTTCCTTCATGGAGGACATACCAAAATAAATCAGGCATTTCATGCTTGTTGGCCTTGGAGGTTAAGCCTAAGTGGTCTCCCACCCCAAGACCCCTATACTCAATTGATTCTACCACTTATTGTGGTCCTACTTTGTAACTGTTTCTGAATTCAGTTGCTTGGCCAAGTCATTTTCTGTGTGGTCCTGACATCCATGCCCCTCAGTCCTAACCAGCACCATTTCACCCAAAAGAGTGCACATGAAGTGCCCATTGCAACCTCTGAGGCAAGAGTCAGACCAATTTTCATTTAAAACCTTTTGTATAAGCCATTTGTGATTGAAGCTATGTGCATAAACCTGCTTTGTCTATCTGCAGCCCTTCTGTGTTACACTGGATTCCAAAACCAATCATTGATTCGATCCACATTCAGTCCTTGCTCTACTTGCTGCTTTGGTTTGGGGTTTTCAACTACAAAACCTGCAGGAATACATCAAAAGACCTAGGGCATAATTCAAGGACATCTTTCTGGTAGCAGAGACAGTCCCTTGTGACCTTTTGAACCGACCCTGAGAAGAAGTGCAGAACAAAAGCTCAACAACAAGTTCATCATGTCCACGCCAAGCGTCAGGACCTGGCCTATCCGAACTGTCCAAGTACAAATGGGCAGCATGGCCCACCCAATGAGTGAACCACCACACCGAGCTCCACATCATCTCAGTGGCGCATCTGGGTCCCAAGGAGATCCAGAACGCAGAAGGGCGGAAGAGAATAAAGGCCTTACAACCGAGGCCTTAGCAGCACACGGTGGAGACAGCTTCAATCACCTCCACAGACGTGTGGCTGCTTCAGTATCAAGATCAAATTGTCCAGCTTCATCCTCAACTGCCATTGAAGGACCTGAGGAGTATGAGAAGCTGAAGAAGAAGATGGATGAGTACATCATGCATGAAGAGTACTATAAATCCATCCGTGGGGAAGATGGAGAGGAGCCATTGGCTGTACATGGATCCAGACCACGTACAGATCTAGGGTCCTACGCACACTCTGGCCCTCCGTCCACTGCATCCCTGCCAAGACAACTAAGACCTGAGTATCCAACCCCAAGGGCTCCCGAAGTAGGCCCGACACGAGTCGAAGAACAACACCATCCAAGGCCAACCTACGGTGCCCTGGATCACACGGCCGAGCTGTTCGCCAAACTCCTGTCTGGATCAGAAGATCCAGATGTGACGGCCTTATCAGAGGCCATTAAGGCAAAGCTGGGTATTGCAGAACCCTTACCCAAGCCTGAGTTGCCCTCTCTCTCTCCAGGGTTGAGTACCCTGGCGGAAGATCTCAAGAGATCAAGGGTCTCAAGGCTGTTGCCTAAGGTTACCTGCCCCAGCCCCTTTCACCCCCGTGCCAGGACTGTGCCTATGGCTGATCTACAGGACGTGCCTGTCACAGAGAGTGAGAGGAGAGGGCTGTCAGCCCTGGCCCCTCTTGCTGGCGTGTCGCCATCAGGCCTAACTCCGGGGGGTGGGAAGACGGGCAGACCAATTGCCCAGGCGAACATCCAGCTGGAACTGCCGGAGTTCGACCCCAAAAATCTGCCTGAATGGGCAGAGGAATTTGCAGAGTTCCTTTTGTTGACTGGCCAATCCCATGTGGATGTGGCCACCAAATGTTCACTGCTAAAACGCTCATGCAAAAAGAAATTTTTGCAAAAACAGGTCAAACAGATTGTGAAAACCTGTTCTACCTGGGCAGAGGTACTCCTGAGGTTAGAGAAAACATTTCCAGTCTATGAGACTGACCTCAGCGTACGCACACAGATCGAGGAGCTACCTATGCTCCCGGAGTTTCCATCCGCTGCGCGAATTTCTGAGTATGTGTGCGACTTGGAGTACTTATTTTCGAGGATGAATGTGGGCTCCTACGGAGCCACTGAGCCCCACCTGTGGCTCATGAGTAAGATCCCCCAGCGTACGTGGGATGATTGCCGCTCCACCTCTGAGAGGAAGAGCAGGACCCACTCATACGATACAGTCGTGGATCTCTTGATTGAGCTAGCTCTTGAGAGAGAGGGAATGACTCCCACATGGAGAAATTCCTCAAGAAGCATTTGGGACGAGGTGGTACCCCTACCCCCGAACGTGGCGAAGGGAAGGGGCATAAAAATCCCACTAACACCAACCAGGGAGGTGGTAAAGGGAGGGGCAACCTACGTGCCATGAACGAGGTTCCAACTGATGCAGGCACACCCCCCCTGTTTTACTGCCGACCTGTCAATGACAAGGGGGGACCTTGTCATGCCTCTGACTGCGATCTCCGCAGTGGCTGTATGCTGCAGATGAAACGTCAGCCGCATACTAAAGAGGGGAAAACTGTGACCCATCAGGACCACTTCAGGTGTACCATCACCTGTGGTTACTGTGGCAAACGTCGTCACTATGAGGACGAATGCCACATCAAGAAACGCGAGAGTGACAAACTCAAGCGTCAGGAGGCGGAGCGCCAGAAGACCCAGACGCCCGCCAGAAATCCCCCGAATGGGGATAAAGGTAAAGGAGGTGGCAAGGGGGGTGGCAAAACTAGACCCCCTAACCCCAAAGGCGCTCATCAGCGCCCGTTGCTACACCTACTCCTGCTGCTACACCCGCTCCTGCCGGAGGTGTCCCCCAGAAGCGCCCCCAAGGGGATAACGCTACCCCTGAGGGGAATAATTCTAAGAAGAGGCGCTTGGCCTGGATGGCACTCACCTCCTGCGAGGCCTGCTGACCCTAACCCCTACACACGCTACTGGGTGCTGCTGTCGAAGTTCACTCAGGCCCTAATGGCCCCCCTGTGAAGAAGACAAGAGAACATAGCGCTCCTAAGCAGATGTGGCCTAACAGGGGACGCCACAACGCGTTTCCCCTGCTAGGGCTTGGAGGGAAGGGGTGGTCTCGTTGCGTGCACAGCGCAGATGTCGTTGAGGTCGAACTGCCCTCGCCAGTACTGGCTGAGGCACAGTGATTTGATTTGTGATCAGCGCCCCTGTTTTGCTGGGGCAGAAAAATGGTAGCCGCCGAAGGCAGCTGCTGCGTGCACCAATCACCCTTAACCTCTCCCACCTGTACAAAAGAGGCAAATTAAGGGGTGTTTGCGACGGAGGAACCAAGCCACACTCCAGGTATTATACCCTTCTCAGTGTGACCTATAATACACTGTTCGCAAACACGCTGACGGATCAGCTACCCCTGTCAAGCAAGCAAGCTTTAAGAAACTCCTCGGGTTCTCTTAAAGAACGTACCGAGGAGCCTCTGGGTAACCTAAACAAGGTTTACCGTGCGCAATTCGCATGGCCTACCCTTTAATGCATCATGTGCACGCAGGGAAGGGAGGCTGAACCACTGACTCAACCAGGAGGTGAGCTCCTCCTGGGCTAACCTACCTTACTCACCATGCATCGTGTGAATGCCGAATTGAAACGAACACAAAACAAACCTAAGCGTTTTAAGCAACTCAACTTTAACGCCACGGCCGCACACGAACAAACGCTTTTTGTACTTACCTGTGAGAAAGAAAACAAGGGTGAATTTCGGATACAGGTAAAGCGTCACAGCGTGTGGATGCCTCGATTAGGCACATGCATCGCGAGCACAGCGCATATTCTAACCCTACGTGCGCGCTGCGCGCTCCATTCGCATCACATACCTTTCATTCCTGCTTTTACCTGTGCAGAGCACGAGAGAAGAACACCCGACCCCCCAAACGAGCACAGCGTTGACAACCCTAACGTTTTGACGAAACAACCAACACGAACGCAATGCGTGAGTGTGAGGTGACACAGACATACCTGAGAGACGGGTTGTTGAACTGCTCTGTGGTGTGGGCTGAATTTGAATGCTTGACTCTGAAGTTTATAAAAATTTTGATGCAACTGTGCAAAAATTTCCTTTAAAACTTTAAAAACTACGGCTCATACCTTCTTTTCCAAAAGCCGTTTACGCTTGCGCAACCCTTTTCTTGGAGTCCGCTTCCTTTGCGCTTGTCTGCGACTTTTAGTTATGTGTAAAAATGACGATTTCCCGCGTGGTTTCGTCGATTTTTAACGATTTCACTTGCTAAATCGCAACCCCTTCCGCTAAACCGCAGGAATCACTCCCTGCTGGTTACATTTTCTATTTTTTCCAGCTCCTGGGGGTTTGTGTCCTCCATTGGGAGTATTGCTCCGCCCTGGCCTTTGGTCAGGACGTTTACTAAAACGCTGTTTATACGGCGATAGCCGTCCGCATTAGAGCGTTCGACTGTACCCTAGTGGTCAAGCACATGTGCTCTAGGGAGGGAGTCCTGGGTTCAATTCCCACTGCCCCCAAACTTTTTCCAAAAGTTTTCGTCGCACGCCGGCGACTTTTGAGGAATGCCCCATCGAAGGGACATCATTCACGGTACATTACACTGTTTTTCAAGGGTACCTACAGTGTGATAGGCTTCTATGAAGTGATGAGGATGTTTTTGGTAAGTTTAATGCATTTTTTGAGGTAATTTTGGGAATATTTCAGCCTTTTTCCTTGGTCCTACTAGCTTCATGACCTAGTACTCCAGGGAGGAGTAAGAAAAAGTCACTGCCATGTCTTTCTTGGAGGGCTTGATCCAGGCTAAGCCCCCCTTAAAACCCTTTGTTGATGCTAAGACAAACTTAAGTGTTTTTATCTCTCTTTTGTTGCCTAAAGTACACTTTCTCAAAGTAACTAGGGTTGTGACCCTAGCCCCCCCATGAAGTTCACCCCTACCACTCAACTGAGCGGAGGTACCTTCCTTCATGGAGGACATACCAAAATAAATCAGGCATTTCATGCTTGTTGGCCTTGGAGGTTAAGCCTAAGTGGTCTCCCACCCCAAGACCCCTATACTCAATTGATTCTACCACTTATTGTGGTCCTACTTTGTAACTGTTTCTGAATTCAGTTGCTTGGCCAAGTCATTTTCTGTGTGGTCCTGACATCCATGCCCCTCAGTCCTAACCAGCACCATTTCACCCAAAAGAGTGCACATGAAGTGCCCATTGCAACCTCTGAGGCAAGAGTCAGACCAATTTTCATTTAAAACCTTTTGTATAAGCCATTTGTGATTGAAGCTATGTGCATAAACCTGCTTTATCTATCTGCAGCCCTTCTGTGTTACACTGGATTCCAAAACCAATCATTGATTCGATCCACATTCAGTCCTTGCTCTACTTGCTGCTTTGGTTTGGGGTTTTCAACTACAAAACCTGCAGGAATACATCAAAAGACCTAGGGCATAATTCAAGGACATCTTTCTTGCCCTCAAAACATATTTCACCCAGTGCCAACACATCAAACCCCCTTTTCAACTCGGGTTTCCCTGTTACGCTTATTCAATACGGCAGGATACGGCAGGATACGGCAGGATACGGGAGGATACGGCAGGATACGGCAGGACACGGCAGGATACGGCAGGATACGGCAGGATACGGCAGGATACGGCAGGATACGGCAGGATACGGCAGGATACGCAAGATACGGTAGGATACGGCAGGATACGGCAGGATACGGCAGGATACGACAGGGTCGAAAATATCTGCTTCTTTGGACTACAAAAACAACCATTTTGGGTTCATTCAGCGTTCGGTGGTATTTCATACTGTTCTTGCATACCTATTGTGACTTTCCTGGCTGACAACCCGCTTCATGTACACCATTTAATTCGTTTCAAAAAAGAAGAAGATTGCTACCTGCTTCCTGAGCTTGGTGGTATTTCATCCTGTTCCTGCGTGCCCAATGTGCCGTTTCTGTTTAGGTTGACAACCCGCCTTGCTGCACACCAATTCTTGGTTTTGATAAAGAAAATGATTGCTACGTGATTGCCTACGAAACACTTCCTGTGCCCCAAAACACAATACGCAGGAGCATAAAAAAAGACCATCACATCATTGCAGCCTGTACTATTATGGTCATAGACTTTTGGTGTACCTCTGCTCCATGTTATGTAGGTTACCGCAGAAAATGAACAGGCCGGCAAGGAAGTCGTAGTTATACGGGCGCCCGGGAGCCTCACCACGGCCGTTCCAGAATCGCCACTTCTTAACATTGCTGAAAACATTCTCCACTAGATGACGGCCTTCATTGATCATCTGGTTGTAATGCACCATGAACCAGGTCAATCGGCTATCCCCCCCCTCCACACGGCAGAACATGTTGTCCGCGGTGCTGTAGTGACAGTCACCGAGGCGGAAGTCAGGCCGAGGACCATTAAAGTTCCAGGGGATGGATGCATCCATGTCCGCCGTCATCTCAGCATCGGTGGCACGGGGCGGATGCCACCACGAGCAGGCAATGATCTCGCGCCCCCAGTTGATCATGGCATTAAACACGAGCGCATGCCCGCGGTAAGTGGGTTTGTCGAACCAGAACAGCTCCCGGTCTACCGGGTGCGAAGCTGACTGGATGGCCACATGCGTGCTATCGACAATAGCAGACACATGGCGGTGAATTGGATGACTGTGTTGGTGGAATTCCCATCGGCGTTCAAAAGCATCCGTGAACGTATCCCACAGGTGAGCCCGTTGTGACACGTCACGTAGTACTTGGATACAGCAGAAATCCCGTTCCGTACCCGGTGGCATTCATGAGCGGCATTGCTGCAAGTGGAGCGCAGTGCGGGGAGGCGCCGCTATCAGAACGATCCACAGAGATCCACGTAAACTTCAAGACTTAAGGACGGAAGCACTGAAATGATTGAGCAGTGCAGAAACGATATAACAACAGCGGAAAAAAAATTTTCATAGTGCTAATATAACTAATGAGTAACATTATTCTTTCATTGTCTCAGATATGTGCTGTCTATGAAATCAACGGTGAGGGCAACGAAGCAATCCATGGCCCTTGGCGGGAACGGTGTTTGATGGTCCTCCACTCTCAAGGAGTGTCGGTGAAGCGCTGCCATCCATGCTTCTTGCGAGCCGGGCCCAGTGACGTGAAAGGTGCCTGATGGTCGTCCACTCTTAATGAGTCTCAGTGCGGCGGATGACAGCACCGCCAACAATGCGACAAGGTTCACGATGTGGTACACGCTTCAACCCCTGTGTGCAGGGCGTCCATCATATGGGGCGACGCCGCGACAAGGTTTCACGCTATGGTTCACGCTTCCACCCCTGTGT
Organism: Eutreptiella sp. 'Long Island Sound 2002'; assembly: GCA_964036045.1. Taxonomy (NCBI): domain Eukaryota; phylum Euglenozoa; class Euglenophyceae; order Eutreptiales; family Eutreptiaceae; genus Eutreptiella; species Eutreptiella sp. 'Long Island Sound 2002'. The sequence continues at coordinate 86,713,378 of OZ038379.1, read as the reverse complement.
GCAGGGCGTCCAACGTGAGGCGACGCCGCTACAAGAGTTCATGCTGTGGTACACGCTTCCACCCCTCTGTGCAGGATGTCCATCATATGAGGCGACGCCGCGACAAGGGTTCATCCTGTGGTTCACGCTTCCACCCCTGTGTGCAGGGCGTCCAACGTGAGGCGACGCCGCTACAAGAGTTCACGCCGTGGTACACGCTTCCACCCCTCTGTGCAGGGCGTCCAACATGAGGCGTGTGCGTGGGCAGAGAACTACGGATTCATTCAAAAGATTGTTGCGTTGCATCTTCAGCCGCACTGGCAGAACCTTCACGCGCATTTGCGAGGTGCTGCCCAACGAGTACACGCCTCAATGGATAGCGGCGCACATTGGGCCGCATGGACATGGCAATTTGCTTGGTGATGATGTTTGGTACGCCGTGTATTGGGACTACAGTGATCTGCCGTGGGACACCTGGAAACAAACTGCCAGATCACTGTGGCTGGCCATGCTGTCTGAGAGAGGGGTGACGCGCACCACTGCAGATCAAATAAAGTTTGATGTCTTTGTCACCAGTTTGCAGGATGCGCCTGCGTGGCGAGAACAAAAGAAATTAGAAAAGGCTGAGCGTGCAAGCCAGAAGGAGGCGTCTGCTGATGCGCACGCTCTTGGTCTTGGCCCCAGCTCATTGGAGAGGCGGAAGCACACACTGGCCAGCTACCTCATGGGTCCGAATGCAGTGGGCCGGCAGCCAAGCACAGGGACATGGCGCCCCACCAGTGGTCCTGCACCTCAGCGGCGCTGCAAGGCACCGGGTGGCACATGCTACGCGCCAGTGCCAAAGAACCGCAGCAAGGGAATGTGCACACCGCACTGCCTGAGCTGCAAATTGCCTATGCACAGCGGTTTGCAACTTGTACGCCATGCAAATACAAAAAGTCTGGAGTTCGACACAGGCACACACCACGTGCCACTGATGCAACGGAGCTCGCACCTTGGATTGGGGACTGGCAAGGTCATTTGGATGAACCTCGCCGGAGGCACGTCGCGCAGAGTGAGGAGGATGAAAATGAGGACAGTGACACCAGTTCTGTGATTGATGAGAACCCACTTGCTCAGCCGGAGACGTTGACTCAGCCGCAGCCGTTGACTCAGCCGCAGACGTTCTCAGCACGAGCACCGCGGACACAGGACCTGCCACCACATCATGCGGAAGAGGAGACCGTCGAGGCCTACCTAGAGAGGCTGTTGGGTTCAGCTCCGCAGCGCAATTCCTTGCCCAGACGCCCGGGTGACACGCCATCTGAAGATGCTGGTTTTGCAGAAGCGCAGACCGCAAATTTGCTTGATGACTTACAGCAACCGCCGCCAGCAGAGCGCAGGCCCTCGGCGGATAGCGGCCGGTACATTGTGGAAGCCCCGAAGAAGAACTATCACTGCATTGTGTGCTATTGCTTTCTGTTGAACACTGCAGTTCTGCCTTGTGGACACACGATTTGCACAGACTGTGCAGGGAGGATCAGCCGGTGCCCACTGGATCGTACTGTTTTCGTTGCTGCCAACACCCCCAGGAACCGCGCTGTTCAGGATGCTGTGCAAGAATTTCTGCTGTTGGAAGTGGCTCGTATTGCAGGCGAGATACTGGCAGCAGCAGGAGCTGCAATGTTTTCTCTGGGATCCAAAACAAGAGCACTGACAAATCCGGATGCCATGCGACAGGCCAGATTGCGAGCCTTCATGCACCTGTTGCCAGCGGATCCTCCTGGTGAACTAGCAGCAGATCCTCCTGGTGAACCAGCAGCGTGTCTTGATTCAACATGCTCCCAGATACCAGCGCCAGCAGTGATTTCCAGAACGGTGGCTTCGTTGGACTCTGAGCGGTTGCGACAGCGGGAATGGAAGTGCACAACAGTGTAGCGTTGTGTGGAGCGGTCTGAGCAGCCTCGTGCAGCAGCTGGAACTATTGGTGCACGTCATGTTCAACGACGGCTGGTACGAGGGCCTGGCCGGTGGCAGTACTGTTGAATTCGGCGATGGAACAAGATTTCCATGAAGCCGCATCCGCACCTGGCATGCAGCCAGCGACCACTAAGGTCAGCTAAGTACACTATTTTGGTAATATATTTAATTATTTTTTTTGGTTTGTCTTCAGCCTGCACAGTGGCATGCACCATAGTGCAGCAGTATCACTATATATTTTTGTATGTCTATAACTTCTTTTATTGTTGATTATTTATATTATAGCACAGTGGAATACACCACAGTGCAGCTTCTTCAGACACACGCATCGAATGGCCATTCGTCTCTCTGCTCAGTGTAATGTCGCTGTGCCTTCCCAGCTTTTTGAGTGCGCCAGTCAATGACGGAGGAAAGTAGTTGGCAGTTGAGGTTATGTGTCAAGTCATTTTTCTACCTTTCAGCACAGCAGAATGCAACAAAAAAGCATGCAGAGGTTCAAAAACCAGACAGTTGAACAGTTTTGAAAAAATGAACACCATATTTTGAAAAAGCATTTATGTTTGTTAGGATACAAGCTGCAGTGGGTTCTAAAAAGGTTTCCGGAAAGAAAACAATTGGAAATGGATTTTTGTTTGTTAGGATAAAAGCTGCAGTGGGTTTGAAAACGGTTTCGGAAATAAAACAGTTGGAAATGCATTTTTGTTTGTTAGGATAAAAGCTGCAGTGGGTTTGAAGACGTTTTCGAAAAGAAACCAAGTCACATCACATCACATCACACCACATCACGGCAATTCAAATATGGTCACACACTTCACATCACATTAAACCACATGACATCACATCACACCACATCACACCACATCACATCAAGTCAAATCAAATATCATTGCACCAAATCACATCACATGAAATCGCATGGCATCACATGACATCCCATCACATCACACCACATCACATCACATCACATCACGTCACGTCACGTCACGTCACGTCACGTCACGTCACGTCACGTCACGTCACGTCACGTCACGTCACGTCACGTCACGTCACGTCACGTCATGTCACATCACATCGCATCTCATCACGTCACATCACATCACATCGCATCACGCCACACCAAACCACACCACACGAGATCACACTACATCACATCGAATCACGTCATGTCACATTGCATCACATCACATCACATCACGTTGCGAACACCACATCCTATCAACTTATAACGCATTACATCATATGGCATGAAGGAAGGTCAATTTGCATTGGTTCATACAAGGTCAGATAACATAAGGTCCGCACACCTGCAAGGCACCGCCTGTTTATGAGACCTTTACCAATAACTGAAACTCCAGGTCACGATTACGGTTAGGGTTAGGGTTAGGGTTAGGGTTAGGGTTTCGGTTACTGGCATACGGCAGGATACGGCAGGGAAAGCAGGATACGGCAGTATACGGCAGATACGGCCGGATACGGCAGGATGAGGCAGGATACGGCAGGATACGGCAGGATACGGCAGGATACGGCAGGATACGGCAGGATACGGCAGGATACGGCAGGATACGGCAGGATACGACAGGATACGGCAGGATACGCGTATTACAGGAATACAGTCGTATTAGGGAAACCCCACTGCCCCCATGCCCTCAAAATGCATTTAACCCAGAGCCAACACCTCAAACCCCCTTTTCAACTGTTCCCATACCCTCAAAACATAGTTCACCCAGTGCCAACACCTCAAACCCCCTTTCCAACTGCCCCCATGCCCTCAAAACGCATTTCACCCAGTGCCAACACCTCAAGCCCCCTTTTCAACTCCCCCCATGCCCTCAAAACATATTTCACCCAATGCCAACACCTCAAACCCCCTTTTCAACTGCCCCCATGTCCTCAAAACACATTTCACCCAGTGCCAACACCTCAAACCCCCTTTTCAACAGCCCCCATGCCCTGAGAACATATTTCACACAGTGCGGACACCTGAAACCCCCTTTTCAACTGCCCCCATGCCCTCAAAACGCATTTCCCCCATTGCCAACACCTCAAACCCCCTTTTCAAATCACCCCATGCCCTCAAAACATATTTCACCCAGTGCCAACACCTCAAACCCCCTTTTCAACTGCCCCGATGCCCTGAAAACACATTTCACCCAGTGCCAACACCTGAAACCCCCTTTTCAACTGCCCCCATGCCCTCAAAACATATTTCACACAGTGGAAACACCTCGAACCCCCTTTTCAACTGCCCCCATGCCCTCAAAACGCATTTCACACCCAGTGCCAACACCTCAAACCCCCTTTTCAACTCACTACATGCTCTGAAAACATATTTCACCCAGTGCCAACACCTCAAACCCCCTTTTCAACTGCCCCCATGCCCTGAAAACACATTTCACCCAATGCCAACACCTCAAACCCCCTTTTCAACTGCCCCCATGCCCTGAAAACATATTTCACCCAGTGCAAACACCTCAAACCCCGTTTTCAACTGCCCTCATGCCCTCAAAACATATTTCACGCAGTGCCAACACCTCAAACCCCCTTTTCAACTGCCCCGATGCCCTGAAAACACATTTCACCCAATGCCAACACCTCAAACCCCCTTTTCAACTGCCTCCATGCCCTCAAAACATATTTCACACAGTGGAAACACCTCAAACCCCCTTTTCAACTGCCCCCATGCCCTCAAAACGCATTTCACACCCAGTGCCAACACCTCCAACCCCCTTTTCAACTCACTACATGCCCTCAAAACATATTTCACCCAGTGCCAACACCTCAAACCCCCTTTTCAACTCACTACATGCCCTCAAAACATATTTCACCCAGTGCCAACACCTCAAACCCCCTTTTCAACTCATCCCATGCCCTGAAAACACATTTCACCCAACGCCAACACCTCAAACCCCCTTTTCAACTGCCCCCATGCCCTCAAAACATATTTCACGCAGTGCCAACACCTCAAAGCCCCTTTTCAACTGCCCCGATGCCCTGAAAACACATTTCACCCAATGCCAACACCTCAAACCTCCTTTTCAACTGCCTCCATGCCCTCAAAATATATTTCACACAGTGGAAACACCTCAAACCCCCTTTTCAACTGCCCTCATGCCATGAGAACCCATTTCACACCCAGTGCCAACATCTCAAACGCCCTTTTCAACTCACCCCATGCCCCCAAAACATATTTAACCCAGTGCCAACACCTCAAACCCCCTTTTCAACTGCCCACATGCCCTGAAAACACATTTCACCCAATGCCAACACCTCAAACCCCTTTTCAACTGCCCCGATGCCCTGAAAACATATTTCACCCAGTGCCAACACCTCAAACCCCCTTTTCAACTGCCCCCATGCCCTGAGAACACATTTCATCCAGTGCCAACACCTCAAACGCCCCCTTCAACTGCCCCCATGCCCTGAAAACATATTTCACACAGTGGCAACACCTCAAACCCCCTTTTCAACTGCCCCCATGCCCTGAAAACATATTTCACCCAGTGCCAACACCTCAAACCCCCTTTTCAACTGCCCTAATGCTATGAAAACACATTTCACCCAGTGCCACCACCTCAAACCCCCTTCTCAACTCACCCCATGCCCTCAAAACATATTTCACCCAGTGCCAACACCTCAAACCCCCTTTTCAACTGCCCCCATGCCCTGAAAACATATTTCACCCAGTGCCAACACCTCAAACCCCCTTAAAACCGCCCTCATGCCATGAAAACACATTTCACCCAGTGCCACCACCTCAAACCCCCTTCTCAACTCACCCCATGCCCTCAAAACATATTTCACCCAGTGCCAACACCTCAAACCCCCTTTTCAACTGCCCCGATGCCCTCAAAACGCATTTAACCCAGTGCCAACACCTCCAACCCCCTTTTCAACTCTCCCCAATGCCCCGAAAACACATTTCACGCACCGCCAACACTTCCAACCCCCCTTTGAACTGCCCCCATGCCCTCAAAACACATTTCACCCAGTGGCAACACCTCAAACCCCCTTTTCGATTCCCGCCATGCCCTCAAAACATATTTCACACAGTGCCAACACCTCAAACCCCCTTTGCAACTGCCCCCATGCCCTCAAAACACATTTCACCAAATGACAACACCTCAAACCCCCTTTTCAACTGCCCCCATGCCCTCAAAACATACTTCACACAGTGCCAACACCTGGAACCTCCCTTTTAGCTACCCCCATGCCCTCAAAACACATTGCACCCAATGCCAACACCTCAAACCCCCCATTCAACTGCCCCCATGCCCTGAAAACATATTTCACCCAATGCCAACACCTCAAACGCCTTTTCAACTGCCCCCAGGCCCTGAAAACATATTTCACCCAGTGCCAACACCTCAAACCCCCTTTTCAACTGCCCCCATGCCCTGAGAACACATTTCACCCAGTGCCAACACCTCAAACGCCCCCTTCAACTGCCCCCATGCCCTGAAAACATATTTCACACAGTGGCAACACCTCAAACCCCCTTTTCAACTGCCCTCATGCCATGAAAATACATTTCACCCAGTGCCACCACCTCAAACCCCCTTCTCAACTCACCCTATGCCCTCAAAACATATTTCACCCAGTGCCAACACCTCAAACCCCCTTTTCAACTGCCCCCATGCCATCTAAACGCATTTAACCCAGTGCCAACACCTCCAACCCCCTTTTCAACTCCCCCAATGCCCCGAAAACACATTTCACGCACCGCCAACACTTCTGACCCCCCTTTGAACTGCCCCCATGCCCTCAAAGCACATTTCACCCAGTCCCAACACCTCAAACCGCCTTTTCAACTGTCCCCATGCCCTCAAAACATATTTCACCCAGTGCCAACACCTGAAACCCCCTTTTCAACTGCCTGCACGCCCTCAAAACTCGTTTAACCCAATGCCAACACCTCAAACCCCCAGTTCAACTGCTCCCGGAATACCTAAGATCTCGTGCATGGATGCATGTACCTGCTACAATCAAGGGCGAGCATGAGGATGATGTGTTGTGGTTTGTTTCTTGGGAACTCGACTTGTACTCCTGTGCCTCTTTGTTTCTCAAAATCCAAAATCCCATATCGGCAAACCTCGCAGGATCTTTAGACGGGGCACCAATACATAACACAATCTCGAAGCCAAAAACCCTGTTCAGAGATCGAAGTATCTTACAGCGCTCGTTCACACAGTTGGCATTCGATGCTTCTTTAGTATTCACAGACTGCAGTGCGATTGTGACTGCGACTTGCGACTTGCGCGCTCGCTGCGCTGCTGCTGTTTGTAGCCATAATGCTACCCTCCCCTTGAGACCTCCAAGAGGTCTCATTCCTCTGGGTGGGCGTCACAATGTCAGATCTGCAGAGCAGGCCCAGAAAAAAATTTTTTGACCTCGACATGTGCTGGCTACAGAAGCATAACAGTGGTCGAAACTCACACACTGAGGTGCAGTCATGGTATACCTGTCGTCAGCGCCTCATTCATACGCCGTGTTCGACTCTGCCACGGCAGTGTCTTGGCGGAAGCTGCAGAAGACAACTTTGCCAGGCACACTGCATGGGCGCTGTACCCACAGCAAGGCTGTGGGCACGTCGAACCATAACATACACTAACATTGGGCATAGCTATCAAAGCTGGTTGCCCAGCAGACAAACAACCAACAGGCTTATACATCTGTCAACTCGACAGGACATGTGAGGGCAGTCGATACCATTAATGGCATCCAGACTGTCGAAAAAGCCATTACTTGGCATCCAGACTTGTCGAATCAGCAGTCCGTGCCCCACGTAAACGTGGATGAACGATCCACCTGGAGTCAACACACTTCGTGCACTTCCTTCAGTGTCTCGACGCCGGCCATGAGCTTGAAGGTGTCATGACCCGTGTAGTGTCGACGGATGCAACTTTCGAGGGCACACTTCTGAATCAGGATACCAGATCGATGGTTCAGCAATCGAAGGTTGGGATCACCAGGTTGGCCGTCGACGGGGCACTTGTACTGGAATACGAAGACATGTTCACGGGCAACCGCTCAAAATTGTCCAGGTCCCAATGTTTGTGCCTTGGTCGAATAGAAATCCCAAAAATTCGATGGTTTCCAAGCGTCCTCGCTCCACAGATCGGTCCGATTGGTGACTTCGAAGGAGAACCCGTCATGTCAACCAGTAGACCATCGTTAGGTTTCCTTCGAACCAGTACCAGCGGCCATGCTGTGGTACAACTGACCAGTTCGCGTATCGACTCGCCATCATGGCGTGTCAGCAATCGAAACTCGTCGCACAACAATGATGGCACTGACCTCATCGACTCCAGAGCCGAGGGCATATGGGTCAATGACCTCAAGGATGTCGGTTCGAGAACCTTCGTCTTGGAGTCGACCGAGGTGTTGATGTACATACTGACCATCAGCGAGAGAACTCTGCAGAGCGAATCGAACCGCTTCTGCTGTCACAAGGCTCGAAGCCGTGTCAACAATGACCGCTTTGAGGACCTGGTCTCGGCAGCTGACCTTGCGTCGATGGGCAGCCTTGAAATCATCACGGATCGGCGTGAGGTACTTGAAGAACGGGATGTCGAAGTGGTGCTGATAGGCGTTCGACTCTGCCGGCAAAAACCGGTGGTCGACGGGGTCCGGGTGGAACGGGTCACTCGCAGGCGAGTCGGTGGGCTCGATCCCCTCCCGTTCATCAGCATAGACATCCCTTCGGAACTGGACCGCTCGACGCCAACGTCGTCCACCTTCGTATCCGGCCTCGAAGGGGGCATGAGGTATGTCGAGGTACCCATGCGTCGAACCAAATCGGCGGCGTCCACGAAAGGAAAGAGGTTGACATACTCCTCACTGGTTGAGTGAAGGGCAGCAACTCGTCGGATTGCCTTATTGAAGTCCTGGTATCCGAGCCGTCCGGGTCGAGTCTGGTAACTCCTCGCCAACTGGACAAGGTCGATCGGGGCACCGGGTGCGACGGCGTTGTACGCATAGGGCTCGGTCTGTTCTCCGAGTCGAAAGTACTCCTGCAGCTGGACTGCAAGGTCCCGTGTTCGATGTGGAACGCACCCATACCGCTTATACCTAAGTCGAGAGGTGCCTCGTAGACCTCGCAGTTGGTGTCCTCGAAGAAGCAAATCAACTTTGTACGCGAGAAAGGGGGCTCGCTCTTCGAAGAGCCACTCGTTCGCCTGGCAAACCTTCTGGAGATCGCGAATAACTCCAAGGATCGAAACGGCAACGGGGGCTTCTCGTTTCATCTTGTCCTCGGTCCAGAGGCGTCCGTACTTGAAGATCAGGTCGATTCCATCGGTGACGTTAATCAGGTCCACGATTCCTGAGATCTCTCGATGCATGCGGTGGAGTCGAGCAATTGGATTCGGCAGGTCACATTCGGAGAGATTTTGTCGGAATCCCCAATCGAGCTCTTCGTCGCAGTGTCGCCAGTCGACGAGAGCCTGGGGAAGGTTCTGGCAAGCCAGTTCGATTCTTGTATACCACTGGTAGCCCGGCTTGCCACCGGCATTCCCACGCTCACCGAAAGATGTGTCAGGTGCGCTTCGCGCCATCTCGTAAGGGAATGGTGCGGTTCGTTCCCAACTGTCGATGTTGATGGTCTTGCCTAACTCGGTGATAGTGGCATTCGTCTTCGTCACAACTGCGGCATGGCGTTCGTTCAGGAATACGTGCCTTGCTCGTTGACCAGCCATGGCGCTGGACGCAATAGTGAGTACTGATGGTTCGAGCTTGGTGTATTCCGATTTCATTGGATCGTCCTCGTGTGTCCCAAATCGATAGGGTGGCTTCATTCCGAACGTACCCAAGTGTCGGAGTTGATCGACGGTCTCGAGTTCATGGTTGTATTGCGGCATGTTATGGGCTGCCACAGCGGTTCTGGCGCCGGCACAGTATCGGAGCTGGCCGGTGGTGTCGACTAACTTTGTGTGGCGTCGTACGCTGAAGGCTCGTACGCATAATCCTCCTCTTCGTCGGACTCCAGTGGCCAGGGTTCATCGTCGTCATTGTAGTAGTAGGAGTCGGATTGGTTCGTTCGAGTAGAAGCTTGCGTCTTCGGGGCATTCGACTGCCAGGATTGGTCGATTCAGTTGTTGCGGGCAGCGTCATCGTTGTTGTTATAGCTGGAGGTATTCGGCTCTCCGGTATTCGGTCCCCACGACGGTTCGTCCCTGGATGGCCTTGATGTCCAGGTGTTCGGCCTCGATGTCCAAGAACTGTCGACCCATCCGGGCGCTCCCTTGCCTCCTTTCGACGAGGGGCCTCCTTTTCCTTTCGAGCTCCCAGCATATGCCGACTGGCTGTACTTTGGCGCTTCGAACGGATCGAGAGGTCAACTCGGTCGAGTTGGCGCTGATGCTACCGACCAACAGCGGCGAGCTGAAGTCGACCTCGCTTGGGGTTTGGCACCATTGTTGTCATTGATCGCGTCAACATGGATGACGTCCGACGGTGATGCTCGAGGAGGTGGAGGTCGAGAGCAAGTTCGGGGCGTCCGGGATGTAGTACCGTAGGCGGAGGCTTCGGCGGTCGACTCGGAACCTCGCATGAGTTTTTAGAAAACCCACGCTGCAGAGAAGACTAAGGTTACTCAGGGTGGAGTCGAAGAAACTCAAGGTACACAGGATGCGGCTCTAGAGCTTTGCTCGACTCCCAAGACCATGTGTCGTCATCCCATTCACAACGGTACAGGAACGTGCGGCGCTTTCTAGATCCCACCCGACGTCTAGCCAGGATCTTGACAAGTCGAGGAGATTCTCCAGTTTTGACAGGGGGCATCGGGAACTCCCACACTGGCTGTCCCTCTCGATGGACGTAGGGCTTTATGCTGTCTCGATTGAAAACTTGCAACCCATCGAAGCGGGCAGGGATGTCAAGTTTAACATTCTCGCCCTTGATCAGTACCTCGAGAACTTTGTAAGGGCCGCACCAGATAACATTAAATTTCCCTTTATGTAGATATTCCGGTACCAACACCCACCATCGTTCACCCACTTCAGGCACTCGAACGTGTCGGTCTATTTGCAGGAACACATGCATCTGGCGTCGACGTTCCTCGGCAAGCATTGCACGCACAGAATCGAAGGTACGTTCCGCTCGTTGCATGTAATCATTCACGGTCGATGGCTCATGTGCATGAGAAGTCATTGGGGGAAAATCCAATGGAAAATGGGGTGTTTGTCCTTCATCTATCTCGAACGGGGATAGCCGAAGGCTATTGGATGTCAGGTTGTTAAACTGAATCTCGGCGAACAGTAGGTCGACATCCCACTCCTTGTTGCCGAAGATGCCGTGTATGGAGGATCGACTGGTTGCTGCGCTCCGCAAGGCCATTGCCTCGAGGGCGGTTGGCTACTGTTTGGTGCATCTCGATATTGAAACGCTGAGCCAGTTCCTTCCAGGCTTGGGACTCGAACAGCTTGTCTCGGTCAGAAACAACTTGTCGGGGGCATTCTTTCAGTCGAACTACTTCACGCAGGAACACATAGATAAGGTCGTCGGCTGTCACATCCTTGCGACGGAGGGATGAACATTCCACGCTTGGAGAATCGGTCGACTACAGTCATAATGGCGTCATGGCCCCTTGTGGTTGGCGGCAATCCTGAGACCCAATCGCCGGACAAACTGTGCCATTTGATGTCGGGCACCGGTAATGGTCTTGGCACTCTGGCTGTGTCAACTCGCCTGGATTTTGCCGCTTCACAGACATCGCAACTTAGTATGTATCGCTCGACGTAGTGTTGGAGGTGCGAACGAAGGTAGTCGCGCTCGATCAGGGCCATGGTTTGAAGGACACCCGAATGGCCATAGAACTCCGAGGCGTGATACATGGCCACAATTGACGTCACCAGTGTTTGAGGGACAAGCACACGCTTGCCCATCGTCCACAAATGGAGGAATTTGCCATCATCGAAGGACAACTTGGCATCGCGAAGCTGGTGTGGTGCCGCAGGGCTTCGAACCGCGACTTCATAGATGTGCTTCGTACGTGGGTCTTCTCGATAGGCCGCTGCCCACACAGCTGTCGAGGTCAAGTCTTTGCACTGATAATGTCGATGTACTCGGCGGTGCGTACCTTTAAGACTCTAAGGGTACGGCGTGTTCGACCCAACTTTTGGCAAGGGAACCGATTGTAACGTGCCGTCAGGGTGACGTCGACAGCGAATCAGTTCCGCCATGGTTGGAGCATATCGAAGTTCATTGCCAAAAGTGACTCGAAGGGGGCAATCCATGCTTAGATCGGGAAGGTCGTCGGTGTCGGCAGGCGTGTCCGGCTCATTGCCGGCATCATCGAGATGCATGTCTGGTTGGTGTGAATCCTCAGCCATGATCTCATCCGATGGTACTGGCTCCAGTCCCAGGTCCGCCGGCTCCACAGTCGTCTCGTTTGATGGTAGCGGCTCCAGGTCCTCCGGTTCGACGGCGGGCTCAGTGTCGAATTGGGGGGCTGGTTCCGCAAGTTCATCAGCGTCAGGTTCCTTCCCCACGGAGCGTCCGCTTCGAAGCAAAATGTACAGGTGGTCGTACGGCTGGGGCCACACCTCGTCGTGCCAGAATGCGTCTTCGAGTACATGTAGGAACTCATCGACAGGTTCTCCTTCCGGGGAAGCCCAATTTTCGGCCAAGGGAATTACGACAGCCCGTGTACGTGTGGCATTCTTGATGTCCATCAACTGTTGCGCGGTCAGACGGGAGCATGCTTCCGCCGCGGGAATCTCGAGGCCCGGTACGTACCACAACATCAGGTTGTATTCTTCGAGGAATTGGGACCATTGTGCTTGCCGTGGTGTCAGCGGTCGAGGAAATGTCTTGAGATATCGAAGACTTTTGTGGTCAGTGTGCACGTGCACCTGCTGCGGTCCTCGAAGTAGGTGAAACCACCGTTTCAAGGCTAATACAATGGCCAACAGCTCCTGTTCTCGAATCGGGTATCGAGTTTTGGCAGGCTGCATTTTCCGCGACATGAAGGCAATAGGTCGAAGATGTCCCTTGAACTTTCCATGCGCACATCGTTGCGCCAGCGTAGCACCCACGCAGTCTTTCGAAGCGTCTGTGTACAGGTGATAGGGCTGTCGAGGGTCAATAGCACTGAGATGTGTCGCATTGATCATCGCCTGCTTCAGCTTGTCGAAGGAAGTCTGATGGACGGCTGTCCATTCCCACTCGAAGTCTGCCTTAAACATCGCGGTCAGAGGGGCTGCGACAGCTTGGAACCCTTCGACAAACTGCTGGTAAAATTAACACAATCCAATGAATTGTCGAACTTCATGAACCGTAGTTGGCGGAGGCCAACCTCCAATGACCTTGATCTTTTCGGGGTCCATGTGTACTCCATCTTTGTCGATGATGTATCCACAGAAGGGTACATGACTGTGGAGGAATGTGGATTTATCGACGCAGGGAAAGAGCCGGTGCTTACGGAGTACTTCATGTACTGAATCAAGATGTCGTTGGTGTTCATCCGCATCCTTCGAGAAGACGAGGATGTCGTCGATGTACACCCATACAAAGATCCCCAAGTGGTCTCCAAGGACATCATTCACGACCTGTTGGAACGTCGATGGCGCATTACAGAGGCCAAAGGGCATAACAACCCACTCGAAGGCGCCAAATTGCGTGTTGAAGGCGGTTTTCTCGATATCCTCATCTTGGATTCGGATCTGGTGGAACCCACTAACAAGGTCGATCTTCGAAGATACGGTGGAACCCCCCAGTGTACTCAAGATGGATTGGATCGATGGCAAATGATACCGATCTCGTACAGTTCGTGCATTCAACGCTCTGTAGTCGACGCACATGCGCCATTTACCATTTGCTTTCTTCACCAGTAGGCAACCTGCTCCGTATGGACTCGAGGATGGTCTGATCTGACCAGATCGATGCAACTTGTCTAATTGTCGTCGAAGTTCATCTAGTTGGCTCGGATCCATTTTGTAAGGGTGTACCCACGGTGGATTGTTTTCCGAATCAAGGCGTATTCGATGATCTCTACCAGGTCGATACAGAGGTAGGTCTCCATACTCCGCTTTCTCCCGGCCGTAGAGGTCCGCCCACTTGTGTAATCGATTCGGCAGTTTGCGTCGAACGGGGTCAAGCGCGTGATCATTGCCATCATTGGCCTGCATCTCATACTTTTGATCGACCGGCACTGCTGGTCGAGGCATGCAGCACAGAAATACTTGATCTCCCGTGAGATCAGCTCGACGGATCTCTCTCTTGAGTTTCGGCAACGAAATGTACTCAATCTCCATATCGCTGCAGTCCTCATCGGTGATACCATCCTCCGTTTCGGAGTAATCGTACATGTCAGTACCGTGCTGAACGTGTGTCGACGAGTGTACGTCGAGGCGTTCCTTGGCATGTAGGGTAGGATTCCCAACCAGACTCGCTTTCGAGGAACTGGATGAAAGTATCGAAAGAAGGTCCAGCTTTGAAGCAGCTTGAAACTGTAGCTGGGTGGAATGTCTTGATTCGCCAAAAGATAACCGGTACGAATTCGAACCATGTTGGATGTCAGCGTACCGTTCCTTCCAGTTGACAGTTGGATTGTAGCTTCGAAGCCATGCCAGTTCAAGTACCTCATCCGGCAAAATCTGCAGGACCTTGAAGTGATGACGAAATACAAGCTCTCCAACTCGCACATAAGCTATTGTGTAGTACCGTACTTCGACTTGGACACCTCCGGCTGTCAAGACGTGTCCAGGGTTTCTCAGCTTATAGAGGGGAAGTCGCGCCCTCTTTGCATTCTGCATTGACTTAAATTTGCTGGTCGCTCCACAGTCGACCAATAATTCCACGCTGGAGTCAAAGGAGTCTTCACGACATGCGAAAATGCGCCCTCGAACCGTGAACAGAGACGCATGCGCAGGTTCGGTTCCTTCAACGTTGACACCTCCAAGTGTCGAATTCTTTTCGGGTTTATTGGTGCTGGTGGTGGTGTTCAACTCTTCTTGAGGACGTCCGTCACCAGGTCCTCGGAAATGTTTTCTAGGCCGTTGTGGGCCTTTCTCTGCTCTTGGAGCGGGATCGAAACCGTCCCTTGCTGTCTCGACTTTGATCTAGTCTCGGTGTGTTCGACCTTGAATCCCGGCGTTCTCGTCCTCGGGATGGCGGTCGATTTTTTGGACAGTCACGGGCCAAGTGGCCTTGTTCACCACAATTGTAGCAACGCCTACTTTCTCGACCATCTTGGCGTCCACCATCTTGGCGTCCGAACCGTTCATTACAACGTTCGCCAATGTAGGCATGTAGCTCTTCTCGGAGTTTGGCAATTGCATCGAGGTTCATCGGCTCTGGCACGGTCGAAGCCCTGGGCGCTGCAGCTGGAGTCGGCATGGGATTGACGTGCGGCGTTGGCATAGGGTTGGATGGGAACGTGGGAGTCGAAGTAGGTGGGACCATCATAGGCAGGAGTCTCGACACTGAAGGACCCAGGGTGTGATCTGATGTCGTTCTCGATGTGTTCTGTACCTCTTCGAGCTGATATCCAGCCGCAATGTAGGCTTCCGCGATCGTCTCTACCAAGGTGTCAAATCCAAATGGCCTATTAGGATGCCATCTCGAACGGACTTCAACGATGTACTGCCGACGAACAGGGTCATTCCACAAACCTTCAAGAAATCGAGAGTTGACGAGGTAACCCATCTGGAGGTCACTGGTGTTAACCTTCGACTTGATGATGCAAGTACGAAATTCTCGCACGTAGTCCGCATGTCGAGGGAACTCGCTCTCTTTCAAGCTCAACATTCTCGAGAAATACACTGGTTCATGGGATATGCAATCGAAACGTTGGCCTAACACACGCATGAGCTCGAACCAGTCATCCTGCACAGCCATCGTCAGACTATGATAATACTCGGCAGCATCACCATCAAGGAGGATTGAGATGGTTGTCACCTGATCGACGGCTGAGGTGATGTCCGACAAGGTGAAGGCTCGTAACAAATCCTCCTTCCATGTTCGAAACTCTCCAGATCCAGGTCTCCCAGAGAACTTCTTGACCAGTTTATTCAAGCGCTCAACACGGCATGTATTCTTTGGCAGGAAAAAGTCGCAATGTATTTTCCCTTCCATTGTGATCCACTGGTTTTCATGTCACATCTTTTCCTTTCCTCCTTCGTCAAACGGGTTCCAGCAGTGTGCTTTAAACCCGCTACTCCTGCACACACTGACCATGGCCGTGTAATCAAGTCGTTTTGCCGGAGTTCATTCTCTGGATCGCGGCGTCTCAGACAACCCCCCGAGTTGCTTTGGACTGCCATTTCATTTGGAAGTCCTTTCGGCTGCCCAGTGTGCGGCCGGATGGTGCCAGCTCCTGGGTGAGTGCCCGAGGGTTTTGCAAGGCTGAGATGTGCGTTCAGATTGCAGAGTGCAGATTATGCTTATGCTGTCTGCGCTTTTGGCCTTTCTTCCCCTCGTGACAAAACTTTGATTCCGTCAACTTCTCACATAAGCGCCTGTCTTTCACTTTTTTTCCTGGCCGCTCACAGGTTGTACTGTTTTTCGACTGCTTGATTGCCCATCACGGACATCGCCCATGTGCATTCTGCATCTTTCGCCCCCCACCATATTTTCAAGCAGTGGCTCGAATTCCTCAGGGTGGCTGCACATACTTTGCCGCTCTACCAATTTTGCATGACACAGGTAAGGAGCCAGTCTGGAACCAGACCTGTTTCAGAAGCGTCTTGCTCTCATCGAACAGCGAAGTCGCCTCAGCCTTCTTTCAGGGGTCGGGCGTACTGATTCAATGCACTTTCAGTCTTGGAATTGTGCGCATCCTGGATGTTCAAGAACAAATCTCCTACGAAGTGTGTTCAGGTGCGCGTCAACAGGCCCTGGTCACTATTCAACCTACCTTGCCCAACTTGCCCACAACCGGATGAATTGAAGGCCGCTTCAGGCGGTACCATTCAGGACAAAAGCAGTATCACGTTCAGTTGCCACGGTTGGGCAGTCACCTTTGCAGACAGCATGAATCATCTTGTCGCCGATCTTGCACTTGGAGCTGAACTTGGTTTTCACAAGGGTCAGATTCTCCTTCGTTTGGGAATCGAATTGAGGATTAACTGCAGGAGTGGCGTGCATTATGATGGAGTGTCCTCTGCAGCGCTTGGTGCAACGCTTTCCGTCAGCGAGCACTTTTGCCAGTGAGGGCACGGACTGCAGATTTTTGCGGGAGCAGTTGTGCAGTGTCCAGTAGAGACATACCAATCAGATAGTTGCCGCATTTCTGATGATGTGGGGCTTTGTATCAATCTTCTGCAGCGAAAAGAAGAGGAGAGTTGCCAGCGCCTCACCGCTGTGTCGTCAAGCATCTTTGCATTTGTTGTGCACAGTGCACAACTTGTGCAGTGGATCTTGCACAACTTGAAGTCCACGCAACTACCCCCAGGCTACGACAAGAACTCAATGATCGAAAACTACACAAAAAAAATCAAAACGCATCGACGGGCGCACAGGTTTGCCCCCCCCCCGCTGAAATTCCTTCCTCTTCAATTTTTCACTGATCTTGTCAGTTATCTGGTCGAGGATGTACTGCACGTGCTTTCGGCCCTTGAGCAACCAAATGCTGTTGACGAAGCTGCAGTGCTGAAACTGTGACCATCATTGTCTTCCATTTCAAGGGTAGAGTGACGGCTTGTGACCAGTTCTTTACCAGGCAATGTGGTCATCCCGTTGTCAACCATTGGTCACCAACGACTTACAACTAATCGTGGCCAGGCCTAATATGGAACACGGCGAAAGCTTCTAATGATGGATGAGTGAGTTTGATGTACGAATTAACATTTGTGTATGGTTCAGCTTTGAATGGGGACGGCAGTTCATTTTCTCCTGCTGCCTGAATCAGGGCGCTTCGCGACATACAAATCGCGATGCCCTGTTTTGATTTTTTCTGGTTCAACAGCCTTTTTTTTTCCCTTTTCTAAGCTCGTGAGAGGTCGTTTCCAAAGTAAAAAAAATCGGCGTAATCAATTATGGCGCATACGTTGGGGAAAACCAACATATGAAATTTCATGACAACCATTCCACTTCTAAATGCATACATCATGGAAGACACCATACATAGACCATAGTTGACTGTCAAATTTTGATTTTTTTCCCCAACCCCTTCCTCCTGCGGAGCAATGCTAACCTTTGACCCTAGCTCCTGAGGAGCCACGCCCCTGGCTCTTGAGGATTAATGACCCTGGCTCCTTAGGAGCAAAATGCTTAACAAGACAGCCGCCGCTCCTGAGAATCGCCGACCCTGGAGCTGGTACAGGGTCCATGCTCCTGAGGAGCATTTATCAGGGTCGGTGCTCCTGCGGAGCAGCACCAGGGTCGGTGCTCCTGAGGGACTGAGTCCTCAGGGGCAGGGTCGGCGATTCTCAGGAGCGGCCATCTCCAACCTACCGGTGAACAGGAGTCAAGAGGCCCAGGACACCCCACACGCAAGGCAACACACCCAGCGGGCACACCGGTGAACAGGAGCCACGTGGCCCAGGATACCGCACAAGCAAAGCAAAGGACAGAATGGGCACACGGGTGAACAGGAGGGAAGTGGCCCAGGACACCGCACTTGCAACACAACACACCAAGCCAGCACACTGGTGAACGGGAGCCAAGTGGCCTAGGACACCGCACACGCAACACAACACACCGAGCGGGCGCACGGGCGAACAGGAGCCAAGTGGCCCAGAACAACGCACTCGCAACACAACAAACCACGCGGGCACATGGGTGAACAGGAGCCAAGTAGCCCAGGACACCGCACACACAACACAACCCACCGAGCGGGCACACCAGGGAACAGGAGCGAAGTGGCCCAGGACACCGCACACGCAACACAACAAACCACGCGGGCACACGGGTGAACAGGAGCCAGGTGGCCCAGGACACCGCACACCCAACACAACACACCCAGCGGGCACAACGGTGAAAGGGAGCCAAGTGGTCTAGGACACCGCACACGTAACACAACACACCGAGCAGGCGCATTGGCGAACAGGAGCCAAGTGGCCCAGAACACCGCACACGCAACACAACAAACCACGCGGGCACATCGGTGAACAGGAGCCAAGTGGCCCAGGACAGCGCACACGCAACACAACCCACCGAGCGGGCAGACCGGTGAACAGGAGCCAAGTGGCCCAGGACACTGCACACGCAACACAACAAACCACGCAGGCACACCGGTGAACAGGAGCCAAGTGGCCCAGGACACCGCACACGCAACACAACCCACCGAGCGGGCACACCAGTGAACAGGAGCCAAGTGGCCCAGGATCCCGCACACACAACACCACAAACCACGCGGGCACACCGGTGAACACGATCCACGTGGCCCAGGACCCAGCACACGCAACACAACACACCCAGCAGGCAGACCGGTGAACGGGAGCCAAGTGGTCTAGGACACCGCACACGCAACACAACACACCCAGGAGGCGCATCGCCGAACAGGAGCCAAGTGGCCCAGAACACCGCGCACGCAACACAACAACCCACGGGGGCACACCGGTGAACAGGAGCCAAGTGGCCCAGGACACCGCACACGCAACACAACCCACCGAGCCGGCACACCGGTGAACAGGAGCCAAGTGGCCCAGGACACCGCACACGCAACACAACAAACCACGCGGGCACACCGGTGAACAGGAGCCAAGTGGCCCAGGACACCACACACGCAACACAACAAACCGAGGGGGGACACCGGTGAACAGGAGCCACGTGGCCCAGGACACCGCACACGCAAAGCAACACACTGAGCGAGCGCACCGGTGAACGGGAACCAGGTGACCCAGGACACCGCACAGGCAACACAACACACCCAGCGGGCACACCGGTGAACGGGAGCCAAGTGGCCCGGGACACCGTAAAAGCAACACAACACACCTGGCGGGCACATCGGTGAACAGGAGCCAAATGGCCCAGGACACCGCACACGCAACACAACACACCCAGCTGGGACACCGGTGAACAGGAGCCAAGAGGCCCAGGACACCGCACACGCAAAGCAACACACTGAGCGAGCGCACCGGTGAACGGGAACCAGGTGACCCAGGACACCGCACACGCAACACAACAAACCACGCGGGCACACCGGTGAACAGGAGCCAAGTGGCCCAGGACACCGCACACACGTAGGGCGGCCGAGGGACAGGAAAGAACCAACATGCCATGGGTCGGACGCACTGGGACGACCCAGCCGACCCACCGGGCCAGTGGCAGGAGCGTTATTCCAAGGCCACTGGTCCGAGCCCGGCCAGGCTGCATCGGGGACCATGGCAAATGTCACCCAGAGCCATGGAAGCAACCAGTGACAGGCGAGCCGGTACACAGTCCACGAGGGGGTCGCCTGCCAAGCAGAGTGGCCCCGCAACTCAAGCCATAAGGGTGAGGCAGTCGTGCCGTAGACAAGCGGGAGCAATACCCCTTGTGGTGAGAGATACTCCAGACGGCTGGGCAGCCCCTAGAGCTGCCGCCGAAAGGAGGGGGCATGTGGTCCTACCCATGGACATGTGTGGGGACACCCTCCCACCTGGGACACATGGACCGGTTGGCCGCGACAATGCCTTCCCAAGCACATGCAGGAGCGGCTCAAGAGGCACCTGACATAGGGCAGTGGGAGGGACAGGACGTCCCATTGGTAAGACCTTCTTCCTGCATTGGCAAAGGAGGCATCCCGAGCTCGGGAAGATACCTACCCACCTACCTTTTTGAGTTCGCTAGAAAAGTTCATCGCAGAGCGCATCGCAAGTCGAGAAAGTGAGTGGTTTCCATGCATATCACCTTATCTTCACAGCTTGTTGCAGAAGCTTGCAGAAGCTCAAGCCAAGGTCATTGAGTTTGAGCAGCGCATTGATGCGTTGCAGACATCAGCAGCAAATGTCACTGCGGCAACTGATCACAGAGTCGATATTTTGCAGTCTTCGACGGTGAATGCAACACAAGCAGCAGCAAGTGAATTTTGACGCCTGGAACATGAACTTTCGCAATGTTATGTCGTTCTCAAAGACTTTGCACAATTTTCGAGCCAACAACCTTCGAATCACTCCCAGCTTCCATCGCAACACCCTCACCCACAACCATCTTCTTCGAGTTATCCGCCATATTCGCCATCGAACAACCAGCCGCCTGACCATTACCCACCGCAAGAACCACGTCTACAAGCACCTGCCTTTGATCCGTCGATGAATCAAGCCAATCCGATGAACACCATGAATGCTCGTGCTCCAACGTTCGAGATCCTGGGACGTCGTGTTGAACGCCTACGCAAGCTGATTTGATTATTTTCTGGGAAACCAGGGTCAGGAGAATTTCGGACTTGAAAGGAGGATCTTATGCAAGCCTTCGCCCTGTCAGACACCACTTCACCACACGATCAAGTCACCACCATACCGTTCCTCCCTGAAGGCGACGCTGTCGAGTATTATCACAGTTTGACAAAACAGGTACAAGATGATTGGTTGGAGCTCATGCGTGTGTTGGGTCAGCGCTTCGATTGCATATCCCATGAGCCAGTGTACCAGTCAAGAATGTTGACCTTCCGAGAAAGTGAGTTCCCTCGACATGCGGACTACGTGACGGAGTTTCGAACTTGCGTCGTCAAGTCGACAGTCAATACCAGTGACCTCCAGATGGGCTACCTCGTTAACTCTCGATTTGTTGAAGGGTTGTCAAATGACGCTCTTCGCCGACAATACATCGTCGAGGTCCACTCGAAATGGCGTTCTTGAGAACCATCCGGCTTTGATACGCTGGTGGAGACCATTGCCGAGGCTTACATGGCGGCCAGCTATCAACTCGACGAGGTACAGAACGTGTCGAGACCAGGTTTGAGGTTTGAGGTTTGATTTTGCGGGTTCTAGACGCCTTTCGGCCCCGGGGGGCCACCTGGTCGGGCCAGGTGATATCCTCCCCACCGGGTCCTAGTGGGGGGCCCTCCAAGACGCACCTCCTGCCTGGTGGCGGAGTCCCCCGGGTTCACAGAGCTCGGAGCCCCGTCCTTCCCCGGCGTCCCCGTTTCGCCACTCCCCGGTCAGTGCATCAATTCGCAGCCGTGGCTGCGGGCGCTTACCCACTGCGTCGCCCCCCTAATGCGTGGTCGCCCGGGGCGCCGGCGCCGCCGGGCCCGTGCTACTGGCTTGTCGCCAGTGGGACCCCCTTGGGCTGGCGCGGAGGCTGCCTAGCCTAGGGGTTGGGGCGTGGCGCTGTGCGCCACTACTGCCTTGGCGGGTGCAGTGTCCCGTCTGTGTGTGCGCGGCGCTCGCGGCCGGTTCGGGGGGGTTCGGGCCGGTACCTGGTGTTGTGTCTCCCCTTCTTCCCCCTTCCCGCCCTGCGTGTTCCGCGCTGCGTGTGGCGGGCCGTCCCGTCCGGGTGTCCCTTACCCTCGCTCGCTGGTACGCCATTCCATGCGGTCTGTGCGTTCCGCGCGCTCGGTCCGGTTGCCCTTCCGGTAGTCCCCGCGTGTCCTTTTCGCGTGTGTGCGCTCGCGCTCTCGCGGTGTCCGCTCCCCGCTGGGTGGTGTGGCGCGCGCATCTCGCGTGGTCCCGGCACTGGGCGCTGGTAGGGCCGTTCCACGTGGTCCGTGCCCCTCCGCGTGTCCTGCCCCGGTCCCGTGCTCCGTCTGGCGTGCTTGGGGGGGGGCGGTCCGGTTCCGGTTCCCCCCTACTTGGCTTGGGGTTGTGGGGGCGGCGGCAGGGCGTCCCCGGGGGGGTGTCTTCGACCGTTGCGTGGGGCGTTTGGGGTCTTGCGCTCCTCCTCCCCCGACTGCCCGTCCACCGGGTGGGCTGTCGGGGTCCGCGTTGTGGGCGCGGGCGTGCGGTTGTGGGGGCCCCGCTCTGTTCCTGTGGGGGGGGAGAGAGGTGTCGACTTGGTGTCCAGGCGCCGGTCCGCCGGATTCCCATGACGAGCCCGATGCGCACGGAGCTTCGCCCTGCGGGATGCGAGGGGGGGTTGGGGTGACCGTGGCTGGAGTGGTGCACCAATGTTCCGGTTCATGGCCCAGCAGAGCACCCCTACTGCAGGCTTACACTTAGCACAGGGGGTTGCGGGGGCGTTTGTTCTGTGACCCGGGTGCCAGTGTATCTCAGAAGGCAGCCGCCCTGGAGGTAGCGCACCCGGCGCGCGCCGCGAAGGAGCTGGTTCGAACCCCGTGATCGGTGGTCTCCCACCGATCCCTTCGAATACCGGACGAGGCCTCCCGTCGACCTGTTCGAGTACAGGTGACGGTGCGCACTGCTGCAGGGGTGGGTGGCTCCCATGTGTTTTGTTTTTCTAGGGTGGGGGGTAAAACGAACGAGACCTCCACCCGATCCACCGGTATCGGTGGTGGCGCGAGTTGCTGGAGGGGGGGGTGGTTCCCACGTCGCCAACTAGAGAGCTCTACATGCAGGGATCCCAGGAGCACCAACGCCTGGGATCGAACCCCCGCACTGGACGATTGAAGACCGACGCTCTCACTACTGGGCCGCGGGAGTCTCTTACGCGACTTAGGGGTGCCGTCGGCGATGAATCCAGTCCCGAGGGCGGGGCTGTGCGTTGTGAAGCGTGTTGCGCGTGCCGGGAGGCCCCAGTCTACGTGCACGGGGCCGGGACAGGGTGGGAGGGGGCTGGGTGGGGTGCGGCACCGTCGGATCGCCGACTGACGTGCACAGGGGTAAGAGGCGGACAGTAGCACCGCCGGATCGCTGACTGACGTGCACGGGGGTAGGAGGCGGACAGAGGCACCGCCGGATCGCCGACTGACGTGCAGGGTGGAAGAGGAGGGACTGTCGCACCGTCGGATCGCCGGCCGCCGCGCCCTAGAGCTGGGGATGTCCCGCCGGGTTGCCGTTCTGCCCGTTGGGAGGGAGTACAGGGGAAGACAGGCCACCACGGCCTGTGCTTGCGTTTGTACACCCCTTCCCCGTGCGATGCCCCAAGGTTGACACGCCATCTCTGAGGCGATAGGGCACTGCCTAGCGGTGCAGGCTCCAGCTGACAGGGGCGGGCTGGGGGGGGGGGGGGGGGGGGCGTGCGCCGTTTCCTCCGGCTGTGCGGCCGGGGCGGGTCCTGTAGGGCGGGGGGTCGCTCTGCCTCTTTCCGTCCCTCTGCCTTCCCTGGGCAGGCAACAAAGCGGGTGTCACTGGCGTTGTGCTGTCCATGGGGGGCGTGGCCCCCCATACCACTCCGGTTCGTGCTCACCCGGCTTCTCTGGGTACGATCTGTGCGGCGTCCCGGTGCGCAGGCGTGGGCCCGCTTGTTCTTCGCGGCCCCCATGTGAGCGGGCGGCTGGAGCGGGGGGGCGGGTCACACTCCGGCTCCCCTCTCGGGTGAGGAGGGCCCATCCCCCCTGCCTCGGGGGCTGGGGGCCGGGGCCCCCGCGGCTCGTGGGCTGGTGGTGGGGCGGGGGGGGGGGGGTGTCGCGCCGCGGCCTCCCTGCTCTCGTTCCGGGCGGCGGCCTGCGGTACTCCTTTCTGGCTCTCTTCGTGTCGCTGGCCCGCTCCCTTCCGGCGCGCGCGTGCGGTCGGGGCTGAAGTGCCGCCCCGGGGTGGGGGGGGGTGAGGGGCGGCCCGTGGACCGCTCCCCTGGGGGCCCCAGCTGACCTGCAAACCCCCCCTCTGTCACCTCGGAGTGGGCTGTGGTTACGGGACTGTCATGTGGGGCGCGGCCAAGTGGCCCAGGACACCGCACACGCAACACAACAAACCACGCGGGCACGGCGGTGAACAGGAGCCAAGTGGCCCAGGACACCACACACGCAACACAACACACCGAGGGGGGACACCGGTGAACAGGAGCCACGTGGCCCAGGACACCGCACACGCAAAGCAACACACTGAGCGAGCGCACCGGTGAACGGGAACCAGGTGACCCAGGACAGCGCACAGGCAACACAACACACCCAGCGGGCACACCGGTGAACGGGAGCCAAGTGGCCCGGGACACCGTAAACGCAACACAACACACCTGGCGGGCACATCGGTGAACAGGAGCCAAATGGCCCAGGACACCGCACACGCAACACAACACACCCAGCTGGGACACCGGTGAACAGGAGCCAAGAGGCCCAGGACACCGCACACGCAAAGCAACACACTGAGCAAGCGCACCGGTGAACGGGAACCAGGTGACCCAGGACACCGCACACGCAACACAACACACCCAGCGGGCACACCGGTGAACAGGAGCCAAGTGGCCCAGGACACCGCACACACGTAGCGCGGCCGAGGGACAGGAAAGAACCAACATGCCATGGGTCGGACGCACTGGGACGACCCAGCCGACCCACCGGGCCAGTGGCAGGAGCGTTATTCCAAGGCCACTGGTCCGAGCCCGGCCAGGCTGCATCAGGGACCATGGCAAATGTCACCCAGAGCCATGGAAGCAACCAGTGACAGGCGAGCCGGTACACAGTCCACGAGGGGGTCGCCTGCCAAGCAGAGTGGCCCCGCAACTCAAGCCATAAGGGTGAGGCAGTCGTGCCGTAGACAAGCGGGAGCAATACCCCTTGTGGTGAGAGATACTCCAGACGGCTGGGCAGCCCCTAGAGCTGCCGCCGAAAGGAGGGGGCATGTGGCCCTACCCATGGACATGTGTGGGGACACACTCCCACCTGGGACACATGGACCGGTTGGCCGCGACAATGCCTTCCCAAGCACATGCAGGAGCGGCTCAAGAGGCACCTGACATAGGGCAGTGGGAGGGACAGGACGTCCCCTTGGTAAGACCTTCTTCCTGCATTGGCAAAGGAGGCATCCCGAGCTCGGGAAGATACCTACCCACCTACCTTTTTGAGTTCGCTAGAAAAGTTCATCGCAGAGCGCATCGCAAGTCGAGAAAGTGAGTGGTTTCCATGCATATCACCTTATCTTCACAGCTTGTTGCAGAAGCTTGCAGAAGCTCAAGCCAAGGTCATTGAGTTTGAGCAGCGCATTGATGCGTTGCAGACATCAGCAGCAAATGTCACTGCGGCAACTGATCACAGAGTCGATATTTTGCAGTCTTCGACGGTGAATGCAACACAAGCAGCAGCAAGTGAATTTTGACGCCTGGAACATGAACTTTCGCAATGTTATGTCGTTCTCAAAGACTTTGCACAATTTTCGAGCCAACAACCTTCGAATCACTCCCAGCTTCCATCGCAACACCCTCACCCACAACCATCTTCTTCGAGTTATCCGCCATATTCGCCATCGAACAACCAGCCGCCTGACCATTACCCACCGCAAGAACCACGTCTACAAGCACCTGCCTTTGATCCGTCGATGAATCAAGCCAATCCGATGAACACCATGAATGCTCGTGCTCCAACGTTCGAGATCCTGGGACGTCGTGTTGAACGCCTACGCAAGCTGATTTGATTATTTTCTGGGAAACCAGGGTCAGGAGAATTTCGGACTTGAAAGGAGGATCTTATGCAAGCCTTCGCCCTGTCAGACACCACTTCACCACACGATCAAGTCACCACCATACCGTTCCTCCCTGAAGGCGACGCTGTCGAGTATTATCACAGTTTGACAAAACAGGTACAAGATGATTGGTTGGAGCTCATGCGTGTGTTGGGTCAGCGCTTCGATTGCATATCCCATGAGCCAGTGTACCTGTCAAGAATGTTGACCTTCCGAGAAAGTGAGTTCCCTGGACATGCGGACTACGTGACGGAGTTTCGAACTTGCGTCGTCAAGTCGACAGTCAATACCAGTGACCTCCAGATGGGCTACCTCGTTAACTCTCGATTTGTTGAAGGGTTGTCAAATGACGCTCTTCGCCGACAATACATCGTCGAGGTCCACTCGAAATGGCGTTCTGGAGAACCATCCGGCTTTGATACGCTGGTGGAGACCATTGCCGAGGCTTACATGGCGGCCAGCTATCAACTCGACGAGGTACAGAACGTGTCGAGACCAACGGGGGACACCGCGGGTGCTGCGGTCTCAAGACTCCTGCCCATGTTGGTTCCGCCAACTTTGACTTCCATAGTGTTTCCTTCAAGTCCTATGCCAACACCGCACGTCAATCCTATGCCGACTCCAGCCGCGGCTCCAATGGCTTCAAGTGTTCCGGAGCCCATGAATCTCGATACAATTGCCAAGCTTCGAAAAGAACTACACACCTACATTGGCGAATGTCGAAATGTTGGTTCAGTCGCAAAGATGGTCGATAAACTAGGCACTGCTACAACTGTGGCAAACAGGGACACTTGGCCCGCGACTGTCCAAAGAACCGGCCGCCATCTCGAGGAAGAGAACGTCGAGAGTCAGGATCAGGCACGCCTCGAAGAGATCTGAGTCGAGACAGTAAGGGATGATTTCAATCACGTTCCAAGAGCAGAGAACGGCCCACGACGGCCTAAAAAGCATCTTCGAAGAACTGGTGTTGAACGTCCCTGAGAAGAGCTGAACTCCGCCATCAGTACCAACAAACCCGAAAAGAATTCGACACTTGTGAGTGTCAACGCCGAAGGAAGCGAACCTGAGCTTGCGACTCTGTTCAACGTTTGAGGGCGCATTCTCGCACGTGGTGACGACTCCTTTGACTGTAGCGTTGAATTGTTAGTCGACTGTGGAGCGACGAGTGACTTCATGTCGAAGCAGACTGCAAAGAGGGCGCGACTTCTCCTCTATAAACTGACCAACCCTGGACACGTCGTAACCGCCGGAGGTGTGCAAATCGAGGTGCGATACTACACGAGAAATTATGTTCCAGCTGGAGAGCCCGTATTTCGGCATCACTTCAAGGTTTTGGAGATTCTACCGGATGTGGTACTTGGACTACCATGGCTTGGAAGCCATACCCCGACTGTCAACTGGAAGGAACGGTATGCGGACATACGAGATGGTTCGAGTTCATACCAATTGTCCTTCAACGAGTCAAGGCATTTCACCAAGCTGCAGTTCTAGGCCGCTTCAAAGTTGGATCTTCTTTCGACACTTTCATCCAGTACTTGGAGAGCAAGTCCGGTTGGAAGCCCTACACCACCTGCCAAAGAATGCCCTGACCTACACTCGTCCACAACTGCCCAGAGCGGTGCTGGCACGCTCAATAAGTCCAAAACGGAAGATGGTATCACCGATGAGTAGTGCAGCGACACGGAGATCGAGTACATCACGTTGCGGAAACTTAAGCGGGAGATCCGTCGAGCTGATCTCACCGGTGATCAAGTGCTTCTGTGCTGCATGCCTCGACCAGCAGTGCCGGTCGATCAAATGTACAGGATGCAAGAAAACAGTGACAATGACGGGCTTGACCCCGTACGACGCAAGTTGCCTATTCGGATACATACATGGGCAGGCCTCTACGATAGGGACCACGCGGTGTAGGTGGGAGATGGCCGCTCCTGAGAATCGCCGACCCTGCTCCTGAGGATCCAGCTCCTCAGGAGCACCGACCCTGGCTCCTCAGGAGCACCGACCCTGGTGCTGCTCCTCAGGCGCACCGACCCTGATAAATGCTCCTCAGGAGCACCGACCCTGGTGCTGCTCCTCAGGAGCACCGACCCTGATAAATGCTCCTCAGGAGCACCGATCCTGTACCAGCTCCAGGGTCGGCGATTCTCAGGAGCGGCGGTTGTCTTGTTAAGCATTTTGCTCCTAAGGAGCCAGGGTCATTGCTCCTCAAGAGGTAGGGGCGTGGCTCCTCAGGAGCTAGGGTCAAAGGTTGGCATTGCTCCGCAGGAGGAAGGGGTTGGGGAAAAAAATTGAAATTTGACAGTCAACTATGGTCTATGTATGGTGTCTTCCATGATGTATGCATTTAGAAGTGGATTGGTTGTCGTGAAATTTCATATGTTGGTTTTCCCCAGCGTATGCACCATAATTCATTACGCTGATATTTTTTACTTTTGAAAAGACCTCTCACGAGCTTAGAAAAGGAAAAACAACCCTCCTCCTGGCCTCAGGCATTTCCCCATGATGATACACTTATGCTTTTGTTTGTCCTTGACGTGAACTCCACCTGCCAAATTTCATTTCTACTGCCCCCAGATGAGAGTGTTTTGCATTCCCTACCCCTCCTGAATGGGATTTGTGCTTTTCTGGCAGCTGATAGTTTTTGCCTATCTTGCCCCCACCGCATGCAGTTGGTGACAGTCGGCTGACAGCCCCCCCCCCCCCCCCCACTGTACGAGACTTCTGCATTCCTTCTCAAAACCGGGGGCGTCAGCAGATACCACTACTACGGTGTGCACTTCATGTGACTTCACAAGCCAACAATCAACAAAAGACTCTGGACTGAATGTGGTGTGGGTGGGTGGATAGAAATGGTTTCCCCCAAACCTCACGTGTCTTTGTGCCCTGAGCACCGCATCAGAGGAGCATGGCAGTTGGATGGTGAATGTTCGGTGGAGATGCGCACTCACTGAGAGTTTCCAGTAAAGACTTGAATGGCAGTGCAGAGTGCTGAAGTTCACAGAATTTTGGACCAATTAGTTGAATTCGTTGCGTCATACACATCTGCTCTTCCTCTACAATCTTCTATTTTTCCATACTCAATTTCTCTTCAGCCATGTGTCAACCCCCCCCCCCCCAACGATTCACCCGGATTTGTTGTTCAGTGGGTTGCAGGATTGAACACCAGAAAAAGGCATTTTATGGGTTGGAATTCTTCAGCTGACGTACTTCGGTGTCACAGTGGTCTGGCCCCCCATGCATTTGTTTTGTTTGTTACCAGATCTGCACTGAGTTCTGGTGGCAAAGTGTGCTGCTTGCTTGAGCAACGTGTCAGAATTGACAGCACAGACCTTGGTGGATCTCAGCAAGCGCTAATTGCAGAACAACACCCTCATCTTTCGACCGACGACAAATTGTGTACACTGTGTGTCCATTACCTCAAACCGTGTCCTTTCTTTGCGAAACCATCACCAAGAATAACATTGCCTGCAACACCAGAATCACTTGCCCAATCAACCACCGCTGTTACTCCTGCCCAGAACAAACCTGACTGAACCAAGACAGCCTGGAGCCCGCAAACGTATTGCAAAGAATGTGACTGTGGACGTCTCTTATGATTCACAGATTGGGTATTTGCTTGCAATGATCAATAGTGATGTCAACAAGTGTATTCCCTCTTGGGCATTGTAGCCACAGACAGTGTTTCTGGAAATAACTTGGCAGCTTTTGCAATTGTGTTGCACTTTTTGCATCTGAGCTTGCCGCAGGGGGCCCTCGTTAGTGAAAAAATTTCCCCCACTTCGGAGGGTTGATGCGTTTGCACTTGTGAGGAGTCCCACAGTGGGGTGAGAAAGCATTTGCTTCGTGGAACGTGGACATTGAGGTGCTGAATGTTTTCTGACTGTGCGCGATTTCCGCCGTGGGCTTGTTGATTTCATTGTTTTCAGAGGTTAAAACCATTCGCGAGGGTGAAAACCAACAGAGCAGATTCGTTTTGCAGATTGAACCAAACGCGGGAACCAGCGATCAATTGCGGGCATTTGCAAGTGTTGTGCGTTGAGTTCACTGGACCGGGTCAAGGGATTAAGGCAATCAACAGATCAGAGCACTGGCGGCGGCGGTGGTGGAAGACAGAATTGCAGTGGGACCGTAATTGGCAAGCAATGGTCCTGATATGGCGGTGGACACGCTGCTAGTACCACCACTGAGGGCAAGAATCCTGAGTAACTCGCAATGTTCTCGTAAACCCTAAGAGAGAACTAGCAATCAACCATGGGCTGCTGAGAGTGTTGTGCCCCGAGCTTAGTCGGCCAGCCTCAAATCGAACCAGTAAATAGCCAAACTTGTGATTAGTGCACTGGCGAAGCAGCTGGTGGAGGCTAGAATTTGAGTTCAATTGCATGCGTGGCATGCTTGGTTTCTGTGGCAAGTTGCCAGGTTAGGTTAAAGGTTGTTAAAAACAGCAAACATGGAGCAGTTAGCAAGCAGTGTGACGGTGGCAGCAGAGTTTCGCAATTATGGCAAGCTGATTTGGCCAAATCGTGCAACCATCATTCTTTTGCATCAGGACATGGCACAGTGAAGTGCTCGCTAATGCCGCCCAGGGACCCAACTGCAGTCATTTTTGATTGGTTGATGCCTTTGCATTACACATCTGAACACCATTAGTCACGGGTACCACTTAGGTACTACCAAGATGCAAGGTATAGTGCCTCTGTTGTGGAGCATAAGAAAAAAGAAACCATGGCCAGCCCTTTGTCCAGTGTCCAGTCATTGATTTCCCACAATTAGTAGTTCATTAAAATGATAGCAATTGTTCATCAGCTGCCAAGAATTGACAACAACCATGTATCGGACCACTCTGCGGATGCACTGACAGCCAAGGCATTGTGCGATATATTTGTTTGGAGTGAAAAAGCCAATTTTTTTTGTGGTGGGACAAAGTAGTGAATACAAGCGTGTTGGGCCATACCATACAAGATATTGCAGCACTGTATGGTATGCATACCATGCTGATACCGTACAATACATATGCTGTATGGTACCAATTTTCATATCTTTGGACCGTAAGGCTCCATTGCAATTTGATGTGTTACTTGAATTATTGATGCGCCAATTGGACTACGAATTTGTATTCATTTTTGGTTGATTATTTACTTTGTGAATTTGGGGATAGGATTTTTTGTGCATTTTACGTACTGCTTAATGCATCATTTTCATCCAAAGTCTGATGCAACACAACGGGCAATGCTGCTGTATGGAACAATTGTATTCTGGTGGGGTCCGAAAGTTCAATGGATGCGAATCTTCTAAAGTAAGGCAGATGAAGTGCAATTTTGTGGTTTCTCCCGCAACCAATGGAATTGATGGCAGAAAAGGTTGTGTCGATTGCTATGTGATTGGTGCCAACACAAAATGTCAATTATTATACGCATGTATTTAGGTTTAAGTGCTTGCTGCATGGTTCTTTGGCTAAGGCATTAGGAAAAAAGGTTGATTGAAAAAGATAGCACAAGAGGTTCAAGACTAAAAATGCCCAATCAAAGCAAAAACACAGTTTTCATTGCGGTTTCAAAGTAGAGGCACTGATGTTGTTCGCAAAACAAAATTACACCCAAGTTGCGTGGCTATAAGAGCTGCAAATTCACATTTTTGAAAGGAAGTATTTTGTTAATTGACGTTGGTCACAAAGCAAACATTGAAGCAAAGGAAACAAATGTCTAGTAGACTTTCTAAAGCGCAATGCAACTTTTGGGTTGTTGGTAATGTTGCAAGAATGATGCGGAGCGGATGTTGAAATGATGCGAAACAACAAGCACAAAGTGAAAAGCACGTAGGTTTGTTTTAGCTCCCCGAAAGACACAGACGGTGCTCCTCCGGACCAAAATTGCTCTTCAGGAGCAATAGTGGTCCTTCCCAAGGTCAATGATTCAAACAAATCACTTGGTTCACTTCGAAAAAATTGGAGGAAACCTCTAGTTGAACCTCCAAAGCTAACAAAAATGCAACTTTGATCTGCCTTGTTGGCAATCTTGCATGCACGATGGGCACCGTGTACGAAAAGGTACACATAAGTAATCAAAAAGTGGGAATAAGTCTTTTTGTTTTGGTTCCTGAGCGCCGCTTTTGTTCGGAAGCAGAATCGTTTCCAAGGGGCAGAGGTGGTGTTTTTCAGGATCAATGATGTAGACATTAGGAAAGCCTGTAAGAGTCCAAAAATGCGACTTTTATCCAAGTTGTTGGTAACCTTGCAGCCACAATGGGCACTCTTTGTAGAAAATATGCAAAGTACTCAGCTAAAAGTAAAAAAAATAAGCTTTTTCTGTTTGGGCTCCTCAGGAGCCAGGGTCGGTGCTCCTCAGGAGCCAACTTGCTCCTCAGGAGCAGGGTCGTTGCTCCTCAGGAGCTTTGGCTCCTGAGGAGCCAGGGTCGGTGCTCCTCAGGAGCCCCCTCAGGGTCGGTGCTCCTCAGGAGCCAGGGTCGGTGCTCCTGAGGAGCACCCCAGGGTCGGAGCTCCTCAGGAGCCAGGGTTGGTGCTCCTCAGGAGCACGAGCCAGGGGCGGCTCCTGTCAGGAGCGGCCATCTCCCACCACCCTAAAACACCAGTTTTGGGCCAAAAAAAGTATTTTTCGGTTCAGGTGGTCAGTTCAAGGCTCCCCCACCCTATTTCGCAGGTTCTCAACTGGAAAAAGAATATGTTGCAGGGTATGGTACCCGGAAAATGGTTTTTACAGGGCCGCCACCGCCCCCAAAATTGGCCCCCACCCTACTTCGCAGGTGCCCAACTCAAAGAAGCATGTGTTGCAGTGTATGGGAGCCAGAAAATGGGTGATTCAGGCCCCCTCCAAAAAAGGCCATTTTTTGCCGAAAAAAAGGCCTGAAAATCCCTATTTTGGGCCAAAAACAGTATTCTTTGGGCTTGGGTGGCCAGTTCAAGGCCCGATCACCCTATTTGGCAGCTGCTCAACTCGAAGAATATCGGAGCCGGAAAGCGGGTGAAGCAGGGCCGCCCTTAAATAAAAGTCCAATTGTTGCCGAAAAATGGCCTAAAGGGACCATTTTTGTGACAAAAACAGTGTTTTTTGGGCTCGGGTCGTCAGTTCTACGCCCCCACCCTTTTTGGCAGGTACTCAACTCAAGAGCACATGGGTCGCACGGTATGGGACCCGGAAAATAGGTGTTTCAAGGCAACCTCCCCAAAAAAAGTGCCATTTTTTGCCAAAGAAAGGCCTAAAAATGCCAATTTTGCGCCAAAAACAGTGTTTGTTTGGGCTTGGGAAGTCAGTTCAAGGCGCCTACACTTTTATTCAGGTGCTAGAATCAAAGAAACATGTGTTGCAGGGTATGGAAGCCGAGAAACGGATGTTTCAGGTCGGTCAGGCCCAAAAAATGCCAATTGTTTGCCCAAAAAATGCCCATTTTTAGCCCAAAAATGGCCATAATTTGCCCGAAAATGGCCTAAAAATGTCAATTTCGGGCAGCAAACAGTTTTTTGGGGCTCAGGTAATCAGTTCAGCCCCCCCTCTACTCCATCTTGCAGGTGCTGAACTCAAGCAAACATGTGTACAGTGTACGGAAGCCGAAAAATGGGTGTCTCAAGGCCCCCTCCCAAAATAAGCCAATTTTTTGCGCAGAAATGGCCTAAAAATGCCAATTTTGGGTAAGGAAACATTGTATTTGGGGCTCAGGTGATCATTTCAGGCCCCCCATCCCCTATTCCGCCGGTGTATAACTCAAACAATATGTGCTGCAGGGTATGGGAGCCAGAAAGCAGGTGTTTCAGGGCCGCCCAAACCTAAAAAAGCCCATTATCCGTCAACAAATGGCCTAAAATTGCCAATCATGTGCAAATAATCTGTATGTTGTGGGCTTGAGGGCTCCGTTCACGGCCTCTGCACGCTTTTTTTCAGGTGCCTGATTCGTCATAATAGGTCTCGCAGCATGGTTGGCATGATATTTGAGCCCATTTACAAGTCAGCCCGCCATTCTCTTAGTTTTCGGAATAAACTAACACTTTTGCCTTTAAAAACCTATAGCATACCTGTCACCAAACGCAGCAAAAAAATCCACAGCATCGTCCTGGAACATATCCACTTCCTGATCTGAAGGCGTCACTCCTGATTCAGACAAAGAAGAATGACATGCCACAAGGTTACGTAAAAAATGGGTCTCACCCTGACCCTCACCCCCCTCCAGGAGCTGATCCGCATGAGCTCGTCGTTCCCTCTCATCTGCTACTACGCCCGCAGCGTCCTCCTCAGTAGCGTGTATGTTAGTTTCAGGAATATGCAAATACGCTGCATAAGACCAGCGTGAAAGGGTGTCAAGAATTTCCTGATTCTGTCCGAGCACATACACTACATCTAACAAAAGCTGCGACAGGAACTGGTGCTAGCGGCCCCGTCTGCCAGCCCGACGGGATGCCGTGACGAAGTCCTCCTTCGTCATATACTGCAGGCTGCGGTGATCCGTTGCGACCCATGCCGACTTCAAAAAAGGTATAGACTGTTGTAGCCATGCATGGAATTTGTGGAGGCTCGCAACAATTTCATAAGTTACCTCTTCCCTCACTGGCCAGGCACGTTGGCCATGGGACTTATCATCCTGCAACTTCCGCGGAAAAAAGCCACAGGAAATAGGGGACATCCGCAGCCCTGGGTAGGATCATCAGGCTCAGGGCATTTGCAGCGGCGCTGTTCCAGCACACCCCCGGCTGCAACGTCACTGGTGTCTGTAAGAATCCAGAACTGCCTCTAGGTACCCCAAATGTACAGCTGCACGGGATTTAACAATTTTTCTTTCAGCTCTCCCAAATGCCAGATCATGTGCGGCGTCCAATGAATCTTCTTTTCCAAACGGACAGATTTCGTTTTTTGCTTCTGCGACGTTGGAAAAATGCTGAAAAAAAGTTTTGCGTTTTGATGCGCTCAGGGGTGGGTGTGTGGACTTGAATTTTCATTCCTTCATCAAATCCAATCCCCGGAGGGCATCAGTCAGTGGCGCTGCGTGGTGCGCAATTTTATCAATGTAAAATGCATAGCACTGCACCAGCCCCAAAACTGCTTTCAGGTGGGTTGGGGTCCGAATATCCCGCCAATCTGACCTGTAGAGTGCAGTGACCTTTTCAGGATCTGCTGATCTCCTTCCTCGTCCTAAAATCTGCCCACAAAAAGGCACAGGTTGCAGAAACAAAAAGACCTTGGACGGTTCAACAGACAGCTGCCAATGCCGCAAACATGTCAAAATATGGCACACATCTTCATAGTGCTGCCGAATACAGCCATCAGTCACTGGGGCGTGCAGATCTGGGTTGTCTTCTGTGTGTGGTGTACGGGTCAGCACATCATCAATGTAGGGTTTTACCCCCGTTTCCTCCAAACTCTGGTTGGCCTTTGGGGCCATTTTCGGTCCCATGGGCAGCACAGTCCAGTGAGAAAGATCCCACAGCGTTACAAACACCGCGACGGGCCTGGACTCAGGCTGCAAAACCATTCGGTGAATCCCATCTTCCAAATCAAAGACGGACCAAATGGCATTTTTGGACTGCTCCCAAAAAGGGGCTTCAATGACCGGGAGCGGGAAGGCCTCATCCTCAATTTGCAAATTAAGGCGGCGGTAGTCGATAACTAACCGCCATTTGCCTCCCGGCTTGGGCACACAAAAAGCGTTTGCTGCCGAACTCGAAAAGGAAATTCCGAGCATGCCAGGCTCAGAAAATTTGGAGATCAAGTCACGAAAAGCGGCATCTCGGACTCCCACAGTTCTATAAGGACCGTCCCGCAGACGGATGGCTCCCTGTTTCAACTTGAATCGCGTGATGCCTGCCTCACCACGCTTAGAATGGTCCTCATCCGTCAGGATATTTTTTGCAAACTCCAAAACAGTCGACGATTTCTCCTCCAACATCCTCCGATGGGCACACAACGGGGATCAATGCGATCGCTCTGAACAACAGCCCGCAGTCTCACTTTCTGAGTGTCTTTTTTTTTTCGTGTCTATTTTTTTTCGATGACAGCATTTTATAATGCCTGATCAACCTGCAAACCTGGCTGCAGTGTTTTCGCAAAATCCAGGCCAGGCTCCGCCTGCGATCAATGCTGAACGATCCACCGATCAAAACGCCTGCAGAGCAGCAGAAGCTGACAGTACCGCCGCCTGCCGCTTCTGTCCTTCAAAGCCTGCAGAACGTCGTGGTTACAACTCTGTGGTCCAACTGGGTTCTGTTCGAAGTTTTGGAAAAAGAAATACAACTTCAACGCCTCCTGCGACAACAGTCACGTTTTCCACGCCCACTTTCAACGCCAAATAATAAGCTGCAAGACAACTGCAATACTGCAACAGCCGCCGTTCAACCATGCTCTTCCCCTTTTGATGCCTTTGCAGTGCCTGTCAATGACTCGAACAAAAACAGCGATGACGAGTCCACCTCAAACTCAGCGCCAACCAAGTCAGCCAAAAAGGTATTGCCTTCACCAACACACCGCCATCAAGCTGCTGGTCAAAAGCCGAAGCCGTCAAAGAACAGGTACGACGCAGCTTTTGTCTCGCAACCAGAGGATGATAATGAATGTAGCTCAAACCTAGCGCCAGCGGAAACAGAGGAGATAGCAACACCGTCTCCAACACATCGCCAACCAGTTGCTGGTCACAAGCCAAAGCCGTTCAGGAGCACGTACGACGTGACACCTTCGCCAACACATCGCCAACAAGATACTCGTCAAAAGCCGAAGCCATCCAAGAAAAGGTACGGCGCCACTCTTGTGTCGCAACCAAAGGACAATGATGAATGCATTTCAAACTCGACGCCAGAAAAATCAGCGGAAATGGAAACGCCGTCACCAACGCTTCGCCAACACATTGCTGGTCAAAAGCCGAAGCCGTCAGGGAACGGGTACAACACAGCTCTTGTCTCGCAACCAGCACGCTACTTGCCGAGCTCAAAGTTCGACACCGGAAATGTGTTTAACACCCTGCTGACCCCTGCTGCAAGGCAAACCACCACGACCAAA
The DNA here is from genome assembly GCA_964036045.1 of Eutreptiella sp. 'Long Island Sound 2002'. NCBI lineage: Eukaryota > Euglenozoa > Euglenophyceae > Eutreptiales > Eutreptiaceae > Eutreptiella > Eutreptiella sp. 'Long Island Sound 2002'. Next base: position 86,676,078 of record OZ038379.1, on the reverse strand, counting down.
GGGCCTGTCAGCACACTGCCTCGCACGCAAGTGAGCGAAAAAACTACACAGAACCAAGGCACGCTACCAACAGCGAAGCAGCAGCACCAACCAACGAGTCGAAGGTCTCCATCAAGCACCTCCAAGTATGAACGACGACTTGGGTACAAAAAAGGTTCTCCGAATTGCAGAACACGGCTTCAAAGTGCGCCCCGAGTCCACCAGTACCAACCAGCGAGTTCACCGTCAAATATATGGAAGGTAAAGCCATTGCCGGAAGTCACAGTCTCGAATTCTAGTCATAAAGAAAAGCGGACCAACAACAACACTTCCCTTGCTGATGATCAAAGTCAGATGCCGCAAAGCACGACCACCGAGACAATGCCGACGCCAAAGCTATCCGTACAACCAAAGGAGGATATTAAAGTATCGTGGTATGTAAATGCTATTGGTGAATTTTGTCTCAGCAACAACAACGAGGCAGCTCAATTTACTGACGTTCGTCGCCTCACCACGATGGAAATCCAAAAGATCTTGTACGTGAAGGATTATACAGAATATCTAATTGCAAACAGCCACTTAAAGGCTATTGACGACAGCAACAGTTTTAACTGGTCAGAAGACCTTGTTACATCATAACCATATATACAACGAGTGTGTTTACTGATGCATGTGCAGATTCAAGTTCTGATTTACTGATGAAAAATTTGAGTTGGTCACCAAAGCATTGTTTTTGCGAAGAAAGGTGCCGAAACACCTCTCAGAGGTGCAATAATTGCTGCCCTTGGCTCAGATTTCACTTCTATATGTTGTAGGAGCCAGATCAAACACACCCTGCTTTCACAGAACACATTCACAACAAGACACTCCATCACGGCAACACACGCCACAGCTCTAAGTCAACATTCTTTACACACACTCGACAAACAATGCTACCACCATCACAGCTCAGAACACAGACACTCACATCCTTTTCTGCAGCTCTTCCTTTTCATATATATCTGATATTGGCTGCTCCAGAATGACTTCCCTGCACTGCATCAATTGCACTGCAATGTCACCATTGCCTGCTTTTGATTGCTAGTTTGTTGCCTGCATTGTATGGATCCGGCACTGATTTTCCCCTAGGGTGAAAAATCGGGGTTGTTTTCCAAATGTAGTGAACAGAGGGGTCACAGCCACAGCGTTTTCAGACAACTTTCTACAGGTGATGCCAGTTCTAATTTTTGGCATTTCTAAAACTTCTCCTTTGTATGTTATCTAACCTACCAGTACCAGGTACTTCTATCAGTTTTCTACAAAGTATATCAGTCTATTATCTTATCACTTCGATAAATTTTTCCTGGAACCACCTTGGTGAACCAGTGGCCTAATGAAAGCCAAAAGTACAACCTACACTCACACCAACACTCATGCACCTCCACCAAATCAACACAAACACCCACACACGGTCTCCAACGCCGGTCAGCGCAGTTCAAGTATGAAAAGGTCATGTAGATAGTATGCACAGCATCTGTGTACATAGCCTGCTCTTATCTACGACCTGTGAGAACTCTGATAAAGTTTGTGACGTCTTAAAAAACAACAGCCCGCAGTCTGCGTTCCAACAGCAGGGAGTGTGCAGCAGTATCCTGCCGCAGCACACGCAACCTTGCTTCTGGCATGTATGAAGGGTGGAATGGAACGCGGTGACTGGATTGGCAGACGCGACACCCAGGATACATCTGGTGGCAGCCATACGTCTCTCCCGCGGCAGATTCATCTGCACATCCCCATTCCTTACCCTCAGGGGGCTGACGCGGATCAATCCCCTGCGCTCCAAACAGCACAACCCTGGTCGTCCAGTGGGGAGATTGCTGCAGAATTCGCCAGTCAGTATTCCTATATAGTGGCACTGATGGGTCGAGGTCCCCCCAATCCAATGCCACTTCTCCTAATGTCCGAAACCAAGGACACTGCTTACGCACCGGTACCAGCAGGATTCCTCTGCCCTGGTCCAGTACGATTTTGCTGATAGTGTCCTGCAACAAGTGATGTTGTGGATGCAACCATAAGACCCTTTGCTCTGGTCGCCCTTTGGAGTCCAACAAACCCGGATTCTCCCCTTTATCGCAATATTCTGTGAAGAAGTGTGCCTGCTTGGAGGAAAAAACATCCGGAAACTGTTCACCCCTCAGCCCAGCCCACTTGAGTATCATGTGTCCCACAGAAGATAAAAGAATATGATTGCCCTGCGAGTACAAAAATTTAGCCGATCTTCTCATCTTCCTGCGCACGGCCTGACGGCATTCACCACGGGTCTGAGTTGCCATTTTAAGATACAATTTTGAGTACTGGGCGCGCACCAGTCGCGAAGTGAGTGGTTTGATTCTGATATGGGCCATCTTCAGTGTGTCCCCCTCCAGCTTGTCATCAGCGGAATTTTCCCGGGGGATATCTCCCGGCAAACACATGGCGCACAGCTCATCCACTTCACACTAACAATGATGACACGAGACTGGGGCAAGTGGGTGCGTATGTGTAACCCCCCTTACTGAAGCTTTTCCTGGGCCCCTGTAGTCATGAGGGAGCCCAAAACCACCTGCAAACGAATCGGGGGCTGGAGCTGTATATACAGAATGGGCATCAGGTACGTCCTCCATGTCAGATTGAAGCTCATCTGTTCCATGTGCCTCAGAATTGGCGTCAGTTCCCAGTCTATTGTACAAGGGTATCGCGGAGGCTCTGACTCGTCATTCATCAAGAGGAGTGGACGCAACCCTTCACTCATGCACTGTCTGACACAAAAACAGTCAATGACACACATACAAAACCTGCAAAAATTTTTGCACAGCGTTCTCATCTCCGGATCTCCCGATTCCTGGCGATCCAGAACCAAAGGTTGTCGCTCATGCTGACATTGGCGTCCCGTGGAATAAAAACAAGAAATACATGCAGCAGTGACGGCAGCAGCTGTGGCAGCTGTAATGGCGGGGATGATATGCGTGTGGCGTAGGGTCAAAAGTGCCAACGGAGACAAAAATGGTCGCAGTCCTTCAGTGGCACAGCACTGCGAGCCTTTCTGATCCCTGTCAGGTGCCGTAGGCCCCTGAGCTATCAGGTTTTTCAGGCAGCAATGCCTGACCTCCCGAGACCATGAATAAATTTCAGAACAGTGCCGACACATGGCCACTTTCATTCCCGCCTGGCTCTCCCTGCTAATCGCCGAATCCTGCTGGGGCTCTCCAAGCAGAGCCCTCAACTCAGACGCCTGTTGACTTATCTGTAGCACAGAAACTGATGGACAAACATCCATCAGACAGTCGCGGACTGCATCAGTCGTCAGTCCATACGAATTACAAAAATGATACCCTAAAATGATATGGTCAACTACATCGGCCTTGTAAACAAACACATCCTCCAAACGAATTTCAGTCATACGCCCGTGATGTTCCACAGGCAACGCTATGGACACTGTGGCACCCTATGTACCACCAGCAATAGCACTGCCATCTGCCACTCTGATCTGCACCGGGTGGGCAGTGAGTGTCAACACTTTATCCTCAAAAAATGAACTAGGTCCCAGTGCAAACACCTGGGAGCTGTGGTCGATCAATACAGTGTACTGCACCCCTTCAACAACTCCAGATACAACCAGCTCCGGGGCACCATCAACCTGAGCCGGTGCCGGCGTGCGCCTAAATCTGCGAACCTGTTTTTGTTCATGCCACAGGTCAGTGAATAGTGTTATGCAGTGGTGGGACACATTGCACATGAGGGAATGCAGCCCTCCAGCATAGGCCACACAAGAGACTCGGGGGGCTGAGTTACAGAGGCAGCGGCCTCCGGAGCTGAGTCCTGGACGCCATCATGTGACTGCACGCCACACCCCACAGTGGTGGCCGGGGTCTGTCCCTCATTGACAGTCGTCAGTGGGGCCGTGGCCGCGTTAACAGTGGTTGTGTCACTCTGGCGTTACCGCTTTCGTTTTTTTTTTAGCTAAGCTTTGACCATTTTAGCCTTGAGTCTCTCGTCCAGCAGCTGGCTTCAGTAAGTAAGTAAGTAAGTAAGGTCGGCTGCGTCCGCAGCCTCATCTGACTTCTCCTTGTTTGTTTTACATGGTGGCCGCCTCTTGCGGGAAGGAGTGCCCTCCACCATCTGTTCCCCTGGCGACCCCTGTCTCACCTCACGGCCGAGAACTTCAACCAGTTTCCCTTGGGGCATGACCGGCGGTAGGAACCCTTCAGTCGCTGCCCTCACGGTGTCAGCTCCTTCCGGTCACCCTTTGAAGGATCCCCCGGCCTTCCCCCCCTAGCACAGCCTATTGGGCGCCTGCAGGCGGGTTTCCTGTGGATAGCCCTCGCCAATAGCGGAGCATTTCTCTCTGTCAACCACATTCCACAACTCCCCATCCCTCACGGGTTGGAGTACCCACTCGGCTCCCGGATGCACTTGGTTGTCGTCCATCCACGGCTGGAGGCCAGGAGGCGACCCTTTCCACGTTCCCCCTGGTCCCGCTCACGCGTGAACCTACGTGTACTCAGGCCATTGACCCGGGGTTCTCAAGGTCAACCCTCACCCCTGCGGACACCTCACGGCTGTCCCGGAGTTCAGGGCATTTTCCCGACTTCCCGTCGTCAGGTTCCCCATGGTTGGCCCACGGTTCACCACTCCATGGCGACTGGTTTCCCAATCCCATGGGGCTGTTGCTTGGCGCTTTAGGCCTCCCTGCCCATCCCATGTCCCATTCCCCTTTGCCTCTTCCCGGCACCGCGTTCCCAGCGTCCCATGGACTCCCTACCCCGTCGGGCCGTTGTGTGGCTCTAGCCACACGCCCTTCCCCGCCCCGTCCCCTTGTCCCTTCATCCCGTGTTTATATCCACCGGCTCGCCTGCCACCCTGTGGCGCGGGCCCACTGGAGCCTCTTCCTTCCGGGGACTGCTTCGTGCGCTTAGCACGGGTCGCTCCCTTCCCGCCCCCGTCGCTTTTTTCCTGTGCCGCGGCCCCGGCCTAATCCCCTGGGCTGTCGTGCGGCCCCATCCCATCCCTCATCCCGTGTTTCTACCCCACCGGGCCGCCAGCAACTGTGGCGCTGGCCCACTGGATCCTCATCCATCCGGGGACCGTTTCGTGCGCCTAGCACGGGTCGCTCCCTTCCCGCCTCCTTCCCCTGTGCCGCGGCCCCGGCCTAATCCCCTGGGTTGTTGTGCGGCCCCATCCCATCCCTCATCCCGTGTTTATACCCCACTGGGCCGCCAGCAACCCTGTGGCGCGGGCCAACTGGATCCTCATCCGGCCGGGGACCGTTTTGTGCGCCTAGCATGGGTTGCTCCCCTCCCGCCCCCGCCCCTCACTCCTGTGCCGCCTCCCATGCTGTCCTAGTCCCCTGGGGCCGTCGCGTGGCTCTAGCCACTCGTCCTTTTCTGTCCCGTCTCTTTGTGGTGCTGCGGGGTGTTGTCCGCGTTTTTTTTGTGCCGCGCTTTTTTCCGCGTGGTTCCCTCCTCCCTGCATGCACACACAACAACACTGCATCGCCATCTGTCTCAGTTCCGTTCGGTGCTCTCGTCCAGTCCCAGCGCCATCCTGTGCCGCTGCCCTTGGCGGTCCCCGGCCATGCCAGGCGACCCAGCCTTTTAGCCCGCGTTGTTGTACATGTTTCTTCCCTCTCTCCTCTCTACCCTCCCCTCCCCTCTGTCTCCTGCCCGCCCTCTTAGTTTTCGTCCCCTGCTCCATGTGCTCGCCGCCGGTCGTCCCCGCGCCATGGTTGTATCTCGCGCGCCCTCAGGCGCCTCTGGGCTTCTGCCCTGTCTTCCGACCTGTAAGCCGACCTGGGCGGCCTCCCCAGACACCCCTTCGGGGGGACTCCCCCGTCGTCCTCTCCCGCCGGCCGCCCCTCCATCAGTTCCCTGATGGTGGGGCGGGGCGGCCGGTACGGCTCTATGCGGGTCATCGGCATGGTGCTTCTCTGTGAGAGACATTGTGTTCCTTTGCGCCCTTGTTGGCCCCCTGTTCCCCCCACCTCCCGCGCCCTGCCTCCTCTATGTGCCCTTCCTGTGTGTCCGCCTGTCCTGCTGTTGTTGTTTTTTTTGTTTTTGTTCCGTGTTCGCGGTCCCCGCTGCTCCCGCGCGCCCTGCGTGTGCCCCCCGCCCTTCTCCGTGCTACCCCTGTCCCGCTGCCCTGCGCCCCCTCTCTCGCCTGTCTCCCCTCCCATTCTCCTTCTCGCTGTCGGCCCTGCCTGTACGTCTGCCCTCCCTGTCTGTGCCGCGCTGTCACTCGTGTGTGCTACCCGCGTGCTCTACCCCTACCCCTCCCCCTTGCCCCCAGCCGTTTCCCCTGGGGTCTCCCCCACCCTAGTGCTCCCTCAGTCCCCACCTCTCACCCCATCCTGGGTGCCTGGCGCCCTGTGTGTGGGGGGGGGGGTGTATCTGTGGATTGGACTGTGGCCCTGCCCGAGGTCTGGCATGGCCGTTGGTTGCCTACGCACCATGAGCCACCGCATGTGCCAAGGGAACACAGAGAGAACGTCAGGGAGACGCTTGTCACAGGTCAGTGAATAGTGTTATGCAGTTGTAGGAGACATTGCACATGAGGGAATGCAGCCCTCCAGCATAGGCAACACAAGAGACTCGGGGGGCTGAGTTACAGAGGCAGCGGCCTCCGGAGCTGAGTCCTGGACGCCATCATGTGACTGCACGCCACAACCCACAGTGGTGGCCGGGGTCTGTCCCTCATTGACAGTCGTCAGTGGGGCCGTGGCCGCGTTAACAGTGGTTGTGTCACTCTGGCGTTACCGTTTTCGTTTTTTTTTGCTAAGCTTTGACCATTTTAGCCTTGAGTCTCTCATCCAGCAGCTGGCTTAGCCGAAGCGCGTGAGCGTCCCTGTTGCGCAGGCCATTGGGCTGGGTTGCTCTGCTCATCAGTCTGCTTGCCCCTGTTGCTTTTCCCCGTGTCCCGGCGGCCGGACGGGCCCCCTGCCGTCTCAGCACCCACTTGGCGGTGCTGGCCCCTTCCTCGGCCACGTTCTTTACCGTTCTGCTGGTTGGGACCATTCCAGGGACAATCCCTGGCCCAATGATCAGGCAAGGCACAGTGCAGACAGAGCTTTTCCTGGATACGACGGTCAGTTTCAGCCTCCGCTTGCTGCAGGGTCTGGCGGCCCTTTCGACGATTACCTTTGCCCTTGGCACCTTTCTGCCAACAAAATTTAGCAGTGTGCCCGTCTTTGGCACACTTGGTGCAATGTCGTTCCTCGCCTTTGCCCTGTCTCTATGCGCTCTGTCCCTGCCCATCCTTTGCACCTCGTCTACGGCCACCTTGGTTCTGGTAACTGGCATCCTGATAACGTCCCCAGGACGGCCTTTACGACGGCCCTTGCCTTGGTTTTTGGCGGGCTATACCGCCGTGCAACCTGCTGACCTCAGCTGCATCTTCATGCTGGGCCAAATTGCGGTCTTCGCCCCACCGAATCTCATATATGAGGATTTCATGGACTCCTTCCACGGTCAATTCCTGTCTATGGATCCGTTCTCATTTATGAATCTCATTCAGCTCCTCACCATATTCATCGTGACGCACCAAAGCATCCATGAAAACTTCCTTTGCCCTATCGGCTGCAACCAACATGGCCTTTCAAAGCAAAGGACTCCATTTGAGCACCAACATTCCATATTCCTCCAACATTTTTCCAGGCGGAGGCTGTGAGGCTGTCCATACCCGCTGCAATGAACGCCGGCTTTGTAGGCCCCGGCCCCACCCCGCCAAATCCAACCAAATTTGTTGGTAGTTCCATTCCATAGTCATGTGAAGCTCTGTATGGAGAGCCCGTTTGGACTCTAGGAGCGTGGTAATAAGAATTTTCCCCCTGAGGTCGGCTCCACATCTTCTAGCCCAGTGATCATGAAACCGCCTCCACAGTAATTCGAAAGCAAGCCACTGCTTGTACTCACCATTCCATTTGGGGCACTTTAGCATTTTTTAGACTCCTTTCCTAGTGTCTTAGTCCAATGCCCCCGAATTGAGCCTGGACGACCCTCTGATCCCGAACAAGCGACGATCTTTCCGCTGGATTCCTTCGGGTCCTGCATCGGGCTCCCCAAGATCTTTGGTTTCATTGAATAACTTCAAACTCTCAAAAGCCATATCGCCACCAAAGGACTCATTTTTGCCTCTCGAAAAAGTTCCTTGAGGCTCGCCACCAAATTCAACATGTTCCCCATCCGAATCGTCACCACTCCCACTAAAGGAGCGACCGCCATGTGGAAACATTGTTCCCAACATTCCTTGTTCACCACTCTTCATATCCCGGCAAATTCCGCTCACCGATGGCTCCGGCAGATTCAAAGTGGGCAATTAGCCTTGCCTGATGTCACGATGAAGTGTGTGCGACCGGGAAAAAATGGAAGGGGTGTATCGTTCATTATCACCCCGATGGAAATTATCACCAACGACGCCAAGGGTATTTTTTTTCGCTACACACGGGGCGGAGGTGGAACGCTTGGAGGCATTACCCTGTCCCCGTCCATAAAAAGTTGAGGACAAGGATTCGACCGATCTAGCTCTACGATTGGCATGCCCCCCAGAGTGCCGGGAAGAGCACACCTGAGACAATTCGTCGTCGCTGAATTCCTTTGCTTCATCCACTGCTTCATGTTCCGATCCCTCAACGGCGAGGCGGACCGCTGCCACCTCCCGTTGAAGATGAGAAACGTCCGAAACGAGCACTGCAATGGAAGAAGGCAACGCAAGTTAATGGGCTCATTTTTAATAGCGTGCTCACGACTTAAACCCACAAGTTCACTACATAACTCGTGGATAGACGTGCACAACTGCATAAATTTGTCTTTGTGAGTGCCTATGCTAGCTTCCAAGTTCCTTCGCATCTCTCTAATATCACTTGGACACGAGCAAGACCATGGGCAATCATCCACACATTGTTCATTACCTCCCGGTGTGACTCCAACAGCCCGAATTCTTGTTTTAAACTCGAGATTCCCGGCCCGTCGTTCCTTGGAGGGACTCGTATTTGTACGGTCCTGGAGCAAAGCGCAAAGAGAACTAGTGATGTTCTCATTGGCTCGCACCGAGGACGAACACGTGGCAATCTCTTGACCTATCGTTGCATTGACCAAATCAATGCCGGTGAGTCAGGATTCAGTATTTCATTGCGCTTTACCGAACTCTACAATGCATGGACATTGCGAGTCACAAAAATGAGGAGGGATGGTTGACGATATATGACAAGAAGAATCCGACCGCATGGAAACTAAATGAGTCAAGTTATTAATTTGCTCTTGAACGCTTTTTTCACAACCCCAAAATTTCTCATGACAAGTCTTCTCCACATTTTCAATGGCTCTAAGATGAGCCACTCGCATACTTGCAGAACTCTCTGAATGCTCATGACTCATCAACCGAATTTCCGCCTCATAATGATCTTGAACCTTGAAAATCTCATTCTCAACAAACTCACCAACAGTGGTGTTCATTTTCTCAATGTCACCCCGAAGGTTGGGAACATGTTTGCCACATGACTTACACGCCTCCTCCATGAAGAACGTGGCGGCGATAGCTTGTGAATGCCATACGTCCAAGCGCCGAATATTCTCTTCCAATTGATCGATACCATGTGAAACCCGATCCAACAGAGGTATCTGCTTCAAAGGCGATGGTGGCGCTAGAAATGCTTCACCCATCAAACATTTTAGCCCCCTCGATAACCAACTCACTTGGGGATCGCGAAGTGCTTCATTAATTTCCATGTTAGCCTTCAAACTCGCATTTTGGGCACAAATTTGTTTGACGTCCTTTGTTAATTGACTAAGAAATTCAACCAATCGCTTGTCACGATCAAGGATCTCACCACAAACTTTAGCAATCTCCGAATATAGGCAGTTAGCGTTTTGCGACGCTACATGCAAGGGACAAACTACACCTTCCAGATGATGCGAATGTAAATCAAAGTGCTTGGGGAAAATTGAGTTTACTTCGTTTTTCCGTCGGAACTCATCAATAATGGACTCCATGTCAGCGATCGATTCACTTACGAGCGAGCGCCACTCGTGAGAATCTCCTTGTGAGTCAATCCACCATTCCCTTCCAACCCGCACCTTGCATGATTCGAAATCGACATCCATGCGCCGAACTTCATGGTGTTCTTCAATGTTCTCATTTGATGCAAGAGAGGTCGACTGCACCAAAGAGCCACACGCAAGAGCCGGCGCATGATAAGCAATGGTTTTTCGTTGACCACAACCCGCTACCATGCTAGACGTTTGTGAAGCCATGGATTGATTATTGGTCCAATCGTGCAAAAACCCACTTGTAGTTTTACTCCTTGAAATGAGGAACCTTGTTTTCCCACCGGAGTTGGGCCAACTACAAAAACACAGACCTCAATGATGTCCAAAGCAGGATCAGAACATCAAGACCACGTATATCCATTCATTGTCATTGTTGCATTGTGAAACAGGGCCCTTAAACGTGACAGTGAACCGACCTTCAATACTGATCATGATGAAATAATTGTGCAATCTGGTTGCTATCGATAATCAACAAAGCGTACTGAATTGACGTGTCGTCAATTTATCACACAGAAGTTTGGAGAATCTGAGGCGTGAGCGCTGTCACTAATCCCATTCATCACAGCTGATTCTAACTGCTTGCAGCAAAGCTGAGAGGCGGCAATCACTGCCACTTACAATTGAGTAAAGCCCTACATGAGGATCTAGTGTATCTTCAATTCCTTCGGCTGCACCCTGAGTGACTTCACATCCTTCAAAGTGTGAATTTTAGAAAACTCATACGTGGATCCAGATGGACCACTGGAGCCTCGCCCTCAGAAAAGGACGATGCCCATCGGCGTTCAACCCGCAGCACCACCAGTCCAGCATCCCGTCCTTCTAGCCAAGCTCCGGCTTCGCGGGTATCCACCTTGGACAACTTCACCAATTGTGACCAGAGAGACTATTTCGACGAACAAGCAATTCAAGCCCCATCATCACATCGACCAAGCTACAATGTATCAACTTTTGCAGGCGGCTCGAAAGGCAAAGGACGCGAAAGAAGAGACAAAGAAGGCGGCAAAGGAGGTTCAAGTTACATACCCCAATGTGCGCCCCCCCCGAGGGACATTCGCCGGGATTGCACCGAGTGGTGGAGTCATCATGTCGGGAGGCATGACCAAATTAGGGATACTCGAAGGGCCCTTGCAAACATGCCTGTCCTGACGTTGACCTTGGAGGGAGGACCTCCAACCAAAATTGCACTCAAATCCTATAGGATACCAGGGTATCCTCCCCAAGACGATGCCGAGTACCTCCGAGTGCTATGTATGCCCTGTGAGTCTGATGACTGGTCCAAACCTGAGTCAGAGGAATGGTTCAAGGTAGGTAGGTAGGTATCTTCGGGACCCCGGGATGCCTCCTTTGACAATGCAGGAAGAAGGTCTTACCAAGGGGGCGTCCTGTTCCCCCCACTGCCCTATGTCAGGTGCCTCTTGAGCCGCTCCCGCATGTGCTTGGGAAGGCATTGTCCCGGCCACCCGGTCCACGTGTCCCAGGTGGGAGGGTGTCCCCACATGTGTCCATGGGTAGGGCCACATTCCCCCTCCTTTGGACGGCAGCTCTGGGGGCTGCCCAGCCGTGTGGACTATCTCTCACCACAAGGGGTATTGCTCCCGCTTGTCTACGGTACGACCGCCTCACCCTTGTGGCTTGAGTTGCGGGGCCACTCTGCCTGGCAGGCAACTCCCTCCTGGACTGTTCATCGGCTCGCCTGTCACCGGTTGCTTCCATGGCTCCGGGTGACGTTTGCCATGGTCCCCGATGCAGCCTGGCTGGGCTCGGACCAGTGGCCTTGGAGTACCGCTCCTGCAGTAAGAAAAAGTGCCTTTCCATTGCTTTGAGGCATACTCTAGTTGTATTAGAGATGCACTTAGCATCCAGGCAATTCTTTCTTAGTATTGGTCCCACCAAAAGTGGTGATAACACATTTTGACCTATGGAACCAAACACCCAATCAGGATATGGAGTGGACCCCTTAATCCCCTTTCAAAGTGAAGCAAATCATCTTTTCCTGAGTTGACTGAGAACTGACATATCCAAGGCAGAGCCTATGAATTTATCTATGTTTTTCCATGAATTCTTAGCTATCCTAGTGGTATGCACCCTAGGGGGCTGGGCACCTCTTTTTGAGAGGTCCTGGGCTCAATTCCTGGTCAGCCTAGCTAAGTAGGAAGATCCCATGTGACATGGCAGTGACCTCATCGCCACATGCCCTGCCACCTCAGCACATATGGGACCCAAAACAAACAGTGCACATCTCCTGAGATGGCACTATAGAGAGAGAGTGACCATGGGGCAGTTTTCCAACTCTTTTCCAAAACAATTTAGCTATCTTTGTGAATATGCATTCCGATTTGACCTCAGTTGCAGTTTCTGTGAATATCCTTTCATCTTTCACTGTTTACACTGCAGCCCTTCATGCTTTGATCCTGATTCTCTTCTCCTTGCACACCTCTGGCTTGGGTTATCCTGGATCGACTCTGTTTCTGCAAACAAAAGGTTTTCATCTCCAAAAACAAGCAGCAGGAAACCCTACACCAGCAGCAAGCAGCAGGAGAGACAAAAACACAGTGCTGAAACCACTATAAACTTTTCTGGTAGCAAGAGGCAGTCTGTCTCTGCGCACCGGCAGCAACCCCGCGCCGTACATCCAGTGCGCCGAGTACAGGCACATATCAGCAGAAGGGTGACTGAAGATGGACACAAGGAAGGAGGACGCCGACGTGAAGACAGCGCCAGCGCCTGAGGCACCGGCAAGGCCAGCACCTGGCGCTGTACCTTCGGCGGAGCCCTTACATGGGCCAGTGGAAGCGGCTGAGGACTCCCTGGATGGACTCCAGACGGCCTTCGGGGCCCTGTCTGTCGAAGAGGTGGTCACCACTCAGCCTGTGAAGAGGAAGAGAGAGAGCGAGAAGGATGCTGGAGACGAAGCAGACGAAGGAGAGGAACAAGGGCAAGACCTGACGAATGACCCTACCTTCGAAGGCGCACCAAGCGCTTCTGGCCTCCACGCATCACCCTCTCCTAAAACCACCACACTCCCAGCCGCTGCAACATCCACTTCAACAACCAACCCGCCTATGGCAGAGGGCACAGGCTTTACTGGCATGCCTCCCTACCCCGCCTATGGTATGGGCCCACCTACCACTGCGCTCCATGAGGCAACTACTGCCAGTGAGCCGGTGGCTTCCAGCTCTGCGCCGCGATGGTATGCGGCTGAATATTCCCATCCACTACCCGCTACTGGAACCTATGTGGATGTTCCTGGGTATGCACCTGGGTATGCACCTGGATATGCAACCTTGAGTGGGTTGAGGAGAGGACCCGAGTCTCTTGGTGGCAGGAGTAGAGGATCGGGAAGATCCTCCAACAGGTCCCTGACGCGGTCGCAGATCAACGAGGTGCTCCGAGGAGCCACTTCAAAAATCGTGGGCGACCTCACTCAAGAAATCCGAGAGAAACTGGAGCCACTGATGATCCCGCCCCAAGCATCACCTACCACGGTGGGAATGTCACCCCACCGAGTACAGGCTAACCACCTGGCGGCAGGGTTGACAAACACCCTGGGGAGCCTGAGGAGTCGACCGATGCCTACCCCTGCAGCTATACCGAGCAGTCCATTCGTACCGAGAACGGCCCAGCCGCCCTACAGCCACGTGACGAACTCGACGAGGGCCGAGCTGGACCGGCTGGGGCTGACAGCCTTGAGGGCTATGGTGGACGTGGAGCCTTATGGCTCTAGCGATCTGGGCGGAGACCCCTCCGATGACGAGCCGCCGTCGATGACTTCTACTTCGCCCTCGGAGGACGATGACCCGGAGGACCCCGAGGACCCAAAGGGGAAGAAGAAGAAGAAGAAGAAGAAGAAGACCCGACGCCCTGAGGGACGCAGGTCTCAGGAGGCGAAGGCTATTGCCACCTCCAAGATCGTGGTGAACCTGCCTGAGTTCACAGGCAAGGACCTCAGCGAGTTCGCTGAGAACTTTGGCCGGTTTCTCCGATTGACCGGCCAAACCCACGCTAGTGGGCGAGTGAAGTGCGATCTGCTCCTGCAGTGCTGCAAGACCAAGTACCTGGAGAAGCAGGTCAGGCAGATCGTGACTAACTCCGCCACCTTTGCCGATGTGTTGGTTGCCTTGGAGAGGCAGTACCCGACCTACGAAACCGACCCCTCCATCAGGGCCGAGATCCAGAACCTGCCCGTGCTGCCCAACAACCCTAAACCTGGCAGGGTCTCTGAGCTGTTGGCTGACCTGGATCACTGGGCTGGACAACTGACGCCCGGTTCCTACAGCAGCGACGACCTGCTGTTTTGGTTGGTGGCCAAGCTCCCTGGAGAGCTAGGGGACGAGTGCCGTTCGACGGCGGAGCGCAAGGCTAGATCCCTCCGCTACGAGGATCTATGCGTGCTACTCCTGGATCTGGCGCTGGAGAAGGAGAGCGACCAGCACTTGAACAACTACCGTCCTGGTGGTGGAGGTTCTGGAGGCCATGGCAAAGGGTACCAAGGGTCCCGACCTGGGCAGGGGACTACCCCCAAACACGCCCACGCCCGTATCATGGAGAACGTGAAGGAGCTATTCTGGTGTGATGCCAGAGACGAGCAGGGCCACCTGCAGCACGCCCCTGACTGCGAGCAGCGAGACTGCTTCGTAGTCCAGGGGAAGCAGCAGGAAAAGAACACCGGCGCCAAAGCGAAGCTCCCGGATCATTACAGGTGCACCATCACGTGTGCATTCTGCGGGAAGCGGAAGCACTACGAGGATGAGTGCTACCATAAGCAACGCCTATCGGCGAAGCTTAAGGGTGAAGATCCTGGCAAGGGCTCAGGCAAAGGTGGAGGCAAGAGCCTTTAAAGGCAACGACTCCCGCAAGGGCAAGTCGAAAGGACGTGGTCAAGGGCAAGACAAGGGTCAAGGTGGACGAGGAGGAGGCGCTAACCGCCAGCCCGACAACAAGAACAAGGACAAGAACGGAGGCAACCCCAACCCTAATCCAGGGGGGAACTCCGAGCCCTCTGGAGGGCAGACTGGTCCTACCACACGCTCACAAACGCAGGCCCAGCAAGAACAAGGAGCCAAGCGTGAGCATGAAGGTGGTGATGACGGCAACGCTAAGAAGAGGACCCGTTTCATGAGGATGGCCCGCAAGTTGCGGAACAAGGGGTTCGAGGTGACCTGTCCCGCGGAGTTCTGACGGGGACGCTCTAGTGGCACCCAAGACCTGGTATTTTGGGTACGTATCCGACTAGGGGGACGCGAATACCTGGGGGTATTGGACACTGGCGCCACCATATCTATAGTGGCCAAGAAAAGTTTACCTTGTGGGAGCCTGAAGAACACCATGACCACCGCTGCTATACACATGGGGGATGGACATGTGGTGCACAGCTGCGGGGACTGTGAAGTGGCGGTACCTATGGGCTCCCGGACTATCGCCCATCGGTTCTATGTGATGGACACTGAGGCCTTCGACTTTGTACTGGGGACTGACTTCTTTGTACACCACTCCCAGATACAATCCCTGACGCTGCAAGCGCCCTACCTCCTCTACGTGGACCACGGCAGTGGCAGAGAGTCTGTGCCACTGGAGCAGTCGGAACATACCTCGAGTTACCTGAGGCTATCGAAGGAGGAGCCCTCGAACATGATGGCGGCCTCCAAAACTGAGGACTATCAACTATTGGGGGAAGTCCTAGACCAAGGTCTGAAGGAGTTGGGTTACTCTCGAGAAGACCTGAGTTTGGAGTTGTTCGCCAGCGACAAGCAGCATGTACTGGACCTTTACTGCAGCAAGGGTAAGAACTGCAGCTACAAATTTTACTGGCCCTCTTTCGGGATGGCCTACGGGAACCCCAGGTTCAGTGAACTGGGGAAGGTGCTGACCAAGGTGGCCTTGGAACGTTGCCGTATGGTCCTGTGTTCCCCCGATTGGGGAGCCCATGGGGGCAACGAATACTGGCGAAACCTCCTGGACAGGCTGACTATCAGCTCTGTTCGGTTACCTGATGAGGCCATCTACGTGCCTCTGGGTCGTATGACGCCTATTGGGAAACCCGGATGGGGGAGTATGCTAAGCGTGGTGGACGGAGGTCTTACCTCCATTCCCTGGGAGGATCTGGACCCAACTCTGGTCCAGGGTATACAACGAGAAAGCGACGGACTCGCCTTGGGTGACTTGAAGGATCGCCTACGACCTCAAGATGCTGTTGAGACTACACCCGGAGGAGATGAGTACGTCGTGACTGACACCAACACCCCCAACTCTCCCTGCCATGTACCTGTTCCTGATGGAGTCTCTGAGTGTGGAGTATCTGAGCTACCTAGCTCTATCCACTCAGATGATGAAACTGAGCACGACGCCTTCTTCGTGCAGACCTGTGTGGAGGAAGTGGAGAACGCCGAGTACGTCGCCCCACTAAAACCCCTACTCTCCATGAGGGTGGAAGACCCCGTGGACGAGGAGCTGGACCCTCGATCCAGGCTCAGGGAGTATGTGGATTCCAATAGGAAGTTGGTGTCGAAAAAGCTATGCTACGCGAAGCCTACCCGCAGCTCATGGCCACTGAAGCAAGGACGTATGGGAGACCTATCCCAATTGAAGGAGGACCTCGAACAGAAGATCACCACCTGGCAAAGGGAGATAGATCTTAAGCTCATGAAGAGCGTGTGAGGTGCCCATGTGAGGACCCCAGAGGAGGACGACCTCTCGGAGGAATGTGTATGTGAACCCCCTCGAGCGTGCCTATGTTGCCATCGTCCACCGGAGATGGTTGAACAAGACCTTCTATATGCCTACCAAGGGCTGAAGGACACTACCACGGGCGAAGAGTCGGTGGAGGACCACCTCCCGACGTCTATTACTCAGGGGGCAAGCAACTTACACTCTGACGAGGACATGGAGGACAAGATCAAGGTATTGGACCCGCGGGTACAGAAGCTTATACGGACCTATCTGGAGGTGTTCGGAGAACTACCCCACCAGCCTCATGTGACAAGCTGGTACAGATGGACCTCAAGCTGAAACCCGAGTTCGTGGGTCACAAGATCCGGAGGAGACCCTATCCAGCTCCTAAAGAGCAGGCCGACGAGATTGAGCGACAAATACAAGAATGTATCGACGCTGGCTTAGTCCTGGAGTACAAGGACGGGGACTACCCCCTACACTGCAGCCCCTGTTTCCTGGTGGCTAAACCTGGGTCTACAGTCAAACGGCTGGTAGTGGACTACGAAAAGCTGAACAAGAAGACGCTGAACCACTCAGGGTCCATTCCCAATATGGAGTCTACCCTGGAGAAGATAGCCTCCTGCCGCTACAAGACCAAGATGGACAAGCGAAGCGGATTCTGGCAAGTGGACCTGACGCCCAACGCACAGGAACTACTGGCCTTCATCACCCCTCAGGGGAGGGTGTTGAAGTGGAAGGTCATGCCGTTTGGCGTGGCTAACGCACCCGCTCTATTCCAAGAGCTGATGAACAAGATCTTGTCCATCCCACGAAGGAGACCTAAGGTGCAGGAGCTCATATCCCGTGGTGCCCAGATGGAGGCTCACATCGACGATGTATGCCTCGGGACCAATACCCAGGAGGATCACCTAATCCTCTTGGGTGAGTTCTTTGCGGTCTGCCAGGAGAACCACACACGACTCAAGCTGGAGAAGTGTGAGTTCATGCAGGAGACCATGCAGTACCTGGGGTTTGACGTTGGCTATGGGTGGTGGACCCCAGCGGCCTCTAAGGCCAAACCCCTGATGGATGCCAAGGTACGACACGAAGACCCCAAGAAAGGACTTCATGATGTACGCAGTTTCATTGGGGCGTGCAACTTCTATCGCCGCCACATCAAGAACTTCACCTACACCAGAGCCGCTCTGACGGACTTGATCAAGAAGAGTACTACTTGGCGCTGGGGCCCACAAGAGCAACAAGCGTTTGACGAGCTCAAAGACAAGGTAGCCAACGCTAAATGCTTGGGCGTGCCTAGAGCACAAGGGGAGATTATCCTGGTGACCGACGCCAGCAATGTGGGCGGTGGTGGAACGTTGTTCCAATGGCAAGCACTGGAGAAGGAGGAGTTCGACTCGGCCATTTCCCAATGGGGGACGGAAGGTCTCAACCGAGATGGAACCCTCAAGCACAGCTACCCTGACGACAAGTGGGTCCTAGTTCGTCTGGGCCACTGGAACTGGAAGTGGAACCAGGCCAGGGGAAACTACTCCACCTATGAGCAGGAATTGCTCGCGGGTATGCTGGTGCTATCCTCACAAGCACGACTGTTGGGGAGTAACCCTGTGGTCTGGCTGTGCGACCAACAACCGGTCCGCAGTTTCCAGAAGGGTCCCCCACCTGAGAAGGCCAAGCTACGGCGCTGGTGGACCTACCTCAGTCAA
Source organism: Eutreptiella sp. 'Long Island Sound 2002' (assembly GCA_964036045.1). NCBI lineage: Eukaryota > Euglenozoa > Euglenophyceae > Eutreptiales > Eutreptiaceae > Eutreptiella > Eutreptiella sp. 'Long Island Sound 2002'. Next base: position 86,657,669 of record OZ038379.1, on the reverse strand, counting down.
CTACGGCTGACGGTACACCATATCCAGGGAGTGAAGAACGAGTGTGCCGACTACATCAGCCGCAACACCTTCGACGCCCTGATTGGTGCCCGGTCTGAAGCGCTGGCTAAGGAGGCGTTCAGCCGTATGGACGTCCACTTGGACCTCAACATGACGATGATACGCCCCCTGGATGGACTCCAACAATCGGAGTACCTGAAGGAGTTCGGGGATATCTACAAGCGCCTGGAGAAACGCCTTGAACCCCTCCTGGTCAACCAAGACCAGTGGAAGAGGGACAAGAGCTACCTCTGGCACGAGGACCGCATCGTGGTGCCTAGTGACCGAGTCCCAGCGCTGCTGAATTGGACCCATGAGTCCAGCGGTCATGTGGGTGCTGACCGTACCCTGAGGCTGTTCAAGCAGTGGTTCCACACTACGTGGAATGACGACCAACTGCGGAAAACCCTCCAGCCTATCGTGGACAAGTGCCCGTGCAGGTCCTGTAAACCAGGGGATATCAGGGACAGAGGTCTCTACTCGACCCTGCCCATCCCTCACTGTGCTAACAGTGTTCTATACGTGGACTACACGGAGATGCCGAAGTTCGGGGGCTATGACTTCGCCCTCGTGGTAACCTGTGGGTTGACCAGGTTTACCAGGGTGTTCCCATGTACCAAGCACATTACCGGGGAGGAGACTATCAAGATACTCCTGGAGGAGTGGTTTTGTGTCTATGGGGCGCCCAAGGAGATCAACTCCGATGAGGACGTGCGAGTACGCTCAGATACTGGCTGGTACAAGAGGGTCCTGAGATCCCTCAATGTCCAGGTGTCTACGGGGATTCCCTACTCTCACACAAGAAACCCCTTATGTGAGCGACAGATCCGCGTCTTGAAGGAGAACGTACGGATATGGTGCAAAACTGAACGCACCAGGGACTGGGTGAGACTACTCCCCGTCATATCCTTGATGATGAACTCCCAAGAGAGTTCTGCTACTGGCTACTCGCCCCATGAGCTATTCCTCGGGCGCCCGGCTTGGTTCCTACATGCCCCCTATCCAGAGGACACCCATTCTTCTGTGGGTGAATGGGTCCAAGAGCAACAAGCGAAGGTGGACAAGGCGAAGGCTATGCTCCAGAGAGTGAGGGAGCGTCAGTGGAACAAGAAGAACAAGCACCGAGTACCGGCCACCTACCAAGAGGGGGACTGGGTGCTGGTGCACCACAGTCGACTACCCGCCTGGCCACGCTCTACCAGCGATGACCCATACTTCGGGCCGTACAAGATTCTATCAGTGGATGGACACCGTATCACCGTGCGGTGTTCTCCCCATCTAGGGGGGACCCTGGTGTGCGCTGCTCAACATCTGAAGCGCTACCATGATCCTGAAGACCTCTGTGGGGAGGAGTGGGAGCTGAACGACGAGGAAATCGCCGCTCTGGACCTACAAGGGGCTGCCAGCCCTATGGAAGTTGAAGGTGAACTCCCCGACATGAACGCCGAGGAGATGGCTAAGGAGGGCTTCTACCTGGTGAAGTCTGTCCTACGCCACCGCTATCGCCAGGGTTGGCGCTTCCTCACCCTCTGGGAAGGGTTTGGAGTCGCCGAGGCCACCTGGGAGCCCTTCTCTGCATTTGTTCTACCTGAGGGACGCCTAAACTCAGTTCTGGTGGACTACTTGTCCCAGAACAACCTTGGTGAGTTGCTGAGGCTCGCTGAGACGCTTGCCTCCAAGACTAAAGCTAGGGACTGAACCTTACCCTTACCTGCCAAAGCGTATGTGTGAGTGTGCTATTCCTAAGGTCCTGAGGGCAAGCCGCAGAAGTGGTGTCCTAATTATACCCAAGTCTGCACGCTTGCTAAACCTGGAGGGTTGGCTTATTGATGCCACGGGGTACGCCCCGGGTCTCCCCTCCCCTAAGCGCCCAATTTCTGTGCTGGCGCAAAACCTTTTGGGGAATACCCAGCGTACTAATCCAGGTATTGTTTTCCCTACCTATCTGTCTACTACAGGGAGGGGTGGCCAAAAGCTATGAAGGCTTGAAAACGCCGTTTTGCTAAGTGGCCAACACACTGACCTAACCACTGCCACCGCCCACCAACCCTGCTAAAATTGCAGGAAACGGGTGGGACAGTGACACACGCACTACAGGTCCTACACACCCTACAGTAGCACCATCCTGGTGGGCGAGCACTGCGCAACTGGCTCAAGCCCCCACTCAGGACTACCACTCCTACACGCACACTCTACTGGGTGTTGTTGAAGACCGTGTCGTGGGTCCTAGCGACCCTCCTGTGAAATGACAAGAGAACACAGCGCTGCTAAGCAGCTGTGGCCTAACAGGGGACGCCACAACGCGTTTCCCCTGCTAGGGCTTGGAGGGAAGAGGTGCTCTTTGCGTGCACGGCGCAGATGTCGAAGGAGTCGGACTCCCTGCTCTGCCACAGGCAGAGGGGAGTTATTTGTTTGTGTGATCTGCGCCCTTGTTTAGCAGGGCATGAAAAAATGGTATGCTGCTGCACCAATCACCCTACCTGCCCACCTGTAAAACAAAGGCAAATGAAGGGGCGTTTGCGGCGGAGGAACCAAGCCACTCTCCACGTATTATACGCTTCTCAGAGTGACCTATAATACACTGTCCGCAAACACGCTGAAGAATCAGCTACCCCTGTCAAGCAAGCGAGCGTTAAGGGACTCCTCAGGTTCTCTTAAAGAACGTACCGAGGAGCCCCTGGGTAGCCTAAACAAGGTTTACCGTGCGCACTTCGCGTGGCCTACCCTTTAATGCGTGTGTGAATGCGCGAGCATGCACGTGTAGCGTGGGCAAACCTGCCCATCTCAACCTCAATCACGAACTCCACCAGGGGGTGGCCCCACCTGGGCTTACTCACCTTACCTACCGCTGGAGAGAGAGAGCAAGTGAGGGGCGCACGCGAAGAACGTTGCTATGCACTTGTGTGTATGTCTAATCACCCTGATCTGACCTCTAATCATCTGCAATCTTTCTAAACAATCCCTCTATCGCGTCCTATCGTTGTTAGCGCTGCTACAAGACTCGTTCACGGAGACACGAGACGAGCAATGTGTATGCGGCATACGAGACGAGCATACCTGTAGTTTATACCTGATTCATTGAAGTCTTTTCGATTGATTTTCGAATTCTTGAATTTTTGATACTTCTATTAGTGTGGGTGGAATCTGTATGTTTATTTATTAATGTGTGTCTCGTCATTTTCAAGACTACGTGAGACATACGTTTATAATTCCATTATTTCTCCATTTTCCGGCGCTTCGCTAGGAGCCGCTCCTGCGCGCCCCCTTTTTATGCGTAGGAATTTCTTGATTTAAAAAATCTAGAGATGACTATAATTTTTATAAAAATGTGCTTCTGATGCACAATTGGATTCTGCTCAGGTGTGTTGTTTCAGAAAAAATCTAGGCCGTCATTTGACGGATTTTGATGTCGTCGCTTCGTTTTTGCGTGGATTCGTCCATAATTCTCCCATTCCTGCCTCTGCAGATACCCACGCGCAGCCTCGCTGAGTAGGCCGTGTTCTGGCCGAAACGCAGCAGCCTGGAGAGACTGAGCAGAACCCAAGACCCCACCAAGGGGCAATTTAATTTTTTCACGACTCCCTTCGCCCTAAGACAGGTCACAGGTCGCCAGCAGGTTTACGAGAACCCATGCGAGTGTGTATATTGTGTCTTGCGTTGGGTTTGTGTAGCGCTGCGTCTTGGAGGGAGGGATGCACATGCACATGTTTTGGCATGCTCCCAAACTAACCCAACCAAGCCACAGGAGCCCCGGCAGCGCCATGAGCGCTGAGTCTTCTGTAGGAAATGTTACAAACAGAGCAGCAAAAGAGCGCCAGCCATGGTGAGCGCTCATTTTTCAGTGTGAGGGAAACTATAGGTATTCCCAAGTAGATGTGGAAACCAAGGAAAGGCCAAGAAGAATTCCCTTTTTCCTAAAATGCGACAGTGGTGGCCACCACAGCACAAGGGGGGAGTAAGAAAAAGTGCTTTTCCATTGCTTTGAGGCATACTCTAGTTGTATTAGAGATGCACTGAGCATCCAGGCAATTCTTTCTTAGTATTGGTCCCACCAAAAGTGGTGATAACACATTTTGACCTATGGAACCAAACACCCAATCAGGATATGGAGTGGACCCCTTAATCCCCTTTCAATGTGAAGCAAATCATCTTTTCCTGAGTTGACTGAGAACTGACATATCCAAGGCAGAGCCTATGAATTTATCTATGTTTTTCCATGAATTCTTAGCTATCCTAGTGGTATGCACCCTAGGGGGCTGGGCACCCCTTTTTGAGAGGTCCTGGGTTCAATTCCTGGTCAGCCTAGCTAAGTAGGAAGATCCCATGGGACATGGCAGTGACCTCATCGCCACATGCCCTGCCACCTCAGCACATATGGGACCCAAAACAAAGAGTGCACATCTCCTGAGATGGCACTATAGAGAGAGAGTGACCATGGGGCAGTTTTCCAACTCTTTTCCAAAACAATTTAGCTATCTTTGTGAATATGCATTCCGATTTGACCTGAGTTGCATTTTCTGTGAATATCCTTTCATCTTTCACTGTTTACACTGCAGCCCTTCATGCTTTGATCCTGATTCTCTTCTCCCTGCACACCTCTGGCTTGGGTTATCCTGGATTGACTCTATTTCTGCAAACAAAAGGTTTTCATCTCCAAAAACAAGCAGCAGGAAACCCTACACCAGCAGCAAGCAGCAGGAGAGACAAAAACACATTGCTGAAACCACTATAAACCTTTCTCCTGCCCCTGGCCCAGTGGGTCGGCCGGGTCGCCCCAGTGTGTCCAACCCATGGGGTGTTGGTTATTTCCTGTCCCTCGGCCGCCCTACGTGTGCGCGGTGTACCAGGCCTCTTGGCTCCTGTTCACCGGTGTGCTCGCGTGGTTTGTTGTGTTGTGTCTGCGGTGTCCTGGGCCGCTTGGCTCCTGTTCACCGGTGCGCCCGCTCGGTGTGTTGTGTTGCGTTCGCGGTGTCCTCGGCTCCTTGGCTTCCGTTCACCGGTGTACCCCCTCGGTGTGTTGTGTTGTGTGTGCGGTGTCCTGGGCCACTTAGCTCCTGTTCACCGGTGCGCCCGCTCGGTATGTTGCCTTGCGTGCGCGGTGTGCTGGGCCACTTGGCTCCTGTTCACCGGTGTGCCTGCTCTGTCTTTTGGTTTTGTTTGTGCGGTGTCCTTGGCCACTTGGCTCCTGTTCACCGGTGTGCCCGCTCGGTGTGCCGTTTTGTGTGTGCGGTGTCCTGGGCCTCATGGTTCCTGTTCACCGGTGTGCCCGGCCGTGGTGTCCCGTCCCTTTGTTGCCCTCGGGGCACGTGTGTGTGTGGTGTCCTGGCCCTTGTGGCGCCTGTTCACCGGTGTGCGCGCTGTCTGCGGTGCGTGTGTGCCGTTGGTGGTTGTGTCCCTCTTCCTCCCCCCCTAGTTTTCGTTTTTTTGTCTGTTTTTTTTTCTTTTTTGAAATCTAAAAAAAAGGGGGGGCGGGCGTACACTGCAGGCACAGGCACCGACAGCTGGTGCAGCGCTGCAACAGTGTTGTGTTCTCTGGCGTGTGTCGTCGGTGCTTTGGCGGCGGTCGCGCCCCAGGGGTGCGGCTCGCGCGTCCTGATGTACACGGGTATGGGTCAGGGTGGGTTTGGTTAGGTGCCTCTTTGCTTCTGGTGCTTGCTGGTTGGGCGGCTGTGTGGGCTGTGGGTGCGGGCTGTGGCAACGTTGCTCCCTCGGCGAGCCTGGTTAGGAGTCAAGGGTTAGCGGTTTTGGGGTGTGGCTCAGGTTTGATTTGTGTTGGGGCTTTGGCTAAGTTAGGCGGTTGTGACCGTTGCGGGCTGGGGTGCGGTGCCTTTGGGCGTAGCGGTGCCCGTTGCTGTGTGCGTTGGCGTTCTTTGGCTTCCGGTTCGCTTGGTGTCTTCTGGGCGGGGCCTGGCGTGGCGCCCCGCGGCGGTGGTTGGTTGGGTAACGGGGTTAGGTGGCGGCGCTGCTGGCTGGGGGTTCGTCGTGCTGTGTGGCGCGCAGGGCTCCTGGAGTGCTGTGGGTGCCGCCGGTGTTGGTGCGCCGACGCTTGTGGGGTGGCCAGAGATTGTGTGTGTGCGGGGTTGGGCTTTGGGTGATGTCCCACAGGCGGATGCCGTCCCGCTGTGTCTCCTGGAGGGTCTCCCGCAGGCACCTGAGGACATACGGGTGGGCCTGGGGCGCGGGGAGGTTGCGGGGGTGGACTCATAGGGGGTGGAGGGCATTGGCCAGCATGGCTTCCCATGCGGCCTGCGGCATCCACCCCCCCCCCCGCCGGCTGGAGGCGGCAGTTCTCCACCGACCCCTTGCGGGGCCGCTGGACCAGGCCCTCGAGGGAGGGCTCTGCCCGGGCCCACTTTCGCAGCTCCCAGAGCTGCGTGTGGGCCCAGTGCCGCCACCACTGTCCCTGGGCGGGGCCGCGGTCTTGGGCGGAGGAGTGGGTGCTGGTGGGTGTGACGGGGTCGTGGGGACTGGTGGCGGTGGCGGGCCTGGGGGATTCCTCATAGTCCTGTGCCGTGGGGGTGCGCGGGGAGTGGGGGCGCGGGCGGATGTGCACTCGCGGGTATGCGCGCACCGTCTGCGCGACGGGGTTGGGCTGGGACTCGCGGCGCCGGCGGTAGCGGGGCATGTGCTGTATGTGGGCTGACATCGAGGGTTGGTAGGGGGGCGGGGACGCTGCTGGTGGACCCTGGAGTCGTTCTGGTCCGGTGGGGCGCGGTCCCTGGGCCTGGGGTGCGGGCTTTGAGAGGTGGCGGGACGAGGTGCGTAGCGCTTTGACCGTGGTGCGCTCTCACATGAAGGTGGTCGCGGTGGCCTCGGTGACGGTGGGGGGGCGCCGTGCTGGGCGCTGCTGCGTCCGGTCCTGGGATGGCTGGGGCTGAATGTCATAGAGGACGTCCTCGGGGGGTCGGGCTCGCGCTGCCGTCGTGGCGGCGGGGCTGGGCTTAAGCTTTGGTTTGGCTGCGGGTTGCGGCCGCGGCGCGCCAACGGGTTTGGGCGGCTTCTTGGCGGCCGTCTTGGGTTTCGGCCGGGCTGCGGGCGCGGGCCTCGTCTGGGAGTGGGCCTTGGCGGCGGCGGGGTTGCTCGCGGTGGGGACGGGTTTGGGGGCCCGTTTGGGAGGTTTCCACGCGGTTTGCGGGGTGGAGTGCTGGATGAGAACGTGGTGGTGGTGGTGGATGAGGTGGTTGTGGTGGTGGAGTTTGTGGAGTTGGAGGCGGAGGAGAGGGCCCTAGGGGACGGCGGAGTGCTCTGGGCTGCGCAAGCGGGCGTAGGATGCTGGGTCCTGCGAGTAGTGAGAACGAGGGTGCGGGTCGGGGCACCGGGCGTGTGCGCGCGCTTTCCCTGGTCACCTGTGCGTGCTGGTGCCGGTGTAGGTGCATGTGGCGGTGTGGTGGTGTTATCTCGGCTGTGTGGGCACGTGGGTTACCCGGGGGGTGTCCATATCCGCTCCAGGATGCGTGGGTGCGTTTGCTGGAGGTAGTCGAGGGTGCGGAAGAAGCATCGCTGGATGCCGGGCATGTCCTCCTCCATGAGGTGGGGGTAGTTTTGGGTCGGGGTGTGTGGGGCCCGGCCAGAGCAGCGCCATGAGGCGGGCTGCCACCATGTACGGACAGAGCTGTAGGGAGGTGGGGCGTGGAGGGGTTGGTCCCTTGCGGTTCGGGGGGGCCTTACTCTGCTGGGGGCGCAGCGTGACCTTCCGCAGCCACCGGTCCCCGGGCATCCCCCAGGTCCGTTGGGTCCACTTGCCAAGGCAATACATCGCCCTACCAAGGCCCTGGTTGCCGCTGCGGATGTAGAGCAGCGTGTCCAGGGACTTGCGTTCCCACGTGCCCCAGAGGTGGGGGTCGTCCGGCTCGTCCCCCCTGGTGTACGTGTCGAGGCCTGGGTTGTGTGGGGGGGGGGGGCGTAGTTGGCGGGGAGGAGGGAGTCGGTGCCGTGCACCACCCAGTGGCAACTGGTGCGTGGTAGTGGGTGGTGGGGAGGTTGTAGTGCAGATTGTACATGAGGGTCATGTACGTGGAGGGGTTGGCTGCCGGTCATCGGGGGTGGGGATTTCCCCCGGGACTAGTGCCTGGAGTTGCTCAGGGGCGTGAGCGCTGTCACTAATCCCATTCATCACCGCGGATTCTAGCTGCTTGCAGCAAAGCTGAGAGGCGGCAATCACTGGCACTTACAATTGAGTAAAGCCCTAGATGAGGATCGAGTGTATCTTCAGCTCCTTCGGCTCCACCCTGAGTGACTTCACATCCTTCAAAGTGTGAACTTTAGAAAACTCATACGTGGATCCAGATGGACCACTGGAGCCTCGCCCTCAGAAAAGGACAATGCCGATCGACGTTCAACTCGCAGCACCACCAGTCCAGCATCCCGTCCTTCTAGCCAAGCTCCGGCTTCTCGGGTATCCACCGTCGACAACTTCACCAATTGTGACCAGAGAGACGATTACGACAAACAAGCAAGTCCAGCCCCATCATCACATCGACCAAGCTACAATCTATCAACTTTTGCAGGCGGCTCGAAAGGCAAAGGACGCGAAGGAGGAGACAAAGAAGGCGGCAAAGGAGCTTCCAGTTACATACCCCAGTGTGTGCCCCCCCCCGAGGGACATTCGCCGAAATTGCACCAAGTGGTGGAGTCATCATATCGGGAGGCATGACCAAATTAGGGTTACGCGAAGGGCCCTGGCAAACATGCCTGTCCTGACGTTGACCTTGGAGGGAGGACCTCCAACCAAAATCGCACTCAAATCCTATAGGATACCAGGGTATCCTCCCCAAGACGATGCCGAGTACCTCCGAGTGCTATGTATGCCCTGTGAGTCTGATGACTGGTCCAAACCTGAGTCAGAGGAATGGTTCAACTCGGATGCCGAGTGGTCCGACCCACATGAGCAGGAGGACGTCAACTGTTTTACGGGATATGACTGAATCAACCCTCTTGTTCCGTTCAGTGCTCGAAAGGCACAAAGCTGTAATGGGAGTGTGCCCATAAGGCTAAAAGCTGTTGTATTTGACAGCAGAGCACTGCTTTGCAGCGCTGAGGCTATATTCGGCCGCCTTTTGGCACCAGAAGGACAGATCGCGCGCAGGCATGGATTGCGTGTGAGTTCATGATACAGACAATGAACAGAGCCGATAAATACCGTTTTATATTGCGTCTGTTATTGTTTTTATTATTGTCTGTGATGCTGCAGTGCCTTCTCATTTATTACAGGCACTTTCAGCATATTTAATGAACTCGTCAGCAACTCGATCAATATTCAACTAAGCAGTTCGTCTTCGTGTGCCACCATGGTTGCGTGGGGTTTGCTGTGAGCACAGTGCGACTATTTCATTTTACGGTGAAGAGCAAGGTTTTGCAGCTTGGTCAAGAGAGCAGGGTTTGGCGGTGAGATCAACTAAGAAGTTTTGTGTGTTCGGCACTTTGCAGCATATTTCAAGAATAAAAAAAAAACCAGCTTTGGTCAAACTTTTATAATAAGAAAGAAGACAGGAAGCAAGGTTTTATTACAGTTCATTAAAATGCCTGATGGACGAAGACGAGTCTGCGCTCGAGTTTGGGACAAATTCAGGGTATGTTGGGACCATACGGCAGTTGGCGAAAGAGAGCAAACAAGAGGATTTGAGCCGTGAGGTGCAGGCCTGGGTGGATGATAGCTGGAGTTGGCTGCACGGAGGACGTACGCCGCACGAGGCACGTGGATAGATTGCAGAGCAAGAGTTCAGCGAGCGGATGGTGCTACTGGAGCGTTTGGTCATCTTGCTGTAGCCCTTTTTGCGACAGTGTGCGACGGCAGCTTTCTGGCAGGGCCAGGATTCGTTGCGCAGCGTGCAGCCCGACGTGTCAGCGCTGCTGAGCAACTCCAACGCGGTGCACGATGCTGTGGAGCAGTTGCGGCGCCAAGTGGAAGCGCTGCGCATGCCTGCGGTCCAGTCTCACGGAAATGAAGAACCTCAGTCTCCTGTTTGTGTTGCTGTGGCGCCAAGCGCCCCTGGGAGCAGCTCTTCGCCAAATTCATCGTTGGGGAGCGCTGATGCTACGCCGCAGTTGAGTCCCAAGGGCAAACGAGGATGACGTGCTGGACAAGCAGTGCGCCGACGTCAGGCAGCACAGTCCTTGCTGGAGATATTGGACGGCATCGCGGCGCCAGCCAAAGGCGCTCGACACTCAAAGGGTCAAGGCGCTGTAAGCGCCATGTTGCTACCTGAGGCGCTGCATGCGCCAAGCCACGTGGGCCTGTTAGGCGCTGGGCACTTTGTTCAGTGCCAGTGGTCAGTGGCGAGAGCAAGGCGTCCACGACAGGGCTGCTGCTCTCACAGTGAGCAGTGGCGTTGCTGAAGCGGTACCCAGAACCTATGGCCCATGGCCCGGAGGCCTGTGAGCCGTCACACCCGTTATGGCCCATGACCCGGAGGCCTGCAAGCCGTTGACACCCGTGCGGAAGCCGTTGACACCGGCTATCCCTGTTCTCTAACCCGCGAAATCTGGAATCCGATTTCTAACCAATAAATCGATGTAGAACTACCGTGATTTTTTTGTCTCAGGCGATTTTCGGTCGGAAATCGGTGAAATACCCGGTTTCTACCGCGATTTCCAATTGTCGTGAAATCGCCGCCTGATGTCGCCTGTTCGCGCGCCTTCGTCGCTTCTCCGTGGCGAGTTTTGTGATTGACTTTTCTCGAGTACCTGTGAGGTTCTGAGAGAACTTAAGGGCTGAATCTAGAGGGTATTTAATGTACTTTCATCTGGTGTGTTCACCAGAATTTTTCGCCGTTGCGTTTTCGAGAAAATCAGCACGCAAGGCTTTCCGTCGATCGTGCGAGCTCATGCTTCTCAAGGACCATGAGTTCGCACGGAACCCTACATCTCCCCCCTATGTCTCTCATCCATGCCCCTTTCACGCGGGCATATCATCTTCCTTAGGGAAGCGGGCAATGGCGGTGTTTTAGGCAGCCTATGGGTCTCGCAAACCCAAGTCGTTTGCGTGCGCAAACGCTAACTTTGTGGCCTTGTGAGCATGAACGTTAATGACCGAACACAATGCTCACAAGACCAAAAGCCCGAGGCCATTTTCGTTTTTCGAGCCAACTCAACGATGGCTCCTCGCAATTCAATGCGTACCAAAACGCTATTTTCAAAAGAGGGCAAGTTTTGGTCGAAAATTAGGCCAAATGGCCAAACCCCCGAGGCTCGTACTCGAAGCCTATGGGGAGTTGAGCCTCGAATTAAGGCAATATGTAAAGTAGAGACCACGAAAGACATCGTGGATGGCTTGGTTTAATTTTCAAAACCTTGTCTTCTATTTTATATAATTTCGCCTTGTGAGCACGCGTGCCACATTGCCTCTTTGCACACGCGCTCATATGCAAGCACTAATGACACGAGTGGTCGGGAACAATCTAACCATAGTGTGCATTTTTGAAAGCACCTACTATGGGCCTACTCCAAAAGTGTTTACTCATATTTTTGCTCCTCAAGGTCCCAAAGATATGTTCATGCCAATATCGCCGATATATGCACTTTTTCCCATAAATAGGGTGCTTCAAGGATTGAGGTGTTAAAAATGATTTCATTATGCTTTGAACCTCAACCCTTGTTGCAAAAGGGAAGCAAAGCTTCGGTTTGCATCTATGCAAAAGCCCGAGGCTCCTTTCTCTTGCGATACGGAGACACGATATTTGGAGGGACCACTTTTGGGTTAATTTTGGCCGTTTTGCCCAAAATGGCCACAAGCTCCTTCTCCCCCTGATTTCACCCCCGAGGTTGCGTGCGCCACCTGACCAAGGGTAAGGGCAATTCGGAGAGGGCACATAAACCCACATCGTCTGGGGTGTTTCCCCATGTGGCCTCTCCTCTCGATGGGAGAGTTGTGAGTCACCCAATTTGGGGTATGTTGCCATTCTGCCCCATTTGTGTGTCATTTTCCCTCCAAGGGGGAAAATAGCTAGAGGCGACCATGAGGGTTGGCAAGTGGCATAAATTGGGACCTAAGTCCCATGTGTCTATAGCATCCTTGGTTGAAAGGATCCTCGCCGTGGCCATGGAGATATGGAATCATGAGTGCGGGCCATTTGGGCCAAATTTCGCTGTTTTTGCCATTGTGTGCCATATTGGAATTACCATGTTTCCATGGGGCACGGAATCTAGCCAGGAAGGAGTGGCGATTATTGTAGCATATGACCAAGGGTTGAACGCCACTGAGTTTCGTATTTGCTCCTCCGGCTCATCCGGAGTTATTCAACTTTTGGTGCGATCCATGATCCCCCCCTACGCACCGCATGTTGCTTTCTGCCCCGTCCGTGTGGTTATCCCCTCGGTGAACAGTAAGCAGCCGGCGTGACAGCAAGCGATAACCCAGGGCATGGGACCAAAGGGGATATCAAGGGTTGTGAATCAAGGCTTAGCGCGTCAATATCGCCAAGGTTTCCTACCCTGGACGGTTGCCCGAGACGGCCGATTTTGCCATTTCGGGCATCCTGACCCCACTTGGCGAATCCGTGGTGCCCTGATGCCGGGACCTCAGAGGGAACCAGGTTGGGTGAGGGCTCCAGGGAGTTCGTACTCGAAGGGCATAGGGTCAGTTGCCTCGTCCCTACGTCTGGCGGGTCCGGACGAGGGGTCAATTTTGGAGATTTTTGAGCTAATTTAAGTTTGGGCTGAAACAGCCCATTTTCAGCTACCAACTCCTAGGGGATAATGGCGGGGCCATATCTCTGGCTCAGAGAGGAGTTGGGACCTGCCGTTACGGGAGCATAGGGCGCCTCTGTCGGTTGGCTTTGGAGCCCCTTGGTTCCCAGGAACTCGCCTGTGGCTGGGCGAGACACCTCCCCCAATGGCAGGGTTTCAGGGTCCGGACTGAGCAGGGCATGGGTTGTGTTTGAGCCCCCGCCCCCACCAGCCGCTGAGAGGGTCGGACCTGGGATTGGGATATGAGTTGGGACTGAGTGTCTATTGTCCTGTGATCCCCTTACCCCAGTGCAGTCTTCACCCCATATGTACATATCCTGATGTGTTGCTGTACATCCTTTTCTTCCCTTGTTTCAGAGTGGCAAGGATCCTGAAACGCTTTGTCACATGACATGAGCGCATTGATGCCCCTGTGAGCGTAGTGCTTTGCCTGCCTGCTCACTTGCGCGTGTCCACCGCAGCGTCCCGTGGCCAGGCCCCCCACGGGAACGCGTCAAAAGCGTTTCACCGTCGCGGGGTTACCCATCCCTCGCGTGCCACTCGGGGCCACCAACCCCGAGCAGCACGGCCCAGCAGCTCGCAGCTCGCAGCTCGCAGCGCCGCCCAGCGACAGCGCCGAGTTCGTCACGGAGCCCGCAGCGCCGTCCAGAGCATCGCCCTGACCGCGCCGCGACCGTGAAGGAGGTGCACAGACCAGGACTCCTGCATCAGTGAGTCCCATCGGCCGACCAGCAAGGCTGCGTCAACCACCTCCACAACCACCGGCTGACCAGCACCAGCCGCACTCCCAGTCCAGTGCTGCAGCACCCGCCTCAACAAACAGCACCAGGACCAGTTCGTTGAGCGGAACGAGTGCATACCAAGGACCTCAAGACCAACTACGCCCCCGCTGCCATGGTAAACTGGCAAGAAGCGGGTAGAGTGTGGCCGCGGCCCCACCCCCGTGCAGCGCACCTACTGCGTGGGTTGGTTTGGGACCAGCACTACCGCCACAGCCACCCCCAGTGCGAAGGCGGCATGCCCGGGAGCTTCGAGCTCCGCACGGACATGGCCCCCGACCACCTGCAGGCCGTCGAGGACTGGCTGCGGGAGGAAGGGTTTGCCTTCCGCTTCCACCAGAGGCGCTGGAGGACCTGGACCCGGCCGGACAGGCCCGGCGAAGGGCTGCGCCCCGACGGGATTGAGGAGGACGAGAACTCCAACGAGTACCCGTCGGGCGCCTCGATCAATGTCTCCATGTGGGACATGATCGAAAAGAACTTCCCGGAACCGGGGAGGGAGCGCAGGCTGCAGGGCAGCAGCAGCGCGTCTCCGGGGAAGGAGAAGCGGTCCGCCGGGGACAGGAAGCGGGACCGGAAGTGGCGGGAGTACCAGGAGTCCCTGGCCGCCGAAGCCGCCCAAGGCGCCAAGGGCGGAACCCCAGCCCCAAGTCCCCAACGGGCCAATGGCGGTCACCACCCCGGCCACGCCACCCTTGGCGACTTCATCCAAGTCGCCAAGCAGACCCAGGCCAAGCCCCGTCCGCTGCTCCTGAGGAAGTCAGGCCCCAGCAGCGACGTGGAGTCGGCCCACCGCGGGAGGATGCCGGCCGACCAGGCCAGCTCCAGCAGCAGCGTCGCTCCCGACCATAGGGACGTGGCGCGCGCCTGTGAGCGCGCCTGTGGGGTGCCCTGCAACCTTCGGGTTGCCCGGCAACGGGCCAAGCAGCACAGCGCTGCCGTGGAGGGCGCCGTCGGCATCGCCCAGCAGGAGGCTGCGGAGTGGGCGCATGGCATGGCCATCCACGCCCAGACCGTGGCGGCCATTGCGGCCGGACTCACGGCCGTAGCCGCCCATGGGGCAGCGACTGCCCAGGTCAACGGTGAGTTGGCGGCAGCCGACGAGGAAGCCCGCCTGACGCAGGAGGCCATTGCCTGCAAGGAGGCCGAGGTGAGGGCGCTGGAAGAGGCGCTTGCCCAAGAGAGGGCAAAGAAGGAGGCGGAGGAAAGGGCCCACGCCGAAGCGACGGCCAAGGCCCAGGCGGACGCCGCCAAGAAGGACGCCATCGAGGCCGCGCGACGGAAGGTCGCTGAGGAGAGGGCCAACCCGGAGGCGAAGCTGGCGGCGTTGGAAGCGGACAAGGCTCGGCTGCAGCAGGCCCGGGAAGCCGAGGCGGCTCGTGCCCGGGAGGAAGCCGAAGCGCGAGCTGCCGCAGCCACGGCCGCCGCAATGGAGGAGGCAGAGGCCAAACTCCGCCGCGAGACTCCCCCGGGAGGATCACGAGTGGAGACGCTTCGAAAGCTTTTCGAAGGGGACGCCTCCTCCAGGATGACGCTGGACGAGGCCGACACGAGCAGCAGTCGGAGCAGTGGCCCCACCGCCCACCGACGGAGGAAGGGGAAGGGGAAGACCTCCGAGAGGCCACGGAGGCCAGCGGGCGGACAACCCCATGACAGTGACCCCTTCTTCACCGCCAGCGACGGGGATGAACGAGGCCGCCGACATCGCCAAGTGGTGGCTTGGACAAGCGGAGGAGGCGGAGACGTCCCCATGGAACCGGAAGGTGAGGATGAGGATCTCCCTCCTCCCTACCGGAGCTCGGAGTCTTCCGAGACCGATACGCCCAGGTGGGGCGACATGGACGAGGATGACGACATGGACTTCGGCATCACGAAGAAGCGCCAATCCTCGGACCCACCGAGGCGACCCGGCGGAGACCCACCGGGACCCCCTGGAGGAGGACCATCAGGACCCCCTGGAGGACGCCCACCAAGTGGACCCCCTGGAGGCGGACCACCGTGCGGGGGAGGACCACCTGGACCAGGCGGACCCGGCGGAGGCCCTCCTGGAGGACCCCCTGGGGACCCCAACGACCCACCAGGGAACGGCGACCCGGATACCACCTGGCGACGGATTGTCTACCTCCGCAGGAGGGTCCAGTTCCTCGAGCGCGAGGTAGACACGGGCAAGGGCGAGATGACTCGCATCGCCAGGGTCGCCGCGCGCGCGCAGAGAGAGCTGGACATCGCCAGGGGCGAGACCAAGTCGCTGAACAAGGTCATCAGCGGCCTGCAGCAGAGGCTGGACGCGCTGGAAGCCCGTGGGAGCGTCGGCAGGGACCACCCACCCCTGGAGTCTCGCTCGTCGGACGACGGCTGGGGACCCTGACCAGGTCCAGGCAGACCCCACGCCCCCGGCGGAGCCCCCAGGAGTCGCCCCAGCGCCAGTGCCCCCTCTCTCACCGCCCCCTCTCACCAAAGCGCGGGCCGCCGCAACGAGCGCGTGCCGCCCGGCAGTGGCAGTGAGGATTGGCGTGATGAGTGGCTCAGTTCGGACTACCACAACAGCCGCGCTCCACCGCGGACGCCTGTACCCCACCGACGCCCGGCACCAGCCCCGGAGCCAATCCCAATGGCTGGAGGACGTTATGGTGGACTCAGGGATGAGGTCCCCGGAGGAGACGTGGAGTGGGACGTCGGCGGAGGTGAGGACCTGGATCTGGACCTGGAGGAGTTCGACATCAGCCCGCCGCGTGGTGTACGACGGGAGGCCGCTGAACGCAGCCGCCGGCGCCGTGATGAGGAGGCATACATGGAAGGAGTACGGCGTGAACATCTGGGTTCAGCGTACATGGAGGAACCGCGGCGTAGCCACAGGGATTCCATGGAGGAGATGGACGTGGCGGCCGTGGGAGTCCGTAGGAGAGGCCGATGGGAACCTCGGTCGACCTCGCGGCCGGCGTTCATGGTCTCTAAGGCCGCGGATGCCGCCGTGTGGGAAGACTTGAAGGACATCAAACCCCCCATGTACGACGGCAACCCCCTCAACCTCGACCGCTTCTTGGAGAAGCTGGACGATTGGGAGGTAACCGTTACTGAAGACATGCATCCCGCTGATGCGGAGAAGTATGTCTTCAGACGGTTCAGGTACCGCCTGCCGGAAGTGCTCGGAGAGCTATACTTCGTGGCGACCAAGGAGGGGAAAATCAAGACCCTCAAGGAAGCCAAGAAGTGGCTCAACGAGCAGGAGCGGGTGGACGCTCCGCAGGTGGCTGCCAAGCGGTGGAAGTCCATCAAGCTTCAGCATGATGGACGGGACATTCGCCTACGGGACTGGCGAGACTTCCGAGGGCATTACACCTTCTTCCGCCGCAACGTGGAGGACTGGAACGAGGGTGACGAGCAGGCTCGCCTGCTCTCCATGCTGCCGGAAGCATGGATCAAGAGGGTCACCAAAGAGGAAGCCAAGAGGGCCAAGTCCAACCACACGGTCAAGATGATGCTCCCCAAAGAGTATCATACGAACGTGGTGGCTTGGACGAGGAAGAACGTGGCCCGGGATGTCAAACGGCACTCCCTGCGGAACGCTCTCCTCATCACCGTCTTGGGCGATCGCGAGAAGACCGCGATGTGGCGCCTTGACGAGTGTGAGCTGAGCGGCCAGACCATCCGTCTGCAGGCCATCCCGGCGCGGATGAGTTGCGACGAGATTCTGGAGTGGGTTGGCGAGGAAGTACTCAAGGAGTACCGAAACCTCCACCACACCCGCGGGTTGAGGCCCGGCGACCGCGACGTCAACTACGTTGGCGAGGGATCTGGCGGTGAAGCTGCCAGGAACCCAGCGGGAGCCGGCGGCGATGAGACTCTCGTCGACGATGACGACGACGATGAGCCCGCCGAAGTGGCCGTTTGTGCCTTCGTGGCCAACAACCTGAGCGCGGGGAACAAACCGGGAAACTGGAAGCCCCTGCAGCAGGGTTGGAGAAAGAAGGAGAAGAGGGACCCTCGCCGCATTGGCGACCCTCCGCTGTCCTTTGCAGAGTTCATACGAGCTCACCCTCAGGGCTGTTTCGTGTGTTATGGGAGGAAGCGAGGCTTCAACCATGACCACCGAACATGCCCGGTCCACCAGGCCGACACGGAGGCCTACAAGAAGGCGCACGGGTCCAAGAAGCGTGCACCCGCGGGTATCCGGGAGGCCAAAGTGGAGGTGGACAAGGAGGAGCTCTCCAAGCTGGTGTCGCAGGGGACCGAGTTGGCCAAGGAGATCCAGGAGATCAAGAGGAACTGGGTCCCCAGGTCGGACAACAAGAACAAGGAGAACAACCAGAACGACCAGAACACGGACAAGGACAAGAAGCCTACTCGTAAGGGAAGGAAGAAGGGCGTCAACGAGGTTGATGCGGAGGAGAACACCCCTTCTTCCACAACCGACGCCCCCTAGCGGAGCCCCTGCAGCCAAGGGCCCCAGCTAGGGCGGTCGCAGGATGGTGACGTGGGAAGCGCCGAACCATCCCAGTCGGGAGTCGATAAGCACAAGGGGACTGCCGCGGGCGGAAGGCCTGGTCCGGCACCCAGTCGCGGAGGCGGGGTGAGGGCAAGTGAAGGCACGAACCCTTGCACCCGTCCGTCCTCCGCGACCAAGAATGTGTTTGATGTACTACAAGATCTATCTGAGAGTATCGGAGGATCACCCGGACCGCAGCTGGATGCTGCAGATGGGCAGCCTGAGCCCATTGTCCACGACCTGCACCAGTCGCTTGTCGAGCTTCTGGAACGGCCGGAGATCCTGAGCCTGCACGCCGTGCGCCGAGTTGGGCGTGAGCGGCAGTTGCACCTTAAGGTCCGTGCCTTATGCGGGGAAGTGGAAAAGGTTTTCGACGTGTTGGTCGACACGGGAGCTCAAGTCAGCTTGGTCAAGGCTGGCCTACTTCCGCCAGAGTGTTTGACCGACAGTCGGAAACCTGTCAGGCTGAAGGTGGCGAACGGCCAGTACATGGTGGGAGGCACGAAGGAAGCGGCCATTGGGCTGCAGTTCGTGAACCATCGTGAGCTGAGCCGCCCAGACCTCGGCAAGGAAATCCTCCTGCACGGTCGCTTCTACGAGGCCGAGATGGACTGGGACATGATCGTTGGGTACGACTTCATGATGGAGACGGACTCCGGCGTTCTCCCGGCCCAGGCCTCGATGACCCTGTACCAGGACGACCAGCTCTCGTGGCTATCGTCACCTGAGCATCATGTGGAATGCCAATGGATCCACCCGGAACGCAATCAGCTCGAAGTGGCCGCGCTGGACACTGAGCCAACTGGTCCTGCAAACCAGGAGTACGGCGTAAGGCCGGAAGTGGCGAGCCGAGTTGTTGCGGACCTGGGAGCTTCGGATCTGGCCCTGGATGCGTTCTCTTCACGAACCTCCGGCAATCTGCGGGTTTGTGAGAAGTACTGGAGCGCACAAGACTCCGCGTGGAAGAAGCACTGGGGTCCGCATCAGGGATTGATGTGGATCCATTGCCCCCGTTGGGACATTCCAAGAGCGATAGCGAAGATTCGCAAGGACCGCTCCAAGGCAGTGCTGGTTGTTCCTATGGGATGCACCGAGGAGGAAAGTACCCGACATTGGGTAGCCTCATTGACCAACATGACCTTAAACAAGGTCGTCCTACCGGCTGGAGAGAGTATCTATCAGGACGCTAAGGGACAGCCCATGCCACCCCAGAGATGGCCAACGGAACTCCACTATGTGGATGGGGGCCTTGATCAGGCGGACGCCACGGAATTCGTGTGTGTCAACCGCATCGTAGCAGAGCCCTGGCGGCAATGCTTTGCGGTTCCCCCTGTTGACATCGGAGAATCGGAAGACCCCCTCACTGAAGAGGAGCTGGATCTGGTTCAGGGGTATATGGATCAGCCCTTTCACGACTGGGGTAGCCAGCGTGACGGCAAGGGCCAGGACAAAGACTGGTGGGAAGTGGACTCAATCGTCTCCGGTTCCTTTGATGGGAATACCTTCGTACAGAGGGTGCTTGATCACATGTCCAGCCAGAACGAGCCGCCTGGCGGTAACCCACCCACCTACGGCGATCTATTCCGAGGCAAGACCAGAGATGGCCCTTTGGGCCACCTGGGAAGACCGCCTGAGCCGAAGACAAGCGGGGTTGCTACCCCTCAAGTAAGCTCCGTGGTCCAGGTGCCCGGAAAAGCCAAGGCGGAGTCCGATGATTGCCTCAAGATCCAGGCGTTGAGGGCCAGGCTGAAGCAGAAGTATGGGGATACCTTCTTCAGCGGGAAGCCTGTGTTTCCCCCACCGGTGCGTGGACCGTATGGCGAGGCCAAGATACGACTGAAGCAGGAACCCCGTGTGTATCGTCACCGGGAGTTTGCCCTGAGGGGCGAGAGGAAGGAGGCCATGGAGAAGATCCTCCGTGACTTCATCCAGAGAGGCTGGCTTGAGCCGTGCCACTCCGAGTGGGCCTCTCCGTGCTTCGTCGTCCCCAAGAAGGTGGCCGGTGAGTGACGGCTCGTGGTCGACTACCGCGGCCTAAACGCCCAAACGCAGCATGATAGCTATACGCATCCCCTCATTGAGGACATGCTGCAAAAACAACACCGGCGGAGGATCTTCACGGTGATTGACCTGAAACATGGTTATCATCAGATGCCTCTCGCCGAGGAGTCCCGTGCGTGCACAGCCATGAGCACCCCACTCGGACCTCTCCAGTGGAAGGTGATGCCCATGGGCGTTACCAACGGCAATGCGGCTTTTCAGCGGATGCTGGAGAACCTGCTTGAGCCGGTGCGTGACTGTGCGGACCCCTTCGTGGACGACGTGATCATCGCGTCCGGGGACCCCAGTATGAGCTATGAGGAGCTCCTGGAGGCACATGAGAGGGACGTCACTCGTGTGCTCGACCTTCTGGTTCGGCACAAACTCACGGGCAGCAGTGACAAGACCACCATTGCGGTAAGCGAGGTGGTCTTCACTGGCCACGTAGTCGGGAACGGGCAGCGAAAGCCCATACCTGGCAAGGTGGCTGCGATTGAGCACTGGGAAAAGCCCAAAACGGTCTCTGAGCTACGGGCGTATCTGGGGTTCTGCAACTACTACTCGGGGTATATCAAGATGTATGCCGAGTATGCAGCCCCCATGACGACCATGCTCAAGGGCAACCGAGAGGAGACCAAAAAGGGGTCCAAGAAGGCTCTGGTCTGGACAGCTGAGTCCGACCGTGCCTTTGAGGGGATGAAGCAGGCGCTGCTATCCGCAGTGGGTCTGCACCTCGTGGATCCCGACCGAGGGTTCGTCCTGCGCAGCGACGCTTCCGACTACGCCGTTGGCGCTGTCTTGCAGCAAGTGCTTGACGATGGGAGGCACGTGCCCGTGGCCTTCTGGAGCCGAGTCCTGGGGGAAGGCCAGAGACGGACGTGGACGCCCCGTGAAAAGGAGGCGTATGCCATCGTCATGGCTCTCAGGAAATGGGCTGGGTAATAGTCCTCCATCCCGTCACCGTCTGTACCGACCATCAGAGTCTTCAGTCGTGGCACAAGGAGCACGTGGACACCCCCTCTGGTCCCGCCTCCCGACGGGCAAGATGGCATGAGACCTTGGCCAAGTTCGACCTCACGGTTGTGTATATTCCTGGAAAGGATAACACCGTGACTCAGCAGGTGGGCCTATCCCGCCAGCAAGGGCATGACGGATATCTCTGCCCATGGCGATGAGGCTGAGAACGCTGAAGCCAAGAAGATAATTGAAATGGAGCGCCTGATGGAGGAGGAGGGTGTAAAATGCTTCGTCGTTATGGCTGCGGATGCCCCCCTCGGAATGAGGATGGGCAGAGCGGTCAGAGTACTCGCCCCTGAGGGAGCTGAGTACGACAGGCACCTCTTCCCGGAGTCTTGCCTCCAGGACGACTGGACCGACGACTACGCCAAGTCTGAAGCCTTTGCGGCCGAGTATAGGGCTGTGACCGACCCTGATGACGGGCAGAAGTGGCCAAAGGGGCTGACTGAGAAAGATGGCAAGCTCTACCGGAATGGTAAGCTGCTAGTACCGGAGTCCCGAGTGCTCGAGCTTTGTGAAGCTTGGTACCACCACATGCTGCACCCAGGGGTCAAGAAGCAAGCCCTTGACATGCAGCGCCGGTTCGAGATCGACCATATCGTTCTCTACATGCTATCAAGAAGGTCAGGAAGGGTTGTTCGGTCTGTCAGGCCTGCAATCCCGATAACCGGAACGTCAAGGGGGAAGCCCAATGGACCCCGGTTCCTGACCAGCCCATGGAGAGCGTGGCCATGGACGTCTTCTCCATGCCCGAAGTTCACATTGGCAAGGAGACCTTTGACTGTGTGGTTCTTTGTGTGGATCACCACAGTGGCTACGTAGTAGCCGTTCCGGCACGCAAAAAGGGGCTGCTGGCCAAGGAAGTGGCAGTCATGATGATTCGTCATTGGCTGACCGTCTTTGACATCCCCCGCATCATTTGCACTGACCGAGGGCCCCAGTTTACTGGTGGCTGGTTCAAGGCTATGTGTTCCCTCATGGGAATACGACATGCCAAGAGCGTAGCCTATCTCAGCCGGTCTAACGGCCGTGCTGATGTGGCTGGACGGCAGCTGTTCGAGAAGCTGCGCAAGATTCACATCACCAATCCACATCGGAACTGGTTTGAGGAGATGTGGCCTGCTCTGAAGGCCCATCATGACACACCCACTCCGGGTGGTTTGTCCCCTCACCAGATTCCGTTCGGCAGGGACCCCCTGGGTCGGGGACTTCCCTTGTCTGGTGATGGCATGGCCATGGATGCCAAGGAATTCTTTGCGCGGCAAGAGCAAACGGCGCGGACATCCGCCAGCAGCTCGAAAAGGAGCATGCTGAGCGTCAGAAGTCCGCCCCCAGCTCGACAGCGCAGAAGTTCAGGTTGGGAGAACCGGTGTGGGTGATCAGACCCCGCCCCATGGGCACCCACCGCACCAAGACCTGGTTCACACCCGGAGAGGTGGTTCGCAGGATTGGTGAGGACACCTACCGCATCAAGGTGGGTCACGGACAGTTCCGGGAGCACCACGAGAGTCAACTCCGTGTGCGGGAACCCGACCTCCGTGGCCAGCATGTGTCCCTGAGCTATGCCGCACATGAGGCCGATTCGGACGACGACTATGCTGAGCAGGACGACTATACTGTCGAGAAGATCCTGGCTCAGCGTCAGAACGCCTCGGCACCCGGAGGTCTGGAGTTCAAGGTTCGTTGGCGAGGCGATGGGCCGTCCCACGACACCTGGGAACCCGTCTCCTCGTTCGTGCCGCGGGTCAATACTCCCTTCATGGAGTACATCCGCAAGCACACGACCAAGATCTACGTTTCGGACTTGGCAGCACTCACCCGGGTGATTGCAGCCAGGGGCGCCTGATCAGTGCCCTGAGCTCTCCCCTGATGCATTATGAGCGCTTGTGAGGTCGACGCATCGTCCCTTACTTGCTTGCTCTCTTCCATCTTTCGGTGACCTGCCATCAGAGTGGCCATATACCCCCCCTGCTGAATCCAGAGGAGGATGGCCCCTCTCTTTCACTTCTATTTGTCACCCCCCCCCCCCCCTGCTGAATCCTTGGGAAACCAGGTAGGGTGACCGACCTTCATATTTCTGAGCTCTTGGGGCCTTGAAGCCCATACGACGTTGCGCAACGGATGCCGCTGTCATCGGCATTGCGATTTTTTGGTGTGTGGTCTGGTTCCATGGCACTTGTGGGATCCAGACCAGTGGACGTGTGTCTGCAGACTATATATGGCCTGAACTCAGGCGTTTTCCTGTTCACCCTCCTGCATATGCCTTATCCTAACCGGGGCGTGGTTTGGCACTCTGTCCAGAGTGTGTTTACACGCCTGTTTACCTGTTTATTGCTTATTTTTCTACCCCCCAGGGTATGTGCATTTGTATGTTGCGATTGTCAGCCCATCACCGACAGCTGGCCTGTTCTTTTTCCCCCCCGAGGGGATACGAATCGAATACGAAGGCGACCTGAGTCGCCGTTTACATATTTTTACATATGGTCCAGCCTGGACCAGTACCTGAGTACAGATTCTTCTGTTTGAGTGCCCGTGATACCGTGTGCCCTATTCGCTGTGATGTGGAGATCCTGATGGCGCCAGGCGGGAAGCCCAGTTGCCTGACTACACTCCCAGCGGTCCGCCACTGTCAGTCCCAGTGTGAGCCTACCGACTCGCAGACGCACTTGCAGTCGGATGGCGGCCTCCGGTGCTCCTGACCTCGGTCAGTCTGCCTGGGAAAATGGTGGTTTGAGGAGTCGACGCCTCCGCCCACACTGCATGAGGACTCCCTCATGTATGGCCTTCGTGGTAATAGGGCGAGGGAAAAGACGGCCTTGATGCCCGATCCCTTAAGGAGGAGCTCGTTCGGCTGTACCACTCTGGACTCGCGTCGTATGGATATGGACATGGTGCCCCCGAGGAAGGACCCGTGGGGACTCTCCCCCAGCCGGCGGGCCTTGGGAAGCTTGGGGTAGCCTGATGGATCTTTGTGGTCGCTTTCGACCTGTGGGACCACCTCGGTCGTCGTGTGACGCCTATGTTGGCCGTGTATGCCACTGCCACTGTGGTAGTGACCGTCGCAGCCGGCACCCGGTGCGCCTGGTATGGGTTAACGGGTCCTTTGGATGCCGTACAATCGCCGCCAGGACCCGGGACTTGATACTTGATACTATACTTCCAGTTACTAACAGCTACGTCACCGTACCTGTCTTACTGTGGGATTTGGGCAACCTAACCTGCAAATCAGCCTGAAGTGAGGATGTGACACCCCCCCCCCTTCAGGGGATGGTCCTGGGTACCCGCTGCCATGCTTAGGTGTTATCGAGCCCCCCCCAGGGTTTGCTCTAAGGAGGGGGGTGAAGCGGTACCCAGAACCTATGGCCCATGGCCCGGAGGCCTGTGAGCCGTCACACCCGTTATGGCCCATGACCCGGAGGCCTGCGAGCCGTTGACACCCGTGGAGAAGCCGTTGACACCGGCTATCCCTGTTCTCTAACCCGCGAAATCTGGAATCCGATTTGTAACCAATAAATCGATGTAGAATTACCGTGATTTTATTGTCTTAGGCGATTTTCGGTCGGAAATCGGTGAAATACCCGATTTCTACCGCGATTTCCAATTGTCGTGAAATCGCCGCCTGATGTCGCCTGTTCGCGCGCCTTCGTCGCTTCTCCGTGGCGAGTTTTGTGATTGACTTTTCTCGAGTACCTGTGAGGTTCTAAGAGAACTTAAGGGCTGAATCTAGAGGGTATTTAATGTACTTTCATCTGGTGTGTTCACCAGAATTTTTCGCCGTTGCGTTTTCGAGAAAATCAGCACGCAAGGCTTTCCGTCGATCGTGCGAACTCATGCTTCTCAAGGACCATGAGTTCGCACGGAACCCTACATCTCCCCCCTATGTCTCTCATCCATGCCCCTTTCACGCGGGCATATCATCTTCCTTAGGGAAGCGGGCAATGGCGGTGTTTTAGGCAGCCTATGGGTCTCGCAAACCCAAGTCGTTTGCGTGCGCAAACGCTAACTTTGTGGCCTTGTGAGCATGAACGTTAATGACCGAACACAATGCTCACAAGCCCAAAGGCCCGAGGCCAGTTTCGTTTTTCGAGCCAACTCAACGATTGCTCCACGGAATTCAATGCGAACCAAAACTGTATTTTCAAAAGAGGGCAAGTTTTGGTCGAAAATTAGGCCAAAATGGCCAAACCCCCGAGGCTCGTACTCGAAGCCTATGGGGAGTTGAGCCTCGAACCAAGGCAATATGTAAAGTAGAGACCACGAAGGACATCGTGGATGGCTTGGTTTAATTTTCAACCTTGTCTTCTATTTTATATAATTTCGCCTTGTGAGCACGCGTGCCACATTGCCTCTTTGCACACGCGCTCATATGCAAGCACTAATGACACGAGTGGTCGGGAACAATCTAACCATAGTGTGCATTTTTGAAAGCACCTACTATGGGCCTACTCCAAAAGTGTTTACTCATATTTTTGCTCCTCAAGGTCCCAAAGATATGTTCATGCCAATATCGCCGATATATGCACTTTTTCCCATAAATAGTGTGCTTCAAGGATTGAGGTGTTAAAAATGCTTTCATTATGCTTTGAACCTCAACCCTTGTTGCAAAAGGGAAGCAAAGCTTCGGTTTGCATCCATGCAAAAGCCCGAGGCTCCTTTCTCTTGCGATACGGAGACACGATATTTGGAGGGACCACTTTTGGGTTAATTTTGGCCGTTTTGCCCAAAATGGCCACAAGCTCCTTCTCCCCCTGATTTCACCCCCGAGGTTGCGTGCGCCACCTGACCAAGGGTAAGGGCAATTCGGAGAGGGCACATAAACCCACATCGACTGGGGTGTTTCCCCATGTGGCCTCTCCTCTCGATGGGAGAGTTGTGAGTCACCCAATTTGGGGTATGTTGCCATTCTGCCCCATTTGTGTGTCATTTTCCCTCCAAGGGGGAAAATAGCTAGAGGCGACCATGAGGGTTGGCAAGTGGCATAAATTGGGACCTAAGTCCCATGTGTCTATAGCATCCTTGGTTGAAAGGATCCTCGCCGTGGCCATGGAGATATGGAATCATGAGTGCGGGCCATTTGGGCCAAGTTTCGCTGTTTTTGCCATTGTGTGCCATATTGGAATTACCATGTCTCCATGGGGCACGGAATCTAGCCAGGGAGGAGTGGCGATTATTGTAGCATATAACCAAGGGTTGAACGCCACTGGGTTTCGTATTTGCTCCTCCGGCTCATCCGGAGTTATTCAACTTTTGGTGCGATCCATGATCCCCCCCTACGCACCGCATGTTGCTTTCTGCCCCGTCCGTGTGGTTATCCCCTCGGTGAACAGTAAGCAGCCGGCGTGACAGCAAGCGATAACCCAGGGCATGGGACCAAAGGGGATATCAAGGGTTGTGAATCAAGGCTTAGCGCGTCAATATCGCATGGGTTTCCTACCCTGGACGGTCGCCCGAGACGGCCGATTTTGCCATTTTGGGCATCCTGACCCCACTTGGCGAATCCGTGGTGCCCTGATGCCGGGACCTCAGAGGGAACCAGGTTGGGTGAGGGCTCCAGGGAGTTCGTACTCGAGGGGCATAGGGTCAGTTGCCTCGTCCCTACCTCTGGCGGGTCCGGACGAGGGGTCAATTTTGGAGATTTTTGAGCTAGTTTCAGTTTGGGCTTAAACAGCCCATTTTCAGCTACCAACTCCTAGGGGATAATGGCGGGGCCATATCTCTGGCTCAGAGGGGAGTTATGAGCTGCCGTTACGGGAGCATAAGTAGCCACTGTCGGTTGGCCTTGGAGCCCCTTGGTTCCGAGGAACTCGCCTGTGGCCGGGCGAGACACCTCCCCCATTGGCAGGGTTTCAGGGTCCGGACTGAGCAGGGCATGGGTTGTGTTTGAGCCCCCGCCCCCACCAGCCACTGAGAGGGTCGGCCCTGGGATTGGGATATGAGTTGGGACTGAGTGTCTATTGTCCTGTGATGCCCTTACCCCAGTCCAGTCTTCACCCCATGTGTACATATTCTGATGTGTTGCTGTACATACTTTTGTTCCCTTGTTTCAGAGTGGCAAGGATCCTGAAACGCTTTGTCACATGACATGAGCGCATTGATGCCCCTGTGAGCGTAGTGCTTTGCCTGCCTGCTCACTTGCGCGTGTCCACCGCAGCGTCCCGTGGCCAGGCCCCCCACAGGAACGCGTCATTGCTTCAAGGCGCGAGAGGCCTGTAAGCGTCGGTGGCACTGGAGCTGTCACTTCTGTGGGCAGTCCTGGTGTCCCAAGGCGCAAGATGCCTTATTTCTTCTGCTCGGTGGCGGCCATGTGCCTTTGGCACATATGTCAGGAGATCGGATGTAGATTTACTGGCATCTCAAAACGCCTTGGTGAACCAAGGACGCAGCACGCTTCATTTTGTTTTCTATGTGCCTGTATATGGCCATGGATAGTCGTCTTTGCCTTTATTTTAATATTAATGCCTTAGGCTGTCTGTTTCGCGCCATTGGCCTTGTGCAATTATTAAAAATTCCCTCCTGGGCGCTACACTGTACGCGCCACGATATATGTGCAGTTTTTAGTGGGTATACACTGCTGTGTGAGTCCCACATAACACAGGTTTCTGTGTATGCATAAAGCATTTGCACTGCACGGCACACTGTGCACCATACAGGGGAGCATCATACACCAAGCACTCCACAC
Organism: Eutreptiella sp. 'Long Island Sound 2002'; assembly: GCA_964036045.1. Lineage (NCBI taxonomy): Eukaryota > Euglenozoa > Euglenophyceae > Eutreptiales > Eutreptiaceae > Eutreptiella > Eutreptiella sp. 'Long Island Sound 2002'. The sequence continues at coordinate 86,629,945 of OZ038379.1, read as the reverse complement.
CACTCCATCCGCACAGCACTATAGCATATGCTTATACCAACCACGGTTTGACGTTCATCTGTACGGGTGTTGGCCTGGTGCCTGAGGCAGCATTGTTTTTGCGCCTTTATGTATGGTCACCCACCCATGTTTACGGGTTATCAGCTTGTCTGCACGCTCCTCTAAGGGTCGTGTGCAGAAGCTTAGGAGGGGAGTGTAATGGGAGTGTGCCCATAAGGCTAAAAGCTGTTGTATTTGACAGCAGAGCACTGCTTTGCAGAGCTGAGGCTATATTCGGCCGCCTTTTGGCGCCAGAAGGACAGATCGCGCGCACGCATGGATTGCGTGTGAGTTCATGATACAGACAATGAACAGAGCCGATAAATACCGTTTTATATTGCGTCTGTTATTGCTTTTATTATTGTCTGTGATGCTGCAGTGCCTTCTCATTTTTTACAGGCACTTTCAGCATATTTAATGAACTCGTCAGCAACTCGATCAATATTCAACTAAGCAGTTCGTCTTCGTGTGCCGCCATGGTTCTGTGAGGTTTGCTGTGAGCACAGTGCGACTATTTCATTTTACGGTGAAGAGCAAGGTTTTGCAGCTTGGTCAAGAGAGCAGGGTTTGGCGGTGAGATCAACTAAGAAGTTTTGTGTGTTCGGCACTTTGCAGCATATTTCAAGAATCAAAATAAAACCAGCTTTGGTCAAACGTTTATAATAAGAAAGAAGACAAGAAGCAAGGTTTTATTACAAAGCGTGGGTAGACTCGTAGATGGGAGGAAGGAACGCTCAGAGAACATAAGCGTCTACTCAAGCCCCTGTAACCGTTGATGAAGACATGTCTGAATTGATGGAAGACTACCAGGACTACGAACAAGACTACCCTTACGAGCAGGATTACCCTTATTTGACTGGAAGACCAGCGGACTACAACGGAGCCATTGATCATTGACCCGTGTCCAAGTGGCAACCTTATTGCGTCGGTCCCCAACAATCAGAGTTGGAAAGTGTCAATGAACTTTGCGCTCGAGGCGAATGCGGCATGAAACTGCCTTCTCAATGTGGAACAAATGAGGACGACAAGCTCCCTGGAATCTACAGTAAGCTCGACCCATGTGTGCTCATCATCGCATCTGAATCGAAGTATGTACACGTCCGACTCAACCCGTACCACGAAGAGCTCGTAGAGGTAGCGAGAGCCAAAATCAGTGAGCTGCGCGATACCATGGATATGGGCGTCTGGCGCAAACAAGCAGTTTACTCCCTCGACAAAATGCAAGCTGCTCCCAACACATCGTTCGACGAGAATGGGAACCCAGGTAATCCACGCGGTTACCATTGGTGTAGTCGAATTGAAACCGCCTGCCGCCAAGATCATACGGCCATCGTCCAGTGGCGAAGCTATCTCGAGTGAGTTGACTACCAGCGTCGGGGCCAACTCGATGTGGCACACCTACCGAGGAAAATCGACTACCTGAGCCGAATGCGCCGAGAAGTCTGCGGAGTTAGCGACTTGATTCACAGCATTGACGCTGTCGGCTTGATGTTTCGATACCGACGTCACTAGAAGGAGTACAAAATGCGTCCACCAGCTACAGTAGCTGTCTCCTATCTGGACTCCTCCGAGATCCTACCGATGTCTGTAAGGCCGATGATTGGTCATTCGAAGATCGAGAACCCTTCCTTGGGTATAAAGCCGACTTGCTCCTTAGAAAACGTCAGCAGTAAATCACTGCAGTGTGCCTTGGATACAAGAGGTATCAATGTGCCCCGATGAGAGCACAAGATTTGATTGTTCAAGTGCAGGACTTCCAAAGGTTGGGTCAATCGACCGGTTAACCAGAGAGATCCACCGGGGCGTACAACGTAATTTTCTCGAGTGCACCTATCAACTTGGTTAAGCTGTCGACGACCAATCTGGCCGGAATCAAGACGACTTACCACGACCTCGATGTCCACATCTAGAAAAATACACGACTGAAACGGAGTGACCCAAGGTACATCCAGCTTTTCCCCTTCCAGCAGGGACGAGATCTTGTTCGACGTCTACGAACCTCGAGGTACTTCAAGGCTGCCGTTGACAATGGTTACGACGGCCAAGGAAATTACTGGTCGAGGGAACTTCCATTCAGCAGGGACGTGTATCTCGTCGCTGCGGATGAACTCAAAGAGAAGGAATTTCCAGCGACCGCTCCGTTCCATCCAGACCCCCTCGAACAGCGGTACCGGCCACGCGACTCCAATGAGTATCGACAGCACTATGAAGTTCAGATGTTCAAGTTCGTGACTCGACTCAAGCTTGACTTTGAAGTGGCACTTCGGAGCAATGTACACTGTCGAGATGAACGGCATCTTGATGTTGTCATAGTCAACACTGCAACGAGCCTTGTAACCGCACAGGCGGTTCGATGTGCCCTGCAAAGTACTCTGTCTGAAGGGCAGTACGTGCACCAAAACCTCGCTTCACGTCAAAGAAATTCTGGAACGGAGATCTTAGAAAGTCTGGGACAATATGGTCACGCCGGCAACCGGAGGGATGTCAGCGTGCTCATCGTTGTTCGAACGGTCTCGATCGCCGACACTCGATGGTGGCGAGTCGACGGCAGGATCCGTCAGTTCTTGTACGACGATACTGTCGGTTACAACCACATTCTGAAGTATGGACACCTGGTCAGCCCTGCAGGTATCCCTTCGAAGCTTCGGACCGATTTAACACTTGGAACGACAAGGCATGGTATGCATCGGGCATTTCGGAATTATACTCTTTCAGAGCCGGAACGTTGGGCATCAGACAACATCGAGCTCTTGGCCGTGAGCATGTGCTCTTTTTGGAGTGAAAGAATCCCCTCGATGGACGACTTGGTGACCCAAACCTTCGAGTGGTGGCTCATCGAGGCGGAGTTCTCATGCAGAAGCTTGCGTTCGACGGCGAGGTCTGTCGCCACTATAGTGGCCACGACATTCACAACTGAATGGCGTGCCCCATGATGGAGGTCCACGGGGGTGCCGACTTAACACTACGGATGCGTTCCCATGCCATTAGAATAAAGATTGGTAATTTGATCGACTCATGCCGGGTAATGGCTTGAATGGTTGAACGTCTTCTATCAACCTGTTCAAGGCCAAGCCCTGATAAACGTACAGTTCGTTCGATGATTGTCTGATGTCACGCTTGTTTTGTGGCTACCAGCCCTACTGGCAAGTGTGTGACACGGGGCGTCGACGGCTTGTGTCCTTGTTGTGTGGTATAGCGACAAGGCCAAGGCCTGGCTGTGGGTAGTGCCGCCTTATCTAGGGAGGCTGACAATTGAGCAGCCTCAGCTCAGACGCGGTGACAGGTCGAACACGGTATATCAGTAGGCACTGATAACTAATGTTTCGTGTACTCCAACCAAGGTCGGTGGGTCTAGACACACACACACGTGCCGTGACCCGACTGAGAATGATGGTTTGACTATTATTATGTTTCATGCACACCAGTACATGTTGGAGTACACCAAAAACAATTTTTTGCCAGTGTTGTTGTACACTTCAACAATTGCGTCACCCACACAGCTGATCGAGACCTTATCAAGGTCTCAGGGGAGCGTAGTCTTATGAGTGGTAACAAAAATACGTCTTGCGGAACAGTAAGACTATTAAGTATGGAACAGTCCATACTCTCCCAGAAGACGCGAGACATGTTCCAGAAGATGTGATACGTCGAGTGGAACAGCAAGACAAAAAGTTAGACGTAGGATGCAGCTCTACCAACCAACCGTAGCCCATACCAACCCACTATGTTACATTATGTTATCATATGTGGTGTTATGTGTAACCATGTGAAAGAGACATGTATAATGTGTGTTATTCCGACATATGTATGTGTCTTCATGTGATTGATTCAAAAGACCAGGAGCTGCAAGAACTCTGGCAGAATATTTTCTCACTACTTCTGTTTGGTGTGCAAAGTTGCGACCTGCTGACCGTGGGCATCGCTGTCCTGTCATCCTTCATCCGTCCCACAGTGATTGCATGCATTCCAGACAATTTCGTTTTCATGGGTGAAAGTTTGGGACAAACAACCCAAGTCACCCCGCCTTAGCCCAAACTAGAAGGAAACTATAAGGATGTGTTTCACACCATTTCGAAATTAGTAAAACTCTACACGTTAAGGTTACAGGTATTTGTATCCGGTATTATAGCGGCGCACTGTCTGCAAATCAGGTAAGCAGAATAAGGAGAATGGTGAGTAATCAAGCATATTTTTTGATGCTCTGTATAAAAATAGGGAATTCGGCAAAAGTCCGTACAGAAAAAGGAAGATGTCATTTGATGATGGTTGGGGTGGGTGTGCCAGGGATTTTTTCCAAGGAAACAAAAGTGGGAAAGTCTAGGAAATTGTGGAATCGGCGTCCGTAAACAGCAGAAAAATTCAAAAATGGGTCTTTGATGGGCACAACATTCGGGGGAGTTTCAATGGTGAAGGCCGCGGAAAGAAACTGTAGGAAAATGAAAGACCCAAGGCCGTCCCTTGGATCCGTACAGTTTCTGCTATCTTTTCCGGTCCTCTACCCGTTTCCCTCCTACTTTCTCCATTTCCGTTGATTTTCTTCCATTTTTCTCCATTTTGATCTAATTCTTCTTGGTGCTAAGTACAATATGGGCATGATGTTGCATTTTTCACCGTCCACTAGGTGTAAGGATTTTTGAAGCGTGCATATAGAATGAGTTGCAATCAAAGAAATTAAAATTTTGCTTGAAGGACAAGAAAACCTATTCTGGGCGAGTCAAATGTTGTTTTTAAGAAGTACAAAATTATTTCGCATGATGCATAGAAGGTGTATGCTCCGGGAACAACATTCTTTTTCTTTTTTGGGGCGATACATGAAAGGAAATTGAGAACGAAAAGAACAAATGTTGGGAACAAATGTTGAGCGACCAACTTTTTTTCTCTTCATTTTTGAAAAAAAGTATGGAGAACTTCAACGGCATTTGGAGGCACTGAGTCAAACATCGATGATACATAGTCATACAAACTATTTGCAATCATAGATTGATTGAAATGAATTTATAAATCAGATATCTTTTTTTAAAGAAATGAGGGAGCGCTATAAACTTTTTGAAGGTACTAACCATTGGAAGGGAGAAGTTGTCCGAACGAGTTCAAATGTTGTCTAACAAATCACAGCGAGGGATAGAAAGCCTAGTCAAGTCTAGTATTTGAAGCAAGAAGAAATGAATTAGATGGGGTACAAAAGCTACTACAAAAAAATGGTATCCCTACACGACAATTCAATAAAGACGTAAAAGATTTCCGAAATGGAATCCCCACAAAGTTATGAAATGAAAGGCGAAATGTAATGTACAAAACAATTGTATGTTAGTATATGATATAATAGTAATATATAAGTAATGTATAATATAGCATGATGGTGCGTCTAGTGGAACTATATGTTGCGTGTAACATTGTGCCATATTGTTCTGATGGGCGTATTACGTCTTTTCGAACATTATAAACTGTTCCACAACGTCTAGCAAATTGTCTTACTGCTCCGGTGGACATATCACATCTTATGGAACAAATCTCGCATCTTCTGGAACAGTGTGGACTGTTCCAAACTTTATAGTCTTATTGTTTCCAAACACGTCTTTCGTCTACGTCCCGTAGTCTTATGGTTTCGAGCGGGAATAAAACAGGGAGGGCGCGAATGCGCAATCGCGCACTGCAGACCGTAGACGCTAGTATGAAACATCGAGATGCCAACGGCATCTTATTTGCGCGAACTTAGCGCGCGCACTTCAGCACTCAGACCTATTACACTCCCTTCACAAGCTCAAGCATGGTTTCTCTGGTCTGAGTCACCCTGCTTGGGCTGAAAAGAAAATGATAGGTCTTAGTCCCTAACCATCAAAAATAGACACTCAGAAAGAAAAAGGGTTGGGGAAAAGCCTCAAGTTGTTGAGGCTGACAAAAACCCCATTCTTGGTGAAATGATTCAGGGGGTGCTGTAAACACTCCCCTCACAGAATTGTTCCTAGGGGCAAATGCAAAACGGCAAAGCAATTTCGGACACTTTCCCCTATTTAAAAAGCGCAAGTGTGAAACACCCTGCAAAAGTTTCCCAACGTAAGGGAAAAACCCTGCAGGTTTCTCAAAAACCTGCAGTTTCAGAAAATCTGCGTGACACTGCCAAAAATGAGCCATAAGTGTGTTGGTGTTTTCCTTTCCCTGCTGGTTTTGGCTCAACACCAAAATAACAGAAGAAGTTCAACACTGGGCCCTGGCATGCTTTGCAATAAAAAGACATTCATATCTGAGTATTTTTGCGCACAAAGAATGTGCAGCGTCCACCGTGTCATCAGGACAGGGCACAGTATGCCCACAAAGGCAGTGGCTGCCCACAGCACCACCGTCTCCATGGTGGTCACTGCAAAAGTGTACAAAAAGACAGCGACCAGCCAAAACAAAGGTCCACTGCACAATGCATACGTATAGGCAGTGCCCTTGGAAGCACTGCTGAGGCGCAATAACACGTCTGCGCAAAGTGGAAATTTCACATCCAGTAGATTTCAAGCATAATCTGCCACCACCGCGCATGTAAAGGCAGGTCACAGAAGCGCAAAACAAAAATCAGCACCCTTGGTGCTCGTACAGCTCAATGAAAGTGCAAAACTCAGTGAACAAAGGTGGGGCTGAGACCCAAGGTGGGATGTCGCAACTGGCTGCGAGGCCAGCGCTGTTAGTGTGGACAAAATGCAAAGACAAACAGACAAAGGTCATTGGTCAGGCTTGGAAGTATCTCTTCAATGTCCCTTCACGAGAGGAGTTCACGGCTCTTAACCACAGGCTAATCAGGCCGCTCTCGCTAGCGCTCACTCGACCGCGCTCTTGTCAACCACGGCCATCACTGCTGACTGGCACCGATCTGACTGCGGCAGCGCGCTCCACGTGCAGGTCGTCATACCCACATCCCTCCCTGCACCCGCTCTTCAAGACGCCGTGGTTCCGCGCCAACACACGCCGGCTTTCACGAAGCCCAGCAGTCAGCAGTCGCATCTCAGTAGCACGCTCCTCAGTTGTAGGCATCAGCGTCAAAGGCACTTGTCGGGCTTCTGACACATGCTCAAGCTGCTCAGGTGGGCAGGCAGAGTTTTAACAAACTTTACAGACAATGACAGACAAAGGGCAGTTCAATAAACCTTGCACTCACTTGCGTGATACAACCGAAGCTGACTTTGCACGATTTTAGCCAAAGTTTCTGTTGTGGCGCCGTCCGCGGTGAGTCTTCTTGCGACCAGTTTGCAAAGCTGGAGGCTGACCTTTGCGAACTTGTTCCCGCAATTCCGTTAACTTGTCCTGAGCCTCATTACGCTCGTGGCACAGCCGCGCCACAGTCTCCCAAAAGTCACGGACAGTCGAACTCGGCCGCGCGTTTGCATCTTTGAAGTTGTCAACATCAGAGTAGGCACTCGTGCAGCACTCACGCAGTTAATCCTCACCAGCCACACTGCTCGCCATAGCAGCGCCGTAGAGTCGCTGCTGCCGGTGACTGAAGCACTGAAGCACTGAAGCACTGAAGCACACAGACCCAATAGACAACAAAAGGCACTCGGATGACCTGTTTTGTAATCAGAACTTACTTGAGCATCTACTTTCTTACCCTGATCTATTGGATCTCCGCCACTTCAGCACCCGTATCTTCCATAGAACAGCACTGCAATGAAATCCGGAAACTCGTTGTAAGTCGTTGTTCAGCTCTGATCACATGTTAAAACAGACATCCTGTGACATGATACACAGAAATGGTAGGTGGATGCCTATTAATGAAATAATGATAAATTGTTGATAATTATCTATTAAAAAGAATAGTTTTGATCAACAAAATATTTCACAATGCGCTGTGCGCGCGGCGCTGATCTGGCATTTTATTTGCGCGAATTCAGCGCGCGCACTTCAGCACTCGGACCTATTACACGGCTGTGAATTGAATTGTGTATGATATTTTGATATCTTTTGAGGATGGGTTTGGCTTAGAATTGTGAATTGGACTCGACTAGGTGCCCTGCTTAAAGGCCCCGCGCGACATTGTCAAGCTTTGGTTAAACAAGACGATCTTGGGGGAAAACAAGGAAACCCAAACAAGATCCACAAAAGGTCTGTCGTAGGCGTTGCAATTGCAGAAATGAATTACATTGATAAGATAAATCGTTAAGTCATATTACGCAACTTTTCTTATGAAACATAAGCTAACATAGGCTTTCTCTTATCCCAGCATCATACCTGTGTTATTTGTCTTATGAAAAATAAGATAGAATTGTTGTTCTCTTATGAAATGGGCCGCAAACGACACATCTAGCGCGAAAATTATCTTATGAAAAGCCAATAAGATCAATCGGCACTTCAGATTTATCTTTGGGTCCTGTGAAATTTTCATCCCGCCCCTAGCGGGGCACCCAGAAATTCCGAAACACCATAAGATAAATTTGTGCGCCGATTTATCTTACTGAATGCTCATAAGATAAATCAGGTTTTCGACGCCTAGTAAGGTATCTTAACGCATTGAAATTTCGATGGAATCAATTGTTTTCCTCTCACTTGTCTAATCTCCTTTGTTTCGCGGACCCCTGTTGAGGTATACTTTTCAAAAGTGGAAAGAGTTCTACGGACGTTCCCGCATACACCTTATTGTGGACACTTTTAAAAGCAAGAACAATTTTGCACAAGATCAAACCATCCAAAGACCCCTTGGGCTGTGCTATGCAAAACCTCGAAATGAGAGGCAATGGGTTGTGTTGTTCTACAAAGGTTTCAGTTCCAAGCTGAGACAAGTGATTCATGGTTTCAAGGTGCTAATTATGCAGGTCTCTTTTCTCAAGCCATGCCGTGCTCCGGAAACCCCTTTCTTCCTCTTCTCTCTTTTATTATTTCGATCCCAAAATCGAAATGTCGTCCCATTAGCAAAGAAAAGGACTTAGGTTGCAAAATGTGTGAATGCCCTAGTCGAAGCCAAAATGATCAACAAAAAAGAACACAAACATCATACAAAAATTGGCATAACCCAACTGAAGTGTTGTCAGCATGCCCTGCAGTGGTTTTCTACGGCTAGATTTGTTGAGCATTAATGCTAGCAACGTGATTTGCATGTGTCAAATTAGAAGGTCGCGACAGTCCTTGGAGTGTAAACTAATAAACAAAAGATCAAAAACTCAAAAACGACCGCTAAAACCTTTCCTATCTAGAATCGACTTGGTCGAAACCTACACTCCGTATGGCATGTAGTTTGTTTGTCGGCTCGGTTTCCTTTTACCCAAAACAGAGTCAAAACTGAGGTCCGACATGCAAAAACAACCGCATAAAAAACCTAAAAAAATATGTGCAATGTGCAATGTGCACATGCGGATGCAAACACCAAACACGTACTGAGAAGTTTAATAATCTTGCCTTTTGGTGTGCATTGCTTCAAAAATAGATTTGATGGGTACTACGACTTGGACCCCTTGGCTGTAAGAAAACACCCACCATGCAGAATGCCCTCGTAACATTTCTTTAGGCACCTATGATCTACAACCCCATGAAAGCAATGCTATAGCACTTGGATACAAACGGCATTGCATCCAAATGCACCAGGGTTCCTCTCCACCACCCGACAATGGGCTCATGAAAACACTTATGAAGAGAAACGTGGGCTATCTGAAAAAATGCGAATTGCCCTCAGACTCAACATGGCATCTTGCATTCAAAATGTTAATGTCATAAATAAACAGTTCTGCTCAAGTAGGATTAAAACTCCAAATTCAAAAGTTTGTGTTTATAAACAAAGCTGTTGCACCTTGACCAAAAAAAGAAATGAAAAAAAGGAAAAATGTGGACCTTTTGACTGGTTGTTGTTCTAAATCAGATAAAACCGCGGTAACACCCCCAAAATAGCCCAAAATACGCAAATTCTATGGTGCACATCGGAGAATCAACACGAAATCCATATCCAACAATGTTGGAACTTCCCTTATTCATATATGGTGAATCCAACCGCAATACAAAAATCAAAAAACACGCCCTCGCGAACATTGTGTTCACATAGGGAAAACTAAAACAGCACCCAGCACAGGCAAATGCAATACATGGACCTATGACCCACCAAGATGTGACTTTCTAAACCTTTCGAGAGAGATGTGTGTACTCATGGTATTCAACAAATGTCGCAATACCCCAATCTCAAATGCAGGAAACCATGAAAAACCACTGTTACTACAATTGTTGCAGCCATGGGTGTGGCGGCATAGAACGACTTTTGCCTGACAAATACCCCACCTATTTGGGTGTACAACAACATCTAGAGTGCTAGATGAACCAGGATACGATTCTGCACTGAAAACTGACCATACCTGGAAATGGGACACGTCATTTCATCCTTGCCACTATCACGTCTCATGCGCATGTCTCGTTTAATACCGGCGACAATAGGTCCGTCACACATCCTCAACACTAAGCTTGCAACATTTCACAACCCCTGATCACGCCTCCCGTTTGCATGCCTCAAGTCTGTCTATGAAACCCCCATTGTAACTCTGCAATGTATCCTTTGCACACCATGACATCTCAAAAATGCACCCAATGTCTTCCACATATGCCTCCAATATGCATTTACTTTACCTCCAATGAACCTCTCTTGCGCAACAACGATGGACCTGCTTGCATTACCCAATGTCTATGCCAAATGCATACTACAAATGCACAAGAAGCACTACAGATTGAATGAGTGCTTATTAATGGTGTTGTCGAGGTACCCTATGGGGGCGGTACCGGAGTTGCAATGCATGCGTGCTGCTAATGAAGCATGCTAAATGTGATATAGGGGTGTGGCCGTTGGGGCATGAAGGTGTATTGGGGCTATTCTAGCATCACACTGCATATTTCATCTGTTGTTGCACAATTACCGCGGAGGAATGCACACACTTCCTAGTGGATTCTAAGCATGTTGGTAATTTCACTCCCTCACGCCATGAACACACCAATCCAAAAAACAATGGCAGGTATGATTCTACACAGCCTCGCGCCATCCCAACTAAGCCCCCTCTAGACCGCCAACATTCTTTGGCGTATTTCAGCCGTTAACAATTTTGGGAGGATTGTTTGTTCAGGCATATAGCACGGGTAAATTGGTTTCCACGGTGTGTATGTTCACTCAAAATGCTGAAATTACGTTTGGGGGTCCAACAACACGACAAAGCAGGGGGTATGTACTTACATTGATATCTCCCTATGGGGACGCCATGAATGTTCGGGTTAAGTAGCTGTATGAACGTCTCCCGGCTTTGGGAACCCCGGGAAGGCAAGGTTCATGCAGCCATAGTGATTTCTCCCCACCATGGCACCCCGAAAAGGTAGCCAATTGTGCCCACTGTGTCTATATGTCTTTGTGGGACGTTCTGGCCTCAAGGGCATACCCAAATGATCAGAGGTGCCTGACACCCCCCATGCACCCCGTGGAATCCCCCCCCCACTATCCTCCCACACACATCCTCCCCAACACCCCCCCCCTCAACACACACCACCACACACAAATAGCAAGAAAAGTGGTGAAAAGGCCTCAGGAGCCACACAGCCGAACACCATACACACACAAATGCACACAGCACAAAAATACGCACCCAAAATTTGCCCCACAGGTACCCAGGGAATCACCCATGAATACTTTTTTCAGCACTTCTAAAATTGGTGGCATTCGCGCTAAAATAAAAATAATAAAATACTCTGCACAGAAAAAAAATGTCTTGGTATTTTTTTAAGCGCAGAATATTTTTTAGTGCGCATTATTTTTGAGCTAACAAAAAATACAACCTCTAAAAAAAAACTTAATCCGTATCTACAAAAAATACACGACCCTTGGGGGGCGTCCTTGGGCAGCAATGGCTCAGTCTAGAAGCCCTTCTCCCGAATTGGGGTAACTGTGTTGAATGTGTACTTTAAAATACTTGCACCACATGGCACCACCACTTATGTCAATCACACAAGGGTACCTTGCTGCCCTCTAGGATGCGTATACACCGGGTGTACTACTGTGGTTGAGCTAGGCTTGAAACGATTTTACTTGCAATACAAGGGACGGGGGTATGAAGGTGAAGAATAGGCAGCAAAAGGATCCCGTACGGGCGACCTCCAGTTTTCCAGTGTGCAAGGGGGGAGGGGGAGCAAAGAGGGAGGCTAAAACAGGGCCTCATTGATCACCTCAGGACTTACTGGATGCATTCAAGCGGACTTCTGTCCAGGCAGGACAAGGAAGGGAATTTTCAGCACACAATATGCCGTCATGCTCCCAGATGCAACGGAGGCAGGTTGAACAGCAGGTGTGGTTGCGCGAGCGAATGATTCGGGTACCAGAGGGCGGAGGGATTCAAGCCCACTTTCTGGACTCCCCCTAAAAAGATCTCCCGTGACCAAAGTCCTTGCCGACCCACTGACATGGTCCATTAGGGGGACTTGTGGGTAGGGTATCCGCATGAGGCACGGATCATTTTGAGGTATGTATCATAGGGGCAAATCCAGGCCGCCACTTCAACCTGGTTAATGGAGTCCAAACATGCCCTTGGCCATGGGAGCCCTTTTCCCCACTCCCCTCATTTTTCAGGGTTCAAACACCGCTTGCCCCAAGCCTCCACAACCGGATTATTCACTTGCCTTACCATGTACACCAGCATCACAACACCTACCCAAAATTGGCCAGTGCACTTGGGTGGCAAAAACCATGGAAGCGTGTTTGCCTCTCTTTGAGAGATTCTCAGACACACAAAGACTATTATATGCATATGGCTACATGTACAACACGCCCCCCCCCCACCCACATATTGTTCCCAGATTCTGCATATGCCACCATACAGTGGACCCCATGCTGTAAGTTTCCCAGACCACGCCCAAAAAACTCACAGCTTTTTGGCTTTCATGGCCCGAAGTTCTTGAGTATTTCATTGACTTGGGAACGGTTCCTGGTCAAGCCACTTGAATGTGCAAACCTGTTTCACATTCCCCTCCCATTGTGCTCCAATGGTGGATGGAACTCCATTGAGGGTCAGGTGGGTGGCTGTCACTAAAACAAATTGTCCAATACATCAGCTTGATCTGTGCACTGAGCCTGCGCCCTGTGGCATTCTGTAGGCATTCTGCCTAATATGGCACTGCCCCCTGAGAAATGGGAACGGTAATGAAAAACAGTGTCTGAAGGGCTGGGGATGCTTCACTTCCAACCCTTTTGACAAACACTCACACATCCTGGCCGTGGATTTTGCAGTAGTCATACAGGGCTGGATGGTCTCCTCGCAAAAGAAATTTTGGCCTGCTTTGTGGCAAGAAACACGGTGTCATGGTGGTAACAGGCAGCACGGCTCCATCAAGCCTAGATATTCGAGTATGGGTCCATTGACAATGTTCCGTCATGATCATGAGCACCAGCCAAACACCTAAAAGCAGAATGTGCAGTGGCCAAGCACTGGGAATGGCTACATTGCCATCTGCTTTGAAAGTGCCTGGGAACATTGGCCAGAAACAGAGAGCGCAGAAAAGGAAAAGAAATTTGACCGCCACCCGAGGAGGAAAGCACCCTGCATTACCATGTTCAGAATTGCTAATTGCATTATTGCAACTAACTTGCAACAACGCACTTGCGCTTGTGGCCTTTAGGAACACAGCAGGATGCTGCAGACATGCTAACAGCATGGCAGAGCCTCTTGGGTACACCTCTTTGAAAGATCATCAATCTCAGTTTCTTTGAGGTTTGGAAACAGTGTGGTAGTCTGAGGGGAATCCAAAATCCTGTGTTACAACCTTTGGTTAGAAGTGTGCTTCTGGAAAATGTCTTTCATTAGCACTCAGTGCCTTAGATGTAGTCAACGGTTGGTAAGTCTTGCACAGAAACTTTGGCATGTGCATTATAGGGCGGCTCGTGCAAGCGGTTCACAGCTGCTTTTCTCTCCCAATGACGGTGCCTTTACAAAGTTTCCCCATAAGGAACCCAAATAGATATCAATCTGTGCGGGGCACCATATTTGTCCCAGAGCTGGTGCCGCTCTGCTCCGCTGCGAAGGAGAAAGGCCAGAGAAGTGGGTGTTAGGGTTGTGTAGCACAATGCCATTTTGGGCTTGGTATGTGCTGCCGGGGGATGGGGTGTTGTCGGGGGGGTATTTGGTAGTACTGAGTACCAAATGAGGCAAAACTGAGTAAAATGCGGTAAACCTTAGTAGAAATGAGTTATTTTTTTTACTAAGATTTACCATGGCCCCCCTTTTTTTACTAAGTAGCTCCACACTTCAATGGTAGGTGGCACTTTTGTTTAAGGGCATCAAGCCCCTGGGTCGAATCCTGGCCACTCGTGATTGCGGTGGCCCACCCGGGCCAAAACATCCTGCACATGTGTATTTTTTTCCTCATACACATAGACGGAACATGTGTTCCTTTATGGCCAATCATAAAATATATGCTTGTAGATGAGGCCCTCCTTTGTGTCTTTGGGGCGTGGTGGTGCAACCTCCGAATTGGCTTTGCATAGATCCTGGTGGTCGGAAAGCGGCGGAGGCCCCCACCCCAAAGCAGCGGGCCGAGGTGGTCCGAAAGCGCCCCGCCACAAAGCAGTGCAGGCCCCGGTGATCCGAAAGCGACGGGTGCCCCCGCCCCCAAAGCGGCGGGTGGCCAGATGGTCCGAAAGCGGCGAACACCCCCGGCCCAAAGCAGCGGGGGCTTGGTGGTCTGAAAGCGGTGGAGGCCGCCGCCCCAAAGCACTAGAGGGCCCGGTGGTTGGACAACGGCGGAGGCCCATGCCACAACGCGGCGGGGGCCCCCACCCCCAAAGCGGGAAGGGCCCCGGTATTCCGAAAGCGGCGGATGCCCCAAGCCCCAAGCGGCGGGCTCCCCGGTAGTCCCAAAACGCTAGAGGCCCGCGCCCCAAAGCGGAGTGGGACCTGAGGGTTCCAAAGCGGCGTAATCCCCGGCCCCAAAGCGGCGGGGCCCCGGTGGTCCGATGCGGCGGAGGCCCAAGTGGGCGTAAACCGGCGAAGGTCCCGCGCTCCAAAGCGACGGGGGCCCCGGTGGTCCAAAAGCGGCAGAGGCGCCGGCCCAAAAGCGGCAAGACCTCCGCTGCTTTCGGACCAGCGGGGGCCCCACTGCTATGGGGGAAGGGCCTCCAACGCTTTCCGACCACTAGGGCCTCCGCCACTTACGGGCAGGGGCTTCCGCCGCTCTTGGACCACCGGGGGCCCCGCCGCTTTTGGGGCGGCGGCTTCCTACGCTTTCGGACCACTAGGGGCTCCGCCGCTTTGGGACGGGGGCCTCTGCCACTTGTAAACCACCGGGGCCCCCGCTGCTTTGGGGCAGGGATCTCCTACGCTAGCGGGCAAGCAGGGCCTCGGCCGCTTTGGTGCGGGCGCCTCCTACACTTTGGGACCACCGGTGCCCCCGAAACTTTAGGTTGGGGCCCTCAGCCGCTTCTGGGTGGGGGCTGCAGCCGTTTTCGGACAGCCGGGATCCCCACCGGTTTGGGGCGGGGCCTCCGCTATTTATAGACTGTCGGGGCTTCGACCGCTTCCAAGCGAGGGCCTCCGCCGCGTTTGGACCACCAAGGCTCCCACTGCTTAGGGGCGGGGGCCTTCGCCCCTTTTCGGACTGCCGGTGCCCAAAAACAATTTTCGGCGGGGGCCTCCGCCACTTTTAGACCACCGGGGCCCCCGCCTAATTGGGACGGGGACCTACGCCGCTTTGAGACCACTTGGGCCCCCGCCGCTTTGGCGCGGGAACCTCCGCCCCTTCTGCACCACCGGGGACGCTACTACTTCGGGGCCGGGGCCTCCACCTCTTTCTGACCACTTGGGGACCGGCTGCTTTGGTGTGCGGCCCAAAGCTGCTTTTGGACCATAAGCGCCACCACCACTTTGGGACGGGGACCTTCGCTGCTTTCAGACTACCGGAGCCTCCACCGCTTTGGGGCCAAGGTCTATGCCCCTTTCAAACCACCGTGGCCTCTAACGCGTTGGGACTGGGGCCGTCACCACTTTCGGACCACCGCGGCCTCCGCCTTTTTGGAGCCCGGGCCTCTGCCCCTTTGACACCACTAGGGCCTCGGCCGCTTTGCGACAGGGCCTTTGCCGCTTTCGGACCACCGGAGCCTCCGCTGCTTAGGGGCGGGGCTTTTGCCGCTTTTGGACCACCGGTGCCTCTGCTGCTTTGGTGTGGGGACCTTTGCCTTTGTCCGACCACCGGCGCGTCCGCCGCTTTGGCGGGGCCTTTGCCGCTTTCGGAGCACTGGGCCCCCAGCTGCGTTGGCGTGGGGGCCCTTGCCGCCTGCGGACCACCGAGGCCTCCAGTGCTTAGGGGCACGGCCTTTGCCGCTTTTGGACCAACCGTGCCTCTGCTGCTTTGGTGCGGGGACCTTCGCCATGTCCGACCACCGGAGCCTCCGCCGCTTTGGGGCGGGGCCTTTGCTGCTTTCGGAGCACTGGGGCACCCGCCACTTGGGCTTCGGCGCCTCCTACGCTTTAGGACACCCATGGCCGCTTTGGTTTGGGGCAGGGGGGGGGGGGGGGCTCACCGCTTTGGGCCCGGGGCCCACGCCGCGTTCACACTACCGGGGCCGCCGCGGTTTTCGGCTGGGAGACTCCCCCGCTTTCATACCACCGGGGCCTCCGCCGCTTTCGGACTAGCGCGGCCCTCGCTTTTCCACCACCGAGGCCTCCAACGCTTTGGGATGGGGTCCTTCACCGCTTTCGGGCCACCAGGGTCTGTGCCGCTTTGGAGAGGGCCTATGCCACATTTAGACCAGTGAAGCGCTTCCCGCTTTGGGGCGGGGGGATTCTGTCGCGTTCACACCACTAGGGGCTCCACCGCGTTGGGGAAGGGGCTTGCGCCGCTTTCAAACCACCAGGGCTCTCGCCGTTTTAGAGCGGGGACTTCCGCACCTTTCGCACCACCGGGGACGCTACTAGTTTGGAGCCGGGGTCTCCGCCTCTCTGCAACCCGCTACTTTGGGTTGGGGGCCTGTGCCACTTTTGGAGCACCCGGGCCCCCATCGCTTTGGGGGGGGGTGCTCTGCCACTTTCGTACAACCGGGGCCCATGTGCTTTGGTGCAGGGCCCAAAGCTGCTTTTGGACCACCAGCGCCACCGACGCTTTGGGACGGGGGCCTTCACTACTTTCATACTACCGGGGTTTGGGGCCAAGGCCTATGCCCCTTTCAAACCACTGTGGCCTCCAACACTTTGGGACGGGGGCCGTCGCCACTTTCGGACCACCAAGCCCTCCGCCGCTTTGGGAGGGGGGCCGTTGCCATTTTCAGACCACTGCGGCATCGGCCATTTTGGGGCTCCGGCCTCTGCCCCTTTCAACCCGCTAGGGCCTCTGCAGCTTTGGGGCGGGAGTTTTGCCGCCTACGGACAACCGGAGCCTCCGCTGCTTAGGGGCAAGGCCTTGGCCACTTTGGGACCACCGGGGCCTCTGCTACCTTGGCGTGGGGCCTTTGCCGTTGTCCGACCACCGGGGCCTCCGCCGCTTTCGGAGCACCGGGGCCCCAACCGCTTTGGCCTGCGAGCCTCCTACGCTTTCGGACCACCGGGGCCTGCAGCGCTTCTGGGGAGGGGGGGGGGGGGGCTCGCCGCTTTGGGCCGGGGGCCTTCGCCGCTTTTGCACCACTGGGGCTGGCGCGACTTTCGGCTGGGAGCCTACCGCGCTTTCGGACCAAAGGGGCCTCCGTTGCTTTCGAACTAGTGTCGCCCTCGCTTTTGGACCAGCAGGGCCTCCGCCACTTTGGGATGGGGTAGCTTCGCCACTGTTGGACCAAGTGGGCCTCCGCCATTTGGTGGCGGGGGCCTCCTGTGCTTTCGGACCACGGGGGCCTCCACCGCTTCAGGCCGGGGCCCTTTGCCGCTTTCGGACCATCGGGGCCTCCATCGCTTTGGAGCGGGGCCTACGCCGCAGTCAAACCAGAAAAGCTGTTGCCACTTTGGGGCGGGGGGATTCCACCACGTTGAAACCAAAAGGAGCTCCACCGCTTTGGGGACCCGCCAGCTATGTGTATAAAGTCTGATGTCTGATGTCTGATAAGGGATGTTGTGTGTGCGGTCTGTCCAAGAAATTGTCTGATATTCTTATCTATTGGAGGTGGGACTAGGGGTCTAATGCCCAGAGGAAATTGGGAGAAACTATGCCTAAATCTAAATCAACCCCCCCCCCCAAATGAAAAAAACAAAAAGGGAGGACACAATTGAAAAATCATTGGCGAACCACCTTGGACAATCAGAAACACGGCAGTACAAAAGTAAAAAAGACTTTGAACACCAAAATGGGAAAATGGGGAAAATGTGTGAGCAAGGAAAGTGACAAACAAAAAGGTGCCCATAGGCCCCCATAGGCCCCCATGGGCCCCCAAAGGTGCCCATAGGTCCCCAAAGGTGCCAATAGGTCCCCATAGGCCCCCATAGGCCCCCATAGGCCCCCAAAGGTGCCCATGGGTCCCCAGAGGTGCCCATAGGTCCCCAAGGGTCCCCCTAGATGCCAATGAGTCCCCATCGGCCCCAAGAGGTCCCCATAGGTCCCCAAAGGTGCCCATAGGTCCGCATAGGTCCCCACAGGCCCCCATAGGCCTCCACAAGCCCCCATAGGTCCCCATAGGTCCCCATAGGCCCCCATAGGCCCCAATAGGCCCCCATAGACCCCCAAAGGTGCCCATAGGCCCCCATAGGCCCCAATGGGTCCCCATAGACCCCCAAAGGTCCCCATAGGCCCCCATAGGCCCCCATAGGCCCCCATAGGCCCCCAAGGGTCCCCATAGGCCCCCATAGGTCCCCATAGGTCCCCATAGGTCCCCACGTGCCCCCATAGGCCCCCATAGGCCCCCAAAGGTCCCCATAGGCCCCCATAGAGCCCCATAGGCCCCCATGAAGCCCCATAGGCCCCTATAGGCCCCCAGAGGTCCCCATAGGCCCCCAAAGGTCCCCATAGGCCCCTATAGGTCCCCATAGGCCCCCATAGGTCCCCATAGGCCCCCATTGGCCCCCATAGGTCCCCATAGGTCCCCAAAGGTGCCAATAGGCCCCCATAGGTCCCCATAGACCCCCATAGGCCACCATAGGTCCCCATAGACCCCCATAGGCCCCTATAGGTCCCCATAGGCCCCCATAGGTCCCCATAGGTCCCCATAGGTCCCCATAGGTCCCCACGTGCCCCCATAGGCCCCCATAGGCCCCCAAAGGTCCCCATAGGCCCCCATAGAGCCCCATAGGCCCCCATAGGCCCCCATAGGCCCCCATAGGCCCCCAAAGGTCCCCATAGGCCCCTAAAGGTCCCCATAGGCCCCCAAAGGTCCCCATAGGTCCCCATAGGCCCCCAAAGGTCCCCATAGGCCCCCATAGGCCCCCAAAGGTCCCCATAGGCCCCCAAAGGTCCCCGTAGGCCCCTATAAGTCCCCATGGGCCCCATAGGCCCCCATAGGCCCCCCTTGGCCCCCATAGGTCCCCATAGGCGCCAATAGGCCCCCAAAGGTAACCATAGGAACCCATAGGTCCCCATTGGCCCCCAAAGGTCCCCATAGGCCCCCAAAGGTCCCCATAGGCCCCTATAGCCCCCCAAAGGTCCCCATAGGCCCCCAAAGGTCCCCATAGGCCCCCATAGGCCCCCAAAGGTCCCCATAGGCCCCCATAGGCCCCCAAAGGTCCCCATAGGCCCCCAAAGGTCCCCATAGGCCCCTATAAGTCCCCATAGGCCCCCATAGGGCCCCCTTGGCCCCCATAGGTCCCCAAAGGTCCCCATAGGCCCCCATAGGCCCCCATAGGCCCCCAAAGGTCCCCATAGGCCCCCATAGGCCCCCCTTGGCCCCCATAGGTCCCCATAGGCACCCATAGGTCCCCATTGGCCCCCATAGGTCCCCATAGGCCCCCATAGGCCCCCATGGGCCACCATTGGACCCCAAGGTGCCAATAGGCCCCCAAAGGTCCCCATACGTCCCCATAGACCCCCATGGGCCACCATAGGTCCCCATAGGTCCCCATGGACCCCCATAGGTCCCCATAGGCCCCCATAGGGGTTCCGTCAAATATTTGGGGGCTGTAGACCCCCAAAATATTTCACGGATGGGGTTCCGTCAAATATTTTGGGGGTCCACAGCCCCCAAATATTTGACGGAACCACATCCGTCTACACCCCCAAAATATTTCACGTATGTGGTTCCGTCAAATATTTGGGGGCTGTAGACCCCCAAAATATTTCACGGATGGGGTTCCGTCGAATATTTGGGGGGTCTACAACCCCAGAACATTTCACGGATGTGGTTCCGTCAAATATTTGGGGGCTGTAGACCCCCAAAATATTTCACGGATGGGGTTCCGTCAAATATTTGGGGGCTGTACACCCCCGAAATATTTGACGGATGGGTTTCCGTCAAATATTTGGGGGGTGTACAGCCCCCAAATATTTCACGGATGGGGTTCCGTCAAATATTTGGGGGGTCTACAGCCCCAGAATATTTCACGGATGGGGCTCCGTCAAATATTTGGGGGGTCTACAGCCCCCAAATATTTCACGGAACCACATCCGTCAAATATTTTGGGGGTGTATAGCCCCCAAATATTTGACGGATGGCGTTCCGTCAAATATTTGGGGGGTGTACAGCCCCCAAATATTTGACGGAAGGGGTTCCGTCAAATATTTGGTGGGTGTACAGCCCCCAAATATTTGACGGAAGGGGTTCCGTCAAATATTTGGTGGGTCTACAGCCCCCAAACATTTGACAGAAGGGGTTCCGTCAAATATTTGGGGGGTGTGCAGCCCCCAAATATTTGACGGAACCACATCCGTCAAACATTTGGGGGGTCTACAGCCCCCAAATATTTGACGGATGGGGTTCCGTCAAATATTTGGGGGGTGTACAGCCCCCAAATGTTTGACGGAAGGGGTTCCGTCAAATATTTGGGGGGTGTACAGCCCCCAAATATTTGACGGATGGCGTTCCGTCAAATATTTGGTGGGTGTACAGCCCCCAAATATTTGACGGAAGGGGTTCCGTCAAACATTTGGTGGGTGTACAGCCCCCAAATATTTGACGGAAGGGGTTCCGTCAAATATTTGGTGGGTCTACATCCCCCAAATATTTGACGGAAGGGGTTCCGTCAAATATTTGGGGGGTGTACAGCCCCAAAATATTTGACGGAAGGGGTTCCGTCAAATATTTGGGGGGTGTACAGCCCCCAAATATTTGACGGATGGCGTTCCGTCAAATATTTGGGGGGTGTACAGCCCCCAAATATTTGACGGAAGGGGTTCCGTCAAATATTTGGGGGGTGTACAGCCCCAAAATATTTCACGGAAGGGGTTCCGTCAAATATTTGGGGGGTGTAGACCCCCTAAATGTTTGACGGACATACATCCGTCAAATATTTGGGATGTCTACACCCCCAAAATATTTGACGGATGCATGTCCGTCAAGTATTCGACGCATGCCCATGCGTCAGTTATCTGGGGGGTTTAGACCCCCGAAATAATTGACGCATGCCCATGCGTCAATTATTTGGGGGGTCTAGACCCCCCAAAATAGACCCCTCTAGGAATCGGAGCGTGCCCACGCGCCGATTCCTAACAGGGGTCTACACCCCTCTGTGAATCAATGGGGGGGGGCTATGAAGTCAAGGGGGGGGGTATGAAACAGATGGGGGGGGGGCTATGAAATTGAATGGGGGGAACCTATGAAATTTATGGGGGTGGGGCTATGAAATTGATGGGGGGGGGCTATGAAATTGATAGGGGGGGGGGGGGGGCTATGTATTGGATGGGGGGGGGGGGCTATGAAATTGATAGCGGGGCATATGAAATTGATGGGGGGGCTATGAAATGGATGGGGGCGGGGCTATGAAAATGATGGGGGAGGGGTTATGAAATTGATAAAGGGGGGGTTATAAAGTTGATAGGGCAGGGGGCTATGAAATCGATGGGGGGGGCTATGAAATTGAATGGGGGGGACCTATGAAATTGATGGGGGTGGGGCTATGAAATTGATGGGGGGTAGGGCTGTGAAATTGATGGGGGGTAGGGCTATGAAATTGATGGGGGGGGGGGCTATGAAATTGATGGGGGGGGGCTTTGAAATTGATAGGGGGGGGGCTATGAAATTGATGGGGGGGGGGCTATGAAATTGATGGGGGGGCATATGAAATTGATGGGGGGGGGCTATGAAAATTGATAGGGGGGGGCTATGAAATTGATGGGAGGAGGCTATGAAATTGATGCGAGAGGGGCTATGAAATGGAGGGGGGGGGGCTATGAAATTGATAGGGGGGGGCTATGAAATGGATGGGAGGGGGCTACGAAATTGATAGGGGGGGCTATGAAATGGATGTGGGGGGGGGCTATGAAATTGATGGGAGGGGGCTATGAAATTGATGGGAGGGGCTATGAAATGGATGTGGGGGGGGGGCTATGAAATGGATGGGGGGGGGGGCTATGAAATTGATAGGGGGGGCATATGAAATTGATGGGGGGGTAAATAAGTGTCAAGGGGGCGCTTGGGGGAGCGGTGCCCCATCCACCCTCCACCGGAACTAACTAAGGAACGGAGTAACATACCTGGTATTTTAATTTTTTTTGGGTTCGGACCTTGGTAAGCTGGTTGGAAAACACTCTACTGGAAAAGAAAACCTGAAAAAGAAAAGCAGGCATACCCTCCCTAACCTCAACCACACAAGCAGGGAAATGACAGGGTGGGAGGGAGGGAGGGAGGGGAGGGAGGGAGGGGAGGGAGGGAGGGGAGGGAGGGAGGGAGGGAGGGAGGGAGGCTCTCTTGGGCGGCCGTAGGGGCTGTGTTGTGCTGTGTTGTGCTGTGCTATGCTGTATGTTGTGCTTTGGTGTGCTGTGATGTGATGTGCTGGGATGTGCCGTGCTGTGCCGTGCTGTGTTGTGCCGTGCTCGAAACCCACTACCCCCCCTCTCCACAGTTCCGGCCCAACCCGATGAACCCACACCCACCCACCCCTCCAGCAAAACTGACCCGATTAGCTGAGGTGAGGTTGCTTGGGCCAGACATCAGGATTCTGTTCCCACTTGTCTTCAGTCACATATGAGCCCCCCGATCGGTTGCAGTCAGAGAGATGGGGTGGGATGGGGTGGGGGGGGGGGGGGGGGGCACGTACCATCATTGAAGGGGTTGCAAGCACTGGTTGGGTTTCAGACGCTAGGGTCGAGACCACAACCCACTCCTACACCTCAAGGGTGTGGTGACAATGGGACAAGTCTGATATTGGGGGGGGACACAGGGGGGGGGGGGGGCGAAGTCTGACACAGGGGGGGGGGGGGTTAGAAAGGGTGTTGGGGTGGGGGGGGGGGGGGGGGTGATGGTCCATAAAAGTCTGATGTCTGATGTCTGATAGCCGACTAGGTCGCTATACACATAGCTGGGACCCGCCTGTGCCGCTTTCAACCGCCCGCCATTTTGGGGCGGGGAATTCCGCCACTTTCGCGCCACTGGGGATGCTACTAGGTTGGCACCGGGGCCTCCGCCTCTTTCCGACCATTGGCGGACCCGCTACTTTGCGGCGGGGGCCCTTGCCGCTTTCGGACCACCGGGGCCCCCATCGCTTTAGGGGGGGTGCTCCGCCACTTTTGTACAACCGGGCCCCATCTCCTTTGGTGCGGGGCCCAAAGCTGCTTTTGGACCACTAGCGCCACCACCGCTTTTGCACGGGGGCCTTGGTTGCTTTCAGACTACTGAGGCCTCTGCCGCTTTGGGGGCAAGGGCTAAGCCCCTTTCAAACCACCACGGCCTCCAACCCTTTGGGACGGGGGCACGATCTCCACGACTTTCGGACCAGTGTGGCCCTCGCTTTTCCACCACTGAGGCCTCCACCGCTTCGGGATGGGTTCCTTTGCAACTTTTGGACCACCGGGACCTTCGCCATTTGGTGGCAAGGGCCTCCTACGGTATCGGACCACAAGGGCTTGCGCTACTTTCGGTCGGAGGCCTTCGTCGCTTTCGTACCACCAGGGCCTCCGCTGCTTTGAGGCGGCGCCTAAACTGCATTCCGACTAGTGAAAGTGTTGCCACTTGGGGGCGGGGGGGGGGGGGGGTTCCTTCGCGTGCACACCACCATGGGTCTACCGCTTGGGGGAACGGGCCTGTGCCACTTTCAAACCACCGGGGCCCTTGCAGTTGTGGGGCGGGGGCTTCTGTCCCCTCTCCCACAACCGGCGCCGCCACCAGTTCGGGGCCGGGGCATCCGCCCGTTTCCAACCACCGGGAAACCCACTGCTTTGGGCCGAGGGCCTTCGCCACTTTCGGGCCACAAGGGCCCACCTGCTTTGGTGCGGAAGCCAAAGCTACCTATCGACCAACAGTGCCACCGGCGCTTTGAGATGGGGGCCTTCGTTGCTTGCAAACCACCGGAGGCTCCGCCATTTTGGGTCCCGGGCCTCTACACCTTTGACCACACTGTGGCCGTTGCCGCTTTGCGGCGGGGCCTTTGCCGCCTTCGGACCACCGGAGCCTACGGCGCTTAGGCGCAGGGCCTTTGCCGCTTTGAGACCACCGGTGCATCTATTGCTTTGGTGCGGGGACCTTCGCAGTGTCCGACCACCGGGGCCTCCACCACTTTGGGGCGGGGGGAGTCCGCCGCGTTCACAACACGAGGAGCTCCATTGCTTGGGGGAAGGAGCCCGTGCCGCTTTCAAAATACCGGCGCCCCGGCCAATTTGCGGCGGGGGCTTCCCCAACTTTCGCACCACAAGGGACGCTACTACTTTGGGGCCGGGGCATCCGCCCCTCTCCAACCACTGGGGGACCCGTTGCTAGGGGGGGGGGGGGTTGCTCGGCTGCTTTTGTACAACCGAGGCCCATCTGCTTTGGTGCGGGGCCCAAAGCTGCTTTTGGACCACCAGCGCCACCGCCGCTTTGGGACGGGGGCCTTCGCTGCTTTGAAATTAATGGGGCCTCTGCCGCTTTGGTGCCAAGGCCCAGGCCCCTTTGAACCCACCGCGGCCTCCAACCGTTTGGGATGGGGAAAGGGGGGGAGCTGCCAGCGATCGGCGCAGGTCCCGTGCCAGCTGTTAGCCGGGTAAGGGTACGCACTCCTTGTGTCTCCACCGCAAAGATAGGGATGCAGTTACCAGGTTGGTAGCTCCATGGTAGCTCCAAAAGGAGCCCCACCGCTTTGGGGACCCACCTGTGCCGCTTTCAACCGCCCGCCGTTTTGAGACGGGGAATTCCGCCGCTTTCGCACCACTGGGGACGCTACTAGGTTGGTGCCGGGGCCTCCGCCTCTTTCAGACCATTGGGGGACCCTCTGCTTTGCGGCGGGGGCCCTTGCCGCTTTCGGACCACCGGGGCCCCCATCGCTTTAGGGGGGGTGCTCCGCCACTTTCGTACAACCGGGCCCCATCTCCTTTGGTGCGGCGCCCAAAGTTGCTTGTGGACCACCAGCGCCACCACCGCTTTTGCACGGGGGCCTTGGTTGCTTTCAGACTACTGAGGCCTCTGCCGCTTTGGGGGCAAGGGCTAAGCCCCTTTCAAACCACCACGGCCTCCAACCCTTTGGGACGGGGCGGGATCTCCGCGACTTTCGGACCAGTGTGGCCCTCGCTTTTCCACCACTGAGGCCTCCACCGCTTCGGGATGGGTTCCTTTGCAACTTTTGAATCACGGGGACCTCCGCCATTTGGTGGCAAGGGCCTCCTACGCTATCGGACCACAAGGGCTTGCGCTACTTTCGGCCGGAGGCCTTCGTCGCTTTCGGACCACCAGGGCCTCCGCTGCTTTCAGGCGGCGCCTAAACTGCATTCCGACTAGTGAAACTCTTGCCACTTTGGGGCGGGGGGGGGTTCTGTCGCGTTCACACCACCATGGGTCCACCGCTTGGGGGAACGGGCCTGTGCCGCTTTCAAACCACCGGGGCCCTTGCGGTTGTGGGGTGGGGGCTTCTGTCCCCTCTCCCACAACCGGGGCCTCCACCAGTTCGGGGCCGGGGCATCCGCCCGTTTCCAACCACCGGGGAACCCGCTGCTTTGCGCCGAGGGCCTTTGCCACTTTCGGGCCACACGGGGCCAGCTGCTTTGGTGCGGAAGCCAAGGCTGCTTATCAACCAAAAGCGCCACCGCCGCTTTGAGATGGGGGCCTTCGTTGCTTGCAAACCACCGGAGGCTCCGCCATTTTGGGTCCCGGGCCTCTACACCTTTGACCACACTACGGCCGCTGCCGCTTTGCAGCAGGGCCTTTGCCGCCTTCGGACCACCAGAGCCTACGGCGCTTAGGCGTAGGGCCTTTGCCGCTTTTGGACCACCGGTGCATCTATTGCTTTGGTGCGGGGACCTTCGCAGTGTCCGACCACCGGGGCCTCCACCACTTTGGGGCGGGGGGATTCTGCCGCGTTCACAACACGAGGAGCTCCATTGCTTGGGGGAGGGGCCCGTGCCGCTTTCAAAATACCGGCGCCCCGGCCAATTCGCGGGGGGGCTTCCCCAACTTTCGCACCACCAGGGACGCTACTACTTTGGGGCCGGGGCATCCGCCTCTCTCCAAACACCGGGGGACCCGTTGCTAGGGGAGGGGGGGGGGGGCTGCTCGGCAACTTTTGTACAACCGGGGCCCATCTGCTTTGGTGCGGGGCCCAAAGCTGCTTTTGGACCACCAGCGCCACCGCCGCTTTGGGACGGGGGCCTTCGCTGCTTTGAAATTAATGGGGCCTCTGCCGCTTTGGTGCCAAGGCCCAGGCCCCTTTGAACCCACCGCGGCCTCCAACCGTTTGGGATGGGGAAAGGGGGGGAGTTGCCAGCGATCGGCGCAGGTCCCATGCCAGCTGTTAGCCGGGTAAGGGTATGCACTCCTTGTGTCTCCACCGCAAAGATAGGGATGCAGTTACCAGGTTGGTAGCTCCATGGTAGCTCCAAAAGGAGCCCCACCGCTTTGGGGACCCACCTGTGCCGCTTTCAACCGCCCGCCGTTTTGAGATGGGGAATTCCGCCGCTTTCGCACCACTGGGGACGCTACTAGGTTGGGGCTCGGGCCTCCGCCTCTTTCAGACCATTGGGGGACCCGCTACTTTGCGGCGGGGGCCCTTGCCGCTTTCGGACCACCAGGGCCCCCATCGCTTTAGAAGGGGTGCTCCGCCACTTTCGTATAACCGGGCCCCATCTGCTTTGGTGCGGGGCCCAAAGCTGCTTTTGGACCACTAGCGCCACCACCGCTTTTGCACGGGGGCCTTGGTTGTTTTCAGACTACTGAGGCCTCTGCCGCTTTGGGGGCAAGGGCTAAGCCCCTTTCAAACCACCACGGCCTCCAACCCTTTGGGACAGGGGCGGGATCTCCGCGACTTTCGGATCAGTGTGGCCCTCGCTTTTCCACCACTGAGGCCTCCACCGCTTCGGGATGGGTTCCTTTGCAACTTTTGGACCACCGGGACCTCCGCCATTCGGTGGCAGGGGCCTCCTACGCTATCGGACCACAAGGGCTTGCGCTACTTTCGGCCGGAGGCCTTCGTCGCCTTCGGACCACCGGGGCCTCTGCGGCTTTCAGGCGGCGCCTAAATTGCATTCCGACTAGTGAAACTCTTGCCACTTTGGGGCGGGGGGGGGGGGGGTTCTATCGCGTGCACACCACCATGGGTCTACCGCTTGGGGGAACGGGCTTGTGCCGCTTTCAAACCATCGGGGCCCTTGCGGTTGTGGGGTGGGGGCTTCTGTCCCCTCTCCCACAACCGGGGCCTCCATCAGTTCGGGGCCGGGACATCCGCCCGTTTCCAACCACCGGGGAACCCCCTGCTTTGCGCCAAGGGCCTTTGCCACTTTCGGGCCACACGGGGCCGAGCTGCTTTGGTGCGGAAGCCAAAGCTGCTTATCAACCAACAGCGCCACCGCCGCTTTGAGATGGGGGCCTTCGTTGCTTGCAAACCACCGGAGGCTCCGCCATTTTGGGTCCCGGGCCTCTACACGTTTGACCACACTACGGCCGCTTACGCTTTGCAGCAGGGCCTTTGCCGCCTTCGGGCCACCAGAGCCTACAGTGCTTAGGCGCAGGGCCTTTGCCGCTTTGGCACCACCGGTGCATCTATTGCTTTGGTGCGGGGACCTTCGCAGTGTCCGACCACCGGGGCCTCCACCACTTTGGGGCGGGGGGATTCTGCCGCGTTCACAACACGAGGAGCTCCATTGCTTGGGGGAAGGAGCCCGTGCCGCTTTCAAAATACCGGCGCCCCGGCCAATTTGCGGCGGGGGCTTCCCCAACTTTCGCACCACAAGGGACGCTACTACTTTGGGGCCGGGGCATCCGCCCCTCTCCAACCACTGGGGGACCCGTTGCTAGGGGGGGAGGGGGGGGGCTGCTCGGCTGCTTTTGTACAACCGAGGCCCATCTGCTTTGGTGCGGGGCCCAAAGCTGTTTTTGGACCGCCAGCGCCACCACCGCTTTGGGACGGGGGCCTTCGCTGCTTTGAAATTAATGGGGCCTCTGCCGCTTTGGTGCAAAGGCCCGGGCCCCTTTGAAACCACCGTGGCCTCCAACCGTTTGGGATGGGGAAAGGGGGGGGGCTGCCAGCGATCGGCGCAGGTCCCGTGCCAGCTGTTAGCCGGGTAAGGGTACGCACTCCCTGCGTCTCCACCGCAAAGATAGGGATGCAGTTACCAGGTTGGTAGCTCCATGCATGCCATGGGCGTAGGATTAGCGTAGCCACTGCCATCCTCAAAACCTACGCCACTGGCAAGCTGGGATACCTCGGCGACAGACCTGACCTCGGGCTCAATCCCAAGCTAAGCGGACGCACAGAGGCCCCCGCCCACCAGCGCCACTAGGCACCCACAAACCACTGCGCTCCCAAGGCACAGAGATCCTTTGACTATTCTTGCTAATACGAAAAGCACGACAGACGGACAGGGCAAAGAAAAATGAATCGTAGGCTTCACTGTGACGTGTGTCGTAGTCCCACAGCGGTGGAGGAGCAGCCCACGGGCTGTCCTACAGCAATGTGTTGACATCGTGAACGTCTCGACATTGATCGCCGGGAGAAACACACCAATGTTGCATGGGCAGACGCAGCCGGGGAGTGCCTGGATCACGGTGACCTGCAGCTGTAGATGGCACGTGGATAGAGAAAGACACGACAGTGGACAAAACCTGCAAGAGGGCAGAGTGCGGCCAACCAGGCGCTTCCATTGTTTGCATGTGGGAGGGGCAATCCAGTGGAAAACATATACTTACCAAGGGTCGCGGAAGGCAGAGAAACTGGGCACGACGGGCAGCGCAAGAAAAGAATGGTTGCGATACAACGCAGCCACTTCATTCAAAACGTAAGACACTGCATGCTGCAAAGCAGTGCCGGTGATCCCGCGAGCCAGGAGGAGTCTTATCTAGAGGTCCGTGTACTTTGAAGCGAGCGGATACCCCACAAGACGCAAGGCCTCATAGAATAGGCCCCAGCCGTGGCCGTAATCTGCTTTGGAAAGCTGCGCACGTGGGGCAAAGACGGCGATGGCAAGTTCCGGATGACTGTAACCTAAAACCCGAACGCATCTCGCTGTACGGGGGGTGATTTCACCGGTCGCCTCTATAACGGCACATGGGTAAGCCAGAGGAACATGAAAAAGGTCAGTGCCTCAACGGATGCCAAAAAGATGATGTCCATGTAGGATGCACATCTCATGCCTAGAAACCGCCGAAACTCTCCATGGTGGGCAAAAATGGTGGAGAGCGGGCGGAAGCCATGTGTGAGAGAAGAGGTGCCATGCGGCACTGCTCAACGTAGTGTCTCATGGAAGGCATGGCCCCGCACAACGGGCACAGCACGCCGCGCCTAAGTTGTGTCGGATGGCCACTATCATGAGGTGGACGCGCTAGGTGATGAAACCTTCCATGACAAGGTCGCTATACAAAACATAGCGCGGGTTGTCCTAAATTATAGGCAGGGACACCGCTTCCCTAAGGTACTGGCGGAGGCGGTGTCCGAACGGCGGGTGCGGGTCATGCACCTGGTAGGGGCGGGGTGCTATTTGGTCAACAAAGCATACCCTAGGGTCCTGCAAACCCCCTATCCAGCCCGAGGCAGGCAGCTGCCGGAGGGCTACATCCTTAGCGTATAAGCCAGCCCGCTCTATCACTTCATCCAGGAAATTTCCCGAGAGATGAGAGTACGGATGTTGTGGGACTTCCCATTGGTTGGACAGGCTCCGGCAGCGCTTAATTAGAGCGGATACGACGGGGCAGTTGCTATCATTCCTACTTTCTAGCGCAGAGATGTATGACTGTGAAGGTGCAGGTGGCGCCTCGCCATGTTGACGCACTGGGGACACGAGATTGTAGGACAACCTAGGCCGCATAGACCTCCACCTAATAAGAGTTGTTGAAAAAGATGGGTATATGGACGTGGTAAAGCTTATAGACGCCAGTAATCAGGTTCAGAACAGTGAGTGCACCGCCGGACTGGCGTTGCCACGGGTACCAGGAGGCGTCATGAATATACGTCACAGGCTTAGTGGGGGGCGCAATGTCGAGTAGCAGCGGACATATTCCCGATGTGACTTGCGAGAAGGGGGGAAGTGTTGGCGGAGGGGGTGAAAGCAGCAGGGCCAACGTGAACGGACTGCATTGCTGAGGGAGGCGTAGCCAGCATCCATCCAGGAGTGCACGTCATCGATATGCCACTCGTGAACACACAAATGAATAGGGTTAAAAATTGTGGGTACATGCGGGGGTTTCTCGGGCACGTACACCTCGAGGCACACCAGGTGGCACAGGACAAGGAAACGATTGTGGTCATGAATATAGGACAGACAACCTTGAGCTACTTTGGTGGCAAGACACAGCATTGAGGGATGAAGCTTATGTTTCGCTTGAAGAGACCCGTGACGAGTAGATGCGCCGACCAAGGGATTGGAGTGGTTAAGTTGCCTAGTGTAGGTTTCCATGAAAGAGCAGTACATAATATAGGGGGGGGACTCCAGGCCGACCCACCAAGTGCGCAAAGGCTTCAAAAAAGCCTCAGGGGGGCTGGAAGCATCCAAATGCCAGATGGAGCGCAGAGGTGACGCTACCGGGAGGCACCCCAAGGCGCATGGCGCGGTACAAGGGTGGCTGCACCTGGGCACACCATCGTCGTGTGCCACCCGCAACACCGTTATACATGCTGATGGGATAATGGCTAGCCAAAGACAGTGGCGCCACTGCTGCCGTGGCGCGGCGACCCGCTTTCATAAATTTCGCGAGAACCTGACGGTGGAACTGGTGCGGCAGCGCATGTCGTCCCAAAAAGCAAATGAAATCGCCCGCCCCTATGCGTTGGAGCAGAGACCCCAAAGGGTAGAGTGGCTCACTGACTATGTGCAAACGACCCAAGCGAAGCTCGGTGCCAATAGCAACCGTTTTCACGTTATCACAAGATAAGTCAGTCGCTACCCTTGAAGCGGGCAAGTGGGAAACCAGGCGTTGGGTAGCTGAATGGCTTGCATCGAGCCGTGAGTGGTCATCATCCCATCCCAAACGGCGCAAAGGGACGGTAGGCGTTGCCAGCAGGCCCGTGGAGGCCAGAGCCAAGGCGGCACGTACCGCGCCCAGGAGGCAGTGGAGCAACGCGGAAATGGGGTCCCTTTGCCCAAGGCCCGGCTCATGGCGGGCAAGGGCCTCCTCGAGGTGCCGGTGCCCGCCCATGTGGAAAAGCATGGAGCAGAGAGCGGAAATGAGGAGGTCCACTAACGACGCTAAGGAGCCGGCGGCCAGCAACGTACCTCGGATTGTGGCATGCGACAGGGAACCGAAAGCATGGATACAATCGTCCAAAACTAACGAGGCCTGTTGGCCTCGCGACCAAAAAAAAAGGAACCAGTCGTGTATCACGCGCACAACGTCCGCCACGGACGTGCGGGGCCACGCGGCGAAGTGCTCACCACACACACGTCCATGGGTGGAGAGGAAAGCTTGTAGTGTGGAAGCAAAATGCATGGAGAGGACCTTCCATAGGACAAATAGGTTGATGAGTGGCCTAATGTTGCCCACAATGCCATGGGCGACTTTTTTGGGCAGCAAGGCTAAGTCCCCATGGTGCAGAGCAGGCACCCTAGCACCCGACTTAACAACATTGTAAAATATTAGCAGCGGTTGCACATTGTCATCGGGAAGGCGGCAAAGAAGAACATATTCAATCGGATCCCGGTAGGGGGAGGTGTGGGGGGTGCTATTTTGCAGATTCCGGAGGAGGGCTAAAGTGAGGAGGGCTGAAGCAAAGGGGGTATAGGAAGGTTCCCAGGCCATGACGTTAGACACATAATCCCGCGAAAGGGTGCCGACGTGGACCAAATGCCGCTGCCGCAATTGGTCCAAAATCGCATGCGCCCTGATACCCGGATTGACAGACATACCCACAACATATTTTGGGCTCCATGTAGAGCCCCAAATGACAGCAAAAACCCCGGCTGCTCGTGGCCATGAGGACGGCTTAACCCTAGCTGTGACTGAGAGGTGGAGATGCACGACGCAATGTGGGCTGCACGCTGGTTGGTTAGCAGTTGCTGCCAGTGTTCTAGGCGGGTCCGTCAAAAAGGGCGGCTCAGAAAGAAGGCCTTAAAGGACTCCTGGTGTTGCCGCACCATGGTAGGTAGCCGGTCGTAAGCCACCGGTTCACCGTACACCGTGTGCGCAGCCTCCACAAGGGCTTCACGAGTGTGTTAGAATTGATCTCGCACTGTTGCGGCAAAAGCGAACCGATGGCGTGCGCGAACGCCACGTTGTACTTGTCTATAGGGCGTTCTAGGTTTGGGGGGGAAAGGCGGAGACGCCGCCGATGCTCTAGAATGGTTATGGGCTCGCGTGCCGCCATGCTAGGGATTTGCAAGGTGATGGGGCAGTGGTCCCAGGCAAAGTGCGCATCACGGTGAATTTCACCCCATACGGGGGGGAGGTGCGAAGAAACGAGGAAGTGGTCCAAACCGTTCAAATATCGCTGCGCCCTTACCCATGTGGGAAGATCCACAGGGGGGGGGGGGGGGAACTCGTCGTGGATTTGCTTCTTCTCAAAAGTCGCAAAAGAGGCGGTGCATATTAGAAAAGCAGTGACGAAAGTGTGGTACCCACGCGGGGTTGTAATTGATGTCTCCAAACACTACATGCAAATAGCTGGCCGACGCCAATATTTCGGCCAGGGACCATTGAAGGATGGGTTCATACCCTTCGAGTGGGCCAGATGCCCGTAGATATAGACCGATGGCCAGGAGGAGGGTACCCGCCAAGCTGAACCACACGGCCACGCCTCTACCGTCCGCTAAGATGTCCGCCCGGTGGAAAGCATAGTTGTCATCATGGCGGATGAGGACGGCCACTCCTAGACGCCTACGGTTGGTAAGGCTGAAAAAGGACGCATGTAGAGGATGTATGGAAAAGGACTCCGGCAAAGCGCAAATTTGGTGCAGGGAAATAATGTCCCGAAAGAAAAGGACTGCTTGAGCGAGGATGGGGCTCGAACTTTGGGGCGCAGAGGCTGTTAGACATTGAGGGATAGGAAATGCATGCCACGCCCATCACGGGCGGCACCAGCAGTGCCTTGTGTATCCTGGAGCATCACAGACCTCCAAACCACCATGCCGCTGTCAAGGGCATGCAGGTGGTACAAAACACGTTGGCACGTCACAGGCGGAACTGCACTTGGCGGTAGGCATCGGAGGTACTTGGTGCTGTATCCCGAGCTGAGGCACATAATCAAAACAAATCGAGTGTGTGGAGACGCCGCATGGAATTGCAAGGCATGTCTGGTGAGAAAGGCCGTAGGCCACTCGGTGACAGAATCCGTGAGGAAGGGGGGAAACACCGCCGACACCGTTGCCGAGGTTGCATCCAATTGATTCTCAACCAACAGCTGGACAAGAATGCCCAGTCGGGCAGCATTCAAAGTAGAACGGGGAACCGCGAAAGGTCCCTTGAAAGCATGCATAGAAAGGAGGCATGGGGGAAGGAAATGCAAGGAGTAAAACTGTTCCAGAACATCCACCACGCCTAAAAATCCGTCCGCCGAGGAAACAGGTGTCACCCGAAGTGTGGTGTGCGGCGTGCCGTAGGAGCGTGTGTACAAACTCGCGGATCCCTGCCAGCAACGGGCGCACCAAATGATGTTCATGTTCTTGAGGTGCCAGCAAATAAGAGGCCGGGGGCGTAACTAGTGCAGGATAATCGGGGCAGAGCATCACCGCTGGGAGCTGGGCTCACGGGAAGGGGATATTGCGGGGGCGTGGGGGGGGGAAGGCGGGGTATTGTGAAGGGGCCTGAGCGGAAATGGAAGGGAGTGGAGGAGCCCCGGGCATCAAGGAACTGCCTAAAGAGGCATAACACGGACTCCGGGCCGCCGGGGAGTGAGCGTCGGCTGAATAAGGCACCTAATGGGCGGGGGCAAAGCGCGGGTACGGGTACGCATAGGGGGCAGGAGCCGGGGTGTCATACTGTTGCACCGTGCCTCCCACTGTTAGGGCTCTGAAGGCTGAAGGAGGATTAGGGCTGTGCGGGCCCGTTTAGCAATCGGGGCCCCGCCCCATGGCCTCCAACGTTGCCCATCTGCTTTGCGGAAAGTGAAGGTGAAGCGAGCATGCTCATGACAAGATTGGAACTGCAAAACGGTTTCCGATGCGGGGGGGATGCCCACCACGGAATAGCCTCCGGTCTGACAATCTCTGCCTTGCATAAGGTAGTAATCTACAATGTGCGCGTCGTGGTCCGCGGCGAAAAACGTGCACCTAACAGTGCCCGAATGGGGCGGTGTGGAAGGACGGTGGACATTCTGCTTAGCCGGCCACTGAATACATACTATGACGGGGAAACGATCAGCATCCGCCCCCCCTCAAGGCGAAGTGACTCGCGTAGAAAAAGGTGAAGCCGCTGAGGCGTGGTCCTGCGACGGTGCTCACGTGACGGCGGGTGTCTCGCTAGGTCACAGGGGGGTTGCATACTCTGCTCCACGAAAAAAGTGTGGACGGCACTACCCCTCGTGGGGGGCTGAACCGCGTTACGTGTGATGTACTCCCACTGAGAGTACAGGGACTCACTGGGGAAGGTAGGCCCCGGACAATCACTGACGCACGTTAAATTCATAAAAAGATGGAAGGACTTAGCTAAGTCCGCCTCCTAGGCCGTAGGAACCGCATTGAGCCACTGTAGAAACTTGGGCAGGGATTCCACGCCACCAACTTGGGGGTTACCTTCTGGCGTCGTCGCCGAGGAGGTAGTCGCAGGCAACACTAGCACAAAGGGTAGAACTGGTGTGGATGCCGGTAGGACAGCACAGTCAAAGACAGCGCCCGCACAAAGAGGCATATCATGGAAGCACAGCGTGCTCTCAGTATGGAATGAGCGTTGTAGCTCCTCCAATCTGGGGGCGCGATGCCAAGCATGGTGGGTATGGTGACCACCAAAGGCACAGACGGAAGGAAAAACTCGTGACCAGCAGGCAGTAAGGCAAAACGGTCTCGTAGGGTTAGAGATGACAACGCGGAGTGGACGCAAACACATCTTGACGACGAAGACCATGACCAAGTAGCCCCATCACTAGAGACATGTCCGGCATGACGGGGGCGGGTCTTGCGTTGCAGTCACTAGTTATCAGCGCGTAGAATCCTAGAGCTGGGCGTCAAAGCCGTTGACCAAGGCTCGTAGACCACGGAGGACGGAATGGTGCGTATTGTCTCGTATCTGTCGCACGGCGCCATGGTGCGCCTTGAGCACCTGCAGCTGAGACGGATGCTCATACCACAGCCGCGACAGCTCACGCTCCTGCTGCTGATTCAGCTCGCAGATGATGCGATCGGTCTCATAATTGGGGAAATTGCCTGTCAGCCGGTCAAAAAGAAGGCACTAAGGCAAAAGGTAGATCCACAAAGTTGGGTTGCGGAGGCAGTGCTGTGGTAGCATCTTGGGTGGATGTCACGTCAGCTCGAGCAGTCGCGAAATTCAAACACGGCAGAACAGCAGACACGGCAAGCTCATCATCAATGATAATGTGCTCGGTGCTTGACGTGGAAGTGAATGAGGGCGACACAACGCTATTAGAGGCATTCAAGGCTTGCGAGAATGCTGTGCCCGGGACATAAAGTCGGAGCCACTTCGAAAGTATCACCATGGGTTTGTGACCGCACTCCAAGACGGCCAGCACTGGTCCCTTGGCCCATGATACCATAGCCATGCTGGTGATGGTCGAAGGTCAGCAATGGAACCGACGGGTATTAGGGCACCTCGTAAGACCACTTTTCCAACAAACGGCGTGCCATGTCATCAGAAGGCAGGGGAACGTATCCCAATATCTTGGACCCAGCGGCGATGGCTAGCGGGACATGTGCCGCAAAGGGTCTATCAGATGAGGTTTGTACAGTGGCTTGGCAGGTGAGCACCAACTCTTGAGGGTGAAGTACATCCCCAATGCTGGAAACCGAAGAGATCTTGCCCTCGTAGAGGGACCAGTGCAACGCATGATTCACCCCCCACGGGGGATGGCTCCATAGCGTTGGAAAAGTGGCCTGTGCTGCCCGGGATACCTCGGGTGGTGATTGCCCCTTCCTCGGGGAATGAAGGTCCGCCGCGGGATCATGAGCCATGCGGTGCTTGATGTCAGTTATCAAGGGGGAAACAAAAGATGACACAGTGCAGAGATGCCTCGACAGAGGCAAAGGGGAACAGAAGGTGACGTGGTGTTGTTCCGGTAAGACAGTTGTGGCAGCAGAAAAACCGAGCACTGCGTTACGCAAAAAGGGTGTGCGAAAATGAGACATTTGCGAAAAAGGAATAGATGCAACGCCAAGAGTAGGCACGGCGCGAGCAAAGCGCAGGCGCTGTACCAAAGTGCCTCCCCACCGGATAGGTATTGATAGGAGGATGCCCCACCACCAGCTGTAGATAGAGCAAAAGATGAGCAAACAAAGATCTCAGGGCACATAGAGCATGGGGTAGAAGCAGCGGAGCAGATCACTCCGCGTCAACTGGGCAAACGCCACACAAGGCAGTGGACACAGCACAGGGCACACACCACGCAGAGCATACCCGACGAGAGGTTCGAAAGTAGCAGCGGGCGGAGCAACAATCGCAAAACCCGGAGTTCCCACCTCGTGCCACAAGGGTACACATCCCGCAGGGCGAAAAGGGAGGAAGGGGCCCATGAGGGATGCTGCGCAATAATAGACAGTAGGGCGGCGGTCCGTCAGCACATGGTGGGAGAGCGCACGCATCCCTTTGCTTCTCGTGCGTGGTGCTAGGGTGCCCAGGTTTATGTGTAGACAGGTTTGACGTGCGGGTCTCCCAGGCTCCGGGTGCCCTCTCCTTAGACGTGTGGTTGTGTGTTTTTAAGGATTCCATCTCACCGGTGGTTTGTTTGATTGGCTTGGCTCTAGAAAACTTGGACAGAGGTATCGTCCACGTGGGCACGATACGCATTCGTGAATTTATTTGGGACCTGCTGGCACCCCTAGATCCCTGTGAGGTGGGTGAGCAGCACTTGGGCCCTGTACGATCCAATAGTGCGGAAGGACTGGTCATGGCTAAAGCTGTGGTTCGTGATGGTGTGCTCGGTCCGTGGGAGGGGGGGGGGAACCCAAAGGTTACCTCTTTCCGGTTCCCACAGAGTTGACCAAAGCATCCATGTATTTTGTATTTGGTAAAATTTAACAAAGCCCATTCTTTTAGACCCACCAGCTTCTCGTTGCCCACGGTGGAAGATCTGGCTTTCTTGATGCACGTCCACAGCATGTCCCACAACTAGCTCACTTTGGGAGGGGGAAAATATTTGAATTTCCTTTCCCATTCTTTTTTGGTTGCACTCGAGGACCTTCGACTGTCGGCAGGCCCTGGGGAAGAATTGGTGGCCTTTCTCGTAGACCCCACTAACACTTTTTGGTCCTTACGATTGCATGAACACCTCTGGGGAATTATCCGAGTACTTATCGATGGCTTGAGTTATGGGTTTAGCTGCCTTTCCTTCGGTTGGCAATTTTCTCCGATTACTCGCCAAACTTTGTTCGGCTTCATCCGGGCCTCCCTAGGGTTCTTTGACGTGATCGTCCTACAGGATCTCGACGTTTTTTTGCTTGCAGGGTCTGTCCGACCCAAAGTATGAAATGCCGCCGCCACCCTCTGTACCACCCATAAAAACGCTGGTGCTATTATAAGTTCTAGGAGTATACGCGAGCCTACACATAATAAAGTTTGGCTGGGCGAACTCCTCTATTTTTCCCGGTATAGGTGGGGGGTCTAGCCCTAGTGCTAGGTTGGACAACCTTGGTTGGCCTTTGGCTTCGAGCTGAGGTCCTTCCCTTGACGGGGAAGAAGGCGAAACGAATTTTGGGGTGTTTTACTTGGGCGATCAAGCCGTCGTTTGGTTGCATGCCATTCCTCGCGGGGTGCCGGAATTTTTGTCAACGGGGACCTAATTGGATCCAAATTTGTCGTCTCGCCCTCCTACATAGCCTGTGTCACTGCCTTGTTATGGCTCTGGAGGGCCGGTCACCGTCCCCTCTATTGCCTTTGTTCCTGGCTTACAGGAGCACCATTGTTCTAGACGCTGCTTTTGACTAGGAGGGTTGCAAGATTGGGATGTGGGCTAAAGGGCTGGGAGGCCGTGTGTGTCACTGTAGTAGCGGGGTGCTAACCCAACGAGAGGCAGAACTATAGGCTGAGATCCGTGGGCTACGCCTGTGCGAGCATATTGGGTGGCCGGTTTTTGTTTGGTAGGCAACAATGAGTCTGCACTTGAGCACACGGCCTCCTTTCGTGCACGCTCGGGTCTGAAGCGCCAGAACGGCCACCTTCGGCGCTTGTTCTATGTTTGGCGCCGTCTGCAGTCTACTGCGTACTTTTCTTGGGTGCATGGCGACCTGACGCCTGCAACCAGATGCCTAGAATAGATTCAGATGGAAATGGGGATTTGTGTGCAGCAGAACAGCGTGGCATTTACCGATTCCGAGCCTTACAAGCATACGACAACCTTCCCACCCCATTCTGGGTGCTGCGCTTCCCTAAGGGCAGGAAGGGTGTGTTTCGTAATATGTCTTGTAGCGTCATTGGCTCGGCTTGACCCGACACATCGTCTTTGTCTTGATTTTCGGTGTGCGAGGGGGGGGGGGCGTATGATGAATAAAGAGACCATGGTACGGTGCAACATGCCAACGATTTGATGTTTGCTTTGTGTGTGAAGCTTCTGTTTTCTGAAGGGAAGCAGGGGTTTCACTGCTTTTCTCCCTACGGTTTTTTTTATGATACTTGAATCCCACCCACCCATCAACCAGCATGTAGGTGGGCCACCCGCACACCCTATGAACTTCACTGCTTCTTTGGTTCATTGAACCTTTGTTCCGGAACCTCTGATGGTACGGTACAACATCCCAACGTGTTGTTGCTTTGTTTTGTGCGTCAAACAATTCCCCTTGTGCGTGGCTGCATGGGTTATCGAGCACATTCTGGAGTGCCGGACTGTGATGACAATCAGGAGCTGCCTTCTTTGCGTCAGCGGTCTTCACTGCCCATCCAATGAACATCCTCATGTCCGCTTTCTATATCTGCTATCTGTTGCCCGCTTGGGGAGGTCGCGGTGTGCTGGGGATGCTGTACCTGAAGCGGGGATGCTGTGTATGGATGTTTTACACCAGCCCCAACACAATGCTAACTCCGCCGCTTTGGACTGCCGCTATTTCACTGTGTTTGCTGCTTTGCTTTGCTTCCAAAGAGCCACACCCAGGGCACCCATTCTCACATTTTACCTAAGTGCACCGTGAGCAATTGTACATACCCCCACAACCTGCCTTAGCGCGTGCGCGTGTGTCGTGTGCCTTGAACCCATGTTTTGTGTACACCGGCCTTGATAGTGGGCAGGCGCAGCGTCCCCCATGGAGTCCTGGTCACTTGTTTGTGCACGAGTGTCCTCTGCTCGTCTTTTGGAATCCACTTGCGGCCTAGGGGTTGGTGGTGTGTTTTCGAAAATGCCTCTCAGAAATTTCGGCCAGAGCAATGCGATATGGGGGGACTTCTCGCGGACTCCCGCATCGGTTTCTTGCAAGAGAGGGCGCAAAGAAGGCGTTAGTCTCAGACCCTCTACCTCATTATTAATCCAGACCTGGCCCCTTGGCGAGTCGTGCAGGAGTTCCACTGCCTGTAACCGAGGGCATGAGAAGTCCAGCGGTGCCATGGGCTGCTCTCCGGACCTTAAGAGCCATAGCCTTTGGGTTTGTCCCCACCGGTTGGTGGAGTCGTTGATTACCAATAGCTGATGGGTGCAGTGTTCCTGTAAATTTGGAGCTCGCCCCTCTTGCCGTGGGCTATTTGCACTTGGATTCCCCAACAATGACGCACTAGTCGCTATCGGACTTGACGCGGACTCTGTTGGCCGCTTCGAAGTTTTGGTGAGGGCAGCTTGAGGCTTGTGTCCATACGAGGGAGGGTGACACTCACTTGGTGCCTTGGTGTTTTTGGGATCGGTCTCCACACGTGTGTGCCCCGACGGTGAGGACTTCCGCGCTGCTGTTGGCCCTTACCCTTGGGCATGACATGTTCGCAGGACGATTTTCCGGCTCTTATGTTTGGAGACGACAGGAGTTCCTCTGATATACGGTTCGCTCCCAATGGAGGAGATCTCTAGGGATGTGGGGTTGCTCATGGAGTTCATTAGAGATTTCATCGGACATGAACCATCCGGCCTCACATCACTCAAGGACACAATGGACATGATTCGACAAGTCGACGTTCGCCTTTGTGGAATTCATCAACACATTGCGCAAGTACAGGACAATGCCACACAAATCTCGCGTGTGGCCACCGTAGTGGACGAGATGGTCCAAGGAATTTGATATGGTGGCTCCGTTGTAGAGCCCAATGCAAGTGTTTTTGATCTCTTTCAAGGATTGGTTTCAAAGGGGGAATTTCAATTTTTTTTGCAACAAAGTGTGTCAATTGGAAGAATTTAATACTCCGCAATCTAATGTGTTGTATGATTCATATATGCAAGATGTTCACCCTCCTTTAC
This sequence comes from Eutreptiella sp. 'Long Island Sound 2002', assembly GCA_964036045.1. Classification (NCBI taxonomy): domain Eukaryota; phylum Euglenozoa; class Euglenophyceae; order Eutreptiales; family Eutreptiaceae; genus Eutreptiella; species Eutreptiella sp. 'Long Island Sound 2002'. The sequence continues at coordinate 86,589,017 of OZ038379.1, read as the reverse complement.
AGGCTATTGAAAATGATTTCATTAGCAGAGGTGAGTATTTGAAACCTTTTACATTTGTTAAGCAGGAAACCGATCGGTTGCAACTCGAGATTAATCATTATGATGGTGTGAACGACCATAATCAAGGCATTTTAGCCACAAGTCTTGACGAGTTGCGTGGAAATTTGCAAGAAATTACTCGGGTACATCATTCAAATGTTTCAACTTTCAGGGTCTAGCTTGATCATTGCAAACATGCTATTGGCGAGATGCACCGTGCCACTGCATCATATGTGTCACACGTGTCGTTTCGACAATTGGGTAATAAAGTTGACACCATTGAACATCAACTTCGTGAACCTGTTGTGACGGTTACAACATTTCAAAAGTTCATGACGTATTTTGTGTCCATGCAGGGCAAATTCCGTGTCATTGAAGAATCAATGAAGCAAATTCAAATGACCGCCAATGGCCATCCGCCACCGAATCCTTCCTTGGTTGCATTTGAAGGTAACATTTCTGATTTGTCATTACGTTTGGATGGCCTTGCGTCCGAAATTTCGAGTTTGGATCACTCGTTGAGTGCTTTTGATTTTCGGTTGCCATGGTTTTCTTCTCGGTTTGATGGGGTGGAGTCACTTATGGCTCCTCTTTACCAGGCCGTTGAAGCAATTCGACGACAATCAAGAGAGTTTCAAAGTCGTCTGAAAAAGGTGGAGCGAGGTGTGCTTGCTACTTCCTCACCAAAGACGGACTCACAAGTTAAGGCCATGTTGGGTGGGCTTCGCACGGCACCTGCAAAGTGCCAACATGATTTTTCTATTTCTTTTGAAGAGTGTCACACACGCCTCGAGCTTTCACCTGCAGGAAAACAAACACGTGTTGAGGCTCTCATTGTGGGCTTGAAGACACAATTTGTTACTTCCATACGTGACATGCATGCTAACCTCACACGGGAATATAATCAAAGTGTTTTGAAGGTTCGTGAACAATTGAATTCTCGTTGTGAAGCGTTGACCAAAGGCAAGGAGAATCTCGAGCGCAAGATCGCATCGCTTGAGGCTTATATTCCTGGTTTACTAGAGGAAAGGGTGAGCGCACAACTTTGGACATTCAATGCCTCTCTTGAAGCAATGCAAAAGAAAATTGAGAATGTAGAGGGGACGATGTCTCAAGAGGTAGCACGAGCCGTGGATGCTATGCCGTCGCCTGCTGCCCCACCAGATCGTTCCGCTTCACATTTGTTTGTTATGCGACAAGTGGAAAAGGTTGAGTCACGTGTAGACACAATTGAGTCACTTGAGCCACTGACTACGGCGTTAAGACGAATAGACGCCATAGAGTAGCGTCTTGGGTCCACGACTGTCGATCCCACATTTTCCAAGCGTGTGCATGACGTGGAGACGCGTGCAGCGGAACAGGCCTCATTTGTCGACCTCGTGTTGCAAAGAATTGATACAATTGAACAATGTTCCCGAACCTCTTCCACCTCTCACACAAAGGTTGAGGTCGAAGCCATTTGTCAAAGTTTGAAAGCCGCATGTTGAATTTTTACAAAAGGGGGAACATGACATGGATAAGAGTCGTGAGGAACTCGCGGGTAGAGTTAAAGGGTGTTCCGAGCGTATCTCGTCCTTTGAGGGTCTTGCGAAGTCTCCCAGGATGGTGCAAGGTATAGGCTTGGAGGACTATCGTAAGGACCTTGACGCGGTAGAGCACCGCACGAGACGCTTTGTGGCTACGGTTGCGGTGCACAGCCGCATCAATCGCCTTCGGCAGGATTTCAGGGAGCTTCATGCCCGGCTGAATGCCATGCATTCTCAAAGTCCTTCTAGCCAAGCGCCAATGGGGCATGGACGTTCAATTGCGTCGGAAGCGCCGGTTAATCCCAAGGCTGGTTCAAAGTCTGAGTATGTGCCACCTAACAAGGATCACATACCTTCCAATGGTGAAGCCATGGAAATGAGCACACAGTCCCAAACTGCCAAAACACCCGCACCCAACGCTAATGTGTGTACAACTACCTCATTAGCTACCCCGCCCCCCACACGCACTACATTGCTTTCTACTTCTAGTGGCTTGCAAATTACCTTTGATCAGCCAGCCACGCCTACGCTGCCGATGATGGTCCACTCTGAATTTTTGCACTGGCTTTTTGATCTTTCGGGTTGGCTTAATCTTTTGCGGGCATTGACACCTCCCTCTTCTTTTAATTTTAATCAATTGGTGTCCAGTGGCATCGCTGATGGAATGTCATTTCATGAGGTTCGACCACCTCAGGATAAATTTGAGGTCAGGGTGCCAGAACCCTGGAAAGCCCAGTCGGGGAGAGGTGATTTTGGTAAATCCCCTGATTCCTGGTTAGACCCAAATGTGTTGGAAACCCTTCAAAATCGTGATAGGGTTCCAGTGTGGAGACCGGACCTAGGGCAGTGTTATTGGGATTAGGAGACCTTGTTTTTGGTTTGGTACTAGGGCAAGGGCTACCATTTTGATTTGGAAAGTCGGTTTGGGTTGTTGCCTTCTCATCATCACAAAAAGAGACACTCCACGCTGGCTTGCTACTCACGTGATGAACGACTTTCCTTGATGGATCTTTTTCTGCTTGTTCGCATCCTATGGCATCCAAGTCTGCAACCATTATAGCCCCAGCACGGCTTTCACCAGTCTCGGCCAAAAGGGCAGTCCGACAGGAGACGTGGGTCCAGATGAATGGTACGATTTTTTGCGCGGTTTTTGCACCACGGTCGGAGGGTTACAGGCGGAGTTCCCATGTGGCAAGCCGATTCGGTCCTTGTCTTTGCCGTGGCTGCATACACCATAGGGAAATCAGCACAGAACCCATGGTAATCCATTAAACAAGATCTCCCTCCACGGGCAAACCTCGAAAGGGAATGTTCCTTACACGTACTTGGAGATTTATGTATTTGTAATTCCCAGATTGCCTGCGGCCCGCCGGGGCAAATGGGTTGAGAGTGGGTTACGGGCATTGCAATCCCCAAAGGGACGGACAATACAAGCAATCTCTCATTCCGGTAGACGTAGGGAACGACGATATGAGGGTGATCGTTCCCGCTCGCTGTCGCTTGACGGTGACCAGTACGGGATAAACATTCGCGTGACCGTGACCGGTATGGAGGTTTGCGTGACCGTGACCGTTATGGGGATAATCGTTCACGCAGTAGTAGTGGTAACCGTAGTGGGGACCGAGATAAACGTGCTCATGAGCATGGTCGTAGGGATGACCGTCGACGCGATAGGTCTAGTTCGCGTGATTGTCAGCGAGGATCAGATGCGGAGCCAGGTAAAACCTCCCACAGTAGCTGGGGTAGTCAGTGGAGTGGCCGTAGTAGTAGGTCTGAATCTGATCGTCTTAGATCGCATGGAGATAATTTTTCTCGTCAGAGAAAACAGAAAGATTACCGTAGCAACTCTCGTGACAGAGAACGAGTAGACAAGCCAAGATACCGAGACCGCGATTCACGAAGAGGACGCAACCGCCATCGCAGCCTCGACCGTGACCGGGACAAGTATTCAAATACATCGGCATCATCAGGGCGTACAGGACGTTCAGGGTCCAGTGGTCGTCACGACAAAACGCGACGGGACCGCTGGGCAGAGCGCAAGCGAACGCCGAAAGAGGAGGATGTGGTTTGTTTTCGATGTGGTGGAGTGTATCACCGAGCGAAGGACTGTCCCACTCCCAGAGACCATAAAAATGCGCGTGCGATACAGGCAAAGACGGTACCTCCCCAGCCTGAATTACAGGTCCAGGTCCAGCAAGAGAGGAGAAACCCATAGGGACGTGGTCGGCAAAATGGCGCTCGATCTGCTGAGACCAAGCGTAACGCTTAAGCCGCCGTGGCAGGGTGGGTCAAACTACCCAACACATGGGAGACGGTGAGGCAATCTCAAATCAATAACCAAGGACCAGTCGTCTGGTGGTCTAGCATAATAGGCAGCAATCTTGATGCTCTCCCCTCTGCCCCACCAACATAGGAACCGACATGGCAGGCCGAGGGCGCGTAAGTGGCAGGCCCTTGCACCTCTCCAAGCGTGCCAGCGTGTTTCTTGGCGGTCCGTGGCCTTGAGCAGTCTCTCCATGCCCTCCTCGAGGAACGCTGCAGAACCAAGGAGGTCTGAGCCTTGTGGAAGTCGGCGCAGCCATCTTGCCCAGACCATTCCGTAGGGTCCCATGTGTCCGGTGTCCCATCTCTCGTTACGCTTGAGACCACAATGCGAGAAGTGACAATTCTCCACCCTCGAGCGCCTCGCTGAGCAGACCTCCCCAACTCTTGCCAATAAAGGGAACGATAATACGCAGGGTACGTACACCACCCAGTCTGCGTTCGCAGAGCACGCCTCCGCGATGAGCTGTAGGTCTTCAGGACCCCCGTTGGGGCGGTGGACCTCGGCATCCATGCAAAGTGGCCTTCGTGATACGCCACAGAGGGTCCTAGGGAACATTGGGCAGCCATCCGAAGAGGGAGCATGCTTTGATCGCCGAGACACATCCTCGCAATGTGGCCGGACGGAAACCCTGTCGGAACATACCCAGCAGTAAAAATTCGACCACCCTCGGTGCCTCATCCCACGCAATCTAAAGATTTGAAGTACCCCGGTTCTCTCCCAGCTTCCAGGATTGACGGCCAATCGATAGATTCTTGGGCAACCACTGTCTGTTTGGGCGCTGTGGGTGAGTACGAGGAAGCCATCTCCAATAATTCCCATCTAGCGACTTCCCCCCCTGAGGAGGGAGGCATCTCTTCACTCCAGCAAAGGGCACTGCCACACCCAGTGTCTCTCAATTTGTCCATTTCCCCTACACATCTTGCACAGACAAACAGGCGGGGAATTCGTTTTCATCCACTCTCCGCGATGGACCTCGAAGTGCTCTTCTCCACCCACCCGTTTGAACCTTTTGGCCATGACCTTTTTGATTGGTGCTCCCGCTGGCGTAAGGGTTTCTGAGAATACCGCTGTATTGGACGATTGTTTGAACGTGGAAGTTTCCCTCTCATATTTCTCCTTCCGCAGCTCCCCCTGGCTCATCTACTATGCGCGTTGTTTGTCCAGGTTGTTGCGTTGCCTCCTGCTTTGGTGCTCGTTGGGCTCCGCTTTCGCCCATGCTAGGGCCGGAGGGCGCTCCTCTGCTCCTTGTGAGATCGCCCGTGGGCCCTTCGCTCCCTTTCGTGCTACGAATGCATGTGGTGCTCCCGCTCCTTGCGCCGTCTTTTCCACTCGTCGTGTTGCCACTTGCTCGGCCGCTTGCAGGGCTCCGTTGTGGCAGATGCCCGGGCTCGTGGGCGCTCACCCGCCCCTTGAGTGACTGCTCGTGGGCGCCTATCTCCTCTTGGCTCGGCAATCGTTGACCGCTCGTGTGCTATGTGCGGTGTCTCAAGAGGCGTCGCCTCCTACTCCGCTGCTAGTGGGGCTCCACCGTCGCTTATGCCTCGGCTCGTGGGCGTTCGCCCGCCCCTTGTGCTACTCCTCGTGGGTGCCTCGCTACCTACTGCTCGGCCGCTCTCGATGGCTCCCCAACTCCGTGTATTGTACTTCTTGGTCGTTGTGTTGTCCCATGCTCCCCCGCCCGTGGGGCCCCTCTGTCGGTTGCGCCTTGACTCGTGGGTGCTCTTCCGCCCGTTGCCTATATTTCGGCTTATGAGCGCTCCTCTTCCCTTGGAGCAATTGCTCGTGGGCGCTTCGCTGCCAATCGTGTTGCTGTTCTTGATGGCCCCTCTTCTCCCTGCCATGTCATTCTTTGGCTTTCTTTGCCGCTATGAGGCCTCCTACTATGCTGCTTTTGGGGCTCCACCGTAGCTGGCGCGTGGGCTCCGGGGCTCTCTTCCGCCCCTTGTGTGACGGCTCGTGGGCGCTTCGCCGCCTATCGCTTTGCGGCTCTTCGCCGCTCCGTTGTCTCCTGTGTCTGGGCTCGTGGGCGCTCCTCAACCCTTTGTGTTACAGGTCGTGAACGCTTCACCGCATCGGGCATCTTTCCAGGTGGCTGTGCTGCCTGCTCCTCTCCGCTTGCGGGGCTCCGCTAACGCCTTTGACCGGAGTCGAGGGCTCTCGTGCGCCCCTGTGCGGCTGCTCGCGGGCGTTGCGTTGCCTACCGCTCTGCCGCTTGTGATGGCTGCCCTGATTTGTGTGTTGTCATCCTTGGCTGTTGTGCGGCCCCTTCCTTTGTTGCTCGTGGGGCTCCGCTGTCTCTAGTTTCGCCCCGTCCGTGTGGTCTGTGCCCGCTTCTGCCGGCTAGCTTTGCTGCCTTTTTCTTCGAGTCTACCCTCGTGTCGCACTGCCGGCTATCCGCTGAGGCTCCGAGGTCTCTGACTTTGAACGACGTATCACCTTCTTGTCGCAGTTCTGGAGGCAGCCCACGCACCCAGGTTCCGCGAGTCTACCCTCATGTCGCAGTGCCGGCGTTACGCCCAGGCACCAGGGTCGCGTACTCGGATCGTCAGTCTGCCGGATCTCGCGCTGTTTTTGATGTTGGTGGCCTGTGGAGCTACCTCTCTCCCTGGCTATTACCAACCGTGGGAATCGTGCCACGGCGATCTGTCACCAGTAAAAAAACCCTGGGGATGGTAGCTAGCGGGACAGTTCCCGTGTGCACTGCCCATAGCACAATACCTCAATCCTAGAGCGTACCAAATCCTCGGAGGCGCGAATCACAGCGGGTCAAGGCGGGGGTGTACCTGCCGGGTGTCAAAGGGGGGGGGATGGGCATCGCCGGGTTTTCGGTTTTGATTTTGGTTTTGGCTAGCACACGGCCTATGGTCTCTGGCGTGAGTGTGTCTGTGCACGCCAGACCTAGGGCATGGGAATGCGGAGCGTACCGTTGGTGCCTGTCGGGCTCGTCCCTAAGCATCGTCTTTTTGTCTGCTCGCGCCACGTGCGGCGTACCAGGACCAGTCGTCCTCCGCACTGCCCGCATTGGTGTTCTTGCCTGGTCATGCGCCTGCTCACGTATCTAGGGCAGGAATCATACTATGGTGGCGCAGTGGCGGCAATGCACCACCTGCAATTCTGCCGGAACGTGCACATGGTCTGCCGGGACTGCTGCCCAGTGGTGCGTGCCCTCTCGTTCCTCAACTATACACGTGCGTGACCGGGGGACTGCGTTGATGATGCGCAAGGGCATCTCCCTATGTAGACTCCATGGCGGACTTACTGCCTGCAGCGCTCTTCTCCGTTTCACCGTGAGGCACGGGCATCGGAACCACGTCGTGACCTCTTCGTGCCTTGCGCAACCAGGGCATGCCTCTACACATGGGTGCCACATCGCCAGGTGTAGTGGCACCAGCACTATGCACGTCTATGAGGACTCACAGAGGGGCTGTTCCATTCGGAGATGGAGGGTACGCTGCGGCCTCCATTTGCTTAGTACGTGAATGTGCCATTCCATGTCTCGTGAGCCCTGCGCCGTGGGACGTGCCACGTATGTCGTCGACGGTGGTAGAGGCACTGCCAGTCGCTATCCTTTGGCACTCTTATCGACTGCCGTTGTGGTCTGCGCCTCCGCCAGGATGTTGCCAATCTTCGGGACATCGTTGTGGCTTGTTAGTGTTGACACCTCTTGGTGGGATTTCACCCACCAGTACGCTGCCGCGGCCTCGCCAACCGACCACTGCATGCTCTACGCCGGAGATGCTTTTGCTGCTTCGGTGGTTTCTCAGCCAACGCCTCTACTGCTTGCGCGTCCTACGTTTGCTCTACCGTCCGAACCCCTAGGTCCCGGAGGCGCTCTACCACATACCGCCCCAGCACCACACCTAGTAGCTAGGACGTGGTGTTATCTACCTACATCGCCAGTGGTACTGCTGCCCCTCACCACTTGTCGCTAACCCCGATCACCAGACCGACGCCACACCCTCTCTCCTCTTCCGGTTTGTAGCGGGCACCCGCGTCCGTGTATACTGTCATATCCGCCCGGGGAGTGTGCTGGGCCACATGTCCGATGGAAGCGGTAGCATTGATCTGCCTTCTCGCTGGTGAAGCTCAGCCGTCACGTCTACTGTCTCCCAGCCGATGTCTCTGAGCGCTCTCTGCAGCACGCGGACCACGTTGACAGTGCTCGCCGCGGCGTGTAATGACCCTTAGCCGCTGCTGCACTGCAGCCCTATACATCGCCGTCCGTGGAGGCCGTACTTGGAATGTGAGCCACATGATCTGCCAAAGTGTGCTCGAGTCTAGCTTGAAACGAACCTGGATCTGCCACCTCCAAGGCCTCCCCATGGGGGCGGCTAGTCGATACACGTCCTTTTCTCACGGCAGTGCCCCCGGGTCTTGGCTACTGGTTGCACCAGCAACTGCTCTATGAACGACCTCGCGACATCATGCACGGCCGCTAGAGGGATGGTCGCTGCTGCCCACTCTGCCAGTGCTCCCCGGAACCGGCCTCTCGGTTGTGTCCCGGCTGCCTCGCGGATAACGTGGCTGTCCAGCACCCAGATGCCGCGGCGTTTGTCCCTCTTCTAGGCGTTGCCATTTTTTGTGTGCTGGATGGCCTTCGTGGCCCCTGCCTAGCCGCTCCACGTGATGTACAGATACTCCTCCGCCTTAGATGGGACATGCGGTACTGCACACTTCGGTGCCGCCATGTCTTGCTGGTTGAGCATCGCGACTAGCGCTTGTTGTGTCACTGCGGGCATTCTTGCGTGATCCGAGTACGCTTGGTGTCGAATGCTAGCTCGACTCCATCGTTCCACACAGTTGGGATGCCGTTGTGCCCCGGCCCCACTGCCTCCATGTAGTCTACTTGTTGGTACAGGTATACCCTCGGCCCGGGGGGCGACACCCGGAAGACTGCCGGTTGGAGCGGCCAGGCTCTGGTGGTGCCTCTTGCTGCTATTGAGACTATATGGGCCCTCTCGACGTAACAATCCTACTAGCGCGCTTTGGGCGGGTCCACCTTTGCCTCCTGCACAAGGGGCGCTACTCCCGCCAAGTCGAGTGTGCCATACGCGTTGCTGCGGTCTTGCTTGTACATAATCAAGACTCGAACTAGGACCCAGCTGGGTCCTAGTCTTGCGTAACGCATTGGAAATCACCGTTGAAGACGGACCGCTTGCTTTAGAGATATGCCTCCATGATTACGACGATTGTCCTGAAACACGACTCAATAACGGCTCATTTTTACCTCAAAATGGACCACCGCGTGGCACCATGGCGTGGTACATGCCTTATTGAACACCCATTTGCCATCCTTTGATAGCCCAATCGCCATGAAAGAACAACGGCCCTCATCGGAAACACCTGCCTGGTGTAGCGGTGATCGTCCTGAAATTTCAGGACGATCGTCCTTAAAACAGCCGAAAACAGCCTAAAAACGGCCATTTTTGGACACTAAATTGGCCGTAGAACGGGCTAGACGGCTGGAAATGCAACGAAACTTGTTTGTGGTGATGCGCCTTGGCTCCCCGGTCGTTTTGAGCTACTTGGATGCCGGTTTTGCGCCGCGGTGTGGTCGCAAGGACTTTTTAACCGCGTGCTGCTGCTGCTGCTGCTGCTTGCTGCTTGCTAAAACGTGTAGCTCACCCTTGGACCCAAAAAGGTGGTGTAAAGCCCGCAGGTCGATTCCCGGCCACTTGTGTTAGTGGCGCCCCACCCGGGCCAAACCATCATGCACGGAGGAGAGAGGAATCACACAACCGCTTCACCAAGGAGGGTTGAGTACCGTATGCATGCATGCACATAGGAGGGAGGGATCACACAACCACTTCACCAAAGAGGGTTGAGTATCGTATGCATGCATGCACAGAGGAGGGAGGGAGGGTGGGGCCAACTACTTACAAGTAGTTACAAAAGACACGCTTCAAGATCAAGTCGGCCTTAGTATCTGTATAGTGAGGCTTGCCTCTCGGTGTGCGATTCAGCTTGCATCTCTCAAAGAGATCTTCTTTCTTTTCCAAATGCAGCTTTCTGCAAAGTGCTTGGTCATTTTTCAATTGACCATCAGCATTTTGGGGGTATTGAGGAGGCAACGCATACCACTTCCGACCGATCCACACACCGGGACGGGTGTCATCAATGGCATTGGCATTGGCAGGAGTGACATGAGTGGCTTTGGCAGCAGTAACTGCAGCAAAAGCAGCAACAGCAGCAGCCACGTTGGCCGCCTAGAATTGGCGCAATCCTACACAAATCTCACAAATCTCAGACTGACACAAGACAGTGGTATGGAAGGTACAATGAAGAACCTTACTTTCCTGGCATGCTGTGGCGGGTGTGCCATCGCAAAAAAAGCATGTGTAAGGGGGGTCTGCAGATTTGAGCGTGGGGTACAACCGAGACACCTGCCAATGCATTGCCTGGGTCTTGGGTGTGGGGGCCAACTTGGAACCACTGTAGTACACAGTAGCTTGTGCCATCTCAGGCAATAATCAAGACTCGAACTAGGACCCAGCTGGGTCCTAGTCTTGCGTAACGCATTGGAAATCACCGTTGAAGAAAGACCGCTTGCTTTAGAGATGTGCCTCCATGGTTACGACGATTGTCCTGAAACAGGACTCAATAACGGCTCATTTGTACCTCCAAATGGACCACCGCGTGGTACAATGGCGTGGTACATGCCTTATTGAACACCCATTTTCCATCCTTTGATAGCCCAATCGCCATGAAAGAACAACGGCCCTCAGCGGAAACACCTGCTTGGCGTAGCGGCGATCGTCCTGAAATTTCAGGACGATCGTCCTGAAAACAGCCGAAAACAGCCTAAAAACGGCCATTTTTGGACACTAAATCGGCCGTAGAACGGGCTAGACGGCTTCAAATGCAACGACACTTGTTTGTGGTGATGCGCCTTGGCTCCCGTTTTGAGCTACTTGGATGCCGGTTTTGCGCCGCGGTGTGGTCGCAAGGACTTTTCAACCGCCTGCTGCCGCTGCTGCTACTGCTTGCTGCGTGCTAAAGCGTGTAGCTCACCCTTGGACCCAAAAAGGTGGTGTAAAGCCCGCAGGTCGATTCCCGGCCACTTGTGTTAGTGGCGCCCCACCCGGGCCAAACCATCATGCACGGAGGAGAGAGGAGTCACACAACCGCTTCACCAAGGAGGGTTGAGTACCGTATGCATGCATGCACATAGGAGGGAGGGATCACACAACCACTTCACCAAAGAGGGTTGAGTATCGTATGCATGCATGCACAGAGGAGGGAGGGAGGGTGGGGCCAACTACTTACAAGTAGTTACAAAAGACACGCTTGAAGATCAAGTCGGCCTTAGTATCTCTATGGCGAGGCTTGCCTCTCGATGTGCGATTCAGCTTGCATCTCTCAAAGAGATCTTCTTTCTTTTCCAAATGCAGCTTTCTGCAAAGTGCTTGGTCATTTTTCAATTGACCATCAGCATTTTGGGGGTATTGAGGAGGCAACGCATACCACTTCCGACCGATCCACACACCGGGACGGGTGTCATCAATGGCATTGGCATTGGCAGGAGTGACATGAGTGGCTTTGGCAGCAGTAACTGCAGCAAAAGCAGCAACAGCAGCAGCCACATTGGCCACCTAGAATTGGCGCAATCCTACACAAATCTCACAAATCTCAGACTGACACAAGACAGTGGTATGGAAGGTACAATGAAGAACCTTACATTCCTGGCACGCTGTGGCGGGTGTGCCATCGCAAAAAAAAGCATGTGTCAGGGGGGTCTGCAGATTTGGGCGTGGGGTACAACCGAGACACCTCCCAATGCATTGCCTGGGTCTTGGGTGTGGGGGCCAACTTGGAACCACTGTAGTACAAAGTAGCTTGTGCCATCTCACGCAATAATCAAGACTCGAACTAGGACCCAGCTGAGTCCTAGTCTTGCGTAACGTATTGGAAATCACCGTTGAAGAAAGACCGCTTGCTTTAGAGATGTGCCTCCATGGTTACGACGATTGTCTTGAAACACGACTCAATAACGGCTCATTTTTACCTCAAAATGGACCACCGCGTGGCACCATGGCGTGGTACATGCCTTATTGAACACCCATTTGCCATCCTTTGATAGCCCAATCGCCATGAAAGAACAACGGCCTTCATCGGAAACACCTGCTTGGTGTAGCGGTGATCGTCCTGAAATTTCAGGACGATCGTCCTAAAAAAAGCCGAAAACAGCCTAAAAACGGCCATTTTTGGACACTAAATCGGCCGTAGAACAGGCTAGACGGCTCGGAATGCAACGAAACTTTTTTGTGGTGATGCGCCTTGGCTCCCCGGTCGTTTTGAGCTACTTGGATGCCGGTTTTGCGCCGCGGTGTGGTCGCAAGGACTGTTTAACCGCCTGTTGCTGCTGCTGCTGCTACTGCTTGCTGCTTGCTAAAACGTGTAGCTCACCCTTGGACCCTAAAGGGTGGTGTAAAACCTCGACAGGGTAAACCCAGCTCGGTAACCATGCCACTACCTTGCTCTCGTGTGTGGTCGAGCAGCATTGTCAGCATGCACGCCACATCCCGCGCTGACGTCCCTCTCTGGTACGCCAGCGGCTTGTCGCCTACGTCCTGCTCAGTCTAGGCTATGATCATGATCGCCACCAGCTTTGCTATTTCTTCCTCCATCGCTATGGGCCGCGTGTCTTCTTCCGTCCGTACCACTGGGCATTTGCGGACGGGCACATGCCGTACAAACCTGAGTACGGGCTCAACATACCATAGAGCCCCCGTCCGGCTCACTGGCCGTCTCAAGGTCCACACGGACGGCGCGGTGAGCTGTTTCATTGCCGCCGTCAGCATGCCCCACGTGCCCGGGCTTGTGGCTCTCGCAACTGGACTGCCTTGAGGCACCCTTCCATCAGGAAGTGAAGGTCGGTGTGCGATGCCCCCAGGTCAGGGAACACGCTTCGTGGTTGTCCTTGCTTCCTGTCCATTGGTCGGTCGAATTACTGGACCATGGCCGCCCCCGTCAGCGGGGCTCCTATCGCGTTGTTGAGTGTCGTGATGGGGGCAAAGACATTGCCGCGCCGCCGCTGTATCATTCCGCGGGCGGACGGGGCTCCTGTGGCCCCCTATCCATGCACACATGTTGCTGCTCCTGGAACCCCGCGTGCGCCTGCAAACCTGCGCTTGCGAGCCATCAACACGCCCCACTCCTACGACTCTGCTCGTGCCCCTGTGCGGCAGGCTCGGGGCCCTACCGTTCCGGTTGCCTCTAACCATGCCTAGACGGGTAGCCCCGGGTCCGGCTCGTACCAATGTGCCCACCAGTCATGCTCTTCCCAGAACTGTTCCCATTGCCCCGCAGTAAAGTTCTAGTGTCGCCTGTGGGCCGGCTGCACATGGGCTCCCATCGGGGCCATTCGGTATGTGCCATTGATTTGCACTTCCACTAGCACCATGCGGTGGTCCGTCCGCACCAGGATGCGCCCGAGGACCTGCACTCGGGCTACCTGCATATCCCTCGGGGCCAGGATGAAATCCATCATGGATCTCTTGTGGGTGTGCGCTCCAGCTCCCCTCCACGTCCGCGTCCACCCGGTGGGGTATGCCGTGTATACCCACGTTCTAAGCCTATCCTAGTACGCCGGGCGCCGCAGTGCGTCTTCGTTGCAGTCGCCCAACAGCACCAGGGTTCCGGGGTGTCACTGCACTAACCCCCCCACCACTTAGAGCCCCCCAAAATGGTAGTAGCATTGCGGATTGGTTGAGGGTGCGGTGCGGGGGGTTATAAGTTGGGGGGGGGCGGGCGGTTGTAAGTCCCTTGGTGGCATGGATCCAGACACCTCTGCATCTTCAAACGTCATTCATGTTGTTGTAATGGAAATTCCTTTGTGGACCTATTTGTGGGAGACCCTAGTGGTGCCGCAAGTCCTAATCATGATGAGGTGGGGTGATTTTCACATGAGCGGCTCTTTGACTTGCTAGAGGGGGATGATGACGAGGAACCGATTGTCAGTGCTTGATACCGCTGCCATTTCTTGTTCTATGCTTGTGTGCTGAAGAGGGGGGGTTATAAGCCCCTAGGTGGGACGGATCTCCCGGGGGGGGGGTTATAAGTGGGGGGGGGTCATAATTGGGGGGGGGGTTATAAATGGGGGGCGTTTTACGTCCTCGACCCCGTCCAAGACCTCTCTAGCCTATCCGGGGTGCCATACACCACGCCAACTCGTATCGGGTCCTTCTCGCGGTATGTCCCCGTCAGACGAACACATCTTCGGTCACGGCCTCCGTGTGGAGGAGGAGGGCTTTCCCCTCTGCTTTGTTCGCCCCCGACTCCCATAGGTCGTAGTCTTCACGCTCCACTCTGCCCTGGGTTCAAGATCCGGTTTCTGTGAGCCCCAGAACATGCACTCTGTGTCTGAGGGCAGTTGCTATTACTTCCGTCTTCTTCCTCTAGTAGCCGCATATATTCAATGTCGCCACCCGCAACGCGAAGGTGGTCGGATCCTCATCGGGAGCTGCACGGCCTTGGTCACTGCCACTGCTCCACCGGCGGTGCCGTCTGACTCGTTGCGGTTGTCAACTGGCAGGCCCTCGTCCAAGCTTTCCCCATCTTCGGGGACTAGCACATCACCATACTGGGCTGTGTCTCCCCATCTGCACCCTTCTCCTGTTGTCATGACGAGAAGGGTCCTCATTCACGTCTCCACCTGCCCTCTCCACTTGACCGCTGTCTCCGCCGGCAGCCTCGCGGTCGGTACGTGCACTGCAAAGGACCTGTGATTGCTGTCGGGAGGTGCACTTCAGTACTGTCAGCATGGTGCACTGCTGACCCGCCCGGCGGGAGCACGCTCACCGGGCCCTCTAGGTCATTGCCGTACAATTCGCCTCTTGCATGGCATAGCTCAAGGACCACCACGGGCGCCGCTGCCGGCCTGCCCATAAGTCTCTTCAGGGCGCAGTGCCAAGGCGTTGGGACTTCGTCCGGCGAGACCTGCCACCTGCAGCCATGTCGGAGCTCCCACGGCTGCAGGTCGATCGAGTAGACCAGTGGCTACTCAACTTCGTACGAGAGCCTGTGGGCCCATCGCTGCGTGGTCGTCGCGTGTCAGAGGGCCCCTGTATGCCCGGAGGTTGGCGTCCACACGGGGTGCCATCCAGGGCGGAAATCGCCCAGCCCTGCCGGCACATCGTCTCCCCAACGCAGCGTCATGCGTATCTGAGATAGGAGGGTCGATACCCCGCCGAGCTGTCTCGCGAGTGGATCGCCCCTCGTGCCTAAGTTAGTTTCTACCCACAAGTCTAGGAGGGTTCCCATAACCCACAAGCCTGGCAGGGTTCCCACTAAACAAATGGCTAGGCTAGGGTGCTGGAAACTAGCCACAAGACTGGGAGGGTTCCTATTACCCACAAGCTGGGAGGGTTCCTTCGCAGCACGGTAACCTACTAGACCCCACAAAATCTCTTAGATGATGCGTCCGTCGTCATGGAGTCTACCCTCACGTCGCAGTGATGGTTACGTGCCCAGGCACTAGGGTCTCCGACTCCGTTCTACTGATCGTCGGCTCGGGGGAACGCCATCTCTGTCGGCTACACACGGCACGAAGTGCCCTAGCGGCTTTGCCGCCTTCGCTCTGCGCCGCCTCCCGAAGCGGCCTTCTGGTCCCTTGTGCTCATCTCTCTTCACGGCGCCTGTCGCCTGCCCAGCACTCGCGTCACTCTTGTACCGGGGAATCTCTTGCTAGTGGGTCTAATCTCGCGCCACCGGGCCGCTCCCTGGCCCTTGTGGTCCGCTATGGTCTCTCTACACTCTCTTTCCGGTCCTCACTCTGCCAGGACACCCCTTTCTCCTCCGTGGAGCTGCCCGCGCTCCCTGTTTGGCTCGTCCTGTGTCTAACTCCCTGTCTTGAGTCTTTTCACGCGCCCTCAGGCCCTCCGTTGCTGCTCAGTGCCCCTAACTTTTTGAGCGCCGCTGCCAAGTCACGCAATATTTCTCTGCTCCCTCATGGTGGCCCCTACAGGCCACAGCCACCGGTCGCGCGGGGCCGTTTGAGCCTACTCCTCAGCCCCCCCCCGCTTCTGCTATCTTCATAGTCTGGGACAGTCTTGTGCACCCACTTCCCGCCACCATGACTGTCCCTCGTCACTTTCCCTCGTGTTCTGCCCCGCATTCCCCCGCTCGATCATTCCCTTCTGTCATCACTCTCCGCCTCTCTGCCATGGCCCCCGTCTGTGCCTTGTGCTACGCCTCTTATTTCTGCCGTCCTGTTGGCAAGGGGTCTACCCCAAGGCACTCGGGTCGCACTCCCCACCCTGCCCCGTTGGTCACTGCACTAACACGGGCGCTTCTGTGGCCTGGCCTACTCCCTAAGCACTTCGCCTCTTCGGCTTCGTTTTCGCGGCAACCTCTCCGGTGCCGCCTCTGCGGCTAAACCCCGACCGCAAGCCTCGGCGCGTGCTCCTGCATCCGCAGGCACCCTCGCCGCCTCTCGCGCACGCTCTAGTGGCAGCCGTGGGGTCCTTCCTAGGGAGGCCACCGTTGCTTCCGGTTGTCTTCTGGGTTGCCGACTGTCCGTCGCTTGCGGGCCGTGCTCCGCCGTGTTCCGCGTCGCCCTAGTTCGTGGTCAGGCCCTACCTTTGGCTTGTGCACTTTCTGCCACGCACTACTCCATCGGCATTAGCAACTGCTGGCTTTGTGCGTTCGTTGTCCGAGTTACTCGCCTCTTGCCAATGGCGGGACTCACCGCTGATTGGGGGCGTGGCCGACCCCCGTTGGCCCGTCCCCGTGTCCCTGCTCTGAGCATGCCCACTCATGGCATGACCCACGGCGCTGCGCGATATATTACTCACCTCATGCCGGCCCTGATGGGGGTCACTGGCCCCCTCAGGTCTAGGCCAATCATCACACCACGTAGCGGGGCCTTGGGGCATCACGGGTCTGTCTCTTGACTCAGGGCATACTGCGCCCACTCTGGCTGGACCCTTGGGGGTGTTGCCATGCTTGGTCGGCTGCGAGGGTAGCCACACCGCGTCCCCCTAATTCCATGCTCATCACGCTTAGCCCCGGGCTCCTTAGGTGCGCTCGGTGGTGTTGTCATACCACGTCCTCATACCGCGGCGGCACCCTCCTCAACGGGCTCCGTTGGCGGCCCCAGCAGCCGCGATTGGCGCCCCTGCTGCATCAGGCTCCACGCGGGCGGCGGGCCTCCTGGATGCAACTGCTACGGCCCGAGCCTCCACGCCTCGCCTTCCATCAGCCGCTGCGGGTCCTGGGGTGGCGGCGGAAGCCCTTACCATTGCTGAGCATGTGCGGGGGGAATCCTTTGGGGCTCATACCCCCTCCAAGCTTCGCTATCCCCTGCCATGGACCGGCGGTCTCGGCTGCCGCTCTTGCTTCGGCTCGCCTTTTGTCTCTTCCCTTTCCTTCTTCAGGTTGCGGCTCTTCTGGCGGCTACGGCTCCTGTTGCGTTTCTTGACGCGGTCTCTACTCGGGTCCCTGCGCCTGTCCCTGCTCTTGTGGAGGCTCCAGTCTCTACTTTGGTCTCGGCTCCCACTTGTGGCGCGGCCCCATGATTGCTTTCTTGCGGAGTGCGTCTTCTCGCTGCTTCGTTCTCTGTGTCGGCGGTCGCGGTCACGGTCGCAATTGCGGTCACTCGCTCGTCGCTTCTCAGGGCTGGGGTCTCGGTCTCGCTGCCCTTCGTCGTCTTCCGGCAGATTGTGCTCCAACTCCCACGTTTTGCCGAAATTCTGGAGGAAGGTTGCGTGAACACTTTCGCGGTGTGTCCTTTCTTGCGACAGCGGGTACACCGCTGTTTCTGGAGATGGCGCCCACCGCGTGGCAGGCTGTGCACCTGTGGTCGCCTCCGCATCCGCAGTAGCCTACGAACCACTTCTTGCCCTAGCCGCTCTTGCCGTCCTTGTCTGCACTCCTTCTTGCTCACGTCTCTTGTACCCGCCCCCATCGTCGTCGTTGTGCTCTCCTTCGTCGTTGTTGTCCGCGTCCCGCTTCTTCTTCGGGTGCGCCTTGATCGCCTCTCCTCGGATGGTCACCCCCTTGCGCATCACGTCGCCCGTCTCCGTGTACATTGCAGGCGGACTTTGCCTTCCGCTGATTCTAGCAGTGGCTCAAAAGTGTTCCCAAACACCAGCTCTAAGTACCGGCTGATGTCCTCGGTCTTCACTGGCCTGGGGAAGGTGATGTCAACCGCGTCTTGAAAGCTCTTGGTCGCGCTTGCCACTGCCCCTCGGGCAGGGCCTTGAAAGGCTGCTCTGATGGCCAGCAGCAGGTCCGCTGCCAGCGGCTCCTGGTCGTCAAGTAGGATCCGCCCCCAGCTCTGAGGCCATGTGTAGCTCCGCGGAGGCTCCCGCCGTGTCCCGGATCTTCTGGCGTGCTCGTTCTCGGGCTTGCTTCCAAGCTCTCCTCGGCTATCTTGCCATGCAGCCTCACCCGCGCGCATGGCTTGGAGGAGGCTGCCCTGGGTTGTTAGCCGCCGCCAGGCGCCCGGGCTGCGACTCTCCCTGGCTGGAAGGCTTGGGTCGCGGGGAAAAGCCTCCGCGCTGCATCTGGGTTCAGGCGTTCTTCTTCCGTCGCTGCTTCTTCTTTGACGAGGTTCTCCCTGCCCCACGCGATCGTCGCCTCCCCGAGGGACACCCGGTCCTTGCCCTGGAGACGGGCTATTGCTGCGTGGATGGCGACCATGATCATGGTCTTCTGTCCTTCCACTGTCATGCCCTTGGTGGGCGGACAGCGCCCCGTCGCGGTGCCGAGCGGCTTGGTGTCCACCCACGTTCACGATCGTAGCTTCTTCCGGAAGAGGTCTGCTTGAGGGGGCAGGGCGCTTGCCATGTGGCCCTTGACATCCTGCCACCTCTACGCGTCGTCCGTCACGTACGCCTGGAGCTCACCTCTTGCGTCCTTGGCCAACTGGATGTGGGCTCTCTCCATGCCCAGTACTACACGTATCGCCGCCGTCTGCTCGTCGGAGAGGTTCCTCAACGTGAGCGACACCCATAGGAGCTTGTCTTGCATTAGGAACGTTGCTGGGACTTATGTCGCTGGGGCTCCTAATGTTAGCGTCACGTCGGCGTACACGGAGCTGTCCATCCACTTGGTGCGTGCCCTGTCCACGACCCCTGCGGGGTCAGCGTCTGCCGTCGTACATACGTCATCGATGCGGATGACATTTGTCACACGAAGTGGAGGCCGAGTATAAGGCAGCGGGGCCGTAGTGCACGTCCAGATGCTGCAGAGGGCAAGCGCTCCGACCGTCCGGCGACCCAACGATCAGAGTGAGTAATCGGAGTCTGAGACCCTGGTGCCTAGGCATGGTGCTGGCAATCCGACGAGAGGGTAGACCCCAGGAGACCACGAAGCGCACAAGAGAAGCACAATGGCAATCAAGCGTACAGCAGCAGAGGCCGTGGTGAGCGTCCCGGCGCTGTGGCAGTGGTGCGCTGTGGCCGTTGAGCCTATCGAGCTGCGGCCGGCGACAAGCGGGGGATGCACGATAGGCAAGGGTGGCCACCGTCGTCTATACCAGCGTAGAGAGCACGAGGGGAGAGCCAGGGTTCGGAGATAGCACAGTAGTGGTTGCCCCGACGGCGCACCACACAGTGGAGGAGGGATGGCGTGGAGCCGACGGGACGCAACCCCACCGTCCCTTTGTGCAGAACAGCAGTGACACCATGGCACAGCCCCCCATCGAGAACATCATGTTGGGAGCCGTACGCGATGGCCACAGAGTGGACGTGGGGACGCTGCCCCAAGGGGTGCAATGGAAGCACGCTCTCCACTGCTCTCCACTGATCTCCACTGCACACTTGGTGCGCTTGCTCCTCGAGTCTACCCTCGTGTCGCAGTGCCCGCACGATGCCATGGCACCAGGGTCTCGGACTCTGGTCGCCAATCCGTTGGAGCGCTTGCCCGCCACATCTGTGATGCACAACGCAGCGCGCACCAGTCCCTGGACCTGCCCTATTGTGTCTGGACTTCTCTCTCGCAGGAACAGGTTGGCACTCCGTGCAGCACTCTCTCCTTCGTCCTCTCGCGTTGGTAGTGCACACGGGATCCGTCCCGCTAGCTACCATCCAGAGGGTTTTTATATTGGTGCCAGATCACCAGCCAGGAGTCAGGGGGCTTCCAGCCAGGGGTGAGGGGGAGGGGCTTAGGTTTAGGGTTAAGGTCACCGAGCTGGTGGAACCAGTCTTGGTTTTATAACCCTTTTTAGTGTCTAGGGTGGACCTACCAGGTGTAGCAGCAGCAGCAGCAAGCAGCAGCAAGCAGCAGCACGCGCGAAATGGGTAAAAGTCAGACCTCCGTCGTGGTGCTTCAGAGTCGGTTCAAATTTTGGTGGATGATACCTATGGGTGTGAAGTACAATCACACAAAAGTTGAGCGAGAAACTCAACGGTGGCGGCCGGGAACGGGAGTCGCAAGTCGCAGACCTCAAATTGAAAAATTGCAGTTTAGGGCCAAAAAAAGCCATTTTTGGGCCAAAAAAGTCCTAGAACACATTGAAAACGGCCAAACGAAGGGAAACGGTGGGTGCACTGCACGTGCGGCTTGACTTCCCCGTGTCAACGAGCTCTTTGCGGCCCTCTAACTCCATGATATGTCCCGGAAACGGCCCAAAAAGGCCCCCAGAAGCTCCAAATGCTGACAGCCACAAACCAAGAATAGGCCATATCTTTGGCTACATGTCTCAAAATGCGATTCCGAGGGCACCTACTCCACCCGCAACCCCCCACTTTTTGTGGTTTCCACCCCTCAGAATTGCCCTAACGGACGCATAGACCCCAATACCTAGGCCCACTAGGCTGCGGCAAGCTGCAAGCTCAAGCCCAAACAGGTGGGTGCCCAAATGGGTCAACAGGGTCCAGTAGGGGCAAAAAGATGACTTTTCTCAAAAATGATCCTAGACCATGTGCGACGCTAAAACAAGTGTTTTTGGACCGTTTTGAGCTTGTGGTGGCCCATTTTGGTCCTCCGAAAATCCCAAAATGCCTTGAAAATGGGCTGTTACGGGACAAAAAATGGGTCAAAAATGGGTCAAAAACGCATTTTTCCAAACCTTATCCTAGACCATTTGGGGTGCACAAACTGGTGAAATGAGCCCATTTTGAGCCCATTTTGGGGCATTTTGGCCCCTCAGAAGTTCAAAAAGCCTTGAAGTGGGCCTTGTGGTGATGGGGTTCATTTGCAAACTGATTTCACTTTGTTAAGAGCCATCAATGTGTGAATCATTCTTGATGTCCCTCGCCAATCAAAGCTGATGTTCCCTCCCCCACCAGCTCGGTCCCAATATTCAGTCTTGATTAGGGCTAGGGTTAGGGTTGCTGTTAGGGCCTGCAGCCCTCTTGTAGCCCTCCTTAAGGTCAAAATTTTTTCTTGTTGTTTTAACACAAATATGAATTCTCTACAAATTTTAAGTATTTTGAGTATAAACACATGGTGTAAAAAAAATGGCGCCGGACAGTTTTCTCTAGGGACACTTGTTGGTGGCTGACCCGGCACCACTATCTTTCAAAACCCGGGGGGCGGGGGGGCGCATACAAGGACCCGGCCCAGCCGCCCCCCCCCCCCCGTGGTCGCAGCGACTGCAACCGCATTTGTTTGCTCTTTGCAGCATCTGTCTGCGTCTCTTTTGCGCTTTGCTTTTCAACAGTAAAAAGGTGGTGCAAAAGCATACCTGCTGTCATTGGAAATCACAAGACTGAGAAAGCTCATCAGGACGTAGTGCAGTACATATAAAAAGAACCAAAATCCACCAGCCTGGCCAAGGGTAATCATGAGCGGGATGTGCTCACTTACAACATCATACCTGAGCACAAAGAAAATTAGACTGGCCCTAGAACAGCTATGCACCAAGAGAAAGGGGGACAAGACAACCAGTCCACCAAGTACACAACTGTTGGTTGAGGCTGCAGGGCTGATGGGGCTATTGCCGGCTGAAAATCTGCCTGAAACTGCTCACTGCCTGAACCCCAGCAAAAAAAGTCACCAGCAAGCCTACAAAATACTGCAACAAAACATGACATCTGATCAGATCCTTCATTGAGCATTACATGCAGTGCACATACCCCTCAACATCTGGACTGTCAAACTTGATGTAAAAGCGGAAAGAAAAGCCTTCTGATCGTTGATCTTCATACACAAGCCTTACCCACCACTTCACTTGATTTGCCGAAGGATCACTAGGGTAATTCACGTGTCCTAATAGTGAAATGCAGAGCAACAAATAATAATTGTCACCACACCACAGCTGGAGAGAGCAGTCACAACTTCCAGTAAGAGTGCAAGAAATGTCACGCCTAGGCGCAGATGATTGTGGGCCAGGCAACCTGAAAAATAAAACAGCCGGGGGAGGGGGGGGGGCAATTTGCCAAAACTGGACAACCATTGCAATCTCCAAAAAGACCTCAAACCCATCATCCCTCCAACCTCGTTGGCCAAAGTGTTCAGGTGGCAAAAAGTAAAAGTGACGACAGAGATCCACTACCCGTGCCGCATTGATGTGGCACACGATTGCTTCCCCCCGGCCGAGATGGATGCAGTGGCCGGGGAGCATTTCATTGGGCGGCTTGCATACCGCCTCACCAGCAAGCACTAATGCACTGAGCTAGTGGCGGGGAGGGGGGCTGTGCTGTAGCGGGGGGGTTGTTGCCATTTCGGGCAGTGGCGAGTTGGGGTGACCGAATCCCTAAATATTTTCGGACGCATGGCAGTTCAAGCGGGCACACGTGGCAACGTTCACAATGCCGCTGCGGGGAAAGGGGGGGGGGGGGGGCAATGGAAATGCGATCAGTGCAAACATGGACGTGCCCTCCGAAGCAAGCGTCGGGTCGGCCGCATCCCGCACTTCCAGGGGGAAGCGCGCGCGCACCCTAAGTGCCCCCAAACCTCCCTCCGCAAACGGGCAAAATAGCGAAGACAGCTCATGCGGAGAGACCCCCCCCCAGGGACGGCCAAGGCAAAGTGGGGGGGGGGGGGGGGTTGGAAGAGGCAGCAACCCGGGCCCCCACCTCCCCAGCCACCACCCCTCTCACCACGTAGGCAGTGCAGGAGCGGGACAACTTCGTAGTGGCAGCTGCGCGTCTACACGCCCTAGAACAACAACTGCAGGAGACGGCGAAGCAACGTGACAACTTGCAACTCCGGTTGCTTGCTGCAGAAAGCAAAGGTACAATCATGGAGCAGAGCGAGATGTGGCTTTGCAACAAGGGTAGTCTGGCGGGACTGCTTTGTCCCCTTCCGCAGTTGCTAGGCTGGGATCTGGCAGTCACTCCCACAGTGCAAGCATCAGCAGTGATTCTGCACACTTTTTGACGGCGGGCCTGATGGAGTACAGTTCCTTGGTCACCAAGTGCGTGCAGCGGGCACAAAAACTGTGCGGGCCAGCTGAAGATGGTGTCCCAGGTGGCCCGCACCACGTCTCTGCCCCATCTCATGGCGGAACTGCCCACCATCTCTCGCGCGCTTGTTGACCGTGTCACACACGCACACGCAGGGTACACGTCGTCCTGTGTTACTGCAGCGCAACGTCGTGGGTGGACAAACCCACTGATGGGCGATGCCAACCAAGCCGGCTTCAGCACGCCTGACCGGAGGGAAAAGCAGTAGTGATTGGGTTGGAGTAGAACAAAGGCACCCAGTTTGGCCGTTTGAAAGAAGGGGTGGCCCCCCTAGTGGAATCGTCTCGTCATGTAGGCCCGCAGGCCCTAGCATCCAGTGTGGCCGGAAGGCCAATGAATGGACCGTTGCTTTGTGTGAAAGAAGGGGTGGTGCCCCTTAGTTGACCCGTCTTGTTGTTTGGGCCCCCAGGGCCTGGCATCCACTTTGGCAAAGAGGCCAGTGATTACACAGTACCGTTGGCCCAGTGCACGTGTTGTACTGCTTGTGGGATGAGGGGAGCGGAGCAAGGCCAACGGGAAGAGATCATATGGCGGCGGACCTTCAATGACGGTTCACTGCAAGCTCTGGCGGCTTCACTCAGCGTTCAGTGAATGAGTGAATGTTCAGCAAACGCTCAATGAAGGCGCCAGAGCTTGCAGTGAGCTTGCAGTGAGCTTGCAGTGCACTTGAAGTCAGTCAACTTGCAGCCAATCCCGGTTGCAAATTTTTGAGGTGCAAATGGGCACTAGTGTCGACATTACACGCCCCCCCCCCCTACTACACAGCTTGTGGCATATACCCTAGCCCTTGAAAACAAAATTTGTGGGGTTGGGACCCCCGCCCAAACCGATTTTGCCCCCCCGCCCCCAAAAAAACACAAGCGTGGCATGTCTAGCCCTGGACTCGTTTACTACCACCACCACCACCACCCCAACGAACACTAGCAACCCCCCGCCCAAAAGGAAACACGAACGCCCCCCCTCCAAACAAAAAAAAAACACTTAGCCCCCCCTTAATGCAAAAAAAACCTCAACCCCCCCCCCCTTTGGAGCAGGCAAAGGCAATCAAACGCACCCCACCCGAGGAGCACACCCCACATGCATGTGCCCTCTAAACGCACCGTGCCGTGCATTGAAACATTCATACCGGAATACCGTAGCTTTGCACTGTCGTGTGTGGGTGGTTGGGGCCTCCCTTAGGACGCATTGCCCCCATTTGTTCTAGAGTGTTGCCATCCCGCCTGTTGCTGGCCCATTTTCGCAAGTCACCTCGGCCCCTCACCAGAAGCGACGGCTGGGCAACCGGGAGGTGGTGGTGGCTGCCTTGCTAGACAAGCGCTGTGAGGCGCAACTCCAACTAGACGGTAGCATAATGCTGGTGCTAGCCGGTGGTGCGACCGGGCCGCCTGTGGAGCCGCACGACAAGTCCGATGCCCTCCGCATACTATGGCGGATGCGTTGCATGAAGGTCTCCCGCCGGGACATGGCGTACCTTCTCCTAGACCTTGATAGCCCACTGTCGTGGGCTGATGGCGTCCCTTGGCTCAACAAACTTAGTGAGCCTTCAAGTCGTGGTGTTCTGGTGATGGGGGGGACGTCACCATGCATGGTGTCATGTGCAACCTACGGGCACGTGTGGACCTCTTGTATGGAGCGTGGACGGTACCTGCCCCCATGTGTTGCAACTGGGGGTTCACCAATACACATGGGTCATTGTTGGCGTAGGTGGCACCAATCGGTGGAATCGTGGTTATGTACATTGTGCATTGGGTGCCCCAGGTTGTGGACCCACCGACCTTGCTAGTTGGTGGCGGTTGGAAGGTGTGGAGACGTGGAAGACGGTGTTTGCCTTGCAGAATCAATGTGACTTTGATGGACAACTACGAGCTGCGGCAATCGCAAAGCTGCCACAGGATGATGAAGGGGTGCATGCCTCTCTATTTTTCCTACGGGCAAACGGCAAAGCATATGTGTTGCTTGCCGGGGGTGATGGCTTTGCAAAGCAAAGCCCGGGAGCGATGGTGTGCCATTGTTGCAGCAAAGACCGTGACACCATCCTTGGACGGTTTGGCAGTGCGGAGGTCGCCAGCGCCGGAATGGCGGGGACGTTGCGTTTCACGGGAGTGCTCCCGTGAAACGCAACGTCCCGGTTGACCGACGGATTCCCCACTACGGTGCCCATGGCATCTTGAGTGGGTGCACCTCTGCCATCTCGGGCACCCTGGGCTTGCTAACGGCACAAGGGGCAATGAGCAGGGGCAACGCTGCAAAATTGGTGCAGCGGGTTGTCAATGGGGCACGGGAAGCCGCCTGGACCGTGCGGCCTGGAAGATGGGGGGCCGAGAAGGCGAATGCCAAATGGCATGCGCGCCTCCAGTTGGGGGGCGCCTTGCATTTTGTGAGGGCAAGGCTATGGGTCCCCTTGTTGCAGACAGTGGGGGAAAAAATAGGTGGACACTAGGTGGGGGGAATGGAATGGGTCGTTGTGTGCCATGAGTGGTGGAGGCCTTTGCGTCAATGTGCAAAGTGGCATGGAAGGAGGACTTTGTGAGCGGGCAGGAACAGTTGCGGCCATTCCGGGATCCGCGCACCATGGGGGCATAGCACATTACCCTAGGGTGGAGCAAAACCCTGTAGACCCACATGTGGATTGACCACATGGATGCTTATGTGGCAAAGTGGGGGACCTTGGGAATGTTTAGTTGCTTTAGTTTAGAGGGGAGCCATGTACGGCTCAAGAGGATGCTGCGGAACAACACGGGGGGTAAGCTTGTAGCATGACAAGTTGGGGCTCCAATGTGTGGTAGACAACCACACATTGGATGACAATTTGCGGAAGGAGCGGTGGGATCTGTTGGGTATGGCGGTGACGAAACAAAGAGGGTACAAGAGGCGTTGTAGGGATTGGACGCGGGCTAGACGGGAAGGGAGGGGTAGGGCTGCAATGGTGGAAAGGATTGTGCAAGGAGCACTGCAGGGCACCAAAGAGCTGAAAATACTTGACTTCTAACCTACTGGAACCTAGTGAGCCTTCAGTGATCTTGTAGTGAGCTTGCAGTGAACCCCAATTATGGTCTGTATGCAGGGTGTTGCTAAAACAAGGCGTAGCTGATGTGCACTGCAGGTAACTTCTTGGTGTTCAATCAATTGCAACATCTTATTGTAGCTGGAGACTGCGTAGCTGCGACAAGGCGGAGGGGGGGGGGGGGGGGGCAAGGGGGGTTGTTCTTAAACCTTTACTGTGTTGTTTTGCCTTCAGCCAATAAAATTTTCCGGAACTTTTGCCTAAAATCTCCCGTGCCATCGATGGGCATGCCAACCCCCTTCCAAAACGCCAAGTGCCTTGTGCTTAGCAACAATGACTGACATCCGCTTTGTAGTTGTTGCCCACACACCCATAGACAGACACAAACATTTTGGGCCTCAAATGTCCGCAAGCGACCCTGCAGCCACAACTGGCCCATGGAGCTGGAGTTATTCACGCAACATGAGACCTGTTTTTAACAAAACATATGCGGCATTCGTTGGCTGTATGACTAGCCCTTCATCAGCGCCTGGCGCACTCCACCGCAAGAACGACGTCTTCACATCAGGGTTTGGATTGTGGGTCTTGACATCGCACGTAATGAAATTATCCTGAAAGTGTGATGGAGTAAGGGCGGCACAACCCACAAAAACAAGCAGAACCACAGGCAGGAATGCTGTAAGAGAAACGATCACACATAACAATATGCAAAGGGTGCCAGAATTTTGTTTTGCGCAAGGATTTTCTTCGTTGTGTCCTGGAACAATTGGGAGAAACTGTTTTGTTTGGTCGTTGGTTACTATCTTTTGGGGGAACTCTGGTTCACTTGCGGCAAGTAGTCCTCTGGAGTTTGCAATTGGTGCTTAATGGTTTGAAAACTTAATAATTCGATTTAGCTGCAGTTTTGACAAAGAAAAGAGTCAGGCATGGGGGCTGAAAATGGGCCGGCTGCATCCATGAGTGAGTGGATGGCCGGTCACGAACAAGTGCTGGCCAACATCAGGAGCACAAACCCACGCGGGCTTCTTCTCGAGCGAAGGGCCATTTTGCCCTTGCGCCACACTAAGTCACTGCTGAACCAGATACTTAGCGTCTCAAGCAAGCCCTTTCATTTCTAATTCTAATGCAACGGGGCTTGAGTGCCCTCACGGGAGCACAGGAAGGGTTCTGGCATTTCGCACTGCGCGCAAGCACAAGGAACAGCGAGCACGAAGCAGCTGCCTACAAAAGCAATAGCAACATAGACGTGGTGTGACACAGGGGAATACAGTGCTAAGGTCGTTCAAAAGTAGACCACTGTCCTTTCAACGCTCAAGACAGGGCAGACTCTTCAGAAGAGGAAAGCATAGAACGGTATACCATAGACAGGGACAAACCTGCTTCCCTGCATTTGTCTTCTCTTTATTTACTCGAGACCGGGCAATTCCAAAGCAGGTAATGTGGAACATAGGACATCCGTTGTCACTCCATCATCTTTTGGCTCAAAAAGCCATCAAACAAAAAGCAGGGAAAGCATGGTATGTGCCAAACATTGACACCCCACCACCGTTGAGCAAACATAGACCAAGGGGGAATCCTTGCACTGTGCGGTACTTTTAGCCCCCCCCCCTACCCTGAGAGCCCCAGATGCACCCTTTCCAAACACTCTCAAAATTGGGCTACCTGAGCCCCCCTAGCTAGACACAGTTGCAAGCTACCTTCCTTTCCCATAACCCCCCCCCCAATTTTATAACCCCCAAAATTTATACCCCCCTTTGGGCGTTTTGCAAAATTTGTACCCTCTTCAGCCCTCTACAAGCAAACGAAACATGAACAAATCCAGGGCACAATTTCAACTGCACAGCAGAGGTCACTGACTTGAAGAAAGAAGTGATTGTGGTTTGCTTCTTGACAGTGGACACACTGGTGGAGGCATGCGCCACAGCAGCAGAAGGTGCTGTAGTAGCTCCATCAACACCTGTCACACACACATCCCCAACATGCTCATTAGGATCAAACTTGTAGTGTAGCAAAACTGAATGACAAGTGAAAACGAACATGCAACATCTCCCCACCCAAAATTTATACCCCCTTATTGGGCGTTGTGCCGAAATCTGTACCCCGGGGTATAGATTTTTTTTTGGGGGGGGTTAAGGCATCATGCCAAATGGAACATGCCATCACCAGCGATGGTCGCCACCCGGGGCATCACACCCTCAACAACATGCAAGCTTCCTTCTGTTCAATTGTCAACTAAGTACAATCTCAAAATGAGCAACTTGTGTGCACAGCACGACACAACTGCAAAATTAAGCCACGGTCTCTTTGTCACATGTGTGAATGCAATCCGTACAATATTTCAGCTAACACTTGACACATATGGACAACTTTTCAAAGTTAGACTTTGTGCAACAAAGTGCACACACATCCCCATCATTACCTACAACATCCTCATTATCATTGTCCTCCCGTGCATGTGCGGCCCATACATGTGCAGGCGTGTGTTCCCATGGACCATATGGAGGGCACCGTACTTGTCTTCAAATCAAAAATTGTTGCAAGTGCAAGAGTGCATGCACATACCCATGGGAATCAGTACCGGATCCCCTCAATATGTTCCTTACAATGCCCCAATGCCACATCTGTGCAAACGAGTGCTCACTGCATGTCCTGCGGAAACGTTACAATACATGCCCCATAGAAACATCGAACATCACGGCACTCAATTGGCCGATCAGTCAAACAAAGTCTTTGGACTGATAACTGGCACTGCCCGTCCCTTGTGTGCACCATCCAAAAAATGGAGCCCATCTTATGATCCATATAATGTCCCTTGGATCTTTTAGGCCCTTCACAATCCCAGATAGACAACAGGTACTTGATGCTTCTTCGCAAGGGGGCATGGCGGCGTTGATTTTTTACCTAATTTCACCCCTTCTCACCTATTCTCACCCGTTTTCACACAATGTTTGGCTCATTTTCGCCGCATGTTCTCTAATTTCTGCCCAGTATGTTGGTATCTCCCATGGGATGTTGTAGATGCGATACTCTAGCTAGAATGCCGGGGTATTGAGCCCCCAAACTAGGGGTGTGGTTGCTCCTAGGGGGGCAACTTATGTATTTTCACCTTGGGAGGCACTGGATAGGGCAAGACAGAGTGCTAAACAAACACCAGTTATTGCCCATGCTCAACACAACGCTGCTCACGTGTACTATACAATGCTTTGTGTTGGAAACATATTGTGGTGTCTACACAAACAAAGTGAAACTCTTGAGCGAGCACCCCCGTAGTGTACCACCACCATACCAAAGTTGGGGTGCCCTTTTCACAATTGTAGGAGCAAAACACATGCATGCAGAGTATGGGAGGACCAACAAACCGAACAACAACCCCTGACTCGCAGTTTTCACAAAATTTGGGATGCGGGTCCACGGCTGATCTCATCATAGCGAAAGTCACAAGACTGTCCTCACATGGTGAACATTTTCGTTGTATCGCAATTTTCGCCCCATGTCTTGATACAATTCCCTTTACATGAGATCCCCAACCTCCTAGCTTTGTGATGTGGGGGGAGTGAAGTGTACAAGGGTTACAAATTAGGATTTCGGTTCCGTGAAAGTGTGCGTCTTGCAGGTATTCCCTTGAATGGGCCACATGGGTCCACCCGTAGTCATTGGTTTGAACACGTCCTTGACTGTCACATGGTGATCGTGCGAACAGAACACCTTGGACCACACCAACTCCGTCTTGCCCTCAACGTCCTCCAGATTGTCCTTAACCCACTTCTACCAGTGGGTCACCTTCTCTAACCGGCGGCGCAGCTCCGCCATATTGGAGGTGGAGGGCTCGGGCAACCTCCCTCTTTTCTTCACATTTGGGGGGGGGGGGGTGGCGGTTGATGAACATGCGCGGGAGGGCCTTCTAGTGGATGAGGTTGAGGCAAGACTTGGGGGGGGGGGGGCAACTGCTGTGCCTCCGGCGGCGGCGGCAACAATGGTTCGTCCTGTGGTGGGGCTGGCTGCAGCCGCTACACAGCTGCTGCGGCTGCTTGCGTGGAGGCCTAAACGAAACGGGAAATGTTCTAACGGTGTTCTAATGAAATGTTCTGACGGTGTTCTGGCGGATAGCGCATTCGGTTCGGTTTTGTTATGTTACGTAATTAGAACGCTGCAACATCACCTTCACGACCCTAGTGCAATGTGCCTTGGTCAATCATGCCCTAAAAGGACTGCAGTGAAAGCGGTGCAACTTGTTGTAAACATGGTGTAACATACCCGTTCTAATGACATTCTAACGAAACGAGGCAAAAATCGCTCGAACATGATTAGAACGCTTCTGGTGGAACACGTTGAGAACAACCATTGAACCCCTGCGTTACAGTGTTGCGCACCTCAAACACGCATTTACAAAGTATTACCAAGGTCGGTGTCTGCTTGTCACCGCACTTGGCCAGCTAAAGTGCCCGGACACCTGCAGGGGACCAGCATTGGCAACCCATGTTCACCAAGGAGGTGATCGGGGTCCGTGAACCACCTACCATAGGGCACACATCCCCTCGGACAATGAAAGGCAGGGGGGGGGGAATCCTAGCAACCTCCGCATTAGCGCACGCCGGCTGAAGAGGTACCAGATGCAGGAGTCCAGGGGCCACACCACCCTTGTAGTGTTGGGATGGGTGGTGGATGTCCGCGGATCTAGCTGCAAGTGGGTAAGCAGCTCCTTCCACTTTAGATACAAGGGGTTGCACGTACAAAGGGGCGGAACGTAGTAGTTCGGGTTCGACTATGTAACCATGGACGGATACCGGAGCTACTGCACGCTGATCACCTCAGAAACCTGCTGAAAGGCATTCTTTGGGGACCGCATGTTGAGCACCAATTCGACCAGGGCCTCGGGGGTCTTCAAGGGGGGGATTTAGTACTTGATGGTCTTGTTGGCGTTGGAAGGTGCCTCCTTTAGTATGGTATTTGCCAAGCCACCTTGGTGGGGAGGATTGAGTCTCACATCGCAAACATCAACATCGGAGATGTATTCCACCATACCATGAAGAAAATCAGGCAACCAAAGTGCCTGCCGTTCACCAAAAAGGCCCTTATTCATTACTATGGAAGCACCATCTATTCCTTGTTGGAGGGGACCCGGGCGCAGACGGACTCAACCACCAAATCTCCATCCTTCATTCCCTCCTGTAGCAAAACCCAATGTGCCCACAAGTAACCGTGCCGTGTTGCACATGCATTCACTTATGGACTCATATTGGGGCGTGTACAGAGGCCGGTGCCGGTCGCCCTTGACATGCAAGCGAAGTGGTGCACAAAAGGGAAGAAAATAGCCAGGGGATAATGAGACAAGCACGAGCCTTACAGTGGCATGGACATGAGAAACACGCAAACAAGACAATACAAAGTGTATTCATGAGCGGCAAGGAACTATAGTAAGAACATGGTCGGAAGGCGGTGGTTGGCCACGAAAGGTGTTGGGGCGGTGGGCCTCGTGGTCTCCCCGGGCCAACCACCAATTTTTGGTGGCCGGGGGGCTCCGGTTCACAACAACAATGCCAAAGGCCAAAAAATGGGTAGATGAAGGGTGGGTCAGCGGAATGAGGTGGTTGATCATCAACAAAAAGTAGTCTCCTTGTTCCAGTTAGAACGACGTTCTACTAGAAAACCATTCGGTCTTTAAAAGAAAGGGGGTTTGGGGGGTTTGCACTATTTTTACACAGGTGAACATGAACATCCCCGAGACCACCCTAGACAAATCCGGACAAATGGACTGGGCGATCAACGTGGTTAACCCCCCCCCCTCCAAGCTACAATGGCCGGAGAGTCTTGCATGCTTTCACCATGGGGAGGTGCATGCTCCTGGTTCAGTTGGACACCGTAAACCATGTCTCGACCCGGAGGGTCGGAAGAGTGTTTAGGGAGGGGGGGGGGGGGGCTCTGATTGAAAGATGCAATCTTTTTCCTGTCTTCCACCGAATATTGCTCCAAAGGCAACTTTTCCACCGTGCTTATTGACAGGGTATTCAAGAGGTGAACATGTTCACTCCCTCTGGATTCACTGAGGTTGTGGTTGATTGCTGCTTGTGCAAGTGCAGAGACAAGTGGCTGGAAGCAGCGACAAGCAACACGTTGCAAAGCAATGGCACCGAGATCGCAGAAGACACAGAGGAGCAAGTATAGGAAGGAAGGGTTAACCCCTTAGCATCTTGGCAGCAATAAACCACTAGGGTGCGAGTGAGTAGACAGGTAGGCGGTCTTTTGTATTGGTGTATTTGTGCAACTTAGGTAATGCATGGATTTGATGGTTTGTGATTCCTCTCGTAGTAGGAAACCTACGCAGTTGCTGGTAGGAAGGGGGTTCTTGCCTAGGAAGTGGGTCCCGACCAAAAGCGGGGAAAGTGTTCCTACGAGTACAACTTGCCCACTCTATTCTTTCCAACTTTTACCCAACGGGCCACCGGAACCCCAACCGCCTTGGCTTTGCCGAGCACTTGGACCACCGAGCTTACTTGAGGGGTGTCGTTCCATCTCGGATTCGGCTCTGGGGGTCTCCCCAAATGGCCCATTGGCCCATCTCGGGCCTTGCCGCGGAACAAATCACCATAGGTAGGTGGGTTTCCGCCAATCGGCTCGTTCTGGCTGGACATGTGGTCCAGTACCCTCTTTACCAAGGTACGGCTGTCGTAGGAACCAGAGACGATGGCGTCCATTTCCCATCAAGCTTTGTCCTGGCCCTTCCCCTGTCGCTGGCTTAACCAGTCATGAAAGGGTCGATCCATGTACCCGTGAACCAGATCCAGCTCCTCCTCAGAGAGGAGGTCCTCCGATTCGCCAATGTCAACGGGGGAAACCGCGAAGCATCGCCTCCAAGGAACTTTCTAGGGAACCCCATTTGGTGGGATTAACCCATTGTTGGTATGTTCTCGCCCACATGTGGCTGCTTAAAATGAGTTTCAACACACCGCTTGTATCAATCTGAGGTCAAGACGTTGATTTTTGGTTGATGTGTAGGAGGCAAATGCAATGTAGAATCCTTAATCCGAACAAGATGCAAACTTGCGGGTTGCACAAAGGAATACATGGTGCCAATCAACAACTTGCAAAAGATGTATCAAGATTCTTTAGGAGTATGTCTCAGCCCAGTGAGCACCATAAGGCCATTGCCTAAGATACATATAGTGTGTCACCCGAAAAAATAGTCTAATCAGGTGCACTGTGGTGTGTTGTAGTATCATGTAGTCTGGTCTGGTGTCGTGTGGTGGGTTTGGTTAGTTGCTTGGTTTGTTGGTTCGTTGTCGGTGGGTTTGTTGATTGTTTGGTTCGCTGTTGGTCGATTGGGGGGTTGGTTCGTTGGGTTGTTGGTTGGTTGGTTTGTTGGTTGGGTGATCTACACCCCGCGGTCTGTGGTGTGTTGTGTTGTTGCATGGTGTGAGATGAAGTCTCTGTGGGTGTGCAGGTATGTGCATCCATTGCAAGGGTGGTGGGCGGGGTTCTTTGGAATTAGTGTTCTGGTTCTAGCGGTGTTCTAGCGAAGCGTTCTAGCGCCGTTCTAGCGACGCCAATCGGTCACTAGTACGTCGCTAGAATGCTTCGCTAGAACGCCGCTAGAAGAAGAACACTAATACCATAGAACCCCTCCCACCACCCTTTCAATGGCTGCACATACATGCACACCCACATTCACCATATGTCACACCATGCAAAACCACACCACACCACACACCACAGGATGTAGATGCACCCAACCAACCAAACAACCAACCAACCAACGAACCAACCAGCAACCAAACAGCCAACCAACAAACGACTTATGTACCAACCAACAACCAAACATTCAACCGGCAAACTAGCCAACCAACGAACCAACCAATCCACCCACCAACAGATACAACATCCCACCCCATGTCTGGGGCAAGGGGGGGGTGGCTGCACGAACACGGTAGCATCCGAGTCCAATGACAAATAGCGTGGCAAATAAATGTCGCGAACTAGCGCCATTGTCTGCTTTGGGGCACGGTAGCATCGGAGTCCAGCGACAAATAGCCTGGCAAGCAAACGTCCCGAACTAGCCCCTTTATTTGCTTTGGGGCACATTAGGCCGTGATTCATCGTTCTTTGAAAGAAAAGACTAACAAACAACCTACGCACACATGGGGACAGGGGAGGGCAGAAGGAGGAATCAAGAGGAGGTGGGAAGGAAGGAAGGAGGGAAGGAGGGAGCACGGCTTTTGTGGCTAACAAGGGGCACCATGAAGTACCGAAATTTCAAAAACCACCTGTGAAAAAAGAAAGGATACCCTCCCTAGCCTCAACTGCAATACAACAAGCAACAATAGCCCACGAACCCACACCACAACATCGAAGGGGGGAGAGGAGGATAGCCCAACACTCAGGGGGTGATGATAAGGTGTTTGTGTGTGCCCTCTTCCCTCCCCTCCCCACCCTCGACATTGTATGTTCTGTGTTGTGGTGTTTGTATGCCTATGCCAAACTGCGTATGCGCTAGGGGAGGGGGGGGGGTACATATGTGTATGCATGTGTCAAGTGTCTTGGTTGCTATGAGTGTATATGTCATGCACCCCCCCCCCGACGCAAGTTGATTAGTTGTTCTTTGTGTTGTACCTATTCTACCAATCCAAGCTAGAACGATTTGCGTTCTAGCGTTCTAGCGTGTATTTTCTAGGCTAGAACATCTAGACTAGAAGTTCCGGCCTAGAACGAAATTGGTTCTTCTAGCGTGTACCTAGGGCATAGCAGCCCCGTTCGCATTCCATGCAACCTACACCTAGGAACCCCAATGGAGGTCTAACGGTTTCGTTCTAAAGTTATACTTGGAACCATTACAACACACCGGTTGTCTACATCTTTGAGCACGGGGTGTTCCCGCTTTTTTGGGGGTGGTGGGGTTGAGGGCCAAAAATATTTGCTCTCAGACCAAGCAGCAATTTCAAAAAAACCATTTTTTCAACATTTTGGTAGACGCTTTTTTTCCCTTCTAATTGTGTTCGGCTCTTTTTGGAGAACCGCCGTTAGAACTTCGTTACAACCCTTTGGTTAGAACGTGATAAGTGGACTTTTGGCGAAGGCACACAGCACAAAACATTGAGTGGTTTTTTGAATTCAAAAGGGGTCACACGTGTTGTCCCGTGTTCATGGAAAGTTGTGCCCGCTCAGGGGCCCAACGGACCCGAGGCTACACCCACTCCCTTGCCCCTTCCCATGTTCTTGCCCTTGCCCTTGAACCTGCCCACTGTGTGGGCCAAGAGATTAGCCACCACAGCGCGACGGCGGCCGGTTTAGTTGGGCTTGGGGGGGGGGGACTTAATAGGACATGGGGGAGGCCCTTTAACTCTTTGAGCAATCATCACGGCGGTATAGCGGAATGTCTAAGTTATTACATGGTGCATCGTTTTACCGTAGACATGCCCCTTACGGTGGTGCGCTGACCATGGGGGCTACCATGGGGGGATGGGGGGTTGTTACCCCTCCTAAACACCCCCTGCGTTGTGGACGCCGGGATGGTTGCCAGGGGCTCGATACCTTACCGATACTGGTATAGGCGGTTACCCAAACCACGGTAACCAATTGGACGGGTACCTGCAAGAACCGGACAAGACACCATGAAAACCTATTGCATTTCAACACCATTGCTCAGGTCCATTCCCGGCCATGGGGGAGCGGCGCCCGTCCACTCATGCGTGGTCTACTCCCCCTCACACGTGGACACCTGAGGGCCCATTCCGCAAGGGCGACACGGCTTTGAACTGCCTCACTCACACAGCCGCACCGCCCACGGGGTCTTCGGGGCCCAATCCCTTACTTCGGAGGTTTCCACCCTGCATCAGGCACAACCCACAAGAAAAGGAGGGTTCGTCCCGGCATAGGGCACCACCCACAAGGATGGTAGGTTGGGCAGCACAAGGGGTCATTGCTCGGCCCGCCGCGCGTGTTTGGGCGGGCTA
This sequence comes from Eutreptiella sp. 'Long Island Sound 2002', assembly GCA_964036045.1. Classification (NCBI taxonomy): domain Eukaryota; phylum Euglenozoa; class Euglenophyceae; order Eutreptiales; family Eutreptiaceae; genus Eutreptiella; species Eutreptiella sp. 'Long Island Sound 2002'. The sequence continues at coordinate 86,552,823 of OZ038379.1, read as the reverse complement.
CTGAAGCTGCCGCGATGGCTCGCCTATCGCCTGCACCCTCGATAGCTGCGACAAGTAGGACACATGGTCAACCCGCTGCTCACGAGGCGCCCCGCGCTCGGCGCCATGCTAGGACCGCCACGGCCGTACAAGCACCGTAGCACGTAGGTGAATGCCCGCTCAGTCAGCGTGGCACAAGGTGAATGGGGAGCGGGACGGGCCCTTGGGTATATAATGCCGCCACCGGAGGTCGGTTGGCATTTTGTTCTTTAGGCTTGCGGTCGCAGAGAGCCATAAGAGGGGGCGGAGGGCGGGGTTGGGGGGGGGTGGGGTGGCTAATTGTTCCCCCTCATTTTCTGTCCCTGAATGGGGGTCCAGCCCACTGCCTGCACCCTGATGAGGTGAGCCTAGTAGACAAAGGTATTGGGGGCGTGGCGCAAGAGTTGGTGGCCGCGCCTCGTCGCATTCGTAGGCTTAAATTGCCCAAAGGGGTGCTACGTTTCGTGTTTGTTTAGGAGTTCAGCTCCGGTGGAGCCAAGGAAGTGTGGTTAAAGGGACTCGCACCTGTGACGTGTGGAATCGGTTGCTGAGGACGTGCTACTGCTACCGTTGGCTTATGACCCCTGGTCCTGCTTGCGTGGCTTGCTTGCCCTCGCGTCATGGGGGTCTGGGCGTCGGTTAGGGCAATTTTGAGGGTCGGAAACCAGAAAAGGTGGGTGGTTGCGGGTGGATTAGGTGCGCTCAAAATCACGTTTTCAACCACGCAGCCCAAGATATGGTCTATTTTTGGTTTCGGGCCGTCGGTGGCCAACGTGCACAAATTCTGGGCTTTTGGGGAGCCTTTTGCCGGCGGTTCGCGGACATAGTGTGGAGGTAGAGGGGCCCATCGGCACGGGGAAGTCGAGTTGCATGTGTAGAATAGCCACTATTTCCCTTCATTTGGCCATTTTAAGAAAATTTTCTCTAGAAATACGTCAAATGGTGGTTGTACTATTGTCAATGTTCCCTGCTTTCACCTTCCACACCAGCTGGGTCCTAATATTCATTGTTGATTAGCGTTACGGAGGGCATTGGGTTACCAGTAGGTCTATCGGTGGCGTTTCGAGTAATAGTGGAGATATGGGGTTCCCGGAACAAACGGAACAACTAGCTGCCCTAGCACAAAATCAACGAGCCACACAACAAAGCGGGGATTGCGAGTGCCTAACCCCAACTAAACGGCCGCACAACAAAGCGTGGTTTGCCAGTCCCTAACCCTAACTCAAGGGGCCACGCAACAAAGCGTGGATTGCGAAACCCAAACCCCAAATGCAGGGGCCACGTAACAAAGCGTGGATTGCGAGTCCCTAACCCCAACTCAAGAGGCCGGGTAACGAACCGTGGAATCCGAGTGTCTCACCCCAACTCAAGGGGCCACACCACAAAGCGTGGATTGCCGGTCCCTAACCCCGATTCAAGGGGTCACGCAACACAGAGTGGATTGCCAGTCCCTGATCCCAACTCAAGCCGGCCCGCAACGAAGCGTGGATTGCGAGTGCCTAACCCCAACCCAAGGGGCCACATAACAAAGCATGGATTGCGAGTCCCTAACCCCAACTCAAGGCGCTAGGCAACAAAGCGTGGATTGAGAGTCCCTAACCCAAACTCAAGGGGCTCCGCATCAAAGCGTGGATTGCGAGTGCCTGACCGTAACTCAAGGGGCCACACAACAAAGCGTGGATTGCCAGTCCCTAACCCCAACTCAAGGGGCCCCCGCAAGAAAGCATGGATTGCGAGTCCCTAACCCCAACTCAAGGGGCCACACAACAAAGCGTGGATTGCCAGACGCTAACACCAACGCAAGGGGCCTGGCAGTGACCCACCCCCCACACAAAACCCCGTGCCTCCTACCCAATGCATGTTGCTGTACCGGTGGTAGATGATTTTAATTATGTCGACAGTGCCATTGAGGGCGCAGAAAAGGTGCGTTGTGACTCGTCCCTCGAAATGCTTGATGAGGAAGAGGAGTTGGGACGAAGTACACAGGGTTGGGATTGATTTGACTGTGTTATATGCCATTGTGCTTCCAGCCGGGCAAAATTTCGCCCACGCGACCGACTTTCATGATTTTGAGCCTGATATTATTTGAAACTGCCAGACCTGGGCGACATGCAGAAGGCATCGTTTATGATGACCCTCAAAACCTCGAACGGAACATGAATAAATGAGAGGGGGGGAACTGCACGTTGCAAGTATCTACTTTTTTGGACCGCTTTTTCACCTTGGCCTCTTTGAACCAAGTAACTACATCGCTCTGCGTCCACTTTAACTCGCCAATGGTACTGTCCGGGTGTGTGGACTAATTGATTTCAAGTACATGTAATGTACACGCAGCCTCTCATCAGATTCCTCTGCAAAGGTCCGGTCCGTGTTGTATTTCGGATTCGGACCAACAATGCAGAGGTTTCTGCACTGCATACCATAAGAAGTTTCATTTTTGCGGGGGCTTGTCTTGCCCACGGCCTCCCGTGTCCTCAAGGCAAGGGTTGAAAAATGTTTATGCATCAGCATAGCCAGCAAGGCATCCTTCGTCTGAATGCGGTATGCATCGGAGACAACCCTGTTTAAAAAGACCCTTAGCATCCTTGGTTCAATGGGCCTTTGACGGCTTATGCCGCAGGCACAATGCTGCCAAGGCGTGTTGGAGGCGCCATTGTGTATCACCCGGTTCGGGCACTTCACTATTGGCTGTGTCCGCGTCAATGAGCTCGCCCTCAAACTCCAAATCTCGTTGAGGGAGCTGCTAAACGGGCTAGGGGGGCTGAGCGGATGAAAACGAGGCACTAGCGGCACTACCTTGGCTACCAAACATGTCTATTGCAGGTGACAAAAAGTGTTCTGGGCACAAGAAGGGAATACAATAGTGAGTCTACTCAAAGGGGCCAAGGTGAAAAAGCGACACACATGCAAAAAGAAAACCACAAAAGCAGGCACAAAGCTTCACAAGGCACAAAGGGCAAAATCATAAGCTTGAGTACAGTGTTCTCCATGCAAGGTTGTAGGCAAAGCGGGCACCAAGGATCAAACTGGCATTGCACATATCAAAACCAAAAGTGCAAATTCACAAAGGAGCTCAAAGGGGAAGCAATTATAAGCTTGAGCACAGTGTTCTCCATGCAATTTTGTAGGCAAAGCAGACAAAGGCAAGACAAACATTAGCTTCAACGTACTACTCTCCATGGCATCTTGCTGGCAAGGTAGGCACCAAGCATCCAACCAAAGTTCCACTAGGTTCGGGCTAAAAAATTTCTTCCGAGCTCCCCTAGCACGGTCGGCTAGGAAGTCCATGGAACATTCCTACCGATATCAGTTGCGTTTTGGGGGGCCGATCTGGCTGCCAAAACTTCGGAGCATCTTTCCAAGGGTTTTCGAAAACTTCCAAGCGGCGGACCGAAGCATATCGCATGCACGTCGGTACAGATTTCCTAAAATTGCCACCGGCAACGGGACAATATTGGTCTCTCTTCCAATGTTCTATGCTAGGCACCATAGGTACATGTGACGCAACACAGCGTGGATTGCGAGTCCCTAACCCCAACTCAAGGGGCCCCGCAACAAAGCGTGGATTGCCAGTCCCTAGCCCCAACGCAACGGGCCACGTAACAAAGCGTGGATTGCCAGTCCCTAGCCCCACCTCAAGGAGCCACGCAACACAGCGTGGATTGAGAGTCGCTAACCCCAACCCAAGGGGCCACGCAACACAGCGTGGATTGAGAGTGCCTAACCCAAACTCAAGGGCTCACGCACCAAAGCGTGGATTGCCGGTCCCTAACCCCAACTCAAGGGGCCCCCGCAAAAAAGAGTGGATCGAGAGTCCCTAACCCCAACCCAAGGGGCCAGGCAACAAAGCGTGGATTGCCAATCCCTAACCCCAACTCAAGGGGCCCCCGCAACAAAGCGTGGATTGCGAGTGCCTAACCCCAACTCAAGGGGCCACGCAACCAAGCATTGGATTGCGTAACCCAAACTCAAGGGCTCACGCAACAAAGCGTGGATTGCCGGTCCCTAACCCCAACTCAAGGGCCCCCCGCAACAAAGCGTGGATCGAGAGTCCCTAACCCCAACCCAAGGGGCCAGGCAACAAAGCGTGGATAGCGAGTCCCTAACCCTAACTGAAGGGGCCCCCAACAAAGCGTGGATTGCGAGTCCCTAACCCCAAATCAAGGAGGCACGCAACCAAGCGTGGATTGCCAATCCCTAGCCCTAAGAGTCGGTGTTAGGGACTCTCAATGCCCGCTTTGTTGTCTGACCCCTTGGTTTGAGGTTAGGGACTCTCAATCCACGCTTTGTTGCCGCGCCCCTTGAGTTGGGGTTAGGGTTTGGCAATCCACACTTTGTTACGTGGCCCCTCGAGTGGGAGTTAGCGTCTGGCAATCCACGCTTTTTTGCGTGGCCCATTGAGTTGGGGTTAGGGACTGGCAATCCACGCTTTCCTGCGTGGCCCCTTGAGTTGGGGTCAGGGACTCGCAATCTAGGCTCTGTTGTGTGGCCCCTTGAGGTGGGTTTAGGGTCTGGCAATCCACGTTTTTTTGCAAGGCCCCTTGAGTCGAGGTTGGGCACTCGCAATCCACGCTTTGTTGCGGGTCAAGGGGCCATGTAACAAAGCGTGGATTGCGAGTCACTCAGCCCAACTCAAGGGGCCACGCAACACAGCTGGATTGCCAAACCCTAACTTCAACTCAAGGGGCCATGCAACAAAGCGTGGATTGCGAGTTCCTAACCCCAACTCAAGGTGCCACGCAACAAAGCGTGGAGTGCGAGTTCCTAACGCCAAGTCAAGGGGCCACGCAACCAAGCATTGGATTGAGAGTCCCGCACCCCAACGCAAGGAGCCCCTGCAACAAGACGTGCGCAACGGGGGATGTTTTGCATCAAAAACACGATAGATTTGCAAAGAAATCTTCCAACTGTCCCTAGTCTAAATTCATTTTGGAGCACATGTCTATGCAACCTACGACAATTCTTAGTGAAACATCAAGGGAACATGGATAAAAGCAGAGGACATATTTCTAATACGGACTGGTGCTGGAACGCACAGCATAGAAGGTAAAATATGGCAGGGAAATGCTGAGCATACTGCTCCCGATATTTGGCAATTCTCAGCATTTATGCTTAGCAAATGGGACTCATATTGCAGGGTTGATTTTGGAAGTCCCAGCCAAAATTTCTTCCGAGGTCCCCCGGCACGGTCCGCTGGGAAGTCCATGGAACATTCCTACCAACATCGGTTGCGTTTTGGGGCCCGACGTGGCGGCCAAAACTTCCTAGCATCTTTCCCGGGGATTTCAAAAACTTCCGAGCGTTTTTCCATTGGTTTTTTTTACAATGAACTACACCGTTCTTGGTTCCCAAATCTCACACCTCATCAAAGAAACACACAAAAAGACAAGCATGACTGTTCACTTAAGCTTGAAATGTGAATACAGTGGGCAAGAAAACGCCCTGTAAAGATGAAACTTCGTACGGTGTACAATACAAGTCCACTCCTGGTATCCATTCTCGAGTTAAAGTGGAGCCAGAGGCACATAGTGACTTGGTTGAAAGAGGCCAAGGTGAAAAGGCCATTCGATGTCTGTGAGTACAGCCTCCAGATCGCTGTGTGGGTGTGAGCAAATGACCTAAAACAAAGTTCTAGTGAGAGCTAATGGTCCGGGCTTTCCAAAAAAGCCTTGTTTGCTAGAAACTGAAACAGTGGGCCCCTAGAAGGGGGTGGATAGTAGAGCACTTTTTGAGCCTCCAGATCTTTGTGTGGGTGCGAGCAAATGACCTAAAATAAAGTTCTGGTGAGAGCTACTGGTCGGGGCTTTCCAAAAAAGCCTTGTTTGCTAGAAACTGAAACAGTGGGCCCCTAGAAGGGGGTGGATAGTAGAGCACTTTTTGAGCCTCCAGATCTTTGTGTGGGTGCGAGCAAATGACCTAAAATAAAGTTCTGGTGAGAGCTATTGGTCGGGGCTTTCCAAAAAAGCCTTGCTTGCTAGAAATTGAAACCTAGAAGGAGGCAGATAGTAGAGCACTTTTCGAGCCTCCAAATCTCTATGTAGGTGTGACCAAATGACCTAAAATAAAATTCTGATGAGAGCTAGTGGTCGGGGCTTTCAACAAAAGCCTTGGTGCTAGAAACTGAAACAGTGGGCCCCTTGGAAGAAGGAAGATAGTAGAGCACTTGTTGAGGGTCCGAATCTTTGTATGGGTGTGAGCAAATGACCTGAAATAAAGTTCTGATGAGAGCTACTGGTCGGCGCTTTCCAAAAAGACCTTCGTTGCTAGAAGCTGAAACGATGGGCCCGTGGAAGGGGGCCGGAAAGTAGAGCACTTTTCAAGCCTCCAGACATTTGTGTGGGTGTGAGCAAATCACCTAAAATAAAGTTATGATGAGAGCTACTGGTCGGGGCTTTCCCAAAAAGCCATGTTTGCTAGAAGCCGAAAAAGTGGACCCCTAGAAGGAGGCAAATAGTAAAGCACTTTTCAAGCCTCTAGACATCTGTGTGGGTGTGACCAAATGACCTAAAAAAAAGTTCTGGTGAGAGCTACTAGTTGGGGCTTTCCAAAAAGACCTTGTTTGCTAGAAACCGAAACAGTGGGCCCCTGGAAGGGGGCGGATAGTAGAGCACTTTTTGAGCATCCAGATCTTTTCGTGGGTGTGAGCAAATGACCTAAAATAAAGTTGTGGTGAGACCTACTGGTCGGGGCTTTCCAAAAAAGCCTTGTTTGCTAGAAACTGAAATAGTGGGCCCCTGGAAGGGGGCGGATAGTAGAGCACTTTTCGAGCCTCCAAATCATTGTGTGGGTGTGAGCAAATGACCTAAAATAAAGTTCTGATGAGAGCTACTAGTCGAGGCTTTCCAAAAAAGCCTTGTTTCCTAGAAACTGAAACAGTGGGCCCCTGGAAGGGGGCGGATAGCAGGGCTCCGGATCTTTGTGTGGGTGTGAGCAAAGGAACTAAAATAAAGTTTCGGTGAGAGCTACTGGCCGGGGGTTTCGAAAAAAGCCTTGGTTGCTAGAAACTGAACCAGTGGGCCCCCGGAAAGGGGCGGATAGTAGAGCAGTTTTTGAGCCTCCACATCTTTGTGTGGGTGTGAGCAAATGACCTAAGATAAAGTTATGATGAGAGCTACTGGTCGGGGGTTTCCAAAAAAGCCTTGTTTGCTCGAAGCTGAAACAGTGGGCCCCTGGCAGTGGCGGATAGTAGAGCACTTTTCAAGCCTCCAGACATCTGTGTGGTTGTGAGCAAACGACCTAAAAAAAAGTTCCGGTGCGAGCTAATGGTCAGGGCTTTCCAAAAAAGCCTTGTTTGCTAGAAGGTGAAACAGTGGGCCCCTGGAAGGGGGCGGATAGTGGAACACTTTTCCAGCCTCCAAATCTCGATGTCTGTGTGAGCAAATGACGTATAACAAAGTTCTGGTGAGAGCTACTAGTCGGGGCTTTCCAAAAAAGCCTTGTTTGCTAGAAGCTGATACAGTGGACCCCTGGAAGGGGGCGGATAGTAGAGCACTTTTCAAGCCTCCAGATCTCTGTGGGGGTGTGAGCAAATGACCAAAAATAAAGTTCTTGTGAGAGCTAGTGGTCGGGGCTTTCCAAAAAAGCCTTGGTTGCTAGAAACTGAAACAGTGGGCCCCTGGAAGAAGGTGGATAGTACAGCACTTTTCGAGCCTCCAAATCTCTGTGTGGGTGTGAGCAAATGACCTAAAATAAAGTTCTGGTGAGAGCCACGGGTCGGGGCTTTCCAAAAAAGCCTTGTTTGCTGGAAACTAAAACAGTGGGCCCCTAGAAGGGGGCGGATAGCAGAGCACTTTTTGAGGGTCCAGATCTTTGTGTGGGTGTGAGCAAATGACCTAAAATAAAGTTGTGGTGAGAGCTACTCGTTGGGGCTTTCCAAAAAAGCCTCGTTTGCCAGAAACTGAAACATAGGCCCCTGGAAGGGGGCGGATAGTAGAGCACTTTTTGAGCCTCCAAATCTTTGTGTGGGTGTGAGCAAATGACCTCAAATAAAGTTCTAATGAGAGCTACCGGTCGGGGCTTTCCAAAAAAGCCTTGTTCGCTAGAAGGTGAAACAGTGGGCCCCTGGAAGGGGGCGGATAGTGGAGCACTTTTCGAGCATCCAAATCTCGATGTCTGTGTGAGCAAATGACCTAAAATAAAGTTCTGGTGAGAGCTACTAGTCGGGGCTTTCCAAAAAAGCCTTGTTTGCTAGAAGTTGAAACAGTGGACCCCAGGAAGGGGGCGGATAGTAGAGCACTTTTCAAGCCTCCAGATCTCTGTGGGGGTGTGAGCAAATGACCAAAAATAAAGTTCTTGTGAGAGCTACTGGTCGGGGCTTTCCCAAAAAACCTTGGTTGCTAGAAACTGAAACAGTGGGCCCCTGGAAGGGATCGGATAGTACAGCACTTTTCGAGCCTCCAGATCTCTGTGTGGGTGTGAGCAAATGACCTAAAATAAAGTTCTGGTGAGAGCCACGGGTCGGGGCTTTCCAAAAAAAGCGTTGTTTGCTGGAAACTAAAACAGTGGGCGTCTAGAAGGGGGCGGATAGCAGAGCACTTTTTGAGGCTCCGGACCTTTGTGTGGGTGTGAGCAAATGACCTAAAACAAAGTTCCGGTGAGAGCTACTGGTCGGGGCTTTCCAAAATAGCCTTGTTTGCTAGAAACTGAAACACTGGGCCCCTAGAAGGAGGCGGATAGTAGAGCACTTTTCGAGCCTCCAAATCTCTGTGTGGGTGTCAGCAAATGAACTAAAATAAAGTTCTGGTGAGAGCTATTGGTCAAGGCTTTCAGAAAAAGCCTTGTTTGCTAGAAGGTGAAACAGTGGGCCCTTGGAAGGGGGCGGATAGTGGAGCACTTTTCCAGTATCCAAATCTCGATGTCTGTGTGAGCAAATGACCTAAAATAAAGTTCTGGTGAGAGCTACTAGTCGGGGCTTTCCAAAAAAGCTTTGTTTGCTAGAAGCTGAAACAGTGGACCCCAGGAAGGGGGCGGATAGTAGAGCACTTTTCAAGCCTCCAGATCTCTGTGGGGGTGTGAGCAAATGACCAAAAATAAAGTTCTTGTGAGAGCTGCTGGTCGGGGCTTTCCAAAAAAACCTTGGTTCCTAGAAACTGAAACAGTGGGCCCCTGGAAGGGGGTGGATAGTACAGCACTTTTCGAGCCTCCAAATCTCTCTGTGGGTGTGAGCAAATGACCTAAAAAAAGATTCTGGTGAGAGCCACGGGTCGGGGCTTTCCAAAAAAGCGTTGTTTGCTGGAAACTAAAACAGTGGGCGTCTAGAAGGGGGCGGATAGCAGAGCACTTTTTGAGGCTCCGGACCTTTATGTGGGTGTGAGCAAATGACCTAAAACAAAGTTCCGGTAAGAGCTACTGGTCGGGGCTTTCCAAAAAAGCCTTGTTTGCTAGAAACTGAAACACTAGGCCCCTAGAATGAGGCGGATAGTAGAGAACTTTTCGAGCCTCCAAATCTCTGTGTGGGTGTGAGCAAATGACCTCAAATAAAGTGCTGGTGAGAGCTACTCGTTGGGGCTTTCCAAAAAAGCCTTGTTTGCTAGAAACTGAAACAGTGGGCCCCTAGAAGGGGGCGGATAGTAGAGCACTTTTTGAGCCTCCAGGTCTTTGTGTGGGTGTGAGCAAATGACCTAAAATAAAGTTTTGGTGAGAGCTACTGGTCGGGGCTTTCCAAAAAAGCCTTGTTTGCCAGAAACTGAAACATGGGCCCCTGGAAGGGGGCGGATAGTAGAGCACTTTTTGAGCCTCCAAATCTTTGTGTGGGTGTGAGCAAATGCCCTAAAATAAAGTTCTGATGAGAACTACTGGTCGGGGCTTTCCAAAAAAGCCTTCTTCGCTAGAAGCTGAAGCAGTGGACCCCTAGAAGGGGGCGGATAGCAGGGCACTTTTCGAGCCTCCAAATCTCTATGTGGTTGTGAGCAAATGACCTAAAATAAAGTTCTGGTGAGAGCTAATAGTCGGGGCTTTCCAAAAAAGCCTTGTTTGCTAGAAACTGAAACAGTGGGCCCGTGGAAGGGGGCGGATAGTAGAGCACTTTTCAAGCCTCCAAATCTTTGTGTGGGTGTGAGCAAATGACCTAAGATATAGTTCTGGTGAGAGCTACTGGTCGGGGCTTTCCAAAAAAGCCTTGTTTGCCAGAAACTGAAACATGGGCCCCTGGAAGGGGGCGGATAGTAGAGCACTTTTCGAGCCTCCAAATATTTGTGTGGGTGTGAGCAAATGCCCTAAAATAAAGTTCTGATGAGAACTACTGGTCGGGGCTTTCCAAAAAAGCCTTGTTCGCTAGAAGCTGAAGCACTGGACCCCTAGAAGGGGGCGGATAGCAGAGCACTTTTCGAGCCTCCAAATCTCTATGTGGTTGTGAGCAAATGACCTAAAATAAAGTTCTGGTGAGAGCTACCAATCGGGGCTTTCCAAAAAAGCCTTGTTTGCTAGAAACTGAATCGTGGCCCTTGGAAGGGGGCGGATAGTGGAGCACTTTTCGAGCCTTCAAATCTCGATGTCTGTGTGGGCAAATGACCTAAAATAAGATTCTGGTGAGAGCTACTAGTCGGTGCTTTCCAAAAAAGCCTTGTTTGCTAGAAGCTGAAACAGTGGACCCCTGAAGGGGGCGGATAGTAGAGCACTTTTCAAGCCTCCGGATCTCTGTGGGGGTGTGAGCAAATGACCAAAAATAAAGTTCTTGTGAGAGCTACTGGTCGGGGCTTTGCAAAAAGACCTTGGTACCTAGAAACTGAAACAGTGGGCCCTGGGAAGGGGGCGGATAGTAGAGCACTTTTCGAGCCTCCAAATCTCTGTGTGGGTGTGAGCAAATGACCTGAAATAAAGTTCTCGTGAGAGCCACGGGGCGGGGTTTTCCAAAAAAAGCGTTGTTTGCAGGAAAATAAAACAGTGGGCGTCTAGAAATGGGCCCATAACAGAGCACTTTTTGAGGCTCCGGATCTTTGTGTGGGTGTGAGCAAATGACCTGAAATAGAGTTCTGGTGAGAGCTACTGGTCGGGGCTTTCCAAAAAGACCTTGGTTGCTAGAAACTGAAACACTGGGCCCCTGGAGGGGGGCGGATAGTAGAGCACTTTTCAAGCCTCCAAATCTCTGCGTGGGTGTGAGCAAATGACCTCAAAAAAAGTTCTGGTGAGAGCTACGGGTCGGGGCTTTCCAAAAAAGACTTGTTTGCTAGAAGCTGAAACAGTGGGCCTTTGGAAGGGGGCGGATAGTAGAGAACTTTTTGAGCCTCCGGGTCCTTCTGTGGGTGTGAGCAAATGACCTAAAATAAAGTGCTGGTGAGAGCTACTCGTTGGGGCTTTCCAAAAAAGCCTTGTTTGCTAGAAACTGAACCAGTGGGCCCCTGGAAGGGGGCGGATAGTAGAGCACTTTTTGAGCCTCCAGGTCTTTGTGTGGGTGTGAGCAAATGACCTAAAATAAAGTTTTGGTGAGAGCTACTGGTCGGGGCTTTCCAAAAAACCCTTGTTTGCCAGAAACTGAAACATAGGCCCCTAGAAGGGGGCGGATAGTAGAGCACTTTTCGAGCCTCCAGATCTTTGTCTGGGTGTGAGCAAATGACGTGAAATAAAGTTCTGATGAGAGCTACTGGTCGGGGCTTTCCAAAAAGGCCTTGGTTGCTAGAAACTGAAGTGGTGGGTCCCTGAAAGGGGGCGGATAGTAGAGCACTTTTCGAGCCTCCGGATCTTTGTGGGGGTGTGAGCAAATGACCTGAAATAAAGTTTTGGTGAGAGGTACTGGTCAAGGCTTTCCAAAAAAGCCTTGTTTGCTAGAAACTGAAACAGTGGGCCCCTGGAAGGGGGCGGATAGTAGAGCACTTTTCAAGCCTCCAAATCTTTGTGTGGGTGTGAGCAAATGACCTGAAATAAAGTTTTGGTGAGAGCTACTGGTCGGGGCTTTCCAAAAAAGCCTTGTTTGCTAGAAACTAAAAAAGTGGGCCCCTGGAAGGGGGCGGATAGTGGAGGCGAGCTACGGGTCGGGGCTTTCGGAAAAGACCTTGTTTGCTAGAAATTGAAACATTGGCCACTAGAAGGGGGCGGATAGCAGAGCACTTTTGGAGCCTCCAAATCTCCATGTGGAAGTGAGCAAATGACCTAAAATAAAGTTTTGATGAGAGCTACAGGTCGGAGCTTTCCAAAAAAGCCGTGTTTGCTAGAAACTGAAACAGTGGGCCACTGGAAGGGGGCGGATAGTAGAGCACTTTTGAAGCCTGCAAAGCTCTCTGTGGGTGCGAGCAAATGACCTAAAATAAAGTTGTGGTGAGAGCTATTGGTTCCGGCTTTCCAAAAAAGCCTTGTTTGCTAGAAACTACAACAGTGGGCCCCTGGAAGGGGGCGGATAGCAGGGCTCCGGATCTTTGTGTGGGTGTGAGCAAATCACCTAAAATAAAGTTTCGGTGAGAGCTACGGGCCGGGGGTTTCGAAAAAAGCCTTGGTTGCTAGAAACTGAAACAGCGGGCCCCTGAAAGGGGGCGGATAGTAGAGCACTTTTTGAGCCTCCGGATCTTTGTGTGGGTGTGAGCAAATGACCTAAGATAAAGTTATGATGAGAGCTACTGGTCGGGGCTTCCAAAAAGACCTTGTTTGCTAGAAACTGAAACAGTGGGGCCCTGGAAGGGGGCGGATAGTAGAGCACTTTTCAAGCCTCCATACATTTGTGTGGGTGTGAGCAAATGTCCTAAAATAAAGTTGTGGTGAGAGCTAATGATCGGGGCTTTCCAAAAAAGCCTTGTTTGCTAGAAACTGAAACAATGGGGCCCTAGAAGGCGGCGGATAGCAGAGCACTTTTCGAGCCTCCAAATCTCTGTGTGGGCGTGAGCAAATGACCTAAAAAAAAGTTGTGGTGAGAGCTACTAGTCGGGGCTTTCCAAAAAGACCTTGTTTGCTAGAAAGTGAAACAGTGGGCCCCTCGAACAAGGCAGACAGTAGAGCACTTTTTGAGCCTCGAGATCTTTGTGTGGGTGTGAGCAAATGACCTAAAATAAAGTTCTCGTGAGAGCTACTAGTCGGGGCTTTCCAAAAAAGCGTTGTTTGCTGGAAACTAAAATAGTGGGGCCCTGGAAGGGGGCGGATAGTAGAGCACTTTTCAAGCCTCCAAATCTGTGTGTGGGTGTGAGCAAATGACCTAAAATAAAGTTCTGGTGAGAGCTACTGGTCGGGGCTTTCCAAAAGAGCCTTGTTTGCTAGAAGCTGAAACACTGGGCCCCTGGAAGGGGGCGGATAGTAGAACACTTTTCAAGCCTCCAGACATCTGTGTGGTTGTGAGGAAATGACCTGAAATGAGTTTTGGTGAGAGCTAATGGTTGGGGCTTTCCAAAAAAGCCTTCTTTGCTAGAAGCTGAAACAGTGGGCCCCTGGAAGGGGGCGGATAGTAGAGCACTTTTCGAGCCTCCAAATCTGGATGTCTGTGTGAGCAAATGACCTAAAAAAAAGTTCTGGTGAGAGCTACTGGCCGGGGCTTTCCAAAAAGGCCTTGTATGCTAGAAGCTGAAACAGTGGGCCCCTGAAAGGGGGCGGATAGTACAGCAGTTTTCAAGCCTCCAAATCTCTGTGTGGTTGTGAGCAAATGACCTAAAATAAAGTTCCGGTGAGAGCTACTAGTCGGGGCTTTCCAAAAAAGCCTTGTTTGCTAGAAACGGAAACAGTGGGGCCCTAGAAGGGGGCGGATAGTAGACCACTTTTGAGCCTCCAAATCTCTGTGTGGGTGTGAGCAAATGACCTAAAATAAAGTAGTGGTGAGAGCTACTAGTCGGGGCTTTCCAAAAAGACCTTGTTTGCTAGAAACTGAAACAATGGGCCCCTGGAAGGGGGCGGATGGTAGAGCACTTTTCAAGCCTCCATACATTTGTGTGGGTGTGAGCAAATGACCTAAAATAAAGTTCTGGTGAGAGCTACTGGTCGGGGCTTTCCAAAAAAGCCTTGTTTGCTAGAAACTCAAACAGTGGGGCCCTAGAAGGGGGCGGATAGTAGAGCACTTTTCGAGCCTCCAAATCTCTGTGTGGCTGTGAGCAAATGACCTAAAATAAAGTTGTGGTGAGAGCTACCAGTCGGGGCTTTCCAAAAAAGCCTTGTTCGCTAGAAACTGAAACAGTGGTCCCTAGAAGGGGGCGAATGGTAGAGCACTTTTTCAGCCTCCAAATCTCTATGTGGGTGTGAGCAAATGACCTAAAATAAGTTTTTGGTGAGAGCTACTGATCGGGGCTTTCTAAAAAAGCCTTGGTTGCTAGAAAGTGAAACAGTGGGCCCGTTGGAAGGGGGCAGATAGTAGAGCACTTTTTGAGCCTCCAGATCTTTGTGTGGGTGTGAGCAAATGACGTAAAATAAAGTTCTGATGAGAGCTACTGGTCGGGGCTTTCCAAAAAGGCCTTGGTTGCTAGAAACTGAAGTGGTGGGTCCCTGAAAGGGGGCGGATAGTAGAGCACTTTTCGAGCCTCCGGATCTTTGTGGGGGTGTGAGCAAATGACCTGAAATAAAGTTTTGGTGAGAGCTACTGGTCAAGGCTTTCCAAAAAAGCCTTGTTTGCTAGAAACTGAAACAGTGGGCCCCTGGAAGGGGGCGGATAGTAGAGCACTTTTCAAGCCTCCAAATCTTTGTGTGGGTGTGAGCAAATGACCTAAAAGAAAGTTTTGGTGAGAGCTACTGGTCGGGGCTTTCGAAAAAAGTCTTGTTCGCTAGAAGCTGAAACAGGGGGCCCCTGGAAGGGGGCGGATAGTAGAGCACTTTTCAAGCCTCCAGATCTCTGTGTGGGTGTGAGCAAATGACCTGAAATTAACTTTCGGTGAGAGCTACTGGTCGGGGCTTTCCAAAAAAGCCTTGTTTGCTAGAAACTAAAAAAGTGGGCCCCTGGAAGGGGGCGGATAGTGGAGGCGAGCTACGGGTCGGGGCTTTCGGAAAAGACCTTGTTTGCTAGAAACTGAAACATTGGCCACTAGAAGGGGGCGGATAGCAGAGCACTTTTGGAGCCTCCAAATCTCCATGTGGGTGTGAGCAAATGACCTAAAATAAAGTTTTGATGAGAGCTACAGGTCGGAGCTTTCCAAAAAAGCCGTGTTTGCTAGAAACTGAAACAGTGGGCCCCCGGAAGGGGGCGGATAGTAGAGCACTTTTGAAGCCTCCAAAGCTCTCTGTGGGTGCGAGCAAATGACCTAAAATAAAGTTGTGGTGAGAGCTATTGCTTCCGGCTTTCCAAAAAAGCCTTGTTTGCTAGAAACTACAACAGTGGGCCCCTGGAAGGGGGCGGATAGCAGGGCTCCGGATCTTTGTGTGGGTGTGAGCAAATCACCTAAAATAAAGTTTCGGTGAGAGCTACGGGCCGGGGGTTTCGAAAAAAGCCTTGGTTGCTAGAAACTGACGCAGCGGGCCCCAGAAAGGGGGCGGATAGTGGAGCACTTTTTGAGCCTCCGGATCTTTGTGTGGGTGTGAGCAAATGACCTAAGATAAAGTTATGATGAGAGCTACTGGTCGGGGCTTCCAAAAAGACCTTGTTTGCTAGAAACTGAAACAGTGGGGCCCTGGAAGGGGGCGGATAGTAGAGCACTTTTCAAGCCTCCATACATTTGTGTGGGTGTGAGCAAATGTCCTAAAATAAAGTTGTGGTGAGAGCTACTGATCGGGGCTTTCCAAAAAAGCCTTGTTGGCTAGAAACTGAAACAATGGGGCCCTAGAAGGCGGCGGACAGTAGAGCACTTTTCGAGCCTCCAAATCTCTGTGTGGGCGTGAGCAAATGACCTAAAAAAAAGTTGTGGTGAGAGCTACTAGTCGGGGCTTTCCAAAAAGACCTTGTTTGCTAGAAAGTGAAACAGTGGGCCCCTCGAACAAGGCACACAGTAGAGCACTTTTTGAGCCTCGAGATCTTTGTGTGGGTGTGAGCAAATGACCTAAAATAAAGTTCTCGTGAGAGCTACTAGTCGGGGCTTTCCAAAAAAGCATTGTTTGCTGGAAACTAAAATAGTGGGGCCCTGGAAGGGGGCGGATAGTAGAGCACTTTTCAAGCCTCCAAATCTGTGTGTGGGTGTGAGCAAATGACCTAAAATAAAGTTCTGGTGAGAGCTACTGGTCGGGGCTTTCGAAAAGAGCCTTGTTTGCTAGAAGCTGAAACACTGGGCCCCTGGAAGAGGGCGGATAGTAGAGCACTTTTCAAGCCTCCAGACATCTGTGTGGTTGTGAGGAAATGACCTGAAATGAGTTTTGGTGAGAGCTAATGGTTGGGGCTTTCCAAAAAAGCCTTCTTTGCTAGAAGCTGAAACAGTGGGCCGCTGGAAGGGGGCGGATAGTAGAGCACTTTTCGAGCCTCCAAATCTGGATGTCTGTGTGAGCAAATGACCTAAAATAAAGTTCTGGTGAGAGCTACTGGCCGGGGCTTTCCAAAAAGGCCTTGTATGCTAGAAGCTGAAACAGTGGGCCCCTGAAAGGGGGCGGATAGTACAGCAGTTTTCAAGCCTCCAAATCTCTGTGTGGTTGTGAGCAAATGACCTAAAATAAAGTTCTGGTGAGAGCTACTAGTCGGGGCTTTCCAAAAAAGCCTTGTTTGCTAGAAACGGAAACAGTGGGGCCCTAGAAGGGGGCGGATAGTAGACCACTTTTGAGCCTCCAAATCTCTGTGTGGGTGTGAGCAAATGACCTAAAATAAAGTAGTGGTGAGAGCTACTAGTCGGGGCTTTCCAAAAAGACCTTGTTTGCTAGAAACTGAAACAATGGGCCCCTGGAAGGGGGCGGATGGTAGAGCACTTTTCAAGCCTCCATACATTTTGTTGGTGTGAGCAAATGACCTAAAATAAAGTTCTGGTGAGAGCTACTGGTCGGGGCTTTCCAAAAAAGCCTTGTTTGCTAGAAACTCAAACAGTCGGGCCCTAGAAGGGGGCGGATAGTAGAGCACTTTTCGAGCCTCCAAATCTCTGTGTGGCTGTGAGCAAATGACCTAAAATAAAGTTGTGGTGAGAGCTACCAGTCGGGGCTTTCCAAAAAAGCCTTGTTTGCTAGAAATTGAAACAGTGGGCCCCTCGAACGAGGCGGATAGTAGAGCACTTTTTGAGCCTCCGGATCTTTGTGGGGGTGTGAGCAAATGACCTAAAATAAAGTTCTGATGAGAGCTACTGATCGGGGCTTTCCAAAAAAGCCTTGTTCGCTAGAAACTGAAACAGTGGTCCCTAGAAAGGGGCGAATGGTAGAGCACTTTTTCAGCCTCCAAATCTCTATGTGGGTGTGAGCAAATGACCTAAAATAAGTTTTTGGTGAGAGCTACTGATCGGGGCTTTCTAAAAAAGCCTTGGTTGCTAGAAAGTGAAACAGTGGGCCCGTTGGAAGGGGGCAGATAGTAGAGCACTTTTTGAGCCTCCGGATCTTTGTGTGGGTGTGAGCAAATCACCTAAAATAAAGCTTTGGTGAGAGCTACGGGTCGGGGCTTTCCAAAAAAGCCCTGTTTGCTAGAAGCTGAAACGGTGGGCCCCTGGAAGGGGGCGGATAGTAGAGCACTTTTGAAGCCTCCAGATCTCTGTGTGGGTGTGAGCAAATGACCTAAAATAAAGTTCTGGTGAGAGCTATTGGTTGGGGCTTTCGAAGAGCCTTGTTTGCTAGAAACTAAACCAGTGGGCCCCTGGAAGGGTACGGATAGCAGGGCTCCGGATCTTTGTGTGGGTGTGAGCAAATGAACTAAAACAAAGTTTCCGTGAGAGCTACTGGCCGGGGTTTTCGAAAAAGGCCTTGGTTGCTAGAACCTGAAACAGTGGGCCCCGGGAAGGGGGCGGATGGTAGAGCACTTTTTGAGCCTCCAGATCTTTGTGTGGGTGGGAGCAAATGACGTAAGATAAAGTCATGATGAGAGCTACTGGTCGGGGCTTTCCAAAAAAGCCTTGTTTGCTCGAAGCTGAAACAGTGGGCCCCTGGAAGGAGGCGGATGGTAGAGCACTTTTCAAGCCTCCAGATCTCTGTGTGGGTGTGAGCAAATGACCAAAAATAAACTTCTTGTGAGAGCTACTAGTTGGGGCTTTCCGAAAAAGCCTTGTTTGCTAGAAACTAAAACAGTGGGCCCCTAGTAGGGGGCGGATAGCAGAGCACTTTTTGAGGCTGCGGATCTTTGTGTGGGTGTGAGCAAATGACCTAAAATAAAGTTTCGGTGAGAGCTACTGGTTGGGGCTTTCCAAAAAAGTCTTGTTTCCTAGAACCTGAAACACTAGGCCCTTGGAAGGGGGCGGATAGTAGCGCACCTTTCAAGCCTCCAAATCTTTGTGTGGGTGTGAGCAAATGACGTGAAATAAAGGTCTGGTGAGAGCTAAGGGTCGGGGCTTTCCAAAAAAGCCTTGGTTGCTAGAAACTGAAACACTGGGCACCTGGAAGGGGGCGGATAGTAGAGCACTTTTTGGGGCTGCAGATGTTTGTGTGGGTGTGAGCAAATGACCTAAAATAAGGTTTCAGTGAGAGCTACTGGTTGGCACTTTCCAAAAAAGCCTTGGTTGCTAGAAACTGAAACACTGGGCCCCTAGAAGGGCGCGGATAGTAGAGCACTTTTCAAGCCTCCAAATCGTTGTGTGGGTGTGAGCAAATGACCTAAAATAAGGTTTCGGTGAGAGCTACGGGTCGGGGCTTTCCAAAAAAGCCTTGTTTGCTAGAAACTAAAACAGTGGGCCCCTGGAAGGGGGCGGATAGTAGAGCACTTTTTGATCCTCCGGATCTTTGTGTGGGTGTGAGCAAATGACGTGACATAAGGGTCCGGTGAGAGCTAAGGGTCGGGGCTTTCCAAAAAAGCCTTAGTTGCTAGAAGCTGAAACACTGGGCCCCTGGAAGGGGGCGGATAGTAGAGCACTTTTTGGGTTTCCAAATCTCTGTGTGGGTGTGAGCAAATGACCTAAACTAAAGTCGAGGTGAGAGCTACGGGTCGGGGCTTTCCAAAAAAGCCTTGTTTGCTAGAAGCTGAAACAGTGGGCCCCTAGAAGGGGGCGGATAGTAGAGAACTTTTTGAGCCTCGAAATCTTTGTGTGGGTGTGAGCAAATGACCTAAAATAAAGTTTTGATGAGAGCTACTGGTCGGGGCTTTCCAAAAAAGCCTTGTTTGCTCGAAGCTGAAACAGTGGGCCCCTGGAAGGGGGCGGATAGTAGAGCACTTTTGAAGCCTCGGGACATCTGTGTGGTTGTGAGCAAATGACCTAAAATAAAGTTTTGGTGAGAGCTAATGGTCGGGGCTTTCCAAAATAGACTTCTTTGCTAGAAGCTGAAACAGTGGGCCCCTAGAAGGGGGTGGATAGTGGAGCACTTTTCAAGCCTCCAAATCTCGATGTCTGTGTGAGCAAATGACCTGAAATAAAGTCGGGGCTTTCCAAAAAAGCCTTGTTTGCTCGAAGCTGAAACAGTGGGCCCCTGGAAGGGGGCGGATGGTAGAGCACTTTTCAAGCCTCCAGATCTCTGTGTGAGTTTGAGCAAATGACCAAAAGAAAACTTCTTGTGAGAGCTACTGGTTGGGGCTTTCCAAAAAAGCCTTGTTTGCTAGAAACTAAAACAGTGGGCCCCTGGTAGGGGGCGGATAGCAAACACTTTTTGAGGCTGCGGATCTTTGTGTGGGTGTGAGCAAATGACCTAAAATAAAGTTTCGGTGAGAGCTACTGGTTGGGGCTTTCCAAAAAAGTCTTGTTTGCTAGAACCCGAAACACTGGGCCCCTGAAAGGATGCGGATAGTAGAGCACTTTTCAAGCCTCCAGATCTTTGTGTGGGTGTGAGCAAATGAGGTGAAATAAAGTTCTGGTGAGAGCTAAGGGTCGGGGCTTTCCAAAAAAGCCTTGGTTGCTAGAAACTGAAACACTGGGCCCCTGGAAGGGGGCGGATAGTAGAGCACTTTTTGAGCCTCCAGATGTGTGTGTGGGTGTGAGCAAATGACCTAAAAAAAATGTTGGTGAGAGCTACTGGTCGGGGCTTTCCAAAAAAGCCTTGTTTGCTAGAACCTGAAACACTGGGCCCCTAGAAGGGGGCGGATAGTAGAGCACTTTTTGATCCTCCAGATCTCTGTGTGGGTGTGAGCAAATGACGTGAAATAAAGGTCCGGTGAGAGCTAAGGGTCGGGGCTTTCCAAAAAAGCCTTGGTTGCTAGAAACTGAAACACTGGGCCCCTGGAAGGGGGCGGATAGTAGAGCACTTTTTGAGGCTGCAGATCTTTGTGTGGGTGTGAGCAAATGACCTAAAATAAGGTTTCGGTGAGAACTACTGGTTGGGGCTTTCCAAAAAAGCCTTGGTTGCTAGAAACTGAAACACTGGGCCCCTAGAAGGGGGCGGATAGTAGAGAACTTTTCAAGCCTCCAAATCGGTGTGTGGGTGTGAGCAAATGAGGTGAAATAAAGTTCTGGTGAAAGCTACTGGTCGGGGCTTTCCAAAAAAGCCTTGTTTGCTCGAAGCTGAAACAGTGGGCCCCTGGAAGGGGACGGATAGTAGAGCACTTCTCAAGCCTCGGGACATCTGTGTGGTTGTGAGCAAATGACCTAAAATAAAGTTTTGGGGAGAGCTAATGGTCGGGGCTTTCCAAAATAGACTTCTTTGCTAGAAGCTGAAGCAGTGGGCCCCTAGAAGGGGGTGGATAGTGGAGCACTTTTCAAGCCTCCAAATCTCGATGTCTGTGTGAGCAAATGACCTGAAATAAAGTCGGGGCTTTCCAAAAAAGCCTTGTTTGCTCGAAGCTGAAACAGTGGGCCCCTGGAAGGGGGCGGATGGTAGAGCACTTTTCAAGCCTCCAGATCTCTGTGTGAGTTTGAGCAAATGACCAAAAGAAAACTTCTTGTGACAGCTACTGGTTGGGGCTTTCCAAAAAAGCCTTGTTTGCTAGAAACTAAAACAGTGGGCCCCTGGTAGGGGGCGGATAGCAGAGCACTTTTTGAGGCTGCGGATCTTTGTGTGGGTGTGAGCAAATGACCTAAAATAAAGTTTCGGTGAGAGCTACTGGTTGGGGCTTTCCAAAAAAGTCTTGTTTGCTAGAACCTGAAACACTGGGCCCCTGGAAGGGGGCGGATAGTAGAGCACTTTTCAAGCCTCCAGATCTTTGTGTGGGTGTGAGCAAATGACGTGAAATAAAGGTCTGGGGAGAGCTAAGGGTCGGGGCTTTCCAAAAAAGCCTTGGTTGCTAGAAACTGAAACACTGGGCCCCTGGAGGGGGGCGGATAGTATATCACTTTTTGAGGCTGCAGATCTTTGTGTGGGTGTGAGCAAATGACCTAAAATAAGGTTTTAGGTGAGAGCTACTGGTTGGGGCTTTCCAAAAAAGCCTTGGTTGCTAGAAGCTGAAACACTGGGCCCCTAGAAGGGGGCGGATAGTAGAGCACTTTTCAACCCTCCAAATCGTTGTGTGGGTGTGAGCAAATGAGGTGAAATAAAGTTCTGGTGAGAGCTACGGGTCGGGGCTTTCCAAAAAAGCCTTGTTTGCTAGAAACTGAAACAGTGGGCCCCTGGAAGGGGGCGGATAGTAGAGCACTTTTTGAGCCTCCAGATGTGTGTGTGGGTGTGAGCAAATGACCTAAAAAAAATGTTGGTGAGAGCTACTGGTCGGGGCTTTCAAAAAAAGCCTTGTTTGCTAGAAAATGAAACAGCGGGCCCCTGGAAGGGGGCGGATAGTAGAGCACTTTTTGATCCTCCAGATCTCTGTGTGGGTGTGAGCAAATGACGTGAAATAAAGGTCCGGTGAGAGCTAAGGGTAGGGGCTTTCCAAAAAAGCCTTGGTTGCTAGGAGCTAAAACACTAGGCCCCTGGAAGGGGGCGGATAGTAGAGCACTTTTCAAGCCTCCAAATATCTGTGTGGGTGTGAGCAAATGACCTAAAATAAAGTTATGATGAGAGCTACTGGTCGGGGCTTTCCAAAAAAGCCTTGTTTGCTCGAAGCTGAAACAGTGGGCCCCTGGAAGGGGGCGGATAGTAGAGCACTTTTCAAGCCTCGGGACATCTGTGTGGTTGTGAGCAAATGACCCGAAATAAAGTTATGATGAGAGCTACTGGTCGGGGCTTTCCAAAAAAGCCTTGTTTGCTCGAAGCTGAAACAGTGGGCCCCTGGAAGAGGGCGGATAGTGAGCACTTTTCAAGCCTCGGGACATCTGTGTGGTTGTGAGCAAATGACCTAAAATAAAGTTTTGGTGAGAGCTAATGGTCGGGGCTTTCCAAAATAGACTTCTTTGCTAGAAGCTGAAACAGTGGGCCCCTAGAAAGGGGTGGATAGTGGAGCACTTTTCAAGCCTCCAAATCTCGATGTCTGTGTGAGCAAATGACCTGAAATAAAGTCGGGGCTTTCCAAAAAAGCCTTGTTTGCTCGAAGCTGAAACAGTGGGCCCCTGGAAGGGGGCGGATGGTAGAGCACTTTTCAAGCCTCCAGATCTCTGTGTGGGTGTGAGCAAATGACCAAAAGAAAACTTCTTGTGAGAGCTACTGGTTGGGGCTTTCCAAAAAAGCCTTGTTTGCTAGAAACTAAAACAGTGGGCCCCTGGAAGGGGGCGGATGGTAGAGCACTTTTTGAGGCTGCGGATCTTTGTGTGGGTGTGAGCAAATGACCTAAAATAAAGTTTCGGTGAGAGCTACTGGTTGGGGCTTTCCAAAAAAGTCTTGTTTGCTAGAACCTGAAACACTAGGCCCCTGGAAGGGGGCGGATAGTAGAGCACTTTTCAAGCCTCCAGATCTTTGTGTGGGTGTGAGCAAATGACGTGAAATAAAGGTCTGGGGAGAGCTAAGGGTCGGGGCTTTCCAAAAAAGCCTTGTTTGCTAGAAACTGAAACACTGGGCCCCTGGAAGGGGGCGGATAGTAGAGCACTTTTTGAGGCTGCAGATCTTTGTGTGGGTGTGAGCAAATGACCTAAAATAAGGTTTCGGTGAGAGCTACTGGTTGGGGCTTTCCAAAAAAGCCTTGGTTGCTAGAAACTGAAACACTGGGCCCCTAGAAGGGGGCGGATAGTAGAGCACTTTTCAAGCCTCCAAATCGTTGTGTGGGTGTGAGCAAATCAGGTGAAATAAAGTTCTGGTGAGAGCTACGGGTCGGGGCTTTCCAAAAAAGCCTTGTTTGCTAGAAGCTGAAACAGTGGGCCCCTGGAAGGGGGCGGATAGTAGAGCACTTTTTGATCCTCCAGATCTCTGTGTGGGTGTGAGCAAATGACGTGAAATAAAGGTCCGGTGAGAGCTAAGGGTAGGGGCTTTCCAAAAAAGCCTTGGTTGCTAGAAGCTAAAACACTGGGCCCCTAGAGGGGGGCCGATGGTAGAGCACTTTTTGAGCCTCCAAATCTTTGTGTGGGTGTCAGCAAATGACCTAAAGAAAAATTCTGCTGAGAGTTACTGGTCGCGACTTTCCAAAAAAGCCTTGTTTGCTGGAAGCTGAAACAGTGGGCCCTTGAAAGAGGCGGATAGTAGAGCACTTTTTGAGCCTCCAGATGTGTGTGTGGGTGTGAGCAAATGACGTGAAATAAAGGTCCGGTGAGAGCTAAGGGTAGGGGCTTTCCAAAAAAGCCTTGGTTGCTAGAAGCTAAAACACTGGGCCCCTAGAAGGGGGCGGATAGCAGAGCACTTTTCGAGCCTCCAAACCTCTATTTGGGCGTGAGCAAATGACCTAAAATAAAGTTATGATGAGAGCTACTGGTCGGGGCTTTCCAAAAAAGCCTTGTTTGCTAGAAATTGAAACAGTGGGCCCCTGAAAGGGGGCGGATAGTAGAGCACTTTTGAAGCCTCCAAATCTCTGTGTGGGTGCCAGCAAATGACGTGAAATAAAGTTTTGGTGAGAGCTACTGGTCGGGGCTTTCCAAAATAGACTTCTTTGCTAGAAGCTGAAACAGCGCCCCTAGACGGGGGTGGATAGTGGAGCACTTTTCAAGCCTCCAAATCGTTGTGTCGGTGTGAGCAAATGACGTGAAATAAAGTTCTGGTGAGAGCTACGGGTCGGGGCTTTGCAAAAAAGCCTTGTTTGCTACAAATTGAAACACTGGGCCCCTGGAAGGGGGCGGATAGTAGAGCACTTTTTGAGCCTCCAGATGTGTGTGTGGGTGTGAGCAAATGACCTAAAAATGTTTTTTGGTGAGAGCTACTGGTCGGGGCTTTCCAAAAAAGTCTTGTTTGCTGGAAGCTGAAACAGTGGGCCCCTGGAAGGGGGCGGATAGTAGAGCACTTTTCAAGCCTCCAAATCTCTGTGTGTGTGTGAGCAAATGACCTAAACTAAAGTTCTGGTGAGAGCTACTGGTCAAAGCTTTCCAAAAAAGCCTTGTTTGCTAGAAACTGAAACAGTGGGACCCTGGAAGGGGGCGGATAGTAGAGCACTTTTTGAGCCTCCAAATCTTTGTGTGGGTGTGCGCATATGACCTAAAATAAAGTTTTGGTGAGAGCTACGGGTCGGGGCTTTCCAAAAAAGACTTGTTTGCTAGAAGCTGAAAGAGTGGGCCCCTACAAGGGGGCGGATGCTAGAGCACTTTTTGAGCCTCCAAATCTCTGTGTGGGTGTGAGCGAATGACCTAAAATAAAGTTCTGTTGAGAGCTACTGGTCGGGGCTTTCCAAAAAAGCCTTGTTTGCTCGAAGCTGAAGCAGTGGGCCCCTGGAAGGGGGCGGATAGTAGAGCACTTTTTGAGGATCCCTAGAAGGGGGCGGATAGCAGAGCACTTTTCGAGCCTCCAAATCTCTATGTGGGTGTGAGCAAATGACCCAAAATAAAGTTTCGGTGAGAGCTACTGGTTGGGGCTTTCCAAAAAAGCTCTGGTTGCTAGAAACTGAAGCAGTGCACCCTTGGAAGGGGGCGGATAGTAGAGCACGTTTCAAGCCTCCACATCTCCGAGTGGGTGTCAGCAAATGACCTCAAATAATATTCTGGTGAGAGCTACTGGTCAAAGCTTTCCAAAAAAGCCTTGGTTGCTAGAAACTGAAACAGTTGGCCCGTGCAAGGGGGCGGATAGTAGAGCACTTTTCAAGCCTCCAGACATCTGTGTGGGTGTGAGCAAATGACCTAAAATAAAGTTCCGGTGGGAGCTACTCGCCGGGGCTTTCCAAAAAAGCCTTGGCCCCTGGAAGGGGGCAGATAGTAGAGCACTTTTTGAGCCTCCAAACCTCTATTTGGGCGTGACCAAATGACCTAAAATAAAGTTCTCGTGAAAGCTACTAGTCGGGGCTTTCCAAAAAAGCCTTGTTTGCTAGAAACTGAAACAGTGGGCCCCTGAAAGGGGACGGATAGTAGAGCACTTTTTGAGCCTCCACATCTTTGTGTGGGTGTGAGCAAATGACTAAAATAAAGTTCCGATGAGAGCTACTGGTGGGGGCTTTCCAAAAAAGCCTTCTTTGCTAGAAGCTGAAACAGTGGCCCCTAGAAGGGGGCGGATAGCAGAGCACTTTTCGAGCCTCCAAATCTCCATGTGGGTGTGAGCAAATCACCTAAAATAAAGTTCTGGTGAGAGCTACTGGTCAGGGCTTGCCAAAACAGCCTTGTTTGCTAGAAGCTGAAACAGTGGGCCCCTGGAAGGGGGCGGATAGTAGAGCACTTTTCAAGCGTCCACATCTCCGAGTGGGTGTGAGCAAATGACCTAAAATGAAATTGTGGTGAGAGCTACGGGTCGGGGCTTTCCAAAAAAGCCTTGTTTGCTAGAAACTGAATCGTGGCCCTTGAAAGGGGGCGGATAGTAGAGCAGTTTTTGGACCTGCAAATCTTTGTGTGGGTGTGAGCAAATGACCTAAAATAAAGTTCTAATGAGAGCTACGGGTCGGGGCTTTCCAAAAAAGCCTTGTTTGCTAGAAGTTCAAACAGTGGGCCCTTGGAAGGGGGCGGATAGTAGAGCACTTTTCGAGCCTCCAGACATTTGTGTGGGTGTGAGCAAATGACCTAAACTAAAGTCCTGGTGAGAGCTACTAGTCGGGGCTTTCCAAAAAAGCCTTGTTTGCTAGAAGCTGAAACAGTGGGCTCCTAGAAGGGGGCGGATAGTAGAGCACTTTTTGAGCCTCCACATCTTTATGTGGGTGCGAGCAAATGACCTAAAATAAAGTTTTGGTGAGAGCTACTGGTCGTGGCTGTCCAAAAAACCCTTCTTTCCTAGAAGCTGAAGCAGGGGGCCCTTGGAATGAGGCGGGTAGTAGAGCAGTTTTCAAGCCTCCAAATCTCTTTGTGGGTGCGAGCAATTGACCTAAAATAAAGTTCCGGTTAGAGCTACTGGTCGGGGCTTTCCAGAAAAGCCTTGATTGCTAGAAACTGAAGCAGCGGGCCCCTAGAAGGGGGCGGATAGTAGAGCACTTTTCGAGCCTCCACATCTTTGTGTGGGTGTGAGCAATTGACCTAAAATAAAGTTCTGGTGAGAGCAGCTGGTCGGGGCTTTCTAAAAAACCTTTGTTTGCTAGAAAATGAAAAAAAGGACCCCTGGAAGGGGGCGGATAGTAGAGCACTTTTCAAGCCTCCAACTGTATGTGTCGGTGTGAGCAAATGACCTGAAATAAACTTTTGCCGAGGGCTACTGGTCGGGGCTTTCCACAAAAGTCTTGTTCGCTAGAAGCTGAAACAGTGGGCCCCTGGAAGGGGGCGGATAGTAGAGCACTTTTCAAGCCTCCAAATCTCTGTGTGGGTGTGAGCAAATGACGTAAAATAAAGTGCCGGTGAGAGCTATTGGTCAGGGCTTTCCAAAAAAGCCTTGTTTGCTAGAAACTGAAACAGTGGGCCCCTGGAAGGGGGCGGATATTAGAGCACTTTTTGAGCCTCCAGATCTTTGTGTGGGTGTGAGCAAATGACCTAAAAAAAAGTTCCGGTGAGAGCTCCTGGTCGGGGCTTTCCAAAAAAGGCTTGTTTGCTAGAAACTGAAATAGTGGGTGGAAGGGGGCGGATAGTAGAGCACTTTTTGAGCCTCCAAATCTCGGTGTGGGTGTGGGCAAACAACCTAAAATAAAGTTTTGGTGACAGCTACTAGTCGGGGCTTTCCAAAAAAGCCTTGTTTGCTGGAAGCTGAAACAGTGGGCCCCTAGAAGGGGGCGGATAGTAGAGCACTTTTTGAGCCTCCAGATCTTTGTGTGGGTGTGAGCAAATGAGCTAAAATAGAGTTCTAATGAGAGCTACTGGCCAGGACTTTCGAAAGGAGCCTTGGTTGCTAGAAACTAAATCAGTGGGCCCCTGGAAGGAGGCGGATAGTAGAGCACTTTTCAAGCGTCCAGATCTCCAAGTGGGCGTGAGCAAATGACCTAAAATAAAATTTTGGTGAGAGCTACGGGTCGGAACTTTCCAAAAAAGCCTTGTTTGCTAGAAGCTAAAACAGTAGGCCCGTGGAAGGGGGCGGAAGGTAGAACACTTTCCAAGCCTCCAAATATCCGTGTGGATGTGAGCAAATGACATAAAATACAATTTTGGTGAGAGCTACTGGTCGGGGCTTTCCACAAAAGTGTTGTTCGCTAGAAGCTGAAGCAGTGGGCCCCTGGAAGGGGGCGGATAATAGAGCACCTTTCAAGCCTCCAAACATCTGTGTGGGTGTGACCAAATGACCTAAAATAAAGTTCCGGTGAGACCTATTTGTCGGGGCTTTCCACAAAAGTCTTGTTCGCTAGAAGCTGAAACAGTGGGCCCCTGGAAGGGGGCGGATAGTAGAGCACCTTTCAAGCCTCCAAACATCTGTGTGGGTGTGACCAAATGACCTAAAATAAAGTTCCGGTGAGACCTATTTGTCGGGGCTTTGCAAAAAAGCCTTGTTTGCTAGAAACTGAAACAGTGGGCCCCTGGAAGGGGGCGTATAGTAGAGCACTTTTTGAGCCTCCACATCTTTGTGTGGGTGTGAGCAAATGACCTAAAATACAGTTCCGGTGAGAGCTCCTAGTCGGGGTTTTCCAAAAAAGCCTTGTTTGCTAGAAACTGAAATAGTGGGTGGAAGGGGGCGGATAGTAGAGCACTTTTCAAGCCTCCAAATCTCTGTGTGGGTGTGCGCAAATGACCTAAAATAAAGTTTTGGTGAGAGCTAATAGCCGGGACTTTCCAAAAAAGCCTTGTTTGCTAGAAACTGAAAAAGTGGGCCCCTGGAACGGGGCAGATAGTAGAGCACTTTTTGAGCCTCCAGATCTTTGTCTGGGTGTGAGCAAAGGACCTAAAATAAAGTTTTGGTGAGAGCTACTGGTCGGGGCTTTCCTAAAAAGCCTTGTTTGATAGAAACTGAAACACTGGGCCCTTGGAAAGGGGCGGATGGTAGAGCACTTTTTGAGCCTCCAGATCTTTGTCTGGGTGCGAGCAAATGACCTAAAATAAAGTTCTCTTGAGAGCTACTGGTCGGGACTTTCCAAAAAAGCCTTGTTGGCCACAAGCTGAAACAGTGGACCCCTGGAAGGGGGCGGATAGTAGAGCACTTTTCAAGCCTCCAGAGCTCTCTGTGGGTGCGAGCAAATGACCTAAAACAAAGTTCCGGTGAGAGCTACTGGTCGGGGCTTTCCAAAAAAGCCTTGTTTGCTAGAACCTGAAACAGTTGGCCCCTAAAAGGTGACGAATAGTACAACACTTTTTGAGCCTCCAAATCTCTGTGTGGGTGTGAGCAAATGACCTAAAATCAACTTTTGGCGAGGGCGACTGGTCGGGGCTTTCCAAAAAAGCCTTGTTTGCTAGAAACTGAAACAATGGGCCCCTGAAAGGGGGCGGATAGTAGAGCACTTTTTGCGCCTCCATACCTCAGTGTGGGTGTGAGCAAATGACCTAAATTTTTTTTTGGTGAGAGCTACTGGTCGGGGCTTTCCAAAAAAGCCTTGTTTGCTAGAAACTGAAACAGTGGGCCCTTGGAAGGGGGCGGATAGTAGACCACTTTTGAGCCTCCACTTCTTTGTGTCGGTGTGAGCAAATGACCTGAAATAAAGTTCTGATGAGAGCTACTGGTCGGGGCTTTCCAAAAAAAGCCTTCTTTGCTAGAAGCTGAAACAGTGGCCCCTGAAAGGGGGCAGATTGTAGAGCACCTTTTGAGGCTCCGGACCTTTGTGTCGGTGTGAGCAAATGACCTAAAATAAAGTTCCGGTGAGAGCTACTGGTCGGGGCTTTCCAAAACAGCCTTGTCTGCTAGAAGCTGAAACAGTGGGCCCCTGGAAGGGGGCGGATAGTAGAGCACTTTTCAAGCGTCCACATCTCCGAGTGGGTGTGAGCAAATGACCTAAAAAAAAATTGTGGTGAGAGCTACGGGTCGGGGCTTTCCAAAAAAGCCTTGTTTGCTAGAAACTGAATCGTGGCCCTTGAAAGGGGGCGGATAGTAGAGCACTTTTTGGACCTGCAAATCTTTGTGTGGGTGTGAGCAAATGACCTAAAATAAAGTTCTAATGAGAGCTACGGGTCGGGGCTTTCCAAAAAAGCCTTGTTTGCTAGAAGTTCAAACAGTAGGCCCCCGGAAGGGGGCGGATAGTAGAGCACTTTTCAAGCCTCCAGACATTTGTGTCGGTGTGAGCAAATGACCTAAAATAAAGTTCTGGTGAGAGCTACTGGTCGGGGATTTCCAAAAAAGCCTTGTTTGCTAGAAACTGAAACAGTGGGCCCCTGGAAGCAGGCGGATAGTAGAGCACTTTTCAAGCGTCCACATCTCCGAGTGGGTGTGAGCAAATGACCTAAAATAAAATTGTGGTGAGAGCTACGGGTCGGGGCTTTCCAAAAAAGCCTTGTTTGCTAGAAACTGAATCGTGGCCCTTGAAAGGGGGCGGATAGTAGAGCACTTTTTGAGCCTGCAAATCTTTGTGTGGGTGTGAGCAAATGACCTAAAATAAAGTTCTAATGAGAGCTACGGGTCGGGGCTTTCCAAAAAAGCCTTGTTTGCTAGAAGTTCAACCAGTGGGCCCCTGGAAGGGGGCGGAGGGTGGAGCACTTTTCGAGCCTCCAGACATTTATGTGGGTGTGAGCAAATGACCTAAAATAAAGTTCTGGTGAGAGCTACTGGTCGGGGCTTTCCAAAAAAGCCTTGTTTGCTAGAAGCTGAAACAGTGGGCTCCTAGAAGGGGGCGGATAGTAGAGCACTTTTTGAGCCTCCACATCTTTATGTGGGTGCGAGCAAATGACCTAAAATAAAGTTTTGGTGAGAGCTACTGGTCGTGGCTTTCCAAAAAAGCCTTCTTTCCTAGAAGCTGAAGCAGGGGGCCCTTGGAATGAGGCGGGTAGTAGAGCAGTTTTCAAGCCTCCAAATCTCTTTGTGGGTGCGAGCAATTGACCTAAAATAAAGTTCCGGTTAGAGCTACTGGTCGGGGCTTTCCAGAAAAGCCTTGTTTGCTAGAAACTAAAGCAGCGGGCCCCTAGAATGGGGCGGATAGTAGAGCACTTTTTGCGCCTCCATACCTCTGTGTGGGTGTGAGCAAATGACCTAAAAATTTTTTTTGGTGAGAGCTACTGGTCGGGGCTTTCCAAAAAAGCCTTGTTTGCTAGAAACAGTGGGCCCTTGGAAGGGGGCGGATAGTAGACCACTTTTGAGCCTCCACTTCTTTGTGTGGGTGTGAGCAAATGACCTGAAATAAAGTTCTGATGACAGCTACTGGTCGGGGCTTTCCAAAAAAGCCTTCTTTGCTAGAAGCTGAAACATTGGCCCCTGGAAGGGGGCGGATAGTAGAGCACCTTTTGAGGCTCCGGACCTTTGTGTCGGTGTGAGCAAATGACCTAAAATAAAGTTCCGGTGAGAGCTACTGGTCGGGGCTTTCCATAAAAGCCTTGGTTGCTAGAAGCTGAAACAGTGGGCCCCTGGAAGGGGGCGGATAGTAGAGCACTTTTGAAGCGTCCAGACCTCCGAGTGCGTCTGAGCAAATGACCTAAAACAAGATTCTGGTGAGAGCTACGGGTCGGGGCTTTCCAAAAAAACCTTGTTTGCTAGAAGGGGGCGGATAGTAGAGCACTTTTTGATGTTCCAGATCTTTGTGTGGGTGTGAGCAAATGACCTAAAATACAGTTCTAATGAGAGCTACTGGTCGGGGCTTTCCAAAAAAGCCTTGTTTCCTAGAAGCTAAAGCAGTGGCCCCTTGGAAGGGGGCGGATAGTAGAGCACTTTTCAAGCCTGCTGACATTTGTGTGGGTGTGAGCAAATGACCTAAAATAAAGGTCAGATGAGAGCTACTGGTCCGGGCTTTCCGAAAAGTTCTCGTGAGAGCTATTGGTCGGGGCTTTCCAAAAAAACCTTGTTCGATACAAAGTCAAACACTGGGCCCCTGGAAAGGGGCGGATAGTAGAGCACTTTTTGACCCTCCAAATGTTTGTCTGGGTGCGAGCAAAAGACCTAAAACAAAGTTGTGGTGGGAGCTACCGGTCGGGGCTTTCCAAAAAAGCCTTGTTTGCTAGAAACTGAAACAGTGGGCCCCTGGAAGGGGGTGGATAGTAGAGCACCTTTGAAGCCTCCAAAGCTCTTTGTGGGTGCGAGCAAATGACCTAAAATGAAGTTCTCGTGAGACCTACTGGTCGGGGCTTTCCAAAAAAGCCTTGTTTGCTAGAACCTGAAACAGTGGGCCCTTAAAAGTGGGCGGATAGTACAGCACTTTTTGAGCTTGCAAATCTCTATGTGGGTGTGTGCAAATGACCGGAAATTAGGTTTCGGTGACAGCTACTGGTCGGGGCTTTCCAAAAAACCCTTGTTTGCTGGAAGCTGAAACAGTGGGCCCCTGGAAGGGGGCGGATAGTAGAGCACTTTTTGAGCCTCCACATCTTTGTGTGGGTGTGAGCAATTGACCTAAAATAAAGGTCAGATGAGAGCTACTGGTCCGGGCTTTCCGAAAAAGCCTTCTTTGCTAGAAGCTGAAACAGTGGCCCCTGGAAGGGGGCGGATAGTAGAGCACTTTTTGAGGCTCCGAACCTTTGTGTCGGTGTGAGCAAATGACCTAAAATAAAGTTCCGGTGAGAGCTACTGGTCGGGGCTTTCCAAAAAAGCCTTGGTTGCTGGAAGCTGAAACAGTGGGCCCCTGGAAGGGGGCGGATAGTAGAGCACTTTTCAAGCGTCCAGATCTCCGAGTGGGTGTGAGCAAATGACCTAAAATAAAATTCTGGTGAGAGCTACGGGTCGGGGTTTTCCAAAAAAGCCTTGTTTGCTAGAAGCTAAAATAGTGGGCCCCTGGAAGGGGGCGGATAGTAGAGCACTTTTCAAGCCTGCTGACATTTGTGTGGGTGTGAGCAAATGACCTAAAATAAAGTTCTCGTGAGAGCAAATGGTCGGGGCTTTCCAACAAAGCCTTGTTCGATAGAAACTGAAACACTGGGCCCCTGGAAAGGGGCGGATAGTAGAGCACTTTTTGACCCTCCAGATCTTTGTCTGGGTGCGAGCAAATGACCTAAAATAAAGTTGTGGTGAGAGCTACGGGTCGGGGCTTTCCAAAAAAGCCTTGGTTGCTAGAAACTAAAACATTGGGCCCCTGGAAGGGGGCGGATAGTAGAGCACTTTTGAAGCCTCCATAGCTCTCTGTGGGTGCCAGCAAATGACCTAAAACGAAGTTCGCGTGATAGCTACTAGTCGGGGCTTTCCAAAAAAGCCTCGTTTGCTAGAACCTGAAAGAGTGGGCCCCTAAAAGGGGGCGGATAGTAGAGCACTTATTAAGCCTCCAAATCTTTGTCTGGGTGCGAGCAAATGACCTAAAATAAAGTTTTGGCGAGACCTACTGGTCGGGGCTTTCCAAAAAAGCAGTGTTTCCTAGAAACTAAAACAGTGGGCCCCTAAAAGGGGGCGGATAGTACAGCACTTTTTGAGCCTCCAAATCTCTGTGTAGGTGTGAGCAAATGACCTAAAATCAATTTTTGGCGAGCGCTATTGGTCGGGGCTTTCCAAAAAGACCTTGTTTGCTATAAACTAAAAGAGTGGACCCCTGGAAGGGGGCTGATAGAGAAGCACTTTTCGAGCCTCCAAATCTCTGTGTGGGTGTGAGCAAATGACCGGAAATAAACTTTTGGCGAGGGCTACTGGTCGGGGCTTTCCAAAAAAGCCTTGTTTGCTAGAAACTGAAGCAGTGGGCCCCTGGAAGGGGGCGGATAGTAGAGCACGTTTTGAGCCCCTGGAGCTTTTTGTGCGTGTGCACAAATGTCCTAAAATAGACTTTTGGCGAGGGCTACTGGTCGGGGCTTTCCAAAAAAGCGTTGTTTGCTAGAAACTGAAACAGTGGGCACCTAGAAGGGGGCGGATAGTAGAGCACTTTTCGAGCCTCCAGATCTTTGTGTGGGTGCGACCAAATGACCTAAAATGAAGTTCTGGTGAGAGGTACGGGTGGGGGCTTTCCAAAAAGGCCTTGTTTGCTAGAAACTGAAACAATGGGCCCCTACAAGGGGGCTAATAGTAGAGCACTTTTTGAGCCTCTGGATGTTTGTGGGTATGCGAGCAAATGGCCTAAAATAAAGTTGTGGTGAGAGCTACTGGTTGGGGCTTTCCAAAAAGACCTTGTTTGCTAGAAATTAAAACAGTGGGCCCCGGCAAGGGGGCGGATAGTAGAGCACTTTTTGAGTCTCCGGATCTTTGCGTGGGTGTGAGCAAATGACCTAAAATAAGTTTCAGTGAAAGCTACTGGTCGGAGCTTTCGAAAAAAGCCTTGTTTGCTAGAAGCTGAAACATAGGCCCCTGGAAGGGGGCGGATAGTAGAGCACTTTTCAATCCTCAAGATCTCTGAGTGGGTGTGGGCAAATGACCTAAAATAAAGTTCTGGTGAGAGCTACGGGTCGGGGCTTTCCAACAAAGCCTTGTTTGCGAGAAACTGAAACAGTTGGCCTTTGGAAGCGGGCGGATAGTAGAGCACTTTTTGAGCCTTCAGATCTTTGTGTGGGTGTGAGCAAATGGCCTAAAATAAAGTTGTGGTAAGAGCTACCCATCAGGGTTTTCCAAAAAAGC
This sequence comes from Eutreptiella sp. 'Long Island Sound 2002', assembly GCA_964036045.1. Taxonomy (NCBI): domain Eukaryota; phylum Euglenozoa; class Euglenophyceae; order Eutreptiales; family Eutreptiaceae; genus Eutreptiella; species Eutreptiella sp. 'Long Island Sound 2002'. Next base: position 86,519,088 of record OZ038379.1, on the reverse strand, counting down.
CTTGCTTGCTAGAAACTGAAACAGCGGGCTCTTGGAAGGGGGCAGATTGTAGAGCAATTTTTCGGCCTCCGGATCTTTGTGTGGGTGTGAGCAAATGACCTAAAATAAAGTTTTGGTGAGAGCTACGGGTCGGGGCTTTCCAAAAAAGCCTTGTTTGCTAGAAGCTGAAACAGTGGCTCCCTGGAAGGGGGCGGATGGTGGAGCACTTTTCGAGCCTCCTGATCTCTCTGTGGGTGCGAGCAAATTAACTAAAATCAAGTTCCGGTGAGAGCTACTTGTCGGGGCTTTCCAAAAAAGCCTTGTTTGCTAGAAAGTGAAACACTGGGCCGATGGAAAGAGGCGGATAGTAGAGATCTTTTTGAGCCTCCACATCTATGTGTGGGTGTGAGCAAATGACCTAAAATAAAGTTCTGGTGACAGCTACTGTTCGGGGCTTTCCAAAAAAGCCTTGTTTGCTAGAACCTGAAGCAGTGGGCGCATGGAAGGGGGCGGATAGTAGAGCACTTTTTGAGCCTCCAGATCTTTGTCTGGGTGCGAGCAAATGACCTAAAATAAAGTTTTGGTGCGAGCTTCTGATCGGTGCTTTCCAAAAAAGCCTTGTGTGCTAGAAGCTGAAAGAGTGGGCCCCTGGAAGGGGGCGGATAGTAGAGCACTTTTCGAGCCTCTAGATCTCTCTGTGGGTGCGAGCGAATGACCTAAAATAAAGTTCCGGTCAGAGCTACTGGTCGGGGCTTTCCAAAAAAGCCTTGTTTGCTAGAAGCTGAAACAATGGGCCCCTGGAAGGGGGCGGATGGTAAAGCACTTTTTGAGACTCTACTTCTTTTTGTGGGTGCGAGCACATTGCCTAAAATAAACTTTTGGCGAGGGCTACTGGTCGGGGCTTTCCTTGTTTGCTAGAAACTGAGACAGTGGGCCCCTGAAAGGGGGCGGATAGTAGAGCACTTTTCGAGCATCTGAATCTTTGTGTGGGTGCGAGCAAATGGCCTAAAATAAAGTTGTCGTGGGAGCTACTGGGCAAGGCTTTCCAAAAAAGCCTTGTTTGCTAGAACCTCAAACAGTGGGCCCCTGGAAGGGGGTGGATACTAGAGCAGTCTTGGACCCTCCAAATCTCTGTGTGGGTGTGAGCAAATGACCTAAAATAAACTTGTGGCGAGCGCTACTGGTCGGGGCTTTCCAAAAAAGCCTTGTTTGCTATAAACTCAAGTAGTGGGCCTCTGGAAAGGGGCAGATAGTAGAGCACTTTTTGAGCCTCCAAATTTTTGTGTGGGTGTGCGCAAATGATCTAAAATAAAGTTCTTGTGAGAGATACTGGTGGGGGCTTTCCAAAAAAAGCCTTGGTTGCTAGAAACCGAAACAGTGGGCCCCTGAAAGGGGGCAGATAGTTGAGCACTTTTTGAGCCTCCGGATCTTTGTGCGGGTGCGAGCAAATGACCTAAAATAAAGTTCTGGTGAGAGGTACTAATCGGGGCTTTCGAAAAAAGCCTTGGTTACTAGAAACTGAAACAGCGGGCCCCTTGAAGGGGGCGGAGAGTGGAGCACTTTTCAAGCCTCCAGATCTCTGAGTGGGCGTGAGCAAATGACCTAAAATAAAGTTTTGGTGAGAGGTACGGGTCCGGGCTTTCCAAAAATTACTTGTTTGCTAGAAACTGAAACAGTTGGCCTTAGGAAGGGGGCGGATAGCAGGGCACTTTTCAAGCCTCCAGATCTTTGTGGGGGTGTGAGCAAATGACCTAAAATAAAGTTCTGGTGAGAGCTACTGGTGGGCGCTTTCCAAAAAGACCTTGTTTGCTAGAAGCTAAAACAGCGGGCACCTAGAAGGGGGCGGATAGTAGAGCACTTTTTGAGCCTCCAGATCTTTGTGTGGGTGTGAGCAAATGACCTAAAATAAAGTTCTGATGAGAGCTACGGGTCGGGGGTTTCCAAAAAAGCCTTGTTTGCTAGAAACTAAAACAGCGGGCCCCTGGAAAGGGGCGGATAGTAGAGCATTTTTTGAGCCTCCAAATCTTTGTGTGGGTGTGAGCAAATGACCTAAAATAAAAGTCCTGGTCAGAGCTACTGGTCCGGGCTTTCCAAAAAAGCCTTGTTTGCTAGAAACTGAAACAGCGGGCCCCCGGAAGGGGGCGGATAGTAGAGCACTTTTTGAGCCTCCAAATCTTTGTGTGGGTGTGAGCAAATGACCTAAAATAAAGTTCTCGTGAGAGCTACGGGTCGGGCCTTTCCAGAAAAGCCTTGTTTGCTAGAAGCTGAAACAGAGGCCCCTTGGAAGGGGGCGAATAGTAGAGCACTTTTCGAGCCTCTACTTCTTTTTGTGGGTGTGAGCAAATGACCTAAAATAAAGTTCCGGTGAGAGCTACTGGTCGGGGCTTTCCAAAAAAGCCTTGTTTGCTAGAAACTAACGCAGTGGGCCCTAAGAGGGGGCGGATAGTAGAGCACTTTTTGAGCCTCCAAATTTCTATGTGGGTGCGAGCTAATGGCCTAAGATAAAGATCCGATGAGAGCTACTCGTCGGGGCTTTCCAAAAAAGTGTTGTTTGCTAGAAGCTGAAACAGGGGGCCCCCTGGGAGGGGACGGATAGTAGAGCACTTTCTGGGACTCTACGTCTTTTTGTGGCCGTGAGCAAATGACCTAAAATAAACTTTTGGCGAGGGCTACTGGTCGGGGTTTTCCAAAAAAGCCTTGTTTGCTAGAACCTGAAACAGTGGGCCCCTGGAAGGGGGCGGATAGTAGAGCACTTTTTGAGCCTCCCAATCTTTGTGTGGGTGTGAGCAAATGACCTAAAATAAACTTTTTGCGAGGGCTACTGGTTGGGGCTTTCCAAAGAACCCTTGTCTGCTAGAAACTGAAACAGTGGGCCCCTAGAAGGGGGCGGATAGTAGAGCACTTTTCGAGCCTCCAAATTTCTGTGCGGGTGTGAGCAAATGACCTAAAATACAAATCTGGTGAGAGCTACTAGTCGGGGCTTTCCAAAAAAGCCTTGTCTGCTACAAAACTGAAACAGTGGGCCCCTGGAAGGGGGCGGATAGTAGAGCACTTTTTGAGCCTCCAGATCTTTGTGTGGGTGCGAGCAAATGACCTAAAATAAAGTTCTGGTGAGAGCTACTGGTCGGGGCTGAAACAGTGGGCCCCAAGAAAGGGGCGGATAGTAGAGCACTTTCAAGCCTCTAGATCTCTGTGTGGGTGTGAGCAAGTGATCTAAAATACAGTTCTGGTGAGAGGTACGGGTCGGGGCTTTCCAAAAAATCCTTGTTTGCTAGAAACTGAAACAGTTGGCCTTTGGAAGGGGACGGATAGCAGGGCACTTTTCAAGCCTCCAGATCTTTGTGTGGGTGTGAGCAAATGACCTAAAATAAAGTTCCGGTGAGAGCTACCGGTCGGGGCTTTCCAAAAAAGCCTTGTTTGCTAGAAGCTGAAACAGTGGGTCCCTGGAAGGGGGCGGATAGTAGAGCACTTTTTGAGCCTCCATATCTCTATGTGGATGCGAGCTAATGACCTAAGATAAAGATCCGGTGAGAGCTACTCGTCGGGGCTTTCCAAGAAAGTGTTGTTTGCTAGAAGCTGAAACAGTGGGCCCCCGGAAGGGGGCGGATAGTAGAGCACTTTTTGAGCCTCCAAATCTCTATGTGGGTGCGAGCTAATGACCTAAAAAAAACTGTTGGCGAGGGCTACTGGTCGGGGGTTTCCAAAAAAGCCTTGTTTGCTAGAACCTGAAACAGTGGGCCCCTGGAAGGGGGCGGATAGTAGAGCACTTTTTGAGCCTCCATATCTTTGTGTGGGTGTGAGCAAATGACCTAAAATAAACTTTTTGCGAGGGCTACCGGTTGGGGCCTTCCAAAAAACCCTTGTCTGCTAGAAACTGAAACGGTGGGCCCCTAGAAGGGGGCGGATAGTAGAGCACTTTTCGAGCCTCCAAATTTCTGTGCGGGTGTGAGCAAATGACGTAAAAAACAGTTCTGGTGGGAGCTACTAGTCGGGGCTTTCCAAAAAAGCCTTGTCTGCTACAAAACTCAAACGGTGGGCCCCTGGAAGGGGGCGGATAGTAGATCACTTTTTGAGCCTCCAGATCTTTGTGTGGGTGCGAGGAAATGACCTAAAATAAAGTTCTAGTGAGAGCTACTGGTCGGGGCTGAAACAGTGGGCCCCAAGAAAGGGGCGGATAGTAGAGCACTTTTTGAGCCTCTGGATCTTTGTGTTTGTGAGCAAATGACCTAAAATAATGTTGTGGTGAGAGCTACTGGTTGGGGCTTTCCAAAAAAGCCTTGTTTGCTAGAGACTGAAACAGTGGGCCCCTGAAAAGAGGCGGATGGTGGAGCACTCTTTGAGCCTCCACGTCTTTTGTGTGTGTGAGGAAATGACCTAAAATAATGCTGTGGTGAGAGCTAGTGGTTGGGGCTTTCCAAAAAAGCCTTGTTTGCTAGAAACTGAAACAGTGGACCCCCGGAAGGGGGCGGATAGTAGAGCACTTTTGAAGCCTCCTGATCTCCGTGTGGGTGTGAGCAAATGACCTAAAATAAAGTTTTGGTGAGAGCTATTGGTTGGGGCTTTCCAAAAAAGCCTTGTTTGCTAGAAACTAAAAGAGTGGGCCCCTGGAAGGGGGCGGATAGCAGGGCTCCGGATCATTGTGTGCATGTGAGCAAATGAACTAAAATAAAGTTTCGGTGAGAGCTACTTGCTGGGGGTTTCGAGAAAAAGCCTTGGTTGCTTGGGTGTGAGCAAATGACCTAAAAAAAACTTGTGGCGAGGGCTACTGATGGGAGCTTTCCAAAAAAGCCTTGTTTGCTATAAGCTAAACAGTGGGCCCTTGGAAGGGGGCACACAGTAGAGCACTTTTTGACCCTCAAGATGAATGTGTCGGTGCGAGCAAATGACCTAAAATAACATTTTGGTGAGAGCTGCTAGTCGGGGCTATACAAAAAACACTTCTTTGGAGCACTTTTTGAGCCTCCGGATCTCTGTGTGTGGGTGAGCAAATGACCTGAATTAAACTTTTGCCCAGAGCTACTGGTCGCGGCTTTCCAAAAAAGCCTTGTTTGCTAGAAACTGAAATAGTGGGCCCCAAGAAAGCGCCGGAAAGTAGAGCACTTTCAAGCCTCTAGATGTCTGTGTGGGTGTGAGCAAGTGATCTAAAATAAAGTTTTGATGAGAGCTACTAGTCGGGGCTGTCCAAAAAACCTTGTTTGCTAGAAACTAAAACAGTGGGCCCCTGGATGGGGGTGGATAGTAGAGCACTTTTTGAGCCTCCAGATCCTTGTGTGTGAGAGCAAATGACCTGAAATAAAGTTCTGGTGAGAGCTAGGGGTCGGGGCTCTCCAAAAAAGCCTTGTTTGCTATAAAGCGAAATAGTGGGCCCGTGGAAGGGGGGGGATAGTAGAGCACTTTTTGAGCCTCCAGATCTTTGTGTGTGTGAGCAAATGACCAAAAAAAAGTTTTGGTGAGAGCTACTGGTCGGGGCTTTCCAAAAAAGCTCTGTTTGCTATAAACTGAAACAGTGGGCCCCTGGAAAGAGGCGGATGATGGAGCACTTTTTGAGCCTCCAGATCTTTTGTGTATGTGAGCAAATGACCTAAAATAATGTTCTAGTGAGAGCTACTGGTCGCGGCTTTCCAAAAAAGCCTTGTTTGCTAGAAACTGAACCAGTGGGCCCCTGGAAGGGGGCGGATAGTAGAGCACTTTTTGAGCCTCTAGATCGGTGTGTGTGTGTGTGTGTGTGTGTGTGTGTGTGTGTGCAAATGACCTAAAATAAAGTTGTGGTGAGAGCTACTGGTCGAGGCTTTCTGAAAAAAGCCCTGTTTGCTAGAAACTGAAGAGTGGGCCCCTACAAGGGAGCGGATAGTAGATAACTTTTTTGAGCCTCCAGACCACTGTGTGTGGGTGAGCAAATGACCTAAAATAAAGTTCTGGTGAGAGCTACTGGTCGGGGCTTTCCAAAAAAGCCTTGTTTGCTAGAAACTGAAATAGTGGGCCCCTGGAAGGGGGCGGATAGTAGAGCACTTTTCAAGGCTCCAAATGTCTGTGTGGGTGTGAGCCAATGATCTAAAATAAAGTTCTAGTGAGAGCTACTGGTCGCGGCTTTAGAAAAAAGCCTTGTTTGCTAGAAACTCAACAAGTGGGCCCCTGGAAGGGGCCGGATAGTAGAGCACTTTTTGAACCTCCGGATCTGTGTGTGTGTGTGTGTGCGTGTGGGAATGACCAAAAATAAAGTTGTGGTGAGAGCTACTGGTCGAGGCTTTCTGAAAAAAGCATTGTTTGCTAGAAACTAAAACAGTGGGCGCCTGGAAGGGGGCGGATGGTCGATAACTTTTTTGAGCCTCCAAACGTTTGTGCGTGGGTGAGCTAATGACCTAAAATGAAGTTCGGGTGAGAGCTACTGGTCCGGGCCTTCCAAAAAAGCCTTGTTTGCTAGAAACTGAAACAGTGGGCCCCTGGAGGGGGGCGGATAGTAGAGCACTTTTTGAGCCTCCAGATCTCTATGTGTGTGTGAACAAAGTTCCGGTGAGAGCTACTGGTCGGGGCTTTCCAAAAAACCCTTGTTTGCTAGAAACTGAAACGGTGGGCCCCGAGAAGGGGGCAAATAGTAGAGCACTTTTTGAGCCTCTAGATCTTTCCGTGGGTGCGAGCCAATGACCTTAAATAAAGTTCTGGTGAGACCTACTGGTTGGGGCTTTCCAAAAAAGCATTGTTTGCTAGAAACGGATGGTAGAGCACTTTTTGAGCCTCCATATCTGTGTGTGTGTGTGTGTGAGCAACGAACCTACAATAAAGCTCTGGTGAGAGCTACTGGTCCATGTTTGCTAGAAACTGAAGCGGTGGGCCCGTGGAAGTGGGCGGATAGTAGAGCACTTTTCGTGCCTCCGAATCTCGGTGCGGGTGTGAGCAAATGACCTAAAATAAAGTTCTAGTGAGAACTACTGGTCGGGGGTTTTCAAAAAATCCTTGTTTGCTAGAAACTGAAACACTGGGCCCCTAGAAGGGGCGGATGGTAGAGCACTTTTTGACCTTCCATATCTGTGTGTGTGTGTGTGTGTGTGCAAATGACCTAAAATAAAGTTTTGGTGAGAGCTACTGGTCGAGGCTTTCGAAAAAAAACCTTGGTTGCTAGAAACTGAAACAGTGGGCCTGTGGAAGGGGGCGGATAGTAGAGCACTTTTCGGGCCTCCGGATCTCTGTGTGGGTGTGAGCAAATGACCTAAAATAAAGTTTGGGTGAGAGCTATTGGTCGGGGCTTTCCAAAAAAGCCTTGTTTGCTAGAAATTGAAACAATGGGCCCCTAGAAGGTGGCGGGTAGTAGAGCACTATTTGAGCTTCCAGATCTTTGTGTGGGTGCCAGCAAATGACAGAAAATAAGGTTTTGGTGAGAGCTATCAGTCGGGGCTTTCCAAAAAAGCCTTGCTTGCTAGAAACTGAAACAGTGGGCCCCCGGAAAGGGGGAGATAGTGGAGTACTTTTTGAGCCTCCAGATCTTTGTGTGGGTGCCAACAAATGACCTAAAATAAAGTTCTGGTGAGAGCTATTAGTCGTGGCTTTCCAAAAAAGCCTTGCTTGCTAGAAACTGAAACAGTGGGCCCCCGGAAAGGGGCGGATAGTAGAGCACTTTTTGAGCCTCCATATCTCTGTGTGGGTGCGAGCAAATGACCTAAAATAAAGTTCTGGTGAGACCTACCGGTCGGGGCTTTCCGAAAAAGCCTTGTATGCTAGAGCTGAAACAGTGGGCCCCTAGAAGGGGGCGGATAATAGAGCACTTTTTGAGCCTCCATATCTCGGTGTGGGTGTGAGCAAATGACCTAAAATACAGTTCGGGTGAGAGCTACTGGTCGGGCCTTTCCAAAAGGCTTGTTTGCTATAAACTAAAACAGTGGGCACCTGGAAGGGGGCCGATAGTAGAGCAGTTTTCGGGCCTCCAAATCTCTGTGTGGGTGTGAGGAAATAACCTAAAATTAAGTTCTGGTGAGAGCTACTGGTCCGGGCTTTCCAAAAAAGCCTTGTTTGCTAGATACTGAAATAGCCGGCCCCTGGAAGGGGGCGGATAGTAGAGCACTTTTTGAGCCACCGGATCTCTGTGTGTGTGTGTGAGGAAATGACCTAAAATAAAGTTTCGGTGAGAGCCACTGGTCGGGACTTTTCAAAAAAGCCTTGTTTGCTAGAAATTGAAACAGTGGGCCCCTAGAAGGTGGCGGGTAGTGGAGCACTTTTTGAGCCTCCAAATCTTTGTGTGGGTGCGAGCAAAAGACCCAAAATAAAGTTCTGGTGAGAGCTATTAGTCGGCGCTTTCCAAAAAAGCCTTGTTCGCTACAAACTGAAATTGTGGGCCCCTGGAAGGGGGCGGATAGTAGAGCCCTTTTTGAGCCTCCAGATCTGTGTGTGTGCGTGTGTGTGTGAGCAAATGACCTAAAATAAAGTTCTGGTGAGAGCTACTGGTTGGGGCTTTCCAAAAAGACCATGTTTGCTAGAAACTGAAACGGTGGGCCCCTGGAAGGGGGCGGATAGTAGAGAAGTTTCTTAGCCTTCAGATCTGTGTGTGTGTCTGTGTGTGCAAATAACCTATAATAAATTTTTGGTCAGAGCTACTGGTCGGGGCTTTCCAAAAACCCCTTGTTTTCTAGAAAGCGAAACAGTGGGCCCCTGGAAGAGGGCGGATAGTAGAGCACTTTTCAGGGCTCCAAATCTCTCTGTGGGTGTGAGCCAATGACCTAAAATGACCTAAAATAAAGTTCTGGTGAGACCTACTGGTCCCGTTTTCCACAAAAGCCTTATTTCTTGGAAGCTGAAACAGTGGGACCCTGGAAGGGGGCGGGTACTAGAGCACTTTTTGAGCCTCCATATCTCTGTGTGTGTGTGTGTGTGTGTGTGAGCAAATGACGTACAATCAAGTTCTGGTGAGAGCTACTGGTCAGGGCTTTCCAAAAAAGCCATGTTTGCTAGAAACTGAAACAGTGGGCCCGTGGAAGTGGGCGGATAGTAGAGCACTTTTCCAGCCTCCGAATCTCCGTGCCGGTAAGAGGAAATGACCTAAAAAAAAGTTCCGGTGAGAGCTACTGGTCGGGGCTTTCCAAAAAAGCCTTGTTTGCTGGAAACTGAAACAGTGGGCCCCTAGAAGGGGGCGGATAGTAGAGCACTTTTCGAGCCTCCGAATCTCTCTGTGGGTGCGAGCAAATGATCTAAAATAAACTTCCGGTGAGAGCTGCTGGTCGGGGCTTTCCAAAAAGGCCTTCTTTGCTAGAAATTGAAACAGTGGCCCCTGGAAGGGCGCGGATAGTAGAGCACTTTTTGAGCCTCCGGATCTTTGTGTGGGTGCGAGCAAATGACCTAAAATAAAGTTCTGGTGAGAGCTACTGGTCGGGGCTATCCAAAAAAGCCTTGTTTGCTTGAAGCTGAAAACAGTGGGCCCCTGGAAGGGGGCGGATAGTAGAGCGGTTTTCAAGGCTCCAAATCGCTGTGTGGGTGTGAGCAAATGACCTGAAATAAAGTTCTGGTGAGAGCTACTGGTCGGGGCTTTCCAAAAAGGCCTTGTTTGCTAGAGACTGAAACAGTGGGCCACTGGAAGGGGGCGGATAGTAGAGCACTTTTTGAGCCATCGGATCTTTGTGTGGGTGCGAGCAAATGACCTAAAATAAAGTTTTGGTGAGAGCTACTGGTTGGGGCTTTCCAAAAAAACCTTGTTTGCTAGAAATTCAAATAGTGGGCCCCTAGAAGGGGGCGGATAGTAGAGCACTTTTTGGACCCCCAGATGTGTGTGTGTGTGTGTGTGTGTGTGTGTGTGTGTGTGAAAATGAGCTACAATAAAGTTTTGGTAAGAGCTACTAGTCGAGGCTTTCCAAAAAAGCCTTGTTTGCTAGAAACTGAAACAATGGGCCCCTGGAAGGGGGCGGATAGTGAGCACTTTTAGAGCCTCCCGATCTCTGTGTGGGTGTGAGCAAATGACCTAAAAAAAAGTTTCGGTGAGAGCTACTGGTCGGCGCTTTCCAAAAAAGCCTTGTTTGCTAGAAATTGAAACGGTGGGCCCCTAGAAGGTGGCGGGTAGTAGAACACTTTTTGAGCCTCCAGATCTTTGTGTGGGTGCCAGCAAATGACCTAAAATAAAGTTCAGGTGAGAGCTATTAGTCGGGGCTTTCCAAAAAAGCCTTGCTTGCTAGAAACTGAAACAGTGGGCCCCCGGAAAGGGGCGGATAGTAGAGCACTTTTTGAGCCTCCGGATCTCTGTGTGGGTGCGAGCAAATGACCTAAAATGAAGTTATGGTGAGAGCTATTAGTCGGGGCTTTCCAAAAAAGCCTTGCTTGCTAGAAACTGAAATAGTGGGCCCCCGGAAAGGGGCGGATAGTAGAGCACTTTTTGAGCCTCCGGATCTTTGTGTGGGTGCGAGCAAATGACCTAAAATAAAGTTCTGGTGAGAGCTATTAGTCGTGCCTTTCCAAAAAAGCCTTGTTTGCTAAAAACTGAAACAGTGGGCCCCTAGAAGGGGCGGATAGTAGAGCACTTTTGGTGCCTCCAGATCTCGGTGTGGGTGCGAGCAAATGGCCTAGAATAAAGTTCTGGTGAGAGCTACTGGTGCGGGCTTTCAAAAAAGGCCTTGTTTGCTAGAAACTGAAAAAGTGCGCCCCTGCAAGGGGGCGGATAGTAGACCACTTTTTGAGCCTCCAAATCTCCGGGTGGGTGTGAGCAAATGGCCTAAAAAAAAGTTCTGGTGAGAGCTACTGGTCGGGGCTTTCCAAAAACTCTTTGTTTGCTAGAAAATGAAACAGTGGGCCCCTCGAAGGGGGCGGATAGTAGAGCAATTTTTGAGCCCGAAGATCGCTGTGTGTGTGTGAGCAATTGACCTAAGATAAAGTTTTGGTGAGAGCTACTGGTCGAGGCTTTCCAAAAAAGCCTTGTTTGCTAGAAACTGAAACAGTGGGCCCCTGGAAGGGGGCGGATAGTAGAGCACTTTTCGAGCCTCCGGATCTCTGTGTGGGTGTGAGCAAATGACCTAAAAAAGAAATTTCGGTGAGAGCTACTGGTCGGGGCTTTCCGAAAAAGCCTTGTTTGCTAGAAATTGAAACAGTGGGCCCCAAGAAGGTGGCGGCTGGTAGAGCAGTTTTTGAGCCTCCAGATCTTTGTGTGGGTGCGGGCAAATGACCTAAAATAAAGTTTTGGTGAGAGCTATTAGTCGGCGCTTTCCAGAAAAGCCTTGTTTGCTAGAAACTAAAACAGTGGGCCCCCGAAAAGGGGCGGATAGTAGAGCACTTTTTGAGCCTCCAGATCTCTGTGTGGGTGCGAGCAAATGACTTAAAATAAAGTTTTGGTGAGAGCTACTGGTCGGGGCTTTCCAAAAAGACCATGTTTGCTAGAAACTGAAACAGTGGGCCCCTGGAAGGGGCGGATAGTAGAGCACTTTCTGAGCCTCCAGATCTGTGTGTGTGTCTGTGTGTGCAAATGACCTATAACAAATTTTTGGTGAGAGCTAGTGGTCGGGGCTTTCCAAATAAGCCTTGTTTGCTAGAGCTGAAACAATTTACTCCTGGAAGTTCGGGGCTTTCCAAAAAGACCTTGTTTGCTAGAAGCTGAAACAGCGGGCCCCTGAAGAAGGGCGGATAGTACACCACTTTTCGAGCCTCCAGATCTCTGTGTGGGTGCGAGCAAATGACCCAAAGGAAAGTTCTAGTGAGAGCTACTAGTCGGGGCTTTCCAAAAAAGCCTTGTTTGCTAGAAACTGAAACAGTGGGCCCCTGGAAGGAGGCCAATAGTACAGCACTTTTTGAACCTCCGAATCTTCCTTTGCGTGCGAGCAAATGACCTAAAAGAAAGTTCTGGTGAGACCTACCGGTCGGGGCTTTCCAAAAAAACCTTGTTTGCTAGAGCTGAAACAGTGCACCCCTAGAGGGGGCGGATAGTAGTAGCACTTTTTGAGCCTCCGGATCTCGGTGTGGGTGTGAGCAAATGGCCTAAAAAAAAGTTCTAGTGAGAGCTACTGGTCCGGGCTTTCAACAAAGGCCTTGTTTGCTAGAAACTGAAACAGTGGGCCCCTAGAAGGTAGCGGGTAGTTGAGCACTTTTCGAGGCTTCAGATCTTTGTGTGGGTGCGAGCAAATGGCCTAAGACAAATCTCTGGTGAGAGATAATGGTCGGGGCTTTCCAAAAAACCCGTGTTTGCTAGAAGGTCAAATAGTGGGCCCGTAGAAGGGGGGGGGGATAGTAGAGCACTCTTCAAGCCTCCAAATCTCTGTGTGTGTGTGAGCAAATGACCTAAAATAAAGTTCTGGTGAGAGCTACTGGTCGGGGCTTTCCAAAAAGACCATGATTGCTCGAAACTGAAACAGTGGGCCCCTGGAACGGGGCGGATAGTAGAGCACTTTCTGAGCCTCCAAGATCTGTGTGTGTGTCTGTGTGTGCAAATGACCTAAAATAAAGTTCAGGTGAGAGCTAGTGGTCCGGGCTTTCCAAAAAAGCCTTGTTTGCTAGAAGCTGAAACAGCGGGCCCCTGGAAGGGGGCGGATAGTACAGCACGTTTCGAGCCTCCAAATCTCTGTGTGGGTGTGAGCAAATGACCCAAAGGAAAGTTCTAGTGAGAGCTACTAGTCGGGGCTTTCCAAAAAAGCCTTGTTTGCTAGAAAATGAAACAGTGGGCCCCTGGAAGGAGGCCAATAGTAGAGCACTTTTTGAACCTCCGAATCTTCCTGTGCGTGCGAGCAAATGACCTAAAAGAAAGTTCTGGTGCGATATACCAGTCGGGGCTTTCCAAAAAAGCCTTGTTTGCCAGAGCTGAAACAGTGGGCCCCCAAAAGGGGGCGGATAGTAGAGCACTTTTTGAGCCTCCAGATCTCGGTGTGGGTGTGAGCAAATGGCCTAAAATAAAGTTCTAGTGAGAGCTACTGGTCCGGGCTTTCAAAAAAGGCCTTGCTTGCTAGAAACTAAAACAGTGGGCCCCTAGAAGGTAGCGGGTAGTTGAGCACTTTTCGAGGCTTCGGATGTTTGTGTGGGTGCGAGCAAATAGCCTAAGACAAAGTTTTGGTGAGAGATAATGGTCGGGGCGTTCCAAAAAAGCCTTGTGTGCTAGAAGCTCAGATAGTGGGCCCCTAGAAAGGGGGGGGGGATAGTAGAGCACTCTTCAAGCCTCCAAATCTCTGTGTGTGTGTGTGAGCAAATGGCCTAAAATAAAGTTTTGGTGAGAGCTACTGCTGGGGACTTTCCAAAAAAGCCTTGTTTGCTAGAAACTGAAACAGTGGCCCCTAGAAGGGGGCGTATAGTAGACCACTTTTTGAGGCTCCAGATCACTGTGTGGGTGTGAGCAAATGGCCTAAAATAAAGTTTTGGTGAGAACTACTGTTCGGGGCTTTCCAAAAAAGCCTTGATTGCTAGAAACTAAAACAGTGGTCCCCTCGAAGGGGGCGGATAGTAGAGCAATTTTTGAGCCTCCAGATCTCTGTGTGTGTGTGAGCAAATGACCTAAAATAAAGTTCTGGTGAGAGCTACTGGTCAGGGCTTTACAAAGACGCCTTGTTTGCTAGAAACTCAAACAGTGGGCCCCTGGTAGGGGGCAGATAGTAGAGCACTTTTCAAGCCACCAGATCCATGTGTGTGTGTGTGTGTGTGTGTGTGTGGAAATGACCTAAAATAAAGTTTTGGTGAGAGCTACTGGTCGGGGCTTTCCAAAAAAGTCTTGTTTGCTAGAACCTGAAACAGTGGGCCCCTGGAAGGGAGCGGATAGTAGAGCACTTTTTGATCCTCCGGATCTCTGTGTGGGTGTGAGCAAATCACCTAAAATAAAGTTCTGGTGAGAGCTACCGGTTGGGGCTTTCCAAAAAAGCCTTGTTTGCTAGAAACTGAAACAGTGGGCCCTTGGAAGGGGGCGGATAGTAGAGCACTTTTTGAGCCTCCGGATGATCTCTGTGTGTGGGTGAGCAAATGACCTAAAATAAAGTTTTGGTGAGAGCTACTGGTCGGGGCTTTGCAAAAAAGCCTTGTTTGCTAGAAACTGAAACAGTGGACCCTTGGAAGGGGGCGGATAGCAGAGCACTTTTTGATCCTCCGGATCTCTGTGTTGGTGTGAGCAAATGACCTAAAATAAGGTTCTAGTGAGAGCTACTAGTCGGGGCTTTCCGAAAAAGCCTTGTTTGCTAGAAACTGAAATAGTGGGCCCCTGGAAGGGGGCGGATAGTAGAGCACTTTTGGAGCATCCAGATATCTCTGTGGGTGCGAGCAAATGGCCTAAAATAAAGTCTGGTGAGAGCTACTGCTCAGGGCTTTCCAAAAAAGCGTTGTTTGCTAGAAACTGAAATAGTGGGCCCCTGGAAAAAGGCGGATAGTAGAGCAGTTTTTGAGCCTCCGGATCTCCGTGTGTGTGTGTGAGGAAATGACCTAAAAGAAAGTTATGGTGAGAGCTACTGGTCAGGGCTTTCCAAAAAAGCCTTGCTTGCTAGAAACTGAACCAGTGGGCCCCTGGAAGGGGGTGGATAGTAGAGCACTTTTTGAGCCTCCAGATCTTTGTCTTGGTGCGAGCAAATGACCTGAAATAAAGTTTTGGTGAGAGCTACGGGTCGGGGCTTTCCAAAAAAGCCTTGTTTGCTAGAAGCTGAAACAGTGGGCCCTGGAAGGGGGTGGATAGTAGAGCACTTTTTGAGCCTCCAGATCTTTGTCTTGGTGCGAGCAAATGACCTGAAATAAAGTTTTGCTGAGAGCTACCGGTCGGGGCTTTCCAAAAAAGCCTTGTTTGCTAGAAACTGAAACAGTGGGCCCTTGGAAGGGGGCGGATAGTAGAGCACTTTTTGACCCTCGAGATGATCTCTGTGTGTGTGTGAGCAAATGACCTAAAATGAAGTTTTGGTGAGAGCTACTGGTCGGGGCTTTCCAAAAAAGCCTTGTTTCCTAGAAACTGAAATAGTGGGCCCGTGGAAGGGGGCGGATAGTAGAGCACTTTTTGATCCTCCAGATCTCTGTGTGGGTGTGAGCAAATGATCTAAAATAAAGTTCTAGTGAGAGCTACTGGTCGGGGCTTTCCAAAAAAGCCTTGTTTGCTAGAAGCTGAAACCGTGGGCCCCTGGAAGGGAGCGGATAGTAGAGCACTTTTTGAGCCTCCAGATCTACGTGTGTGTGTGTGTGTGAGCAAATGACCTAAAATAAAATTCTGGTGAGAGCTATTAGTCGGCGCTTTGCAAAAAAGCCTTGTTTGCTAAAAACTGAAACAGTGGGCCCCTGGAGGGGAGCGGATAGTAGAGCACTTTTTGATCCTCCACATCTGTGGGTGGGTGTGAGCAAATGACCTAAGATAAAGTTCTGGTGAGAGCTACTGGTCGGGGCTTTCCAAAAAAGCCTTGTTTGCTAGAAGCTGAAAGAGTGGGCCCCTAGAAGGGAGCGGATAGTAGAGCACTTTTTGAGCGGCCAGATCTCTGTGTGTGTTTGAGGAAATGATCTAAAGTAAAGTTCTGGTGAGAGCTACTGGTCGGGGCTTTCCCAAAAAGCCTTCTTTGCTAGAAGCTGAAACAGCGGGCCCCTGGAAGGGGGCGGATAGTACAGCACGTTTCAAGCCTCCAAATCTCTGTGTGGGTGTGAGCAAATGACCCAAAGGAAAGTTCTAGTGAGAGCTAGTAGTCGGGGCTTTCCAAAAAAGCCTTGTTTGCTAGAAAATGAAACAGTGGGCCCCTGGAAGGAGGCCAATAGTAGAGCACTTTTTGAACCTCCGAATCTTCCTGTGCGTGCGAGCAAATGACCTAAAAGAAAGTTCTGGTGCGATATACCGGTCGAGGCTTTCCAAAAAAGCCTTGTTTGCCAGAGCTAAACAGTGGGCCCCCAAAAGGGGGCGGATAGTAGAGCACTTTTTGAGCCTCCAGATCTCGGTGTGGGTGTGAGCAAATGGCCTAAAATAAAGTTCTAGTGAGAGCTACTGGTCCGGGATTTCAAAAAAGGCCTTGCTTGCTAGAAACTAAAACAGTGGGCCCCTAGAAGGTAGCGGGTAGTTGAGCACTTTTCGAGGCTTCGAATCTTTGTGTGGGTGCGAGCAAATGGCCTAAGACAAAGTTTTGGTGAGAGATAATGGTCGGGGCGTTCCAAAAAAGCCTTGTGTGCTAGAAGCTCAAATAGTGGGCCCCTAGAAAGGGGGGGGGGGATAGTAGAGCACTCTTCAAGCCTCCAAATCTCTGTGTGTGTGTGTGAGCAAATGGCCTAAGATAAAGTTCTGGTGAGAGCTACTGCTGGGGACTTTCCAAAAAAGCATTGTTTGCTAGAAACTGAAACAGTGGGCCCCTGGAAGGGGGCGTATAGTAGACCACTTTTTGAGGCTCCAGATCACTGTGTGGGTGTGAGCAAATGGCCTAAAATAAAGTTCTGGTGAGAGCTACTGTTCGGGGCTTTCCAAAAAAGCCTTGATTGCTAGAAACTAAAACAGTGGTCCCTAGAAGGGGGCGGATAGTAGAGCACTTTTTGAGCCTCCAGATCTCTGTGTGTGTGTGAGCAAATGACCTAAAGCAAAGTTCTGGTGAGAGCTACTGGTCAGGGCTTTACAAAGACGCCTTGTTTGCTAGAAACTCAAACAGTGGGCCCCTGGAAGGGGGCAGATAGTAGAGCACTTTTCAAGCCACCAGATCCATGTGTGTGTGTGTGTGTGTGTGTGTGTGGAAATGACCTAAAATAAAGTTTTGGTGAGAGCTACTGGTCGGGGCTTTCCAAAAAAGTCTTGTTTGCTAGAACCTGAAACAGTGGGCCCCTGGAAGGGAGCGGATAGTAGAGCACTTTTTGATCCTCCGGATCTCTGTGTGGGTGTGAGCAAATGACCTACAATAAAGTTCTGGTGAGAGCTACCGGTTGGGGCTTTCCAAAAAAGCCTTGTTTGCTAGAAACTGAAGCAGTGGGCCCCTGGAAGGGGGCGGATAGTAGAGCACTTTTGGAGCATCCAGATATCTCTGTGGGTGCGAGCAAATGGCCTAAAATAAAGTTCTGGTGAGAGCTACTGCTCAGGGCTTTCCAAAAAAGCGTTGTTTGCTAGAAACTGAAATAGTGGGCCCCTGGAAAGAGGCGGATAGTAGAGCAGTTTTTGAGCCTCCGGATCTCCGTGTGTGTGTGTGAGGAAATGACCTAAAAGAAAGTTCTGGTGAGAGCTACTGGTCAGGGCTTTCCAAAAAAGCCTTGCTTGCTAGAAACTGAACCAGTGGGCCCCTGGAAGGGGGTGGATAGTAGAGCACTTTTTGAGCCTCCGGATCTTTGTCTTGGTGCGAGCAAATGACCTGAAATAAAGTTTTGGTGAGAGCTACGGGTCGGGGCTTTCCAAAAAAGCCTTGTTTGCTAGAAGCTGAAACAGTTGGCCCCTGGAAGGGAGCGGATAGTAGAGCACTTTTTGATCCTCCAGATCTTTGGGTGGGTGTGAGCAAATGACCTAAAATAAAGTTCTGGTGAGAGCTACTGCTCAGGGCTTTCCAAAAAAGCGTTGTTTGCTAGAAGCTGAAATAGTGGGCCCCTGGAAAGAGGCGGATAGTAGAGCACTTTTAGAGCCTCCGGATCTCTATGTGTGTGTGAGGAAATGACCTAAAAGAAAGTTTTGGTGAGAGCTACCGGTCGGGGCTTTCCGAAAAAGCCTTGTTTGCTAGAAACTGAAACAGTGGGCCCTTGGAAGGGGGCGGATAGTAGAGCACTTTTTGACCCTCGAGATGATCTCTGTGTGTGTGTGAGCAAATGACCTAAAATGAAGTTTTGGTGAGAGCTACTGGTCGGGGCTTTCCAAAAAAGCCTTGTTTCCTAGAAACTGAAATAGTGGGCCCGTGGAAGGGGGCGGATAGTAGAGCACTTTTTGATCCTACAGATCTCTGTGTGGGTGTGAGCAAATGACGTAAAAAAAAGTTCTAGTGAGAGCTACTGGTCGGGGCTTTCCAAAAAAGCCTTGTTTGCTAGAAGCTGAAACAGTGGGCCCCTGGAAGGGAGCGGATAGTAGAGCACTTTTTGAGCCTCCAGATCTACGTGTGTGTGTGTGTGTGTGAGCAAATGACCTAAAATAAAGTTCTGGTGAGAGCTATTAGTCGGCGCTTTGCAAAAAAGCCTTGTTTGCTAAAAACTGAAACAGTGGGCCCCTGGAGGGGAGCGGATAGTAGAGCACTTTTTGATCCTCCACATCTGTGGGTGGGTGTGAGCAAATGACCTAAGATAAAGTTCTGGTGAGAGCTACTGGTCGGGGCTTTCCAAAAAAGCCTTGTTTGCTAGAAGCTGAAAGAGTGGGCCCCTAGAAGGGAGCGGATAGTAGAGCACTTTTTGAGCGGCCAGATCTCTGTGTGTGTTTGAGGAAATGATCTAAAGTAAAGTTCTGGTGAGAGCTACTGGTCGGGGCTTTCCCAAGAAGCCTTCTTTGCTAGAAGCTGAAGCAGCGGGCCCCTGGAAGGGGGCGGATAGTACAGCACGTTTCGAGCCTCCAAATCTCTGTGTGGGTGTGAGCAAATGACCCAAAGGAAAGTTCTAGTGAGAGCTACTAGTCGGGGCTTTCCAAAAAAGCCTTGTTTGCTAGAAAATGAAACAGTGGGCCCCTAGAAGGAGGCCAATAGTAGAGCACTTTTTGAACCTCCGAATCTTCCTGTGCGTGCGAGCAAATGACCTAAAAGAAAGTTCTGGTGCGATATACCGGTCGGGGCTTTCCAAAAAAGCCTTGTTTGCCAGAGGTGAAACAGTGGGCCCCCAAAAGGGGGCGGATAGTAGAGCACTTTTTGAGCCTCCAGATCTCGGTGTGGGTGTGAGCAAATGGCCTAAAATAAAGTTCTAGTGAGAGCTACTGGTCCGGGCTTTCAAAAAAGGCCTTGCTTGCTAGAAACTAAAACAGTGGGCCCCTAGAAGGTAGCGGGTAGTTGAGCACTTTTCGAGGCTTCGGATCTTTGTGTGGGTGCGAGCCAATGGCCTAAGACAAAGTTTTGGTGAGAGATAATGGTCGGGGCGTTCCAGAAAAGCCTTGTGTGCTAGAAGCTCAAATAGTGGGCCCCTAGAAAGGGGGGGGGGGGATAGTAGAGCACTCTTCAAGCCTCCAAATCTCTGTGTGTGTGTGTGAGCAAATGGCCTAAAATAAAGTTCTGGTGAGAGCTACTGCTGGGGACTTTCCAAAAAAGCCTTGTTTGCTAGAAACTGAAACAGTGGGCCCCTGGAAGGGGGCGTATAGTAGACCACTTTTTGAGGCTCCAGATCACTGTGTGGGTGTGAGCAAATGGCCTAAAATAAAGTTCTGGTGAGAGCTACTGTTCGGGGCTTTCCAAAAAAGCCTTGATTGCTAGAAACTAAAACAGTGGTCCCTAGAAGGGGGCGGATAGTAGAGCACTTTTTGAGCCTCCAGATCTCTGTGTGTGTGTGAGCAAGTGACCTAAAAAAAACTTCTGGTGAGAGCTACTGGTCAGGGCTTTACAAAGACGCCTTGTTTGCTAGAAACTCAAACAGTGGGCCCCTGGAAGGGGGCAGATAGTAGAGCACTTTTCAAGCCACCAGATCCATGTGTGTGTGTGTGTGTGTGTGTGTGGAAATGACCTAAAATAAAGTTTTGGTGAGAGCTACTCGTCGGGGCTTTCCAAAAAAGTCTTGTTTGCTAGAACCTGAAACAGTGGGCCCCTGGAAGGGAGCGGATAGTAGAGCACTTTTTGATCCTCCGGCTCTCTGTGTGTGTGTGTGAGGAAATGACCTAAAAGAAAGTTCTGGTGAGAGCTACTGGTCGGGGCTTTCCAAAAAAGCCTTGTTTGCTAGAAACTGAAACGGTTGGCCCCTGGAGGGAGCGGATAGCAGAGCACTTTTTGATCCTCCAGATCTATGTGTGTGTGTGTGAGAGCAAATGACCTAAAATAAAGTTGTGGTGAGAGCTACTGGTCGAGCCTTTGCAAAAAAGCCCTATTTGTTAGAAACTGAAACGGTTGGCCCCTGGAGGGAGCAGATAGCAGAGCACTTTCTGATCCTCCAGATCTATGTGTGTGTGTGTGTGAGCAAATGACCTAAAATAAAGTTCTGGTGAGAGCTACTGGTCGGGGCTTTGCAAAAAGCCTTATTTGCTAGAAATCAAAACACTGGGCCCCTGAAAAGGGGGCGGATAGAGCACTTTTGGAGCCTCCAGATATCTCTGTGGGTGTGAGCTAAAATACAATTCTGGTGAGAGCTACTGCTCAGGGCTTTCCAAAAAAGCGTTGTTTGCTATAAACTGAAATAGTGAACCCTTGGAAAGAGGCGCATAGCAGAGCACTTTTTGAGCCTCGGGATCTCTGTGTGTGTGTGAGCAAATGACCTAAAATAAAGTTGTGGTGAGACCTACTGGTCGGGGCTTTCCAAAAAGACCTTGTTTGCTAGAACCTGAAACAGTGGGCCCTTGGAAGGGGGCGGATAGTAGAGCACTTTTTGATCCTCCGGATCTCTGGGTGGGTGTGAGCAAATGACCTAAAATAAAGTTCTGGTGAGAGCTACTGGTCGGGGCTTTCCAAAAAAGCCTTGATTGCTAGAAGCTGAAACAGTGGGCCCGTGCAAGGGAGCGGATAGTAGAGCACTTTTTGAGCCTCCAGATCTCTGTGTGTGTGTGTGTGTGAGCAAATGACCTAAAATAAAGTTGTGGTGAGAGATACTGGTCGGGGCTTTGCAAAAAAGCCTTAGTTGCTAGAAACCAAAACACTGGGCCCCTAAAAAGGAGGCGGATGGTAGAGCACTTTTGGAGGCTCCAGATCTCTGTGGGTGTGAGCAAATGGCCTAAAATAAAATTCTGGTGAGAGCTACTGCTCAGGGCTTTCCAAAAAAGCGTTAATTGCTAGAAACTGAAATAGTGAACCCCTGGAAAGAGGCGGATAGCAGAGCACTTTTTGAGCCTCCGGATCTCTGTGTGTGTGTGAGCAAATGACCTAAAAGAAAGTTCTCGTGAGACCTACTGGTCGGGGCTTTCCAAAAAAGCCTTGTTTGCTAGAAAATGAATCAGTGGGCCCATTAAGAGGGGGCGGATAGTAGAGCACTTTTTGAGCCTCCAGATCTTTGCGTGGGTGTGAGCAAATGACCTAAAATAAAGTTCTGGTGAGAGCTACTGGTCGGGGCTTTCCAAAAGAGCCTTGCTTGCTAGAAACTGAACTAGTGGGCCCCTGGAAGGGAGCGGATAGTAGAGCACTTTTTGAGCCTCTAGATCCATGTGTGTGTGTGAGCAAATGACCTAAAATAAACTTTTGGTGAGAGCTACTAGTCGGGGCTTTCCAAAAAAGCCTTGTTTGCTAGAAGCTGAAACAGTGGGCCCCTGGAAGGGAGCGAATAGTACAGCACTTTTTGATCCTCCAAATCGATGGAAGGGTGTGAGCAAATGACCTAAAATAAAGTTGTGGTGGAAGCTACTGCTCAGGGCTTTCCAAAAAAGCGTTGTTTGCTAGATACTGAAATAGTGGGCCCCTAGAAGGGGGCGGATAGTAGAGCACTTTTTGAGCCTCCGGATCTCTGTGTGGGTGTGAGCAAATGACCTAAAATAAAGTTCTAGTGAGAGCTACTGGTCGGGGCTTTCCAAAAAAGCCTTGTTTGCTAGAAGCTGAAACAGTGGGCCAATGGAAGGGAGCGGATAGTAGAGCACTTTTTGCGCCTCCGGATCTATGTGTGTGTGTGTGTGAGCAATTGCCCTAAAATAAAGTTCTGGTGAGAGCTACTGGTCGGGGCTTTCCAAAAAAGCCTTGTTTGCTAGAACGTGAAACAGTGGGCCCCTGGAAGGGGGCGGATAGTGAAGCACTTTTTGAGCCTCCAGATATCTCTGTGGGTGTGAGCAAATGGCCTACAATAAAGTTCTAGTGAGAGCTACTGCTCAGGGCTTTCTAAAAAAGCGTTGTTTGCTAGAAACTGAAATAGTGGGCCCCTGGAAGGAGGCGGATAGCAGAGCACTTTTTGAGCCTCCGGATCTCTTTGTGTGTGTGTGAGGAAATGACCTAAAAGAAATGTCTGGTGAGAGCTACTGGTCGGGGCTTTCCAAAAAAGCCTTGTTTGCTAGAAACTGAAGCAGTGGGCCCCTGGAAGGAAGCGGATAGTAGAGCACTTTTTCAGCCTCCAGATCCATGTGTGTGTGTGAGCAACTGACCTAAAATGAAGTTTTGGTGAGAGCTACTGGTCGGGGCTTTCCAAAAAAGCCTTGTTTGCTAGAAGCTGAAACAGTGGGCCCCTGGAAAGGACCGGATAGTACAGCACTTTTTGAGCCTCCGGATCTCTGGGTGGGTGTGAGCAAATGACCTAAATCAAAGTTCTGGTGAGTGCTGCTGCTCACGGGTTTCCAAAAAAGCGTTGTTTGCTAGAAACTAAAATAGTGGTCCCCTGGAAAGAGGCGGATAGCAGAGCACTTTTTGAGCCTCCGGATCCCTGTGTGTGTGTGTGAGGAAATGACCTGAAAGGAAGTTTTGGTGAGAGCTACTGGTTGGGGCTTTCCAAAAAGGCCTTGTTTCCTAGAAACTGACATAGTGGGCCCGTGGAAAGGGGCGGATAGTAGAGCACTTTTTGATCCTCCAGATCTCTGTGTGCGTGTGAGCAAATGACCTAAAATAAAGTTCTGGTGAGAGCTACTGGTCGGGGCTTTCCAAAAAAGCCTTGTTTGCTAGAAGCGGAAACAGTGGGCCCCTGGAAGGGAGCGGATAGTAGAGCACTTTTTGAGCCTCCAGATCTATGTGTGTGTGTGTGCGAGCAAATGACCCAAAATAAAGTTCTGGTGAGAGCTACTGGTCGGGGCTTTGCAAAAAAGCCGTATTTGTTAGAAACTGAAATTGTGGGCCCCTGGAAGGGAGCGGATAGTAGAGCACTTTTTGATCCTCGAGATCTCTGGGTGGGTGTGAGCAAATGACCTAAAATAAAGTTCTAGTGAGAGCTACTGGTCGGGGCTTTCCAAAAAAGCCTTGTTTGCTAGAAACTGGAACAGTGGGCCCTTGGAAGGGGGCGGATAGTAGAGCACTTTTTGAGCCTCCGGATCTCTATGTGTGTGTGGGTGAGCAAATGACCTAAAATGAAGTTTTGGTGGGAGCTACTGGTCGGGGCTTTCCAATAAAGCCTTGTTTCCTAGAAACTGAAATAGTGGGCCCGTGGAAGGGGGCGGATAGTAGAGCACTTTTTGATCCTCCAGATCTATGTGTGGGTGAGCAAATGACCTAAAATAAAGTTCTAGTGAGAGCTAGTGGTCGGGGCTTTCCAAAAAAGCCTTGTTTGCTAGAAACTGAAACAATGGGCCCATTGGAAGGGGGCGGATAGTAGAGCACTTTTTGAGCCTCCAGATCTCTGTGTGGGTGTGAGGAAATGAACTAAAAGAAAGTTCTAGTGAGAGCTACTGGTCGGGGCTTTCCAAAAAAGCCTTGTTTGCTAGAAGCCAAAAAATGTGGAGTCCTGGAAGGGGGCGGATAGTAGAGAACTTTTTGATCCTCCAGATCTCTGTGTGGGTGTGAGCAAATGACCTAAAATGAAGTTCTAGTGAGAGCTACTGGTCGGGGCTTTCCAAAAAAGCCTTGTTTGCTAGAAGCTGAAACAGCGGGTCCCTAGAAGGTGGCGGATAGTAGAGCACTTTTTGATCCTCCAGATGTCCGTGTGGGTGTGAGGAAATGAACTAAAATAAAGTTCTAGTGAGAGCTACCGGTCAGGGATTTCCAAAAAAGCCTTGTTTCCTAGAAGCTGAAACGGTGGGCCCTTGGAGGGGGGCGGATAGTAGAGAACTTTTTGAGCCTCCAGATCTCTATGTTTGGGTGTGAGCAAATGACCTAAAATAAAGTTCTAGTGAGAGCTACCGGTCGGGGCTTTCCAAAAAGCCTGGTTTGCTAGAAGCCAAAACGGTGGAGCCCTGGAACGGGGCGGATGGTAGAGAACTTCTTGATCCTCCAAAGCTTTGTGTGGGTGTGAGCAAATGACCTAAAATAAAGTTCTAGTGAGAACTACTGGTCGGGGCTTTCCAAAAAAGCCTTGTTTGCTAGAAACTAAAACAGTGGGTCCCTGGAAGGGGGCGGATAGTAGAGCACTTTTTGAGACTCCATATCTCTGTGTGTGGGTGAGCAAATGACCTAAAATAAAGTTCTGATGAGAGCTGCTGCTCGGTGCTTTCCAAAAAAGCCTTGTTTGCTACAAGCTGAAACAGTGGAGTCCTGGAAGGGAGCGGATGGTAGAGCACTTTTTGATGCTCCAGATCTCTGTGTGGGTGTGAGCAAATGACCTAAAATAAAGTTCTAGTGAGAGCTACCGGTCGGCACTTTCCAAAAAGCCATGTTTGCTAGAAGCTGAAACGGTGGGCCCGTGGAAGGGGGCGGATAGTAGAGCACTTTTTGATCCTCGAGATCTTTGTTTGGGTGTGAGCAAATGACGTAAAATAAAGTTCTAGTGAGAGCTACTGGTCGGGGCTTTCCAAAAAAGCCTTGTTTGCTAGAAGCTGAAACAGTGGGCCCATAGAAGGCAGCGGATAGTAGAGCACTTTTTGATCCTCCAGATCTCTGGGTGGGTGTGAGCAAATGACCTAAAATAAAGGTCGAGTCAGAGCTACCGGTCGGGGCTTTCCAAAAAACCTTGTTTGCTAGAAGCTGAAACGGTGGGTCCCTGGAAGAGGGCGGATAGTGGAGAACTTTTTGATCCTCCAAATCTCCGTGTGGGTGTGAGCAAATGACCTAAAATAAAGTTCTAGTGAGAGCTCCTGGTTGGGGCTTTCCAAATAAGCCTTGTTTGCTAGAAACTAAAACACCGGGCCCCTAGAAGGGGGCGGATAGTAGAGCACTTTTTGAGCCTCCAGATCTCGGTGTGGGTGTGAGCAAATGACCTAAAATAAAGTTCTAGTGAGAGCTACCGGTCGGGGCTTTCCAAAAAGCCTTGTTTGCTAGAAGCTAAAACGGTGGGCCCCTAGAAGGGGGCGGATAGTAGAGGACTTTTTGATCCTCCTAAACTCCGTGTGGGTGTGAGCAAATGACCTAAAATAAAGTTCTAGTGAGAGCTGCTGCTCGAGGCTTTCCAAAAAAGCCTTGTTTGCTAGAAGCTGAAATAGTGGGCCCGTGGAAGGGTGCGGATAGTAGAGCACTTTTTGATCCTCCAGATCTCTGTGTGGGTGTGAGCAAATGACCTAAAATAAAGTTGTAGTGAGAGCTACTGGTCGGGGCTTTCCAAAAAGCCTTGTTTGCTACAAGCTGAAACGGTGGGTCCCTGGAAGGGGGCGGATAGTGGAGAACTTTTTGATCCTCCGCATCTCTGTGTGGGTGTGAGCAAATGACCTAAAATAAAGTTCTAGTGAGAGGTCTTGGTCGGGGCTTTCCAAATAAGTCTTCTTTGCTAGAAACTGAAACAGCGGGCCCGTGGAATGGGAAGGATAGTGGAGCACTTTTTGATCCTCCCGATTTCTGTGTGGATGTGAGCAAATGACCTAACATAAAGTTCTCGTGAGAGCTACTGGTCAGGGCTTTCCAAAAAAGCCTTGTTTGCTAGAAACTAAACCAGTGGGCCCCTGGAAGGGGGCGGATAGTAGAGCACTTTGTAAGCCTCCAGATCTATGTGTGGGTGTGAGCAAATGACCTAAACTAAAGTTCTAGTGAGAGCTACTAGTCGGGGCTTTCCAAAAAAGCCTTATTTGCCAAAAACTGAAATAGTGGGCCCCTGGAAGGGGGCAGAGACTAGAGCACTGTTTGATCCTCCAAATCTCTGTGTGTGTGCGAGCAAATGACGTAAAATAAAGTTCCGGTGAGAGCTACTGGTCGGGGTCTTCCACAAAAACCTTGTTTGCTAGAAACTGAAACAGTGGGCCCCCGGAACGAGGCGGATGGTCGAGCCCTTTTCAAGCCTCTAGATCTCTGTGTGAAAGACCTAAAAAACAGTTGTGATGAGAGCTACTGGTCGGGGCTTTCGCAAAAAGCCTCGTTTGCTAGAAATTGAAATAGTGGGCCCCTGGAAGGGGGCGGATACTAGAGCACTTTTTGATCCTCCAGATCTCTGTGTGGGTGCGAGCAAATGACCTAAAGTAAAGTTCTGGTGAGAACTACTGGTCGGGGCTTTCCAAAAAGCCTTGTTTGCTAGAAACTGAAACAGTGGGCCCCTAGAACCAGTTGGATAGTAGAGCACTTTTTGAGCGGCCAGATCTCTGTGTGTGTTTGAGGAAATGATCTAAAGTAAAGTTCTGGTGAGAGCTACTGGTCGGGGCTTTCCAAAAAAGCCGTGTTTGCTAGAAACTGAAACAGTGGGCCCCCGGGAAGGGGCGGATAGTAGAGCACTTTTTGAGCCTCCGAATCTCTGTGTGTGTGTGTGTGTGTGTGTGTGAGGAAATGAGCTAAAAGAAAGTTCTGGTGAGAGCTATTGGTGGGGGCTTTCCAAAAAAGCCTCGTTGGCTAGAAACTGAAACAGTGAGGCCCTGAAAGGGGGCGGATGATAGAGAACTTTTTGAGCCTCCGGATCTCTGTGTGTGTGTGAGGAAATGAGCTAAAATAAACTTCTGGTGAGAGCTACTGGTTGGGACTTTCCAAAAAAGCCTTGTTTGCTAGAAGCTAAAATAGCCGGCCCCTGGAAGGCGGCGGATAGTAAAGCACTTTTTGAGCCTCCGAATCTCTGTGTGGGTGTGAGCAAATGACCTCAAATAAAGTCCGGGTGAGAGCTACTAGTCGGGGCTTTCCAAAAAAGCCTTGTTTACTAGAAACTGAAACAGTGGGCCTCTAGAACAATGCGGATAGTACAGCACTTTTTGAGCCTCCAAATCTCTGCGTATGTGTGTGTGTGTGGGGAAATGAGCTAAAATGAAGTTCTGGTGAGAGCTACAGGTCCGGGCTTTCCAAAAAAGCCTTGTTTGCTAGAAAATGAAACAGTACGACCCTGGAAGGGGCCGGATAGTAGAGCACTTTTTGAGCCTCCGAATCTTTGTGTGGATGACCTAAAATAAAGTTCTAGTGAGAGCTAGTGGTCGGGGCTTTCCAAAAAAGCCTTGTTTGCTAGAAACTAAAACAGTGGGCCCCTGGAAGGGGGTACATGGTAGAGCACTTTTTGCGCCTCTAGATCTTGAACCAGTGCGCCGGTGGAACGAGGCAGATAGTGGAGAACTTTTTGATCCTCCAAATCTCCGTGTGGGTGTGAGCAAATGACCTAAAGTAAAGTTCTGGTGAGAGCTACTGGTCGGGGCTTTCCAAAAAAGCCTTGTTTGCTAGAAACTGAAACAGTGGGCCCGTGGAAGGGGGCGGATAGTAGAGCACGGTTTGAGCCTCCAGACATCTGTGTGTGTGTGTGAGCAAATGACCTAAAATAAAGTTCTGGTGAGAGCTACTGGTCCGGGCTTTCCAAAAAATCCTTATTTGCTAGAAACTAAACCAGTGGGCCCCTGGAAGGGGGCGGATAGTAGAGCACTTTGTAAGCCTCCAGATCTATGTGTGGGTGTGAGCAAATGACCTAAACTAAAGTTCTAGTGAGAGCTACTAGTCGGGGCTTTCCAAAAAAGCCTTGTTTGCTAGAAACTGAAATAGTGGGCACCTGGAAAAGGGCGGAGACTAGAGCACTTTTTGATCCTCCAGATCTCTGTGTGTGTGTGAGGAAATGAGCTAAAATAAAGTTTTGGTGAGAGCTACAGGTCCGGGCTTTCCAAAAAAGCCTTGTTTGCTAGAAAACGAAACAGTACGACCCCGGAAGGGGGCGGATAGTAGAGCACTTTTGGAGCCTCCAAATCTCTGTGTGGATGACCTAAAATAAAGTTCTAGTGAGAGCTAGTGGTCGGGGCTTTCCAAAAAACCCTTGTTTGCTAGAAGCTGAAACAGTGGGCCCCTGGAAGGGGGCGGATAGTAGAGCACTTTTTGATCCTCGAGATCTCTGTCTGGGTGCGAGCAAATGACCTAAAATAAAGTTCTAGTGAGAGCTACTGGTCGGGGCTTTCCAAAAAAGCCTTGTTTGCTAGAAGCTGAAACAGTGAGCCCCTGGAAGGGAGCAGATAGTAGAGCACTTTTTGATCCTACAGATCTCTGTGTGGGTGTGAGCAAATGACGTAAAAAGAAGTTCTAGTGAGAGCTACTGGTCGGGGCTTTCCAAAAAAGCCTTGTTTGCTAGAAGCTGAAACAGTGGGCCCCTAGAAGGGAGCGGATAGTAGAGCACTTTTTGATCCTCCAGATCTCTGGGTGGGTGTGAGCAAATGACCTAAAATAAAGGTCGAGTCAGAGCTACCGGTCGGGGCTTTCCAAAAAACCTTGTTTGCTAGAAGCTGAAACGGTGGGTCCCTGGAAGAGGGCGGATAGTGGAGAACTTTTTGATCCTCCAAATCTCCGTGTGGGTGTGAGCAAATGACCTAAAATAAAGTTCTAGTGAGAGCTCCTGGTTGGGGCTTTCCAAATAAGCCTTGTTTGCTAGAAACTAAAACACCGGGCCCCTAGAAGGGGGCGGATAGTAGAGCACTTTTTGAGCCTCCAGATCTCGGTGTGGGTGTGAGCAAATGACCTAAAATAAAGTTCTAGTGAGAGCTACCGGTCGGGGCTTTCCAAAAAGCCTTGTTTGCTAGAAGCTAAAACGGTGGGCCCCTAGAAGGGGGCGGATAGTAGAGGACTTTTTGATCCTCCTAAACTCCGTGTGGGTGTGAGCAAATGACCTAAAAGAAAGTTCTAGTGAGAGCTGCTGCTCGAGGCTTTCCAAAAAAGCCTTGTTTGCTAGAAGCTGAAATAGTGGGCCCGTGGAAGGGTGCGGATAGTAGAGCACTTTTTGATCCTCCAGATCTCTGTGTGGGTGTGAGCAAATGACCTAACATAAAGTTCTAGTGAGAGCTACTGGTCGGGGCTTTCCAAAAAGCCTTGTTTGCTACAAGCTGAAACGGTGGGTCCCTGGAAGGGGGCGGATAGTGGAGAACTTTTTGATCCTCCGCATCTCTGTGTGGGTGTGAGCAAATGACCTAAAATAAAGTTCTAGTGAGAGCTCTTGGTCGGGGCTTTCCAAATAAGTCTTCTTTGCTAGAAACTGAAACAGCGGGCCCGTGGAATGGGAAGGATAGTGGAGCACTTTTTGATCCTCCCGATTTATGTGTGGGTGTGAGCAAATGACCTAACATAAAGTTCTGGTGAGAGCTACTGGTCAGGGCTTTCCAAAAAAGCCTTGTTTGCTAGAAACTAAACCAGTGGGCCCCTGGAAGGGGGCGGATAGTAGAGCACTTTGTAAGCCTCCAGATCTATGTGTGGGTGTGAGCAAATGACCTAAACTAAAGTTCTAGTGAGAGCTACTAGTCGGGGCTTTCCAAAAAAGCCTTATTTGCCAGAAACTGAAATAGTGGGCCCCTGGAAGGGG
Organism: Eutreptiella sp. 'Long Island Sound 2002'; assembly: GCA_964036045.1. NCBI lineage: Eukaryota > Euglenozoa > Euglenophyceae > Eutreptiales > Eutreptiaceae > Eutreptiella > Eutreptiella sp. 'Long Island Sound 2002'. Next base: position 86,489,949 of record OZ038379.1, on the reverse strand, counting down.
GCGGAGACTAGAGCACTTTTTGATCCTCCAGATCTCTGTGTGTGTGCGAGCAAATGACGTAAAATAAAGTTCCGGTGAGAGCTACTGGTCGGGGTCTTCCACAAAAACCTTGTTTGCTAGAAACTGAAACAGTGGGCCCCCGGAACGAGGCGGATGGTCGAGCCCTTTTCAAGCCTCTAGATCTCTGTGTGAATGACCTAAAAAACAGTTGTGATGAGAGCTACTGGTCGGGGCTTTCGCAAAAAGCCTCGTTTGCTAGAAATTAAAATAGTGGGCCCCTGGAAGGGGGCGGATACTAGAGCACTTTTTGATCCTCCAGATCTCTGTGTGGGTGCGAGCAAATGACCTAAAGTAAAGTTCTGGTGAGAACTACTGGTCGGGGCTTTCCAAAAAGCCTTGTTTGCTAGAAACTGAAACAGTGGGCCCCTAGAACCAGGTGGATAGTAGAGCACTTTTTGAGCGGCTAGATCTCTGTGTGTGTTTGAGGAAATGATCTAAAGTAAAGTTCTGGTGAGAGCTACTGGTGGGGGCTTTCCAAAAAAGCCTTGTTTGCTAGAAACTGAAACAGTGGGCCCCCGGAAAGGGGCGGATAGTAGAGCACTTTTTGAGCCTCCAAATCTCTGTGTGTGTGTGTGTGTGTGTGAGGAAATGAGCTAAAAGAAAGTTCTGGTGAGAGCTATTGGTGGGGGCTTTCCAAAAAAGCCTCGTTGGCTAGAAACTGAAACAGTGGGCCCCTGAAAGGGGGCGGATGATAGAGAACTTTTTGAGCCTCCGGATCTCTGTGTGTGTGTGAGGAAATGAGCTAAAATAAACTTCTGGTGAGAGCTACTGGTTGGGACTTTCCAAAAAAGCCTTGTTTGCTAGAAGCCGAAATAGCCGGCCCCTGGAAGGCGGCGGATGGTAAAGCACTTTTTGAGCGTCCGAATCTCTGTGTGGGTGTGAGCAAATGACCTTAAATAAAGTTCGGGTGAGAGCTACTAGTCGGGGCTTTCCAAAAAAGCCTTGTTTACTAGAAACTGAAACAGTGGGCCTCTAGAACAATGCGGATAGTACAGCACTTTTTGAGCCTCCAAATCTCTGCGTATGTGTGTGTGTGTGTGGGGAAATGAGCTAAAATGAAGTTCTGGTGAGAGCTACAGGTCCGGGCTTTCCAAAAAAGCCTTGTTTGCTAGAAAATGAAACAGTACGACCCTGGAAGGGGCCGGATAGTAGAGCACTTTTTGAGCCTCCGAATCTTTGTGTGGGTGACCTAAAATAGAGTTCTAGTGAGAGCTAGTGGTCGGGGCTTTCCAAAAAAGCCTTGTTTGCTAGAAACTAAAACAGTGGGCCCCTGGAAGGGGGTAGATGGTAGAGCACTTTTTGCGCCTCTAGATCTTGAAACAGTGCGCCGGTGGAACGAGGCAGATAGTGGAGAACTTTTTGATCCTCCAAATCTCCGTGTGGGTGTGAGCAAATGACCTAAAATAAAGTTCTGGTGAGAGCTACTGGTCGGGGCTTTCCAAAAAAGCCTTGTTTGCTAGAAACTGAAACAGTGGGCCCGTGGAAGGGGGCGGATAGTAGAGCACGGTTTGAGCCTCCAGACATCTGTGTGTGTGTGTGAGCAAATGACCTAAAATAAAGTTCGGGTGAGAGCTACTGGTCCGGGCTTTCCAAAAAATCCTTATTTGCTAGAAACTAAACCAGTGGGCCCCTGGAAGGGGGCGGATAGTAGAGCACTTTGTAAGCCTCCAGATCTATGTGTGGGTGTGAGCAAATGACCTAAACTAAAGTTCTAGTGAGAGCTACTAGTCGGGGCTTTCCAAAAAAGCCTTGTTTGCTAGAAACTGAAATAGTGGGCACCTGGAAAAGGGCGGAGACTAGAGCACTTTTTGATCCTCCAGATCTCTCTGTGTGTGTGAGGAAATGAGCTAAAATAAAGTTCTGGTGAGAGCTACAGGTCCGGGCTTTCCAAAAGAGCCTTGTTTGCTAGAAAACGAAACAGTGCGACCCTGGAAGGGGGAGGATAGTAGAGCACTTTTAGAGCCTCCAAATCTCTGTGTGGATGACCTAAAATGAAGTTGTAGTGAGAGCTAGTGGTCGGGGCTTTCCAAAAAAGCCTTGTTTGCTAGAAACTAAAACGGTGGGCCCCTGGAAGGGGGTAGATGGTAGAGCACTTTTTGAGCCTCTAGATCTTGAAACAGTGCGCCGGTGGAACGAGGCGGATAGTAGAGCACTTTTCAAGCCTCCAAATCTCCGTGTGGGTGTGAGCAAATGACCTAAAATAAAGTTCTGGTGAGAGCTACTGGTCGGGGCTTTCCAAAAAAGCCTTGTTTGCTAGAAACTCAAACAGTGGGCCCCCGGAACGAGGCGGATAGTCGAGCACTTTTCAAGCCTCTAGATCTCTGTGCCAATGACCTAAAAAACAGTTGTGATGAGAGCTACTGGTCGGGGCTTTCGCAAAAAACCTTGTTTGCTAGAAACTGAAATAGTGGGCCCCTGGAAGGAGGCGGATAGTAGAGCACGTTTTGAGCCTCCAGACATCTGTGTGTGGGTGCGAGCAAATGACCTAAAATGAAGTTCTGGTGAGAGCTACTGGTCGCGGAATTCCAAAAAAGCCTTGTTTCCTCGAAACTGCAACAGTGGGCCCGTGGAAGGGGGCGGATAGTAGAGCACTTTTTGAGCGTCCAGACCTTTGTGTGTATGCGAGGAAATGAGCTAAAATAAAGTTTTGGTGAGAGCTACTGGTCGGGGCTTTCCAAAAAAGCCTTCTTTGCTAGAAATTGAAACAGTGGGCCCCTGGAATGGGGCGGATAGTAGGGCACCTTTTGAGCCTCCACATCTGTGTGTGGGTGCAAGCAAATGAGCTAAAATAAAGTTGTGGTGAGAGCTACTGGTCGGTGCTTTCGAAAAAAGCCTTGTTTGCTAGAAAATGAAATAGTGGGCCCCTGGAAAGGGGCGGATAGTAGGGCACTTTTTGAGTCTCCACATCTCTCTGTGTGGGTGAGCAAATGACCTAAAAGGAAGTTCTGGTGAGAGATACTGGTCGGGGCCTTCAAAAAAAGCCATGTTTGTCAGAAACTGAAACAGTGGGCCCCTAGAAGGGGGGGGATAGTAGAGCACTTTTCAAGCCTCCAAATCTCTGTGTGGGTGTGAGCAAATGACCTAAAACAAAGTGCTGGCGAGAGCTACTGGTCGGGGCTTTCCAAAAAACCCTTGTTTCCTAGAAACTGAAACAGTGGGCCCCTGGAAGGGGGCGGATAGTAGAAGACTTTTTGAGCCTCCAAACATTTGTGTGTGTGTGTGTGAACAAATGACCTAAAATTAAGTTCTAGTGAGAGCTGGTGGTCCGGGCTTTCCAAAAAAGCCTTGTTTGCTAGAAGCTGAAACAGTGGGCCCCTGGAAGGGGGCGGATAGGAGAGCACTTTTTGAGCCTCCACACATGTGTGTGTGTGTGTGTGTGAGCAAATGACCCAAAATAAAGTTCTACTGAGAGCTACTGGTCGGGGCTTTCCAAAAAAGCCTTGTTTGCTAGAAGCTGAAAACAGTGGGCCCCTTGGAAATGGGGGGATAGTTGAGCACTTTTTGAGCCTTCGGATTTTTCTGTGGGTGCAAGCAAATGGCCTAAGATAATGTTTTGGTGAGAGCTACTGGTCGAGGCTTTCCAAAAAAGCCTTGTTTGCTAGAAACTGAAACAGTGGGCCCCTGGAAGAGGGCGGATGGTAGAGCACTTTTTGTGCCTTTGGATCTTTGTGTGGGTGCGAGCAAATGGCCTAAAATAAAGTTCTAGTGAGAGGTACTGATTGGGGCTTTCCTAAAAAGCCTTGTTTGCTAGAAGCTGAAAACAGTGGGCCCTTGGAAATGGGGGGATAGTAGGGCACTTTTTGAGCCTCCGGATCTTTCTGTGGGTGCAAGCAAATGGCCTAAGATAATGTTTTGGTGAGAGCTACTGGTCGAGGCTTTCCAAAAGAGCCTTGTTTGCTAGAAACTGAAACAGTGGGCCCCTGGAAGGGGGCGGATGGTAGAGCACTTTTTGTGCCTTTGGATCTTTGTGTGGGTGCGAGCAAATAGCCTAAAATAAAGTTCTGGTGAGAGCTACTGGTCGGGGCTTTCCAAAAAAGCCTTGTTCGCTAGAAGCTGACACAGTGGGCCCCTAGAAGGGGGCGGATAGTGGAGCACTTTTCGAGGCTCCAGATCTCTATGTGTGTGTGAGCAAATTACCTAAAATAAAGTTCTAGTGAGAGCTACTGGTCGGGACTTTCCAAAAAAGCCTTGTTTGCTAGAAGCTGAAACAAGGGGCCCCTGGAACGGGGCGGATAGTAGAGCACTTTTTGAGCCTTTGGATCTTTGTGTGGGTGCGAGCAAATGGCCTAAGCTAAAGTTCTAGTGAGAGCTACTGATCGGGGCTTTCCAAAAAAGCCTTGTTCGCTAGAAACTGACACAGTGGGCCCCTAGAAGGGGGGGGATAGTGGAGCACTTTTGGAGCCTCCACATCTGTGTGTTTGTGTGTGTGTGAGGAAATGACCCCAAATAAAGTTCTAGTGAGAGCTGTTGGTCAGGGCTTTCCAAAAAACCCTTGTTTCCTAGAAACTGAAACAGTGGGCCCCTGGAAGGGGGCGGATAGTAGAGCACTTTTTGAGCCTCCAGACATCTGTGTGTGTGTGTGAGCAAATGACCTAAAATAAAGTTCTAGTGAGAGCCGGTGGTCCGCGCTTTCCAAAAAAGCCTTTTTTTTGTTAGAAGCTGAAACAGTGGGCCCCTGGAAGGGGGCGGATAGTAGAGCACTTTGTGAGCCTTCGGATCTTTGTGTGGGTGCGAGCAGATGGCCTAAGATAAAGTTTTGGTGAGAGCTACTGGTCGGGGCTTTCCGAAAAAGCCTTGTTTGCTAGAAGCTGAAACAGTGGGCCCCTGGAAGGGGGCGGATAGTAGAGCACTTTTTGAGCCTCCAGACATCTGTGTGTGTGTGTGAGCAAATGACCCAAAACAAAGTTCTAGTGAGGGCTACTGGTCGGGGCTTTCCAAAAAAGCCTTGTTTGCTAGAAGCTGAAAACAGGGGGCCCCTGGAAGGGAACGGATGGTAGAGCACTTTTTGTGCCTTTGAACCTTTGTGTGGGTGCGAGCAAATGGCCTAAAATAAAGTTCTCGTGAGAGCTACTGGTCGGGGCTTTCCAAAAAAAGCCTTGTTTGTTAGAAACTGAACCAGTGGGCCCCCGAAAGCAGGCGGATAGTGGAGCACTTTTCGAGCCTCCAGATCTCTGTGTGTGTGTGAGAAATTACCTAAAATAAAGTTCTAGTGAGAGCTACTGGTCGGGGCTTTCCGAAAAAACCTTGTTTGCTAGAAGCTGAAATAGTGGGCCCCTGAAAGGGGGCGGATAGTGGAGCACTTTTGGAGCCTCCACATCTCTGTGTGTGTGTTTGTGTGTGTGTGTGGGTGTGTGTGTGTGTGTGTGTGTGTGTGAGAGGAAATGGCCCAAAATAAAGTTCTAGTGAGAGCTACTGGTCGGGGCTTTCCAAAAAGGCCTTGTTTGCTGGAAACTGAAACAGTGAGCCCCTGGAAGGGGGCGTATAGCAGAGCACTTTTCAAGGCTCCGAATCTCTGTGTGCGTGTGAGCAAATGAGCTAAACTAAAGTTCTGGTGAGAGCTACTGGTCGGGGCTTTCCAAAAAAGCCTTGTTTGCTAGAAGCTGAAACCATACGCCCCTGGAAGGGGGCGGACAGTAGAGCACTTTTTGAGCCTCCGAATCTCTGTGTGGGTGCAAGCAAATGACCTAAAATAAAGTTCTAGTGAGAGCTACTGGTCGCGTCTTTCCAAAAAAGCCTTGTTTGCTAGAAACTGAAACAGTGGGCCCCTGGAACGAGGCGGATAGTAGAGCAGTTTTAGAGCCTCCACATCTGTGTCTGGCTGTAAGCAAATGAGCTAAAATAAAGTTGTGGTGAGAGCTATTGGTCGGGGCTTTCCAAAAAAGCCTTGTTTGCTAGAAACTGAAATAGTGGGCCCCTGGAAGGGGGCGGATAGTAGAGCACTTTTTAGGCTTCCACATCTCTGTGTGTGGGTGAGCAAATGACCTAAAAAAAAGTTCTGGTGAGAGCTACTGGTCGGGGCTTTCCAAAAAAGCCATGTTCGTTAGAAACTGGCACACTCGGACCCTAGAAGGGGGCGCCTAGTAGAGCACTTTTCAAGCCTCCAAATCTGTGTGTGTGTGTGGGTGGGTGGGTGGGTGCAAATGACCTAAAATAAAGTTCTAGTGAGAGCTACTGGTCGGGGCTTTCCAAAAAAGCCTTGTTTGCTAGAAGCTGAAACAGTGGGCCCCTGGAAATGGGGGGATAGCAGAGCACTTTTTGAGCCTTCGGATCTTTGTCTGGGTGTGAGCAAATGACCTAAAATAAAGTTCTGGTGAGAGCTACTGGTCCAGGCTTTCCAAAAAGCCTTGTTTGCCAGAAACTGAAACAGTACGCTCTTGGAAGGGGGCAGAGAGTACAGCACTTTTTGAGCCTCCGAAGCTCGGTGTGTGGGTGCGACTTTTGGTCAGAGCTACTGGTCGGGGCGTTCCAAAAAAGCCTTGGTTGCTAGAAACTGAAATAGTGGGCCCTTGGAAGAGGAGGGATAGTAGAGGACTTTTGGAGCCGCCGGATCTCTGTGCGTGTGTGTGTGTGTGTGTGAGAGAGAGCACATGACCTAAAATACAGTTCTGGTGAGAGCCCCTGGTCGGCGCTTTCCAAAAAAGCCTTGTTTGCTAGAAACTGAAATAGTGGGCCCCTGAAACGAGGCGGATAGTAGAGCAGTTTGAGAGCCTCCGGATCTGTGTGTGGGTGCGAGCAAATGAGCTAAAATAAAGTTCAGGTGAGACCTACTGGTCAGAGCTTTCCAAAAAAGCTTTGGTCCTGCCTGGGCCGCGGGGGGATAGGGACGCCCCGTGGGGGTTTTGAGGAGACACTGCACCACCCACCCCAACACAGCGGCGAATACACCCGAGTCGCTCCGGTCCCGCTTATGCCGCGGAGGGATAGGGACGCCGCGTGGGGGTTTTGAAGAGACACTGCACCACCCACCCCCACACAACGGTGGATACACCCGACTCCGTCCGGTCCTGCCTGGGTGGTGCAGGGTCTCCTGAAAACCCCCATGGGGCGTCCTTATCCCCCTGCGGCCGAGGCAGGACCGGAGGGACTCGGGTGTGTCCGCCGCTGTGTGGGGGGGCGGAAGGGCATGGTGCATACCTAGGTCCTCCTCAGGTTAACCCCATCCCCAAGGGGCCCGGAAAGGTCGGAGGGGTACGGGCAGCTACATCCGTGGGGGAAGGCCCTCCTGCCTCAGCATTGGCCTTTGGCCAGCAGACACCCCGTGTTGTGGGGCCCTGGGCCGGGTCATCCGGTCCGAAGACCGTACTAACGCCTCCCACCAAGAGCTGACCACGGGGATGCCCTCTGCTGTCCTATAAAACTCCCTTAGCAGAGGCCTGTGGCCAACAGACACCCCCTGTTGTGGGGCCCTGGGCTGGGTCATCCGGTCCGCAGACCGTACTAACGCCTCGCACCACGAGCTGACCACGGGGGTGTCCTCTGCCATCCCGTACCACCTTGTGCTAACCTAAGCAGCAGCATGCGAAGTAGGCAAGCGTACCAGGGGTCATAGCCCCGGGGTAGTAGTAACCAGGACTCAACGTGAGTCCTCTTAATCAAACAACCATAAATGTCGCCGGGGCTTAACTCCCGAACGTAACGGAATTTAGGGCCCCCTTGGGCCTTATAAGCCCGCGGAGTGTACTGAGGCGTGACTGCCAGCACTTACGTCTAGCCTGCCATACCCATTTCTAGGCCCGCCTCAGCACGGCCGGTCGGGTCCGGCTCGGCGCAGCGCACTAACTGGGCATGGGGCCGGTTTACCCGCTTAGCGTTACTTACGGCAGTAAGTCCTATTTGCTGCGTTATTTACCTATGTACAATTTTACTCTGCAGACATGCCCCTTCCGGTGGTGCGCTCACCTTTGGGGCTGCCGTTGGGGGGTCCCGGGCTTTTACCCGGACTTCCGGCCCTCCAAGGCTGTTAACTGGAGGCGTACATTATACAATACCGTGGTTCATTGTTGATACAACGCACATTACTTGATACATACACGTCACATAGGTGTCATGGAGCTCCTGGGGGGGCTGGCACCCCCCGTGGTTCAATAACAGGAAAACCAAAGGAAAACCAAACTATTCGAGGCAAAATTTCTAAATAGTTCTCAGTACTGGGGGGCCTCCCCTTATTTTATCAACTTCCTCCCACATCACGGGGACACCAAGTGGCGCCCCCAATCATACGTTCCACATCCTCGGGGGCAAAGTGGCGCTGCCCACGGTCCCGGTTCAGACTTGGGGGCCCTCCCCTTATTTCATCACCTTCCACCCACTATCATGGGGGCACCGAGCGCCCCCCCCCCCCCCCCGGACAAAAGCCTTTGGGCCGGGGGCCCTCCCCTCCTTTCATGGTACCACCGGGCGGTGGGAGGGGATGGCGCCCCTCCACGGTATATGCTCGGGGGGCCTCACCTTGGTTCACGTCAGATGTTCCCCACCGCGGGGGCACCGCGGTGGCGCCCCCCCCGGACCAACAACCCGCGGACCGGGGGGCCTCCCCTTCTTCCAAGGCATCCGCGGTCCAAAACTTGGGCGCCCACCCCTTCATTCAAGGGTCTGGGCAGCCGAAACCGTGGGAAGGTGCCCTTGCCCCGGCGCATTGAGCACCGTAGCGGCAGGCTCTGGCCCTTTCCCCGGCCCCGGTGCCCAACCCCTCGTGGCCCACATTCCCGCGTGCGGTCCTCGTCCTTCTGCCCCCCCCCCGGCGCCTCCCCAGGCGAAGGGCGTAGAGACACCCCCCGGGAGCCTCCATCCGGGTCCAGGCCACACGCCGGGTGTAACTTGTCTGGGGGGCCTCCCCTTATTCCAGCATGCCCTTCTTGCCCTGGCCCGAACGGGCGTTGGAGAGGCGCCGGTGGCCCCATGTTCTCGCATGCGGTCCCCATCCCATGATGCACCTGTGTAGAAACACGCGGTGGATGGGTTGGGGAACGGAGTAAGCAAACGCAAGCCCTGGAGCGGGCTGGGCCACAGGAGACCCGGAACACCCTTGCACACCGCCAGCCCCCGGTGGAGCCCGCCCCGTAGCATCGTGGCTCCCCCACGGTGGTCGGCGAGGGGTGGGACGCGCGACCTCGTGACCAAGCCGCTGCGCCTCGACTAGGTCACCCCCAAGATTGTGTGGTAGCCCACGGGTACCCCCCCCTTGTTTCACCTCCACACCACGGTGAGGTCACGCGCCCCTGGGCAGCCGTGGGGGCCACACACAGACACACACACACACACACAGAATGATCCCGCGCCACATACCTAACCACGACACATCTACTATGCACGTGTGTGTGTGCGTATGTGTGGCTGGGTGGTGTGTGGGTGTGGGTGTGGTGGTGAGGCGGTTAGATTTCATTGATGGTATGTGGATGTGGGTGGGCCGGGGGTACGACCGTGCGTTTATTTCTAGGTGTGGGCGTGCGTCTGTGTGTGTGGGGGGGGGGGGTGAGGATGTGAGGAGCACCAAACCACATACACACACAAATCATAAACACAAAAATACGTACAAACACACCCATCCCGCACCCCACACCGACACGCGCACACACACAAACACACACAACCACACACCCAACTACACATGGACACACCTACCCACACACGCACACACATCCCCACAAACCCACCCACACACACACAAACACAGAACCCCCCCCCCCTAAACATTTAACGGTGACACATCCACGATCCAGGCACGTATGAGGGTGTGTGGGCGGGTAGTGTGTGGGTGTGGGTGGAGTGGGGGGTATTTGCTTTCCTTGATGGTATGTGTGTGATTGTGTGTGTGTGTGTGTGTGTGTGTGTGCCGGGGGGGCAGGTATAGGGAAATGTGCGTGGGTGTGCGGACTTCAGTGCATGCATACGTGGTGTTGGTGTGCCTTTTCTGGAAAAGTGGTACAAAATTCGTATGACGTTTGTACGACATTCTTACAAATTTCGCGCGAATTTTGTACGAATGTTGTGCGTATTTCGAACAATTGGCATGTATTTGTATTATTTTGTTGCAAAACAAACACACAAAGCCCATAGCACAGAGCACAACAACACGACAACAACACAGAAGAACAGCGCAGTCAGGTCATCAACAACAGCCAGCAATGAGGAGCAGCACACAGACGAAGCACAACAAGGAGCAAGCAAAACAAAGATACCAAAAAAGCCGAAAAGCAGGCATTGCACACACATCAATGAGGCGCAACGTATCAGTCCGGAAACATCCAGACATGGCAACCAGAAGCACAACCAACCAAGACACAAACAGAGACGGACAGGATACAAACATAACGCCAACCAATAAGACAAAAGCAACAAAGCCACTTTGCCAACACTGTGCAACAAATATTAGAAAGACAACGAAGCCGAACGGACATCAAGTCAAAGAAAAAAGGGCTAACCAAAGAGAAATCAATGCAAAGCACACCAAAAGACAACTAGCACCAACAAGTGGACCCACCAAGCAACAAACACAAACGACAGACAATCACAAACTACAAACAGCACAAAAGTATCTTCACACATGATTCAACAAAAGGCATCCACCCATCCAACCATCCACACCCACACACACCCAGACACCCACAACCCAAGAACTACCAATGCATGCACATATCACCCACGCACGCACAGACCATGCACCCACGCCAACACAAACAACAACCCCTCCGGCCAAGCACACACACCCACACACACACACAAAAGATACAAATCTGTGCAAATTGTTCAAATTTCCTGCGAAATTCGTACGAAATTGGTATGAAATTCGTACAAAATTCGACACAACCACATTAACAGTACCTACCTTTGAGGCACTTTGGGGACAAGTTTGGTACCAAAATTGTACGAAGTTCGCACAAAATTGGTAGGAAATTGGCACAAATTTCGTATGAATTTCGTACCACTTTTGCTAGACACTGGCAGAAAAGCCACACCAACACTACATATTCCTTTGTCTACGGAGACATCATTTGTGACGAGAGACACATGAAATGTTCCAGGCGTTCTAGACGAATTTAAAAAAAGGTTCTATGACGCGCACAACGTCCGGAACGCGCAGAACGAATTGGTGTGGCTCCGGGGACATATTGGTGAGCCACGCGTGGAATACCGCTTAACGCGTACCACGCGCACGACGTGTTGTGGAACGGAGTACCACTGTTGGGGGGGGGGGGGGGCGTCCTCGCAATTGGGTATCCAGCCTACGCGGTTGTTCCACCAGGCTTCGCACTGGTCCCATGGGTAGGGATGGTAGAGGCTCCGCCTCCATGACCGTCTCGTTCCGCCCCACCACGCCCATGACAGACTACACGTCGTGGGCGTCCCCGAAGCACTTGATGTGCATGTGCCTCCCGCACGCTCCACACGCCCAACGCGTACTCCCGTTGCGGCAATGCATGCACAAGAGGCGACTCGCACAGCGCTTCGGTGTATGCACCGTAGGGACCGCAGCGGCTGGCGTTGTTTGGTTGAACTCCGCGCCGCTAAAGTACCGCTGCTTGAGGATGTCCCATTGGAATTCCCATATGGTGGTCTTGTCGTCCACCAATCCCAATGCCTTGGCGGTGGCAAAGGCATTGCCGGCCGCGTACCGCACCATGAACGCACGCACAGCGTGGCTCGAGGTCATTTGCCTCCCCAGTTGGTGCATTTGCAGCGCCATTTGGTTGGCCCCATCTACGGCACGGGAGAACTCCCGGTAGCACGCTACGACCAGAGGGAGAGGGTTCCCTCTCCGGTCTTTGGGCACCTCCTCCCCATACCAACCATTGGTAAGGAAGGGGACCAGGCGTGGGGGTTTGTGCCCCACCTTCGGGTTCTTGTACACGGCAAGTTCATAGTTCTTGTCGGCCAAAATTGCCTGTGCCATGTCGCCCTCCTGGGTAAGGGCGGCTGCCCTTGTAAGGCCGGCATCTCGCTTGTCACGCTTTGAAAGCATGAGAAACGGCCGACATTGGGCCGCGAATTCCTCAGCAAGCCCATGACTTCCGAAGAAGCTGTCCGCACAAAGGACGGTGGACTGAGGGATCGTCCTCGCCCATAGACGCATGATACCCTTAGCGTCGTACTTGCCGCAACATGACCCAAAGCGGCGGACCTTGCCGCGACGCCCGGTGTAGAGGTAGACGTCGAAGACGTAGCCCCCCCCCATGGTCCGCAAGGAGGTATAATTTGATGCCCGTAGAATGGGGCTTACGGGCAATGTATTACCGTAGCCCCAGGCATCGGCCACCACTATGGGGAACGACAGCCTCGTCCCCACGAACCGCCCCACCAATTTCCCATGCAGCGCTCCATGTTGCGTTGCACTCCTCAATCAAATCCGTCACATCGGGCCGTAATAACCGTTGTAGACGGTAGTAGATTTCCCGGGGGAGTAGGGACGCCATATACTTGTTGTACCCAACGTGGCGCTTGTCCCAAATCCCGTCTACCTGCATGGGACGTACCATTCCCAAGTAGATTAGGAAATCATTGTACCTGCACAGTGGGATGCAGGTGCTAGTGCTGTGGCACACGTACGACACATTACACATGTCGTATGCGTGTACAGTGATGCCCCTACCATTGCCCTTGGGGCCTAGAGACACGGTCTGCGTGTCAAATGCGTCCTACAACGATTGTACCTGCGGCTCACTTGGAAATGTGAAGTTGGGGCTCAGTTGGGGCTAAAACGGCTCATTTGGGGCTAAGTGGTGTTTTTCAAGGGGTTTCATGTGAAAAGTTGTGGCTTTCGGGGTTGGGTTGGGGTTTTGGAATGTCCCCAAAGGGACACCAATCCCTAGGCCAAGAGGATTTGACCGGGGGGGTTTCTTTTTTTGGACGGCTCAGTTGACTGAGCACCCGACTGAGCCGTCACTGAGCCGTCACTGAGCCGGCTCACTGAGCGCTCACTGAGCGCGCCAAATGGCTCAGTGAGCGCTCACTGAGCGCTCACTGAGAGCTAATTGGGGGCTCACTCAGGGCTCACTCAGGAGTTTCTCCCCCTTTCCGCCCTCTCTTCCCACCCTTGCTGGCCCACACTTCACCCTTTTCACACCAACATTGGTCCGCAGTTCTCACCACGTCTTTTCTCCAAGAACTTGAGCGTGCATGCACACATACATACTTGCATACATGTACCCGTGGCGACAAACACACAAACATCCAAACACACACACTTCGTCAGGGACACAAATAGCCAATCATATACACACACATACACCATACACACGTCCACACACACATGCACATGCACAAATTGACAACCACATTCATTCTTGTGTGCAATTATCTTGCGTGTACATAAACACATGGCCACATTGAACCATGTGAAGTGAAGGGCTAGGGAGAGATGGTTACGGGGTTGGGGTTCGGGGATATGAACCTAACCATTTGCGAGGGTGTTCCTTGTTGCCTCATGAAAATGGCACCCACCCACCCCATACACACACACACACACCATGAAGCACAAATAGGGCACAAAGGACATTGCTCGCTTTTGTGGGGTTGATCATACAACCATCGTGACCTACACCATGACACATTGACACCCCTCCCTACTTGTCCCCTCCCCTCCCCTTTCGTTATGCTGCGTTCCCCCGCTTCCCTCGTGCGTAGCCCTTCTGTTCTCTTGCCTGTCCCGTCCCCTTTGTCCTACCTTTCCTATTTTTTGGCCATGGCATCACATGCATGATGGTGGCGGCAAGGACGATGACCTTTGCAGGTATGTTGTGCTATTATGTGTGTGGGTGCGTGTGTGCGTGCTTGCGTGCGTGTGTAGTTGTGCCCATGCGCATGTGCGCAGCTATAGATGGTTTGTTCGTTCTTGGTTTCTCTCATTTAGTGTGTTTGTATGTCTGCTTGTGTGTGTGTGGGGGGGGGGGGGGGGTTGCATGGATCGATGCGTGAGTGAAGGTGTCTTTGTGTGTGAGTGGTTGTGAGTGTGTGACTGCGTTCTTTGGTTTCTGGTTGCCTAGGTTCGTGCGTGTATGTGGATTCGTGAATGTGTGTACGCGCAGGTGTGTGTGTGTGTGTGTTGTAGCTGTTGTTTTGGATGTTGTTGTTGGTTTTGGTGTTGTGTGGCATAGGCTTTGATTGTGTGCGCATAACATTGTGTTTGTGGCTGCAGACGCAGGTATGCTTGTGTTTGTGGTTGTGGCTGTGGTTCCGGGCTTGCGTACGGTTGTTGCCATGGCTGTTGTGGTAGCTGTCGTTCTTGGTGTGGTTATGGTAGTGGCTGTGGTTGCGGCTTTGGTTGTGGGTGTGGGTGTGGGTGTGGGTGTGTGTCTGCAAGCTGTGTTGTGTGTGGATTTGGTTGTGGTTGTGTCAGTGTGTGTGGCCCTGGCTGTGGCGAAGGCTGCAGTTGCAGCTTTCACTGTGGCTGCAGCCGTTCTTTGGGTTGAGGCTGTAGCTCTGGGGGGGGGGGGTGGTAAAGGACTACAAAGAGGGGGGCTAAAATCACCATCCACCCCCTCCCAAAAAAGACCGCACCAAGTTTACAGTGACAGTGTACAGTGACAGTGTACAATGACAGTGTATAGTGAGAGCATACAGTGCGTGTAGAGTGACAGTGTAGAGTGCTAGTATAGAGACTTGGGCGTTGTGGCGGACGTACTGTGCGTGGGGATACATTCTATGAGACCTTGGGGAGTACAGTGTACAGAGTACAGTGTACAGTGTACAGTGTACAGTGTACAGTGACAATGTACAGTGACAGTGTATAGTGACAGTGGGCAGTGGCAGTGTGCAGTGTGCAGTGACAGCGTACAGTGCCAGAATACAGTGTACCATGTACAGTGACAGTAGATAGTGACACCATTGACAGTGTACATGGACAGTGTACGGTGACAGTGTACAGTGACAGTGTACAGTGACAGTGAACCATGAGTGAGCCCTCACTGAGCGCTCACTGAGCCATTTGGCGCGCTCAGTGAGCGCTCACTGAGCAATTTGGCGCGCTCACTGAGCGCTCACTGAGCGCTCAGTGAGCGCGCGAAACGGCGCAGTGAGCGCTCAGTGAGCGCGCCAAATGGCTCAATGAGCGCTCAGTGAGGGCTCACTCATGGTTCACTGTCACTGTACACTGTCATTGCACACTGTGTATTGCACACTGCACACTGCACACTGTGTATTGCACACTGCACACTGCATACTGTGTATTGCACACTGCACACTGCACATTCTGTGTTACAAATTGCACACTGCACACTGTAATGCACACTGCACACCCTGTAATGCACACTGCGCACTGTGTATTGCACACTGCACACTGAGCGCCCAAATGCTTGCACTGTACGGTGTGCAGTGTGCATGACACAGTGTGCAGTGTGCATTACACAGTGTGTAGTGCGCAGTGTACACTCTGTACTGCACCCTGCGCACTGCACACTCTGTATTGCACACTGCACATTGTGTATTGCACACTGCACACTGTAATGCACACTGCACACTGTGTATTGCACACTGCACATTGTGTATTGCACACTGCACACTGTAATGCACACCGCACACTGTGTATTGCACACTGCACACTGCACACTGTGCAATACAAATTGCACACTGCACACTGTAATGCACACTGCACACTGTGTATTGCACACTACACACCGCACCCTGCGTAATGCACACTGGGTATTGCACACTGCACACGGTGCACTGTGCAATACCCAATGTGCAATACACACGGTGCAGGGTGTAGTGTGCATGACACAGTGTGGAGTGTGCATTACACGGTGTGCCGTGTGGATTACATCACACACGGCATACTACACCCTGTGTAGTGCACACTACACACAGTGTGCAGTGTGCAGTGTGCAGTGTGCAATACACAGCGTGCAGTGTGCAGTGTGCAATACACAGTGTGCAGAGTGTATTACACAGTGTGCAGTGTGCATTACAGTGTGCGTTGTGCAATTTGTAACACACAGTGCAATACACAGTATGCAGTGTGCACTGTGCAATACACAGTATACAGTGTGCAGTGTGCAATACACCGTGTGCAGTGTGCATTGCAGTGTGCAGTGTGCAATTTGTAACACACAGTGTGCAGTGTGCAGTGTGCAATACACAGTGTGCAGTGTGCATGACAGCGTGCTGTGTGCAGTTTGTAATGCACAGTGTGCAGTGTGCATGACACAGTGTGCAGTGTGCGTTACAGTGTGCAGTGTGCAATACACAGCGTGCAGTGTGCATTACAGTGTGCAGTGTGCAGTACACAGTGTGCAGTGCGCAGTGTACACTGCACACTACACGCTGTGTAATGCACACTGCACACCGTGTATTGCACACTGCACGGTGCACACTGGGCATTGCACACTGCACACGGTGCACTGCGCAGTGTGCACTGTGCCACTGCACACTGGGTATTGCACACTGCACACGGTGCACTGTGCAGTGTGCAGTGTGCAATACACAGTGCGCAGTGTGCATTACAGGGGGTGCAGTGTGCATTACAGTGTGCAGTGTGCATTGCAGTGTGCAGTGTGCACTTTGTAACACACAGTGTGCAGTGTGCAGTGTGCAATACACAGTATGCAGTGTGCAGTGTGCAATACACAGTGTGCAGTGTGCAGTGTGCAATACACAGTGTGCAATGACAGTGTACAGTGACAGTGAACCATGAGTGAGCCCTCACTGAGCGCTCACTGAGCCATTTGGCGCGCTCACTGAGCGCTCACTGCGCCGTTTCGCGCGCTCACTGAGCGCTCAGTGAGCGCTCAGTGAGCGCGCCAAATGGCTCAGTGAGCGCTCACTGAGCGCGCCAAATGGCTCAGTGAGCGCTCAGTGAGGGCTCACTCATGGTTCACTGTCACTGTACACTGTCACTGTACACTGTCACTGTACACTGTCCATGTACACGGTCAATGGTGTCACTATCTACTGTCACTGTACATGGTACACTGTATTCTGGCACTGTACGCTGTCACTGCACACTGCACACTGTCACTATACACTATCACTGTACATTGTCACTGTACACTGTACACTGTACATTGTACTCTGTACACTGTACTCCCCAAGGTCTCATAGAATGTATCC
The DNA here is from genome assembly GCA_964036045.1 of Eutreptiella sp. 'Long Island Sound 2002'. Lineage (NCBI taxonomy): Eukaryota > Euglenozoa > Euglenophyceae > Eutreptiales > Eutreptiaceae > Eutreptiella > Eutreptiella sp. 'Long Island Sound 2002'. The sequence goes on along the minus strand of OZ038379.1, from coordinate 86,472,849 downwards.
CCACGCACAGTACGTCCGCCACAACGCCCAAGTCTCTATACTAGCACTCTACACTGTCACTCTACACGCACTGTATGCTCTCACTATACACTGTCATTGTACACTGTCACTGTACACTGTCACTGTAAACTTGGTGCGGTCTTTTTTGGGAGGGGGTGGATGGTGATTTCAGCCCCCCTCTTTGTAGTCCTTTACCACCCCCCCCCCCCCCCCAGAGCTACACCCAAAGAACAGGTGCAGCCACAGTGAAAGCTGCAACTGCAGCCTTCGCCACAGCCAGGGCCACACACACTGACACAACCACAACCAAATCCACACACAACACAGCTTGCAGACCCACACCCACACCCACACCCACACCCACACCCACACCCACACCCACACCCACACCCACACCCACACCCACACCCACACCCACACCCACACCCACACCCACAAGCAAAGCCGCAACCACAGCCACTACCATAACCACACCAAGAACGACAGCTACCACAACAGCCATGGCAACAACCTCACGCAAGCCCAGAACCACAGCCACAACCACAACCACAAGCATACCTGCATCTGCAGCCACAAACACAATGTTATGTGCACACAATCAAAGCCTATGCCACACAACACCAAAACCAACAACAGGATCCAAAACAACAGCCGCAAAAGCTGCAACACACACACACACACACACACACACATTGGCACACACACACACACACCTGCGCGTACACACATTCACGAATCCACGTACGCAAACAAACCTAGACAACCGGAAACCAAAGAATGCAGTCACACACTCACAGTGACGCACAAGGACACCTTCACCCATGCATCGATCCAAGCAAGCCCCCGCCCCCCCCCCGACTCACACACAAACATACATACAAACACACTAAATGAGAGAAACCAAGAGGGAACAAACCATCCACACTTGCGCACATACGCATGGGCACAAGCACACACCCGCGAACACACACATAATAGCACAACATACCTGCAAAGGTCATCGTCATTGCCGCCACCATCATGCACTCGATGCCATGGCAATAAATAGGGAAGGCATGGCAAGGGCTGGGCAAGGGGACGCGACAGGAGATAAGAGAAGGGGTTGGCATGGGGTAAGCGGGGGGATCAGGCATGGCAAAAGGGGACGGGGGGGGATAAGGACGGAGGGGAATGAGTGTGTCATGGTGTAGGTCAAGATGGTTGTATGATCAACCTCACAAAAGCGAGCAATATCCTCTGTGCCCTATTTGTGCTTGATGGCGCGCGCGCCCGTGTGTGTGTGTGTGTGTGTCTGGGGGGGGGGGTGCCATTGTCATGAGGCAACAAGGAACACCCTCGCAAATGGTTAGGTTCATATCCCCAAACCCCAACCCCGTAACCATCTCTCCCTAGCCCTTCACTTCACATGGTTCAATGTGGCCATGTGTTTATGTACACGCAAGATAATTGCACACAAGAATGAATGTGGTTGTCAATTTGTGCATGTGCATGTGTGTGTGGACGTGTGTATGGTGTATGTGTGTGTATGTGTTTGGATATTTGTGTCCCTGACGAAGTGTGTGTGTTTGGATGTTTGTATGTTTGTCGCCACGGGTACATGTATGCAAGTATGTATGTGTGCATGCACGCTCAAGTTCTTGGAGAAAAGACGTGGTGAGAACTGCGGACCAATGTTGGTGTGAAAAGGGTGAAGTGTGGGCCAGCAAGGGTGGGAAGAGAGGGCGGAAAGGGGGAGAAACTCCTGAGTGAGCCCTGAGTGAGCCCCCAATTAGCTCTCAGTGAGCGCTCAGTGAGCGCTCACTGAGCCATTTGGCGCGCTCAGTGAGCGCTCAGTGAGCGCTCAGTGAGCCGGCTCAGTGACGGCTCACTGACGGCTCAGTCGGGCGCTCAGTCAACTGAGCCGTCGCCAAAAAAAGTACCCCCCACCTTGAACCTTGACCAACTGAGTATCTAAAACTTCTAAAAACATTAAATGCACATTACCTGGCATGCAAAACGCACAACAAACAAGCACAAAGACATCGCAATGCACAACTGAGCCCCAAATGAGCCCCAACTTCACATTTCCACTTAGCCACCAGTGAGCCGCAGGTACAATCTCAATGGCACTAGCCAACCTAGCGCGTCCTACAGCGATTTCACTCTGCGGATACGGCGTGCACGTCGCGCACCACATACTTTTCCAGCCATGGGAGCAGGGATCCGTGGTTGGTTTCCAGTAGGATTGCACGCTGCAAGCCACATATGGGTCGCAGCATATACTCCCAGATCTCATCTAGGGAATAGGCCCATAGTTTCGATCTTCCTGGTCGAACACCATGCTGCAAATTTGCGGCACAGTCCGCACGCGGTAGGGGTCCTGATTGGAGCTTGTCCAATGGCGACATGTTGATGAGCTGTGCAAACCAGGGAGGGGGTGTCATGTAGGTGGGCTACATTGGCTGCAGAGCATGCAGAACGCGTCTAACACTAAAACTGTCCCTGGAGCCCTACGGCGAGACTACGCCCGGGACGCTCTGAACGCGCACAACGACCGTACCTGATGCCGGGGACATGAGGAGAGACAGCATGCGCAACACGTAGAGCACGAAGAAGGCGGGGTCAGAACGTTTTTTCCGAGCAATAGTCCATGACAGTCATTGGCGACGAATATATATATATATATATATATATATATATGTATATATATATATATATATATATATATATATATATATATATTGTCTGACGGTCAAAACTTGGGTACCCCTCCTCGGCCGCAAAGGCCAGAGGGACTCTCGGGATCCTTCCGTCCACCACCCAAAAGCCCAAAGCCAAAGCCACAGTAATGTACAAAAACGGACCGGTGGTCAAACGTCACAACCATCATTCGTCCCCACGGCGGATCCACCTGTCCTTGCGCTCAGGGGGTGGCAAAAACCACTGTACAATAACGAACAATATATCAGGCAGCATCAGCGACGCCACCAGTGTGGCGTCTGCTGCGACGCTGCTGCTGGTGCGGTGTGGGTGTGCGGTGGCGGTGTGTGAAAAAAAAGGGGCTGGGACATCTGCCGTCCACGAGCGTCATCGGGGTCTAGCCACCCCGACCCATTCCCCCACCCCTCCCCTCCCCCCCCACCCCTCCCCCCTTTCCCCTTCCCCCTCTGCCTCCGAGAACTGGGTGAACATGTCCACGTCGCTGGTATCCCATGCGTCGGGGTGGTCCTCAGGAGCTTTGCGGAACACGCAGGACATGCAAGACATGCAGGCGGTCACCAGGGACATGCGGGGGGACAGCGCGCAGAGCATGCAAAACGTTTGGAACACGAAGCGATGGCGCCAGGGACACAACGAGAGACAACATGGGGAACAAATACAACGCGCACCACGCACCTGTGACCTGGTTCGCCAATATCCATATTTGGTTCTTCCACCTCCTCCTGCTTGATCGGCAGGTCGTCCATCGCGGTGGCTTCCTCGGGGTACACGGGGGCTTCATCTTGCGGCGAACTCAGCGACTCGCCCTTTTTTTACCCCTGCTGGGCCATTTCTTTTGCAGGCATTGTTGTTGTCATTTATTATTGGATTGCCTGCACTGGCGGCGCCTCCGTTGTTGGTCGGCACCACTGGTGGTGCATCATTCTTGACGCTTCGCATACAATCACAGTGACTGGGTCAGCACACTCGGTAACAAAAAGCAAACTAGACTTTTGCATGTGTTTGCCTGTCGTCCTCCTTGCTTCATTTTTTGGGTTGCATTTTACGGCATGGTTTGAAATGCAGCAGCGGATGATTTGGAAGAATTGGATTTTTCTTTGGATGGACACTGCAGTGCCCAAATTTAAAGGGGATACATGACTTTTGACTGGCACATGTTGTACCCCCTACACACAGTCATTTTTGATAATTCACAGGTTTTTGGGGGTGTTCTCTGCAAAGCACAATTGTGCAATTTTTGAAAGTGGTTTTTCAGCCCCCGTTTTGGGGTGGTACCCATTTGGGAACTGTGGCAATTTTGCTACGTGCGTATAGAGCCGCCTAAGAATCGGGCTAACCGGGCTAATCGGGCTAACCCACCACCAAGTGACCCGGCGCCGGCCCGCCAAGTGACCTTCCAAGTGACCTATGGGGTGCGGTGGGGGGCTAACCGGGCTAACCGGGGGGTGGGGGGGGGGAACCTGGCGCTCGGTGAGTCGGGTCCAGCATCGGGACCCTGTGATTGGCCACGGCTGGCCATGGTAGCCGGGGCAACCCTCTTTGAGGAGTGGCGGAGCATTCATATATATCGTTCTAGCGTCGTTCTAGCGAACTGTTCTAGCGGCGTTCTAGCGGCGTTCTAGAACGCTCGCTAGAACGTCGCTAGAACGCCGCCAGAACGAAAATTTTTTGGCCTCCAAAATCATGTGAAAACGGTAAAACCGTTTAAAAAAAAGTATGGGCCCCCGAGTATGGATAGGGGGGTCCAAGGTGGACACCTCACCCCCCCCCCCTGCGGGGGGGCGGTATCTACCTCTTATTTTCGTTCTAGCCTCTCTAGCCTGTTCTAGGCTAGAACGAGATGGGGTATTCTCGCGTGTACCAAGGGAAAGATGTGATGGACATGGATCTGGACGAGTTTATCCAGAAGTACAATCGAACCGTGCGGGCAGCTGGACTCTTGAGGTACATGCTCGAGGCCGACCACGGGTTGACACACGAGCCGGAGCAGAAGACGTGGACTCTGGTGCGGTAGTCAGAGTACCAAGAATTTCAAGCACGGAAGCGCCACAAGGTGTGGTGCTGTTTGCGCAATGCACGTGATACACGCTGTCTCTTGGGCTGTCCCTGGCGGCCTCCTTGTTTGTTTTGCGCGCTCCGGACGTTCCGCGTGCTGTCTCTAGATTTGGCTGTGGTGACAATAACTATGTTCGCCGCGCTTAATATGCGTTCCATGTCACAGGCCATGCCCCCGCAGCTGCCGCCGCCGCAATATCCTCCGCAGTACCCGGTGCCGTACCAACCTAGCGGTTGCTGGTGCTGTTCTTGGGGCGGCGGTGGTGGTGGGCGCAGCTGCTGTTGCTGGGGCGGCGGCGGTGGTGGTTGCTGCTGGTGGTAGTATTGCGGCGGTGGTGGCGGGATGTGATCCGGCTCCCACTCCGCCTTCATACCCGGATCTTCCCACTCCTCTTCCTGGTACTGCGGCTGCTGCCCGTATAGCTGGCCGTACCAGTGCCCATGCTGCCCGTAATGTTGCCCGTACTGGGGCACTGCAGCGCCCAAAATTACCAAAACATGAAAAAGGGCACCAGTCTCACACCTGCATAGAACACGACGCGCGACAGTGTGCAAATCGAGGCGAAAAAACTACTGACATGGTCACAGGCAGTGCCAACCGCACAACGCAGTCTACTTCTTCTTTGGTGGAGCCTTCTTACCCTTGGCCTCACCTACTTTGGCGTGAAACACATTGAGGGGGGTACTGTCCTTGGCCTTTTTGGCCGGCCTTTTGGGGGGATCATCAAACTCATCCCCACTGTCGTCGGAGGACGGCTTCTTCTTGCTGGGGGTGCTCCTCTTCTTCCTGTCACCACCTCCAACCAACACAATCTCGTCATCCTCCTCTTCCTCCATATTGTCCCCCCCCTCCTCATCTTCCCCTTCCCCAGGCCGCTGCACTACAACTGGCATACAGTCCCTAATCCTTGGCATCCAAGCGTCCCAGTTAACCAAGTAGACACAGTCCATCTCCTGCACACACGCCGCTAGCTGTTCACAGAACTCGTTAAACAAACCCTGGCGCCCAGTGAAGCAAGCTGCCAGACAGGGGGACTCAGGAAGGCACGACAGGAGCTGTGCTGGCAATACAGCCGATGCTGTCAAAAGCAGGAGCCAGACTTCATCCTCGGACTGTCTGTCGCGTCGGGGAACAATACCAAGCACACGCAGGAGCCAACCAGCCCCTGCCAGACCAATGGTGCTGCCGTATGCACCCTGATCGCAAATGAAAATATTCGGGACCTTCACCCTAAACTTGTCGGGGACACAAAAGCAAATAGTCCTCTCCTCGAACCGATAGGTCGGGTGACCGACTGCCTGATCAAAAAAAGAGGTCATAATATACTGCCAGCCTCCACACTCCTCAGAGTCGCGCAATTGATTAACCAGGAACTTAACGTCGGCCGCCATTCCACCAATAGCCACAGGTACCAACTTCGCAGCAACCTTCAGCACCAGCGGATGGATATCGTCCATTTGTTCCTTTGTACACTCAATGAAGACCTGTTGTCAAAAGCACATTTCATTACAGATGGGCACTGCAGTGCCTAAAGTGACCAGCAATGCGAAATCGATCCCATTCTTATGCCTAATGGTTGCATACCGCTTTGTACTCCCTCAATGCAATCGTATACGGGATGGCCTTGCCAGGAACCAACCCAATTGCCTCTGCCCGAGCTCCGGTTGCTTCAGTCCCATCTTGCGGCTTGTTGAGCCGGATAGTTGTTGATTTCTCCCCATCAGTTGTTGTCACTGCAGTTTCCTTGACAGGCCTCGCCAGCGCAATCCTCAGGTCAGCCCATTCCTCATCCTGCCACAGCGGTGGTTTGTGGATGGTGTCCCAGCTTGGTAAGGGATTTTCGGCACTCCAGGTCCATTTCCCCAGTGACAATTTGGCGGCCCTCGGCGACTTTGCAAGCAGTTTGCGGACTCTTTGCATTTCATGCACGTTCACTGTTAGAACAGGAGACCACTGGTACCACTGGGATCGAAACAGCCTGGCGTCATGGGTCTGGGGGGGGGGGGGGGGTCAACAGCGATCGCGCCAGACCCTGCCGCCCCATAAACATACGTCGAGAAGGATGGATGAGCGTGTTGTCCGGGTGAAGGTACAGCATCTCCCACAGGCGGTCCCGCTTCAACAGTCTGGCCTTGGCATGTAGTCCTGCGATCTTGGCCCCATCTCCAGCCATGTACAGCAATATTTCATCCATCTGGTCACCATGCAGTCCCGTCAACGGCCGCAGAGTGTAGGGATTGAGCACTGCAATGCAAAAATTAGGCTCGCATCGAATTTGGGCACTGCAGTTCCCATTAACACCAAAAGACGACGAAAACAGGTGCTCGGAGGACATAATACCTTCACCGGCAGTCTTCTCAAAGGTGTCAATAAACTCAGCCACGCGGCCACCAGATATTTGCAGTAATGAAACCAGCGGTCTCCAATTTTTGCAGATTGAGTCCTAGCAGGGATACAGTGTTGGACAAGCCACAGGTACGCAAAGGACTGACAACGGTGGTCTCATCGTGCATCTCTCATACCACAGATGTTTTCTCGCCCAGCCGGCCACACTTCCGCAGAGCCACCAGCAGCATCTCTTTCGCTTTGCCCTTCTGCACTTCAGTCCAAATTCGAGCGGCCACTTGTCCCATACTCAGCTTGCTCACTGAGTGTTGTACCGCATTGTGATCGCCTCCAATAATCTCTCTGATGTCAACAGGACAGTCGTGTCTGATCTCCTCGCAGTAGACGTGTTGTAACCAGTCTGGCAGTGCCCGTGACTTCTCACAGTATTCTCGGTGAAGTCTTTGGAGTGCTGTCAGGATATGAGCCCCGCCCAAGTAGTAGGGAATTTCAGCTGATAGAAAAAGGGACCACAGGGAGATGGGAGATGGGAGATATCAGCGAGATGGGCACTGCAGTGCCCAAACGACCAGACTGTGTCAAAATTACGACGCGTGTGTGACAGGATGGTAGTGTACCTTCGTTTCGCCATATGAGAATGTTTGAGATAGGCCGGCACGTGGATTTGTCCTCAGGCTTGCGATCCGCGATAGTACTCAGTCCTCGTCCCTCTCTGTGGTCTGCCCACGCGTGAGGTCGGTGTCAAACTTTATCTTGGTCAGTTGTATCTTGACCAGCTCCTTTTTGATCAACGTTGTCCCGAATGTTTCCGTTGCCCGGTCTGTCCCCGTCCGCTTCACTGGAGCCTGCCTTGACTGCGCCCGTGTCTTCTCTGCTGTGTGAACGGCTTGCGACGCGGTCTGCTGCTCATCCCCTTCCGGAAGTTCGGTATCCGAAGGCATAGCTTAGCAAAGGGGCTAACAAAGGGTCACACGACACACTACAAAAGGCCACAAGGCTGCAAATTGTTTATTTACAGGCTTCTAATGTTGATGACTACTGGCAGCGCTCGACGGTTGAACACAGATGGCAGAAATAGCATCACAGTCGGATGCACCTGGTAAAAATCGAGGGTCAAACTCATTCAGCTCCGAAAGGACAGCCACGGGGGCGTCGGAATCATCACTGTGAACAGACACTGCTTCTGGAGGGGGGGGGTCCGGGTCCCATCCATCATCACCCACAAAATCAGCAGCCCTCAGGTCTGGATCTCCGGCTGCCCCACCAGCACGGGGGGGGGGGTCCTCATCACCGTCACTGTCGCCATCAGCATTGGGGGGGGCGGGAATCCGGGCGGGGTCACTTTGCGCAAAAGCGCGTGCTGGCCGGCGTCGCTTGTACCGGTCTGGTGTATTACATGCGCGTAACATGTCCTGTGCCTGTGCTACTGTTGTGTCCATATCACCTGGAGGACGCTGTGGCACGTGTCTACCCAGCTCTGTCATCACATCAGCATCAACTTTAACAGGTTTAACAAGTGTCTGCAATGTCTTGGCACATAGATCTCCGTAATGCTCTGCAGTGAGCACCGTATCTAGTGCGCAAGGAAAATCCATCTTGGCAGGATCCCACCTGTCTTGCACATTACTCGACTTCTGACTGGACCAGACCAGGGGGGGTATAACACCAACATCGAATCGCGCCATCAATCTGGTGAAACGACGATCAACCAGTTGTGGCAGTCCCTTGGGAACATTAACGTACTGCAGGTCCTTTGGGGTCTGGTCTGCAACGGGAGTGAGTATAAACAGGTCATGCACCTGTTGCAACGTACAGTTCCCAGGGTGTTGTGCCATTAGGTGCACAGCATGGCTTAACAGGGCCTCACACGGTTCCTCACTGTGTGCCACCCCAGGTAAGCGGGCAAACCACTGGGACCACAACAGCCTAGCAACAACAATGGTGCGCACATATTCAACCTTGTCCTCATAACCTAGGGTGAGCCTCAGAAGGACGTGTAGACAACAGCTCAACAATGGCCCTGCAGCGTGCTGCTCTCCCTGTGCAGACCAATGACAATCCCTCACTTGCGACCCAATAATAAACAAGGCTGGAATGTAACCATACAGCAGTGTTACCAACCCTTGCACCTGTGTAAGAAGTGTGCTGTGATTAGCGTTACCAGGTCGGTGCAAACCCCTTAGAGTCTGTAACTTCTGTTCCAAAGGTTGGCGCCACTTATGGGCCAAGTGCAAGAGCACCAGAATCATACGCTCCATATAGATGAGTTTCGGAAAGTTGGGCACTGCAGTGCCCAAATTGAGTGAACCATAGGAAAAATAGGTAAATAAAGGGAAGAATCTTCTGTAGCACAGGGTTACACAATATTTATATGGGTGCCATGTGCCGTACACTACCGGGGTACGTGTAATGAACAGGGGCATGTTGTACCGAGCATAGCTGATGCTGTAAACAAGCTTAAGGACACGGTAGTGAATATTTTCGTCGACCAACAATGGAAGACGGTGCTGTGTGTGCTGCTGCAACTCCTGGAGCCCGTGAATAATAGAGACAAGGTCGGGGGTAGCGGACACGGTTAGGTCTGTGAGAAAAAAGGGGGTCCAAGCTGGGCTGGTAACATTATCCCGTCGTATGTCCAAGGGACAACGAACATGTTGAAGGCGGATGGGGTCGTCCATCAACCCTTGCAAGCCATCAATGCAGTTTTTATGGCTCTGCACCAACAAGGCTGCAGTGTACCCAATCCTCTGCCTCAAGACCGAGAGACTAGGAAAAGACGGCATAATGTCGACAGGTCGTTTCAAGAGTATGATGGCACCAGCTGTACAATTCAGGGACCGGTTCTCATTACCAGGCACAGGCCGGAAGTTACGTCTATAAAAATTATCAAACCATAGAACAGCGGGTTTACCTTCCAAGGTCTGCCAAAGACCGGTGCACGCAGTTGCTCCTTGAACTGCAAAGGAGGGTACATTGTAAGAACATTGACCCATGTGAGCCAAACACCTACGTTGCACACGACTCTTGGGTTGAACACCTACAGCCCTCTTGGCACGTGGACGACACCTCTTGTGTAGAACAGACCATATATTAAAAATCTCTTGCTCAGCAACACGGAACCATTGGTCCAGCAGACAATTAACGGTCCCTTTGTTGGATGTATTCACCAACAGACCGCCTACTTCTCCATTCCAACCGGAGATCTAACACCCATGTACAAAACGCATCGGCACCCTTATCCACACCCACAGCCTCAGATAGATCCTCCTTTGAAGCATATACCTTCGAACTAAGGAACTGCCGGAAGGGAGCCGCATCCATGGACAAAAGTCCTGTTCGCAGGCAGCAAAGGTAAGGGGACAAAGAAAACAGAGGCACCATCACAAAACAAACCTGATGCGGCATAGACCAAAAGCAGCTAGCGAAGATCCAAACAATGTATCCCCCAATGGACGTGGGACGTTCCAAAGCCTGGGTACACTCCAAGGTGGCAGTCAGACAACCGGCAATATATTTCCAATCAGTAGAGGATGAGTACCAACGTCCGATGATTCATACGTCCTTTGTCAGGTGCTACGCAATGGGAACCAATAGGAGTGAAGTACGGAGTTTTCAATTTTTTGGACACTGTAGTGCCCAAAAGTACTGGAAGTCCATTTTCAAGTGCACATTTGGACAGGAATGGAATTGATTGGGCAAGGTACATTGTACGTGGCCTTCCGAGTATAACACCGCGGTGCGATGACCCATGGATAACGGGTATGCCAAGATTTGATGCATGTTGCTGCGGTATGACATCACCTGTGGAGATGACTACAGAGGTGTACTGGAGAACCCACTGAAAAAAGCCATTTCAAATTTTTGGGCACTGCAGTGCCCAAAAATTTTAAATGATACAATTTTCAGCCCGGAATAGGGGGTGTATACGTACACCTCTGGAAGCAACAAAAGGCAAGGTTGTTGTATCCCACGATGAAAATCCACGTGGGGTTGGCCGGAAAAATTATATGCTTTTTTTAGGTGCAAAAAACGAATGTTGAAATCGCCATGAATCGTGCCTTTTAGCAACGAAGTCTACGTGCGTATAGAGCCGCCTAAACGATTAGCCCCCCTGCCCCCCCAGGCCCCCATTCGCGAGTCGCGACACGCAGGTTACCCCTCTTGCGTGGTGGGGGGTTGCCGCGGCTCATCCTTGCTCCGGGCACCCCCTTTCTCACCCCCACCCCCCGTGTCCCCTTCCTTCTCACCCCCCTTGTCACCCCCCGCCTCACCCCCTTTGTCACCCCCCTCCCCCTTGTCACCACCCTCGTCCCCCTCGTCATCGCCGTCATCCCCGTTGTCCCCGGCCTCCAAGGCCTCCCGGAGTTGGGCCTCCGCCTCCTCCCGGGTGAGAAAGAGGAGGTCCCCCGCCACCCGGAAGGTGCCCCCCTCTTTCTCCTGCTTCCTCTTCTTCCCCTTCTTCCCCTTCGTCCCCCCCTCCGCCTCCCCATTGGACCCCTGCGACACCACCCACCACTCCCCCGGGTCCAACTCCTCATCCCAATCCCCCAACACCGTCACTTGGCTAACGGTTCCCCCATTGCCCCTCTCTGCCCAAGGGACATACCGGGCGTCCCCCACAGCCGGCATAACCCCATAGGGGTCCCGGCCCCTTTCTTGCATGGGGGGGGGCTGGGGTTTGGGGGGGGGGGGTGGCTTTGCCCTTGCCCTTGGCCTGCGGCTTGGCCTTGGGCTTGGGTTTGGGGGGGGCGCCTCTTCTTCGTCGCTACTCTCGAAGTGGCGGGGTTTTTTCTTGGGGGCCTTGGGGGGGGGTTGGGGGCCTGGGGGGGGGGGGTGTCTTCCCCCCGCTGCTGGTGCTGCTGCTGCTGCTGCTGCTGCTGCTGCTGCTGCTGCTGCTGCTGCTGTCATCCCCCCCCCCCCCGGTCCTGCAACCTGGCCCAGCCCTTGCGCTGCGGGTCCATGCCCCCCGCACTCCTGCCCGATTGCCACCTACCCAAACCCTCCAACACCGAGAGGGCCAAATTGGGGTTCGTCCCGGACATCCGGCTCAATTCGAAGGCCCCCACGAGGCGCGTCCGCCCTCCACCATCGCGTCACTCCACGCGCACCCCGCGGGAGTCGCCTCCACACGTCTGCACGCTGACAACGTGAAGAGACAAACAAAATGCAGGAGCGTCCTAGCGGCGTTCTAGGCAATTGTTCTAGCGGCGTTCTAGCGACGTTCTAGCGGCGGCAGTACGGCGGTGGCTAGATCAGCGCTAGAACGGTTCGCTAGATCAACGCTACAACGCAATCGACATACCGTGCCTTGGCGGCCCAGGGCGGGGGAGATGGCCCCCAGTGCCTTGGCGAAGGCGTCCGCGGGGTTGCAGGGGTGCGGCTGCGGGGGGCCGCTAGTGGGGGCTGCGGCGGGCTTGGGCTTGGGCTTGGGCCGGGTGGCGATGCCGTGCACCACCCCGGCATACACCCCCCGCTTCGCCGCCTCGGGGTTGGAACCCCCGAAGTCCATCAGCGCCGACCAGGTCGGCGTCCAGTTCCATGCCTTCCCCACCCACTCAACCCCCCCCAAGCCCAGCCCCTGCCAGCAGTGGGCGACGAATCGCCAGTGGGTGGCCCCCTCCTTTTTCCGCTCGGGGGTGAAGATGTTGGTTTGCGCCAACTCAAACATCTTCACCCCCCTTTCGGGGGGGGGGGGGGCACCTCCCCCCGTCGCTTATTCCCCTGCCCCGGCAACTCACGTTGCCACCCCCACGACCCCCCGACCAACCCCAGGCGCAGGGGCTTGTCCAGGTGGACAACCCCCCCCCGTCCACCCATACCCACTGCGCCGCCCCAAGCAGCCGGTGGTGCACCCGCACCAACAAAAACCGGACAGTTCATACCGGACTCTCCGGGGCGACGAGGAGGGGGGTGTCCAGGTTTGGGGGGTGGGGGCCAGCCACCACTGCCGGGTCCCATGGCAAGTCCTGGAGGGCCCCTGCAGCCATCGACCCCATCAACCCCCTGAGCCAGTCGCTCGCCCCCCCCCCCCCCCCCCGCCGGCGCCGCCTCCACCACTTTGGTCTCCTCCTCCTCATCCTTCACGCTCACCTCCTCCTCCATCTCGCCATGCAGGTCAACCTCCACCACCTCGTCCACCTCCTCGTCCTTCACCCTCGCCACCACCGCCGCCAACTGCCTCTCGCACTGCCTCACCGCCCGATCGAACCCCTCCACCGCCGCCCCCTTCTCGGCCACCTTCGCCTTCGCTTTGCGAAGGTTGGCCTCCGCCCACTCCACCCTTTCCTCCTCCGCTCCCTCCTCCACGAGGCTGCGCAATTTTACCTCCGAGGCCGAGACTTTCGTCTCAGCCCTTGTCTTGGCCGCCCTGGAGGCGGTGCGGGAATCCAAGAACCCTTTGAGCTCTCCCCGCGCCACCTCCACCTCTGCCGGTTCCTCCAACGCCGCCGCCCCCTTCCAGGCTACCAATGGGGGAGGGGGTGGCGACGGTGGATGTTGGGCTTGGGGTTGGGGCTTGGGCTTGGGCTTGGGCTTGGCGAGGTGGGCTTTGGGGTGCGGGGCCTGCTCGGCCTTCGGCTCCTCCGCCGCACGCCTGTCCGCCTCCAGGATTTGCGGAATGAGCGCCCGGGTCGCTGCAATCTGTAGCAAAGGAGTGTTCTAGCGGCGTTCTAGGCAACTGTTCTAGCGGTGTTCTAGCGAGAGTCTAGCGGCCGATCGTGCTGCCTAGATCAAGACTAGAACGATTCCCTAGATCACCGCTAGAACGCACAACACGAAATATACCTGCCTCACCAGCTCGTCCAACTGCTCCCGCGTAGCCATCTTGGATTGAAATATTCTGGTTACGGGAAGCCTGCATGTGACCTTGGCCCCTCCTTACCTCCATGGCATCCCTGCCCGAGCATGGCACTTGCGACCGTGGCCCCCCATGCACAACCCAGGACACGTCAAAGTACGCAAACAACCATGTCATGCACTGCGCTTGCACATTGGCCTCCCTGTGGATGGCCGACAATTGACGACCCGACACCTCCACCCGACAGCCCCCCCCCCCCCCCTGGTTGCTGTGCTCGTTGTGACCATGTTTCAGAAAGCGGTTAATGCTTTCCGAAATGTCACCGGAGAACATAGCCAGGCCAAACGGCTTAATGTTGTGCAACATGGTACCTACATCCTGATCAAGGCTTAGTAGATACCATGATGCTGTTCCAGCAGTGCAGTGTCGCCGGAAATCGCGCGCAACAGCAGCACAATTCAAAGGGTTAGGGCCCTGTTATGTACAATAGAGGGCCTGCAACAGGTCGCACATGTTCGCGATGGCCTCGTACTTGGCCGTGCTTGGCCTCATGCCGAGGCACTTAGCAATATCCGGCCATGCGTCAAAAAAATTGGCCGTCTCCTCCCCATCCGGGGATGCTGACCCATAAACGCTCCAACCTGCACCCCTCTCCGACAGGAGAACTTGCAGGTCTCGACGGAGCGCACGGGTGACCAACCTAGCCTCCCGATTGACAAACCCCCCCAACAAGCGGCCCATGGCCCTTGTCAAGTGAAAAATGCACAAGACGACCCAGGCACGTGGCAATTTCAAAATGGGCTGCGTACTGCAGCCGGCGGCTTGCAAGGATGGCGTCCCAAGGAGGAAGGCCGTGTAGTTGGCCTCATCACCCGCAATGGTCCGCGGGTTAGCACTACCCTCCCAAGTCTTCGTTGGGGCATTCTATATGCCCTCATTGAACATGGAGTCCACTTGGGGGCATGTGGACACCCCGATCACCCGTCGCGTCCACGGTTGATCCCCCCCGAGGATCGTCTTTGCCTCCTCCTTGGAGGCCCCCCATTGGACCAGCCCCGTGTCGATGATCTCTTGAATCACCTAAACACGAGACATGGGGGGTGGTTAATTTCGTTCTAGTCTAGCCCAATCTAGCGTCTAGCGAGCGGTGTTTGAGGCCGACTAGATCAAAACTAGAACGAGTGAAAGGCACTAGGTGAGAGGACTACCTCCCAATTGCTCTTCCACAACGTCCCAAGGGTCTCCATGGCCTTGTCATCGCAATTGGCCATGCTCAATCCCCAAAGGCCCGCTGGGGAGCGGGCCAAGCGCTCGAAGTTGGCCAATGAGATGGTGAGTTGGGTCCAATTACCCCCGGCCACGGGGTAGGCATCTCCCCGGACGATGAACGTCAACGGGAAGGTGCGGTTGATTGACCGCACCAAGCCCGGCCGCGAGAGGATGGATGTGACCCATGAGGCGAAGGGCCATGAGATCCCGGTGGCCTTGGGCAACACCGTGGCAACGGGGTTGTCCAATTGCACCGGGAGGACCAACTCATTCCAACGGGCTTGGAAAGCCCGCTTGGTACAAATTGGCCGGGAGTAGGGGCCACTAGGGACGGTGCGGTGATACTCCAACTTACGGAGCGTGTAGAGCTCCGAGAGGGTCCTCCACGAGGACTTGGGGGCCCTCATGTTGAGCACTAGTTCACACATGGCGGTGGGGGGAAGTAGGGAGGCGGCGTATGCCTCAACGGCGGCCTTGCATGCCTCACCCGTGGTTTGGGTAGAAGTGGCGGAGTTCACATGTTGGACGGCGTTGTTGAATTGCCGCCGTGCTAGGGGGCATGATAGCGCCCACGTGGCCAAGTAATGGCCCACCCGCTCATCCTTGAGGTTTGAGGCCCCACTCAACTCCCGTAGTGCCTTGGACAAGAGGGAAGTATCCTTCCCGGGTGAGGAGGGAGCAAGGGGGGTAGTGGCGGGGCGTTTCATTGCAAAGAAATGTGCAATATCTAAGCGGAAAAGAAGGAAGCATGGAACAATGCACTACGGACAATAGCAAGCAAGCATGCACCCACGCACGCACGGAACAATGAAGAAATTGGGATATGTTGGTAGACATTATATCGTTCTAGGATTGCTCTAATCTAGGCTAGAACGTTCTAGCTAGAGCGTTCTAGGCTAGAACGAGATTGGGGTCTCTAGCGTGTACCAAGGGTTGACGTGGAAGCCTCAGACGTCCAACATCTCCGACCGCGGCCCTCGAGGCCGGCCTCCAGTGCCGAGGACTCCCCGAGCCTCTCGTCCAAAAAGGCTTGCCGGCGGGATACCCCCGGGTTTCGACTTTTGGTCCTCCGCCTCGAATTCCCCGGCCTCCGCGCAACCACTAACGCAATCGCCGACGCGACGGAGAATACTCTTTGCGGCACCCTCTGCCCCGGCGGTTGGGTACAGTGTTTGGAAATGCTCCATCGCCTTCGTGACCAAACTGCAGTTGTTCGTTCCACAGGACAGCACAGCTTGGATCGTCCGCGGCTTAGCGCGGCTCAGCATGGTCGCGGCGAGGCTCAGATCTTGACGCACTGCAGGACACGAAACACGCGCTCAACGACACGAATGTCTCCAGGGACACATGCGGAGACGACGTGCGCAACGAATTAGACGCGCGCAACACGAGCGGCGGTCCCCGGGGACGCAAGGAGAGCCTCCATGCACAGCACTCTGAACGTAGTGCACACGCATAGCTTCAGCCGCAGTTGCCGCCTTCAGGTGGCCGCAACAGTTCTTGTAATAGTGGACGAAAGTCCCTAGCGAGTAGCCGTACTCGTTATTGAAGAAGCTCTTCAGGATGTCGATGGATCAAACATGGTGCGCCGATCTGGTGAGGTTCTCTTGCCTTGTCTGCCCAGTGGGGAGCTTGCTTGGCGGGCGGCCATGGGTCTCCACCAGGAAATGGGGCCTCGCCTTCTCCTTCCCCTTCTCCGGCGCCTCCGTCTTTGCCACCTTCAAGACCCCCTTCTGCAGCACCGGGCTCTTCTCGGCGCTCTCGTCGCTCGCACTGCTGCTGCTTGAGCTGCCGCTGCTGCTACCCGTGCTGCTCTTGCTGCTGCCACTCTTGCAGCAGCTGCTGCTTGCACTTCCAAATGGTTCCTCCGGCACTTCCAGGTGTGTCGAGCGTGGGGCGCGCCGGGGCTGCGCAGCCATCCGCGATGGCTCCGCCTTGATCTGCTGCACCTCGTCCGGAGCATCGTCGTCGTCTTTTGCCACGATCCTCCTCGCCTTCCCCTTTGGGTCCTTCTTCTTCAGCTTTGCTTCTTCTTTCCGCTCCTCCCGCTTCTCTTCCTTCCTTCCTTCCGGCTTGCTCTTCCTCTTGTCTTCGGCCCTATGCTTCTTCTTCTCCTTTTTCTCCTTCTTGTGCTTTTTGTCCCCCTGCAGGACACAAAGAACGCATAAAACACGATGAATGTCGCCAGGGACGGTACGAGGGACAACGCGCGCGACGCGCAAAACACATAGGACGGTTCAGGCAAGAGAGATACAAAGACAACACCCCGGACGTCCGGAACATGCAGAACATGTACCCTTTCGGGTTCATCGGGGACAAAAGGCCCCGAATGATCCAGCACGGATCTTGTCGACACTGATGTACACGGTGCCGTGCAAAGAAGCACGGGGGGTAGGGAGGAGGTGCAGTAAATCATCGTAATCAAACACTCCGAGCCGGTAAATAACCGAAATATACCTGTGCTCTAGAGCCCTAAATCCTGCGGCCCTTCTCCTTTGTTGTACGGACCATGTACGTGCAGGACTGCGTCAGCGTCAGGACCCAATGATTGCTCTTCGTCTTTTTATCATACTCTTCTTCCATGCCGGAGACCCACCCGGCACGGTACCCGGCTGCAAAGAAGGGGTGAAGTTACCAGCGGCACACGAAGAGGCAACACGTGAAACTCGAGCAACTCGAACTTTGCACACATACATGTTTGCTGCTTCACTTGAAAAACCACCGCCGGATTCTGGTCCTTCGTGACGTCGAGTACGACATGGGGTCGCACTCGGTGAGGTGGGTGTGGGGTAGCTGGTACTGACTGGGGTACAAAGGCAGCATGGCACATAGTGCTGAGCAACGAAACAAAAATCCTGCACAGGTGTTGGGGAACACTGAGAACGTGCTGAACAGGCAATTCGGCCCTGGGGACAAGAGCAGAGCCACCACGAACCACCCGCAGAGCAATCCCTCTCAGGGCGTAACTGACGCGACTTGGGCATGTACACGCAGTTCTCCGAAGGCCCCCTATGGGCCATTGCGGTGTCCCGCTCAGGGCGTACCTGACGCGACTTGGACATGTACACGCAGTTTTCCGTGACACATGCATTGCAAGGCGTGCACAAGTGCTGCAAAACACGTAAAACATACTTCACAAAGTAATTGGCGCCGGGGACAGCTGTGGAGCCAGACGTGAGAAGCGCGCGGCACGCGCGAGACACGCGCGAAGTTGTTACCTACTTGTATGGGGTCATGCAGGACATGCAGGACACGTATGACAGTGGAGCCACGGTCACCAAAGTGGCTCTACACCCAAAAATGATGAAATTACAAAAAAAGGACAATTCCAGTGCGTTCCTCGCCCTCAAAACCCCTAGAGTCTACCAAACCTCAACGGATACATGCACGACAAATTCGGCACCCGAGAGCCATAGACAAAGGAATATTCCTTTGTCTACAGAAGCGCCATTTTTGGGCCTCCACTCACCATACCTGCTAGTATGTGATCCCCGTAAGCTAGGAGAACGCGGAGAACGCGGAGAACGCGGAAAACGCTTCCAGAAGCACGGGCGGAAGCAATAACCAGGAACGCGCAGAACGCGGATAACGCGTAAAAGGCAGCACACCTATGTTGGTGGGGCCGCGTCCTCACAGTTGGGTATCCAGCCTACGCGGTTGGTCCCCCCGAAGTTTCGCACTGGTCCCCATGCGTGGGGATGGCAGAGGCTTGGCGGCCATGACCTTCTCGATCCCACCACGGCCGCCTCCGCCACCCCGTCTACTGCACGCTGAAGGGGGAGTTCTCCAACGTGTCGTCCTCTACGCTCCCTCTAGCGTCCCCCGCTTCCTCCTCTTCTTCCTCCTCATCGCTATCCGCCTCCTCCCCGTCCTCGCCGTCCGCTTCCGGGTCGTCCTCCCCGGCGTCCCCCTCATGAGTCTCCTTGCTAAGGGGCGGATGGCTTTCCTCGGCGTCCTCCGTGCCCGTTGTAGTGATCCCGTGCGCGGATGCAAAGCACCGCACATGCAACGGGGTGTCCGGGCATCCGCTACACACACATTGTGTGCGACCTTTGCCGCAATGTGCACAAGCGCGCCGTCGGGCGCCGCCAACGGGGACGTGGATGTTGCGTCGCGGTTGCGCATCGGTACAGTACCCGCGGCAAAGGAGGGCTCACTGCCACTCCCACATGCTATCCGTGCCACGGCACCTTTCTAGGGCGCGGCAGGTTGCAAACGCGTTGGCCGCGGCGTATCGCAGCAAGAAGCCTCGCACGGCTTGCGACTAGGACATTTGCCTTGCCAAGAGGCGCATCTGCAACGCCATCTGGTTGGCAGAGTCCACCCACCGTGCCACTTGGTGGTACACAGCAACGAGGGGATAGATTTTCCGGCCCGTGTGGTGCAGGGGCCCCCGCGCAGCGTACCACACGTTGGACGAGATGGGCACCAATTTAGGAGGCTTGCCTCCAGTTTTCGGCTGCTTGTACACCTGCAGGGCGTACTTGTGGCTGTCAACCGTGGCCACAGCCGTCTGCCCGGCCTGGATGGTGTCTCCGGCTTGCTGGACACCGGCCGTGTCCTTTCGCACCAGGGTGATGAAGGGGCGGCCCTTAGGCGCAAGCCGTTGTGCGGTGGCGTGTGACCCAAAGAACGAGTCCCCTACAAGGACCGTGTAAGCCGGCAGCTGTTTGGACCACATGGCCATCGGATGTCGGGCGTTGAGGTTGCCGGCACCACAACCGTGTCGGCGGAGGACACCGCGGCGGCCAGTGTACAGGTACACGTGCACAATGTTCCCGTACCACCATCAACCAAGCAATAGAGCTTGATGCCGGTGTTGTGCGGTTTCCGCGCACAATGTACATCCTGAGGGGGCCTGCCCTAAGGCCCGTATGCGGCACTAGGGTTTCATCCCCCGTGGCCGCGCCACCCATGGTCCATGCAACAGCCCAATGGGCACTAACCGCCTCAATAAGGTCCACCACATCCGGGCGACAATCTTTGTGTAGATCATAGTATTGCCCCCGGGATAGCAACCGTGGTAGATAGGCATTGTACACCAATCCATCACGGTCCCAGACACCATCCACCTGCATGGGGCGCACCATGCCCAGCAATAGCACGAAGGTGTTGTACCGTGGTACCAAGGGGATGAGGTCCTCCCTTTTCCGAGCTCGGAGGACGGCCTCTTGGGCATCCACAATGGGCTTCATCATGTAGTCCCATATACCATCTGTGTCTAGTTCATTGAGTTTGGGCGTTACTGCACAATGTGAACGGCAAACAGAACGCGCATAACGTCGATAACGAGGTTAACGATTCCGGAAGCATGGCGGAAGCAAAGCGACAATGACACGGATCGCGCGCATAACGCGGCGGACGCTCCTAGAAGCATGGTCGGAGGCACAAGAACGCAACGCGCGGAACGTGAACGTCGACAGAACACGAACTCACACCTACCTCCAGCATAACGTTCTCGTCGGCGGATTCCTCCTCGGCCTCTTCAACCTTCACGGGGATCGGCGACCACCTCTGCTCCACCGGGGTGATGCTCCGGTCCCTGTCGGCGCAGGGCCCTGTAGAGGGGACGCCAAAAGCGTGCAGGACAGTGCAACTGCTCCCAGAGGCGTGACCGGAAGCACAAGAACGGAACGCGGATGACGTTGAAAACGCGGTCGACGCCTCTGGAAACATGATCGAAATCACAGTGGGGGGACATGCAGAACATGGAACACACAGTGGCCCTACCTGGTTCGCCTTGCATCGGTTCGGCTTGCATTGGTTCGGCTTGCATTGCTTGCTGCCGCGCCTGTGGTCGCTCGTAGTGCTACCACCAATCCGGCGCTTCCGCTTCTCCCTGCTGCACGTACTCTTCCTTGCCCCGCCACTCCCAAACCTACTCCCACTCCTGCGCCACCTTGACGTACGGCTCCGGCTCCGGCTCCAACATCCGCTCTTGGGGTCGGGGTTGGAGTTGATGGTGGTGTTCGTAGGGGTGGTGCTGGTGGTGGAAGTGATGGTCTTAGGCGGCTCTATACGCACGTAGCAAAATTGCCACAGTTCCCAAATGGGCACCACCCCAAAACGGGGGCTGAAAAACCACTTTCAAAAATTGCACAATTGTGCTTTGCAGGGAACACCCCCAAAAACCTGTGAATTATCAAAAATGACTGTGTGTAGGGGGTACAACATGTGCCAGTCAAAAGTCATGTATCCCCTTCAAATTTGGGCACTGCAGTGTCCATCCAAAGAAAAATCCAATTCTTCCAAATCATCCGCTGCTGCATTTCAAACCACACCGTAAAATGCAACCTAAAAAATGAAGCAAGGGGGACGACGGGCAAACACATGCAAAAATCTGGTTTGCTTTTTGTTACTGCGTCTGCTGACCCAGTCACTGTGATTGTATGCGAAGCGTGACAAACAATGCACCACCAGTGCAGCCAACAAGCAATGGAGGCGCCGCCAGTGCAGCCAATGCAATAATAAATGAGGGCAACAATGCCTGCAAAAGAAATGGCGCAAGAGGGGTAAAAAAAAGGCGAGTGGATGAATTTGGGCACTGCAGCGCCCAAAATTACGAAAACATGAAAAAGGGCACCAGTCTCACACCTATGTGACACAAGACACATGGCACTGTGCAGTCCGCGCCCAAAACAAAGCAGAAGGTTACACCAAGCTTGCGACCCTATTGTGAAATGGGTCATAATGTGTTGTTGTTGTTCTCATAGGCGCTTGTACGATGTATTGAAACGGAACTCTCACATTCATGTACCCGTATGGGCTAAAATTTGACTTTCACTACTTTTGAGCACTGCAGTGCCCAAATTTTTAAAAAGTTGGCAAATTTACCCGCTTCAATTCATTGTGGTGCATAGGTTCCTCGAAGGGCAAGAAAGGCCAACACCTGTGCTTGCGTTGCGTTGGGTGGCATTCATGGTACCAAATATTTTTTGGCTACGGAGAGACAGACAAACCGACACGCAAGCAGACAAACAGACAGATAGACAGAGAGACAGTCCGATGGACACCCCGACAAACGGACGAACAGATAGACACATACACGGACGGACAGACCGACAGGCAAACAAACACACAGACAAATAGACAGACATACATGCAAACAACAGACAGACGGACGGACAACTGGACGGACGGACTGTGGGACAGAGAGACACAAAGACAGAAACATTGAAGACAAACCGTCAAACAAGACAAGACAGATGGACGGACGGACACATGGACAGACGGAGAGACAGGTACAATGGTTGTCCTCCTACTACCACACGGTTGCTCCCTCATGCATCTGCACAACGTTGCGCACAGAATATTGACCTCCTTCGGCCCAGATTATATCATGCAAATGGGTTTTGAGTTCATTTGGGAGCTGCAGTTCCCAAAATATTACAAACCAACATTTTGAGGTCTCTAATGTACTATGTCGGGTGCCTGCCTCAAAGTCTCACCCCCTGTAGCAACCATTATCGGGTCTTGCCATGAGTTGTGCACGATATGTGCAATGTAATCATCCACGTGATCAAATCCCCCCCTCTAAACTACTGCGCCATTCCATGTTGATGAAATACACCCCGTATAGGTGTTGCCTTGATCTTCAAAACTTTGGCACACTTATTCTAGTAGGGGCATTGTTGGTTGATGGAGTTTGGTTGTCCGTGTGTATTGTAATGGTGGATATGATGAACACCCCCACTCTCAAGTGCACCACCGTTGCGCGGTGCTGAGGTACACTCCTGCACAAGTGTTATGCCATTGGTCCAACACTTTCACACGCATTTTTTACTAGGGGCCTTGAAGGTGGATGCGGATTCGGTCGTCTATAGGGTGTCTTCCAACACGGAGTCAATGGTGTTCTCGAGTGTTTCATCACAATTTGTGGTTGTTATTTCTAAAATGGCTGTAGATGGTGCAAGACTCCGCACAGACAACCAAGTTTGTCTCTACCCTCAATGCCCCTGGTAAAAAACGTGTGTGAAAGTGTTGGACCAGTGGCACAACAATTGTATAGAGGTCTGCTTCATCACCGCGCACAGTCGTGCTCTAGAGAGGGGTGGCATTCATCATGTCAACCATTATACTACACACAGACGACCAAATTGCATCGAGCGACAATGCCCCTACTAGAATATTGGTGCCAAAGTGTTGAAGATCTAGCACAACACTTATACGGGGTGTACTTCATCACCGTCGAATGGGGAAGAAGAATAGAGGGGGGTATTTGATCATGTGGACGATTACATTGCACATACCTAGCATGAATTGTGGCGAGATCCGGTATGCTTGCCATAGGGGATCGGACTATGAGGCATGCACTGGACAAGACATTAGAGACCTCAAAATATTGATTTCCTAAATTTTGGGAACTGCAGTGCCCAAATGAACCCAAAGCCCATTTGCATGATCATCTGGGCGGAACGCTGTCAATGTTTTTTGCAAGGTTCTGTACATGCATGATGGAGCAGCATTGTGGTAGCAGGAGGACAGATAGTGTGTCTATCTCTCCGTCCGTCCGCCTGTCCATCCGTTCGTCTGTCTTGTTTCGTATGTCTATTTGTCTTCCGTGTGTCTATCTATGTGTCTCTCTGTCTATCCCTCCGTCCGTCCATTTGTCCGTCCGTTGTCTGTCTGTGTGTCTATTTGTTTGTCTGTTTGTTTGTTTGCCTGACGGTCTGTCCGTCTGTCTATGTGTCCATCTGTCTACCTGTCTGTCCGTCTCTCAGGGTGTCTGTCGGACTGTATGTATGCCTCTCTGTGTCTATCTGTCTGTTTGTCTGCTTGCCTGTCGGTTTGTCTGTCTCTCCGTAGCCAAAAAATATTTGGTACCATGAATGCCACCCAACGCAACGCAAGCACAGGTGTTGGCCTTTCTTGCCCTTCGAGGAACCTATGCACCACAATGAATTGAAGCGGGTAAGTTTGCCAACTTTTTAAAATTTTTGGGCACTGCAGTGCTCAAAAGTAGTGAAAGTCAAATTTTAGCCCATACTGGGTACATGAATGTGAGAGTTGCGTTTCAATACATTGTACAAGCGCCTATGAGAACAACAACAACACGTTACGACCCGATTGACAAGAGGGGGGCAAGCGTGGAGTAACTTTGTGCAATGTGGATTCACCTATAGAGACAACTAGACACACACTTTCAATGACCCCCTTAAAAAGTACAACCAGAAGGTTTGGGCACTGCAGTGCCCAAAAATTTCAAATGCTAAGATTCCAAGCCCTGAAGCGGGGGTGTATATGTGCAGCTCTAAGAGCAACAAAAGGCGAGGTTGTTGTATCCCACGATGAAAATACACGTGGGGTTGGCCGAAAAAATGATATGCTTTTTTTGGGTGCAAAAAACGGATGTTGAAATCGCCATGAATCGTGCCTTTTAGCAACGAAGTCTACGTGCGTATAGAGCCGCCTAAGATGGTGCTGGTGGTGGTGCGGGACCGGGCGCGGGAGATGGGGGTACCCAAACGGGGGTGGCGGACGCAACCCGGTTGTTCTCCGAGCTTGCCCAAAATCCGCTGCCATCTGCAAAGAAAACACACAGAACGACGATTATTACCCCTGGAGGCACATCCGGAAGCAGGACTGCGGGAACGTGGATCAAGCAACGCGCAGAACAATCAGAAGCAGCTCCCGAGGCGCGTTGGGAGGCAAAAAAACGGAACGTACGTAACGTACATAACGCAGCATACCCGTAGCAACGCCAACTCCCTCTTTTTGATCATTGTCCACGCGTCCGTCACCGGCAGCTCCTCCTCGCGGTCTTCGGTGAGGGTATGCGCCATCATCCTGGCCATTGTGACCGTTCTCTTTCATGTCTCTTTGAGGTCGTCGGTACTCATGTCCAGAAAATCTTCGGCGGCCAGGCTCGCAAGGGACGGCAGCGGACGCCTCCGCTCCCGCAGGGGGTGCTACCCCTTCAGCGCTGCCAAGGGGACCCCGTGCAGCTCCGGGCCCCCTGGCTCTGTCCCCGCGAGCGCGTTGGGCGGCGTCTCCGGGGCCTCCACGTAGCCAGCACAAACGGAGATCCCTTTCAGGATCCCCTCCGTGGCCGAGCGGTGCCCCGACGTCCGGTAGACCCGGTCCGAGTGTTGCTGATGTTGCTGCTGGTGGAGGACTAGTCTTTCTCCTCCTCCTCCTCTTCTTCTGTGCCTTGCGGCGTGTCCTCCGCCCAGGCGCAAAACCGGTCCTTCTGCAGCTGAAAAGAACGTACAGAACACGGATAACGCAAGACGTGCATCCAGAACCAGGGGTGGAGGCAGAAAACCGGAACGCGCGGAATGTGGATAACGCGCGAAACGATCCTAGAAGCGCGTTCAGAGGCAATGATGTAGCACGTCACGAACGAGGAAAACACAGCATAGGCCCCCCTGACACTGGAGGCACACTTGAAACGCATTGACATACCCTCCTGTACTTGAATCACTGATCTGCCTTGCTGCGGCAGTCGTAGACCTGGGCAGGGCCCCCTTCTTCGCGGCCTTCGGCACCTTGACGTGGTACAGCTGCACGGTGGTCAAGTAGAAGCTCTTGCCCGCGTCCCAACCATCCGGCAGCTTCTTCTGCCTCTTGGCCCGCTGCTCGGCCCACCCGCACCAGTACCCTGCCGTGGGGGGAAGAATGCAATCAAGGGAAGTGAAGCATGGGCAATGGAAGCAAGAGGCAATGTCGAGTAAGCATGTGACGGACAAAACGAACAGGGACAACGAACGTTGCATGTTGCGGGCACATACATGTTTGCGCTTTCAGTTGGAAAACAACGAAGCTCATCTGGCCGGTGTCCTTCGTCTTCCACTTCTCCAACGACCCATTAGCCTTCAGCCACTGCTTGCAGTTGTTGGGGTACAGTGGGGTGGTCATTTCGTGAGAAGAGGGCCTCAGGGGCAACGGGGAAGACAAATAGCACGCGGCAAACGAAGCAAACGTACCTCCAGAACCACGTGCGGAAGCACCAGAGCGGAAGGCGGAAAACACGGCGGACAGGCGGCACCTGTACAACGCTGAGAACGATGGAAGCAGAGGCAGAGGCAACATGCCAAGTGCTTCTTTCCTTGAAAATGGATGAATCGCCTGAAAACTCATGCGCGAGTGCGTCGGGCCACCTCAAAAACCCCGGGAAGCGTCGTAAAAGCAAGGGTGTTTCTCCCGTCCCTTAGAAGCGCCCAATTCGTCATCTACGTCGTAGACAAAGGACTATGCATGCCCCGCACCCACACACATTTCCCTATACCTGCCACCCCAGCACACACACACACACACACACACACACAGACACACACACACACACACACACATCCATACACAAACACACATATGCCCTCAATGAACGGTGTTGTTTACTTTCATAACCGCACATATCTTGTCAAAAGATGAGCCAGAGATGGCCTAGCACTTGCAATCACCCTCCCAAGTGTTGACGGCCAGTGCTGGGAGCATACTGAGAGGAATATATGAAGCTTGAAATCAAAATTTTGAGAAGCCACGGGTAGGTTGTAAAGCCGGCACTGACTTGATTACTTGCTGCCAAACCTCAGCAACTAGCACACAAGAGCAATGGGGATAGAGGTCCGAAAATATCACGTTGTGCTTTCATATCGGCACACATCTTGTCCAAGGATCTGGTGGAGATGGGGCAGCACTTGCGGTCAACCTGCCATGTGATGGGAGCGTACTGGGAAGCTGTGAAGAGAAAAAGGATACCCTCCCTAACCTTAACCGCATTGCAAGAAGCACGACGCCCTGATAACCCCACACCCAAACACTCAGGGGGTGCAAGTGGGGGTCTCCTTGCCCCCCCCCCTCCCAACCCTAGACGTGGTTGATTGCACTCCTATGGTTTGGACCCCCCCACCCCACCCTGGTGCATCTACTAGCACATACAACCTTTGCCCTTCCCAACAACCGTGTGAGCAATGCAACAATAGTTTGACCCCAATGGACCCCCCCCACTACTGCATGCACTATCACCTATAACTTATGCCGGTCCCAACAAATTTGTGAGCAATGCAACAAAGCATAAGAAATGTAATGTGTAATGTTTTGATTTGATATTTGTGTTCTAGTTTAGAACAAATCTAGGCTAGAATGATTCCTGTGCTAGTCTACGTTCTAGCTAGATGTTGTAGGCTAGAATGCCCTCGCGATGTCATTCTAGGCTAGAACGAAATTGTGCGTGCTAGCGTGTATCTAAACATCTTTAAACCAAATTGTTCAATATCCAATGTGTGCAACAAATAGCAGTGACAAGACAAAATCATGGCCGATTCGTACGAAATTCGTAGGAATTCGCACGGAATTCGTGCGAATTGGTACGAATTTGTACAAAGTTCGTACGAAATTCACAGTCTCGGATTCGTGTGAATCTTGCGTGAACCTCTACGTGAATTTCGGTATGTGAATTTCACATTCCACCGAACACCACCGAATATGTAGAACCAGGTTGCTAGTTAAAACCTCAAATTTGCACACATTGTACCACGGTTTGCGCGAAGATTGCATGAGGAACGCAAACGATGGCACGAGATTATGCGCAAAATACACCAAAAAGTAGCAAAATTCACACTACTGTGAATGTCCCATTCAAACGGCCGCTTCATGCAGGGTACACATGCCTATACTCTGTGGGGATGGATGAGAATTGAAAAATCTTCCTCCACTTCTCAGCAAAAAAAGTAGATTGTGTCAAGCACCAGTGGATCCACCTGGTGGGGGACCAACCTGAGCCTCCCCAAGCTTTCGAAAACTTTGAGGTCCACGCCGGGTGGCGTTCCACTTGGGTTAGAGTGTACATCTCCCTCACGCACCAAAAGTCATACAAACCCTCAATGCATTTCAGCATGACATGCACAACAACCCATAATGGAGGTCCACCAGGGGTCCTCACGGAGGGGACATGCTCTTTGAGGCAATCCACAAATTGCCTTTGGAAGGGGCGGGGGCGGGGAACACCTTGGTGCTCGTAAGATAAAAATCTTTTTCCTCGGCCCTTGAGGCAAAGCGGAGACGTTCCCTCACAGAAATGCCCGAGGTCTCATCCTTGAGGGCTTGTTTGAAGGCCTGCAAAGCTGCAAGAGCTTGGGCTTTACCTTGGGTACCAAGGGGGGGGGCCTGAGGGGTGGTCTCGGTGCGCTTTGCAATGCCATTTAGAATGCGGCATGCTGCATGTTGGTATTCCCCAAGCCGTCTGTCAAGGGTCCAAGATCTCAAAAATGCCCCCCATCTTCAGGTGGACTCCACCCCGGTTTGCTCAAAAATACCACTGGGGTCTTTGCGCAACCAACACTTAGAGCTAGCCCCACCCATTGCTTGCATCCCTTACCCATCCCCAGTCAAAATAAGAATGCAAGTCAAGAATTGGTTTTGAAATAGGAGAATGTCCTCCTCCACAACCTTCACCGTTTGATTGAGGTTTGATTGAGATTGAGATCAAGGCTTGTCAAAAAAGCATGTTCATCCCCCCATCCATGCAAAACCATGAGGCCCATAGCTTCACCTTCGATGCAGACTTTGCCCCCCCCCCCCCCATACATTGACCCATACATCCGCACGGGTAGAGGACGCCTTCCACAAGGAAGTCACATCCACTGAAATGACGACAATGGCAACGCCGCTAGGGGGGGGTTTCCCAATAACTTGGGCCATAGAAATTGCGTCATTCACAATTGACTGAAAGGGCACATGGGCAGCCACCCCATTGCGGCTTGTGGTGGACCTTGCAATAGTTGAGTGGGGAAAGTAGGGCATGATCCGTTGCCGAACGGTCGTTAGGTCCCGTTGGATACTACGGCGAGGCATTCGCAAAAGGGCCCGCTGGGAAAGATGCAAGCTGCATGCCATGCGTAGCATGCTCGGGGCCTCATGCTCCTGAGCTGTAAATGCAAGATGGCCACCAGGTGGGGCAGACAGGGCTGTGCAAGACCCACCACTTAAACAAACTTCTCCCTTGGTGCTGGTACCACACAGGATGTTGGGATCCCCCAAGAGAACTCGAACCAGCCTCTGAGCAGCCTTCAACGGCCGCCGCCGGGCATTGGGACATTGCAACGCGGTGTACCGCCGTAGGTTAGCTGAATTCAAAGCTCTGAGGGCCTCATTAACAGCAGTATCCGTGAACACTAAGAGGTCCTGGGTGCGAAATGAAGGACGGTTTTGACGCACAGGCCCAAAAAACAGGCGCGATAACCCACAGGATAACTCGCGCAATGATTAGGTTATCGCGCGATAACCCCCGCGATACCCCCCGCGATAACTCAGTTAGAGCGCGATAACCTAGCGTGATAACTAGTTAGAGCACCCAGTTACAGCGCGATAACTACCACGATGAGTATTTAGAGCAGAGGGTAGTGTGCACTAACTGGAGGGGTCAGAGCACACGGGGCAGCCTAAAACCAAGGTCCACAAGGTGCTGCCGCCACGTAGGCATGCAATGCAGCAACCCCCCTGGACGTTAAAAAAAAAAGCCCCATCGCTCACCCTCCCATGGAAATGGTGTGTGTAGTGCCCGGGTGTGGAACATGAACCGGGGCTTCTAGCGTGGCCCTGCATGCCCAACCCCCAACCTCACTACCCTTGCACACGCAGGTGTGCCGCCTTTTCTCCCTCAGGGAGGGATTTAGCTGGCCACCACTCTCCCCAGAAATATCCTCCCCTGAAAGACCCCACACACACAATTGGCGCCATGGGCGCCCCATGATCCAAATGGGCGTGACGGCCCATGGTCTCAGTCCCTTGGGGGCGTACCATTTGGATGCTACACCATGTGAACCATGGCGGTGCATTCTGATTGCAATACTCATTCAGCCCCGCAACCAAGGGGGGGAGGGGAGGCCTCAAAGTAGCAGCGGCCAACTTGGTCGACCTAAAATAAGAGTGGTTGGGGTTTCCGCTTCCCACGAGGCCCAAGTGGCACATGTCCACTTGGGCCCCGTACCGCTCCTCCCCCCGAAAAATGCCCTTAGGCAACCCCCTGAGCAAAAGAGGAGTCATTGACTCCCACTGCTGCCGCTACCCTGACTGTACGTGCGGCTCACTTGGAAATGTGAAGTTGGGGCTGAGTTGGGGGCAAAACGCCTCATTTGGGGGTAAGTGGTGTTTTTCAAGGGGTTTAATGTGAAAAGTTGTGGCTTTCGGGGGTGGGTTGGGGTTTTGGAATGTCCCCAAAGGGACACCAATCCCTAGGCCGAGAGGATTTGACCGGGGGGGTTTCTTTTTTTGGCGACGGCTCAGTTGACTGAGCAGCCCGACTGAGCCGTCACTGAGCCGTCACTGAGCCGGTTCACTGAGCGCTCACTGAGCGCGCCAAATCGCTCAGTGAGCGCTCAGTGGGCGCTCACTGAGAGCTAATTAGGGGCTCACTCAGGGCTCACTCAGGAGTTTCTCCCCCTTTCCGCCCTCTCTTCCCACCCTTGCTGGCCCACACTTCACCCTTTTCACACCAACTATGGTCCGCAGTTCTCACCACGTCTTTTCTCCAAGAACTTGAGCGTGCATGCACACATACATACTTGCATACATGTACCCGTGGCGACAAACATACAAACATCCAAACACACACACTTTGTCAGGGACACAAATATCCAAACACATACACACACATACACCACACACACGTCCACACACACATGCACATGCACAAATTGACAACCGCATTCATTTGTGTGTGCAATTATCTTGCGTGTACATAAACACATGGCCACATTGAACCATGTGAAGTGAAGGGCTAGGGAGAGATGGTTACGGGGTTGGGGTTTGGGGATACGAACCTAATCATTTGCAAGGGTGTTCCTTGTTGCCTCATGAAAATGCCCCCCCCCCCCCCACACACACGGGCGCGCGCGCCGTGAAGCACAAGTAGGGCACAGATGCGCTCGCTTTTGTGAGGTTGATCATACAACCATCTTGACCTACACATTGACACACTCATTCCCCTCCCTCCTTATCCCCTCCTGTCCCCTTTTGCCATGTCTGATCCCCCCGCTTACCCCATGCCAACCCCTTCTCTTATCTTGCTTGTCACGTCCCCTTGCCCTGCCCTTGCAATGCCTTCCCTGTTTGCTGGCCATGGCATCGAGTGCATGATGGTGGCGGCAATGACGATGACCTTTGCTATTGTGGTATGTTGTGCTGTTGTGTGTGTTCGTGGGTGTGTGCTTGTGCCCATGCGCATGTGCACAAGTGTTTATGGTTTGTTCCCTCTTGGTTTGTCTCATTTAGTGTGTTTGTATGTATGTTTGTGTGTGACTCGGCGGCGGGGGGGGGGCTTGCTTGGATCCATGCGTGGTGAAGGTGTCCTTGTGCGTCATTGTGACTGTGTGACTGCATTCTTTGGTTTCTGGTTGTCTAGGTTTGTGTGCGTATGTGGATTCGTGAATGTGTGTACGCGCAGGTGTGTGTGTGTGTGTGTGTGCCAATGTGTGTGTGTGTGTGTGTGTGTGTGTGTGTGTGTGTGTATGTGCGTGTGTGTGTTGCAGCTTTTGCCGCTGTCGTTTTGGATGTTGTTGTTGGTTTTGGTGTTGTGTGGCATAGGCTTTGATTGTGTGCGCATAACATTGTGTTTGTGGCTGCAGATGCAAGTATGCTTGTGTTTGTGGTTGTGGCTGTGGTTCTGGGCTTGCGTGAGGTTGTTGCCATGGCTGTTGTGGTAGCTGTCGTTCTTGTTGTGGTTATGGTAGTGGCTCTGGTTGCGGCTTTGGTTGTGGGTGTGGGTGTGGGTGTGGGTGTAGGTGTGGGTGTGGGTGTGTGTCTGCAAGCTGTGTTGTGTGTGGATTTGGTTGTGGTTGTGTCAGTGTGTGTGGCCCTGGCTGTGGCGAAGGCTGCAGTTGCAGCTTTCACTGTGGCTGCAGCTGTTCTTTGGGTTCTGGCTGTAGCTCGGGGGGGGGGGGGGGGGGGGGCGGGGTAAAGGACTACAAAGAGGGGGGCTCAAATCACCATCCACCCCCTCCCAAAAAAGACCGCACCAAGTTTACAGTGACAGTGTACAGTGACAGTGTACAGTGACAGTGTACAATGACAATGTATAGTGAGAGCATACAGTGCGTGTAGAGTGACGGTGTAGAGTGCTAGTATAGAGACTTGGGTGTTGTGGCGGACGTACTATGTGTGGGGATACATTCTATGAGACCTTGGGGAGTACAGTGTATAGAGTACAGTGTACAGTGTACAATGTACAGTGACAATGTACAGTGATAGTGTATAGTGACAGTGTGCAGTGGCAGTGAGCAGTGTGCAGTGACAACGTACAGTGCCAAAATACAGTGTACCATGTACAGTGACAGTAGACAGTGACAGCATTGACAGTGTACATGGACAGTGTACAGTGACAATGTACAGTGACAATGTACAGTGACAGTGAACCATGCGTGAGCCCTCAGTGAGCGCTCACTGAGCCATTTGGCGCGCCCAGTGAGCGTTCACTGCGCCATTTGGCGCGCTCACTGAGCGCTCACTGAGCGCGCGAAACGGCGCAGTGAGCGCTCATTGAGCGCGCCAAATGGCTCAGTGAGCGCTCAGTGAGGGCTCACTCATGGTTCACTATCACTGTACACTGTCACTGCATACTGCGTATTGCAGACTGCACACTGCACACTGTGTATTGCACACTGCACACTGCATACTGTGCATTGCACACTGCACACGGCACACTGTGTGTTACAAATTGCACACTGCACACAGCAATGCACACTGCACACTGTAATGCACACTGCACACCCTGTAATGCACACTGCGCACCGTGTATTGCACACTGCACACTGCACCGTGCACCGTGTGCAGTTTCTCAATACCCAGTGTGCAGTGGCACACTGCACACTGCGCAGTGCACCGTGTGCAGTGTGCAATGCCCAGTGTGCACTGTGCAGTGTGCAATACACAATGTGCATCGTGCATTACACAGCGTGCAGTGCGCAGTGTACACTGCGCACTGCACGCTGTGTACTGCACACTGCACACTGTAATGCACACTGCACACTGTGTATTGCACACTGCACACTGTAATGCACACCGCGCACTGTGTCATGCACACTGCACACTGTGCATTACAAACTGCACACTGCACGCTGTCATGCACACTGCAAACTGTGTATTGCACACTGCACACTGCACAACGTGTGTTACAAATTGCACACTGCACACTGCAATGCACACTGCACACGTTGTATTGCACACTGCACACTGTGCATTGTGTATTGCACAGTGCACACTGCATACCGTGTATTGCACACTGCACACTGCGCACTGTGTGTTACAAATTGCACACTGCACACTGTAATGCACACTGCACAGTGTGTAATAGACTCTGCACACTGTGTATTGCAAACTGCACACTGCACGCTGTGTATTGCACACTGCACACTGCACACTGTGTGTAGTGTGCACTACACAGGGTGTAGTATGCCGTGTGTGATGTAATCCACACGGCACACCGTGTAATGCACACTGCACACTGTGTCATGCACACTACACCCTGCACCCTGTGTATTGCACTTCCGGTATTGCACAATGCACCGTGTGCAGTGTGCAATACCCAGTGTGCATTACGCAGGGTGCGGTGTGTAGTGTGCAATACACAGTGTGCAGTGTGCATTACAGTGTGCAGTGTGCAATTTGTAATGCACAGTGTGCGGTGTGCAGTGTGCAATACACAGTGTGCAGTGTGCATTACACTGTGCAGTGTGCAATACACAACGTGCAGTGTGCAATACACAGTGTGCAGTGTGCAGTGTGCAGTACACAGTGTATTGCACACTGCACAGTGTACACTGCACACTACACACTGCGTAATGCACACTGCACACTGTGTCATGCACACTGCACGCCGTACAGTGCAAGCGTTCGGGCGCTTAGTGTGCAGTGTGCAATACACAATGTGCAGTGTGCATTACAGTGTGCAGTGTGCATTGCAGTGTGCAGTGTGCAATTTGTAACACACAGTGTGCAGCGTGCAGTGTGCAACACACATTATGCAGTGTGCAGTGTGCAATACACAGTGTGCAGTGTGCAGTGTGCAATACACAGTGTGCAGTGACAGTGTACAGTGATAGTGAACCATGAGTGAGCCCTCACTGAGCGCTCACTGAGCCATTTGGCGCGCTCACTGCGCCGTTTCGCGCGCTCACTGAGCGCTCAGTGAGCGCGCCAAATGGCTCAGTGAGCGCTCACTGAGCGCGCCAAATGGCTCAGTGAGCGCTCACTGAGAGCTCACTCATGGTTCACTGTCACTGTACACTGTCACTGTACACTGTCACTGTACACTGTCCATGTGCACTGTCAATGCTGTCACTCTCTACTGTCACTGTACATGGTACACTGTATTCTGGCACTGTACGTTGTCACTGCACACTGCACACTGCCACTGCACACTGTCACTATACACTATCACTGTACATTGTCACTGTACATTGTACATTGTACACTGTACTCTATACACTGTACTCCCCAAGGTCTCATAGAATGTATCCCCACACACAGTACGTCCGCCACAACGCCCAGGTCTCTATACTAGCACTCTACACTGTCACTCTACACTCACTGTATGCTCTCATTGGACACTGTCATTGTACACTGTCACTGTACACTGTCACTGTAAACTTGGTGCGGTCTTTTTTGGGAGGGGGTGGATGGTGATTTGAGCCCCCCTCTTTGCAGTCCTTTACCCCCCCCCCTCCCCCAGCTAGAGCCAGAACCCAAAGAACAGCTGCAGCCACAGTGAAAGCTGCAACTGCAACCTTCGCCACAGCCAGGGCCACACACACTGACACAACCACAACCAAATCCACACACAACACATCTTGCAGAAACACACCCACACCCACACCCACACCCACACCCACACCCACACCCACACCCACACCCACACCCACAACCAAAGCCGCAACCACAGCCACTACCATAACCACACCAAGAACGACAGCTACCACAACAACCATGGCAACAACCTAACGCAAGCCCAGAACCATTGACACAGCCACAACCACAAACACAAGCATACCTGCATCTGCAGCTGCAAACACAATGTTATGCGCACACAATCAAAGCCGATGCCACACAACACCAAAACCAACAACAACATCCAAAACAACAACTGCAACACACACACACACACACACACACACCTGCGCGTACACACATTCACAAATACACATACGCACACAAACCTAGGCAACCAAAAACCAAAGAATGCAGTCACACACTCAAAACCACTCACGCACAAAGACACCTTCACTCACGCATCGATCCATGCAACCCCTCCCCCCCCACACACAAACAGACATGCAAACACACTAAATGAGAGAAACCAAGAACGAAAAAACCATCTACAGTTGCGCACATGCGCATGGGCACAACTACACACGCACGCAAGCACGCACACACGCACCCACACACACAATAGCACAACATACCTGCAAAGGTCATCGTCCTTGCCGCCACCATCATGCATGTGATACCATGGCCAAAAAATAGGAAAGGTAGGACAAAGGGGACGGGACAGGCAAGAGAACAGAAGGGCTACGCACGAGGGAAGCGGGGGAACGCAGCATAGCGAAAGGGGAGGGGAGGGGATAAGGAAGAAGGGGGATCAATGTGTCATGGTGTAGGTCAAGATGGTTGTATGATCAACCTCACAAAAGCGAGCAATGTCCTTTGTGCCCTACTTGTGCTTCATGGTATGTGTGTGTGTATGGGGTGGGTGGGTGCCGTTTTCATGAGGCAACAAGGAACACCCTTGTCAATGCAAATGGTTAGGTTCGTATCCCCGAACCCCAACCCCGTAACCATCTCTCCCTAGCCCTTCACTTCACATGGTTCACTGTGGCCATGTGTTTATGTACACGCAAGATAATTGCACACACAAATGAATGTGGTTGTCAATTTGTGCATGTGCATGTGTGTGTGGACGTGTGTATGGCGTATGTGTGTGTATGTGTTTGGATATTTGTGTCCCTGACAAAGTGTGTGTGTTTGGATGTTTGTGTGTTTGTCGCCACGGGTACATGTATGCAAGTATGTATGTGTGCATGCACGCTCAAGTTCTTGGAGAAAAGACGTGGTGAGAACTGCGGACCATAGTTGGTGTGAAAAGGGTGAAGTGTGGGCCAGCAAGGGTGGGAAGAGAGGGCGGAAAGGGGGAGAAACTCCTGAGTGAGCCCTGAGTGAGCCCACAATTAGCTCTCAGTGAGCGCTCACTGAGCGCTCACTGAGCGATTTGGCGCGCTCAGTGAGCGCTCAGTGAGCGGGCTCAGTGACGGCTCAGTGACGGCTCAGTCAGGCGCTCAGTCAACTGAGCCGTCGCCAAAAAAAGTACCCCCCCCCTTGAACCTTGACCAAGTGAGTATCTAACACTTCTAAAAACATTAAATGCACATTACCTAGCATGCAAAACGCACAACAAACAAGCACAAAGACATCGCAATGCACAACTGAGCCCCAAATGAGCCCCAACTTCACATTTCCAGTTAGCCACCAGCGAGCCGCATGTACAACTCTGCACCCCTACCTGTGGGGCGGTGTAAGTCGCACTGAGGGGGGAGGTGAGGCTTCGCACGTGAGCCTCGGCCACCCCTAGGCGCCGCTGGACGTCATCCATTGTCCTCCGCAACGCCTCCACCTCAAGCCTTAGCCCTGCTGCCTCCACCCTGGCCTTCTGCCTCCCCTCGTTGGCCTCCTTTAGGTCCCCCCTCAATGCCTGCAGCTCCTCCCCCCTCTTGTTGGCCATTTCGAGGGCACGGTCTACAGCACGCTGAGTGTTGTCCTAGAGTTTCTCTACCCTTGACAAGGCCGACCTGCTGCCGGCCGCGCTCCCCTTGGTGAATGCGTCTTTCACCCCAGTGCCGGCCGCTTGCTCCACCAAAGTGTTGCAAGCGTCCGTCACGTGGGTGGCCACGGTGGCGGCCAAGGCCCCCGCATCAAGGGCGGCGGGGGGGGGCAGGGGGGGGGGCTGGGCTCGCCACCTTGGCCACCTTCAAAGGTTTGGGGGAGGGGGTGGGGGCTTTACCCTTGGGGGGGGGGTGATCCTCCTCCGACTCCACCACCACCACTTCATGCCCTTGCTTTGTGGGCCTTCCCCCCTTGGGCGCATAGTCCTGGGCCCACAAAGCGGTTGCATCACGCACACTTTTGGGGAGGTCGTACCCATCCACCTGGTGGATATCCGACCCTCTGCCCAGCTTGTGCCACACATCCCGCCCAGTGTATTCCCCCGTTGCTTCATCAACGAAGCAGAGCCTGAGGAGGAAATAGCTTTTGCGCTGGGGGGGTCGTTCGTCCCGAACAAACACAAAAACACTGCAACTACTTCCCTCTCAGGCACATTTGGCCAAGTGGTCAAAGGTTCCCCCCCCCCCCCCCAACCCTAACATATATATAGGAGGGGAGGGTGAAGTTGGTCTTCCTCTCCCACCCCCCCATCCCTTTTCTGTGATGGTTACCTGCCGGTACAATCCGGTCCCTCCCTGCCGGCAGGTCTCGTCTGCTGGCTCCCCCCACCGCCAGGGTGCCCCCTCGGCGAGCTTCTTGATCTCCTTCCCCTCCAGCTCCGCACGGGCCGCCAACGGCTTGGCAACCCGTGCTCCAGCTGCTTCTGCTGCTCCTGCTGTTGTTCCTTGGGCCACCGCCTTGGTGAACAGACGCGGTAGGTGCACGATTGTGGCCTGGGAAGGACAAAAAAAAACAAAAGCAAGCGCTAACTACCGCGATAACTCAGTTAGAGCGCGATAACGCCGCGCGATAACCAGTGCGAACGTGATAACCTAGCGCGATAACTAATTAGAGCACCCAGTTAGAGCGCGATAACCACCGCTATAACTAGTTAGAGCAGAGGTTAGTGCACGATTTAGTGCGCACCATTCACACCTGGTGACATGGGCACATGCCTTTGCCCACCTCCTTCTTGGGGTCGTCCAGCACGAGTTTCATCCTCTGCAGCCACGCGAAGTCCGTGACGGCTACATACTCCTGAACTTGCCTCCACTCCACCACTTGTGCCACCCCCTCGAGCTTCGGAGGAACCCTCACCACTCCTCCATACATTCCCTTCCTCACCACCGAAATGGTGCCCACGGGCACCTTAATCCCAACATGCTCTCGCAAGCTGGGCCACGGCAGTGCCTCCCCATGGTACACCTTGGCTGAGCGGCACTGATCGGGGTGGCCTGCCACCCCCCCCACCTCCTCAGTGGTGAGGGGGGCACCCCCCCCCCCCCGCACCCCCTCAACAAAAAAAGCCCGGTGGTTGTTCCCACCGGGACCAAGCATTGAGCACATTGCTCAATGCTGACCCCATTGGGTCCCCCCCCCCTTCCCCCCCCCCCCACCCCCGGCTCCTCCCCCTCCTGGCATGGCACACAAAGCCCATCTTTGTGTGCGGCGCGCAAAGCCGCCCGCTCGCGGCCGTAGCACTTGGCAACAACCTTCCCCCTACACCTAACCGCCCCCTCACATGGTGCTATCTTGGCACCCCGGGCACCAAGCGCCCCAACTGCGGCCGCTCAATGGCTTGGGTAACATGCAAGTTGGGGAACCGCACGTTACAACCTTGGGTTAGCTCAATTGCAAAAAATGCCATGAGGCGAGGATGTGACACACCGGTGGGCACGGACTTTGGAATGCCTGACCCCCGGTGGACATCGAGGGCATTAAAAAAAGCAGTGCCCCTTTTGAATGGCACACCCCTCTCCACCCAAGGGTCAGGGAACCCCGAGCTGCCGGAGGGGACAAAAGAAAATACCACCCATCCTCGGCCTCATGATGATGCGCAAGCATAATTAAACAATTAACAATCAATGTGCCTTCGGGCACAGTGTAAGGGGGGGCATCGCGATGGAGGTTTGCAGGGTGTGCACACATGGTCATAGCACGAAATTTCTGCCATGTCCAGAATGGTGCAGCTCCAGCCAACCCCCCCCACCACACTCTTCTTCGCACTCTCAAGCACACGATCTACGATCCTTTTGAGGACCGGCGCATCGTGGAGCTTGTGGAGGTTGTGCTTGTGGTCGTTGCGGCCCCCATAGCTGCCATAGACTGTGCGGCGGGCCCCTAAATCTTGGGGCCTGCCCACAATGGAGGGGTTCTCATTGAAAAAGGGTGCCTTCTCTGAGAGAGAAACCCGCCCAAGATCTTCCAAAAGACTCTCGAGCTGCAGATGACTCAAGAAATCGTGCTCGAGCAAGTGGTCCACCACCAACCTGTCCCCGGTGGTCACCACAAGATCCACTGAATCCCTATTAAAGGCCCCAATGGGCTCGGCTTGAACCTTCCTCGGTCTCCCCAAGAAGGGGAGGTGTTGCCCCAAAAAGAAAAAGAATCACCCCGTGCCCGGAAACAATGTTGGAAGTGGTGACTCCATACCACTCACGCTCCAACTCCCTTGGGGGGCAAAGAGTTGCATGGGGATCTTGGTTTTGGGGTCCTTAGTGTAGAACGGCGGGTGGTGTGGGTAAGGGGTTGGGGAAACCAACCATCTGTCTTCCCCTTCCCCGTACCAGGTCTGATCCTTACCTTGTGGACACTTATCATGAGGGGGTGGTGGGGCTTGTCCTTCCCCCTCCCCGCCCCCACTTCCTCCACCTCCTCCGCTTCCTCCTCCACGTCCTCCTCTTCCTCCTGACCCACATAGGGGGTCGTCTTCGTCCCCGCACCCTTCGATCTCGGCACACCCAAGTGCGGCGCCCTGTGGCGAGTCCTTTTGAGAAGGGTGTGGACTTTGGACTCATCATCCATCTTTCCCCCTTCATGGTGGACGACAAGGACCCCATGGTTCTCAGCAACTACATCCTCGAGTTGCTAGAGGTAAATCCACGGGTTGCTGGATTTTCGATCTAGCTTTATCCGGAGGATGTGGAGGCGGTGGCGGAGTCCGTCACCCATCGTAAACCCCTCAGGTCCGCCAAGGCCACGAACCCCAAGGGGCTCTTGATGGTGCTCGCACCAAGCGTGGGCAACAGCAAGGGCCATAGTATATAATTTGAGAGCTAAGGCGAAGAGGGGAAACATGGAACAAGAGCAAACGAAGGGCGATAATCCCTCGCGATAACTCGCGCGATAACTACTTGGTGAACCGTTGGAACATCGGGTTGAGTCAGAGTTCATGGAATGGTGCTCGGTTTGGTATCACCACCGTTGCGTTGATGCCCTTTCTGTGTTGCCTCCATTTCCTCTTGGTCTCCCTTCTTTGCTCCCTCCCGTTTGCAACACATTTGTGCTTCCAAATCTTCGTGCGCAATCGCTTCTTGTATGTATGGGCACACCACATCTCAGAGGAGGGCAAACCAGGTTAGCCTACACATGAATCCGATGCACGCACTAACTCAAGCACCACATGATGAAGAAGGTTTGGAAGAAGAGGATCCAAATCCAAGTGATATGTTTTTTGAAATTTTTTTGGGTTGGGGTTGAGGTTGAGGACAATTTTGCTTCATTTTCTTGTGGTCTGCAAAAATTTCCCCTAGTGGGTCTTATATAGTGGTCCCTTTGAAGTGGGTCTTATAGCTGTCTTTGCCGAGGAGGAGCCCAAAAAAGGGGTCCGTCTTAGAAATGGTCTTTTGCTGGTGGGTCTACAGTCGGGGGATGGGGGGGTAAGCCAGTCAACCGCACGCACGTTTATTGAGGATGCGAGAAGCAAACATGGTTATAACATTTGGTGGTCAAAGAACACGCCCCCCCCAACTGCCAAGAAACACTATCTACTAAAATTTCTTCACCAAGACGCGTGTCTTGCTATTGGGGTCGGTGACAACATTTCTTCGTTGAGAAACTGTGAGAACCACAAGGGATAGAAGGCAAAGGACAAAGGGGACAAAGAGAGGTATGGGGAACCGGGGTGGCTGAACACCTCATAGAAGACCTCGGCCAATGGATGGTGCATTATCATGCAAGTCTTGTCAGGTGGGTGGCAATACCACATGGGAAGAACATATTGTCCTTGATGGCATGATACATAATCTAACAACGTGCCTAAAAACAAGAGCATCACAGGAGTAATGGAAGAAGGTGACGTAGGAATTTGTTGTACTACGTGAGTTTTGATGTGGTGGTGGTTCCATCCGAGACAAATTTGCAAGCCAAAGGAACCAGGATCACAAGGACATACTCCTACACTAAAATCGGGGCCACTGTCAGTGGTTGATCCTTTTGAAATAAACTGCCTATTCTTTCTTCCTTTTGTTGCTTGGTAATGTGGAATGTTCCAGTGTTCCAATGCTCACTTGACAAAAAGGAAGCCAAAAGGCCACAACGCTCATGTATTACAGAACAATTGGAGTTGAGTTTGGAGGTGGGTGCATAAATGTTCATAGATATAGCCGTGCGTGATGCGCCATCTTGCGAATCATAACACCAAGATACTATACAAGAAACACCATGTGATATCATTTCTTGGCAAAGAAACGATATCTACCAGTTGGTCGGTGATACCATTTCTTGTCAATGGTCAACGGTCGAGAAATTGTGAGACCGATGGCGGATGTAAGAGGCACTTGCACAATTTGGGGAGAGTTGAGGTCAACGGACACCGCCTGGTCACAACAAACACAGCTCCGGCTTTCTGAAACAAGTGATCCCGTTTCCAATGGATTGCACCTCCCTCCCAGAGTGAAGCAACATTTGACAAACACTCACCTCCAACAAAGCCCTTTTCCAAAAAGGTGTCGAGGCAATCAACCTTGATTTGGCCTTTTCAAACCCACAAGTTGCTTGCAAATGAAAAAAAATGCATCTGTAGAGCATGGTCGTTATTGCCAATCCGTCCATGTCCTTGTTTTCCAAAAGATGTCCAAAAGATGATGAAAGCCGGCACATTGTGGATATCACCTTCGGACATTAATAATTGCACGTGATAGCACACCTTTGGGACCCTCATAAGTGGTTTTTTGCAATGCCGTGTGCACACAAATTTTTGCATACGAGCATGAGGCGCTTGTGAGATTGGGCCACACCAGTGGTTGTTCCATTCAATCGCGACGTTTTAAGTGTAAATGTAGGGTAACTAACAACGGGGACATTTTGCGTGAAGTGGCGCTGATACGTTCTTGTTGTGGCTCTCCGCAATGCACCATCCTGCAAAGGCATGGCGTGTGGTAACATTCTATCATGGCACTCTTCACAGCACATCCAAGTTCGAAATAGTTATAGAAAAAGCGGGCAATTGAACTGTTGCACTACAAAAAAAAGGGCAATATTAGGGAGTGGATCACATAAGGAAGTTTGCTGAGGCATTTTGGTTTGCGGTTGTTTCTGATTAAGGATACTTGGTCGCTCCAACCAAGCCACTATAGAGTAGGCATTGCCTTGAAGGTACATGCAAACACTTTCTTTGTTTTATTTCAAACACCACTTTGAACAGGAGTTTCTCCTTATCATCCATAATGCATACGATGAGCAAAGCATACATGTTGCCAAGTTATACAAAGTCCCATGATGCCTATGATGGAGCAAATAATAGTCAAACCACACCAAACTTGAAAAAACCGGCTCCGCTGGAGATCAATGAGAAAGCTCCAGAGCGAATTCGTTGTGGCGGGTGGCATGTCAAACACTGAACAAAGGAAAGCATCACAATCGATTGGCAATCACTGTACCTCGTGGTTAGAGTGTGGTTTTTGGAACATTGATTCATGATTTTAATTTATTTAGACATGCTAAAAAGAGGTTACTTACCGAGTTGTGTTTACCCTGTTGAGGGCTACAACCATTCTTGTGGCCCAAGGGTGAGCAACACATTTTAGTAGCAGCAAACAGCAACAGCAAGCAGCAAGCAACAAGCAGCAAGCAGGCAGGCAAATAGTCCTTTTTGCCTACTCCGTGGCATCCAAGTAGGGGTGGGCCTAGGGGTCACACAAGAATTGGAAACCCTCTGTTCCTAGGTCGCCCCCCCTTTGCTCCTTGGGGTGCCCACAACCCAAACCTTTAACTGTTAACTGTGCCTAACCCACAGCTCCTTGGTAAGAGTCCCCAACTCGTTAAGAGTCTCCAGCTCCCTCCCGTGGCCTCCCTCCCTCCCACTCCCTCCTACTCCCTCCCACACCCTCCAACTCCCTCCTCTTGCTTTGTTGGGTGTCCGAGGAGTTCTTCAACTTCGCTGTGGCGCCCAGTGACCTCCTGTGGCACCTAGGGGTCCTTCAGTGAAGACATGTCCCACCTTAGCCTCCATCATTTGCACCAATACCACCTAATCCACTGCTCCATGGCAGACCACAAGTGTGATTTTTTCATCTTGCCCAACCATTGCTGCTTCATGACACAAGTCCACACAGAACCATGATGCCTGCACTGAAAAGCTTGTCGCAGTGGACTGATTAACCACAAACAGGAAGAGAGAGGTAGGGCACGTCGGATGCAAAATGCAAATCACACAGTCACGTCAGGGTTGACGAACTGGAATGCTGGCCATTGGTGCGATGAACCAAGGTGTGTGCAGTAAAGGGGAGGGAAAGGTCGCATCACCGGAGGTACCTGGTAGGTACTTGTGAGGTCCTGCAGCGAGTTGTTGTCTGCTGGACTGGTTGCCACTTGGGCTCCATTGACGTGTGTGGCTCGCGTTCCCTTTTCTTTGGTTGCCTTGGTTTTCCCTTCTCCCTTGCACTGTCCTCTTGCCTTTGCCGTTTGGCAGCTTGCTCTTGCTCCCTGTCCTCTCATGCTGGGCCCTGTTCTGCTTCTCCGCGGGCGCTCTTGCCTTGTCGGCTGCCACTCTTGCCTCGGCCGCCTTACGAGCATCTGCCAGCTCTGTACGGAGCTCTTTTTTGTAGCTGGCATTGTTGACTTGGGATAGTGTAGAAGGAACATGAGACCCAGTCAAAGGCTGTGCGATGTGTTTGTTCATTT
This sequence comes from Eutreptiella sp. 'Long Island Sound 2002', assembly GCA_964036045.1. Classification (NCBI taxonomy): domain Eukaryota; phylum Euglenozoa; class Euglenophyceae; order Eutreptiales; family Eutreptiaceae; genus Eutreptiella; species Eutreptiella sp. 'Long Island Sound 2002'. The sequence continues at coordinate 86,428,873 of OZ038379.1, read as the reverse complement.
TACTCACCGTGAGTGGCGACGGCTCCCAAAGGTGAAGCTCGAACACAAAGGGCCCTGAACGCGGCCGCCAGTGTGCCAAACACACTCTCTTCAAAAATGGTAGCGGTTCGGGAGGTGTGGAGGAGGTGAGGGGAGGAGGAGGTGGCGAGATTGAGTGGACAACCAGGTAAATAATTAACAGTATATTTCGCCCATTGCTTCTGCATCACAGCAACCGTGCCTTGATAAGCCGAACAAGGGGCGACGCTCGGACGACATCGATCCCTATGTGCGCGTTGTAGTGCACTTTCTCGGTAGCGCGTGCTATTTTCACAAAATGTTCCCTTTGTAGCGCGCTTATAGCGCACACTTCACTCCCTGTGACCCCCTGCTTTTGATAACCTGAAAATATTTCAACCCCTTGCTTTTTTCCTTTGCCTTGCTTCTGCCGCAGACACCCTGCTTTAGAAAAACAGTCTCTCCAAGTAACCAATCCCAAGATAAGTGCACAAAGAGCCACAAAAATCTCCGCTTCTCAACAGCTGTGCATGCCATGATGGCCGCAGAAAGCGTAGCGCACTGCCTTAGGGGTATTTCTACCCTTCAACGGTCAAGGTCAACGGCGTATAAAGGCCACAAAAAGTGATCCCCAACCTTAATGTTGCGGCTCATTTGGCCCCAAACCAGCATGCATGCCATGATGATGGTACAAAATGACCTCACGATGCTGCCCAAAAAGACTCAAAAAGAAGCAAAACCCAACACTACAACGTTTGAATGACCACCTTGTCACCCAAAGGTTGAACCCAAAGGTTGGTTTCTTTCACAAGAAACGTGGTGTGGGAACTTCCTTAGGCAAGCATTTCCTAATTTGACTGGGGAATGCCATGTCCCAGCAAGGGGGCATGGCTACAAGAATGGTCAAGTGCTACAAGCGCAACAACAACAAATTGCTATGGAACATTTGTAAACACTGGACCTGGTGTTTATACACCTAAGAACACCTTTGCACATCTCCATTACGCTCCTTGTCACTTCTTAGTTGAGCTTTGTTGTGTGTCACCGGCAAAATCGTAGGCTGCAAAGTAACAAATTGTGAGCAATATGTTCTTGCGTTTTCTGAGTGTCTTGCGCCCATTCATTTGCCGATGCTATAACACAACCAATAGCCGTGCATCACATCACGTGTGTGTATACATGTCCACTGCATGGGCAGTGGTCCCCTGCGTGCCTCCTTTCATACATATGTGCCCACCCCCCACTCTCATCTCTCACTTGCTGCACCCCGGGGTTTTCCCACCGGTACTCTGGCGCCAGAACGGGCTCTGCTGTGCTGCCCTGACGAGCTCTCTCGGGGCTCCGTGCCGGCGCAGTGTTCGGTTGAACGCCGGTTTCCACCATTTTCCTGGGTATCCCTTACTGTACAACTCCTGCAATGTCTGCTGTACATTTTCTGCCTGTATACCTGGGCTGGATGCATAGAACAGACATTTTTGGACCAGACCTGGGACCAGTGATCGGAGTACTGCCTTGGCATTGGGGGCATGCCATTCTGGGTAACGGATGAACGCTCGTCGCTGGTCCCCACGGTACTGTCTGAGTTGGTTTTTCAGGGATACTGTGACCTGTCCTATGCATGCGTTCATGTGCAGATTGGATTCTAAAGTGGTCAGGTCCGGTCCCCAGCCCTCTTCGTGCAAGGTTAGGCCATACAGTCTGGTATACAGGGCCTGGAGTGCTGCAATGGGAACCTGGCCCACCGCTGCACCCACCAGATTGTCACAAAATCGAAAAGGGAATGCGGGCACTGCCATCGGTCGTATGAACTCTGCTAGCTCTTTATGCACGACCGACCACTCTCTGTTGAAGAACTGATGTTCGCGGTGTATGGCGTATAGGCAGGCCAGCTGGGCACTCATCGTGCCCCCTTTCGCCACACCGCGGACCTGTCGGATAACCCTGTTACCGATCACAAAAACATCATTCTTCAGGACGTCATAACGAGCGTATTCCAGAACTTGAGGGAATGTAAAGGTGTCGAAATTTTCGGCATACCCCACCCCAAAATGGTCCAAGTGTTTGTCGTCTTTACAGATGGCAAATCTGAGCTCATCATTCACTTTCCTCTGCCCTCGCGCTTCGCTCACCTGCCTGTGTACCTCAGTGAGGGCATCCAATACGCCCTCTCTGTCAAGTGAGGAGAAGAAATCCTGAATGTCCAATTCCCATAGCCAGGCCCCCCCCCCCCCCGGGTGTATACCCCTGGGGTAGCGCGCCTGCAGGGTTTCGGAGACTTGCTGTGCATATGTCTTGACGTCATGGATTTTGACCATTTCCACACTTTTGAGCACCCGTGCCGCGTCATTCACCAGCAAAGAGAGGCAACGCCCCATCTTTTGTCCATATGTTTTCAGCGGGTGGATCGCTGCATCCACTTCAAAATATACAAAGGCAAGGCCAAGGCTAGCACACCAAACTTGCATCAAAAACATGGTTTTTGTGGTAAACTCCCCCCACCCAAACAAAGGCTAAGAACAGTGCTTAGACTATTTATTAGTGGCTAAACCAAGCTAATAAGCCTCTAAGGGAACAAACCTGATTAAAAAACAAAACAGTGGTTCTCATTTGCTAGGGTAAGCCCTAAAAACAGCACTCCTGAACCCCTGAGAAGTTTGACAGAATATCAACTACCTGGAATCGATTTGAACTGAATCTAAATAGTGCACCGGGTGCACGAACGGTTGTAAAACAGGTTCCCAGCTCCTCGCCTTTCAATCAGCCAAAAATTTCCATAATTTTGCAAAACTCCAGTCCAGAGCCCGCGCGCGAGTCTCATTTGCCTAAGTTTTCCCTTGGGCGGGCTCAATCCGTGACTGCGCGTTTCGCAGACTGCGCAAGACTGTACATGGTGTCAACTGCCCACCCGCTCCAACCGCTGCAGGCGGAAATTCTATATTTAGCTGCTGTTACGCTATTCATTATTACCATCATCATCATCATCATCATCATCATTGTTATTATTATTATGATATTAGTGCTACTCCATGTTATCATTGAGTTATGGCATTATTATGATGAATATCACTCTCAAAGTGCTGCTAAGTCATCCCTCCAATTTAAATCAACCTCTCTCCAAGTGTAAAACAACTTCATCCTAGTGAAAAACACCACCTTTCAAGTGAAAAACACCTCTAACCCGCGGCCGCCACAAAGGGCCAGGGCCAGGAAGCCTCTGGGGGCCCATACCACCGCAAACTCCATGGGGAGACAACAGCCAGAGAGACGCACACTGTATGCCGACCCCGGGCACCGGACGCCGAGCAGCCGTCTGACACCCTGACAGCGATCTTCAACAAACTCGCTGCCACTGCCGATCACCGGCAGCCGGCGGCCCAACACCCATAGGACGATGAATCCTTCGCTGCTTTCATCGCATCCTACCAGAACGGGGGCCGCACAGGAGGCCCAGGGGCACCTCCAATATACGCACCGAGCAACACGATGCCGCATCTGAAAACTACCGGGATCGCGCAAGAGCCCCCGGGTGACGGTGTTGGCATCATGCTCGGTGTCCCGTGTCCGGGGCTGGTACCTGAACACGGCGCGCGCTTCACCGGCCTTGGCAGTTCCGTGGGGCACCGGGCCCTCGGTGGCCTCTTGGCCTCTGCGCTTAGAGACTTCCAGAGAGTCTGCTGGGGGCTGTTAACGGCCGGATTGCGCGTGGAGCGGTTTGCCGATGGTGCTGTCTGTTGGCGGAGAGGCCGTGGGCGGTGCTCGGCTGGCTTCAAGATCTTTTGCTGTTGGTGGCCTGTCCTCCCCACCCGCCTCCCTCTTTGGCGCTACTAACTTCACCGGCGTGTCCTGCTGGGAGCTTTGGTTTCCTCTTTGGCCGTCCTCTCCTCCCTCTTCGGTGGTCTGGATGCGCGTATCCCAGGTGGGTAGCCCCCTCAATGGCTCCGCAGGCGATAATGATGATGTAGCAGCATTGTCCGTGGCTCGTGCCCCCTATTTCGCCCCACCGCCCTTTGGCGCCAAGGCGGTGCGTGATCTTCAGGCTTGCCTGGGGTGCGGGTCTTATCGCAGGGTGTTGTGGAGCCCGGTTTTGCAGTTGGCGCCGAGTGTTCGGGGCACAGTTCAGCTAGCACTCGCCTCCGTGGCTGTGGTGCCGTCACCGTGGACCCTGCTGTAGTCCGGTTCGGCCCACCTGCCGGCCTGGGGCTGCCCGGGGTGGCGTCCTGTGCAGGAGTTGGGGGAGGATGTCCGCGGGAGCTGCCGGGATGGGCCCTTTAGGTCGTGTATGCAATAGACATGCGCGTCGTCGTTTGAGGTGGTGGGTCATGGTGCGCCGACCTCGCGTCCTGGTTCTCGGCAGGGGAGGGGGGGGGGCGTAGCTTGGTAGTACATGCTGCCAAGCGGCTACCCGGAGAGGTCGCTAGTTGTGGGGGGTGCATCTGCCGACGTGCAACTTGGCACGACTCCTGCTGTGGTCCCCACTGTGGTGGTTGCCGCTCGGTGCATGTGGTGGTCGGTTGCGTCTGTGCTTCGTGATAGTGCGCTGGGTACGGTTGTTTGGTGATCTGAGTTGGTGGCCGAGGCATCACTACCCGTTGGGCTGCGCGGTGTTGTTGGGGGCTTCGTGTGGGGTGGCCCTCGATGGTGCCTGATTTTCCGTAGCTCTGTCACCGGCAGGAGAGGTGGCCCGCGGTGGAGTTTGGGTGCAGATGGCGGTGCAAGCGCTAGAGCTGCAGGAGCTGGAGGAGGCCAAGGAGGTGGCGCGGCCCTCCGCCCGGGCTCCCCGGTTGGCCACTGCCGAGTTGCCACAGGTGCCCAGCGGTGGTGGGGGGACGAGTGGGTGGCCGCTCCGCTCAACCACGGGCCACAGGTCACTGGGAATGGCAAGCCGCCTCCACGTCAGCCACGCTACCATGACCCGAGCGGTCCCGTCGCGGGTGAAGGTGCCGGTGCGGTGCACGAACTGTTCCCACTCGTAGCCCCGGGCACTCCGGACCATCCCCATGGCTGCCTTGGTGTCCGCCACACACCAGCCGAAGAAGTAGGAGAGGTGGGTCGTGAGGGCGAGGAAAACCGCCGTGTAGATCACCCTTTACATTGGGCTGGCGTCCCGGCTTTCCGGCACGGCGTTGATGCTCGGAAAGGTGCCTGGTTGCACGGTTGTGTAGGGTTCATGGTCATGCGCCCGCTTGGTTGGGTTTTGCCCCGGCAGCACCCGCGATTGTGGTGCAAGCCAGCGGAGTGGTCCGGCGGCCCTACCTCTTCCTCCAGCAAGTCCAGCCACTCCACGTCCGGGCTGTGGCTACCGTCTAGGGGGTCACAGGGCTGGAGGCCCTAGATGTTCTGGGCAGCCAACAGCCGGGCTGCCTGCAGCGAAAGGTCCTCCACCTGGGCCTCTTGGGGGCGGAGGCCGGTGCACAGGCGGTGGGGCCGTTTGCAGAGAGGGCAGGCGTGCATCTTGGATAGGCACTCACTGCCGAACCAATGCTTCTCGTTGACTGTGCAGCAGCCAAGGTCGTCGCCGAGACTGCCGGATTCGAAGCACATTGGGCATGGTGTCGGGGGCCCGGCTGGGTGGGGTTGTGGGGCCTGGGGCATCCTTAGGAGAACCAGACTGTCAAAGGCACATAGTTTGGTGTGCGGGGGGGGTGTGCTTGCCGTCGGTTTGTAAAGTTTGGTATTTCAGGTGGCAAGGCGCTCGGCACCAACGCAGTCTCTCCCGTGGGCTTGGTAGTAGTGTGCGTGGCTAGTCCTTGGGTCGGGCTGGTTGGTAGTGTATGAGCATGAGGTAATACATGCGCTGCTTCTTTGTGGCATGCCGTGCTACCTGTGCGCACATCTGGAGGCGGTGCTTCAGTTGTGCGTCCGCCCGTTGGAAAGCCGCGAGCTGCATGTGGCTCACGGTTGCTCGTGGTTCCCGGGCGTGGTCTCTGAAGACGAGACTAATCGAGAAACACCCCCTTCCAAGTGAAAAATGTCCCTCTCCAAGTGAAAAACACAACCGTCCAAGTGAAAACATAGCTCTCTTCAAGTGAAAAGCACCTGCTTTAAAGTGGAAAACACCTTCCGCAAAGTGAAAAACAGCTTCGTCCAAGAGAAAAACACCTCCATCCAAGGGAAAAACACCTCTCCCAATTGAAAAACAGCCCCTTGCAAGTGAAGAACACGTCTCTCTAAGGGAAAAACGACTAGCCGAAAGTGAAAAACACCCCCTTCCATGCAAAAAACACCTCCCTCGAGGTGACAAATACCCTTCCCAAAAAGTGAAAAGCACCTCCTCCATGAGTTTCGGGTCTCGCTCCAATTGAAAATCATCTTCCTTCAAATGAGAAACACCCCTCTCCAAGTGAAAAACACCTCTCTGCAAGTGAAAACCACCTCGCTCCGATTGAAAAAAACCTCTGCAAAGTGAAAAACAGCTCCCCGAATGAGCTTTGGGTCTCTCTCCAAGGGAAAAACACCTCTGTCCGACTGACACAAAGTAGAGAGTAACAAAGTTAAATCGTAACAAAGACATGATTATGACGGCTTCCAAAAGTCAGGGTCCTCTGAGCTGTCATCAAGTTCATACTCAAGATTATGTACGAAACCGTCATGATTGAGTATACTCTGAATGTGCGCATGCACTTGGTTACTGTATGTGATCTGCTGCTGACCGAGGCCCCAATGGCTTCCAGTGGCGGATCCACACCGCACGCACGGCCAGAAGAAATAAAGCGAAAAATCGTCTTTTCCGACCTCAGAAACCCCCCCAACAATTATACGCCGCTGTTTGGCGAGGTCGCAAAACTTAGGACACTCACCAAAAAAGAAGAACAATAGAGTCGCGACGGCGAAGAAGCTGAGCGTTGCTTGCCCCAAACCACCTAGCAAAGTGCGTGCCCTAGGCGCTAGGGACTTGTGCGCGCCCCAAAACAAACCACACATAGACAACAACAACGCCACCGGCCGCCGACAAGCAAGTATGTTATGTGCCGCGCACCGCAAGAAACCAACGAAACAAGCACAACGCGGTAAGAGGTAGACAAGGAGAAAAAATAGGTAACGAACCGCACCACGGTGGAGATATACCACAAGTACACGACCAAGCAATGCAAGCCCGCTCATGTAGGAAATACGACGACGCCGTAACACGCGAAGCGGATCACAACAAAAAGAAAAAGAGGCCGCACATGTACCCAAGTATGTTGCATGTCGTGCATGAAAAATACACACAAGCAACAACAACGCCACCGGCCGCCGGAAAGCAAGTATGTTATGTGCCATATGTTGTATGCATAACGCCGTAACAAGCGCAAAACAAGGAAGTTACGTGTCAAGCAACGCCAAAGTGCGCCGCCACGAAAAGCGCAACGAAAACCGCACCGGCAAGGAAAACCAACAAGAGGTGGCACCGAAGGAATGCCTATGCTCACCCCCGCTCACATAGGGAAAGAAAGGTATGCCCGCACGCGCGTGCCCGGAACGCCACAAGACCATCACCGCCACGGACGAGCAACGTGGTATGAAGGGACAAACGAGAGGGAACAAAAAACCACCGAGGTAAAGCACAACACACAAAAAACAAAAAAAAAAACAGAAAAAAAAACAAAAACTAAAAATACACACGGGACTAGTCGGGTCCAAGTATGTTGCATGCCACGCTACGCTACGCAACGGACACGAGACGAGAACGGCAACCACGCCAACAAAAATAAAAGGTAACCACGAAGCGTAACCGAGACGTGCCCACCGCCCACCCGCACGTCCGCTTATGTAGGAGGCGAAAGGGAGCGAAAGGGGACAAAAGGTATGCCGCCGCATGTAAACGAATAGTAGGCAAGCCACACACCGCCACCAAGAACGCAAGTATGTTACCATGTCGTGCCACGTCGCCAACCGCGGAGTTGCGTTGGTTAGAACACACGAATAGCCAGGGAGGGGGACACGGGGAGCATACACAAAAATAGCATAGCGCCGACGTGTGCCGGGTCCCTACAAACACACGTGCATGCACCCATGTTCATTCCCCTCACAGGTCCCGAGGAGAAGCGTATGCTCGTGTCTGCGTCGTCCGGGCGCTAAAGTAGGGTTGTCTTAGACGCTTAGGCAAGTATTGCGTCGTGCCGTCGTCACACATAAGCGAACGCCCGGCAAGGCGGGAGGACTAGGACACGTTAAGGTAGTGGGGAAAGAAGCAGGTATGTTGCATGTCACGCCGCGCATGCGGAACGGGCAACGAGTAAAGGTAGCGGCCAAAGGGGTGTGGAGACAAGACGGGAGCAAGTGGGGCGATAAACCTACGCGCAAGCCGATCGCACACGCATGTCGCATGACGTACCAGCCAGCTCGAGGTGCCGTGTCGCGACAAAGCCGCCGCCGCCGCACGCCCGTTTACGCTCCCTCCTCTCTCTACGCAGGTTCAAAGGAGGAAGCCCGGGCCGACAAGGAAAAAGACAGAGACACACAACAAAGCGGAGGCAGGGAAAAAATGCATGCCAGGGAGAGGGGTAGAGGAAAGGGTAAAGAGCAACGAAGCCGCGAAAGGAACAAGGGGTAGCCAGCGAACGAGCAAGGGGCGCACACAGGGGAGGGGACACGGCGGGCACACGGCGAGCACAACACCGCACCGAGACACCGGAGAGGGGAGCACCGGGTGACCAAGGGAAGAGCAGCACCACGCACCACGACACGCACGGCACAGACACCACACACACCGCACACACCCAACGAACCCCGGCAACCCACCCAGCAGTGGGCGGGCAGACGGGAGAGGGACAGCGCCTGACCCCAAGCGCCCCTCACAATGGTGGAAGGCACCCCCCCCGGGGACGCCCTTCCGCCACCCCCACAGCGAGCAACGCCGGCCCGCAAGGGCGCACGCTGTGGGGCCGGTGCTGGTGAAGCGGTATGGGGTGCTTCACCCATACCCGCTGCCCAGCCTGTGGCGCTCTTCGCCAGGCCAGATCAGGAATTTTCCTGTTGATGCTACGGCATCGTGATTTCTGTGGGATTTCTGTAAAATACCCCAGAAATCGTCATTTTACGTCTTTTTTGGGCTGGCGACGACAGTCGTCGCCTGCGCGACGCAGCTCCAGAACGAGGATTTATTCCTCGATTTCTAAAGATTTTAGGCAATTTTATTATTGTTTTATCGTTTTTAGAAATAAAAGATTATAGCGTGACCTTTTTCGCGGCGTTCCGCGAAGGTCCATTTTTGCGAAAAGTGGCGCGTTCACGCATTTTTCAAAAAATGCTGAGGCGATTCCAGGAATCGCCCAGACGCCTATGGCGTAGCCCAACAGTGGGCCTTTTCATATGCAGGTTGAATTGGTACAGAAACGCGCCGTGTCGGCTACGCGACGCGTTGGGGGGAGACGCGTGAAATGAGTGTTTTTGGCTCAAAAATCACTTTATTTCATTGTTTTTCGCCCAAAAACCACTGTTTGGCCCAGTTTGGGCAGGATCTCAGTGGAGATCCTGATGGCGACGCCTCGTAGCCGTCAGATTTTCTGATGGCGGCGACGCCGTCGCCTTCATTTCGTCTTCCTTTTTATGCTATTTTATAGTATAGAATTGATACATATACATTGTACATGTCAACGCATTTATTTTGTTACATATACCATCTCTTTGTCCATAGACGCCAGATTGTGTCCGCGGACACTCCCCGATGGGTGAGCAAGGATTCCAAGACCATTTACGCAACTCCAATGGAATCGAAGTTTGGAATAGACTTCATGTAGTACTTGGAGAGGTTGGGGTGATGGGTTGAAGGATTTTCGATTTTTCTGTGGACGCACGGACATCACCCCCGCCGAAAATGCTTCAAAATGGTCTTGCCGCTGTCCGCGTGGTTCACTGGCGGACCTGTCGATGAGCTCCCACAACGTTGAGGTGGTATCCTGCTGCCTGGTTTTCGACAACTCCCGCAGCGCAACAGACTGCAGCCTAAGGTATTGCACTGGTGGAAATACAGTGCAAGAAGGGACGCCTGGGCCAAGACTGGCCCCCAAGGCAACAGCAGCGACGACGACAGCCCTGAGATCAGCTCCAGGAGCTCCTGCGGTGACGACGACGATCCCAGCAGAGGTCTTGAGGAATTCTGGACCCTGCAGCAGCCTGACAAGTGGCGTGGACTTCTATGATGGTTGATCCTTGAAGCGACGACGGCATGCTGCGCGGAAGGCGCTGCGCGTCCACCAGTAACCAAATCAGGCGCGTTAATTCGTCGCCTTGGGTTGGTCGACCCTCCGGGAGGTCCCTTCCTAAATAGGCGTGGGGCGCCTTGGGTAGGAAATGACCCTAAATCCCCCAAATCAGGTGCGTTCATTCGTCACCTTGGGTTGGGAATCGACCCTAAAAGGCACGAGGAATTCGTCGCCTTGAGCAGGAAATGGCCCTAAATTCAGGCGCGAGGAAGTCGTTGCCTTGGGTTTGACCCTAAATAATTTTTTCCGAATTTATTGAATTATTGATTTCCATGCCCATGGAGAAAAAGGGCCAATATGTGCGCCTGAGCGCCATCAGTCAGGGCGGAAGGCCCTGCAGCGCCCCTGGTTTGGTCACCAGAGGCTACGAGGAGTGCCAGGGACCAGCGTGGTCGCCTGGGGGGCAATTGCCCTATGAATATTTCAAGATCAAAAAAAAAAATAAAAAAATTTACATGTCTGTGGTATGTAAATTACTCACGAAGCCCCCGCCCCCCCCACTGTTCTGCTGAATCAGTTGTGAAACCAGGGCACTGCAGGGGTCAGAGCGCCTCCTTGGCCTTGCCTTCCTTTGGATATAGGCAAGGCTTCTAAGGAGGGGGGTGAAGCGGTATGGGGTGCTTCACCCATACCCGCTGCCCAGCCTGTGGCGCTCTTCGCCAGGCCAGATCAGGAATTTTCCTGTTGATGCTACGGCATCGTGATTTCTGTGGGATTTCTGTAAAATACCCCAGAAATCGTCATTTTACGTCTTTTTTGGGCTGGCGACGACAGTCGTCGCCTGCGCGACGCAGCTCCAGAACGAGGATTTATTCCTCGATTTCTAAAGATTTTAGGCAATTTTATTATTGTTTTATCGTTTTTAGAAATAAAAGATTATAGCGTGACCTTTTTCGCGGCGTTCCGCGAAGGTCCATTTTTGCGAAAAGTGGCGCGTTCACGCATTTTTCAAAAAATGCTGAGGCGATTCCAGGAATCGCCCAGACGCCTATTGCGTAGCCCAACAGTGGGCCTTTTCATATGTAGGTTGAATTGGTACAGAAACGCGTCGTGTCGGCTACGCGACGCATTGGGGGGAGACGCGTGAAATGAGTGTTTTTGGCTCAAAAATCACTTTATTTCATTGTTTTTCGCCCAAAAACCACTGTTTGGCCCAGTTTGGGCAGGATCTCAGTGGAGATCCTGATGGCGACGCCTCGTAGCCGTCAGATTTTCTGATGGCGGCTACGCCGTCGCCTTCATTTCGTCTTCCTTTTTATGCTATTTTATAGTATAGAATTGATACATATACATTGTACATGTCAACGCATTTATTTTGTTACATATACCATCTCTTTGTCCATAGACGCCAGATTGTGTCCGCGGACGCTCCCCGTGGGGTGAGCAAGGATTCCAAGACCATTTACGCAACTCCGATGGAATCGAAGTTTGGAATAGACTTCATGTAGTACTTGGAGAGGTTGGGGTGATGGGTTGAAGGATTTTCGGTTTTTCTGTGGACGCACGGACATCACCCCCGCCGAAAATGCTTCACTGGGTCCCCACGCCCGCACCGACCGCGCCCGGGACACGCGGGTCGCGAAACCCTGGCTGCACGCTCCGGAGGACGGGCGGCCGGGGGAGGGACAGCGCCTGGCACCAAGCGCCCCTCACAACCGTGGAAGGCAGCCCCCCCCGGGGACGCCCTTTCGCCACCCCCACAGCGAGCAAAGCCGGCCCGCAAGGGCGCACGCTGTGGGGCCGGTGCTGGGTCCACACGCCCGCATCGACCGCACCCGGGACACACGGGTCGCGGAACCCTGGCTGCACGCTCCGGAGGACGAGCGGCCGGGGGAGGGACAGCGCCTGACACCAGGCGCCCCTCACAACGGTGGAAGGCACCCCCCCCGGGGACGCCCTTCCGCCACCCCCACAGCGACCAACGCCGGCCCGCAAGGGCGCACGCTGTGGGGCCGGTGCTGGGTCCACACGCCCGCATCGACCGCACCCGGGACACACGGGTCGCGGAACCCTGGCTGCACGCTCCGGAGGACGAGCGGCCAGGGGAGGGACAGGGCCTGACACCAGGCGCCCCTCACAACGGTGGAAGGCACCCCCCCCGGGGACGCCCTTCCGCCACCCCCACAGCGAGCAACGCCGGCCCGCAAGGGCGCACGCTGTGGGACCGGTGCTGGGTCCACACGCCCACATCGACCGCACCCGGGACACACGGGTCGCGGAACCCTGGCTGCACGCTCCGGAGGACGAGCGGCCGGGGGAGGGACAGCGCCTGACACCAGGCGCCCCTCACAACGGTGGAAGGCACCCCCCCCGGGGACGCCCTTCCGCCACCCCCACAGCGGGCAACGCCGGCCCGCAAGGGCGCACGCTGTGGGGCTGGTGCTGGGTCCACACGCCCGCATCGACCGCACCCGGGACACGCGGGTCGCGGAACCCTGGCTGCACGCTCCGGAGGACGAGCGGCCGGGGGAGGGACAGCGGCTGACACCAGGCGCCCCTCACAACGGTGGAAGGCACCCCCCCCGGGGACGCCCTTCCGCCACCCCCACAGCGAGCAACGCCGGCCCGCAAGGGCGCACGCTGTGGGGCCGGTGCTGGGTCCACACGCCCGCATCGACCGCACCCGGGACACACGGGTCGCGGAACCCTGGCTGCACGCTCCGAAGGACGAGCGGCCGGGGGAGGGACAGCGCCTGACACCAGGCGCCCCTCACAACAGTGGAAGGCACCCCCCCCGGGGACGACCTTCCGCCACCCCCACAGCGAGCAACGCCGGCCCGCAAGGGCGCACGCTGTGGGGCCGGTGCTGGGTCCACACGCCCGCATCGACCGCGCCCGGGACACGCGGGTCGCGGAACCCTGGCTGCACGCTCCGAAGGACGAGCGGCCGGGGGAGGGACAGCGCCTGACACCAGGCGCCCCTCACAACGGTGGAAGGCACCCCCCCCGGGGACGCCCTTCCGCCACCCCCACAGCGAGCAACGCCGGCCCGCAAGGGCGCACGCTGTGGGGCCGGTGCTGGGTCCACACGCCCGCATCGACCGCGCCCGGGACACGCGGGTCGCGGAACCCTGGCTGCACGCTCCGGAGGACGAGCGGCCGGGGGAGGGACAGCGCCTGACACCAGGCGCCCCTCACAACGGTGGAAGGCACCCCCCCCGGGGACGCCCCTCCGCCACCCCCACAGCGAGCAACGCCGGACCGCAAGGGCGCACGCTGTGGGGCCGGTGCTGGGTCCACACGCCCGCATCGACCGCACCCGGAACACACGGGTCGCAGAACCCTGGCTGCACGCTCCGGAGGACGAGCGGCCGGGGGAGGGACAGCGCCTGACACCAGGCGCCCCTCACAACGGTGGAAGGCACCCCCCCCCGGTGACGCCCTTCCGCCACCCCCACAGCGAGCAACGCCGGCCCGCAAGGGCGCCCGCTGTGGGACCGGTGCTGGGTCCACACGCCCGCATCGACCGCACCCGGGACACACGGGTCGCAGAACCCTGGCTGCACGCTCCGGAGGACGAGCGGCCGGGGAAGGGACAGCGCCTGACACCAGGCGCCCCTCACAACGGTGGAAGGCACCCCCCCCGGGGACGCCCTTCCGTCACCCCCACAGCGAGCAGCGTCAGCCCGCAAGGGCGCACGCTGTGGGGCCGGTGCTGGGTCCACACGCCCGCATCGACCGCGCCCGGGACACGCGGGTCGCGGAACCCTGGCTGCACGCTCCGGAGGACGAGCGGCCGGGGAAGGGACAGCGCCTGACACCAGGCGCCCCTCACAACGGTGGAAGGCACCCCCCCCGGGGACGCCCTTCCGCCACCCCCACAGCGAGCAACGCCGGCCCGCAAGGGCACACGCTGTGGGGCCGGTGCTGGGTCCACACGCCCGCATCGACCGCACCCGGGACACACGGGTCGCAGAACCCTGGCTGCACGCTCCGGAGGACGAGCGGCCGGGGAAGGGACAACGCCTGACACCAGGCGCCCCCCACAACGGTGGAAGGCACCCCCCCCGGGGACGCCCTTCCGCCATTCCCACAGCGAGCAACGCCGGCCCGCAAGGGCGCACGCTGTGGGGCCGGTGCTGGGTCCACACGCCCGCATCGACCGCACCCGGGACACACGGGTCGCGGAACCCTGGCTGCCCGCTCCGGAGGGCGAGCGGCCGGGGGAGGGACAGCGCCTGACACCAGGCGCCCCTCACAACGGTGGAAGGCACCCCCCCCGGGGACGCCCTTCCGCCACTTCCACAGCGAGCAACGCCGGCCCGCAAGGGCGCACGCTGTGGGGCTGGTGCTGGGTCCACATGCCCGCATCGACCGCACCCGGGACACACGGGTCGCGGAACCCTGGCTGCACGCTCCGGAGGACGAGCGGCCGGGGAAGGGACAGCGCCTGACACCAGGCGCCCCTCACAACGGTGGAAGGCCACCCCCGGGGACGCCCTTCCGCCACCCCCGCAGCGAGCAACGCCGGCCCGCAAGGGCGCACGCTGTGGGGCCGGTGCTGGGTCCACACGCCCGCATCGACCGCACCCGGGACACACGGGTCGCGGAACCCTGGCTGCCCGCTCTGGAGGACGAGCGGCCGGGGGAGGGACAGCGCCTGACACCAGGCGCCCCCCACAACGGTGGAAGGCACCCCCCCCGGGGACGCCCTTCCGCCACCCCCACAGCGAGCAACGCCGGCCCGCAAGGGCGCACGCTATGGGGCCGGTGCTGGACCCACAAGTCCGCATCGACCGCACCCGGGACACACGGGTCGCGGAACCCTGGCTGCCCGCTCCGGAGGACGGGCGACCGGGAGAGGGACAGCGCCTAACACCGGACGCCCCTCGCAACACTGGAAAGCGCACCCCCGGGGATGCCCATCCACCACCCCCACACCGAGCAACGCACCAGCGCACCAACGCACCAGCCACGGGACATCCGCACCCCACCCCCTGCTCTTAGACACAGCGACACAGCAATGGCGGAACCCGCGGCACCACGCAAGACACGCCCCCGATCTCCGACGCTGGACGAAGCACACGAGGTCATCAGGGCGCTGGGACTCAGAGACGGCGAAGGAGACCCCCCACAAGGGGACGCGGGCACGGACTCCAACCTGGAGGCATTGGCGGAGCCCCCCACGGGAGACGCGCCCGCGGAACCTGCGCCGCCGGCGGGCAGCGTACCCGCGATCTGCCCCGCGTGGAAACGGGGCCACTGCACCGGCGAAGGCCGGTGCCCCAAACAGCACCCCCAGCCCGGCCCCGATGACGGAGCGTTGCCCGAGGTGAAACCCGCGGCCGCACGCGCCGCCCTATGCTACGGGGTGACGCAGGGCTGGATCCTGGATGAGACCGCGCGCGGCAGCGTGAACTTCCAGGAGGCCGTCGACCGAGTCACCCACGCGGGACAGGCGGCAGTGGCCTTGCACACCCGGGGCCGCCACGGCGGACCCGCAGAGGGGATCATTGTGGATCCCTCGGGAATGGTGCTGGTCCTGGCGGCGGACATAGTCCGAGGGGTGCTCCACGCGTCCCGCGTGCGGCGGGCGTGCCCACAGTGGACCATCCAGGTGTACACCCCCCCGCGGGCGTGGCCCTTTTCCACATGGGCGGTGCTCGCCGTCATGTGGCACCTGGCACCAGAGGACGCCCCCACAGGGACCGCGGAGGACATCGCCCGGGACCTCCACACCTGGCCGGCCGACCAGGAATACCCCTGGCGCAGGCCCCGGGGCGGCCTCCCGGTGGCACCAGCGGCAGAGGGGCTCAGCCTCGCGGCAACCCTCCAACGGCACCCCGACAAGCAGGCACGCCACTTCCTGCAGACGGGCACGGTCCCGGCCACCCCGCCAGACTCCGAGTGGCGATGGGACGCAGGGGTGGCGCAACCGCTGCCGGGCTCCTGGACCCTCCCGTTGTGGTACTTGCCCATGGGCACTTTGGCCCACGCCACCCAGGCCGTCAAGGGGGCTTTCCCGCAGCCGCTCCTCCCCGGCGTGGCCCTGCTCCGCAGCCTGCAGGCGGGGGCCGCCTGGGTACGTTGGAAGGAAAGGAAGGGGCGCTCGAGCCCCTATTTCCCCATGGTCCAAGGCCAGGCGCTGATCCACGCCGAGGGCATGGGGACCGTGGAATGGGGGGCGAAAGTGCCCGGCACGGCGTGCAGGTGGATCACGGCGGCCGCCCCACAGCCCATGCAATCGCCGCCGGCGTGCCACCGCCTCCTACGGATGGTCCCCTCTTTGGCCCCCCAGCACGCCTTTACAAGGGACGTGTGGAAGGCCGTACTGAGCCACACCAGGGAGTGGCTAACGAACCCGGGTACGCGGTACCCGCTCGAACCGGTGCTCGAACAGCTCACGGCCCCCACACCCGGGGTCCTCCACGCCCTACACAGGGCGTCGGCCCTCACGAAGCAGCTCAACGACGAAGTGCTGGACCTGGCGCTGGAGCCGCTGCGGGTGCTCTACCCGCAAGCACACATCCCACCCGCGGGCACGTCCAACCGCCTAGGCCGCCTGGGGTTGCAGCGCCGCGTCGAGGCCTTCAGGAGGCGTGGTGGAACAGTGGCTAACGCTCCGCAATCCGTCCACCGCGGAGGGCCACTGGTACCTGCACCAACTCCTCTTCCAGCCACGGGCAGCCCCGGAACACCGCCGGCAAAACCCGTACCACACGCACCCGGAGCGCCGAGGCGCGCAAAACTACCCGCAGCCAATCCCGCCCGCCCTCCCGCCGGGGCAGGGACCGGAGGCGCTACAGCGGGGCCCCCCGCTCGACACCGCCACCACGGTACAGCAAAGGGGAGGCGACAACGCGAGTGGTGCCGAACCGGACGGCACGAACTGCGGAGCGGTGGCCTGGATGGCAGCCTGCAGGCACCTCACCCGAGATACCACGGGACTCCGGCAGTACAGACCCACGGACCGCACGGCGCTGGCGTCCGCGGTCGCGGCAGTCACCATGGGTCCAGTGGCGGCGTGGCCGGCGCAACTGCTGCCCCACGTCCCCTGCTGCGACACACGGCCCCGACGGCCGGCCGCGACGCACGAGCCGACGGCACCCCTCACGGCGGAGCAACTATACGTCGTCGCGGCGGCGTTGCTGGCAGACGGCGGGGAGAGCTTCGTCCACCACCACGGCCCGGCGCAAATTGCGGGATGCATACAAGGGCCTCAGCGCGATGCACCAGACCCGTGGCATGCCACACTCCGCGGGCGCACCCGCGTCTTGGGTGCGGGCGATGGCGCACCCCCGCCCGGGCCTAAGCAGGGGGAGGCACCGGTACTGCAGACGGCAGGCTACCAAGGTACACGGCCACGCCGGAGGGTACCGGTCGCACGTCCTGGCCGGAGGCCGATGGACGGTCTGGCACAGCACCGCCAGGCAGGGGGCTTTCCCGCCCCTGCCCCACGTCGACTGGCGACAGGGGCCCACCCAGGCCTACTATATGTCGGCGGACCCCTGGCCGCTGGCGGTCCTGCTACACACTGTCAGCGCCCCCAACAAAAGGCAGGAACCGGGGTGGGTCAACCCCCCCACACTGGTGTGGAGCCCCGACCAGGAGGAGCATCTACGGGGCGCGTGGCAGGGAGACGCCATCAGGGCCACGGACGTCCCGGACCTCCACGCGGGGCCCATCACGCACGCCCGCCCAGCGGCTACCCTGGCGGTGGCCCAACGGGGACAGCAGAACCCACAGTGGGTGGTCTGCATGTTCAGCCCGGCGGACGCGCACATCGTCGTCTGCGACCCTGAACGCCTGCCGGGGCCCGAAGCCGTGATCCGCGTGGCAGACTGCACCCGCATGATCATCAAGGCGCTGCGGGAGGGCGAACACCACGCCCTCCTGCTCCAGGTCAGGCTGAAGGACAACGCCCGGGCGGCGAGGCCGGGAGTGTGGCCGGCAGCGGAGCACCCCGCCGACCTGGAGCTCCAGCTGGCGGTCCCGACCACGGTGTACCACTGGCTACAGGCCTTCGGCGACCTGCGATGGAGGGGCAAACCCGACCGCCAAATCGGCTCCACGCACTGGCAAACGTGGCTGCAAGCAGACGCGCAGCGCGATGCCGCCCGAGACCTCGGGCCCGCGCCCGCAACGCGAGCCCTCGATGCGGCGGCCCCGGGCCGCACGCTGGCACCACACACGGTGCCGCTGGCCAACCTGCCTTTCGAACCAGCGGCGGAGGGCGCCATTCGGAAGTCGGTGCAGGTCCCCCCGGCGCGAGGGGCCACGGAGCCGACGAAATGCCCCCTGTGTGCGGACAAGTACTACACCAGCGGGGCAATGCTGGAACACCTGGCGTGGCACGCGGTGCACGCTGCAGCCCCGGCGGACGACAAGGAGGCGGCCGCCAACATCCTGCAGGGGAGAGCACGGAGGTCCCCGTGGCACGCCCCGTACACCCGGCGCCCCCCGCCCCAGGCAGCCGACCACGCGGATGGAGGGGAGGAGGCACCCGGAGCGGCCCCGGGGGCCGGCGGTGCGGCCCCACCAGGGTCCATGTCCATCCCCGCGGGGCTGGCCCCCCTGGCCCCCCTGGCTCCCCCGGTCCCCCGGGCCCCCCTGTGGGCCCCGCTGGGAACGGGCTCAGCGGATGCGGCGCACCCAGATGCCCTGGCGGCACCAGCGAACCCGGCGGCGATGCCGATGCGGGATAGCTGACTCCAGGAGGACACGACGGGCGACGCCCTGTGGCTCCTCTCGTGGAACCTGCGCAACGGCCTCGTGCCGCCAGACCGGTCCCTCCGGGACACACTCCGGCGGCGCCGGGGGCCGGCGGCCTGCACCGACAAGGAGCACCTCATCACCGGCATGCTGCCCCAGGAGGGGGGCTTTGCCATCATGCTCCAGGAAACGGGGATCGCCACCAGGGCGCAGGAGATGCACGTGGCCGCGGCGCTCCGGGACAAGGGGTACACCGCCTACTTCAGCAGCCGGCTGGCGGAGACGGGGGCCACCTCCACCTCGAGAGGGGGGGGCCTCCTCACCGCGGTCAGCAGCAAGTACGTGGCGGAGCACGAGGTGCTCAGCTTCACGGAAATTGTCCCCGGGAAGGCCGCGGCCCTGGAGATGCGCACAGACGGGGGAGGCCTCACCCTCATCAACGTCCACGGGCCGCAAGCAGGCTGCTCCCCGTGGGCGGGACGGGGGCGTTCTGGGCCGACATACAAATGTATGCCACGGCACGCAGCCTCGGCGGGAGGCACCCGGTGGTCATCGCCGGCGACACCAACATCTACATGGATGTCCCCGCCAACCCGGCCACGGAGCATTTCCGAGCGGGCTGGGAAGCCTGCGGCTTCCGAAGAGCCGCGGCAGGCGGCGAGGAGGACATGTCCCCCACGCTCCACCCGTCCCAGCACAGGGTGGACACCTTCCTGGTCAACTAGCCCCTCCTGCCGTGGTCCCTGCGGGAAAGCGTCTGGGCTCGCGGCATAGCACACCCCCAGGTGGTCGGCTCGGACCACCTCCCGGTCCGCCTGGCCCTGCCGGGTCTCCTCAGCGCAGCGGGACGCGCGGCGATGCCCACCCCCTACAGTCACACGGAGGGCCGCCTACTCCAGTACGACGCCGAGGCCGCGCCCGTCCAACACTGCCTGTGGGCGGCGGTCACCGCCGCGCAGGATGAACCCTCCCTGGCGCCCTGGCTGGGTCCCGCAGAGCAGCACGACTACGGGTCCATGCCCGCGGCCGCGGTGGACAAGGTGTTCTAACACCTCCACGCGACGCATGACGCCCTGGCGCGCGTGGTGGGACGCCGGCAGCCGTCTCCGGCGGGAACGGACCCGGCGGAGGGGGACCTCCCGGAGAGCGGAAAGCAGCTCCAGGCAGCGGTCCTCCGCTATGACACCCTGGCAGCGCGCGCCCCGGCAGCGTACCAGGCGGACGCGGCCAGGCATGGCATCCGGTCCGAGGCGGCGCTCCGGCTCACGGAGGAACTGCAGGGTGTGTCGCCCGGGTTCCGCCCGACCACGCAGGGCCAGCTACAGGAGGAGCTGGAGAAGCAAGCAGCCGCCCTCGAGGAGGACATTCGCCAGCTCCGCGCCCTCCTGGCGGCAGACCGCAAGCGCGCCATCAAGGACTTCTGGCGCCGCCACGCCCCCGACATCGCCCAGCGATGGAAAGCCGTGCGGGGAGCCATAGAGGTAGAGGCCCCAGGCCCGTCAGGCCTCTGGAACGTGCGGGTTCCCAACACCCAAACGCTCCTCACGGAGGCCCACGACGTGATGTTCGCAGTTCGCGCCTTCTGGCGAGAACTGTATGACAAACGCTCGGTGGACCTCCCGGGTTTCCAGGCGGTCCTCGGCCGCCACGTCCCCCGGGTCCCTGAGGGGGCCTGGACACAGGTCCAGCAGTACTCCATGCAGGACCTGAAGTCCGCCCTGGACAAGGCCGATGGCAAGGCCCCAGGTCCTAACCACGTGGAGGCCCGCTTCATCAAGGCCCTCCCGGCACCTGTCCAGTGGCTCCTGGTCCATTCCTACCGGGCCATCCTCCGCGGCGCCCCGCCGCCGATGCACTGGAGGGACGCGCACATCTGGCTCAGCCCCAAGGTACCGGGCTCTGCCAGACTGGACGACTACAGGCCGATAGCCCTGGGCCAGCTGGACATGAAGCTGCTCACGGGCCCCCTCACACAGCGCACCACGGAGGTGCTCACACGGCACGGAGTGGTCAGCGACTGGCAGCAGGGGGCCCTCCCTGGCTCCAACACAGGCCCCCCGCTGTTCATGGCGCAGCGGCAGCTCCAGCGGGGAAGGCCCAACTACGTCTTCTCCTTCGACGCCCGCAAGGCCTTCGACACGGCCCCACACGGCGCCCTCCACCTCATCCTGCGCCACCTCTCCGTGCCGCCGGACGTCATTGACCTCCTGCTCTTCCCCCACACGTGCGCCAGGCTGCGCATCGTCACAGCACACGGGCTAACGCAGCCCGTCTACATGCTACGCGGCGTCCAGCAGGGCAACCCCGAGAGCCCCCTGCTGTACGCGCTCCTCCTGGAGCCCCTGCTCAGGGCACAGGGGCACCGCCTGCGCCCGCCGGGAGGGGCCGAGCACGGCGTCATCCAGGCCTACATCGACGACCTGCTGGTGGTGGCACACACACTGCAGCACTTCGTCGAGGGCGTGGAGGCGGTGGCCGCGTACCTGGGGATGATGGGCATGGAGCTCAACCCCCGCAAGTGCGCCATGGCCACCACGGAGGGGGTCCCGGGCCTGCAGCTGCGCCTCTGCCCCCACCTGGAAAACCCGTGGTACTGGGTACCAGCGGCGGACTCCGTCCCCTACCTGGGACTCCAGCTGCAGCCGGACGGGGAGTTCTCCCTGCAGCGCAAGCACCGGCTACGCCTGGCGGCAGTGCACCACTGGTGCCTTAACACCCTCGCGCCACCGAAAGTGGTGCAGGACGTCATCCTGGCGATCCTCGGAGGGGTGACGCAGTACGTCGCCCCTTTCATCGCCGACGACTCCGACACTGCACGCCACCTGGACCACATCACGGTCCAGGTCGCGAAGGACAGGGCGCGGTACGCCTTCGACGCCTCGCGGGACAGCCTGCAGGATGACCGGACCCTGGGGCTCACACGGGTGCCCACGCGGTGCCAGCAGGCAGCGGTGGCCCTCGTGGGTACACTCGTCCACCACCGCGCAACCTCCGTGCGCGCCGAGGTCACCAAGATGTTCTGGGAGATAGCCGGCGCGCACGGAATATGTCCCGAGGTGCACTACCCCGTCCCGGAGTTCGCAACTCTGGCGGGAGGCGACTGGGTCCACCGCATACCCCGGGCCCTGGCCGCCCTGGGAGTGGGGGTGTACAACCCCATCGCGTGCCCCAGGGCGGCTCATGTCCAACTACAGTCCCCGCTGGGCAAAATCGTCACGCTGCGCACCGCCAAGCTGCGACACCGCGACACGTGCCGCCTGACGGTGCCACACACAACGCCGTGGCATGGGCACCACGGGCCACGCCACCCCTTCCCCGACAACGACGATCCGTGGCAGACGGCGGTGCGGGAGTGCCTCAACCAATGCGCCGATGAACACCTCCATTATTGCCGCCGTGAGCAGGAGCCCACCAACCACCCCGGGTGGCGCGACGCCCTGGCCCACCTCTTCCACACCACCGGCACACGGGACCCCCGCCTGAGACTCGTCCACCCCACGAGGGCTAAGCAGGACGCCCACACCGGCCCACGGGTGACCCCGGACGGCCTGCACCTCCACGTCGGGGGCTACCGCCGCCGGGACGGACTGTCCCCCCCCACGCGGGGGGCGGCGTACCACCCGCCAGCGGCCCTCATGTACATCCTCCGCGACGTACTCGCGGAAAGCGAGCACCAAGAGCCTAACGCGGACGTGACGTGGCCAGAGCCCTTACGCCCCCGGCCCCACGCGCCGACGCCGTTGTGGCTGGTGACCACGGACGACCAATGCACCCAAGCGACGGGACAAGCGCAGCTCCGGGCCGAGTGGGTAATAGTGTAAGTGGGGGCAGGCCAGCCCGAACCCCGTGGGCTCCCCCGTGGCACCGCCCTACTGGTGGCTACGGGGGTGCCGCAGGACCCACACATGGCGGTGCACGCGCTGGAGGACCGTCCGGAGGACACAGGACACCTGGTGGTGCACCAGCGCGGGGGCCCGGCGTGGCTCAAGGAACATGTGACGGCGCTACGGTCCTGGGCAAGCACGGTCGCCGGAGCGGAGATCCGGCTGGGCGACCACCCGGCGATCAGCCCAGGCGACACCAGGGCGCTGAGCGTGGACCAACTGACCCCAAGCCACCCCGACGTCCGGTGGCACTCCGCCGACCTCAACGCGGGGTGGCTCAGCCCCACCGGATACTACTGGATCCCGGAGGCCTGGGGACACACCTCCTCTGACGCGTCCGGGGGCGGACCCTGCAAACACGCCACCAGCGTCGCTCTCGCCGCCGACCTCACCCGCACGTGGGCGGTGGCCATCTCGGGCACGGTGCCCGACGGGGAGGGGGTGGCCGCCTCCCTCCCCCTACATTACGGTGCACACAGACCATGGGTCCACACGGTGGACGCCGAAGTCATCCTCCACCTCCTGCGGCACGCAGATCGCGAGCGAACCACGGGGGTCCCCGCGGGCGCAGCGAAGGTGGTCAACCAGATGCCCCTGAGGTGGCTCCGGGACGGCCTGTGCGCGCGGGGGCAACACGCCGGGCACCCGTTCTGGTACGTCCGAGCCACCTCGCACCACAGTGACGCCCTACTGCACAAGGCGGACTGGGCGGCGTCCCAGGACACCGTCTTGCAGAATACGCCCCCGGACCCTGGCCACGCCCAACTCATTGTCGCCGGCCGTGACGGCCATCTCGATCTACAGCCCCCCACGATGCGGGTGGTCGGCGAGGTCGCGCAAGGGGCGCAGACGGACCATACGCTGACGCACCGGGGACACACACCTCTGGGCGCGGCCCACGCCACGGCCTACGTCCACGCCCGGGACCTCACCGCGGCGGCCACCAACCGCCGGGCGCTGCGGGCCCGAGACGGCCACACGCCGGTGCAGCGCAGGCTCCGCATCCGGAAGGAGCGGCTCTCCGGCGTCGCCATCGTCCCACAACCGTGCCTTTTCTGCGGCGGCCCGGAAGAGACCCCGGTGCACATGCACGTGGGTTGCACCCACTCACGGCTCCTCTGGCCCCACTACCGCCAGGCGGTACACGAGGCGGCCCGCCACCTCCCACCTGGGGACAAGGCCCTGTGGGTGGCCTCGTGGCGCTCCGCAGGCGCCACGTGGACGGAGGTGTTCTGCTCCGGACTGGTGCCCGAGGACGCGGAGGCGCAGCTCCGCGCCAGAACCCGATACGACCCGCCGGGAGGGACCTCAGTGGACGATTTCCTCCACCACATGCTCCGGCTGGGGGACTTCGCGTGGGAGCTTCGCAACCACCGGCTGGAGCAACTCCTCCACGAGCCCCTAAGCGCGGCGGCCCGGGCGCACCGGTGGCTCACTGCGGCGGAGGGCGACCACCCTCCCCCTCCCCCGCGCCCTGACAAGGACTTCGTAGCCTCCCTCCGTGTTGTGAATGGCACTCTGGAGTGCCCGCCCCAAGAGAGCCCCCACCCGTACCAGGACCTGCCGGGAGGGTTCTCGAGGCACCTACAAGACGCCCTCTTCCCACCGTGGATCATTGGGCGCGGCTCCATGACCGCATGGGAGGCGTGCATCGTGGGGGAGGAGTGGGCGAGGGAGTGGGGCCGGTGGTGCTCCGCCACGCGCGCCCCGGAGACCCCTGCGCAACGATACGCCGCCATCCCGCTCCGGTGGTGGGAGCCGGACACCCGGCCGAGACCCACCATGATCCGCGGGGCGGGACCTGACCACCCGTGGGACGCGGCGACGGGGGAATGGCTGCAGGCGGCCCCGGGGCCGCAAACGGGATGGACTGGGGAAGTATCCTCACTCGTCAGGACGCCCGTCCCGCCCCGCATCGTCCTTCACGCCGCCAACGTGCTCCGGGCCACGGAGATACGCACGTGGGGACACGCTGCGGCCACCGTCCGGTGGCACCCCCCAGAGGACGGGGCCACCCAACTCACCGTGGCGCACTTCAAAGCTGGGGGGCCGGTATACGACGACGCCCTGTCCCGGCTGGGCGACACCCAGGGGCCCTTGCTCCTCATGCTCCCCACCGGCATTGCAGCCGCGCTGCGCCAGGAGCTAGACGGCTGCGAAGGGCTGCGAGTGGGGTGGGAGGCAGTTGCGGACGGCACCCTGCTGGCCCTCCTCCACAGGGACACCGCGAACGGGTGCCAATGGGACGCGCTAACGCTCCACCTCACCGGGCGCCACGTGTACATGGCGAGCCCCCCCCAGGGGCACCCCCGCCCGACGTGGGACGACCTCATCGCCGCCTTCCACGACCACGGAATCCTCCCCGGCGACACGTGGCAGGAGGTCCAGCGGAAGACGCTTGGCAAGGACTACCGGCGCCGCGTCCACGCCCGCCTGCTGGAGATCCGGGACCCCCTCCGACAGAGGTGGGACGACCTCTGGCTCCGCCATCTCGACCCTTGGTCGCCGCCCTCCCACCTCCCACACACCTGCCGACTCTGCGGAGAATGTGACACGGTGTCCTCCGCAGCATCGACAGGCGCCAACAGGTGCGCGCGGTGCACCCAGGTAGCCGCGTGCCCCTGGCCCGAACCTCCCGCAGGCCCGCGCAGGCGCACAGAGGAGGAGGCCTTGCACCGGCGCATCGAGGGGGCACACACCCCCTCGCACGAACAGGCGGGCCCCGCGGGCGCTGCCCTTCTGTGGATCCACGTGCACCTGCGGGACCCCACATCCGTTGCGCACCTGTCGCACGTGTTCGCCCCCTAACCCCCACCCGCTGCCGCCCTCTGCAGAGCCCGCAGCACCATGCCACGCCGAGGGGGGGATGGGCCGGGGCACACCAGGGCCCGCCGCAGAGCACAGGAGGCGGCGGTCCGGGGCCTGGTGGCGGACGCGGTGGCGGAGGCAAAAGAAGCGCACGCTGCCGCACGGTGCGACCTGGAGGGCAGTGCGAGGGCCTTCCTCAACGAGACCGCCCTCCCGGCCGTCCGCGCCCTGAACGGAGCGGGGCCCCCTACGCTGCTCCCGGCAATGCACCGAATGGTGAACGCCATCCGGCCGGGGCTCATCAGCCCGGAAGCGGCCCTCTACGGGCACTGGATGGAGTGGCGCGAGTCCAATCGGTCGGGCCGGCCCCTGTCCATGGGGGACACCCTCCGGCTGACGGGAGCGGGGTCTGCCATGTCCCTCCGCAGTAGCGCCCCAGCCCTGCTGCACGCCCTCAGGACGCGCTACCCCGGGGACGCGGCCCCGTACCTAAACCAGGCGCGGGCCACGTACCCAGGGGGAGTGTCCGAGCTGGATGCGGCGCTCCACCTTCTACACCCGCCGGACGAGGACCTGGAGGTGGGCGAGGTCACGGTGTTCGTGGAAGGCGCGGACGAGGCGTCCACCCGCCCCCGGCCGACCAACCCGGTGTATGACGGCACCGGGCCTACCCCCCCGTACGCCGTCGTCCATGAGGCGTTCCCCAGGGAGCCCACTTGGTGCCCCGCCCTCCCACCGGCGACGCACGCGCCCCGCGGCTGGGCTAACCCAGACCTGCCCCCCCCCCTCTCCAGGACCAGGGGTGCCCACCACAGGGGGCAGGTCCTCTGGCAAGAGTGCCGTGGCACCCCCCTCCTCCTCCTCGTCGTCGCGACCCGCGGGGGCCCGGGGCGGATCCTGGGGATCACCCCCACCCACCTCTATGGGGCCACACCCGTACCCCGCCCCCCCCTCCCGGCGCCCGCGGCGCGGGACGGAGTACACACCTTCCTGCGCACACAGGAGGTCACCGCCGTTACGGGGGTCCACCTGGTGCGGCTGCCCCCGACACCGCTCGACGACCCCCGGGGGCCCAGGGCCCTGGGCCCCGCCCCAGACTGGGAGCTGTGGCGCGACGCGTGGGCCGCGTGGCTCCCCCGCCTCCCCTCCCAATGCCGGTGGATGGCCGCGGGCCCCCGGCCGTGCGGGGCTGACGCCACAGCCGGCCCCCCACCCCCTCCCCCCCTCCCCCCCGCAGAGCACCACACGGCACTGCCCACGGCACGGCACTGATGCACCAGGAGGTAGTGGGAAGGGCGCGCCTGCCACCACGCATGCCTACCAGAGCAACAGTGATGGCAGACTCCGATGGGTCCCTCCAGCGGGACGACCGCCACCACCGCCGGTCCCGCTCCCGCTCCCCCGTCTCCTCCCCGGAGTGGACGGGGGAAACCCTCGCGGAGCGCGAGGAGCGGAGGCTGGCAGAGGCGGCGGTGGTCGGGCCGCCGCCGCCGGCCCGGGAACCTGGGCCAGCCGAGACGGCCGCCCCTGCCGCCCCAGCGGCCAGCCCCGCCGCCCCGCCCCGCCCAGACGCGCAGGAGGCGGAGACCGCGGCGAGCCACGCCGCGGCCCCGGCCGCGGCCCCCGGCACGCCGCCGACAAGGGGGGCAGCCCCGGCGCAGGAGC
This sequence comes from Eutreptiella sp. 'Long Island Sound 2002', assembly GCA_964036045.1. NCBI lineage: Eukaryota > Euglenozoa > Euglenophyceae > Eutreptiales > Eutreptiaceae > Eutreptiella > Eutreptiella sp. 'Long Island Sound 2002'. The sequence continues at coordinate 86,401,683 of OZ038379.1, read as the reverse complement.
CGGACGCATCGCCGAGGGCTGCCGCAGCCGCACAGGAGGGCAAGAAGGGCGCGCGAGGGGTTGCGACGGACCCCGCACGGGCCGTGGGCGCCTCGCCGGCGGCCGCCGCGGCAGCAGAGGAGAACGAGGAGGGCGTGCGAGGGTTTGCGACCGCGGCCACGGGCGCCTCGTCGGCGGCCGCCACGGCAGCGAAGGAGAGTGAGGAGGGCGCGCGAGGGGCTGCGGCCGCGACCCCGGCAGGCCGCGACGCCGCCTCGGCCGGCCACGCCGCGGCCCCCAGCACGCCGCGCAAGCGGGGGAAGAACCCCGCACGGGCCGCGGACGCCTCGCCGGCGGCCGCCGCAGCAGCAGCAGTGGGCAGGGAGAGCGCGAAGTACCGCGCCCACGCCAACCCCGCCCACACCCACACCAGCCCCCCCAAGCCGTACCCCCCCAAGCCCTTCCCCCCGGGGCGGGAGCGGCACGTCCGCCCCCCGACGCGCGAGCGCTCGCCGCCGGGCGTCACGCTGCCGCAACTGCAAAGGCAGCCGGACGCCCGGCGAGTGGTCCAGGAAGGGCGCAGCGGCGGGGGGGAGGGGAGCAGCGGGCGGCGCGACAGGCAGGCGGCAGGGGAGGGGTCAGGGCACGGGAAGGACGCGCAGGGGCGCGGGCAGGGAGCCCAGGTGCAGGGGGCGGGGCGAGGGGAGGTGGGAGAGCGAGCGGGCCAGGGCGTGGTGGACGAGAGGCGGGACCCGCGACACGGGCAGGGGGCAGGGGAGGGGTCAGGGCACGGGAAGGGTGCTCAGGGGCGCGGAAAGGGTACCCAGGTGCAGGGGGCAGGACGAGGGGGGATGGGAGAGCGAGCGGGCCAGGGCGTGGGGGACGAGAGGCGGGACCCGCGACACGGGCATGGCACTGGAAAGGGGCCCAAGGGCAAGGGCAAGGGCAAGGGCAAGGGCCCCAAGGGACAGGAGGGACGGGGCATGGGAGCCCAGGGAGGAGGGCGGGGCCAAGGGAGGGGGGCAGAGGGCGGAGCGCCCCCGCAGCCGGACGTGCAGCCGGTGAGGTGCATCCCCCCCGGCATCCAACAGATGCCGGCACACCACACTCACCACCACCACCACCACCACCACCCCCACCTCTACAACATCGACCCTGACGCCGGCGAGCTCGTCCCCCCCCAACCCCCACGACGCCCGCACCAGCAAGCCCCCCCCGCGCCGAGGGCGGAGCCGGCGCGGATGGCCTCGGCGGAGGGGGGACGGGCCGCGGCATCGGCGCCGCAGGCGCAGGGGCAGCAAGGGGGGCCGGCACGGGGGGCGGAGGAGGGCCGGCCATGGGACCGGGACTGGGGCGCAGTCCCGCACCCGCTGGGGGGGGAGACCCTCCCCCTAGTGGGAGAAGTGTACGGGTGGTTGTGCTGGGCCAACCAGGGGACCTCCAGGAGGTCGCGGAACCGGCCCTTCGATGCCGTGCTCCTCCGGAGGGACGGAGGAAACCGAGAGGCACGCCCGGGGGGGTGGGCGGCCCCAGAGGACCACGAGAGGGTCCTCAGGTCAGTGATCCGGGCGGTGTGGCCCGACAGGGAGCCGACGTGGCCGGCCTTCCCGGAAGGGGGAGCGGTGCTCCGCATCACGGATGCGGACGCCAACAACTGGCTCCCCCGGGCTTTGCGTAGCGCCCTCGCCCACTGGCGCTACCGCCGGCACAACCCGCCGCCGCCGCAGCCCCAGACCCCACACAAGCGGCGGCGCAAGTGAAGGCCCAGACGGCGGGTACGGGAGGGTTGGGGGGGGGGGATGGGCCCCCTGACCCACGCCCCCCCCACGGTATGGCACGACGTACGAGGGCGCGCCACCTCCCGCGGGAGGGAGTGCGGAGACAACGAGCGCGGGGAGGAACCTGCTGCCCCGCAACCCGCTAACCACTGACCGCTAACCCTCACGGCCGCCCCCGGCCGGCCAGCGCCGCGCGACAACGGCCGGGGGATGAGGGGCCCCGGCGAGAACCTGCGCGGGCATCCGGCTCTCGATAGGGGGGGCGGGAGAAGGGCGCGACCCCCTGGCCGATGGCTGGCCCCCGGGACCAGGACCGCCATGCCGCCCCCGCCCCTCCCCCCAGGGGGCCAAAGGCCCCCCCCCAACCCCCCCCCCCGCACAGACCCGAGGGCGGGCGGGGGGGCGGCCCCCCCACCCCCCCCCCCCCGCACCCACCACAGCAGGCGAGCCACAGGCGCGGCCCTCCGCCCCCCCAGGGCCGGGGCAGCGCCCCCCCCCCCAAGGGGAACGGCAGCGCGATAAGGGCAACGGCGGCTGGACCTGCTCCCGCGGACGCACACCGGCGTGCCGGAGCAACGCGCACAACGGAACAGGAAGGAGGCCGCGCCCCACATGACCCTCCCGTAACCACAGCCCACTCCGAGGTGACAGAGGGGGGGTTTCAAGTCAGATGGGGCCCCCGGGGGGGCGGTCCACGGGCCGCCCCTCACCCCCCCCACCCCGGGGAGGCACTTCAGCCCCGACCGCACGCGCGCGCCGGAAGGGAGCGCGCCGGCGACACGGAGAGAGCCAGGAAGGAGTACCACAGGCCGCCGCCCGGAACGAAAGCAGGGAGGCCGCGGCGCGACACCCCCCCCCCGCCCCCCCACCGGCCCGCCAGCCGCAGGGGCCCCGGCCTTCACCCCCCGAGGCAGAGGGGATGGACCCCCCCCGCCCGAGAGGGGAGCCGGAGTGTGACCCGCCCCCCCGCCCCGGCCGCCGGCTCAAATGGGGGCCGCGAAGAACAAGTGGGCCCACGCCTGCGCACCAGGACGCCGCGCAGATCGTGCCCAGAGAAGCCGGGTGGGCGCGAACCGGAATGGTATGGGGGGCCACGCCCCCCGTGGACAGCACGACGCCAGTGACGCCCGCTTTGTTGCCTACCCAGGGAAAGCGGCGCGCCACCTCCCGCGGGAGGGAGTGCGGAGACAACAAGCGCGGGGGGAAACCTGCTGCCCCGCAACCCGCTAACCACTGACCGCTGACCCTCACGGCCACCCCCGGCCGGCCAGCGCCGCGCGACAACAGCCGGGGGGTGAGGGGCCCCAGAGAGGGACTGCGTGAGAATCCGGCTCTCGGTAGAGGGGGGCGGGGGAAGGGCGCGACCCCCCTGGCCGATGGCTGGCCCCCGGGGCCAGGACCGCCAAGCCGCCCCCCCCCCCCCGCTTGGCCGACAGGAGGCATCGCCAGGGGACCGAAGGCCCCCCCCACTCCCCCCCCCCCCCCCTCCCACACAGACCCGAGAGCGGGCGGGGGGCGGCCCCCCCCCCCCCCCGCACCCACCCCAGCTGGGGAGCCACAGGCGCGGCCCTCCGCCCCCCAGGGCCGGGGGGGCGCCCCCACCCACAGGAGGAACGGCAACACGGTAAGGGCAACGGCGGCTAGACCTGCTCCCGCGAACCCACACTGGCGTGCCGGAGCAACGCGCACAACGGAACACGAAGGAGGCCGCGCCCCGCATGACCCTCCCGTAACCACAGTTCACTCCGAGGGGACAGAGGGGGGTTTTTGCAGGTCAGCTGGGGCCCCCAGGGGAGCGGTCCACGGGCCGCCCCTCACCCCCCCCCACCCCGGGGCGGCACTTCAGCCCCGACCGCACGCGCCAGCGACACGGAGAGAGCGCCAGCGACACGGAGAGAGCCAGAAAGGGGTACCGCAGGCCGCCGCCCGGGACGAGAGCAGGGAGGCCGCGGCGCGACACCCCCCCCGAGGCAGGGGGGATGGGCTCCCCCCACCCGAGAGGGGACTCGGAGTGTGACCCGCCCCCCCGCTCCAGCCGCCGGCCCACATGGGGGCCGCGAAGAACAAGCGGGCCCACGCCTGCGCACCGGGACGCCGCACAGATCGTACCCAGAGAAGCCGGGTGAGCAAGAACCGGAGTGGTACGGGGGGCCACGCCCCCCATGGACAGCACAACGCCAGTGACGCCCGCTTTGTTGCCTGCCCAGGGAAGGCAGAGGGACGGGAAGAGGCAGAGCGACCCCCCGCCCTACAGTCACTCGGCGATCCGGCGGTGCTACTGTCCGCCTCTTACCCCTGTGCACGTCAGTCGGCGATCCGACGGTGCCGCACCCCACCCAGCCCCCTCCCCCCCTGTCCCGACCCCGTGCACGTGGACTGGGGCCCCCCGGCACGCGCAACACGCTTCACAGCGCACAGCCCCACCCTCAGGACTGGATTCATAGCCGACGACACCCCTAAGTCGCGTAAGAGATTCCCGCGGCCCAGTAGTGAGAGCGTCGGTCTTCAATCGTCCAGTGCGGGGGTTCGATCCCAGGCGTTGGTGCTCCTGGGATCCCTGCACGTAGAGCTCTCTAGTTGGCGACGTGGGAACCACCCCCCCCTCCAGCAACTCGCGCCACCACCGATACCGGTGGATCGGGTGGAGGTCTCGTTCGTTTTACCCCCCACCCTAGAAAAACAAAACACATGGGAGCCACCCACCCCTGCAGCAGTGCGCACCGTCACCTGTACTCGAACAGGTCGACGGGAGGCCTCGTCCGGTATTCGAAGGGATCGGTGGGAGACCACCGATCCCGGGGTTCGAACCAGCTCCTTCGCGGCGCGCGCCTGGTGCGCTACCTCCGGGGCGGCTGCCTTCTGAGATACACTGGCACCCGGGTCACAGAACAAACGCGCCCGCAACCCCCCCCCCCTGTGCTAAGAGTAGGCCCGCGGTAGGGGTGCTCTGCTGGGCCATGAACCGGAACATGGGTGCACCACTCCAGCCACGGTCACCCCAAGCCCCCCACGCATCGGGCTCGTCATGGGAATCCGGCGGACCGGCGCCTGGACACCAAGTCGACACCTCTCTCCCCCCCCACAGGAACAGAGCGGGGCCCCCACAACCGCACGCCCGCGCCCACAACGCAGACCCCGACAGCCCACCCAGTGGACGGGCAGTCGGGGGAAGAGGAGCGCAAGACCCCGAACGCCCCACGCAACGGTCGAAGGCGCCCCCCCCGGGACGCCCAGCCGCCGCCCCCACAACCCCAAGCCAAGTAGGGGGGAATCCGGACCGGACCGCTCCCCCCCAAGCACGCCAGACGGAGCACGGGACCGGTGCAGGACACGCGGAGGGGCACGGACCACATGGAACGGCCCTACCAGCGCCCAGTGCCGGGACCACGCGAGATGCGCGCGCCACACCACCCAGCGGGGAGCGGACACCGCGAGAGCGCGAGCGCACACACACGAAGAGGACACGCGGGGACCACCAGAAGGGCAACCGGACCGAGCGCGCGGAACGCACAGACCGCATGGAATGGCGTACCAGCGAGCGAGGATAAGGGACACCCGGACGGGACGGCCCGCCACACGCAGCGCGGAACACGCGGGGCGGGAAGGGGGAAGAAGGGGAGACACAACACCAGGTACCGGCCCGAACCCCCCCGAACCGGCCGCGAGCGCCGCGCACACACAGACGGGACACTGCACCCGCCAAGGCAGTAGTGGCGCACAGCGCCACGCCCCAACCCCTAGGCTAGGCAGCCTCCGCGCCAGCCCAAGGGGGTCCCACTGGCGACAAGCCAGTAGCACGGGCCCGGCGGCGCCGGCGCCCCGGGCGACCACGCATTAGGGGGGCGACGCAGTGGGTAAGCGCCCGCGGCCACGGCTGCGAATTGATGCACTGACCGGGGAGTGGCGAAACGGGGACGCCGGGGAAGGACGGGGCTCCGAGCTCTGTGAACCCGGGGGACTCCGCCACCAGGCAGGAGGTGCGTCTTGGAGGGCCCCCCACTAGGACCCGGTGGGGAGGATATCACCTGGCCCGACCAGGTGGCCCCCCGGGGCCGAAAGGCGTCCAGTACCCGCAAAATCAAACCTCAAACCTCAAACCTCAAACCTGACCGAGGCCCCAAGGAGCCTATTCCCCGATGGCCAATTCATCACTAAAGTCAAGAACATTGTTTAGCTCTTCTTTTACGAGCTGACTAGTACCTCTACCGCTACCTTTACGCCTATTCCTACCACCATGTGTACCAGGTAGGTAGGTAGGTAGGTAGGTGCACTCGGTCGTGGAGAGGCGCCCCATGGTTCCCCCTGGCGTCGCCCCTGTGACGGACAGGAAGAGGCTTCACGCGTGAAGAGGGGAGGCGGCTTACTTCCCGCTAGACCTGACTGTTGGCCCCCAACAAAGCGGCCCCGGGCTACGCCGGGAGGGCTGATCGCCGCCAGCGTGACATGCTTGTCTCGCCGGGAGGGTGTGCCCCCGTGCTTGCGCACGTCCCCTCCTTTGGGCGGAACCCTAGGGGTTCACCGGACTTCCTGGCGTATCCCGTACCCAAGGCGTGCATGCACGTTCTTGGTACTAGGGTTCCGAGGCGCTTGGGTGTCGCACGCTCCGCCTCGAGTCCCAAAGCAGCGCAGGCCTTAGGATGCAGCCTTACCCCCGGGCTCCGGATCTCGTTTGGCCGGGTCACCTGCATGGCACGGGCTGCCTCAGTGCCCGGGCTGTGGGCACTGGGTTTCCTACTGTTGGCTTGCGTTTGTGGTTGGGTCCTGGTTGCGGTTGGTCGTGGGTTTTGTTTACCCCTGCCCGTTGTGGCTGGGGTCTTGGGTGGGTGTGTTTGGGCTGGGTTTGTGGTGTTGTCCCTCTTTTGCCGGCTGTTTGTGGTGTTCGTGGTTGGGCTTTGGTGTCGGCCTGCTTTCGGGACCTGTGTGCCCCCCGCCGTTTCCGGTTCCGGTGTGCGGTGTGGACGTGCGTGCTGGGCCCGGGTCTCGGCTGTGCCCCGCCCTTCTTGGCTGGGTTGTTGGGTTGTGTTTTTTGCGCTTTTTTTTTTTCCGGTTTCTGGGTGTCCCTGTCCTGGGCCTTGTGGTCTCTCTCCCCGTCTCCTTTCTTTCGGGCTGGGCTGCTGGCTTCTTCTTCTTTTTTTTTCTGCTTGTTTCGGTGCCCCTTTTCCCGGTGGGCCGCTGTTCCTGGCTTGGTGTTGCCGGTTTTGGCTGGGTGGTCCCCCTGTGCCTGTTTGGGGGTCCTGTCTTCGGTGCCCTCTGGGTGGGGGGTTTGGCCCCCTTCTGTGTTGTTGGCGGGCGGCGGTTTGGTGGCTGTGGGCTGTTTTCGCGCGCCCCCCCCCCTTTTTTTTGGGGGAGGGGGGGGGGAGGGGGCCGCCTGGCTGTTCCTCCCTTTGCCTTCCCTCGGCTGGCGCTTGCTCTGTGGCTGGTGTGTGGTGTGGTTGGTCCCTCGCCACTCCTGGCGGAGGTTCCTGTGTGCTACTCCCCGCCACTCCTGGCTGGGTTTCGCTGCCGGTGGTGGTGGGCGGTCCCCGCCACTCCTGGCTGGGGTCCGCTTGCGGCAGTGGTGTGTGGTGTGTGGTGTGTGGCGGTCGTGTGTTGGTGGGGTTGTGGCTGGTGTGTGGTGTGGTTGGTCCCTCGCCACTCTTGGCGGAGGTTCCTGTGTGCTACTCCCCGCCACTCCTGGCTGGGTTTCGCTGCCGGTGGTGGTGGGCGGTCCCCGCCTCTCCTGGCTGGGGTCCGCTTGCGGCGGTGATGTGTGGTGTGTGGTGTGTGGTGTGTGGTGTGTGGCGGTGGTGTGTTGGTGGGGTTGTGGCTGGTGTGTGGTGTGGTTGGTCCCTCGCCACTCCTGGCGGAGGTTCCTGTGTGCTACTCCCCGCCACTCCTGGCTGGGTTTCGCTGCCGGTGGTGGTGGGCGGTCCCCGCCACTCCTGGCTGGGGTCTGCCGGCGGCGGTGGTGTGTGGTGTGTGGCGCAGGTGTGTTGGTGGGGTTGTGGCTGGTGTGTGGTGTGGTTGGTCCCTCGCCACTCCTGGCGGAGGTTCCTGTGTGCTACTCCCCGCCACTCCTGGCTGGGTTTCGCTGCCGCTGGTGGTGGGCGGTCCCCGCCACTCCTGGCTGGGGTCCGTTGGCGGCGTTGCTGTGTGGTGTGTGGTGTGTGGCGGTCGTGTGTTGGTGGGGTTGTGGCTGGTGTGTGGTGTGGTTGGTCCCTCGCCACTCTTGGCGGAGGTTCCTGTGTGCTACTGCCCGCCACTCCTGGCTGGGTTTCGCTGCCGGTGGTGGTGGGCGGTCCCCGCCACTCCTGGCTTGGGTCCGCTGGCGGCGTCGGTGTGTGGTGTGTGGCGGTGGTGTGTTGTTGGGGTTGTGGTTGGTGTGTGGTGTGGTTGGTCCCTCGCCACTCCTGGCGGAGGTCCCTGTGTGCTACTCCCCGCCACTCCTGGCTGGGTTTCGCTGCCGGTGGTGGTGGGCGGTCCCCGCCACTCCTGGCTGGGGTCCGCTTGCGGCGGTGGGGGGTGGTGTGTGGTGTGTGGTGTGTGGCGGTGGTGTGTTGACGGGGTTGTGGTTGGTGTGTGGTGTGGTTGGTCCCTCGCCACTCCTGGCGGAGGTCCCTGTGTGCTACTCCCCGCCACTCCTGGCTGGGTTTCGCTGCCGGTGGTGGTGGGCGGTCCCCGCCACTCCTGGCTGGGGTCCGTTGGCGGCGGTGGTGTGTGGTGTGTGGTGTGTGGTGTGTGGCGGTGGTGTGTTGGTGGGGTTGTGGCTGCTGTGTGGTGTGGTTGGTCCCTCGCCACTCCTGGCGGAGGTTCTTGTGTGCTACTCCCCGCCACTCCTGGCTGGGTTTCGCTGCCGCTGGTGGTGGGCGGTCCCCGCCACTCCTGGCTTGGGTCCGCTGGCGGCGTCGGTGTGTGGTGTGTGGCGGTGGTGTGTTGTTGGGGTTGTGGCTGGTGTGTGGTGTGGTTGGTCCCTCGCCACTCCTGGCGGAGGTCCCTGTGTGCTACTCCCCGCCACTCCTGGCTGGGTTTCGCTGCCGGTGGTGGTGGGCGGTCCCCGCCACTCCTGGCTGGGGTCCGTTGGCGGCGGTGGTGTGTGGTGTGTGGTGTGTGGTGTGTTGTTGGGGTCCCTCGCCACTCCTGGCGGAGGTTCCTGTGTGCTACTCCCCGTGACTCCTGGCTGGGTTTCGCTGCCGCTGGTGGTGGGCGGTCCCCGCCACTCCTGGCTGAGGTCCGCTTGCGGCGGTGGTGTGCGTGCTTTGCTTGGCCGGGTCGGGCGGGCCGGCCTCCCGGGCGCGCTCTGGTGCGCCTCACCTTTTCCTCTGGCCGCTTTGTCTTTCTGCTTTGCTTGGCCCCCTCCGGGCTGGGGTTGCCCCTCTCTCTTTCGCTGCTGTTGCCGTTCCTCGTTGGTTGTTTTTCTCGGCTTTCCGCTGCCTGGCTCGCGCATCGTTTGTGTCTCCCGCTTGGCCGTTGGCTGCTCTTTGGTGGTTGCTCCACCGCCCCCCCCGCCTTGGTGTCTTGCGGTTTTCGTCGCTCCTGCTTGTGGCCTTGGTGTTTTTTTTTTTTTTTTCCTCCTTCCTCTTCTTCCTCCGTGCGCCCCCGTTGTCTCCGGCTTTCTCGGGTTTCCGGCCCCGGGTGCCCTGGGCCTCGGCGCTTGCGTTGTTTGTTTTGTTGGCCTTCCGCTTCTCGGCTCTCCGTGCGCTTGTCCCTCTTTCGTGCTTTCCGCCTGGCTGTCGGCTGCTCCCGCGTGGTTGCTGCCCCCCCCCCCCCCTTTGTGTCTTGCGGTTTTCGTTCCTGCCGCCCGGTGCTGTGTGCCGTGTTGTGCTGTGCGTCCCTGGGTGCGCTGCTGCGCCGCGCTGCTGCGCGTTGTGTCGCCCGGTGTTGCGCTGTTGTGTGCTGTGTTGCGCGCGTTGGTGCCGCTGCTTGTTGCGCCGTGCCCTCTGGCGCTGCCCGTCGCCCTGGGGCCCTGTGCTCTGCGGCGCTGTGTTTTGCGGTGTTCCCCCGCGCTGTGTGCTCTGTGCTGTGTGTGTTTTGTCGTGGCGCGGTGGTGCGTGCTGTTGTTCGCCGCACCGCCTTGTGCTGTGTGTGTCTCGGGGTGCTTTGCTGTGCGTTCCCTGTGCTCTCCGTTCTGTGCGGTGCTGTGCTTCGCTGTGCTGGTGCGCTCGCGTTGTGCTGTTCGTGTGGTGCGTGCTGTTGCTGGCGCCTGGTGCTGTGGTGCGCTGCTGTGTGTTGTGCTGTTTCCTGTGGTGTGCCGTGGTGCGGTGCTGGGTCTGGTAGCCCGTGGTTGTCTGCTGGTGGCGTGTTTCGGTGTCGGTGTCCCTGTCTGGCCACCATGTGTACCACCTCTTCGCGTACTGTGCTTCTTGACAGTTGGCACCACGGTTCGCCTAGAGGGTGCTGGCGGTAGAATAGGTAGGGAAGGATCTGCGTCCGTCACACGTACGTTGATTGAAGCTGCTTGCATGTCCAAAAATTGGATCACGTGCCGCTCCTCTTATTCAAGAAAAGTCTTTGCATTGTGTCGCTGGTCAAAAAGATGAGTTGCAATGCGGTCAACATCGTTTATGTACTGACACATGGGACTGATAGGTTCCCAATGAAGTAGAAAATGCGTTCGCGCCCTGTTTTGGCTGCGAAATGTGCTCGGCAAGATACCTTCGCCAAAACAACCTCATCATCATCCTCCGCAGCATGAATTGCTACGGGTAGTTGCAATGAGGAAAGAGCGAGGCGTTCCGTGTCGCATTGAGAACTATTAATGACCTCAGTTGGGGCATCAAACTTTTTTAATGTAAAAATGGAAGTGAACAATCCAAGATGGAAGGCCACCAAAGTTGGATCGTAGTTCAAAACAGCAAAATAGTGGTGACAAGGATGCCCCGCCCGGAAGGCTAGGCGACAACTGCACCAGAACTGCGTATGGGTGTTACCCCTGGCAAGTAAATTGACTTGTCACACAAAGTGTGCACAATTCATATATTGGGTTGTCAAGCACGAGTCACTCTTCTTCTGTAATGGGATAGCATTATTGAACAGAATCCCATACACAGGATATGTCATTCATTGACAGATCCGCATGCGCACCTCCAGGCAGTTTTATCGGTTTTCACGAAGAGTAATGTAATTAGCATTATTGCACGATTCACACAATGCGGTTTAGCATTGCATGTATTCCTGATTTCAGGGCCTTGCATGACCTTTCTATAATGCCTGAGATCAGAGCTTGAAAGTCGATTCCACCGACATCGCCAAAGAATACCGGTAGAGATAAGTGCACACGCCCTGAGATACTTCAGTGGCGCGTGAAATACAAAGGATTCCCCAAGCCTCAGTGGAGAGAACCCAGTGAGGTCATGTTTCATTTAATGATGTCTGGCTTAATTATTGTGGTAAGCATAAGCTTGACGTCGGTATTAAGGATGTAGCGTGTGTTTTTAAGTCAGTTCATCCTGATTACTTGTCTTGGCGTGAGGCGTTGCTTTGAGTTTCAGTAGTATGGACATGTGCCCCCCCCCCCCCTCCTGCCTTCTTCTTCCTTCTGGATTTGTTTGTTTCGTGTGTTTTGTGTGCATCCCTACTTATCTCCATCTCAGGTGCCAATGGGGAGTGGGGATCAGAACGTCCGCGAGCTAGTGGCTGTGACTGCATGTTGTCAGGTGTATCTTTTTCTGTTATAGTGCAGCCAGTCAATCGCAGTGCTGAGCAGGTCCGAGTCCAGTGGTGGTCTGCAGTGGAATCGGAGTTCCAGAGTACTGTGTGCTCTGGAAGGGGAGTGTCATTTGTATTATTTCTTGCTTGCGTTACGGTCTGTTCCTCATTTCTCAGAGATTGATGAAGCCGGAAGTCAAGGGTAATTAATTCATTGACTTCATTGATGGCCATTGTAGATAGTTCGTCAGTTTCAGTTTGATTTTTTTTGCAGAACCCACGGGCTTCACAGATGGCTTGTGGAGGATGATTGCTGTTGCATGCTTCATTGATTTCAGCTCAGGATCACAGGATATCGTTGATTTTTGTTTTGTGTGGTGTCAATTTTGGGATATCAGGCATTACCCTGGTAAATGCCTTCGAAGGGGAGTGTAATGGGATAGCATTATTGAACAGAATCCCATACACAGGATATGTCATCCATTGACAGATCCGCATGCGCACCTCCAGGCAGTTTTATCGGTTTTCACAAACAGTAATGTCATTAGCATTATTGCACAATTCACACAATGCGGTTTAGCATTGCATGTATTCCTGATTTCAGGGCCTTGCATGACCTTTCTATAATGCCTGAGATCAGAGCTTGAAAGTCGATTCCACCGACATCGCCGAGTCCGTTCAGCTCTGCAAAGGATCTATGGATTGATCGGATCGTGTGTGCCCTCGTCCTCATACACTGTGTGAACTCTGCCGGAGGTTTTACCAAACACTCGAAAATTGTTGCCGTTTTCGGAATCAAGATCAACATTGGAAATGGAGCAATACAGGATATTGGAAAGCCATAAACACTTCATTTGAAAGAAAATGTTTTTCCGCTGAATTACGCTTACAAGGTTACTGATGGCACAGAACCTCGGTAAGTATACCAAGTCTGCATCTTAGTGACACTGTGGGTCATACTTCGAGAAGGGTGCCACCGCGTTGCCATTTATAAATAAGGCCTTTTTTGCTATGTCATATTCATACACCATGTACGTAGTAGAGGGATTCATTCATTCAATCTTTGTATTACATACTCAGTTTTTGACCTTGCGTGAAAGAACATGATATCAAGTATCGAAACGTTGAGTTAATTGTTTTCTTGCTGGCATGTCGCTGATCCACAACTTCAGTATATTCAAGTTTGTACGTCTCTTTAGACAGCAGATGCAAAGTTGATGAGAAAATGGTGTCGAAACCTGTTTTTGCACTCAGGTGGCACTTTACACGGAAGGCAAAGATTCAGCCCTCTATGGGGTCATGCAGCGGAAGGTAAAAAGTTAAAGCTGCGAAGTAATATACCATCGATCAAGACGATCTAGGGGTGATCTTCTTCTGGACACCTGGCCAACCCGGATGCTGAAGGACTTTCTGCCAAAGGCATTCTGCCAACGCCATTCGCAGTCCTCACTCTTCTCGGTCCCTTCGCTAACAGAATCGTTCGCCCGTGTTGTCCCGGAACATTACCTGCCCGTATTTTTTCGCCTTCAGTACCTGGTCCCCTGTCAACAAAACCATCTCCTTACCAGCCCGGTGACATGGTCACGAGATTCATGGTTAACATACACGCCGGGTCGGATGGTTTTATCTGTTTTGAATGATTGATGAGGCGTGCAAGGTGACTCGGACCCATATGGCGCTGAATGGTTTGGAAAAAGGTGCGCAAATGCTGGACGCAGAACCTTTTAGGCGTTGGATCGCTGTACCTTTCCCGTGTATTGACAAGAATGTCTGAAGGTGTTTCAAGGTGCTCATAGGCTTTCTTGAGTCCCTCCTATAGTTGCTTAGGAAGAGGAAACTTATTCAGTGGTGGGGCCTCTTCCTGATTAGGCCACCAATGGTCAGAACTCCCAGTTACACTCGGCTATCCTCCAGAGCCCGGTGTTGTGGTCACAGGTTAGCTTTGCACCATATGGACACACTTCCGCCGGCGTTTTCGGACGGGGACGCAGTTCTATCCGTATTTTGCCGGTTTCTGAGGTTCTCCATTGGTTCACACGGCTCGACATGCAACAACCTATCCTCGCCCTACCGCTCCCGCTTCCCCTTTGTTGATAAAACTATCATATATTGTTAATTCCACACCGATCATCGTTAAGGTATAGCAAGTTTTTAGTGTGAGTGCAGAACTTGCACCCAACTTCGTCTCAATGGTTTGGGGGCACATCTGAAGGGACACAAGCCTTTCGCTTCGCACGTTTCTGTGGTAATAGATCCGCAACGTTGTTGGATTTCAGGTCACTCAGGGTAGGTGACAAGCAGGGCTCAGGTTTCGCCTGCCCGGGTAGCACGGCCACTTGGCTCGGGCAAGGACTACAACTAGGGTTAGATTTAGGGCTGGCGTTAGCCTCTCGGGCAGACGAACTGGAATTTGTGACGCGTTCCCGTGGGGGGCCTGGCCACGGGACGCTGCGGTGACACGCACAAGCAAGCAGGCAGGCAAAGCACTGCGCTCACAGGGGCATCAATACGCTCGTGTCATGTGACAAAGCGTTTCAGGATCCTTGCCACTCTGCAACGAGGGAACAAAAGTATGTACAGCAACACATCAGGATATGTACACATAGGGTTAAGACTGGACTGGGGTAAGGGCATCACAGGACAATAGACACTCAGTCCCCACACATATCCCAATCCCAGGTCCGACCCTCTCAGTGCCTGGTGGGGGCGGGGGCTCAAACACAACCCATGCCCTGCTCAGTCCGGACCCTGAAACCCTGCCAATGGGGGAGGTGTCTCGCCCAGCCATAGTCGAGTTCCTGGGAACCAAGAGGGGTCCAAGGCCAACCGACCTTGGCTCCCTCTGCTCCCTTAACGGCAGGTCCGAACTCCTCTCTGAGCCAGAGATATGGCCCCGCCATTATCCCCTAGGAGTTGGTAGCTGAAAATGGGCTGTTTCAGCCCAAACTGATATTAGCTCAAAAATCTCCAAAATTGACTCCTCCTCCGGACCCGCCAAAGGTACAGACGAGGCAACTGACCCCATGCCCTTCGCCTACGAACCCCCTGGAACCCTCACCCAACCTGGTTCCCTCGGAGGTCCCGCCATCAGGGCACCACGGGTTCGTCAAGTGGGGTCATAATTGCCAAAATGGCGAAATCGGCCGTCTCGGGCAACCGTCCAGGGTAGGAAACCTTGGCGATTTTGTTGCACCAAGCCTTGATCCACGACCCTTGATATCCCCTTTGGTCCCATGCCCTGGGTTATCGCTTGCTGTCACGCTGGCTGCTTACTGTTCACCGAGGGGATGACCACACGGACAGGGCAGAAAGCAACATGCGGTGCAGAGGGGGTGTCATGGATCGCACCAAAAGTTGAATAACTCCGGATGAGCCGGAGGAGCAAATACGAAACTCAATGGCATTGCCCCCTCGGTCATAAGCTACAATAATCACGCTTCTTTCCTGGCTAGATCCCGTGCCCCATGGAGATATGGTAATTCCAATATGGCATACAATGGCAAAAACAGCGAAATTTGGCCAAAATGGCCCGCACTCATGATTCCATATCTCCATGGCCACGGCGAGGATCCTTCCAACCAAAAATGCTATAAACACATGCGACTTAGGTCCCAATATATGCCACTTGCCAACCCTCATCATCGCCTCTAGCCTTTTTTCCCATTGGAGAGAAAGTGACCAGAAATATGGGAGAGAATGGCAACATACCCCAAATTGGGTGACTCACAACTCTCCCATCGAGAGGAGAGGCCACATGGGGAAACACCCCCTTCGATGCGGGATTATGTGCCCTCTCCGAATTGCCCTTACCCTTGGTCAAGTGGCGCACGCAACCTCTGGGGTGAAATCAGGGGGAGATGGGGTTTGTGGCCATTCCGGGCAAAACGGCCAAAACTCACCCAAAAGTGGTCCCTCCAAATATCGTATCTCCGTATCACAAGAGAAAGGAGCCTCGGGCTGTTGCATGGATGCAAACCGAAGCTTTGCTTCCCTTTTGCAACAAGGGTTGAGGTTCAAAGCACAATGGAAGCATTTTTAACACCTCAATCCTTGAAGCACACTATTTATGGGAAAAAGTGCATATATCGGCGATATTGGCATGAACATATCTTTGGGACCTTGAGGAGCAAAAATATGAGTAAACACTTTTGGAGTAGGCCCATAGTAGATGCTCTCAAATATGCACACTATGGTTAGATTGTCTCCGCCCACTCGTGTCATTAGTGCTTGCATATGAGCGCGTGTGCAAAGAGGCAGTATGGCACGCGTGCTCACAAGGCGAAATTATATAAAATAGAAGACAAGGTTGTAAAAATCAAACAAGCCATCCACGATGTCCTTCGTGGTCTCTACTTTGCATATTGCTTTAGATCGAGGCTCAACTCCTCTTAGGCTTCGAGTACGAGCCTCGGGGGTTTGGCCATTTTGGCCTAATTTTCGACCAAAACTTGCCCTCTTTCGAAAATAGAGTTTTGGTACGCATTGAATTGCGTGGAGCCATCGTTGAGTTGGCTCGAAAAACGAAAATGGCCTCGGGCTTTTGGTCTGGTGAGCATTGTGTTCGGTTATTAACGTTCATGCTCACAGGGCCACAAAGTTAGCGTTTGCGCACGCAAACGACTTGGGTTTGCGAGACCCATAGGCTGCCCAAAACACCGCCATTGCCCGCTTCCCTATACAAAATGATATGCCCGCGTGAAAGGGCCATGGATGAAAGGCATAGGGGGGGAATGTAGGGTTCCGTCCGAACTCATGGTCCTTGAGAACCATGAGTTCGAGCGATCGACGGAAAAGCTTGCGCGCTGATTTTCTCGAAGACGCAACGGCGAAAAATTCTGGTGAACACACCAGATGAAAGTACATTAAATACCCTATAGATTCAGCCCTTAGGTTCTCTTAGAACCTCACAGGCACTCGAGAAAAGTTCATCACAAAACTCGCCACAGAGAAGCGACGAAGGCGCGCGAACAGGCGACATCAGGCGGCGATTTCACGACAATCAGAAATCGCGGTAGAAATCGGGTATTTCACCGATTTCCGACTGAAAATCGCCTAAGACAATAAAATTATGGTAATTCTACATCGATTTATTGGTTACAAATCGGATTCCAGATTTCGAGGGTTAGAGAACAGATATATCGCGCTGACAGCCGGTGTCAACGGCTTCCGCACGGGTGTGACGGCTCACAGGCCCCCGGGCCATGGGCCATAACGGGTGTGACGGCTCACAGGCCTCCGGGCCATGGGCCATAGGTTCTGGGTACCGCTTCACCCCCCTCCTTAGAGCAAACTCTGGGGGGGGCTCGATAACACCCAAGCATGGCAGCGGGTACCCAGGACCATCCCCTGAAGGGGGGGGGGTGTCACATCCTCACTTCAGGCTGATTTGCAGGTTAGGCTGGCCAAATCCCACAGTAAGACAGGTACGGTGTTGTAGCTGTTAGTAACTGCAAGTATAGTATCAAGTATCAAGTCCCGGGTCCTGGCGGCGATTGTTCGGCATCCAAAGGACCCGTTAACCCGTACCAGGCGCACCGGGTGCCGGCTGCGACGGTCACTACCACAGTGGCAGTGGCATGCACGGCCAACATAGGCGTCACACGACGACCGAGGTGGTCCCACAGGTCGAAAGCGACCACAAAGATCCATCAGGCTACCCCAGGCTTCCCAAGGCCGCAGGCTGGGGGAGAGTCCCCACGGGTCCTTCCTCGGGCGCACCATGTCCATATCCACGACGCGAGTCCAGAGTGGTACAGCCGAACGAGCTCCTCCTTAAGGGATTGGGCATCAAGGCCGTCTTTTCCCTCGCCCTATTACCAGGAAGGCCATGGATGGGGGAGTCCCCATGCAGTATGGGCGGAGGCGTCGACTCCTCAAACCACCAGTTTCCCAGGCAGACTGACCGAGGTCAGGACACCGGAGGTCGCCACCCGACTGCAAGTGCGTCTGCGAGTCGGTAGGCCCACACTGGGACTGACAGTGGCGGACCGCTGGGAGTGTAGTCAGGCAACTGGGCTTCCCGCCTGGCGCCATCAGGATCTCAGCACATCACAGCCACTAGGGCACACGGTATCACGGGCACTCAAACAGAATAATCCGTACTGGGGTACTGGTCCAGGCTGGACCTTACGTAAAAGCATGTAAACGCCGACTCAAGGCGCCTCTGTATTCCGATTCGCATTCCTTCGGGGGGGAAAAACAGTCCATATAGCGGTGATGGACTGACAACACTTAACATACAGATGCACATATCCTGGGGAACAGAAAGATAAGCAATAAGCGGGGTAATAGGCGTGTAAACACACTCTGGACAGAGCGCCAAACCACGCCCCGGTTAGGATAAGGCATATGCAGGAGGGTGGACAGGAAAACGCCTGAGTTCAGGCCATATATAGTCTGCAGACACACGTAGACTGGTCTGCATCCCGCAAGTGCCATGGGACCAGACCACACACCAAAAAATCGCAATGCCGATGACAGCCGCATCCGCTGCGCAACGTCGTATGGGCTTCAACGCCCCAAGAGCTCAGGAAATACGAAGGTCAGTCGCCCTGCCTGGCTTCCCAAGGATTCAGCAGGCGGGGAGTGACGAATAGAAGTGAAAGAGAGGGGCCATCCTCCTCTTGATTCAGCAGGGGGGGGTATATGGCCACTCTGATGGCAGGTCACCGGAAGATGGAAGAGAGCAAGCAAGTGAAGGACGATCCGTCGACCACACAAGCGCTCAAAACGCATCAGGGGAGAGCTCAGGGCGATGATCAGGCGCCCCTGGCTGCAATCGCCCGGGTGAGTGCTGCCAAGTCCGAGACATGGATCTTGGCCTGTGCTTGCGGATGTAGTCCATGAAGGGGGTATTAATCCGCGGCACGAACGAGGAGACGGGTTCCCAGGTGTAGCGGGATGGCCCATAGCCTCGCCAACGAACCTTGAACTCCAGGCCTCCGGGTGCCGAGGCGTTCGGACGCTGGGCCAGGATCTTCTCGACTGTATAGTCGTCCTTCTCAGCGTAGTCGTTGTCCGAATCAGCCTCATGTGCGGCATAGTGGAGGGACACATGCTGGCCACGGAGGTCGGGTTCCCGCACACGGAGTTGACTCTCGTGGCGCTCCCGGAACTGTCCGTGACCCACCTTGATGCGGTAGGTGTCCTCACCAATCCTGCGGACCACCTCTCCAAGTGTGAACCAGGTTTTGGTGCGGTGGGTGCCCATAGGGCGGGGTCTGATCACCCACACCGGGTCTCCCACCCTGAACTTTTGCGCTGTCGAGCTCGGGGCGGACTACTGACGCTCAGCATGCTCCTTCTCGAGCTGCTGGCGGATGTCCCGCGCCGTTGCCTCTTGCCGCGCAAAGAATTCCTTGGCTTCCATGGCCATACCATCACCAGACAAGGGAAGTCCCCGACCAAGGGGCTCCCTACCGAACAGAATCTGGTGAGGGGACAAACCACCCGGAGTGGGGGTGTCACGATGGGCCTTCAGAGCGGGCCACATCTCCTCAAACCAGTTCCGACGTGGATTGGTGATGTGAATCTTGCGCAGCTTCTCGAACAGCTGCCATCCAGCCACTTCAGCCCGACCGTTAGACCGGCTGAGATAGGCGACGCTCTTGGCTTGACGTATTCCCATGAGGGAACACATGGCCTTGAACCAGCGACCAGTAAACTGGGGCCCTCGGTCACTGCAAATGGTGCGGGGGATGTCAAAGACGGTCAGCCAATGACAAATCATCATTACTGCCACTTCCTTGGCAAGCAACCCCTTTTTGCGTGCCGGAACGGCTACTACGTAGCCACTGTGGCGATCCACACAAAGAACCACACAGTCAAAGGTCTCCTTGCCAATGTGCACTTCGGGCATGGAGAAGACGTCCATGGCCACACTCTCCATGGGCTGGTCAGGCACCGGAGTCCATTGGGCTTCCCCCTTGACGTTCCGGTTATCGGGATTGCAGGCCTGACAGACCGAGCAACCCTTCCTGACCTTCTTGATGGCGGTGTAGAGACCGATCTGGTCGACCTCGAACCGGCGCTGCATGTCAAGGGCTTGCTTCTTGACCCCTGGGTGCAGCATGTGGTGGTGCCAAGCTTCACATAGCTCGAGCACTCGGGACTCTGGTACTAGCAGCTTACCGTTCCGGTAGAGCTTGCCATCTTCCTCAGTCAGCCCCTTTGGCCACTTCTGCCCGTCATCAGGGTCGGTCACAGCCCTATACTCGCCCGCAAAGGCCTCAGACTTAGCGTAGTCGTCGGTCCAATCGTCCTGGAGGCAAGACTCAGGGAAGAGGTGCTTGTCGGACTCAGCTCCATCAGGGGCGAGTACTCTGACCGCTCTGCCCATCCTCGTTCCGAGGGGGGCATCTGCAGCCATGACGACGAAGCATTTAACACCCTCCTCCTCCATCAGGCGCTCCATCTCAATGATCCTCTTGGCCTCAGCAGTCTCAGCCTCATCGCCATGGGCAGACACGTCCGTCATGCCCTTGCTGGCGGGATAGGCCCACCTGCTGAGACAGTCCGCCACGGTGTTGTCCTTACCAGGAACATACACAACCGTGAGGTCGAACTTGGCCAAGGTCTCATGCCATCTTGCCCGTCGGGAGGCGGGACCTGAGGGGGTGTCCGAGTGCTCCTTGTGCCACGACTGCAGACTCTGATGGTCGGTGCAGACGCTGACAGGATGGAGGGCTATGTACCCAGCCCATTTCCTGAGAGCCATGACGATGGCATATGCCTCCTTTTCTCGGGGCGTCCACGTCCGTCTCTGGCCTTCCACCAGGACTCGGCTCCAGAAGGCCACGGGCACGTGCCTCCCATCGTCAAGCACTTGTTCCAACACAGCGCCAACGGCGTAGTCGGAAGCGTCGGTGCGCAGGACGAACCCTCTGTCAGGATCCACGAGGTGCAGACCCACTGCGGATAGCAGCGCCTGCTTCATCCCCTCAAAGGCACGGTCGGACTCAGCAGTGCAGACCAGAGCCTTCTTGGACCCCCTCTTGGTCTCCTCTCGGTTGCCCTTGAGCATGGTCGTCATGGGGGCTGCATACTCGGCATACATCTTGATATACCCCGAGTAGTAGTTGCAGAACCCCAAGTACGCCCGTAGCTCAGAGACCGTTTTGGGCTTTTCCCAGTGCTCAATCGCAGCCACCTTGCCAGGTATGGGCTTTCGCTGCCCGTTCCCAACTACTTGGCCAGCGAAGACCACCTCGCTTACCGCAATGGTGGCCTTGTCACTGCTGCCCCCGAGTTTGTGCCGAACCAGAAGGTCCAGCACTCGAGTGACGTCCCTCTCATGTGCCTCCAGGAGCTCCTCGTAGCTCATACTGGGGTTCCCGGACGCGATGATAACGTCGTCCACGAAGGGGTCCGCAAAGTCACGCACCGGCTCAAGCAGGTTCTCCAGCATCCGCTGAAAAGCCGCATTGCCGTTGGTAACGCCCTTGGGCATCACCTTCCACTGGAGAGGTCCAAGTGGGGTGCTCGTGGCTGTGCAGGCACGGGACTCTTCGGCGAGAGGCATCTGATGATAACCATGTTTCAGGTCAATCACTGTGAAGATCCTCCGCCGGTGTTGTTTTTGCAGCATGTCCTCAATGAGGGGCAGCGTATAGCTCTCGTGCTGCGTTTGGGCGTTTAGGCCGCGGTAGTCGACCACGAGCCACCACTCACCGGCCACCTTCTTGGGGACGACGAAGCACGGAGAGGCCCACTCGGAGTGGCACAGCTCCAGCCAGCCTCTCTCGATGAAGTCACGGAGGATCTTCTCCATGGCCTCCTTCCTCTTGCCCCTCAAGGCAAACTCCCGGTGCCGATACACACGGGGGTCCTGCTTCAGTCGTATCTTGGCCTCGCCATACGCTCCACGCACCGGTGGGGGAAACACAGGTTTTCCGCTGAAGAAGGTATCCCCATACTTCTGCTTCAGCCTAGCCCTCAATGCCTGGATCTTGAGGCAATCATCGGACTCCGCCTTGGCTTTTCCGGGCACCTGGACCACTGAGCTTACTTGAGGGGTAGCGACCCCGCTCGGTTTCGGCCCAGGTGGTCTTCCGAGGTGGCCCAAAGGGCCATCTCTTGTCTTGCCTCGGAACAAGTCACCGTAGGTGGGTGGGTTCCCGCCGATTGGCTCGCCCTGGCTGGACATGTGGTCCAACACCCTCAGTACGAAGGTATTCCCATCATAGGTACCGGAGACGATCGAGTCCACTTCCCACCAGGCTTTGTCCTGGCCCTTGTCCTCACGCTGGCTTCCCCAGTCGTGAAAGGGCTGATCCATATACCCCTGAACCAGATCCAACTCCTCTTCATTGAGGGAGTCTTCCGATTCTCCGATGTCAACAGGGGAAACCGCGAAGCATTGCCGCCAGGGCTCCGCTACGATGCGGTTGACACACACAAAGTCTGTGGTGTCGGCCTGATCAGGGCCCCCATCCACATAGTGGAATTCCGTTGGCCATCTCTGGGGTGGCATGGGCTGTCCCTTAGCGTCCTGATAGACACTCTCTCCAGCCGGTAGGACGACCTTATTTAAGGTCATGTTGGTCAATGAGACCACCCAATGTTGGGTACTTTCCTCCTCGGTGCATCCCATAGAAACAACCAGCACTGCCTTGGAGCGGTCCTTGCGAATCTTGGCTACCGCCCTTGGAATGTCCCATCGGGGGCAATGGATCCACATCAAGCCCTGATGCGGACCCCAGTGCTTCTTCCACGCCGAGTCCTGGGCGCTCCAGTACTTCTCACGAACCCGAACATGGGCGGAGGTTCCTGAAGAGAACACATCCAGGGCCAGATCCGAAGCTCCCAGGTCCGCAACCACTCGGCTCGCCACTTCCGGCATTACGCCGTACTCCTGATTTGCTGGCCCAGTTGGCTCAGTGTCCAGCGCGGCCACTTCGAGCTGATTGCGTTCCGGGTGGATCCATTGGCATTCCACATGGTGCTCAGGTGACGATAGCCACGAGAGCTGGTCGTCCTTACACAGGGTCATCGAGGCCTGGGCCGGGAGGACGCCGGAGTCCGTCTCCATCATGAAGTCGTACCCAACGATCATGTCCCAGTCCATCTCGGCCTCGTAGAAGCGACCTTGCAGGAGGATTTCCTTGCCGAGGTCTGGGCGACTCAGCTCACGATGGTTCACGAACTGCAGCCCAATGGCCGCTTCCTTCGTGCCTCCCACCATGTACTGGCCATTCGCCACCTTCAGCCTGACAGGTTTCCGACTGTCCGTCAAACACTCTGGCGGAAGTAGGCCAGCCTTGACCAAGCTGACCTGACCTCCCGTGTCGACCAACACGTCGAAGACCTTCTCCACTTCCCCGCATAAGGCACCGACCTTAAGATGCAACTGCCGCTAGCGCCCAACTCGGCGCACGGCGTGCAAGCTCAGGATCTCCGGCCGTTCCAGAAGCTCAACAAGCAACTGGTGCAGGTCGTGGACAATGGGCTCAGGCTGCCCATCTGCAGCATCCAGCTGCGGTCCGGGTGATCCTCCGATACTCTCGGATAGATCTTGAAGCACATCGAATACATTCTTAGTCGCGAAGGATGGACAGGTGCAAGGGTTCGTGCCTTCACTTGCCCTCACCCCGCCACCGCGACTGTCGGGTGCCGGACTGGGCCTTCCGCCCGCGGCAGTCTATTTGTGCTCATTGTTTCCCGACAGGGATGGTGTGGCGCTTCCCACGACACCATCCTGCGACCGCCCTAGCTGGGGCCCTTGGCTGCAGGGGCTCCGCTAGGGGGCGTCGGTTGTGGAAGTAGGGGCACTCTCTTCGGCATCAATCTCGTTGACACCCTTCTTCCTTCCCCTGTTCCTAGGCTTCTTGTCCTTGTCCTTGTTCTTGTCGTTCTCGTTGTTCTCCTTGTTCTTGTTGTCCGACCTGGGGACCCAGTTCCTCTTGATCTCCTGGATCTCCTTTGCCAACTCGGTCCCCACCGACATCAGCTTGGAGAGCTCGTCCTTGTCCACCTCCACTTTGGCCTCCCGGATACCCGCGGGTGCACGCTTCTTCGACCCGTGCGCCTTCTTGTAGGCCTCCGTGTCGGCCTGGTGGATGGGGCATGTCCGCTGGTCATGGTTGAAGCCTTGCTTCCTCCCATAACACACGAAACAGCCCTGAGGGTGAGCTTGTATGAACTCCCCAAAGGACAGCGGAGGGCTGCCAATGCGACGAGGGTCCTTTTTCTCCTTCTTCTTCCAACCCGGCTGCAGGGGCTTCCAGCTTCCCCGGTTGCTCCCCGCGTTCAGGTTGTTGGCCACGAAGGCACAAACGGCCATCTCGGCGGGCTCATCGTCGTCGTCATCGTCGACGAGAGCTTC
Organism: Eutreptiella sp. 'Long Island Sound 2002'; assembly: GCA_964036045.1. Taxonomy (NCBI): domain Eukaryota; phylum Euglenozoa; class Euglenophyceae; order Eutreptiales; family Eutreptiaceae; genus Eutreptiella; species Eutreptiella sp. 'Long Island Sound 2002'. Next base: position 86,377,980 of record OZ038379.1, on the reverse strand, counting down.
ATCGCCAACGGCTCCTGCTGGGTCCATGGCAGCTTCCCCGCCAGGTCCCTCGCCAACGTAGTTGACGTCACGGTTGCCGGGCCTCAACCCGCGGGTGTGGTGGAGGTTCCGGTACTCCTTGAGCACCTCCTCTCTAACCCACTCCAGGATTCCGTCGCAGCTCATCCGCGCCGGGATGGCCTGCAGACGGATGGTCTGGCCGCTCACGTCACACTTGTCAAGGCGCCACATCGCGGTCTTCTCGCGATCGCCCGAGACGGTGATGAGGAGAGCGTTCTGCAGGGAGTGCCGTTTGACATCCCAGGCCACGTTCTTCCTCGTCCAAGCCACCACGTTCGTATGATACTCTTTGGGGAGCATCATCTTGACCGTGTGGTTGGACTTGGCCCTCTTGGCTTCCTCCTTGGTGACCCTCTTGATCCATGCTTCCGGCAGCATGGAGAGCAGGCGAGCCTGCTCGTCACCCTCGTTCCAGTCCTCCACGTTGCGGCGGAAGAGGGTGTATTGCCCTCAGAATTCTCGCCAGTCCCGTAGGCGGATCTCCCGTCCATCATGCTGAAGCTGGATGGACTTCCACTGCTTGGCAGCCACCTGCGGAGCGTCCACCCGCTCCTGCTCGTTGAGCCACTTCTTGGCTTCTTTGAGGGTCTTGATTTTCCCCTCCTTGGTCGCCACGAAGTATAGCCCTTGGAGCACTTCCGGCAGGCGGTACCTGAACCGTCTGAAGACATATTTCTCCGCATCTGCGGGATCCATGTCCTCAGTGACGGTCACCCCCCAATCGTTCCAGCTTCTCCAAGAAGCGGTCGAGGTTGAGGGGGTTGCCATCGTACATGGGGGGCTTGATGTCCTTCAGGTCTTCCCACACGGCGGCATCCGCGGCCTTAGAGACCATGAACGCCGGCCGCGAGGTCGACCGAGGTTCCCATCGGCCTCTCCCACGGACTCCCACGGCCGCCACTTCCATCTCCTCCATGGAATCCCTGTGCCTACGCCGTGGTTCCTCCATGTACGCTGAACCTAGATGTTCACGCCGTACTCCTTCCATGTACGCCTCCTCATCACGGCGCCGGCGGCTGCGTTCAGCGGCCTCCCGTCGTACACCACGCGGCGGGGAAATGTGGAACTCCTCCAGGTCCAGGTCCAGGTCCTCACCTCCGCCGACATCCCACTCCACGTCTCCTCTGGTACCTCATCCCTGAGTCCACCATAACGTCCACCAGCCATTGGGATTCGCTCCGGGGCTGGTGCGGGGCGTCGGGGGCGTACCGGTGTCCGCGATGGAGCACGGCGGTAGTGGTACTCTGCGCTGAGCCACTCATCACGCCAATCCCCACTGCCACTGCCGGGCGGCACGCGCTCGTTGCGGCGGCCCACGCTGTGGTGAGAGGGGGGGGTGAGAGAGGGGGCACTGGCACTGGGGCGACTCCTGGGGGCTCCGCCGGGGGCGTGGGGTCTGCCTGGACCTGGTCCAGGTCCCCAGCCGTCGTCCGACGAGCCAGGCTCCAGGGATGGGTGGTCGCTGCTGACGCTCCCACGGCCTTCCAGCGTGTCCAGCCTCTGCTGCAGGCCGCTGATGACCCTGTTCAGCTGCCTGGTCTCGCCCTTGGCGATGTCCAGTTGCTTCTGGGTGGCGGTGGCGACCTTGGCGCTCTTGACCATCTCGATCTTGGCGATGTTCAGCTCTCTCTCTGCGCGCGCGGCGACCCTGGCGATGCGAGTCATCTCGCCCTTGCCCGTGTCTACCTCGCGCTCGAGGGACTGGACCCTCCTGCGGAGGTAGACAACCCACCGCCGGGTGGCATCCGGGTCGCCGTCCGCTGGTGGGTCGTTGGGGTCCCCAGGGGGTCCTCCAGGAGGGCCTCCGCCGGGTCCGCCCGGTCCAGGGGGTCCTCCCCCGCTCGGTGGTCCGCCTCCAGGGGGTCCACTTGGTGGGCGTCCTCCAGGGGGTCCTGATGGTCCTCCGCCAGGGGGTCCCGGTGGGTCTCCGGCGGGTCGCCTCGGTGGGTCCGAGGATGGGGGCCTCTTCGTGTAGTCGAAGTCCATGTCGTCATCCTCGTCCATGTCGCCCCACCTAGGCGTCTCGGTCTCGGAAGACTCCGAGCTCCGGTAGGGAGGAGGGAGATCCTCATCCTCACCTTCCGGCTCCATGGGGACGTCTCCGCCTCCTCCGCCAGCCACTCCTCGGCGACGTCGGCGGCCTCGTTAATCCCCGTCGCTGGCGGTGAAGAAGGGGTCGGAGTCGTGGGGGTGTCCGCCCGCTGGCCTCCGTGGCCTCTCGGGGGTCTTCCCCTTACCCTTCCTCCGTCGGTAGGCGGCGGGGCCACTGCTCCCACTGCTGCCTGTGTCAACCTCGTCCAGCGTCATCTTGGAGGAGGCGTCCCCTTCGAAAAGCTTTCCAAGGGTCTCCACTCGGGATCCACCCGGGGGAGTATTGCGGCGGAGCTTTGCCTCCGCCTCCTCCATCGCGGCGGCTGTGGCTGCGGCAGCTCGCCCTATCGGCTTCCTCCCGGGCACGAGCCGCCTCGGCTTCCCGGGCCTGCTGCAGCCGAGCCTTCCCCGCTTCCAACGCCGCCAGCTTCGCCTCCGTCTTGGCCCTCTCCTCAGCGACCTTCCGTCGCGCGGCCTCGATGGCGTCCTTCCTGGCGGCGTCTGCCTGGGCCTTAGCCGTTGCCTCGGCGTGGGCTCTTTCCTCCGCCTCCTTCTTTGCCCTCTCTTGGGCAAGCGCCTCTTCCAGCGCCTTCACCTCGGCCTCCTTGCAGGCAATGGCCTCCTGCGTCAGGCGGGCTTCCTCGGCGGCTGCCGCCACCTCACCCTTTACCTGGGCAGTCGCTGCCTCATGGGCGGCTGCGGCTGTGAATCCGGCCGCAATGGCCGCCACAGTCGAGGCGTGGATGGCCATGCCATGCGCCCACTCCGCAGCCTCCTGCTGGGCGATGCCGAGGGCGCCCTCCGTGGCAACGTTGTGCTGCGTGGCCCGTTGCCGGGCAACCCGAAGGTTGCAGGGCACCCCACAGGCGCGCTCACAGGCGCGCGCCACGTCCCTTTGGTCGGGAGCGACGCTGCTGCTGGAGCTGGCCTGGTCGGCCGGCATCCTCCCGCGGTGGGCCGACTCCACGTCGCTGCTGGGGCCTGACTTCCTCAGGTGCAGCTGACCGGGCTTGGCCTTGGCATGCTTGGCGACTTGGAGGAAGTCGCCAAGGGTGGTGTGGCCGGGCTGGTGACCGCCACTGCCCCGTTGGGGATTGCGGGCTGGGGTTCGGCCTTTGGCGCCTTGGGCGGCTTCGGCGGCCAGGGACTCCTGGTAATCCCGCCACTTCCGGTCCCGCTTCCTGTCCCCGGCAGACCGCTTCTCCTTCACCGGAGATGCGCTGCTGCTGCTGCCCTGCAGCGTGCGCTCGCTCCCCGGTTCCGGGAAGTTCTTCTCGATCATGTCCCACATGGAGACGTTGATCGTGGCGCCCGACGGGTACTCGTTGGGCTTCTCGTCCTCCTCAATCCCGTCAGGGCACAGCCCTTCGCCGGGCCTGTCTGACCGGGTCCAGACCCTCCAGCGCCTCTGGCGGAAGCGGAAGGCAAACCCTTCCACCCGCAGCCAGTCCTCGACTGCCTGCAGGCGGTCGGGGTCCATGTCCTCGCGGAGCTCCAAGCTCCCGGGCATGCCACCTTCGCACTGGGGGTGGCTGTTGCGATAGTGCTGGTCCCACACCAACCCACGCAGTAGGCGCACCGCATGGGGGTGGGGCCGCGGCCACGTCTTACCCGCTTCTTGCCAGTTCACCGTGGCAGCGGGGGGCGTACTTGGTCTTGAGGTCCTTGGTGGGCTCTCGTTCCGCTCAACGGACTGGTCCTGGTGGTGGTCGTTGAAGCGGTTGAGGTAGCACTGGACTGTGAGTGCGGCCGGTGCTGGTCGGCCGGTGGTTTTGGAAGTGGTTGCTGTGGCTGGGAGTGCGGCCTTGCTGGTCGGCCGAGGGAATTCGTTGATGTCGGAGTTTCTGTCCCTGCACTTCCTTCACAGACTCGGCGCTGTCGCTCGGCGGCGCTGCGAGCTGCTGCGCTGCGCTGCGAGCTGCGAGCTGCGAGCTGCTGCGCCGCGCTGCTCGGGGGTGGTGGCCCCGAATGGCACGCGAGGGATGGGTAACCCCGTGGCGGTGAAACGCTTTTGACGCGTTCCCGTGGGGGGCCTGGCCACGGGACGCTGCGGTGACACGCACAAGCAAGCAGGCAGGCAAAGCACTGCGCTCACAGGGGCATCAATACGCTCGTGTCATGTGACAAAGCGTTTCAGGATCCTTGCCACTCTGCAACGAGGGAACAAAAGTATGTACAGCAACACATCAGGATATGTACACATAGGGTTAAGACTGGACTGGGGTAAGGGCATCACAGGACAATAGACACTCAGTCCCCACACGTATCCCAATCCCAGGTCCGACCCTCTCAGTGGCTGGTGGGGGCGGGGGCTCAAACACAACCCATGCCCTGCTCAGTCCGGACCCTGAAACCCTGCCAATAGGGGATGTGTCCCGCCCAGCCTGGGCCGAGTTTCTGGAGACCAAGAGGGGTCCAAGGCCAACCGACAGTGGCTCCCTCCGCTCCCTTAACGGCAGGTCCGAACTCCTCTCTGAGCCAGAGATATGGCCCCGCCATTATCCCCTAGGAGTTGGTAGCTGAAAATGGGCTGTTTCAGCCCAAACTGATATTAGCTCAAAAATCTCCAAAATTGACTCCTCTTCCGGACCCGCCAAAGGTACAGACGAGGCAACTGACCCTATGCCCTTCGCCTACGACCCCCCCGGAGCCCTCACCCAACCTGGTTCCCTCGGAGGTCCCGCCATCAGGGCACCACGGGTTCGTCAAGTGGGGTCATAATTGCCAAAATGGCGAAATCTGCCGTCTCGGGCGACCGTCCAGGGTAGGAAACCTTGGCGATTTTGTCGCGCCAAGCCTTGATCCACGACCCTTGATATCCCCTTTGGTCCCATGCCCTGGGCTATCGCTTGCTGTCACGCTGGCTGCTTACTGTTCACTGAGGGGATGACCACACAGACGGGGCAGAAAGCAACATGCGGTGCAGAGGGGGGGGTCATGGATCGCACCAAAAGTTGAATAACTCCGGATGAGCCGGAGGAGCAAATACGAAACTCAATGGCGTCCCACCCTTGGTCATAAGCTAAAATAATCACGCTTCCTTCCTGGCTAGATCTCGTGCCCCATGGAGATATGGTAATTCCAATATGGCATACAATGGCAAAAACAGCGAAATTTGGCCAAAATGGCCCGCACTCATGATTCCATATCTCCATGGCCACGGCGAGGATCCTTCCAACGAAAAATGCTATAAACACATGGGACTCAGGTCCCAATATATGCCACTTGCCAACTCTCATGATCGCCTCTAGCTATTTTCCCCATTGGAGAGAAAGTGACACACAAATGGGGGAGAATGGCAACATACCCCAAATTGGGTGACTCACAACTCTCCCATCGAGAGGAGAGGCCACATGGGGAAACACCCCATTTGATGCGGGATTATGTGCCCTCTCCGAATTGCCCTTACCCTTGGTCAAGTGGAACACGCAACCCCGGGGGTGAAATCAGGGGGAGATGGGGTTTGTGGCCATTCCGGGCAAAACGGCCAAAACTCACCCAAAAGTGGTCCCTCCAAATATCGTATCTCCGTATCACAAGAGAAAGGAGCCTCGGGCTTTTGCATGGATGCAAACCGAAGCTTTGCTTCCCTTTTGCAACAAGGGTTGAGGTTCAAAGCACAATGGAAGCATTTTTAACACCTCAATCCTTGAAGCACACTATTTATGGGAAAAAGTGCATATATCGGCGATATTGGCATGAACATATCTTTGGGACCTTGAGGAGCAAAAATATGAGTAAACACTTTTGGAGTAGGCCCATAGTAGGTGCTTTCAAATATGCACACTATGGTTAGATTGTCTCCGCCCACTCGTGTCATTAGTGCTTGCATATGAGCGCGTGTGCAAAGAGGCAGTATGGCACGCGTGCTCACAAGGCGAAATTATAGAAAATAGAAGACAAGGTTGTAAAAATCAAACAAGCCATCCACGATGTCTTTCGTGGTCTCTACCTTACCTATTGCCTTGGTTCGAGGCTCAACTAATCATAGGCTTCGAGTACGAGCCTCGGGGGTTTGGCCATTTTGGCCTAATTTTCGACCAAAACTTGCCCTCTTTCGAAAATAGAGTTTTGGTACGCATTGAATTGCGTGGAGCCATCGTTGAGTTGGCTGGAAAAACGAGAATGGCCTCGGTCTTTTGGTCTTGTGAGCATTGTGTTCGGTTATTAACTTTCATGCTCACAAGGCCACAAAGTTAGCGTTTGCGCACGCAAACGACTTGGGTTTGCGAGACCCATAGGCTGCCTAAAACACCGCCATTGCCCGCTTCCCTATACAAAATGATATGCCCGCGTGAAAGGGCCATGGATAAAAGGCATAGGGGGGGAATGTAGGGTTCTGTCCGAACTCATGGTCCTTGAGAAACATGAGTTCGAGCGATTGACGGAAAAGCTTGCGCGCTTATTTTCTCGAAGACGCAACGGCGAAAAATTCTGGAGAACACACCAGATGAAAGTACATTAAATACCCTCTAGATTCAGCCCTTAGGTTCTCTTAGAACCTCACAGGTACTCGATAAAAGTTCATCACAAAACTAGCCACGGAGAAGTGACGAAGGCGCGCGAACAGGCGACATCAGGCGGCGATTTAACGACAATAAGAAATCGCGGTAGAAATCGGGTATTTCACCGATTTCCGACTGAAAATCGCCTAAGACAAAAAAATTATGGTAATTCTACATCGATTTATTGGTTAGAAATCGGATTCCAGATTTCGCGGGTTAGAGAACAGAGATATCGCGCTGACAGCCGGTGTCAACGGCTTCCGCACGGGTGTGACGGCTCACAGGCCCCCGGGCCATGGGCCTCCACGGGTGTGACGGCTCACAGGCCTCCAGTCCATGGGCCATAGGTTCTGGGTACCGCTTCATTTGATGCTCCACACTTTGGTAAGCTGTACTCCACATGCTCTTTGTTCAAGTGGGTACACAAGCAGGTTAGTGTAGGAAGAACTAAGCGCAGTGCATCACAAAAAGCACTTTCGTTCACGCTCTCGAAAAGATTTATTGTCTGTTGATGACTGGGCCTTCCCATGGCAGAGTGCAAAAATATGATATTCTCTTGTAGAAATTACATGCTTTGTACCTTTGTAGGGATCTGATCCCATGGCGGAGGTGCGGGGTCAGGCTGAGAGTTCGTGTTGGCAATGCAACTAGGCCGTGTCAAGTACTGAGGCGTATCCGGTGATGCTAGGATCTTCTCAGCCAATTGCTGGTCCATTTGAAATCCAAAGTCAACAAAAGTCAACCAAGCAGAGCAAGCACGAAGGACATCAACAACCAAAAAAGTCAGATGGAGGGCCTGAGAGTGAAATGGTGCGAACTAACCCCTAATAATGTACATAATCGGGCAATTGATCACAGAATCGAGGTCATTTCACTGACAATTGCCCACACTCGGCTAATGTCAGCAGAATTGATGCAAATCAATCAAATTCAGAACGAGTTTACATCAGGGTGCGCAGCATGTGTCATTGCTCATTCATGACATGAATCGAGGCAATGGCGGAAATCATGCATGATGTCATGATGGATGCTTGATCAGCATGTGAAAATCAGATTCCGGTCCAAAAGGCGAAAATGACACAAAAGTACTCAAATATCGACCCCACCCTTGGTACCTCTGAAGACAATGGTACAGGTCATTTTCTGATCTGAGACGGTGGCACGTTGGTCAATCGTCGGATCATCAGTCATCAAGAATGTCACGCTGGATGATGGATTGAACACTGATCATGCGTGATCATGACGGATGATGGGCATATGATGGGCAACCGACCCTGAGACCTAAATAGGTGAAATGTCGGACATCTAACTGATGCTGACCATGATGGATGATGAGGATGGAATAATCATCCATCAATGAGATGCAGGTCATCATGTGAAATGTACAAAAATGATGGTGAATAATCCTGACATCGTCCTGGAGGAACCAAGATCCGCCTCAACCCCCTTTCGGAACTCGTTGACGACCACTCATCAGCGCTCGGCCGGGTCAAGTGCAATGAATGCATGAGTGCAAGTGGTCGCTTGCAAGATCAGGAAGGATCTCGAGCATTGTGAATGCAGGACGAGATTCGTCAGCACATCCGTTGGAAAATGGAGACAAACATTCAAAACATTTGGCACAAAATGAAGGTTAATATTTGAATGAGGGACCAATCAGTCCAAAAGAGGTCTCTGGTGCTGGTTTGGAGCTATTGATGGAGTTGGCCATGTGAGGGTTTGCACCTACCCTTCGGGCCTTCGCGACGAGTACCACAACCTCTTGACTGCGGCTGAGACGATAGTCATGCAGAGTCCTCCTTGTCTGATATCCCAGATTCTGGTCCTAATCCTCATGATGCAAGCAGCTTAGGCAGGAGGCCATGGGATCTGCAGTAGTTCCTCCACGATTTGTTGTAGACAGTGAGGAACCTCTCTGCTGGTTGCCATTGGTCGTACTTAGGGTGATGCAAGCGTTTTCTCCACGGAACCTGGAACTCAATGTCCTCTGAATCGCGTGAGCCAGGCTTGGGGCGGTGCCGAACTCTCTGATTGACGAGATAGTCGTCTTTCTGGGCATCATCCTCAACTAACAGTTTCTCATAGGTGTAGCTCAGGTCAACAAGGGCGCCAATGAGGTCCGCCAGTAGATGATTGAGTTGAGAGCTGTGGGCGGCCTTGATTTGGCCTTTGTAGGTGGAGATGTTGTAGGTGTTGAGGCCCATTCTCTTCTCCACGACTGCTGGCTTCCACCAGGACTTGATACTGGGGACTCCCACTGGACGAGGAAGCAGTAACCAAACTGCATCTCCGTTTTTGTACACGGGGCAGGCTCCGTGGAATTTCTGCGGTCATCTGCGGCAGCATACTCTCGACGGAGAGAGTCTAAGATGAGGCAATGGAGTTCCTTCTACTTGGCGACAAACTCCTCGGCATCGGAGGTCCTTGCCAGCTGGTGCCAGGGGAGTTGGGTGCTGGTCGAATCCCTGCCGAAGACGGCAACATCGGGGCTTAGACGAGCGGGGCCGGCAAGCTCATGATAGGCGCGAAGAGCTCAAGAGAGTCCCTCGTACCAATTCACCTTGCTTTCTGGATGGAGCTTTGCCAGCTTGTCGAACAATTGTGGACCAACGTTCACCGCTCGTCCATTGCTCGTGGACAGGTAGGCCGCGTACTTTGCCTTGTGCACCCCTTGTAGTGAAGCCGGTTCGGATCCCGTTTGGCTGCATTTTTCTTTATTACACAGATTTCAGCGGTTTCAGCGGTTTCGCGTATAAATTTAGGAGAATTCCGAATTCATACCATTTATAAACCACAGGTTGCAGGATTTAACATTTCTGGTTCAGACCAGGCCTGCTGTGTGTGCGCGCGCTAGGGATGCAGATTCGCAGCGAATTCAATTTGAATTCGACGAATTCGCTCCGATTTTGTTTGCAGTGCGAATTTGCTGCGAATTCGGCTTGCAATTCACAGTACTGCGAATTCGGGCCGAATTCGAGCTGCGAATTTGCAGGCAACGGCAAAATGATCACGCGTGCACCGTCTTTTCCCCAGATGAAAACCTAACTTTGAACTGTGCTATGCAATAATTTTTTTTGACTTTATACAATGAAAACTATGATGATTCCACCTCGATCGAGCCATTCAGTGTGTTATGCGGTGCCTGCGTACCCGTTTTGAAAAATTTAGTTTTTGACTTTTTTGCAAAGGTCGTAAATGTTTTCACTCTTAGTCATGAATATCGTTGATGACCTCACAATTAAGAACATACCATTGTGGTCACCGCGAAGGATGGTACCTACGCCTACCGGACCACCGGGGTGGAAAGGGTGAACTTCTAGGTGGTTTCACAAAATTTTCAAAATTTCAGGTTGGAATTCGAACTCGAGGGGGTCCACAAATTCGTGCGAATTCTGGGCGAATTTGAATTCGACCGAATTCGTCCGAATTCGAACCTGCATCCCTAGCGCGTGCCCTTCTCGTGATCCGGTTGGCATGCACGTGCTCTGTGTTCTTTAATGCAGGCCGATCGTCTGAAAAATCTTCCCAAGTGGTGCTAACAGTGTTAGTTCTATCCTGTTACAGAAATGGAAGCGCATTCGGAAGCTAGGGCAACTCCAGTGGATGACAGAAGGCACAGAGTTAAGGATTTGTCTAAACCTTGGTGTGGTGCCTCCGCCCACACTGGCTGTCGCCTTTGGGTGCATGACTGCACTTGGGAGGAGACCGGTGCACGTTACTGGGCGCATCTGCTTCGGCAGTGCCACGCCTACGTGCATGGGGGACCACGAGTCCCTTGCAGCTGGAGGAGCCCTAGTGGAAGGGAAGTGGAAGTGGTTGTGGCTGAGGTAGGCGCACCGGAAGGGAAGAAAGCAACTTGCTTGTTGCTCCGCAAATAAAAGCAATTCCTCATTCCTTGGCTTATCATTTGTTTGCTTTTCATGTGTCATGACAACTTGATCTCCCATGGAATCAAAGAGGGTCAATCGTTGGTGATTGTGCGTGTTGAACATGTTGTGTGCACGTGCAATGGGTGAACATGCTAAGGTGGAGAATTGCACTTATGCCCTGGTTTTTAACCACTCATTTGCCGTCTTACTACAGTGACCTTCGTTGAATTAATGTCATTGGTCGAAAACTTCGGTGAATTCATATGATTGGTCGAACACGGTTGGTGATCCACTATCCCTCCATTGTCAATTTGCAGTATGGCATGAGGATAGCTCATTTGATTTGGCAATTGGGTGTAGGGATAATCCTCAATCTATGTCGGTGATTCTCACATCAAGTGCATGCATGCCTTCATGGGTCATGGCTAGGCGAAAGTCTCTCTCCATATGCATGCTCCCATGAGTCATGCCTAGGCTATGTGCTCGGGATTGCATTTTGGTGAGGTCAGGTTATTTCTCTTCGGCCATGGATTGGTTAGGTTATCACTCTTCTGCCATGGATTGGTTAGGTTCTCTCTCACACCTACGCTTTCAGGGTAGAAAAAGTTGCCGAATCAGTCCTAAGATGGATGCCATGGTGCCTAGCATCCCTTTCTTAGACTTTAGAGGTGCCTCCATAGCAGCCTTGGGGAAGTTTGAAATATTTGTTGGGTTTCACAACAAAATTTTTCTTTTTGGACACTTTTTTCTGAAAAATATAGTTGACAAGTATTTTGCGACTCAATCTGCATCTCATATTGAATGGGGACCTGCCCGTTTCTAATGGGGTCAAAAGTCAGACATTGGTCATTGTTTGTGTTTCCTCCCTGCTTTTCTGAAAATTTCGCAGCAATTCTTTTTCCTGTCACTGCTTTTTGTTGAAAATACAAGTTGACACGCACCTTGACAAGTTTTGTGCACATTACATCACGCCCCAAATGACAAAACATGGGTAGTGCACAACAATGCAAGCGAAAGGCTTGTACTCTGACTCGTCGATCAGCAGTGAAGCGCATCCGGTCCATTCAGGGAAGTGGTGCAGTGCACATCCCCAACCACGGCCAAGGGACCGTGATAGGAGCAGTGGATTGTGTGTGGGTTTGGCTCTGATGTTCCGCCTTCTGCTTTTTGTTTTGAGGTTGAGTACCATCAGCGGTAAGCTTGTCCATAGCTTCAGCAAGTGGTTTCAGAGCATTAACAGTTTTCTCCATGTGGTCGATTTTTTGTGCCAGGTCTTTGATGGTGTTACTGAGCGCAATATGTTGTTTAGTAAGGGCACGGGTGTAACTTCGTTCATTCAACACATTCTGACCTCCAGAGCTGCGTGCGGCTTCTTCAATCTGCAGGGTCTGACCTTTTTTCGTTGGAAATACTACAACGTAGCAGTGGCTACGGCTGTTTCTCTTGACGGAGAGGTGCTGTTTGGAGTTGAGGTAGGTAGGTAGGTATCTTCGGGAGCTCGGGATGCCTCCTTTGACAGTGCAGGAAGAAGGTCTTACCAAGGGGACGTCCTGTCCCTCCCACTGCCCTATGTCAGGTGCCTCTTGAGCCGCTCCGGCATGTGCTTGGGAAGGCATTTTCACGGCCACCCGGTCCATGTGTCCCAGCTGGGAGGGTGTCCCCACATGTGTCCATGGGTAGGGCCACATGCCCCCTCCTTTGGGCGGCAGCTCTGGGGGCTGCCCAGCCGTTTGGAGTATCTCTCACCACAAGGGGTATTGCTCCCGCTAGTCTACGGTACGACCGCCTCACTCTTGTGGCTTGAGTTGCGGAGCCACTCTGCTTGGCAGGCGACCCCCTCCTGGACTGTGTACCGGCTCGCCTGTCACCGGTTGCTTCCATGGCTCCGGGTGACGTTTGCCATGGTCCCCGATGCAGTCTGGCCGGGCTCGGACCAGTGGCCTTGGAGTACCGCTCCTGCCACTGGCCCGGTGGGTCGGCTGGGTGGCCCCAGTGCGTCCAACCATGGGGTGTTGGTTCTTTCCTGTCCCTCGGCCGCCCTACGTGTGTGCAGTGTCCTGGGCTGCTTGGCTCCTGTTCATCGGTGTGCCCGCGCGGTTTGTTGTGTTGCGTTTGCGGTGTCCTGGGCCACTTGGCTCCCGTTCACCGGTGCACCTGCTTGGTGTGTTGTGTTGCGTGTGCGGTGTCCCGGGCCACTTGGCTCCTGTTCACCGGTGCGCCCGCTCGGTGTGTTGTGTTGCGTGTGCGGTGTCCTGGGCCACTTGGCTCCTATTCACCGGTGTGCTCGCTCGTTGTGTTGTGTTGCGTGTGCGGTGTCCTGGGCCACTTGGCTCCTGTTCTTCTGTGCGCCTGCTGGGTGTGTTGTAGTGTGTGCGGAGTCCTGGGCCACTTGGCTCCTGTTCACCGGTGCGCCTGCTCCGTGTGTTGCTTTGCGTGTGTTGTGTCCTGGGCCACTTGGCTTCCTGTTCACCGGTGTGCCAGCTCGGTGTGTTGTGTTGTGCATGCGGTGTCCTGGGCCACCTGACTCCTGTTCACCGGTGTGCCCGCTCGCTGCGTTGTGTTGTGTGTGTGGTGTCCTGGGCCACTTGGCTCCTGTTCACCTGTGCACCCGCTCGGTGTGTTGCTTCGCGTGTGCGGTGTCCTGGGCCCCTTGGCTCCTGTTCACCGGTGTGCCCACTCCGTGTGTTTTTTGGCGTGTGCGGTGTCCTGGGCCTCGTGGCTCCTGTTCACCGGTGTGCCCGCTCGGTGTGTCGTGTGGCGTGTGCGGTGTCGTGGGCCACTTGGCTCCTGTTCACCAGTGCGCCCGCACGGTGTGTTGCTTTGTGTGTGCCGTGTCCTGGGCCACTTGGCTCCCGTTCGCCGGTGTGCCTGCTCGGTGTGTCTTTTTGTGTGTGCGATGTCCTGGGCCACCTGGCTCCTGTTCACCGGTGTGCCCGCTCGGTGTGTCGTGTTGTGTGTGCGGTGTCCTGGGCCACTTGACTCCTGTTCACCTGTGCGCCTGCTCGGTGTGTTGCTTCGTGCGTGCGGCGTCCTGGGCCCCTGGGCTCCTGTTCACCGATGTGCCCGCTCGGTGTGTTGTGTGGCGTGTGCGGTGTCCTGGGCCACTTGGCTCCTGTTCACCGGTGCGCCCGCTCCGTCCTTTGCTTTGCTCGTGCGGTGTCCTGGGCCACTTGGCTCCCGTTCACCGGTGTGCCCGCTCGGTGTGTTGTTTTGCGTGTGCGGTGTCCTGGGCCACCTGGCTCCTGTTCACCGGTGTGCCCGCTCGGTGTGTTGTGTTGCGTGTACGGTGTCCTGGGCCACTTGGCTCCTGTTCACCGGTGCGCCCGCTCCGTCCTTTGCTTTGCGTGTACGGTGTCCTGCTTCTTTAATCTGCAGGGTCTGACCTTTTTTCGTTCGAAATACTACAACATAGCTCTGGCTACGGCTGTTTCTCTTGACGGAGAGGTGCTGTTTGGAGTTGAGGTTTACAATGCATGGTGCCAAGCGCTTACAGTGCATAATATGACCGTGGCTGTCACCAACAGCCATTCTCTGCTCTGTCCCCAGCGCAAAACACACAATGCTGTGCAGCGGCACTGCCATGTTGACAGCCTCATCTGTGCCGTAGTTAACTCGCACAACTAAAGACTCTTTTGCAGCACGGGGCAATCTCAACTTGTCAGCGATGTCCTGCACTCCTCCTCGCAATGCAGAAGACAGGTGGTTCAAGGTACAAACTGCAACCCCCCCCCCCTGCTCAACCCAATCTGCCCTCTTTTGCTTACGCAGGCTTCCCAGGAGACCTGCTTCTTCACAGGCATTGTCGCATTTCACCACATCGCTGTCAATTCGTTGGTCTGGGCAGGGCACATCGTCTTTGTCGTCAGTAATTTCCTCTTCTTACTCTTCCTCGTCCTCTCCAACTTCCTCTTGATGCTCCTCCTCTTCATTTTGCTTCTCTTGATTCTGCTCCTCTGGGGCGTCCCCTACATCATTTGATGCGTCAGAACCGTTTTCTGCGTCTCCGTTCACGTGGCTTGTGATCTGCAAAGCAATGCCGAGCAAGGGGGCAGCACCGCAGACACAGCAAAGTTGACGAGTATCGTAACACGCAAAAAGCACGTTAAACGACGTGTTAAATCGCTAATGATGCACCAGGTGCCGCTGAAAGCATATACGAACCTCCACATTGTCGTCGCCGTCGCTGCCACTGCCGATTGCTTCTGTTTTGGCGTTTGAGGTGCACTGAACATGCCCGTCTGAAGAGTCGGCCTTTGACAGGGGAAAGCACTTGACAACCGACCCGTTAAGTATGAAATCAGCTGTACTGCAGCCGTGCCGTAGCACAAATTTTCACAGACCTCTTCATTTACATCTACCTTCCCCTTGTTGGTCCTCTTTGCGCTCATTTTATTGCTGTCCTCCTGGTACTGCGTTGAACGTCACCTACCAGTTGACGCGCACTGTGTGCCGCAGCGCATCGGCACATCAAACGTTTCATGAATTCAAGATTTAATTGACAACAATTTACTCTGGCAGCAAAAAAGAGATTTTCATTTTAAGGATAAAACAGCACAAGACACCTGTTAACTCACTGAAAATCGTGTTTACGACGACATACCTGACGCGTGCGACGATTCGCATGATACCCGTCAACTCACCAGCTAACTGCATTAAAGGCTAGAAAAGATAGAAATGACCACCAGTGGGAGTAAAACAATACATCACGAAGTAAGGAAAACTAGAATGCAGTATTCTAAAAGTTTGAATCTCAACCAAACTTACGAAACATAGTGAACAGAATGAGAGGGGGTTTGTGTCACGAAATACATGTCAATGTGCAAGTCATACCAAAATTGTGTAGAGCAAAGGAAGTAAAGTCATTTCAGCAATGCCCTAAACGCCGAAACATACGAGAGGACCAAAGATTGATAATTTGCAATGTCCTTGGACGTCTTTGACCCCATTAGATACCGGGAAGTCCCCATTCAATATGAGACGCAGATTGAGTCGCAAAATAGTTGTCAATTAACAAGTCAACTACACATTTCATATAAAAAGTGTCCAAAAAGAAGAGTTTTGTGGTGACCCCGAACAAATATTTCAAACTTCCCCAAGGCTGCTATGGAGGCACCTCTAAAGTCTACGAAAGGGATGCTAGGCACCACAGAATTCTTTTTAGGACCGATTCAGGAATTTTTCCTACCCTAAAAGCGGAGGTGCATGGGCATGGATGGGTCAGGGTCTCTCTCTCAGGGCATGGACTGGGGCGCAACCATCTGTCTCAAGGCCTGGATTGGGGCGGGACCATCTCTCTTTGAGGCCGGACAATCTCTCTTTTGGATAGGACAATCTCACCATGTGTCAGATGTGCTCTCATTGAACCCGGGACATCTCTCCATGTGCACTCTCTCTGAAGCCCGGGTCTAGGTCCCTTCATGAGACCCAGGGCATCTTCTTACCCAAGCACTCTTACCCAATCTCTCTCCAAGTAGCATGCATTGAATTGGTTGGGTGTCACACGAACATGCAATTAGGCAATATTGGTTTCACATGTCCATGTGTGGATGGCTTCTAATGCACATGACAATTTGGGTTTGCCAATGCCCTCCTTTCCCAAGCAATTAGGCACCAGGTGATTGGACAGAGTGGCATGTCCAAGCATATAAGGGCATGAGGTGTATGTCGTGTGTTGGCTTTACATTTTGTTCGTACCTTTGGTTCGCGATACTCTAACTGCAGGAGCCCAGCAATTGGTATGCAGCATACACTAAACAGCTGAGGCTTGGTGGGCTGGCCCTTCTTGATGTCTTGTTCGCGAGCAGGAAGTAAACCCGCCAAGTCTATTTACTTGCGGGCCATTGTATGTGGTATTGCTAAGTGATAGGCACCCGGCTTCCGGTGTGAAGTACCGAGGCATTGCCAGCATGATGATATATTGAAGGTGTCACACACGCCAGGTGTCAGGTATTGCCATGAGGTCACTCTCCTGGCTCATATTTGGTGATCCTCATTGCAAGCTCTTTACTTGTGATCATTGATGATTCATGAGTGTGGACAAGTCATGTATGTGGCCGTGCCGTACTTTGTGTTCAGGGAGGCCATGGTGTCACACTTGATCCACGGTGGGATATTCCTCATATTTGGAGCTCGTGTTTCTCAATTCCAGTTTTTGCTGTCTTGTAGGCAAGGGTGAGGATGGGCCATGTGGGCCACGCTTGTGTTGAATCCGATGATGCCACTGTGTCGTGTATGATTTCTTTGTGTTCCGCCATGTGCCATATGGACCTCATTGATGTCATTTTGTCGTGCATGACCTCAATGTCATTTTCCTCAATGTGGTGAATCGAGATCGTTAGCATGGCGTCATATGTCCGTAGTTCGAATGTGCATGGTATATAAAATGGATTCTTGGAGTAAGGATGCAACATCGCCTTCGATAATCGCATACTCTATTCCAGGGCTTCACTTATACTTCTCTTTCTTCCTCTGCCTTTGCCCGACATTGTTTCATTTGTTCCCCTCTCCATGATCCTGTCCATGTATTGATGTGGATACATTCAATCGAATTTGGCAATCAATTATTGGGACTCCATTGGTCAAGCTGATTGAAATTCATTGACCAAGTGTTCGGATTTTATTGCAAGGGTTCCCAACGGGTGTACCTACGGGATTTGTTTGGATTCTGTGGTCAGGGGTTACCAAGGGTACTTGCGGGAAGTTTGGACTTTGGGTTTTCTAAAGCATGCAATCACTGGTGAGGTAAAGGACCATGGGAGTCACGGGAAAGAGGGTGGAGAAATTGGGTATAGGCGGTAGAGCTCGCACTATGGCAGGTGCTGATCCTACAGACCTTCTTCACGGTAGCGGAGGAGTACCTGCCGCCTACCACCACCCGGGGAGCTTGGGTGCTCATGAGCCCTGCCCAAGTGGACCCCGGGTCCCCATTGTTGAAGCCCGAGAAGAAAGAAGACACTTCGGAGAGAAGAGCGGGTGCCGACATGAAGGACATCGTCACCTTTTGTGAAGGATCATGTGGAAAACGTTGTCATCTCCGAGTACCCGCGGAAGAATCGGACGAGGTCACGAGTTGCAGCAGCGGCTCAAAGACTAGGCGCTACCGCAAACGCGGTTCGCCAAAACCGTCCAAAAGGGGATGCGGAAACGGCGATAGAAATGACGCCGAGCGCCGTCCGCCGGATGTTCAGTGCTCCGTCGGACTCCGAGGGATATCGTACATTTTACCCTTCGGATGATGCCGGCGCAGAGCCAGATGTCCCGGCGGGGCGGTCGCATACCGCCCCAAATCCTGAACTTGCTCATGACACAGAACGGGAATCATCGCCGTGAAGGGCAGCCACCACCAGAGTCCTGACGCACACAGGCAATGGTGAAGAGGTGGTGAGGATGGACGGTGACGGGCCAGGCGACACCATCATGGGGGGAGGCGAAGAGCGTGGGGCTCCGGGAAAGCTGCCACGGGATCGTGAAGGAGATGACCGCCATCGTCACGAAAACACCAAGAAGGCGGCGTGCAGGAAAGCTGGGATCGGCCATCACTGCCATTGCCATCATGTGGACTTCCTCATCGGAAGTTATCCCGGGGTAGACAAAGATGCCCTTATTCAGAAGCTCGACAAGTTGGATGACACCACCTCTACAATCCTTGAGGACCAGGCCATCTTCAACATCCATCTGAAGATTATTCGATTACATCGAGAGGACTACAAGGCCGAGTTGGAGAGCATGCTGGTACAGCAGCAACGGGTGGTGGACAACATGATCCAGCACTTGGAGACAGTAGAGAACAGGATGACGGAATTAGAGAAGCGTGGAGGAATTCCAACGCCCGTCCCAGGACAAGGCCCCGACCTGCCACAGGATCCTGCCCCAGAGTGTTTGCTGAGATGGGTGACGACCTTGAGGACAGCGGCAGAAGCAGTGGCGCCCATGGAGGGTCCCATGGAGTCGGCGCCTTATGGGCCGCCACGGGTTGACCCCTCCCTATTGAGGCATATCCCACTATTTTCGGCAAGTGTCATGCTGGGGGAGAAGACGCCGGAAAAAAGCTCAGGGATTGGTATGCCCACGCGGGATGCCCTTGAGGAGACCGTTGACATCGACATGAGTAGTCCTCCAGCCGCGGCCACGTTCGACGCCAGACCTACCTATGCGGCACGTGCGGATGAAGAAGCCTCGAGGTCAGCGGCTCGCCGAGATGGTTCAAGTGGAGGCGCGGAAGATCCATGGGTGATGGTCCCGCGGTCGGGAATATGGACTATGGGAGGTCCGAGCGTGGGAGAAGCTGAGCCCCGGCCGCGTGAAGACATGAAAATCAGGGGTGTATATTCCCACTGCCCAGCAATGAGAATTTGGCAGGAATCCTCCTTGGGGGCGTCATCGCTTCGGATTTCGGGGATGCCGTGAGGCCCGAAGACCTTCAGGGTGTGATAACTTTCTACTACGACACCAATCCGGCCAACCTCGCCAACTTCATCCTCGACGGGAAAGATTTTGCCGAGGAAGTCGTGGGTGAGATGCGGCAGGATGCCCGTGACAAGTGGGCCTGTTGCATCCCCACACCGTTTGGCCTCGGAGCTCAAGGCGGATTTACGTGATCAAATTGGGGAGAAGAGGATCAGTACAGAGGAGCATTGCCTCGATTGGTTGGAGCAAGAAGAAAGAGCTGATGCTCCACACCAAACGTTGGACTATCTTTGGTCAATACCCCTCAACTTGGAGCGTGCAGAACGGAGGGACGGAGGGATTGGAGGAGGTATCTCCGAAAGTACCGCCGGCTTCCGAAGCAAGTGGAAGATTGGTCTGAATCAAAGAACATTCGCCATTTCTTGCGAGATGTACTACCATCATACTGGTAGAAGCGTGTGGAAGACAAAGAAAAGAACCCAGCAAAGAAGCGCTTGGCTGTACGCATTATGTCGCCAGAAGATCAGCATCCAGACCGGAACGGATGCTCTCCATGAAGAATTCGATTTAAGTGGAGGTGTTCTGGGGCACGGCCGGAGGATGTTTGCTGCGGCTCAACAACGTGGAGTGGAGACGTGGAGAGAAGCTGAGGATGCAGATGATCCCAGCCCGCATGAGCTTGGACTCAATAGTCCAATATGTGAGCGTGGAATTAAAGGTTAATTCCAAAAACGAGGGTCACGTTAAGGACCGTCACGGCAAATGGGAATCGCGAGCGCCGCGACGATCGGAAATATCGCCAGGTCCAGGAAGATCCAACCGTTGTCGAAGATCGGAGTCAAAGTCCAGGGTCCGAGGATGAAAAGACGTCGTCCGGCGGGGAGTACATGACTCGGGAAGATCATGAAGATGCACACTTCTTCGCGTTCGTGGCCCACAACACGAAAGCCTATGGTCGTGACAAGGGCAAGTGTACGAAAGCACCAACCCGTCAACGAAAGGAGCCGCGCAGAATTGGAAATCCCCCGTTGAGCTTTACCAAGTACCGGCGGGAACATGGTGGGTGCTGGGTCTGCTATGAAAAAGGGCGATACCATAAGCACGACCACAAAACGTGCAAGGTGTACGAGGAGGACAAGTGGGCATACTTTCAAGCCCTCCCCAAAAAAGTCCTCAAGGGGAAGCGGATGGATGAATGGAAAAAGAGACAAGCTGATGGAGGTCGACATGTGGGATCAAGCCATGGTGGTGATCGGCGGATTCTGCAAATTGATGAGGTTGCCAAAGTCGCTAAGGAAGGCCACGGAGCACTTGAAAAATTTGCAAGAACGAGTGGGAAGCCAAGGCCCAGGTGATTTGCAGCATGATGGTGCTCCGGTAAACCGGACCTAGAGAAGTCCCCACGGGGACGGGACACCGGAGGTCTCTCCGCCACAAATCAGCAAAATGCAAAGAAAGAAGGTACCCATGGTACGAAAGAGGGCTCCGGAAGAGCCAAGAAAGCTGAGGTTTGCAAGTCCCAGCCCATGGAACACCCTTTCAAGGAAAGTACATATGGATTCGGGTCGCACACAAATAATGATGGAGAGACCACGGAGAGCCCCGTGGATGGGCATGACCAACCCAAGATCTACACCATCCGGGATCATACGCTCGAAGTTGTGATGCATCCAAGCGTACTAGAATTGCATGCCCTGAGAGTTGTTCATACTCCACATTGCGACGCACGGCAATTGAACTTGCAAGTGCGAGTACGGTGTGGAAAGAAAGAGGTGATTGCGGATGTATTGGTGGATACGGGTGCCCAAGTGAGCTTGGTTCGGAACGGAAAAAATTCGGAAGAATTTCTGAAGCCCAGCGGAAGACCGGTGCACTTGAAGGTCGCCAATGGTGAAATTATGGGTGGGGGTACCCATGAAGCCACCATCGGCATGGAATGTAGGGAACATGATCGCTTGAACCGACCTGATTTGTCGAAGCGAATCGTACTTTCCGGGAATTTTTATGCCGCAGATATTTCTGATTGGGATATTATTATGGGGTATGATTTTATGGTGAGCAACGGCATTGGAGCTCTTCCTCACCGTGCAAAGTTGGTCCGAGAGGACAAGGAGCGTCTTACGTGGCTATCCAGGGACCATGCCCCAGGATTATCTCGGCCGACCGGAGATGAGGAGGAAAGAATAGTGCCGGCTGTCAAGACCGTGAGTACCAATTTCAATGCGGACCGCGGAGGTCATCTCATGGAATATGGCATGGCGCCACAAGTGTACAATTGCATCGTTCGACAACTTGGAGGCAAGAAGCCCGAGACGGACGTGTTTGCTTCCTGGGACGCCCCGCAGCTAAGGAATTGTACGGAGCATTGGCACAATGAGGAATCTGCGTCGTCCAAGCATTGAGGATTGAAGGAGTTGGGGCCCATGTACTGGTATGGTGCTCAAGAAGACACCAGATGTACGCTGCACAAGATGATTGCGGATGGAGCAATGGGTATCCTGGTCGTGACGGGCATGGGATCCAGCCCATGTGCGTTGGCGGATCTGAAACCGACATGGGACTCCATCACCCTCAACGAGATGCAATTTGGAACTGAGGAGCAGTTGTTCATCAACGCCAAGGGTATACCAATGCTCTCTCTGCGACAAGCATGGAGCACCAAGGCTTTCTTGGTTGATGGTTCACAGTGCCAACCCACTAGTGATGAAGAGTTCATCAGGAGGGTAGAGGCGGTGCCGATGAGGGTTCTGTTTGAAGAAAAGATTGACCCTACGGAGAGTGTTGACGTAATCTCTCACTCGGAGTTCGAACGGGTTGTTGCCTACATGCGAATGGGTATGCATGACCGAGTGGCTGCTCGGAAGGAGCGAGCCCAGGCCAAGTCACCCCATCGGTGGGACGACCGGGAGTTGGTCACCGCGAAGTTCGAGAAGTGTGAGTTCGTGGCAAGAGTTATGGACCATTGGGCCGACCAATACGATGGTCCCATAGGGTCCGACCCTCCGACATGGAGTTTTCCAAGAGTGGGTGGGAAATTTGACCAATTGCAGCCCGTGGCCCGAAGTGCTTGAAGATTATCGGTGGGAACGGCCGCCAAGGTGGATGAACAGGGCATATCGGACTGGGAGATGTCGGACGTGGATCCACAACAGGCATACACCACCGTGAAGTCGGTAGTCTCAATACCCCGGCAAGCGACAGAAGAAGCCAAGGAGAACCCAAAGGTAGCCGAGCTCAAGGATAGACTTATTGAAACCTATCCGCGGCTACTTAGTGGAGTTGCCAACAAGAATCCCGCGGATCGCGGGAAATATGGTACGGCCAAGATCAAGCTGAACCAAAACCCAAAAATTTATCGTCACCGGGAATATCAACTCCAAGAGGAACGAGCGGAAGCGATGAAGAAGCTCTCGATGGAATTTATTGAGCCTGTTTGGATTGCACACTCCGATAGTGGGTGGGCAAGCCCGGCCTTCAAGGTTCCAAAGAAGGAGAAGGGTGAATGGAGATTGGTTGTGGATTACAGGGGATTGAACGAACAAACCCAGCATGACTCGTACTCGTTGCCGCTGATTGACTCCATCTTACAAAAGCAGCAGAAGAAGCGCATCTTCACGGTGTTGGACTTGAAGCACGGGTACCACCAAATTCTGCTGCATGAGGACTACAGGCCATGCACAGCGATGTCCACTCCGCTGGGGCCAATGCAATGGAAGGTAATTCCCATGGAAGCCAAGAATGGGAATGCTGCCTTTCAACGCATGATGGTGGATCTCCTTCAACCTGTTCGAGATTGTGCCGACTCGTTGTTCATGACATCATTATTGGGTCGGGCACCGAGGACATGACCGACGACGAGATCATCAAGGCGCATGAGAAGGACTTGCGCCTAGTATTTGGGGTCTTGGACAAGCAGAGCATGGCGTGCAAGCCCACAAAGGCCTCACTCTTTGTGAGAGAAGTGGAGTTCGCAGGACATGTGGTTGGTCACGGGCAACGCCGACCCATGCCCGGGAAATTGGCAGCACGAAACCACTGAGACAAACCCCAAACCATCAGTGAATACCGGTCCTTCATGGGATTTTGCAATTATTATTCCGGATATGTACGAATGTATGCGGATCTCTCGGGGCCTCTCCACAAGATGGTACGGCTGGGCAAGTTCAATGGTCGCAAGGGAAGCAAGAAAAAATTGGCATGGACAACGTAGGCGGAAGAAGCGTTCGACAAGTTAAAGGAACAACTATTTGGTCAATTGGGTCTTTTCTTGATGGACTCGGACCAGGGATTTGCGCTGCGCACGGGCGCCTGGGACTATGCCGTGGGGGCAGTCCTGGAGCAAGTCAGGTGCGATGGAATGCATGTCCCGGTGGCCTTTTCAAGTTGAGTCCTGGCAGAAGGCCAACATCGGACGTGGAGTGCGAGGGAGAAGGAGACTTATGCCATTGTGTGCGCGCTCCGGAAATGGTCGGGCCACATCGGACTTCCACCCGTGGTGGTATGTACCGATCATCAATCACCTCAGAGTTGGCACAAGGAGCATGTGGATACTCCCTCGGGCCCAGCGGCAAGCCGAGCCTGATGGCAAGAGACTTTTGCGAAGTTCGACTTGAGCGTGGTCTATGTCCCCGGGAAGGACAACACTGTAGCCGATTGCCTCAGTCATTGGGCCTATCCCGCGCGCAAGGCTTGGATGGACATATCCAGCCATGGAGACGCCGAGGAAACAGAGGAGGTCAAATGCATCATTGAGCTTGAGAGGGCCATGGAAGAGGGCGACACCAGGTGCTTTGTGGTCATGGCATCCAAGGCGGACCTGAGTCAACGACGGGATGCCCGAGTTCGGGTTTTGATGGAAGAGACTTTGGAGGAATGTCTTATGGCGCCCATTGAGTACGTGGAGTCGGTGCTCATGGTGGATTGGTCGGACAACTATGCCGCCTCGGAGCATTAAAACAAGTATTGGAACGCCGTGAGTACCCCTTCGGATGATGAGTGGCTCGAAGGCTTGATGGAGGACGGGGACAAGCTCTTCCTCAATGACAAGCCATTGGTGCCGGAAAACCGGGTCGAGGCGCTCATTGACCAGTGGCACAACGCCCAACTTCTGCATCCGGGCCGCGACAAGATGCAACGAGATCTCGAATGGCGGTTTGAGTTCCCTCCTGGATACTATGCAATTTTGAATCGGTATTGCAACGATTGTGCCCTGTGTAGGGCCACGAAAAGCCCGAACCACTCCGCAGCGGGGAACCCGGTTTATACGGCGATCCCTGAGGCACCGATGCGCTCCATTGCGATGGACGTGTTTGCCATGCCCGAGGTCACGGTTGAGGGGGAAAAATATGATTGTATTATTTCTGCCGTGGACCGACATAGCGGGTCTATTTTGGCGGTTCCGGGTAAGAAGTCCAAGAAGAAGGAGAAGAAAGACAAGCATGGAGTGGCGCCCAAGCCAAGACCGTCGCCCAAGCCATGAATAGGCATTTGCTGACAATCTTTGACGTCCCAGCGGTCATATGCAGCGACCGGGGGAGTCAATTTCTGGGATCCTGGTTCAAAATCATGTGCAAGCATCTGGGGATTTGACATGCCAAGACCGTGGCATATCACAGCCAGTCAAACTTACGCGCGGAGGTCGCCGGCAGGCAAATGTTCGAGAATTTCCGCCAAATGCACATCCAGGGGCCGGGGAGGAATTGGTTTCACTCTCTTTGGAGGGGTTTACAAGCCTTCCATGACATACCGGGGCCTACGGGATTGTCTCTGCACCGCATTTCATTCCTACGGGATCGAGTGTCTTGAAGTCTCCCGTTGATGAACCATGGCAAGGTTGCTCGGGATGCGGACACCATGATGAGTGAAGCGGATGCCACAGCGGCCAAGGTGTGCAAGGTCTTGCATGATGAGCATGAGCGGAGGGCCAAGTACTTCAAGGAAGGCAAGATCCACAAGTACTCCCTCAAGGACACCGTTTTGGTGGAGTGCCATCACAAGGACGTGCTAACGCGCCATCGCCAACAAACGTGGTATATCCCAGGGGTCATCGTGCGCAAGATCGGGCAAGACGTGTATGCCGTCCAAGTGGAAGACAACAAAATCCTGGATCAGGACCATACACAACTCCGACCACGGGCGTCAGATCCCGGGACGCGAGCCGTGACGTTTGAGTTCAAGGCGGGGGGCCTGGACTCCGACGATGACGGTGAGGAGGATGACTATACCGCGGAGCGAATCCTAACGGACTAGCCAGACCCCGCCACGCCGGGGGGAAAGCTATACAAGGTTCGTTGGAAAGGATTTGCTGCTTCGCGAGACTCGTGGGAACCTCAGAGCAGTTTTGTGCTGAGGTATACCACGGTGGGGCTGGACTATCTCAAGAAAAAGGGGATTAGTCTAGATGTCAAAGATGTCTTGGTGCATTTGATCATGCACGAGCGGGATTGAGTGACTCTCTCTTCACCCTTGACAGGATTGTTTGTTTTTGCTTAATTTGCTGCAGGGATGCACATACCATGGCTCAATACCTCCCAAGTACCCCCCATCTCATTTTCCTTGACATGAGACGAGCATATGGAACCAAGAACAGTCTTGGATTGTGTTCATATTTTTTTGTGTGCAGAATCGGTGGCCGCTTGCTCAGGAGATTACTACGGATCAAGAATTGTCAAGACCCACTCATATTTCCTATTTTTTTTTGGTGGAGCCTTTGGTAATTGCATCGACGGGAGCGACACCCCCGCTATATGGGATCGTTCGCAGACTTCTAGGTTGGAATTCCAGGGTTTGCATGGGATATGAAGTTGATATTTCTTTGCTTTGCTCTCCTTACCGGCGTTGTTTTGTTGCTTTCTTTTTGCCCCTTTTGGGTGCAATTTGACGTATTCGGAGGTTGCCGGACGCAATGGGGACCACCGGATGTGCTAAACCCCTCTCCAAATGCCATTTCTTTTTTTAGCACACCACGTTCTATTTCTAGAACACTTGGTCTATTTTTAGTAACAAAATTTCTATTTTTAGAACTTGGTCCTACTGGCTCCGTTTCGCGTTCTGTCTGAATCCGCAGCCACCCGATAGCTGTCGACTTCCCATTGGTGAGGTCGTTTATATTTTTGGTAGTGTCAATGATGTTTTTCACTAACCTTCCAAAAGGTTTTGATTGTCCAAACTCCACAAGAAAATAATCCACTCGATGAACAGCAAGAAGACAAGCAGAGTAAATGCGATGGGAAAAACGAATTCACAATGATCTCAATGATGATCGCAATGTCAATGAAGAAATCCAAGAACTCGAAATGCACTTAAATATGTACAAAACACCCAAGTTCATTCAAGTTCAAATTTATTGAAGAGTCCATCCTCCTGAGCACAAACATGAAAAGACATGAGTAACAATATACATTAAAACACATGGTGAAAGGGCATACATCCATGTATTGGACGCAACAAAACATCAATGCAAATCAGGGATTCTTGAAGATAAATAAACCACAAGTGTTCAGTACCATTCAAACACAATTCCCACATGTTTGTACGTGCACATTGCATCACCAAACCTATAATATGCACATGGCGAAAGCAAAGTAGCACACCAAACATGTACACATACAACAAGTAAATGGTATATACCATACATGCACGAACGAACCAACATGCAAGCATATGCACGTGTTTGTGTATGTCGCCACAGCAAAATCAACATAAAATGATACGATCATCCTTGTTATGACTAACGGCGTCCATGTTCTTCGATTTACGACGGTAGTCAAACCTCCAGCTGCATGATACCCAGAAATGACTGTCGCTGGCCTGAATTGAAACATCGGAATTAATGCATAGGCCGAGCGACCGGAATCTGTCAGATTTACCTTCAATAACACAGTCGGTCTTTCTACTCTCCGTCTCGGCGACTCAGGTGCTCGCGATCCACGATCGTGAATGGCCTGCGACTCAGCAACCACACACCCTTGCAGCAGGCACAGCAATTGAGCCCTACAGAATTTTTACACCCCCCTTCCGAGCCCAAAGATCCGCGACTGACCGACACAGGTGATCTTTGGCGAGAAAGAACACAAAAATGAAGGAGAGCTGTACCACTGTCGCTACAACCAGAGACAGAATGACGCGGCAGGCAAACGAGGAGCCACATCCGTGATACAAACGGCCAAGACTGCAGCGACAAATGACTGCACACCAATTGCAGGCTCGGTATTGACTGGCAGTGAATTACGATCCAGTTCTGCAGTCCTGTCAAGGTCGCTGACCCCCTGTACAGACTGGCACTTGCAACAGACATGGACGCTTCTGAGGGTCGATATCAGCAGCAAAATATCATAAGCAGACACGGCACAAAGCACAGCGGCGAACAACACCACGCAGCAACACACCACAGCAAAACAAGCACAGCGCGAGGAGACAACACAAAACACAGCGCCGGAAGGCACAGGACCCCAGGACGACGGACAGCGCCCCAGGACACGACACAGCGCGCGACAGTACCAAACAGAGCAAAACAAAACAACACAGAGCACAACAACACAACGCCAGGCGGCACAAGGCGCAGCAACACGGCGCAGCACAGCACCCAGGGACACACCACAGCACACCACCGAAACACGACACCAGGAGCCACCAGGAC
Organism: Eutreptiella sp. 'Long Island Sound 2002'; assembly: GCA_964036045.1. Classification (NCBI taxonomy): domain Eukaryota; phylum Euglenozoa; class Euglenophyceae; order Eutreptiales; family Eutreptiaceae; genus Eutreptiella; species Eutreptiella sp. 'Long Island Sound 2002'. The sequence continues at coordinate 86,350,411 of OZ038379.1, read as the reverse complement.
CCACCAGGAGACAACAGAGGACAGCCAGGCCCAACAGCAAAGACACAAACACAACAGGCAACAACACAAAACACCAGCCAGCGCCGTAGGGGCAAGATAGCACCGCACAGAGAGCGACGACGCAGGCACACCAGCACAGCACCGCACAAGCAGAGCACAGAAACAGAAACAGCCCGGAGCACCACGGAAAGGCAAGAAGGAACGCAAAAAAAAACCAGCAGAGAACGCAGCAGCGCACGACAGCAAAGCACAACAAAAACAGCACCACAAGACCTAGCACAACACCGCGCCGAACAACACTACGCAAGAACCCAACCCGACACAAGCACGCCACACAACACCGGGCACAACACAAAACACACAACAGACCGCAGCGACACACGACACAACGCACGACAAAGCAAAACACAGGGCACCACAACGAGCCGGGGGGGGGGGGGGGGCACAACCAGCACACACCAGACAAGTAAAAGAAAATCAACCTGCGCAAAGCACGCGAGGGGGGAGGGGGCGGGCAACATCACACGGCACCCGGCAGAGGCAGCACAGGGGAGAGCAACGCCGCCAGCAAGGCGCCACCAGGCACGCGCAACACAACAGGCAACAACACAAAAGAAGGGGGCTCAGGCGGGGAGCACCGAACGACAGAGCGCAAGCGCGCACCGGCCCCCGCTGAAGCACAAGGCCGACAACAACACACACCAGCACGCCCCACAGCCCGGGACAGACCACCCCAGCACCGCACAACCAGCACACCTCGGCACAGCAAAAAGAAAAAGAAAGGAAGGAGGAGAAAAAGAAAAAAAACCCAAACAACGAAAAAAAACAACGGACAGGAAAAAAAAACACGCAGGGAGGGGGAGAAAGAAAAAAAAAACAAAAGAGGGGGGGGGACCACAAGACGCCAAGGCCCAAGGCATCCAGGGCCGGGAAACACAGAACGCCAAAGACAAGGGGGGCGCAAAAAGGAAAAATAACGCAGGCACAACCACAAGCAGGGCAACCCCAGCCTGGAGGGGGCCGAGCAGACAAAGAGAGCACCAGGAAAGGCCAAAGGGAAAGGTGAGGCGCACCAAAACGCGCCTGGGAGGCCGGCCCTCCCGACCCCGCCAAGAGCGGCACGCACACACAGACACACACGCGGGACCCGGGCGTGGCCTCCTGCGACCCGAAAGGGCCGGTGTCGGCGTCGACACGAAACAGCCCCGGTGCACCGGCCGAGTCCCCTGTCGAAAGACGGACGGTACGGGAAACCGGACACGCCAGTGACCGGGTCCACACACGCAAACTACCGCAGCGCACGCATCCCAAGACCAACGCCGGAGGGACCAGCCAGGGACAACCCCATCGCGGGGCCCCAAACGGGTACGACGCGGAGCGAGCCCACCGCCGCTGCCTCGGCAGCGGCCACGGGCAGGCACAAACAGCCCGGTTCTCGGCCGGCCTCCACGTGCCCCGCCCAGCCGCCCAGTAAATCCGGGGCTGCAAGCCCCCGGGATGGGGAAAGGCACCATAGTGTCGGCACAACCGACCGGAGCACCGAGAGCGACCAGACCGGACGAGGCGCAGCGCACCAACGCGGGGCCACGAGGCACGCCGGCGGCCACAACCAAGCTGTAAGGACAGGTGCCAAGCAACAACGGACACCAGGTGCTGCAAACCCGGGCAGCGCGCACAACCCGCAACGAACCACGGCACAGGGTCAGGTGCCAGGTAACACCCAACCCAAACACCGCACGCCCTAGCCGGGAGTGGCGGGGCACAAGCCGAGCGCGCACACAAACACACACACACACACACCCCAGCAGCCCAGCCAGGAGTGGCGGGGCGCAGCCGAAACCCGAGCCCAAACACACACACCCACACCGCACACCCCAGCCAGGAGTGGCGGGGTGCAAGCGGAGTGCGCAAACAAACACACACACATCCCAACACCCCAGCCAGGGGTGGCGGGGGGCAGCCGAAACCGAAGCCCAAACACACACATCCACACCGCACACCCCAGCCAGGAGTTGCGGGGTACAAGCGGAACGCGCACACAAACGCACACAAACCTCAACACCCCAGCCAGGAGTGGCGGGGCGCAGCCAAAACCCGAGCCCAAGGACACACACCCACACCGCACACCCCAGCCACGAGTGGCGGGGTACAAGCGGAGAGCGCACATAAACACACACACACCCCAACACCCCAGCCAGGAGTGGCGGGGTACAAGCGGAGTGCGCACACAAACACACACACACCCCAACAACCCAGCCAGGAGTGGCAAGGCGTGGCCGAAAGCCGAGCCCAAGCACGCACACCCACACCGCACACCCCAGCTAGGAGAGGCGGGGTACAAGCGGAGCGCGCACACAAAAACACAGACAACCCAACACCCCAGCCAGGAGTGGCGGGGCGCAGCCCAAACCCGAGCCCAAGCATAGACACCCACACCGCACACCCCAGCCAGGAGTGGCGGGGTACAAGCAGAGAGCGCACACAAACACACACACACCCCAACACCCCAGACAGGAGTGGCGGGGCGCAGCCGAAACCGAAGCCCAAACACACACATCCACACCGCACACCCCAGCCAGGAGTGGCGGGGTACAAGCGGAACGCGCACACAAACACACACACATGCCAACACCCCAACCAGGAGTGGCGGGGCGCAGCCAAAACCCGAGCCCAAGCACACACACCCACACCGCACACCCCAGCCACGAGTGGCGGGGTACAAGAGGAGAGCGCACACAAACACACACACACCCCAACACCCCAGCCAGGAGTGGCGGGGTACAAGGGGAGTGCGCACACAAACACACACACACCCCAACAACCAAGCCAGGAGTGGCAAGGCGTGGCCGAAAGCCGAGCCCAAGCACGCACACCCACACCGCACACCCCAGCTAGGAGAGGCGGGGTACAAGCGGAGCGCGCACACAAAAACACAGACAACCCAACACCCCAGCCAGGAGTGGCGGGGCGCAGCCGAAACCGGAGCCCAAGCATAGACACCCACACCGCAAACCCCAGCCAGGAGTGGCGGGGTACAAGCAGAGAGCGCACACAAACACACACACACCCCAATACCCCAGACAGGAGTGGCGGGGCGCAGCCGAAACCGAAGCCCAAACACACACATCCACACCGCACACCCCAGCCAGGAGTGGCGGGGTACAAGCGGAACGCGCACACAAACACACACACATGCCAACACCCCAACCAGGAGTGGCGGGGCGCAGCCAAAACCCGAGCCCAAGCACACGCACCCCCACCGCACACCCCAGCCACGAGTGGCGGGGTACAAGCGGAGAGCGCACACAAACACACACACACCCCAACACCCCAGCCAGGAGTGGCGGGGTACAAGCGGAGTGCGCACACAAACACACACACACCCCAACAACCCAGCCAGGAGTGGCGGGGCGTGGCCGAAAGCCGAGCCCAAGCACGCACACCCACACCGCACAACCTAGCTAGGAGAGGCGAGGTACAAGCAGAGCGCGCACACAAAAACACACACAACCCAACACCCCAGCCAGGAGTGGCGGGGCGCAGCCGAAACCGAAGCCCAAACACACACATCCACACCGCACACCCCAGCCAGGAGTGGCGGGGTACAAGCGGAACGCGCACACAAACACACACACATGCCAACACCCCAACCAGGAGTGGCGGGGCGCAGCCAAAACCCGAGCCCAAGCACACACACCCACACCGCACACCCCAGCCACGAGTGGCGGGGTACAGGAGGAGAGCACACACAAACACACACACACCCCAACACCCCAGCCAGGAGTGGCGGGGTACAAGGGGAGTGCGCACACAAACACACACACACCCCAACAACCCAGCTAGGAGTGGCAAGGCGTGGCCGAAAGCCGAGCCCAAGCACGCACACCCACACCGCACACCCCAGCTAGGAGAGGCGGGGTACAAGCGGAGCGCGCACACAAAAACACAGACAACCCAACACCCCAGCCAGGAGTGGCGGGGCGCAGCCGAAACCCGAGCCCAAGCATAGACACCCACACCGCACACCCCAGCCAGGAGTGGCGGGGTACAAGCAGAGAGCGCACACAAACACACACACACCCCAATACCCCAGACAGGAGTGGCGGGGCGCAGCCGAAACCGAAGCCCAAACACACACATCCACACCGCACACCCCAGCCAGGAGTGGCGGGGTACAAGCGGAATGCGCACACAAACACACACACATGCCAACACCCCAACCAGGAGTGGCGGGGCGCAGCCAAAACCCGAGCCAAAGCACACACACCCACACCGCACACCCCAGCCACGAGTGGCGGGGTACAAGCGGAGAGCGCACACAAACACACACACACCCCAACACCCCAGCCAGGAGTGGCGGGGTACAAGCGGAGTGCGCACACAAACACACACACACCCCAACAACCCAGCCAGGAGTGGCGGGGCGTGGCCGAAAGCCGAGCCCAAGCACGCACACCCACACCGCACAACCTAGCTAGGAGAGGCGGGGTACAAGCAGAGCGCGCACACAAAAACACACACAACCCAACACCCCAGCCAGGAGTGAAGCGGTACCCAGAACCCCATGGCCAGGTTCCGGTCTCCGGTCCACTAACCCCATGCACGGCGTGTTCCGTGCCGTGAAGCCCCGCATCGGCAACCGATGCACCGCCAGCGGAGATTTGTGTATCAGAATATCAGGAATCAACAGGGTTTTATTTTCATATTGTTTCCGTCAATTTTTATGCTTCCGTTCCGATACTCACTGTTTTGACTGCTGGCGGTTGGTTCGCGACTTTACCGTAACCGCCAGTTTAACTGTTTATAATGGAAATTTTAACGCTATCCGCGACGAAGGCTCCAAAGTCGCCAGGAACTGCATGGATGCTTCCGCAATTTTCATAATTAATACTCGCAACCTTAATCCGAATTTTTCAGGATGTCGAAATCGGATTTTCGACTTCGACATCCCCGCACTTGATTTGACCTCTTTCGAGTGGACCTACGTGCTTCCGTATGCACGAATCAACTTCCCTTTTATCCTGCCCTCCATTTGTCTTAAAGATATGGGCAAAATAAAGTTGATTCGTGAGGCCACTTGTGAAGGTCATATCTCGTGTTGCTTGCGAGGATCTACGATAAGGAAACGTGGGATGTATTCACAATACTCCCGACGTAATTTAGGAAGCATTATATGCCTTGCGTTTCCACACGTGCGCGCTAGTGTAATGGATCATGGTCAAGAGGGTAGAGTTTGCGTTATAACTCTTTGGCCATGACATTGCGTGCGTTAAGATAACTTTCGAGTGTAGCGCGCAAGTGTTGGTGTTGCATAGGAACTCTCCTTGAGTTCCTATGAGCGATTGACACAAAGTTATGCCCTTGGAGGGGCATGACATATCGTGGTGGGAGCCACATTTTTGGGCAATATGTGGTAGGTGCCATGTGTTGTGTTGCGTGCCCATTTGGCGGGTCCATTACTCCAAGCCAAGCCCGCCAATGGACCTCATATTGTGCAAGCCCCTTCTCCATACTCCCTACGGTCAATTGCAAGCCTAACCTTCGTGAAGGGAAGCTTGTGTGGTGATCCCGAAGCGATGCGTTGGGAGCAAGGTGTGTATTTTACAATTTTCCATATTTTCATGTGCCCACTTGGGAAGCAGCGCTCGTAACCTTTCAAGGCGCCCCAAGTGGAGCACATATGTGGGATCGAAGGTCATTGGTGTCAAGTCATTGTGTTTAGAAGGATTAGTTGATTGCACGATCCAAGCCAAAGATATTATAATATAATTATGCGCCTTTCAAGGCACTTTGGTTTGTCTTTGTGCCAATTTTGCCATTTTTGGCCCGTCATGATGTCAAGTGGCGACCGTGTATTTCAACGTTGCGCTCAATTGACATCATGACCCAAGTATGATATGAGGGTACATACTTCGGTAGCCAACATATCTTGGACCCGGCGAATAACTCCTCTTAGGCTTGGCATACCGTGGCCGCCATGTTGGCGATTTGGGACTATCCCAAATCATGGGCTCACTTGGCGACCCTGCCATTCCCAATACCGGAGGAGTTGGGCGACGCCCCAAAGATATGTTGGACATATATGACGTGATACCAATCCTATGGCACACTCCGGTCTGAGTCGGGCATGTGCCTCATTTGCCCTAACCATGAGTGTGCGCAATTTTGGCCATTTTGAGCATTTTTCCACTTTCGCTGCCCGCCGTGCCCCATGTTCTAACCTTCGTGCACGCCGGACGCATGGACCAATGGACCATATATGACATGGGTGTTATGGGTAATGGTCCCCATGGTCCACACACCACGTGGGCGAAGCGGAGCCGCCTTCGTCGAGGCGCTAGGCCAAATTGAGTATGGGCAATTTTGCCATTTTTGCATTTGTGGACCCAATTGGGATCGTCACCACGCCGAGTGGCATGGAGATCTTTGAGAGCCAAGGGCATGGGAGTCTCCGTTGGACTCCCGGTGGATCACGTATGGAATGGCGGATCCGATCTCCAAGCCGGCGTGGAGATATACTATTGGGAGCACACCGAATTTTGGCTCATTTCAAGCAGCCAAAATGACCCAATTTTGGGACCCCAATTTCCCCCTTCCGTGTGGTCAATTGGCGGCCCCATTCCTCTAAGCCCATTGAGAGCCCGGACCTAAATCCAAGTTGTACACTCAGATATAAGTCCTAGGTCCTGCCTCCTACCCTGTGAGCCATTGGCCTTACCTTGGCCGGGCGAGCCACGCGTGGGAATGACGCCAATTTTGGTGATTTTGGCATCATGACCCCACTTGACTCATCCGTGTTGCCCTGATGCCGGGACCTCAGAGGGAACCAGGTTGGGTGAGGGCTCCAGGGAGTTCGTACTCGAAGGGCATAGGGTCAGTTGCCTCGTCCCTACCTCTGGCGGGTCCGGACGAGGGGTCAATTTTGGAGTTTTTCAAGCTAATTCCAGTGTGGGCTGAAACAGCCCATTTTCAGCTACCAACTCCTGGGTGATAATGGCGGGGCCATATCTCTGGCTCAGAGTGGAGTTGGGACCTGCCGTTAAGGGAGCATAGGGAGCCACTGTCGGTTGACCTTGGAGCTCATTGGTTCCCAGGAACTCGCCTGTGGCTGTGCGGGACACCTCTCCCATTGGCAGGGTTTCAGGGTCCGGACTGAGCAGGGCATGGGTTGTGTTTGAGCCCCCGCCCCCATCAGCCACTGAGAGGGTCGGACCTGGGATTGGGATATGAGTCGGGACTGAGTGTCTATTGTCCCTTGATGCCCTTACCCCAGTCCAGTCTTAACCCCATGTGTACATATCCTGATGTGTTGCTGTACATACTTTCGTTCCCTCTTTGCAGAGTGGCAAGGATTCTGAAACGCTTTGTCACATGACACAGGCGTATTGATGCCCTTGTGAGCGTAGTGCCTTGTCTGCCTGCTCACTTGTGCGTGTCACCGCAGCGTCCCGTGGCCGGCCCCCCACGGGAACGCGTCAAAAGCGTTTCACCGCCGCGGGGTTACCCAACCCTCGCGTGCCACTCGGGGCCACCAACCCCGAGCAGCACGTCGCAGCAGCGCGGCGCAGCTCGCAGCTCGCAGCGCAGCGCAGCGTCTCGCAGCGCAGCGCAGCAGCTCGCAGCGCCACTCAGCGACAGCGCCGAGTTCGTCACGGAGCCCGCGGCGCCGTCCAGAACATCGTCCTGACCGCGCAGCGCCCGTGGAAGAGGTGCACAGACCAGGACTCCTGCATCAGCCCCATCGGCCGACCCGGAGTCCCAACGGCCGACCAGTAAGGCCGCGTCAACCACCTCCACAACCACCGGCTGACCAGCACCAGCCGCACTTCCAATCCAGTGCTGCAGCACCCTCCCCAACAACCACAACCAGTTCGTTGAGGTGAACGAGTGCACATCAAGGACTTCAAGACCATCTACGCCCCCGCTGCCATGGTGAATTGGCAGGAAGCGGGCAGGACGTGGCCGCGGCCCCACCCCCATGCAGCACGCCTGCTGCGTGGGTTGGTTTGGGACCAGCATTACCGCCACAGCAACCCCCAGTGCGAAGGGGGCATGCCCAGGAGCTTCGAGCTCCGTACGGACATCGCCCCCGACCGCCTGCAGGCCGTGGAGGACTGGCTGCGGGCGGAGGGGTACGAGTACCGCCACCAGCAGAGGCGCTGGAGGGCGTGGACCCGGCCGGACAGGCCCGGCGAAGGGCTGCGCCCCGACGGGATCGAAGAGGACGAGGACCCCAACGCCTACCCGTCGGGCGCCTCGATCAACGTCTCCCTGTGGGACGTGATCGAGAAGAAGTTCCCGGAACCGGGAAGCGAGCGCAGGCTGCAGGGCAGCAGCAGCGCGTCTCCGGGGACGGAGAAGCGGTCCGCCGGGGACAAGAAGAGGGACCGGAGGTGGCGGGAGTACCAGGAGTCCCTGGCTGCCGAAGCCGCCCAAGGCGCCAAGGGCGGAACCCCAGCCCCCAGTCCCCAACGGCCCAATGGTGGACACCACCCCGGCTCCACCACCCTTGGCGACTACATCCAAGTCGCCAAGCAGACCCAGGCCAAGCCCCGTTCGCTGCTCCTGAAGGCCCGGCAGGCCTCAGCAGGCCCCAGCAGCGACATCGAGTCGGCCCACCGCGGGAGGACGCCGGCCGACCAGGCCAGCTCCAGCAGCAGCGTCGCTCCCGAAAGGGACGTGGCGCGCGCCTGTGAGCGCGCCTGTGGGGTGCCCTGCAACCGTCGGGTTGCCCGGCAACGGGCCAAGCAGTACAGCGCTGCTGTGGAGGGCGCCGCCGGCATCGCCCAGGAGGAGGCTGCGCAGTGGGCGCATGGCATGGCCATCCACACCCAGACCGTGGCGGCCATTGCGGCCGGACTCACGGCCGTAGCCGCCCATGGGGTAGCGACTGCCCAGGTCAACGGTGAGTTCGCGGCAGCCGACGAGGAAGCCCGCCTGACGCAGGAGGCCATTGCCTGCAAGGAGGCCGAGGTGAAGGCGCTGGCAGAGGCGCTCGCCCGAGAGAGGGCAAAGAAGGAGGCGGAGGAAAGGGCCCACGCCGAAGCGACGGCTAAGGCCCAGGAGGATGCCGCCAAGAAGGAAGCCATCGAGGCCGCGCGACGGAAGGTCGCTGAGGAGAAGGCCAAGACGGAGGCGGAGCTGGCGGCGTTGGAGGCGCAGAAGGCGCAGCTGCTGCAGGCCCGGGAAGCCGAGGCGGCTCGTGCTCGGGAAGAGGCCGAGGCGCGAGCTGCCGCAGCCACCGCCGCCGCAATGGAGGAGGCAAAGGCCAAACTCCGCCACGAGACTCCCCCGGGAGGATCGCGAGTAGAGACCCTTCGAAGGCTTTTCGAAGGGGACGCCTCCTCCAGGATGAAGCTGGATGAGGCGGACACGGGCAGCAGTGGGAGCGGTAGCACCACCGCCCGTCGACGGAGGAAGGGCAAGGGGAAGACCCCCGAGAGGCCGCGGAGGCCAGCGGGTGGGCACCCCCACGACAGTGACCCCTTCTTCACCGCCAGTGACGGGGATGAACGAGGCCGTCGACATCGCCAAGTGGTGGCTTGGACGGGCGGAGGTGGCGGAGACGTCCCCATGGAAGGTGAGGATGAGGATCCCCCTCCTCCCTACCGGAGCTCCGAGTCCTCCGTGACCGAGACGCCCAGGTGGGGCGACATGGACGAAGATGACGACATGGAGTTCGGCATCACGCGCCCATCCTCGGACCCACCGAGGCGACCGGGCGGAGACCCACCGGGACCCCCTGGCGGAGGACCTTCAGGACCCCCTGGAGGACGCCCACCGAGTGGACCCCCTGGAGGCGGACCACCTGGCGGGGGAGGACCCCCTGGACCGGGCGGACCCGGCGGAGGCCCTCCTGGAGGACCCCCTGGGGACCCCGACGACCCACCAGGGAACGGCGACCCGGATGCCACCTGGTGGTGGATTGTCTACCTCCGCAGGAGAGTCCAGTTGCTCGAGCTGGAGGTAGACACGGGCAAGAGCGAGATGGCTCGCATCTCCACGGTCGCCGCGCGCGCGCAGAAGGACCTGGACATCGCCAGGGCCGAGACCAAGTCGCTGACCAACGTCGTCAGCGGCCTGCAGGAGAGGCGGGATGCGCTGGAAGCCCGTGGGAGAGTCGGCAGCGACCACCCACCCCTGGAGTCAGGCTCGTCGGACGACGGCTGGGGACCCGGACCAGGTCCAGGCAGACCCCACGCCCCCGGCGGAGCCCCCAGGAGTCGCCCCAGCGCCAGTGCCCCCTCTCTCACCGCCCCCTCTCACCACAGCGCGGGCCGCCGCAACGAGCGCGTGCCGCCCGGCAGTGGCAGTGAGGAATGGCGCGATGAGTGGCTCAGCGCGGACTACCACAACCCCCGTGCTCCACCGCGGACGCCTGTACGCCCCCGACGCCCGCCACCAGCCCCGGCGCCAATCCCCAGGGCTGGAGGACGTTATGGTGGACTCAGGGATGAGGTCCCCAGAGGAGACGTGGAGTGGGATGTCGGTGATGGTGAGGACCTGGACCTGGACGTGGACCTGGAGGAGTTCGACATCAGCCCGCCGCGTGGTGTACGACGGGAGGCCGCTGAACGCAGCCGCCGGCGCCGTGATGAGGATGCGTACATGGATGCAGTACGGCGTGAACATTTCGGTTCAGCGTACGTGGAGGAACCGCGGCGTAGCCACAGGGATTCCATGGAGGAGATGGACGTGGCGGCCGTGGGAGTCCGTGGGCGAGGCCGATGGGAACCTCGGTCGACCTCGCGGCCGGCGTTCATGGTCTCTAAGGCCGCGGACGCCGCCGTGTGGGAAGACTTGAAGGACATCAAGCCCCCCATGTACGACGGCAATCCCCTCAACCTCGACCGCTTCTTGGAGAAGCTGGACGATTGGGGGCTGGCCGTCACTGAAGACCAACCTCCCGCGGATGCGGAGAGATATGTCTTCAAACGGTTCAGGTACCGCCTGCCGGAAGTGCTCGGCGAGCTATACTTCGTGGCGACCAAGGAGGGGAAAATCAAGACCCTCAAGGACGCCAAGAAGTGGCTCAGCGAGCAGGAGCGGGTGGACGCTCCGCAGGTGGCTGCCAAGCGCTGGAAGTCCATCAAGCTTGAGCATGATGGACGGGAGATCCGCCTACGAGAGTGGCGGGACTTCCGAGGGAAATACACCCTCTTCCGCCGCAACGTGGAGGATTGGAACGAGGGTGACGAGCAGGCTCGCCTGCTCTCCATGCTGCCGGAAGCATGGATCAAAAGAGTCACCAAGGAGGAATCCAAGCGGGCCAAGTCCAACCACACGGTCAAGATGATGCTCCCCAAGGAGTATCATACGAACGTAGTGAGTTTGGCGAAGAAGAACGTGGCCCGGGATGTCAAACGGCACTCCCTGCGGAACGCTCTTCTCATCACCGTCTCGGGCGATCGCGAGAAGACCGCGATTTGGCGCCTTGACGACTGTGAGTTGAGCGGCCAGACCATCCGTCTGCAGCCCATCCCGGCGCGGATGAGCTGCGACGAGATCCTGGAGTGGGTTGGCGAGGAAGTACTCAAGGAGTACCGAAACCTCCACCACACCCGCGGGTTGAGGCCCGGCGACCGCGACGTCAACTACGTTGGCGAGGGGCCTGGCGGGGAATCTGCCATGGACCCAGCGGGAGCCGGCGGCGATGAGACTCTCGTCGACGATGACGACGACGATGAGCCCGCCGAAATGGCCGTGTGTGCCTTCGTGGCCAGGAACCTGAGCGCGGGGACCAAGCCAGCAAACTGGAAGCCCCTGCCGCCAGGTTGGAAGAAGCAGGAGAAGAGGGACCCTCGCCGTATTGGCGACCCTCCGCTGTCCTTTGGGGAGTTCGTACGAGCTCACCCGCAGGGCTGTTTCGTGTGTTATGGGAGGAAGAAAGGCTTCAACCATGACCACCGAACATGCCCCGTCCACAAGGCCGACACGGAGGCTTACAAGAAGGCGCACGGGTCGAAGAAGCGTGCGCCCGCGGGTATCCGGGAAACCAAGATGGAGGTGGACAGGGACGAGCTGGCCAAGCTGATGTCGTCGGTGGGAACCGAGTTGGCCAAGGAGATCCAGGAGATCAAGCGGAACTGGGTCCCCAGGTCGGACAACAAGAACAAGGAGAACAACCAGAATGACCAGAACAAGGACAAGGACAAGAAGGGTAAAGGAGGAGGTAAAGGGGGAAGAAAGAAGGGCATCAACGACGTTGAGGCCGAGGAGAACACCCCCTCTTCCACAACCGACGCCCCCTAGCGGAGCCCCTGCAGCCAAGGGCCCCAGCTAGGGCGGTCGCAGGATGGTGACGTGGGAAGCGCCGATCCATCCCAGTCGGGAGTCGGTAAACACAAGAGGACTGCCGCGGGCGGAAGGCCCGGTCCGGCGCCCAGTCGCGGAGGCGGGGTGAGGGCAAGTGAAGGCACGAACCCTTGCACCCGTCCGTCCTTCGCGACCAAGAACGTGTTTGATGTACTACAGGATCTATCCGAGAGTATCGGAGGATCACCCGGACCGCAGCTGGATGCTGCAGATGGGCAGCCTGAGCCCATTGTCCACGACCTGCACCAGTCGCTTGTGGAGCTTCTGGAACGGCCGGAGATCCTGAGTTTGCACGCCGTGCGCCGTGTCGGTCGCGAGCGGCAGTTACATCTTAAGGTCCGTGCCTTATGCGGGGAAGTGGAAAAGGTTTTCGACGTGTTGGTCGACACGGGAGCTCAAGTCAGCTTGGTCAAGGCTGGCCTGCTTCCGCCAGAGTGTCTTACCGACAGTCGGAAACCTGTCAGGCTGAAGGTGGCGAACGGCCAGTACATGGTGGGAGGCACGAAGGAAGCGGCCATTGGGCTGCAGTTCGTGAACCATCGTGAGCTGAGCCGCCCAGACCTCGGCAAGGAAATCCTCCTGCACGGTAGCTTCTACGAGGCCGAGATGGACTGGGACATGATCGTCGGGTACGACTTCATGATGGAGACGGACTCCGGCGTCCTCCCAGCCCAGGCCTCCATGACCCTGTACCAGGACGACCAGCTCTCGTGGCTCTCGTCACCTGAGCACCATGTGGAATGCCAATGGATCCACCCCGAACGCAATCAGCTCGAAGTGGCCGCGCTGGACACTGAGCCTACTGGGCCAGCGAACCAGGAGTACGGCGTAAGGCCGGAAGTGGCGTACAGAGTGGTCGCGGACCTGGGAGCGTCGGATCTGGGCCTGGATGCGTTCTCTTCAGGAACCTCCGCCCATCTGCGGGTATGTGAGAAGTACTGGAGCGCCCAGGACTCCGCGTGGAAGAAGCACTGGGGTCCGCATCAGGGATTGATGTGGATCCATTGCCCCCGTTGGGACATTCCAAGAGCGATAGCGAAGATTCGCAAGGACCGCTCCAAGGCAGTGCTGGTTGTTCCTATGGGATGCACCGAGGAGGAAAGTACCCGACATTGGGTAGCCTCATTGACCAACATGACCTTGAACAAGGTCGTCCTACCGGCTGGAGAGAGTGTCTATCAGGACGCTAAGGGACAGCCCATGCCACCCCAGAGATGGCCAACAGAATTCCACTATGTGGATGGGGGCCTTGATCAGGCCGACACCACGGACTTCGTGTGTGTCAACCGCATCATAGCAGAGCCCTGGCGGCAATGCTTTGCGGTTTCCCCTGTTGACATCGAAGAATCGGACTCCGAAGACCCCCCCACTGAAGAGGAGTGGGATCTGGTTCAGGGGTATATGGATCAGCCCTTTCACGACTGGGGAAACCAGCGTGAGGGCAAAGGCCAGGACAAAGCCTGGTGGGAAGTGGACTCAATCGTCTCTGGTTCCTATGACGGGAATACCTTCGTACAGAGGGTGCTGGATCACATGTCCAGCCAAGACGAGCCGCCTGGCGGTAACCCACCCACCTACGGCGATCTATTCCGAGGCAAGACCAGAGATGGCCCTTTGGGCCACCTGGGAAGACCGCCTGAGCCGAAAGCGAGCGGGGTCGCTACCCCTCAAGTAAGCTCCGTGGTTCAAGTGCCCGGAAAAGCCAAGGCGGAGTCCGATTACTGCCCCAAGATCCAGGCGTTGAGGGCCAGGCTGAAGCGGAAGTATGGTGATACCTTCTTCAGCGGTAAGCCTGTGTTTCCCTCGACGGTGCGTGGACCGTATGGCGAGGCCAAGATACGACTGAAGCAGGACCCCCGTGTGTATCGTCACCGGGAGTTTGCCCTGAGGGGCGAGAGGAAAGAGGCCATGGAGAAGATCCTCCGTGACTTCATCCAGAGAGGCTGGCTTGAGCCGTGCCACTCCGAGTGGGCCTCTCCCTGCTTCGTCGTCCCCAAGAAGGTTGCCGGTGAGTGGCGGCTCGTGGTCGACTACCGCGGCCTGAACGCCCAAACGCAGCACGACAGCTATACGCTGCCCCTCATTGAGGATATGCTGCAAAAACAACACCGGCGGAGGATCTTCACGGTGATTGACCTGAAACATGGTTATCATCAGATGCCTCTCGCCGAAGAGTCCCGTGCCTGCACAGCCATGAGCACCCCACTTGGACCTCTCCAGTGGAAGGTGATGCCTATGGGCGTTACCAACGGCAATGCGGCTTTTCAGCGGATGCTGGAGAACCTGCTTGAGCCGGTGCGCGACTGTGCGGACCCCTTCGTGGACGACATGATCATCGCGTCCGGGGACCCCAGCATGAGCTACGAGGAGCTCCTGGAGGCACACGAGAGGGACGTCACTCGAGTGCTGGACCTTCTGGTTCGGCACAAACTCACGGGCAGCAGTGACAAGGCCACCATTGCGGTAAGCGAGGTGGTCTTCGCTGGCCACGTAGTTGGGAACGGGCAGCGAAAGCCCATACCTGGCAAGGTGGCTGCGATTGAGCACTGGGAAAAGCCAAAAACGGTCTCTGAGCTACGGGCGTACTTGGGGTTCTGCAATTACTACTCGGGGTATATCAAAATGTATGCCGAGTATGCAGCCCCCATGACGACCATGCTCAAGGGCAACCGAGAGGAGACCAAGAAGGGGTCCAAGAAGGCTCTGGTCTGGACTGAAGAGTCTGACCGTGCCTTTGAGGGGATGAAGCAGGCGCTGCTATCCGCAGTGGGTCTGCACCTCGTGGATCCCGACCGAGGGTTCGTCCTGCGCACCGACGCTTCCGACTACGCCATTGGGGCTGTGTTGGAGCAAGTGCTTGACGATGGGAGGCACGTGCCCGTGGCCTTCTGGAGCCGAGTCCTGGCGGAAGGCCAGAGACGGACGTGGACGCCCCGTGAAAAGGAGGCGTATGCCATCGTCATGGCTCTCAGGAAATGGGCTGGGTACATAGCCCTCCATCCCGTCACCGTCTGCACCGACCATCAGAGTCTGCAGTCGTGGCACAAGGAGCACGTGGACACCCCCTCAGGTCCCGCCTCCCGACGGGCAAGATGGCATGAGACCTTGGCCAAGTTCGACCTTACGGTTGTTTATATTCCTGGGAAGGATAACACCGTGGCGGACTGTCTCAGTAGGTGGGCCTATCCAGCCAGCAAGGGCATGCAGGATATCTCTGCCCATGGCGATGAGGCTGAGACCGCTGAAGCCAAGAGAATCATCGAAATGGAGCGCCTGATGGAGGAGGAGGGTGCTAAATGCTTCCTCGTCATGGCCGCAGATGCCCCCCTCGCTTCGAGGGTGAGCAGAGCGGTCAGTGTACTCGCCCCTGTGGGTGCCGCGGGCGGAAGGCCCGGTCCGGCACCCCCTGTGGGAGTGGAGTCCGACAAGCACCTCTTCCCAGAGTCTTGCCTCCAGGACGACTGGACCGACGATTATGCCAAGTCTGAGGCCTTTGCGGCCGAGTATAGGGCTGTGACCGACCCTGACGACGGGCAGAAGTGGCCAAAGGGGCTGACTGAGGAAGATGGCAAGCTCTACCGGAATGGTAAGCTGCTAGTCCCAGAGTCCCGGGTGCTCGAGCTGTGTGAAGCTTGGCACCACCACATGCTGCACCCAGGGGTCAAGAAGCAAGCTCTTGACATGCAGCGTCGGTTCGAGATCGACCATATCGTTCTCTACACCGCCATCAAGAAGGTCAGGAAGGGTTGTTCGGTCTGTCAGGCCTGCAATCCCGATAACCGGAACGTCAAGGGGGAACCCCAATGGACTCCGGTTCCTGACCAGCCCATGGAGAGCGTGGCCATGGACGTCTTCTCCATGCCCGAAGTGCACATTGGCAAGGAGACCTTTGACTGTGTGGTTCTCTGTGTGGACCGCCACAGCGGCTACGTTGTAGCCGTTCCGGCACGCAAAAAGGGGTTGCTTGCCAAGGAAGTGGCAGTCATGATGATTCGTCATTGGCTGACTGTCTTTGACATCCCCCGCACCATTTGCAGTGACCGAGGGCCCCAGTTTACTGGTGGCTGGTTCAAGGCTATGTGTTCCCTCATGGGAATACGACATGCCAAGAGCGTTGCCTATCTCAGCCGGTCTAACGGCCGTGCTGAAGTGGCTGGACGGCAGCTGTTCGAGAAGCTGCGCAAGATCCACATCACCAATCCACGACGGAACTGGTTCGAGGAGATGTGGCCTGCACTGAAGGCCCATCATGACACCCCCACTCCGGGCGGTTTGTCCCCTCACCAGATTCTGTTTGGCAGGGACCCCCTGGGTAGGGGACTTCCCTTGTCTGGTGATGGCATGGCTATGGATGCCAAGGAGTTCTTCGCGCGGCAAGAGCAAACGGCGCGGGACATCCGCCAGCAGCTTGAGAAGGAGCATGCTGAGCGTCAGAAGTCCGCCCCGAGCTCGACAGCGCAAAAGTTCAGGGTGGGAGACCCGGTGTGGGTGATCAGACCCCGCCCCATGGGCACCCACCGCACCAAGACCTGGTTCACACCCGGCGAGGTAGTCCGCAGGATTGGTGAGGACACCTACCGCATCAAGGTGGGTCACGGACAGTTCCGGGAGCGCCACGAGAGTCAACTCCGTGCGCGGGAACCCGACCTCCGTGGCCGACATGTGTCCCTGGACTATGCCAGACATGAGGCCGACTCGGACGACGACTATGCTGAGCAGGACGACTATACTGTCGAGAAGATCCTGGCTCAGCGTCCGAAGGCCTCGGCACCCGGAGGTCTGGAGTTCAAGGTTCGTTGGCGAGGCTATGGGCCGTCCCACGACACCTGGGAACCCGTCTCCTCATTCGTGCCGCGGGTCAATACTCCCTTCATGGAGTACATCCGCAAACACAAGACCAAGATCCACGTTTCGGACTTGGCAGCACTCACCCGGGCGATTGCAGCCAGGGGTGCCTGATCAGCGCCCTGGGCTCTCCCCTGATGTGTTGTGAGCGCTTGTGAGGCCGACGAATCGTCCCTTGCTTGCTTGCTCTCTTCCATCTTTCGGTGACAGAGTGGCCATATACCCCCCCCTGCTGAATCCAGAGGAGGATGGCCCCTCTCTTCTTTATTCGTCACTCACCCCCCCTGCTGAATCCTTGGGAAACCAGGTAGGGCGACTGACCTTCATATTTTTGAGCTCTTGGGGCCTTGAAGCCCATACGACGTTGCGCAACGGATGCCGCTGTCATCGGCATTGCGATTTTTTTTGGTGTGTGGTCTGGTTCCATGGCATTTGCGGAATCCAGACCAGTCGACGTGTGTCTCGAGACTATATATGCCTGAACTCAGGCGTTATCCTGTCCATCCTCCTGCATTTGCCTTATCCTGACCGTGGCGTGGTTTGGCACTCTGTTCTGAGTGTGTTTACACGCCTATTTACTTAAATTGTTGCTTGTCTTTCTGCCCTCCAGGATATGTGCATCTGTATGTTAAGTGTCATCAGCCCATCGCTGAGGGATGGACTGTTTTTCACCACGAATCGGGATACAGAGGCGCCTTGAGTCGCCGTGTACATATCCTTACAGCCTGGTCCAGCCTGGACCAGTACTTGATTACAGATTCTACTGTTTGAGTGCCCGTGATACTGTGTTGCCCTATTCGCTGTGTGTGTGGAGATCCTGATGGCGCCAGGCGGGAAGCCCAGTTGCCTGACTACACTCCCAGCGGTCCGCCACTGTCAGTCCCAGTGTGAGCCTACCGATTTGCAGACGCACTTGCATTCGGATGGCGGCCTCCGGTGCTCCTGACCTCGGTCAGTCTGCCTGGGAAACTGGTGGTTTGAGGAGTCGACGCCTCCGCCCACACTGCATGAGGACTCCCTCATGTATGGCCACGATTCGTGGTAGTAGGGCGAGGGAAAAGACGGCCTTGATGCCCGATCCCTTCAGGAGGAGTTCCCTTACGATTTGGGGTTCGTAAGGAGTTCGACTATGGCACTCTGGACTCGCGTCGTATGGATATGGACATGGTGCGCCCGAGGAAGGACCCGTGGGGACTCTCCCCAGTCGGCGGGCCTTGGGAAGCTTGGCGTAGCCTGATGGATCTTTGTGGTCGCTCTCGACCTGTGGGGCCACCTCGGCCGTCGTGTGACGCCTATGTTGGCCGTGTATGCCACTGCCACTGTGGTGGTGACCGTAGCAGCCGGCACCCGGTGCGCCTGGTATGGGTTAACGGGTCCTTTGGATGCCGAACAATCGCCGCCAGGACCCGGGACTTGATACTTGATACTATACATGTGCTACGAGCTGTTACAGCAGCATACCTATCCCACTGTGGGACACCTATCTTACTGTGACTTGCTGAAGTGAGGATGTGACACCCCCCCCCCCCCTTTCAGGGATGGTCCTGGGTACCCGCTGCCATGCGTGGGCATTATCGAGCCCCCCCAGGGTTTGCTCTAAGGAGGGGGGTGAAGCGGTACCCAGAACCCCATGGCCAGGTTCCGGTCTCCGGTCCACTAACCCCATGCACGGCGTGTTCCGTGCCGTGAAGCCCCGCATCGGCAACCGATGCACCGCCAGCGGAGATTTGTGTATCAGAATATCAGGAATCAACAGGGTTTTATTTTCATATTGTTTCCGTCAATTTTTATGCTTCCGTTCCGATACTCACTGTTTTGACTGCTGGCGGTTGGTTCGCGACTTTACCGTAACCGCCAGTTTAACTGTTTATAATGGAAATTTTAACGCTATCCGCGACGAAGGCTCCAAAGTCGCCAGGAACTGCATGGATGCTTCCGCAATTTTCATAATTAATACTCGCAACCTTAATCCGAATTTTTCAGGATGTCGAAATCGGATTTTCGACTTCGACATCCCCGCACTTGATTTGACCTCTTTCGAGTGGACCTACGTGCTTCCGTATGCACGAATCAACTTCCCTTTTATCCTGCCCTCCATTTGTCTTAAAGATATGGGCAAAATAAAGTTGATTCGTGAGGCCACTTGTGAAGGTCATATCTCGTGTTGCTTGCGAGGATCTACGATAAGGAAACGTGGGATGTATTCACAATACTCCCGACGTAATTTAGGAAGCATTATATGCCTTGCGTTTCCACACGTGCGCGCTAGTGTAATGGATCATGGTCAAGAGGGTAGAGTTTGCGTTATAACTCTTTGGCCATGACATTGCGTGCGTTAAGATAACTTTCGAGTGTAGCGCGCAAGTGTTGGTGTTGCATAGGAACTCTCCTTGAGTTCCTATGAGCGATTGACACAAAGTTATGCCCTTGGAGGGGCATGACATATCGTGGTGGGAGCCACATTTTTGGGCAATATGTGGTAGGTGCCATGTGTTGTGTTGCGTGCCCATTTGGCGGGTCCATTACTCCAAGCCAAGCCCGCCAATGGACCTCATATTGTGCAAGCCCCTTCTCCATACTCCCTACGGTCAATTGCAAGCCTAACCTTCGTGAAGGGAAGCTTGTGTGGTGATCCCGAAGCGATGCGTTGGGAGCAAGGTGTGTATTTTACAATTTTCCATATTTTCATGTGCCCACTTGGGAAGCAGCGCTCGTAACCTTTCAAGGCCCCCCAAGTGGAGCACATATGTGGGATCGAAGGTCATTGGTGTCAAGTCATTGTGTTTAGAAGGATTAGTTGATTGCACGATCCAAGCCAAAGATATTATAATATAATTATGCGCCTTTCAAGGCACTTTGGTTTGTCTTTGTGCCAATTTTGCCATTTTTGGCCCGTCATGATGTCAAGTGGCGACCGTGTATTTCAACGTTGCGCTGAATTGACATCATGACCCAAGTATGATATGAGGGTACATACTTCGGTAGCCAACATATCTTGGACCCGGCGAATAACTCCTCTTAGGCTTGGCATACCGTGGCCGCCATGTTGGCGATTTGGGACTATCCCAAATCATGGGCTCACTTGGCGACCCTGCCATTCCCAATACCGGAGGAGTTGGGCGACGCCCCAAAGATATGTTGGACATATATGACTTGATACCAATCCTATGGCACACTCCGGTCTGAGTCGGGCATGTGCCTCATTTGCCCTAACCATGAGTGTGCGCAATTTTGGCCATTTTGAGCATTTTTCCACTTTCGCTGCCCGCCGTGCCCCATGTTCTAACCTTCGTGCACGCCGGACGCATGGACCAATGGACCATATATGACATGGGTGTTATGGGTAATGGTCCCCATGGTCCACACACCACGTGGGCGAAGCGGAGCCGCCTTCGTCGAGGCGCTAGGCCAAATTGAGTATGGGCAATTTTGCCATTTTTGCATTTGTGGACCCAATTGGGATCGTCACCACGCCGAGTGGCATGGAGATCTTTCAGAGCCAAGGGCATGGGAGTCTCCGTTGGACTCCCGGTGGATCACGTATGGAATGGCGGATCCGATCTCCAAGCCGGCGTGGAGATATACTATTGGGAGCACACCGAATTTTGGCTCATTTCAAGCAGCCAAAATGACCCAATTTTGGGACCCCAATTTCCCCCTTCCGTGTGGTCAATTGGCGGCCCCATTCCTCTGAGCCCATAGGGAGCCCGGACCTAAATCCAAGTTGTACACTCAGATATAAGTCCTAGGTCCTGCCTCCTACCCTGTGAGCCATTGGCCTTACCTTGGCCGGGCGAGCCACGCGTGGGAATGACGCCAATTTTGGTGATTTTGGCATCATGACCCCACTTGACTCATCCGTGTTGCCCTGATGCCGGGACCTCAGAGAGAACCAGGTTGGGTGAGGGCTCCAGGGAGTTCGTACTCGAAGGGCATAGGGTCAGTTGCCTCGTCCCTACCTCTGGCGGGTCCGGACGAGGGGTCAATTTTGGAGTTTTTCAAGCTAATTCCAGTGTGGGCTGAAACAGCCCATTTTCAGCTACCAACTCCTGGGTGATAATGGCGGGGCCATATCTCTGGCTCAGAGTGGAGTTGGGACCTGCCGTTAAGGGAGCATAGGGAGCCACCGTCGGTTGACCTTGGAGCCCATTGGTTCCCAGGAACTCGCCTGTGGCTGTGCGGGACACCTCTCCCATTGGCAGGGTTTCAGGGTCCGGACTGAGCAGGGCATGGGTTGTGTTTGAGCCCCCGCCCCCATCAGCCACTGAGAGGGTCGGACCTGGGATTGGGATATGAGTCGGGACTGAGTGTCTATTGTCCCTTGATGCCCTTACCCCAGTCCAGTCTTAACCCCATGTGTACATATCCTGATGTGTTGCTGTACATACTTTCGTTCCCTCTTTGCAGAGTGGCAAGGATTCTGAAACGCTTTGTCACATGACACAGGCGTATTGATGCCCTTGTGAGCGTAGTGCCTTGTCTGCCTGCTCACTTGTGCGTGTCACCGCAGCGTCCCGTGGCCGGCCCCCCACGGGAACGCGTCAGGAGTGGCGGGGCGCAGCCGAAACCCGAGCCCCAGCGCACACACCCACACCGCACCCCCCAGCCAGGAGTGGCAGGGCACAAGCGGATCGCGCACACAGACACACACACACCCCAACACCCCAGCCAGGAGTGGCGGGGCGCAGCCGAAACCCGAGCCCAAACACACACACCCACACCGCACACCCCAGCCAGGAGTGGCGGGGTACAAGCGGAGCGCCCACAAAAGCACACGGACACCCCAACAACCCAGCCAGGAGTGGCGGGGCGCAGCCGAAACCCGAGTTCAAGCACACACACCCACAAAGCACACCCCAGCCAGGAGTGGCGGGGCACAAGCGGAGCGCGCACACAAACACACACCCACCCCAACACCCCAGCCAGGAGTGGCGGGGAGCAGCCGAAACCCGAGCCCAAGCACACACACCCACACCGCACACCCCAGCCAGGAGTGGCGGGGTGGAAACAGAGTGCGCACACAAACACACGCACACCTCAACACCCCGGCTAGGAGTGGCGGAGCGCAGCTGAAACCCGAGCCCAAACACACACAGCCCCATGCCGCACACCCCAGCCAGGAGTGGCAGGGCAGAAGTGGAGCGCGCACACAAACACACACCCACCGCAACAACCCAGCCAGGAGTGGCAAGGCGCAGTCGAAACCCGAGCCCAAGCACACACAACCACGCCGCACAGCCCAGCCAGGAGTGGCGGGGCAGAAGCGGAGCGCGCACACAAACACACACCCAGCCCAACACCCCAGCCAGGAGTGGCGGCGAGCAGCCGAAACCCGAGCCCAAGCACACACACCCACACCGCACACCGCAGCCAGGAGTGGCGGGGTTGAAACAAAGCGCGCACACAAACACACACACACACCCCAACACCCCAGTCAGGAGTGGTGGAGCGCAGCTGAAACCCGAGCCCAAACACACACACCCACGCCGCACATCCCAGCCAGGAGTGGCAGGGCAGAAGCGGAGCGCGCACACAAACACACAACCGCCCCAACAACCCAGCCAGGAGTGGCAAGGCGCAGCCGAAACCTGAGCCCAAGCACACACAACCACACCGCACACCCCAGCCAGGAGTGGCGGAGTACAAGCGGAGAGCGCACACAAACACACACACATGCCAACACCCCAGCCAGGAGTGGCGGGGCGCAGCCGCAACCCGAGCCCAAGCACACAAACCCACACCGCACACCCCAGCCAGGAGTGGCGGGGTACAAACGGAGCGCGCGCACAAACACACACACACACCCCAACACCCCAACCAGGAGTGGCGGGGCACAGCCGAAGCCCGAGCCCAAGCACACACACCCACACCACACACCCGAACCAGGAACGGCAGGGTGCAGGCGGAGCGCCTACACAACATCGCACGCCCGGAAAACCCCAGCCAGGAATGGCGGGGTGCAAGCCAAAATCCAAGCCCAACCGCACACACAACAAACCCCAGCCAGGAATGGAGGGAGGAAACCAAAACCCGTACCCAAGCACACCCACCCAAGACCCCAGCCAGGGTTGGCAGGGTTACAGCGGAACCCAGACCCAAACACAAGCGCCACACAACAGTAGGAAACCCAGTGTCCATAGGCTTGACACTGAGGCAGCCCGTGCCATGCAGGTGACCCTGCCAAACGAGATCCGGAGCCCGGGGGTAAGGCTGCATCCTAAGGCCTGCGCTGCTTTGGGACTCGAGGGGGAGCGTGCGACACCCAAGCACCTCGGAACCCCAGTACCGAGAACATGCATGCATGCCTTGGGTATGGGATACGCCAGGAAGTCCGGTGAACCCCTAGGGTTCCGTTCAAAGGAGGGGACGTGCGCAAGCACGGCGTCACACCCTCCGGGCGAGACAAGTACGTCACGCTGGCGGCGAAGAGCTCTCCCGGTGTTGCCCGGGGCCGCTTTGTTGGGGGCCACCAGTCAGGTCTAGCGGGATGTAAGTCGCCTCCCCTCTTCAAGCGCGGAGCCTCTTCCTGTTCGTCACAGCGGCAACGCCAGCGGGAACCATGGGGCGCCTCTCCACGACCGAGTGCACGTACCTACCTACCTACCTACATCAGAGAACACATGAGAAGGTATGGGCAACTCGTGACAAGCCTTGGGGTACAATCCACGACAAGCTTTGGTCGCACCACACACATGGCATGGACTGATGGCCTTAAAAACACAGTCAGTCGATTCAGTTCGCGTACCAGTACTGCTGGCATGACAAATATACCTTCTGTCAAAGAGTTCCTGCGACTTCTCCACCCCAGGGTGAGCAAAACTGTGCACAGCTCGTAGAACATTGTCCACCAACTGCGCAGGCACGCACACCTTACCCTGAACACGAAGAAAAGGCCTGTCTGACTGTGGGTTCTGCATCACATAACCCTCCTTGGTGGGTTCCTCACAGGCTGCACGGTAATGATGCTTATACTGGGGATCCTTGACATAATACGAATGCCAATTGGAATACAACACCTTGCAAGCAGGGGGTATCTTGACAGCAGTACAACCAGCAATGAATGCATGGGCTGTGCGATTATACCCCTGAATTAAGACATGCCTTGCAAACTGCTGTGGGGACTGGATCACATGCACAGGACGTCGTCTGGTCCCCCGAGACTGTGCAAAGAAAAGTTCGCCAAAACAATTGGCATTTGAGCACACCCGAAATACCTGAGACTCATCACCATGGTCCGAACTGGTCTCCAAGGCACAGTCATGATAATCCTCGAGGAGGTCCTGCAAGGCAGAAGCAGTTCCAGTCACTGGACCCACAGAACACTCATCCTCAGAGCATTCGGACATCAAATCAGGGTCGAGAGACATACATGCGGGAGCAGACATAACAGCGGCAAGCAATACATCAGTAGAGAGTGAGGAAGACGCACAGGACAGGTCCTGTTTATTTTTTTGTAGCCATGCTGCAACATACAATGCACAAAGAACAGATGATGCGGCCTGTGCACCCTGCAGACGCCGTTTATCAGCAGCAAACTGGGCCCGCATGGCCTGAATGTTTGCCCCAGGGTCTACGGTGGCAGTGTCAGACAACTGATCAAGCTCCCACTCCCTTTCCTTGGCCTCCCATCTCATAACCCCCTCCAAATCGCGGTCTGAGCCGTGAAAATGGATGTCATCAGTGACACCAGCAGGATGAGCCCACCTGCTTAACCCATCAGCGATCACATTGTCCGCCCCCTGTTTGTAAACCACTACAATGTTGTAGCGGCTTAAAAACTCGTGCCAACGCCCCCTACGCCCCAGTGGCCCAGCCATGGTACAAAGATCTTCTTTGTACCATGACTCCAGTGACTTGTGATCTTTAAACACAGTCACTTTACGCCCTCCAATCGAACTCTTAAACTTTAAGAGACATCAAACCAACCCATATGTCTCTTTTTCCCGTACTCCCCACAATCGCTGTCCCTTTTCCAGCTTGCGACTCAAAAAAGCGCAAGGCACCCACTGTCCCTGCTCATTCTGCTGTTCCAACCCCGCTCCCACGCCGAAATCAGAGGCATCCACATGAATGGCATACTCTCCATCGGCCGTGGGTATGTACAAGGCAGTCTTTTCACAGATGGCATCCTTCAGCCTGGTAAAATTCTCCCTCATCAGAGGGGTCCACGTGATAAAATTATCCTCCTTCTTCACTATGCACCTGCCCTTACCACCTCCGGGCTTGGCTGTGACATGAGAATATTTACCATGCAGACTGTCCATTAGGGGGGCTGCTAGGGCTGCGTAATTGGGGATGTAAATGAAATACCAATTACACAGCCCTAAAATCCCTTTCATCTGTTTTGATGTGGTGATCATCGACTCAGTCCATTCCTTGATCGCCGCCACTTTGGAGGGGGCTGGCTTACGCATGCCGCCTCTCAAAATGTGGCCACAGTACTTCACCCTCCCCATAAACATGTGGCATTTTTCCGGCTTGACCTGCAAATGGCAGTCAGCCAGTGCCCTGAGCAGCGCCCTCACCTGGATATAGTGCTCCTCAAATGCATGGCTATCCAACAATTTACCCTTACCACACAAGTGTGGGGCAGTGCCAATCAGGATGTCATCTATACATGCCTCGGCACCTAATACCTGATGATGTGCCAGGCACCAGGATACCATGCGCTGGAACGCCGCCAGCCCTACCTTCACCCCCATTGGCAGGACGTTCCACTCATATACCCCAAAAGGAGTGCAGAAGGCTGTAAGGTGCCGACTGCTCTCCTCTAGGGGCATCTGGTGGAACCCATCCTCCACATCTAAAAGAGTCCAGAGGTGGTTTCCTGCCTGCCCACAGAGGGTGTCCTCAATTACCGGCAATGGAAACTCATGTCCCTTGAGACTTGAGTTCAGATACCGGTAATCGATAAAAAGCCTCCACTTGTTTACCCCCGGTTTCGGGACTAAAAACCCACGAGCAACCCAATTACAGCGGGACTCGCGGATCCAGCCCTTCTCCATAAGTTCTCTGACTTTATCTCCGAGTACCTGTTCCCTAATCCCAACCACACGGATGGCCTTGCAGGCCCGAGGCTCTGAATCAGGCAGCAACTCTAATTTACACCATCCGTGCGGTCAGCGTTTCGCTGCCTGCGCTTCAATTTCTTTACAAATGTGTCCATCCCTGCGAAACACCGGGTTGCCAAACTTCTTCAGCAGTTTATCCCTCCACTGTTGACATCGCCGGATTTCCCCATCAGCTTCAATGACTGATTGTATCCACCGGTCACGTGCATGGAATAGCTGCTGAGGAGGAGACGGCTCTGAAGTTTGAAAGCGCCGCAACACTGTTGGGGCTGTCACATTATCAATCCAATCAGAAATCTGACGATTCTTTTCTTCTTTTGGATTACCAACAGTATGATACAATGATTGACTGTCAGGCAGGGAAGGAGAAGCAACAACACTGTCATATACCTCCTCACTCTCAATGGCAGCCACTGTCAACGGTGGTCTGGCATGATCAGCGAGGCATCCTTCAGCGAGATTGTGAAGATCTGTAGTGCAAATGACAGGAGGAGGGGTATCAGTGGGGAGAGGAAGCATTTCAGAGAGGGGGGTCACATCAAGAATGACAGATGCACATACATGCACAGGGGGTGAGACAGATGCGTTCCTGTCACTATCCTGGAGAAGGGAGGAAGAGGATATAGGCACTTGGCCTTTGTGAGAAACCGCATGTACAGCGGCAACTGAGGACTGTAAGATGTCAGCAGAAAGGGGCAAAGGGAGCTGACCATCCCTTGCTAACTGCTCACCCTTTGCTCTCCAGACCTTTCTGAGCTGTCCCACTGGCCTCTTGGGCCGACCAGCAACAGGTACAGACTGGCTGAGCTTCCTGGAAGCTGGCTTCTTCCAGTATGTGACGTTCATACCATCCTGATGACGTCCCAGAGCATCAAAAATCACCACTCGGGTGCAGGAGTTTTGCTCCTGAGAATGCAATACCCCCCACTTATCCTCAAAGAGGAGCTCCCCTGGCGGCAAATTCCACCAGTCAACAGCAATTTCCCCCAACGCCCAGAACCAGGATTCCCTCTTCCGGACGGGCACAACTGCAATACCCCTACTCCCTTCCCAAAACACCTTCTCAACAGCCATTTTCAAATCCGTGGCCAACGGATGTAAAACAGTGTCTCATTCCCCCATGGGATGTAAAACCCTCTCCTCTCTCTACGTTTCTCCCCTTTATGTAACTGCAGACGTGTTGGTCTGTCCTACGGTTCACACGTAGGTACAAACTCCGCACCTGCCCAATCCAATACGTTATGTCTCCACTCTGGAGATAATACATACTGTCCTGTACGAAAACAATGAGATCTCAGGGCCAAGCGGGACCTCACCTTGGCCAGACTTACGCCTCTAATGCGGGCTTCGTCCCTCAACTGCTTGCCGCGCCTGAATGCAGTGCGGCTAGATAATTGGAGTCTCTCCTTGTACAACCTGCGCACACGCGCAGCGAGAAGCGCTTGAACATATGATGTGTGCTGTTTTCCGTCTGCCGGCTCCATTCCAGACCCGGATTCAGCTTTTGGGTAAGAGTTCAACTCTTCACCGCAGGCAGGGTCTGCTGCAGCAGCCGCACCTAGCACATTTCAGGAACCACTGTCCTTCAGCGGTGATGATCCTGCCCATATATGATCCACACTCTCAACCAGTTGGCCCAGATGGTCCCTTCAGAACCCAAATCCACCCATAAACTCTGGGGGGGGCTCCTGATAACCCAAGGAGCCCTCGTCTCCAGAAATTGGTTCTGATCCTGGATCACTCTCAATCTCCACTGCAGGGGGGATGTCTTGAGATACAACCCTATCACCTATACCCCATACATGTAAGAAATATTCAACATTGAACATAAATGCTGCAGCCTCAGTGTATACTGGTGGCTGGTAAGGGCTGGAGGGTAATGGTATACATCTCAAAGCATCAGCCAGAGGTAACTCTGTTTGAATATGGGATACCACGTCAATGGTTGGCCTATGTGGTACACTCACAATTGGATTGGAGTCCTGCATCGGGACTTCAGGCCGCTGTTGTGGCAAAAGCAGAAGTGCTTCTGACACATATGTACAAGCAGCAGACCTAACAGTCTGCTCTGTTAAGGCCTCATCAATATGGCCCACCACTGTGGGCATTTGGCCTCGTCTATCATACAACTCATGACCCCTGATGGAATATGAGGGCTTGTATGGTCTGCGCATAAGGCTTATGATTTCGCAGCACAGAGCCACAGCCTTTGCCAGCATATAAACATCAGTCCGAAGAGTGTACAATCCACTCAGCTCAGGCTCATCACCATTGGACGGCAGGGTAGGTGCCTGCCAGCCTAGATGACACAAAACTGATGACTGCGAAGGTGACTCAGGACCACTGCACAACCGTGCAGGAACTGTCCCAGCTGAATCAGTAGAATTGACCACCTGTGATCCAGCTACAGCAACATAACTATTAACTATGGACTGTGATTCTTCGCTTTTTTTTGAAAATAATTTCTGCAACACCTCAGAATTGACTGGAGTGTCAGGACCATTGTCGGACCCTACTGGCACCACTGTCTGCACCAGAGATGCATCATGCGCATGCACAGGTATATGTGCTATCGGTATATCTGTTGGAGAACATGTACCTGGAACTGCAATGCTGGGCAGAGTTTGGGACTCTCCTGTTGCTTCTGAGAATCCATTGGTCCATTTGAGATCTTCCTCAAAGGTCAACTGACCCTGTAAAGGGAAAAGGGAAAGACCATAGCGGGTGAGGAATCGGTACCCCAAAATGACACGAGGACCCACAGAGGCAAGATGGAGGAATGCATCTACACAACGTGCCACCACCATTCCCTGGCTGGTGTAGACTGGCAGCAAATGCCAGCCCATATGACATTCACTCCTTAATAGATACAGGCTGTGAAATACTTGGTGTTTTGGGCTGGGAACTCATTGACGAGAGGTACAGTGAGGACGCTGACGTCCAGTTCAACCTCTTGGGTGCAGGGAATGTGAGCCTAGAAGGTGGTAAGGTTGGAGTCCGAGAAACTGTTGGAGCAGGTACCTGGCTTGCAATATTATACCCCGCTTGTGTTTCACACTGAGGCCTGGGCGCGGTTCATGCAGGACCTCTAATTCCTGTCCCAACAACTCTATTTGCTGCACATACGCATGCTCCCATGCTGACTCGTAGTTTACCCGAATGGGTCGGCGTACTGTGAACAACGGACGGCCCTTAACTCGCTGCCCACGCCCCTTTTTCTGGGTTTTCCTGCTGGCCTTATAGGCTTCAGCTTTCTCTGGATACTTCGTGAAGCAATCATCAGGCTTATGATTGGTCTTACCACAATGTGGGCAAGGGGGATGCGGTCCCTTCGGGGTATTCTGAGAGGGTCCATTTCTGCCTCCTTGCGTTGCTGGCCGTCCCAGCCTGGACAATAGGGTGTTGGGCACCTTGACACCCTTGGGAATCAATTCACGATGTGCCACCAACAGTCCTTGATCATGTGGCCCTTTCGTCCGCATTTATGACAAACCAAATCCTTTTTTTTGTCCATGAGTGCCAACACCTGTGCCTCATCAGGATCGAACTCCACCTGCGAAACTGAAGAATCGGACTGAGGGGGGTTGTCACCCTCATTACTTGCTTGGAGCTGATTGACCCTGCCCTGCCCTGGACCAGTTTGATTTCGCTTACGCCAATGATTCTGCTTATTATGGGCTTCATCCCTGGCCAAAGGTTCAGACATTAGTACAAGAAAGATCTCCAGATAATTGTGTTCCTTACCATGCTTCTTCTCCTCCAAATACATCTTGTAAATGAAGGCCCCCTGACGAGGGCCCAATGCATCTAAAAACTTGTCACTGGCTGCCTGGTGCGTCACACCTCCCTTAACACGCACACCATAGTAACACCAATCATCCATAAACGCCGCAGCATCTAATGCTGCGGGTTTGGAGGGCAATTCGATGGCCTTCCAGGCATCAGAGATGACATCAGGATTGGCTCGCCTGAAAACCTCAGCCCTTACCATTGCCTCCATTACGTCATAACCCTGACACCTGCGCACAATAAGTTTTCGTGAACTGTGCGCCCAGCTTTGCTGGTATAGCAGCACGCAGTACGCAACGTTGCACTGCATCTCCCAAACCCCTGCCCACATCATTATCCCAGATGCGGTATTCCTGCCACCATTGGATCCCAGTTTCCCCAGATCCGCCCCATTGAGGAACTGTTGCCAGGGCCTGTGTCTCATGGTGCAGTCAGGGTCTTATGGTCCAAAAATGGGGTGGATAGATTACCAAACAATCCAGGACCTGGCTGTGATCCAACTGGGTATGGTGCAGAATCCTCCGTCTCATTGTCCTGACTGTACGGGGGGACCTCAGCAAATACCAAACCTAGACCCTGAGGTACCCCACCGGGCTTCACCTTTGGGAATTTGCAACCATGCGCTGACCCATCACTGAGTTCGAGGGGGGCATATGGATCAAAAAACAGGTTGGAGTCAAAGAATCTTAAATCCAATCCCTTGCAATGACGCCAATCCCCTTTTGGATCTGCTGAAGCGGGGGGTGTACCAGAACGGCAGGGTACAGCATCAGACTTGACTGACTGCTCACTCTCAGAATAGTGTGAAGCAGTTACAGGTCGATGCACAGGCTGAGAATGATATGTCGCACAGGAGGTGGGAGTAAAAACTGGCTGGGTCTGTCTTGACGATTCATATGAATGCACACGTAACCCATAAGGATGATGTACCTTTGGATTTTCCTTCGCCGCTGAGGCTTGTGGATACTCGGATTCCAGACCCACTTCTGATTCATTGAATGCATCATGGTGAGAAGCATCTCTGTGAGACAGGGAAGGCTGAGGTGACAACGGGTTGCCGGTTGGATCCACACCAAAAGTGACAACTCTGGATCCTTAGGCCTTTGGGTAGAAGTGGGTGCAGAATAAGACCCAGTCAAGCCACTTGATTGATGCAGGGTTGTCACATGAGATGTTAATTCACTCCTGAGTGTCTGTATTGCATCGTCTACACTTGATCTATTCTGTTTGGAGGCTGCAGAAATGTCATTTCTGATTGCTGCACAATCTTGCATGCACCCCAATACATCTCCCTGTACCTTGTTAACCTGTTCACTTACCAAAGTGTATGCACGCTGCACCTTTACCAAATTCAACCTGTCAGTGGTAGGAGTGGACACCTTGGAGGATGGACTCGTTCCACCACTACTCACTGTAGGCAACTTAGCCTTTAAGTGCTGCAAGATAGTCTCATTTGACTCACAATCTATCTTGAGCTTGGCAAGTCCCAGCTTGAGCTCACTGAGCTGGCTCACATGTCCCTTGAAAAGCGCACCCAACTGACCCAAATCTGGCACATGCTTGATGTCATAAACCGTCAAGCGTTCTTCCTAACCACTCAAACATTCCCCTATGGAATCAAACTACCTCTTCAAAAGCTGAACTTCAGCTGACAGAGAAGAAACCTGAATGCCTATCCCTTCACCTGGAGTCTTCAAAGGGGAAGCACGTTTCACTCCTCTCTTACTCTCCAATGCATTGACACGCGCAGTAAGAAGTGAAATCAATTGTTCAAACCTACCCTATCCCCTTGCCGGGCTTGTTGCTCCATGGATAGTTCACGACGCAAGGACTGTACCTCACCGGTTAATAGTCACGTTGCCTTTTCGACTTGTTCCTCAACATAATGGATTGTTTTTTGCACATGAGTTGTGAATTCAAGTTGAAACTTCGAGAGGGTGCCTTTTCAGGAAGTTACTTCTCCATCCAACATGTCAAAATTCAACTTGAGTTGACCCAATTGTATCTCTATTTCCTCTACCATTGCACCGAATTGACCAAGTGATTGGTGAAGTGCCTCTTGTTCTTCTCCAATACTATCCACCAATTCACTGGTCGATTCAAATGACCTACTCAATTCACCAAGCTGAGCCAAGGCATTGATTAGCGCAAGATTACATGCAGACAATTGAGCCTCAAGGTCCGAAAATTTTGACTTGCAAAGCAAGCCAAGCTGACCATGTTGATCAGCAACTCGTTGCAATTTGCCACCACGTTCATCAACCAATTGTCTCAATGCTCGGCCTTCTCCATATTGTCCATCAACATTTTCTTGCACTTGGCCTCTCAAACGGTCCAATGCATTTTCAGCCGAACGCATGGTGAGTGCCGTTGTACGATGAAGAGCATAATGATCATCACGTAGCATGCTAAGGGCTCTTGTAACTTCACTCACTTGTTGTAGTGCCGAGTCATTGTTTGGAGTCCACTCGGCCACTCGGATTCTTTTGTGTGGTTCTCCAAATTCATTGACGAAACGAATCCTCTCAAAAGCACGATACCCGCATGCATTGGGAATGGTATGATGCACAAATTGTGGTATTTGATTTACCATTTGATACGATTGTTGGGGTTGTACAATTTGTCGTTGTGGGGTATCTTGAAGTTGTGGATCGAATGGTGGTTGATGTTGATTATCATGATGATGTTGGTGTACAACCATTTGATTTGAACTCACACCATCTTCACCAAGATGCAACTCTCCAACCTCTTCATTCATGGGTTGACCATCATGGAATTCGATCATGTTGATTGAAAATTGGTTGCATTCATTGTTGTGAAAGTATTCTTGCAACTCTCCATGAAGTTCAGGGTTGACATCCTCAATGTTCACATAATACTCGTTCATTATTGTTGTGGATCAAGAAATCCTCTGCTAGCAATATTTTTGGTAGTGTCAATGATGTTTTTCACTAACCTTCAAAAGGTTTCAATTGCCCAAACTCCACAAGAAAACATTCCACTCGATGAACACCAAGAAGACAAGCAGAGTAAATGCAATGGGAAAAACGAACTCACAATATCTCAATGATGATCCCAATGTCAATGAAGAAATCCAAGAACTCAAAATGCACTCAAATACGTACAAAACACCCAAGTTCATTCAAGTTCAAAGTCATTGAAGAGTCCATCCTCTTGAGCACAAACATGAAAAGACAGGAGTAACAATATACATTAAAACACACGGTGAAAGGACATACATCCATGTATTTGACGCAACACAACATCTATGCAAATCAGGGATTCTTGTAGATGAATGTACCACAAGTGTTCACTACCATTGAGACACAATTCCCACATGTTCGTACGTGCACATTGCATCACCAAACCCACAATTTACACATGGCGAAAGCAAAGGAGCACACCAAACATGTACACATACAACAAGTCAATGGCATATACCATACATGCACGAACGAACAAACATGCAAGCATATGCACGTGTTTGTGTGTGTCGACACAGCAAATTCAACATAAAATGATACGATGATCCTTATTATGACTAACGGCATACATGTACTTCGATGTACCATGGTAGTCAAACCTCCAGCTGCATGATACCCAGAAATGACTGTCGCTGGCTTGAATTGAAACATCGAAATTAATGGATGGGCCGAGCGACCGGAATCTGTCAGATTTACCTCGAATAACACAGTCGGTCTTTCTACTCTCCATCTCGGCGACAGGGGCGCTTGCGATCCACGATCCTGAATAGGCTGCAACTCAGGCACGCCATACCCTTGCAGCAGGCACAGCAATGGAGCCCTACGGAATTTTTACACCCTCCAGGGTCCCTGAGTTTGGAGATCGGAATTTTTCGCCTGCGCTATTTTTAGTAACAAATGTTACTATTTTTAGTAGAAGCTTTTTTTCTCATTTCTCAGAATTAGGGCACCTTGCAACCATGCGACTGGATCCAGGACCATTTCTTTGCGAGCTGGACGCGATGACATTGTCCGCTTGAGCTCATCTTGCACCTGGAGTCCGATGATTCGAAAATTGGAGAAAAAACCTTTTTTTCGGAAATTTGTTTTTTCCGAAAACCAATAGTTTTTTTTTTGCATTGTTTGTGTCTAGGCTTGTCATGATGCACCATGACCCCCCAAATGCCAATGTCTCCTAGAGGTGATCCATTGCTTTCATGTCTCGTTGTGGGAGTGCGTGTCATGCGGGGTTTCATGCTGTGCATGTACATCCAGCACCATATATTTGTTTGTGGTCTTTTTATGTAGACCGGTCGACGACGTTACTTTTATCTTTCTTTGATCCGCCAAGCCTATGCTTTTAGGTTTAGTGGTGACAGTAGGGACATCATTTTTTTGAGTTCTTTCCCTCCCCCGATTACTTGGGCGGGTGGCCACGGTGTATGCGGTACCCTCCCACAATGAGGAGGGCGCCAAGGGAACAACCGTGATCCTCCCATTCTCTTTATGTCTTTCCGAGCAGGTGACAATGCTCTGGGAAAGGGGGTGAAGCCGGTTCTGATCGTGTTCGGCTGCATTGTTCTTTATTTCACTCATTTCAGCGATTTCAGCGATTTTGCGTATAAATTTAGGAGAATGTCGAATTTTTCCCATTTAGAGAGCACAGGAAGGAGAATTTAACATTTCTGGTTCAGACCATGCCTGCTGTGTGTGCGCGCGCCCTTCTGGTGTTCCTGTTGGCGTCGCGTGCTCTGTCTTCGTTAATGCGGGCCGATCGTCTGAGAATTCTTCCCCACCGGTGCCAATAGTGTTAGTTCTATCCTGTTACAGAAATGGAACTGAATCAGAAGATAGGGCAACTCCGTGGATGATAGAAGGCCCCGAGTTAAGGATCTGGCTAAACCCTG
This sequence comes from Eutreptiella sp. 'Long Island Sound 2002', assembly GCA_964036045.1. NCBI lineage: Eukaryota > Euglenozoa > Euglenophyceae > Eutreptiales > Eutreptiaceae > Eutreptiella > Eutreptiella sp. 'Long Island Sound 2002'. The sequence continues at coordinate 86,315,521 of OZ038379.1, read as the reverse complement.
GTGTGGTGCCACCGCCCACACTGGCTGTCGTGCTTGGGCTGACCACCGCACTTGGGAGGAGACTGGTGTACGTTAATGGGCGCATCTGCTTCGGCAGTGCCACGCCTACGTGAATGGGGGACCACGAGTCCCTTAAAGCTAGGAGAGCCCTAGTGGAAGTGAAGTGGAAGTGGTGTGGCTGAGGTAGGCGCACCGGAAGGGAAGAAAGTAAGTCGGGCGTAGCTCCGCAAGGCAAGGCGATTCCTCATTCCTTGGCTTATCATTTGTTTGCTTTGCATGCGTCATGACAACTTCATCTCCCGTGGAATCAAAGAGGGTCAATCTTTGGTGATTATGTGTGTTGAACATGTTGTGTGCACGTGCAATGGGTGAACATGCTAAGGTGGGGAATTGCACTTATGCCCTGGTTGTTAACCTCTCAGTTGCCGTCTTACTCCGGTGACCTTCGATGAATTCATGTCATTGGTCGAACACTTCGGTGAACTCATATCATTGGTCGAACACGGTTGGTGATCCACTATCCCTCCTTTGTCAATTTGCAGTATGGCATGAGGATAGCTCATTTGATTTGGCAATTGGGTGTAGGGATAATCCTCAATCTATGTCGGTGATTGTCACATAAAGTGCATGCATGCCTTCATGGGTCATGACTAGGCGAAAGTCTCTCTCCATATGCATGCTCCTATGGGTCATGCCTAGGCTATACACTCGGGATAGGGTTCTGGTGAGGTCAGGTTATTTCTCTTCGGCCACGGATTGGTTAGATCATCTCTCTTTGGCCATGGATTGGTTAGGTTCTGTCTAATGGGCATGGATGGGTGAGGGTCTCTCTCTCAGGGCATGGACTGGGGCGGGACCATCTCTCTCAAGGCCTGGATTGGCGCGGGGCGATCTCTCTTTGAGGCGGGAGAATCTCTCTTTCGGATAGGACAATCTCACCATGTCAGATTTGCTCTCACTGAACCCGGGATATCTCTCCATGTGCGCTCTCTCTGCGGGCCGGGTCTAGGTCTCTTCATGAGACCCGGGGCATCTTTTTACCCAAGCACTCTTACCCAATCTCTCTCCAAGTAGCATGCATTGAATTGGTTCGGTGTCACAGGAACATGCAATTAGGCAATATTGGTTTCACATGTCCATGCGTGGATGGTTTCTAATGCACATGACAATTTGGGTTTGCCAATGCCTTCCTTTCCCAAGCAATTAGGCACCAGGTGATTGAACTGAGTGGCATGTCCAAGCATATAAGGGCTTGAGGTGTATGTTGTGTGTTGGCTTTACATTTTGTTCGTGCCTTTGGTTCGCGATACTCGAACCGCAGGAGCCCAGCAATTGGTATGCAGCATACACTAAACATGTGAGGTTAGTTGAGGTGTCGGCGTCCACACGAAACAGCCCCGGTGCACCGGCCGAGTCCCTCGTCGAACGACGGACGGTACGGGAAACCGGACACGTCAGTAACCGGGTCCACACACGCCAACCAACGCAGCGCACGCAGCCCAAGACCAACGCCGGAGGGACCCGCCAGGGACAACCCCATAGCGGCGCCCCGAACGGGTACGACGCGGAGCGAGCCCAGCGCCCCTGCCTCGGCAGGGGCTAGCGGCAGGCACAAAGAGGCCGGTTCTCGACCGGCCTTCGCGTGCCCCGCGCAGCCACCCAGCAAGGCCGGGGGCGCAAGCCCAAGGGGTAAGGAAAGGCACCACCGCGTCAGGAAAGCCGACCGGAGCACCGAGAGCGACGAGGTGCGGCGCACCACGCGGGGCCACGAGGCACGCCAGAGAGGCACGCCACCGGCCACAAACAAGGCGTAAAGACAGGTGCCAAGCAACAACGGCCGCCGGGTGCCGCAAACCAGGAGAGCGCGCACAACACGCAACGAACGACGGCACGGGAACAGGTGCCAAGCAACACCAGACGCCGTCCGGACGGACGTGTGCGCGCCCGGCAGCGAGCCCAGCCCCTGCGGGCTACAGAACTGCCGCCGTCCGGATGGACGAGTGTGCGCCCAGAGGGTACCCAGCCCCTGCGGGCTACCAAACAGCCGATGTCCGGATGGACGAGTGTGCGCCCCGCAGCGCTCCCCCGCACACACAACCCACGGCACAACACACCGAGCGAGCACACCGGTGAACAGGATCCAGGGGGCCATGACACCGTACCCGCAACACAACACACCGAGCAGGCACACTGGTGAACATAAGCCAAATTGCCCAGGAGACTGCACATGCAACACAGCACAACGAGCTGGCACACCGGTGAACAGGAGCCAAGTGGCCCAGGACACCGCACACGCAACGTAGCACGGCGAGCCAGGGCACTGGTGAACAGGAGCCAAGGGGCCCAGGACATCGCACACCCAACGCAGCGCACCGAGCGGGCACACTGGTGAGCAGGAGCCAAGTGGCCCAAGACACCGCACAAGCAAAGCAACGCACCAAGCGGGCGCACCGGTGAACAAGAGCCAAGTGGCTCAGGACACCGCACATGCAAAACAGCAAGCCGGGCGGGCACACCGGTGAACAGGAGCCCAGGGGTCAGGACACCGTACACGCAACACGACACACCGAGCGGGCGCACCGGTGAACAGGAGCCAACTGGCCCAGGACACCGCACAAGCAAAGCAACGCACCAAGCGGGTGCACCGGTGAACAGGAGCCAAGTGGCCCAGGACACTGCACACGCAACACGACAAGCCGAGCGGGCACACTGGTGAACAGGAGCCAATTGGCCGAGGACACCGCACACGCAACACAACACACCGGGCGGGCACACCGGCGAACAGGAGCCAAGTGGCCCAGGACACCGCACAAGTGCAATGGGTTTTGCATTGCCCCCATAACACTGATGTAGCTTTGTAGCTATTAGGAATTCAGTGTAGGACGCTATAAAGTAAATTCATTTCATTTTGTATGTGCAAGAGTGCATAGGTGTGATTTTGTAGACACACATTAGGATTTGCCTATATGGGAAACCCATGTGTGCATGTGCAATTCTGCATGATACTCAATTCTTGATTGAGTGTGAATGATATGTCTACTTCTACTCTTATAGGTTGAAACCTATGTTGCAGGATTGCAAATAAATCACTCCGTGAGAGCATATTCAAGATACCACTAATTCAAGACTTGAGAAGTGCTATCAGGGATCTGAGGGTTTGTGTTCTCTGCCAAGTACACCAAGAAAACATAGGTTTTGGGAAATACGGCCCATTATTGGAGATTATTGTTCAGATTGAACCAGTTGCAGGATTGGCAAAATTGGGGTTAGTTACTACCGTATTAGAATTCATTTGCCCCTGATTGGTGTACTTGGAGCTGGAGTTGAATTATTAGCCCTGCAGAATGCCTCGAGATCGGCTTGTCAGCAGCTGCAGCAACCGCAAGTATCGCAGCGCAAGTCCTGTTCAGCGCAAGTCCTCTGACGAACGAGAGTTCAGAAAAAAGAGACGTGAATCCTGTCAATTCGTAACAAGCAGGAACAGAAGCCGTGATGGCTACAACGTACGAACATCTTCGTCCTTACAGTTAACTCCAGGGCATTCTTCTGCATTGCGTCCTGTCTCGCATGTTTCTAGGGACTATGACGGCTGGGGACAACATGCCGGCTGCCGTGGCGATGATGGAGAGAACTACAGGAGCAAGTGGGAGCAACAGCAAGCGGCGCAACAACGAGCACAACTTCAGTGTGCCTTGGAGATCACCGTGGACCGTGAGCACGCTGCGCGACACAAGGTATTGGACGAGGAGGCAAAAGCCACGACCCAGTGGTTGCGGCAGGCGCTTACGGTGTTTGGAACACGCCTGCAGCAGCAAGTACGGCGAAAGGATTTAGAAGAACAGGCGAATAATGAGGAGCAGCGAAGCCGCAATCGTGCAGAGCAGGCAATATGGGAAGTCCAAAACAAGCAGCTTGAGAAGGAGACTACGAAGCTCAAAGAGCAGCAAGAGGAGCTGGTAACAGCTGCGCGAAGATTGATGGAAAGGAGTAGCGGGCTGTTGGCGACCTTCGAACAACGAATGGAAGAGGTCAAGATGGTTCTGGGCAAGATCTTGTTGCCACTGACAGTGGGACAGCGACCAATACAAGAGCTGAGGAGCCGAGTTGAGGTATTGCCTACCCATGACCAAATACGGGGATATTTCACACAACAAACCGAGCGGGCACACCGTTGCACAGGAGCCAAGTGGCCCAGGACACCGCACACGCACAACAACACACCGAGCGGGCACACCAGTGAACAGGAGCCAAGTGGCCCAGGACATCGCACACGCAACACAACACACCGAGCGGGCACACCGGTGAACAGGAGCCAAGTGGCCCAGGACACCGCACACGCAAAGCAACACACCGAGCGGGCGCACTGGTGAACAGGAGCCAAGTGGCCCGGGACACCGCACACGCCACACAACACACCCAGCGGGCGCACCGGTGAACGGGAGCCAAGTGGCCCAGGACACCGCACACGCAACACAACAAACCGCGCGGGCACACCGGTGAACAGGAGCCAAGCGGCCCAGGACACTGCACACACGTAGGGCGGCCGAGGGACAGGAAAGAACCAACACCCCATGGGTCGGACGCACTGGGGCCAGTGGCAGGAGCGGTACTCCAAGGCCACTGGTCCGAGCCCGGCCAGGCTGCATCGGGGACCATGGCAAACGTCACCCGGAGCCATGGAAGCAACCGGTGACAGGCGAGCCGGTACACAGTCCAGGAGGGGGTCGCCTGCCAAGCAGAGTGGCCCCGCAACTCAAGCCACAAGGGTGAGGCGGTCGTACAGTAGACTCGCGGGAGCAATACCCCTTGTGGTGAGAGATACTCCACACGGCTGGGCAGCCCCCAGAGCTGCTGCCCAAAGGAGGGGGCATGTGGCCCTACCCATGGACACATGTGGGGACACCCTCCCACCCGGGACACATGGACCGGGTGGCCGCGACAATGCCTTCCCAAGCACATGCGGGAGCGGCTCAAGAGGCACCTGACATAGGGCAGTGGGAGGGACAGGACGTCCCCTTGGTAAGACCTTCTTCCTGCAATGTCAAAGGAGGCATCCTGAGCTCCTGAAGATACCTACCTACCTACCTCCGGTTCTCATCTCCTTCATCTCCCCTCTTTTGCACCTCGCCGTGTTTGCCTCCTCGTAGTTCATCGTCCCCTTATCTCCTCTCGTGTCCCTCACGCCCTTGGTTACTTCGTACTTGCTCGCCAACTGCTGTAAATATCCTTGTATTTGGTCATGGGTAGGCAATACCTCAACTCGGCTCCTCAGTTCTTGTATTTGTCGCTGTCCCACCGTCGGTGGCAACAAGATCTTGCCCAGAACCCTCTTGACCTCTTCCATTCGTTGTTCGAAGGTCGCCAACAGCCCGCTACTCCTTTCCATCAGTCTTCGCGCAGCTGTTACCAGCTCCTCTTGCTGCTCTTTGAGCTTCATAGTCTCCTTCTCGAGCTGCTTGTTTTGGACTTCCCATATTGCCTGCTCTGCACGATTGCGGCTTTGCTGCTCCTCATCTTTCGCCTGTTCTTCTAAATTCTTTCGCCGTACTTGCTGCTGCAGGCGTGTTCCAAACTCCGTAAACGCCTGCCGCAACCACTGGGTCATGGCTCTTGCCTCCTCGTCCAATACCTTGTGTCGCGCAGCGTGCTCACGGTCCACGGTGATCTCCAAGGCACACTGAAGTTGTGCTCGTCGTTGCGTTGCTTGCTGTTGTTCCCACTTGCTTATGTAGTTCTCTCCATCATCGCCACGGCAGCCGGCATGTTGTCCCCAGCCGTCATAGTCCCTAGAAACATGCGAGACAGGACGCAATGCAGAAGAATGCCCTGGAGTTAACTGTAAGGACGAAGATGTTCGTACGGTGTAGCCATCACGGCGTCTGTTCCTGCTTGTTACGAATTGACAGGATTCCCGTCTCTTTTTCCTGAACTCTCGTTCGTCAGAGGACTTGCGCTGAACAGGACTTGCGCTGCGATACTTGCGGTTGCTGCAGCTGCTGACAAGCCGATCTCGAGGCATTCTGCAGGGCTAATAATTCCACTCCAGCTCCAAATACACCAATCAGGGGCAAATAAATTGTAATACGGTAGTAACTAACCCCAATTTTGCCAATCCTGCAACTGGTTCAATCTGAACAATAATCTCCAATAATGGGCCGTATTTCCCAAAACCTATGTTTTCTTGGTGTACTTGGCAGAGAACACAAACCCTCAGATCCCTGGTAGCACTTTTCAAGTCTTGATTTAGTGGAATCTTGAATATGCTCTCACGGAGTGATTTATTTCCAATCCTGCAACATAGGTTTCAACTTATAAATGAAACCAATTTACTATATAGCGCCCTACACTGAATTCCTAATAGCTACAAAGCGAAATCAGTGTTATGGGGGCAATACCAAACCCATTGCACTCCCCTCCGAAGCCTGAACATGGGTGTTCAGCCATGTTTGGGCTGAAAATGTACAAACATGGGTTTGGTGTTGTCCCATGGGCAGCCATAGTATAGGGAAAAAATGCCTTTAAGCATCTGATTTCCATTGAAATCAGTATGTGGGTCTCACCTGCAGTCATACACACTAAAAGCCCTGCTGGACATGATACACCGTTGCTTTTATTTTACAAAAGCATTGCAGCGCTCTCTGTCCAAAAAGCTGCTGTGTGCTCCCCCATCCTGGGCGCCTGGGCTGCCCCCTCACTACTTACTGCAAAAGTTTCCAACCCTGCCGCTTTCATGAAAAGGAGGGGGAAAAATACAAACACCCATACCTGCACTGCAACCCTGGCAAGCTTGCACAAGAGAAATCAGTGGATCAGGTATATAGGCATGCACAGTGCACAGTGTTTGTAAACATTGCACAAGCAAAGCACTGTGCAGATCTCTGTACTCAGTAAAGTACAACGCAGCGCTGCACTGAGTGTGCAGCTGCTGATGGTATAATGCTGATATAATTATGAGAAAATATAATCATATAACTCAAATGTGAGTAAAATCAGTGCTCAAAAGGCAAACAAAAGCAAAAGCACTTAAGCGTGCAACCCTTGAAACAAAAGTTGTACCAGTTTCGTTATCACACGCTGTAGCTGCACACGCTGTCCTCCTCGTCGCCCTCTCTTTGTTCTCCTGACATTTGCGTCGTTGTCGTTTTCGGTGGATGCTGGAAACTGTTGTCACCGTTGCATCTTGCCACTTGCCTGCTGTCCCCCTTTTGGACCAGCATAGCGTGTTCGATAGTCGCCATATTCCCTAGTACTCCTGTCCTCGAATCCTTCTACTTCTGTGATGTCCTCCCTTTCACTTGGGCTCTTGTCGTAACCAGTCCGTGCCTTGGTTTTTGTTTTTCGAACACTTCGCTCCAGCTTGCGTCCATCATCGGCACCGCCGTTCAGCTCTCCCTCCGGCTGTCTGGTTCTCATCTCCTTCATCTCCCCTCTTTTGCACCTCGCCGTGTTTGCCTCCTCGTAGTTCATCGTCGCCTTATCTCCTCTCTTGTCCCTGACGCCCTTGGTTACCCCGTACTTGCTCGCCAACTGCTGTGACGTGTCCTTCTGCTCTCCCCGCGGTCTCTTCCTATGTCTTTCCCTTGCTCCTCTCTTTTCGCCGGCTTGTTTTGCTTTTTTTTTGTTTTTTTTTTCAGGGGGGGGGTTGGCTGGGGTGCGGCGTTTTTGGTGCTGTGCGTGGGTGTGGGTGTGTGCCGGTGCCGCTGCTGGTGTGGTCGTGCGTGTCGTGGGGGACGGGGGTCGGGTGGCTGTCGCGCTCTGGGTTCCCTGTGTGTGCGCCGGCCCCCAAGCTTCCGGTTTCCAGGGCGCCGGTCAGGGGGGTGCTGACGGCGGGTGGTTGGCGGCAGTGGTGGCGTGGCGCTTGCGTGGGTGGTCGCGGCTCCTTAATGGTAGTGCCTGGGTGGCGCGGCCGGGCGCGTGCGTGCGTGTGGGTGTGTTCATGGCGTGGGCTGATGGGGTGGTGGGCAGTGTGGGCGTGGCCGGTTTGTGTGGGTGTCGGGCATGTGTGCGCCGAAGGCGCGGTGGGTTGGGCTGGGGCACTGTGGGCGATGCAATGGGTGGAGGAGATGCTGGTGACGCCTACAGGGGGGTGCTGTAGGCGTCGAAACGGGTTGGTGTTGTTGACGTGGGTGCTTCAGGTGATGCGCCGGGCGGCGACGGGGTTTGTGACGCTGATGGTGTCATAGGTGACGGGGCGGGCGCTGGGGGGGGCCTGCGGCTCCGATGGTCGCTGTAGGTGGTGCAGTGGGTGGTGGCGTAACTGGTGATGTCGGCGGTGAGGGTCCTGCACGTGACGTCGATGGTGAGGGCGCTGCGGGTGATGTCATGGGTGGTGGCGATGTTGATGTCGGTGTTGCAGGTGGTCTGCCGGCTGGTGGCGCCGCTGGTACGGTCCTTGCGTAGGGTGATGCTGGGGGTGCTGTGGGCGGTGGTGTCATCGGTGGTGCCGATGGTGAGGGTGACGCAGGCGATGCACCGGGTGACGGTGAGGCCGGTGTGTGCCGTAGGTGACGCGTTGGGAACGGGTGGTGGGGCGCTGGAGGGGGGTTGCCGTTGGTGCAACGGGCGATGGTGGCGTTGGTGCCGCAGGTGGTGGATCGGGTGATGGTGTTGTTGGTGATGCCGATGAGGTGGTTTGTTTGCCTGTCTGCCCGTTGAGTCGGTGCCGGCGTTGGGCGGTTGCCTGTGCGTGTGGTGCTGGCGGTGGGGGTCGGTGCGCCGGGCGCTTGGTGGGCGTGGTTGGGTGCGGGTGCGCGTGTTGGTTTGTACTTGGTGCGGGTTGCGGGGGGTCTGTGGGCGGCGGGTGCGCTGTTGCCGTGCGTGTGGCGGTTTGTGTTGTCTGGTGGAGCGTGGCCGGCGTGTGCTTTGCATGGATGGTGTCGGGTCTGGTATGCGTGGGTGGTGTCGGTGTGGGTGTTTGGGGTTGGGTGCTGGTTGTGGGCGTGTCGTCCGCGCGGTGTGGTGGGGCGTGATGGTGGTGCCGCTTGCAACGTCGATGGTGACGGTGCTGCAGGTGATAATGGTGGGACGGCGATGTTGGCGGTTTCTGGTGTGGGTGCTGTGGGTGGTGTTGAGCGTGGCGGTGTTGCAGGTGTGGTGCCGGGTGGATGATGGTGTGCCTGGCAACGGCGTTGTGAGTGCTGTCGGGGGGGAGGGTGTTGTTGGTCGTGCTTTGGGTGGCGGTGCCGCCGGTGAGAGGCTGGCAGAGAGGAGAGGGCGGTAGTGCGGCCGGGCGCGATGTTGGGTTCTTCGGTGTGGGTGGTCAGCCGGAGGTGGGTGCGGCTGGTGGTGTGGCGCTCGGTGTGTGTGGCCTGTGCCGGGTATCGTAGGTGCGCTTGTTGGTGCGGGTGTGTTGATGGCGGCGGTTTGTCCGCCTTTCTGCCCGTGGAGTTGATGCCGGCGTTGGGTGGCTGCCTGTGTGCGGTTTGTGCCGTTGTGTGTGGCGGTGGTGGTGGGGGTCGGTGCGCTGGGCGCTTGATGGGCGTGGTTGGGTGCGGGTGTGCGCGTGGATGTGTACTTGGTGGGCAGCTTGTGTTGTCTGATGGTGCGTGGCTGGTGTATGCTCTGCGTGGATGGTGCCGGTGTGGGTGCTTGGGGTTGGGTGCTGGATGTGGGTGCGTCGCCTGCGCGGTGTGGTCGGGCCTGATGGTGGGTTCCCTGACGTGTGTGGCCGGCTGGTGGCAGGTGTGGTCCGGCCGCTGTGGGCTGGGTGGTGGTGGTGGTTGTGGCTGGACTGCTTGGTGGTTCTGGTGTCGGTGGGCGGCCCTGATGATGGGTTTTGGGTGTGTGGTGGCGGGTGGACGTGTATGGTGGGGGTGATGGTGTGTCATTGCGGGTGGTGTTGGGTGTGGTACCGTTGGGCGTGTGGTTTGCGATAACTGAGCACTCACCCCTCCGGGTGGCGCGGGCCCGGTGGTCCGGTAGCCCGTCCGGCAGGCAGTGCGTGCCCCCCGGACGTCCCTCCGGACGGCGCCTGTTCCGTAGCCGGCAGGGGCTGGGTTCACTGCCGGGCGCACACACGTCCCTCCGGACGGCGGCTGTTTCGTAGCTGGCAGGGGCTGGGTTCACTGCCGGGCGCGCACACGTCAGTCCGGACGGCGGCTGTTTCGTAGCCGGCAGGGGCTGGGTTCACTGCCGGGCGCACACATGTCCATCCGGACGGCGGCTGTTTCGTAGCCAGCAGGGGCTGGGTTCACTGCCGGGGGCACACACGTCCATCCGGACGGCGGCTGGTTCGTAGCCGGCAGGGGCTTGGTTCACTGCCGGGCGCACACACGTCCGTCCGGACGGCGGCTGTTTCGTAGCTGCCAGGGGTTGGGTACCCTGCCGGGCGCACACACGTCCATCCGGACGGCGGCTGTTGCGCTGTGGGGACTGCGGGGCTTGGACTTGTTCTTGGCAGCTCGTTCGTCGTCGGGCGTGGGTGTTTGCCGTGGTGGTGTCGTGTCTTGTGCCGTGGTGCGTGCTGGCGTGCGGTGCTGCACGTGTGCCCTGCTTGGCCTGCGTGTGGCGCGCGCTCCTTGCCCGGGCGTGCTGTTGCGCAGGCGCGGGGACACACCCTCCCTCTGGCGGGCCCTTTTGGCTCCATTGCGAGCCCTGTTGGTGCCCGGCTGCGGCCCGGTGCGCGGCAGTGGGGTGTGTGTACGTTTGGGGGGGGAGGGTTTGGTTCCTCTCCCCATTCCCTGCCTTGTCCCTCTGTCCCTTTTCGCCGGCCTGCCCTGCCTGCCTACCCTCTTCGTACCTGCTGGGTTGGCCTTGGCTGGACGGTTGGTCTTGGTGGTCTGACATGGTGTTTCTCTCCTGCAGGGCGGCGTGGGCTCGGTTCGTTTTTGGGGGCAGGTTGCTCGTGTGGTGTGCCGTGCCGCGTGTACGGTGTCCTGGGCCTCCTGGCTCCTGTTCACCAGCATGCATGTCCTGTGTGTGGTGTTGCGTGCGCGGTGTCCTGAGCCGCCTGGCTCCTGTTCACCGGCGTGCACGCTCTGTGTGTGGTGTTGTGTGTACGGTGTCCTCGGCCACCTGGCTCCTGTTCACCGGTGTGTACGCTCTGTGTGTGGTGGTGCGTGTACGGTGTCCTGGGCCTCCTGGCTCCTGTTCACCGGTGTGCACGCTCTGTGTGTGGTGTTGTGTGTACGGTGTCCTGGGCCTCCTGGCTCCTGTTCACCGGTGTGCACGCTCTGTGTGTGGTGTTGGGTGTACGGTGTCCTGGGCCTCCTGGCTCCTGTTCACCGGTGTGCACGCTCTGTGTGTGGTGTTGTGTGTACGGTGTCCTGGGCCCCCTGGCTGCTGTTCACCGGTGTGCACGCTCTGCGTGTGGTGTTGTGTGTACGGTGTCCTGGCCCCCCTGGCTCCTGTTCACCGGTGTGTACGCTCTGTGTGTGGTGGTGCGTGTACGGTGTCCTGGGCCTCCTGGCTCCTGTTCACCGGTGTGCACGCTCTGTGTGTGGTGTTGTGTGTACGGTGTCCTGGGCCTCCTGGCTCCTGTTCACCGGTGTGCACGCTCTGTGTGTGGTGATGCGTGTACGGCGTCCTGGGCCTCCTGGCTCCTGTTCACTGGTGTGCACGCTCTGTGTGTGGTGTTGCGTGTACGGTGTCCTGGGCCTCCTGGCTCCTGTTCACCGGTGTGCACGCTCTGTGTGTGGTGTTGCGTGTACGGCGTCCTGGGCCTCCTGGCTCCTGTTCACCGGTGTGCACGCTCTGTGTGTGGTGTTGCGTGTACGGTGTCCTGGGCCTCCTGGCTCCTGTTCACCGGTGTGCACGCTCTGTGTGTGGTGTTGCGTGTACGGCGTCCTGGGCCTCCTGGCTCCTGTTCACCGGTGTGCACGCTCTGTGTGTGGTGTTGTGTGCACGGTGCCCCGGGCCTCCTGGCTCCTGTTCACCGGTGTGCACGCTCTGTGTGTGGTGTTACGTGTACGGCGTCCTGGGCCTCCTGGCTCCTGTTCACCGGTGTGCACGCTCTGTGTGTGGTGTTACGTGTACGGCGTCCTGGGCCTCCTGGCTCCTGTTCACCGGTGTGCACGCTCTGTGTGCGGTGTTGTGTGCACGGTGCCCCGGGCCTCCTGGCTCCTGTTCACCGGTGTGCACGCTCTCTGTGTGGTGTTGTGTGTACGGCGTCCTGGGCCTCCTGGCTCCTGTTCACCGGTGTGCACGCTCTGTGTGTGGTGCTGCGTGTACGGTGTCCTGGGCCTCCTGGCTCCTGTTCACCGGTGTGCACGCTCTGTGTGCGGTGTTGTGTGCACGGTGACTGGGCCTCCTGGCTCCTGTTCACCGGTGTGCACGCTCTGTGTGTGGTGTTGCGTGTACGGCGTCCTGGGCCTCCTGGCTCCTGTTCACCGGTGTGCACGCTCTGTGTGTGGTGTTGTGTGTACGGTGTCCTGGGCCTCCTGGCTCCTACTCACCGGTGTGCACGCTCTGTGTGTGGTGTTGCGTGTACGGCGTCCTGGGCCTCCTGGCTCCTGTTCACCGGTGTGCACGCTCTGTGTGCGGTGTTGTGTGCACGGTGCCCCGGGCCTCCTGGCTCCTGTTCACCGGTGTGCACGCTCTGTGTGTGGTGTTGCGTGTACGGCGTCCTGGGCCTCCTGGCTCCTGTTCACCGGTGTGCACGCTCTGTGTGTGGTGTTGCGTGTACGGTGTCCTGGGCCTCCTGGCTCCTGTTCACCGGTGTGCACGCTCTGTGTGTGGTGTTGCGTGTACGGTGTCCTGGGCCTCCTGGCTCCTACTCACCGGTGTGCACGCTCTGTGTGTGGTGTTGCGTGTACGGCGTCCTGGGCCTCCTGGCTCCTGTTCACCGGTGTGCACGCTCTGTGTGCGGTGTTGTGTGCACGGTGCCCCGGGCCTCCTGGCTCCTGTTCACCGGTGTGCACGCTCTGTGTGTGGTGTTGCGTGTACGGCGTCCTGGGCCTCCTGGCTCCTGTTCACCGGTGTGCACGCTCTGTGTGTGGTGTTGCGTGTACGGCGTCCTGGGCCTCTTGGCTCCTGTTCACCGGTGTGCACGCTCTGTGTGTGGTGTTGCGTGTACGGTGTCCTGGGCCTCCTGGCTCCTGTTCACCCGTGTGCACGCTCTGTGTGTGGTGTTGCGTGTACGGCTTCCTGGGCCTCCTGGCTCCTGTTCACCGGTGTGCACGCTCTGTGTGTGGTGGTGCGTGTACGGTGTCCTGGGCCTCCTGGCTCCTGTTCACCGGTGTGCACGCTCTGTGTGTGGTGTTGTGTGTACGGTGTCCTGGGCGTCCTCGCTCCTGTTCACCGGTGTGCACGCTCTGTGCGTGGTGTTGCGTGTACGGTGTCCTGGGCCTCCTGGCTCCTGTTCACCGGTGTGCACGCTCTGTGTGTGGTGTTGCGTGTACGGCGTCCTGGGCCTCCTGGCTCCTGTTCACCGGTGTGCACGCTCTGTGTGTGGTGTTGCGTGTACGGTGTTCTGGGCCTCCTAGCTCCTGTTCACCAGTGTGCACGCTCTGTGTGTGGTGTTGCGTGTACGGTGTCCTAGGCCTCCTGGCTCCTGTTCACCGCTGCGCACGCTCTGTGTGTGGTGTTGTGTGCGTGGTGTCCTGTGCCGCTTGGCTCCTGTTCACCTGTGTGCCTGCTCCGGTGTGCTGTGTCGTGTGTACAGCGTCCTGGGCCCCTTGGCTCCGGTTCACCGGTGTGCACGCTTTGTGTGCGGTGTTGTGTGTGCGGTGTCCTGGGCCTCTTGGCTCCTGTTCTCCGGTGCGCGTGCTCGTCGTGCCGTGTCGTTTGTGCCGTGTTCTGGGCTTCCTGGCTCCTGTACTCCGGCGTGCCCGCTCTGTGTGCGGTGTCGTGTGTGTGGTCTCCTGGCCCTTTTGGCCCTTTTGTGCTGATGTGCTCGTGTGGTGTGTGTTGTGTTGTGTCTGTGGTGTCCTGGGACACTTGGTTCGTGTTCTCCGGTGTCAAAGTGTGTTGCGGTGTGTGTGGTGTCCGCTGTGCGGTGTTGCGTGTGCGGTGTCCTGGGCCTCCCGGCCCCTGTTCACCGGTGCGCACGCCCGGTGTGTGGTGTTGTGTGGGCGGTGTCCTGGGCCTCCTGGCTCCTGTTCACCGGTGTGCACGCTCTGTGTGTGGTGTTGCGTGTACGGCGTCCCGGGCCTCCTGGCTCCTGTTCACCGGTGTGCACGCTCTGTGTGTGGTGTTGCGTGTACGGTGTCCTGGGCCTCCTGGCTCCTGTTCACCGGTGTGCACGCTCTGTGTGTGGTGTTGCGTGTACGGCGTCCTGGGCCTCCTGGCTCCTGTTCACCGGTGTGCACGCTCTGTGTGTGGTGTTGCGTGTACAGTGTCCTGGGCCTCCTGGCTCCTGTTCACTGGTGTGCACGCTCTGTGTGTGGTGTTGCGTGTACGGCGTCCTGGGCCTCCTGGCTCCTGTTCACCGGTGTACACGCTCTGTGTGTGGTGTTGTGTGCACGGTGCCCCGGGCCTCCTGGCTCCTGTTCACCGGTGTGCACGCTCTGTGTGTGGTGTTGCGTGTACGGCGTCCTGGGCCTCCTGGCTCCTGTTCACCGGTGTGCACGCTCTGTGTGTGGTGTTGCGTGTACGGCGTCCTGGGCCTCCTGGCTTCTGTTCACCGGTGTGCACGCTGTGTGTGTGGTGTTGCGTGTACGGCGTCCTTGGCCTCCTGGCTCCTGTTCACCGGTGTGCACGCTCTGTGTGCGGTGTTGTGTGCACGGTGCCCCGGGCCTCCTGGCTCCTGTTCACCGGTGTGCACGCTCTCTGTGTGGTGTTGTGTGTACGGCGTCCTGGGCCTCCTGGCTCCTGTTCACCGGTGTGCACGCCTTGTGTGTGGTGGTGCGTGTACGGTGTCCTGGGCCTCCTGGCTCCTGTTCACCGGTGTGCACGCTCTATGTGCGGTGTTGTGTGCACGGTGCCCCGGGCCTCCTGGCTCCTGTTCACCGGTGTGCACGCTCTGTGTGTGGTGTTGCGTGTACGGCGTCCTGGGCCTCCTGGCTCCTGTTCACCGGTGTGCACGCTCTGTGTGTGGTGTTGCGTGTACGGTGTCCTGGGCCTCCTGGCTCCTATTCACCGGTGTGCACGCTCTGTGTGTGGTGTTGCGTGTACGGCGTCCTGGGCCTCCTGGCTCCTGTTCACCGGTGTGCAAGCTCTGTGTGCAGTGTTGTGTGCACGGTGCACCGGGCCTCCTGGCTCCTGTTCACCGGTGTGCACGCTCTGTGTGTGGTGTTGCGTGTACGGCGTCCTGGGCCTCCTGGCTCCTGTTCACCGGTGTGCACGCTCTGTGTGTGGTGTTGCGTGTACGGTGTCCTGGGCCTCCTGGCTCCTGTTCACCGGTGTGCACGCTCTGTGTGTGGTGTTGCGTGTACGGTGTCCTGGGCCTCCTGGCTCCTGTTCACCCGTGTGCACGCTCTGTGTGTGGTGTTGCGTGTACGGCGTCCTGGGCCTCCTGGCTCCTGTTCACCGGTGTGCACGCTCTGTGTGTGGTGGTGCGTGTACGGTGTCCTGGGCCTCCTGGCTCCTGTTCACCGGTGTGCACGCTCTGTGTGTGGTGTTGTGTGTACGGTGTCCTGGGCGTCCTCGCTCCTGTTCACCGGTGTGCACGCTCTGTGCGTGGTGTTGCGTGTACGGTGTCCTGGGCCTCCTGGCTCCTGTTCACCGGTGTGCACGCTCTGTGTGTGGTGTTGCGTGCACGGCGTCCTGGGCCTCCTGGCTCCTGTTCACCGGTGTGCACGCTCTGTGTGTGGTGTTGCGTGTACGGTGTTCTGGGCCTCCTAGCTCCTGTTCACCGGTGTGCACGCTCTGTGTGTGGTGTTGCGTGTACGGTGTCCTGGGCCTCCTGGCTCCTGTTCACCGCTGCGCACGCTCTGTGTGTGGTGTTGTGTGCGTGGTGTCCTGTGCCGCTTGGCTCCTGTTCACCTGTGTGCCTGCTCCGGTGTGCTGTGTCGTGTGTACGGCGTCCTGGGCCCCTTGGCCCCGGTTCACCGGTGTGCACGCTTTGTGTGCGGTGTTGTGTGTGCGGTGTCCTGGGCCTCTTGGCTCCTGTTCTCCGGTGCGCGTGCTCGTCGTGCCGTGTCGTTTGTGCCGTGTTCTGGGCTTCCTGGCTCCTGTACTCCGGCGTGCCCGCTCTGTGTGCGGTGTCGTGTGTGTGGTCTCCTGGGCCTTTTGGCCCTTTTGTGCTGGTGTGCTCGTGTGGTGTGTGTTGTGTTGTGTCTGTGGTGTTCTGGGACACTTGGTTCGTGTTCTCCGGTGTCAAAGTGTGTTGCGGTGTGTGTGGTGTCCGCTGTGCGGTGTTGCGTGTGCGGTGTCCTGGGCCTCCCGGCCCCTGTTCACCGGTGCGCACGCCCGGTGTGTGGTGTTGTGTGGGCGGTGTCCTGGGCCTCTTGGCTCCTGTTCACCGGCGTGCTTGTGCGGTGTGTTGTGTGGTGTGTGCGGTGTCCTGGTCCACTTGGCTCCTGTTCACCGGTGTGCCCGCGTGGCGTGTGTTGTGTCGCATGTTCGGTGTCCTGGGCCCCGTGGCTCCCGTTCACCGGCGTGCTGTGTGCTTGTTTGGTGTGTTGTGTGTTGTGTGCGGTGTCCTGGGCCACGTGGCTTCTGTTCACCGGTGTGCGTGCTCGGTGTGTTGCGTGGTGTGTGCAGTGTGGGTGTGGGTGTGTGCTCGCGTGCGCCATACCGTTGCTGCGACGTTGCGGACTCTTTGTTTTTGTTTACACATGGATAGACACCATGGGGAACGCCGTAGCGAACTCGCCACTGGCATCCCGGCCACCAAGGCGCCCGGCATCCTATGGTGTCTTACTTATTCTTCCCGTCCTGGACTCTTTGATTTTCGCGACGCCCAAGAGTAAGCGTGTCTTAATGCATGCATGGTGACGTATGCTATTTACTCGTTGGTTTGTGGACTCCTTGCATTTTGCGACGCCCAAGAGTAGGCGTGTTTGCTTGATGCATTCATGACATGCTACTTGTTCTTTACGTCATGGATCCTTTGGTTTTTGCGACGCCCAAGAGTAAGCGCGTCTTAATGCTTGCATGGCGGCATATGCTACTTAATCGTTGGTTTGCGGACTCTTTGTATTTTGCGACGCCCAAGAGTAGGCGTGTTTGTTTAATGCATTCATGACATGCTACTTATTCTTTATGTCTTGGACTCTTTGTTTTTTGCGACACCCAAGAGTAAGCGTGTCTTAATGCATGTATGGCGGCATATGCTACTCACTCTTTGGTTTGTGGACTCTTTGTTTTTTGCGACGCCCAACAGTAAGCGTGTCTTAATGGGCACAAAGGTGGGTGGGGAGGTACATGGAGAAGGACAAAGGAAGAGAAAGGGTGCGAGACGGAGGGCGTGGCGTGTTAGAAAACTATTTTTTCGGTTTTTACGCGCTGCTCGCGACGCGTTTTTCTTTACCCATACGGCGTGTTAGAGGGCGAGAGGCACGGTGTTGTACTCCTAAGCTCGGTACAGTGCTTACGGCGTTAACTATTCACCTATTCAAGCCCGAAAAAATTTCGGTCGCGTTTTGTGTGGTTTGTTTTGGGGCGGGCACAAGTCCCTAGCGCCTAGGGCAAGCACTTTGCTAGGTGGTTTGGGGCAAGCAACGTTCAGTTTTTTCGCCGTCGCGACTCTATGATTCGTCTTTTTCTGTGAGTGTGAATGATATGTCTACTTCTACTCTTATAGGTTGAAACCTATGTTGCAGGATTGCAAATAAATCACTCCGTGAGAGCATATTCAGAATTCCACTAATTCAAGACTTGAGAAGTGCTACCAGGGATCTGAGGGTTTGTGTTCTCTGCCAAGTACACCAAGAAAACATAGGTTTTGGGAAATACGGCCCATTATTGGAGATTATTGTTCAGATTGAACCAGTTGCAGGATTGGCAAAATTGGGGTTAGTTACTACCGTATTACAATTTATTTGCCCCTGATTGGTGTATTTGGAGCTGGAGTGGAATTATTAGCCCTGCAGAATGCCTCGAGATCGGCTTGTAAGCAGCTGCAGCAACCGCAAGTATCGCAGCGCAAGTCCTGTTCAGCGCAAGTCCTCTGACGAGCGAGAGTTCAGGAAAAAGAGACGTGAATCCTGTCAATTCGTAACAAGCAGGAACAGACGCCGTGATGGCTACAACGTACGAACATCTTCGTCCTTACAGTTAACTCCAGGGCATTCTTCTGCATTGCGTCCCGTCTCGCATGTTTCTAGGGACTATGACGGCTGGGGACAACATGCCGGCTGCCGTGGCGATGATGGAGAGAACTACAGAAGCAAGTGGGAACACCAGCAAGCGGCGCAACGACGAGCACAACTTCAGTGTGCCTTGGAGATCACCGTGGACCGTGAGCACGCTGCGCGACACAAGGTATTGGACGAGGAGGCAAAAGCCAAGACCAAGTGGTTGCGGCAGGCGTTTACGGAGTTTGGAACACGCCTGCAGCAGCAAGTACGGCGAAAGGATTTAGAAGAACAGGCGAAAGATGAGGAGCAGCGAAGCCGCAATCGTGCAGAGCAGGCAATATGGGAAGTCCAAAACAAGCAGCTCGAGAAGGAGACTACGAAGCTCAAAGAGCGGCAAGAGGAGCTGGTAACAGCTGCGCGAAGACTGATGGAAAGGAGCAGCGGGCTGTTGGCGACCTTCGAACAACGAATGGAAGAGGTCAAGATGGTTCTGGGCAAGATCTTGTTGCCACTGACGGTGGGACAGCGAGAAATGCAAGAACTGAGGAGCCGAGTTGAGGTATTGCCTACCCATGACCAAATACAGGGATATTTATAGCAGTTGGCGAGCAAGTACGAAGTAACCAAGGGCGTGAGGGACACGAGAGGAGATAAGGCGACGATGAACTACGAGGAGGCAAACACGGCGCGGTGCAAAAGAGGGGGGATGAAGGAGATGAGAACCAGACAGCCGGAGGGAGAGCTGAATGCCGGTGCCGATGATCGACCCAAGCTGGAGCGAAGTGTTCGAAAATCAGTAACCAAGGCACCGACTGGTTACGACAAGAGCCCAAGTGAAAGGGAGGACATCACAGAAGTAGAGGGATTCGAGGACACGAGTACTAGGGAATATGGCGACCATGGAACACGCTATTCTGGTCCAAAAGGGCGACAGCAGGCAAGTGGCAAGATGCAACAGCGACAACAGCTTCAAGCATCCAGTGGAAGCGACAACGACGCAAATGTCAGGAGAACAAAAAGAGGGCGACGAGGAGGACAGCGTGTGCAGCTACAGCGTGTGATAACGAAACTGGTACAACTTTTGTTTCAAGGGTTGCACGCTTAAGTGCTTTCGCTTTTGTTTGCCTTTTGAGCACTGATTTTACTCACATTTGAGTTATATGATTATATGTTTTCATAATTATATCAGCATTATACCACCAGCAGCTGCACACTCAGTGCAGCGCTGCACTGTACTTTACTGAGTACAGAGATCTGCACAGTGTTTTGCTTGTGCAATGTTTACAAACACTGTGCATTGTGCATGCCTATATACCTGATCCACTGATTTCTCTTGTGCAAGCTTGCCAGGGTTGCAGTGCAGGTATGGGTGTTTCTATTTTTCCCCCTCCTTTTCATGAAAGCGGCAGGGTTGGAAACTTTTGCAGTAAGTAGTGAGGGGGCAGCCCAGGCGCCCAGGATGAGGGAACACACAGCAGCCTTTTGGACAGAGAGCGCTGCAATGCTTTTGTAAAATAAAAGCAAAGTTGTATCATGTCCAGCAGGGTTTTTAGTGGGTATGACTGCAGGTGAGACCCACATACTGATTTCAATGGAAATCAGATGCTTAAAGGCATGTTTTCCCTATACTATGGCTGCCCATGGGACAACACCAAACCCATGTTTGTACATTTTCAGCCCAAACATGGCTGAACACCCATGTTCAGGCTTCGGAGGGGAGTGCACTGGGTTTGGCATTGCCCCCATAACATTGATTTAGCTTTGTAGCTATTAGGAAATCAGTGTAGGGCGCTATATAGTAAATTGGTTGCATTTTGTTTGTGCAAGAGTGCATAGGTGTGATTTTGTAGACACACATTAGGATTTGCCTATATGGGAAACCCATGTGTGCATGTGCAATTCTGCATGATACTCAATTCTTGATTGAGTGTGAATGATATGTCTACTTCTACTCTTATAGGTTGAAACCTATGTTGCAGGATTGCAAATAAATCACTCCGTGAGAGCATATTCAAGATTCCATTAATTCAAGACTTGAGAAGTGCTACCATGGATCTGATGGTTTGTGTTCTCTGCCAAGTACACCAAGAAAACATAGGTTTTGGGAAATACGGCCCATTATTGGGAATTAGTGTTCAGATTGAACCAGTTGCAGGATTGGCAAAATTGGGGTTAGTTACTACCGTATTACAACAAGCAAATCAACGCACCAAGCGGGCGCACCGGTGAACAGGAGCCAATTGACCCAGGACACCGCACACGCAACACAACAAGCTGAGCCGGCACACCGGTGAACAGAAGCAAGGGGCCCAGGACACCGTACACGCAACACGACACACCGAGCGCAGCGCACCGGTGAACAGGAGCCAAGTGGCCCAGGACACCGCACAAGCAAAGCAACGCACCGAGCGGGCACACCGGTGATCAGGAGCCAAGTGGCCCAGGACACCGCACACGCAACACAACACAGCGAGCGGGCACACCGGTGAACAGGAGCCTAGTGGCCCAAGACACCGCACAAGCAAAGCAACGCACCAAGCGGGCGCACCGGTGAACAGGAGCCAATTGGCCCACGACACCGCATACACAACACAACAAGCCGAGAGGACACACCGGTGAACAGGAGCCAAGTGGCCCAGGACACCGCACACGCAACACAACACACCGAGCGGGCACACCGGTGAACAGGAGCCAAGTGGCCAAGGACACCGCACACGAAACACAACACACCGAGCGGGCACAGCGGTGAACAGGAGCCAATCGGCCCAGGACACCGCACACGCAACACAACAAGCCGAGCGGGCACACTGGTGAACAGCAGCGAATTGGCCCAGGACACCGCACACGCAACACAACACACCGAACGGGCACACCGGCGAACAGGAGCCAGGTGGCCCAGGACACCGCACAAGCAAAGCGACGCACCAAGCGGGCGCACTGATGAACAGGAGCCAATTAACCCAGGACACCGCACACGCAACACAACAAGCCGAGCCGGCACACCAGTGAACAGGAGCAAGGGGTCCAGGACACCGAACAAGCAACACGACACACCGAGCGGGCGCACCGGTGAACAGGAGCCAAGTGGCCCAGGACACCGCACAAGCAAAGCATGGCACCGAGCGGGCGCACCGGTGAACAGGAGCCAAGTGGCCCAGGACACCGCACACGCAACACAACACACTGAGCGGGCACACCGGTGAACAGGAGTCAATTGGCCCAGGACACCGCACAAGCAAAGCAACGCACCAAGCGGGCGCACCGGTGAACAGGAGCCAATGGGCCCAGGACACCGCACACGCAACACGACAAGCCGAGCGGACACACCGGTGAACACGAGCCAAGTGGCCCAGGACACCGCACACGCAACACAACACGCTGAGCAGGGAACCCGGTGAACAGGAGCCAAGTGGCCGGGGACACCGCACAGGAAACACAACACACCGAGCGGGCAGACCGGTGAACAGGAGGCAAGTAGCCCAGGACACCGCACACGCAACACAAAAAGCCGAGCGGGCACACCGCTGAACAGGAGCCAATGGG
This sequence comes from Eutreptiella sp. 'Long Island Sound 2002', assembly GCA_964036045.1. Taxonomy (NCBI): domain Eukaryota; phylum Euglenozoa; class Euglenophyceae; order Eutreptiales; family Eutreptiaceae; genus Eutreptiella; species Eutreptiella sp. 'Long Island Sound 2002'. Next base: position 86,293,859 of record OZ038379.1, on the reverse strand, counting down.
CCCAGGACACCGCACACGCAACACAACACACCGAACGGGCACACCAGGGGACCAGAGCCAAGTGGCCCAGGACACCACACAAGCAAAGCAAAGCACCAAGCGGACGCACCGGTGAACAGAAGCTAATTGGCCCAGGACACCGCACACGCAACACAACAAGCTGAGCGGACACACCGGTGAACAGGAGCCAAGTGGCCTACGACACCGCACACATAACACAACACACCGAGCGGGCACTTCAGTGAACAGGAGCCAAGTGGCCCAGGACACCGCACATGAAACACAACAAACCAAGCTGGCACACCGGTGAGCAGGAGCCAAGTAGCCCAGGACACCGCACACGCAACACAACACAGCGAGCGGGCACACCGGTGAACAGGAGCCAATTGGGCCAGGACACCACACACGCAACACAATACACGGAACGGGCACACCGGTGAACAGGAGCAAAGTGGCCCAGGACACCGCACACGCAACACAACACAGCGAGCAGGCACACCGGTGAACAGGAGCCAAGTGGCCCAGGACACCGCACAAGCAAAGCAACGCACCAAGCGGGCGCACCGGTGAACAGGAGCCAATTGGCCCAGGACACCGCACACACAACACAACAAGCCGAGCGGACACACTGGTGATCAGGAGCAAGGGGCTCAGGACACCGCAAAAGCAAAGCAACGCACCAAGCGCGCGCACCGGTGTACAGGAGCCAAGTGGCCCAGGACACCGCAAACGCAACACAACAAGCTGAGCGGGCACACCGGTGAACAGGAGCAAGGGGCCCAGAACACCATACACACAACACGACATACCCAGCGGGCGCACCGGTGAACAGGAGCCAAGTGGCTCAGGACATTGCACAAGCAAAGCAACGCACCGAGTAGGCGCACCGGTGAAGAGGAGCCAAGTGGCCCAGGACACCGCACCTGCAACACAACACAGCGAGCGAGCACACCGGTGAGCAGGAGCCAAGTGGCCCAGGACACCGCACAAGCAAAGCAACGCACCAAGCGGGCTGACCGGTGAACAGGAGCCAATTGGCCAAGGACACCGCACACGCAACACAACAAGCCGAGCGGACACACCGGTGAACAGGAGCCAAGTGGCCCAGGATACCGCACAGGCAACACAACACACCGAGCGGGCACACCGGTGAACAGGAGCCAAGTGGCCTAGGACACCGCACACGCAACACAACACAACAAGCGGGCACACCGCTGAACAGGAGCCAAGTGGCCCAGGACACCGCACAAGCAAAGCAACGCACCAAGCGGGCGCACCGGTGAACAGGAGCCAATTGGCCAAGGACACCGCACACGCAACACAACAAGCCGAGCGGACACACCGGTGAACAGGAGCCAAGTGGCCCAGGACACCCAACACACAACACAACACAGCAAGCGGGCAAATCGGTGAACAGGAGCCAAGTGGCCCAGGACACCGCACAAGCAAAGCAACGCACCAAGCGGGCGCACCGGTGAACAGGAGCCAATTGGCCCAGGACACCGCACACGCAACACAACAAGCCGAGCGGACACACCGGTGAACAGGAGCCAAGTGGCCCAGGACACCGCACACGCAACACAACAAGCAGAGCAGGCACACTGGTGAACAGGAGCAAGGGGCCCACGACACCGCACAAGCAAAGCAACGCACCAAGCGCGCGCACCGGTGAACAGGAGCCAAGTGGCCGAGGACACCGCACACGCAACACAACAAGCCGAGCGGGCACACCGGTGAACAGGAACAAGGGGCCCAGAACACCATACAAACAACAGGACACACCCAGCAGGCGCACCGGTGAACAGGAGCCAAGTGGCCCAGGACATTGCACAAGCAAAGCAACACACCGAGCGGGCGCACCGGTGAACAGGAGCCAAGTGGCCCAGGACACCGCACACGCAACACAACACAGCGAGCGAGCACACCGGTGAACAGGAGCCAAGTGGCCCAGGACACCGCACAAGCAAAGCAACGCACCAAGCAGGCGCACCGGTGAACAGGAGCCAATCGGCAAAGGACACCGCACACGCAACACAACAAGCCTAGCGAACACACCGGTGAACAGGAGCCTAGTGGCCCAGGACACCGCACACGCAACACAACAAGCCGAGCGGGCACACCGGTGAACAGCAGCCAAGTGGCCCAGGACACCGCACACGCAACACAACAAAGCGAGCGGACACACCCCTGAACAGGAGCCAAGCGGCCAGGACACCGCACACGCAACACAACACAGCGAGCTGGCACAACGGTGAACAGGAGCCAAGTGGCCCAAGACACCGCACACGAAAAGCAAAGCACCTGGCGGGCACACCGCTGAACAGGAGCCAAGTGGCCCGCGACACCGCACACGCAACACAACACACCGAGCGAGCACACCGGTGAACAGGAGCCAAGTGGCCCAGGACACCGCACAAGAAAATGACAAACCGAGCAGGCGCACCGGTGACCAGGAGCCAAGTGGCCCAGGACACCGCACACGCAACACAACATTCACAAAATATTTGACCGCTTGGTTGGTTTCACCTCCCGATGATTTTGCACCCAGGAAACCTTGACGATCTCAACAACGTGCAAAGCGGGGTATATGGCACCAAATCACAAAATTAGATCAATAAAATGCCAGCGGGCACACCGGTGAAGAGGAGCCAAGTGGCCTATGACACCGCACATGCAACACAACACACCGAGCGGGCACACCGGTGAAAAGGAGCCAAGTGGCCTAGGACACCGCACACACAAAGCAAAGCACGGAGCGAGCACACCGGTGAACAGGAGCCAAGTGGCCCAGCACACCGCACAAGCAGAGTAACACACCGAGCGGGCGCAGCTGTGAGCAGGAGCCAAAAAGCCCAGGACACCGCTCACGCAAAGCAAAGCACCGAGCGGGCACACCGGTTAACAGGAGCCAAGTGGCCCAGGACACCGCACACGCCAAGCAAAGCACCTGGCGGGCACACCGGTGAACAGGAGCCAAGTGGCCCATGACACAGCACACGCAACACAACACAACGAGCGAGCACACTGGTGAACAGGAGCCAAGTGGCCGAGGACACCGCACAAGCAAAGGAACACACCGAGCGAGCGCACCGGTGAGCAGGAGCCAAGTGGCCCAGGACACCGCACACGCAACACAACACACCGAGCAGGCACACCGGTGAATTGGAGCCAAGTGGCCCAGGACACCGCACACACAAAGCAAAGCACCGAGCGGGCACACCGATGAACAGGAGCCAAGTGGCCCATGACACCGCACACGCAACACAACACACCGAGCAAGCACACCGGTGAACAGGAGCCAAGTGGCCCAGGACACCGCACAAGCAAAGCAACACACCGAGCGGGCGCACCCGTGAGCAGGAGTCAAAGAGCCAAGGACACCGCACACGCAAAGCAAAGCACCGAGCGGGCACACTGGTGAACAGGAGCCAAGTGGTCCATGACACCGCACACGCAACACAACACACCGAGCGGGCACACCGGTGAATAGGAGTCAAGTGGCCCAGGACACCGCACACGCAAAGCAAAGCGCCGAGCGGGCACACCGGTGAACAGGACCCAAGTGGCTCAGGACACCGCACACGCAACACAACACACCGAGCGAGCACACCGGTGAACAGGAGCCAACTGGCCCAAGACACTGCACAAGCAAAGCAACACATCGAGCGGGTGCACCAGTGAGCAGGAGCCAAGTGGCCCAGGACACCGCACACGCAACACAACACACCGAGTGGGCACACCGGGGAAAAGGAGCCAAGTGGCCCAGGACACCGCACACGCAAAGCAAAGCACCGAGCGGACACACCGGTGAACAGGAGCCAAGTGGCCCAGGACACCGCACACACAACACAACACACGGAGCAGGCACACCGGCGAACAGGAGCCAAGTGGCCCAGGACACCGCACACAGGTGCACACCTAGGGCGGCCGAGGGACAGGAAAGAACCAACACCCCATGGGTCGGACGCACTGGGGCGACCCAGCCGACCCACCGGGCCAGCAGCAGGGGCGGTACCCCAAGGTCGCTGGCCCGAGCCCGGCCAGGCTGCATCGGGGACCATGGCAAACGTCACCTGGAGCCATGGAAGCAACCGGTGACAGGCGAGCCGGGCACAGTCCAGGAGGGGGTCGCCTGCCAAGCAGGGGGGCCCCGCAACTCCAGCCACAAGGGTGAGGCGGTCGTACAGTAGACTCGCGGGAGCAATACCCCTTGTGCTGAGAAGTAGTCCACACGGCTGGGCAGCCCCGAGAGCTGCCGCCGAAAGGAAGGGGCATGTGGCCCGATGCATGGACACATGTGGGGACACCCTCCCACCCGGGACACATGGACCGGGTGGCCGCGACAATGCCTTCCCAAGCACTTGCGGGAGCGGCTCAAGAGGCACCTGACATAGGGCAGCGGGAGGGACAGGATGTCCCCTTGGTAAGGACTTCTTCCTGCATTGTCAAAGGAGGCATCCTGAGCTCCCAAAGATACCTACCTACCTACCTCTAACCGCAGGAGCCCAGCAATTGGTATGCAGCATACACTAAACAGGTGAGGTTTGGTGGGCTGGCCCTTCTTGATGTCTTGTTCGCGAGCAGCAAGTAAACCCGCCAAGTCTATTTACTTGCGGGCCATTGTGTGTGATTTTGCTAAGTGGTAGGCACCCGGCGTCCGGTGTGAAGTACCGAGGCATTGCCAGCATGATGATACATGGAAGGTGTCGCACATGCCAGGCGTCAGGTATTGCCATGAGGTCACTCTCCTGGCTCATATTTGGTGATCCTCATTGCAAGCTCTTTACTTGTGATCATTGGTGATTCATGAGTATGGGCAAGTGATGTATGTGGCCATGCCGTACTTTGTGTTCATGGAGGCCATGTTATCACACTTGATCCACGCCGGGACATTCCTCATATTTGGAGCTCGTGTTTCTCAATTCCAGTTTTTGCCGTCCTGTAGGCAAGGGTGGGGATGGGCCATGTGTGCCACGCTTATGTTGAATCCGATGATGCCATTGTGTCGTGTATCATTTCTTTGTGTTCTGCCATGTGCCATATGGACCTCATTCATATCATTTTGTCGCGCATGACCTCAATGTCAGTTTCCGCAATGTGGTGAATGGAGGTTGTTAGCATGGCGTCATGTGTCCGTAGTTCGAATGTGCATGGTATATAAAATTGATTCTTGGAGTAAGGATGCAACATCGTCTTCGATAATCGCATACTCTATTGCAGAGCGTCACTTATACTTCTGTTTCTTCCTCTGCCTTTGCCCCACGTTATCTCATTTGTTCCCCTCTCTTTGATCATGTCCATGTATTCATGTGGATACATTCAACCGAATTTGGCAATGACTCATCGGGACTCCATTGGTCAAGCTCATTCGAAATTATTAATGAAGTGTGTCCGGATTTCATTGCAAGGGTTGCCAACGGGTGTACCTACGGGATTTGTTTGGATTCCGTGGTCAGGGGGTACCCAGGGTACTTGCAGGAAATTTGGATTTTGGGTTTTATAAAGCATGGAATCACTCGTGAGGTCAAGGACGATGGGAGTCACGGCAAAGAGGGTGGAGAAATCTGGTATAGGCGGTAGAGCTCGCACTATGGCAGGGGCTGGTCCTGCAGACCTTCTTTAGTAGATGGCAGAAGTTGTTGAGCCAGGAGCTCATGAAGGCGTTGCCTTTGTCGGATAGTAGTTCGCGAAGCGGGGTCTCAACACTGTGCACCAATGGCGGGAGAGCAGTTTGGCGGCCCGCTGGCCAGTCAGTCACTCCTGGGTGGTGAGAGCGGCCACCATGTAGCCCGAGTGTCGGTCCACACACATCAGAACTGCGCCGAAGGGAGTGGAAGTGCATCCTCTTGGTGCGGAGCTCCTTCACTGTCAGGGCTGGCATGGAGATTCCATGGATGCAGACTGACTCTAAAGGGTGCTCAGGAATGGGGCAGAACTGTGAGTGGCCCGGAGCCTTGTAGTTGGCGGGTTCTGGGCCGGACACATGGGGCAATGGGCGCACACCTTCTTGCAGATGTCCTTCAACCCTGGGATAACGAAGCACACTTGATGGGACTGTCGCAGCTTTGTGGCTCCGGCATGCAAGGTGGTGATCTTGTGCCGGTGTGACACCAGCTGCTCGGACATGTCTTTGGGCAAGAGTAGACGGCTCGCCTTTGGGAATCTTGTTGCCATGTACAGTCAGATCCTCTGGCCACCAGTCGTCGTCTTCCCCCCCCCCTCCAAGAGCGCTCTTGATCAAGTCTAAAAGACCTCTGAAGTCAGGGCATTTTTCATAGGCGGACCCCCGATCCCGGGTCAGGACATCATTGTTGGCTGAAAAAATCGGAGGGACTGATGGTGCTGATGCGCGAGCAACGGCAGAAACAGAGGCAGCCACCGAGGGAATCATGTATGCCGTGGGAGCCCTCTTGGGCTGAACCACCAAGCATTTGACGTCAGGGTCGATGATGCCTTCCACCCACTGCCTTTCGAAGGCTATTAGCTGCTCAGCCAGTTCCGTTTACTTTGCATCGCCACGGACCGAGACATCTTACAGGGCGCGGCCAGCGGGGTAGAGGCAGTGACTCCGCACATCAGCAATGGTGTTGTCCTTGCCAGGGACATACAGGACGCTGAGATCGAAGTTGCTGAAGGTCTCATGCCAGCGAGCGGCATGAGCGGCCGGTCCGGAGGGGGTGTCGACACACTCTGTGTGCCAGGTCCTCAAGGATTGGTGGCCTGTGCAGACGCAGATTGGCTGCGGACTAATGTTGCCAGCCCATTTGCGGAGGGCAATCACGATTGCATAGTCCTCCTTGGTCCTGGGGGTCCGAGACTTCCTCTGGGATGGGATGAGGACACGAGACCAAAAAGCGAAAGGGTAATGGTTCCTCTTTTTGTGGGTCTGTTGCAAAACGGCGCCCATGGCATAGTTTCGGGCGTCTGTTTGGCTGACGAAGGGCTTGTTAGGGTTCACCAAGAAGAGAGCAAGAAGCTTGAGCAGCTTCCGCTTGAGATGCTCAAAGGCAGTGCCTCGTTCCGACGTCGAATGCAGGGGCCGATTAAAGCCTTTTAGTGCTCCCGACTTGGAGAGTAGAAGCATGGTGTAAAGACGGGCCGCATTATGAGCATAGAGGCGGACAACTTCCTAGTAATAATTTGCGAAGCCGAGCAATGACCTGAGCTCACAGACCGTGCGGGGCTTGTCCCACTTCTCCAGGCACGCAACCTTCGCAGGGATGCCTCGCTTGACTCAATAACTCACCACATGGCCAGTAAACTCCACTTGCTCGACGAACATGTTGGCCTTGTTGGCTGAATTAGCAAGGTTCTTCTTCCTGAGTTGCTGCAACATGAGCCGTAGGTGCTTGACATGGTTCTCCACAGCCTCTTTATAGGTTGCACCACCTGAACTCACGATGGTGTTGTCCCCAAACGGTGGGGCGAAGTCGCCGTAATCCCTCACTACATCTTCGAGGAGGCGTTGAAAGGTGGCGTTGCCATTTTTCATCCCCATCGGCTTTACGAGCCACTTGTAAGTGCGGAAAGGCGCAGACATCGCCGTGCAATCCTGCGACTATTCCGCCAACTTGATTTGATGATGGCCGTCCTTCAAATCCAGCACACTGAACACGTGTTTCTGCACTTGATCTTGCAAAATGTCGTTGGTTAGGGGGATGCCATACCAGTGCATGTCAGTCATGGAGTTCAATCGCCTGTAATCTACCACAAGTCAGCAAAATCCCTTTGTCTTTTTGGGGACAATGAATGCTGGCGACCCTCATTTGGAATTCGAGTGGGCTATCCAGCCGCGCTACAGGAACTGGTGAATGATGCCCTTCAAAGCCTCCGACCTATCGCCAGTGAGGGCGCGACTCCTTTGGCGGAGTGGTTTTCGGTCCTTGACCAACTTAATGACTGCGTCACCGAATGCACTGCTCTCCTTCCCAGAAGGATGTTTTGCAGGCGTAGTGCTAATCACGTCCCCAAACTCCGCCTTTACCATTTCGTCCCATTTCTGAAGCGCCGGATCTGCCTTTGCCTTGGACAATAGTAGAGTAGGCACCTGGACCACCGAGGTAAAGTCTGGCTCGGGGATGGACTGGTTATTCTCCTCCATTCGGTCGCTCACAGACACCATGATCCGAGCAAGGTCTCGCAGGAAGCGTTTGTGGTGCCAATCGTTCGGTGTACCGAGGTCTGGTATCCTCCTCGCCTTACGATTCAAGCCCTGCTGAGATGAGAGGGGATTCTCAGAGGCTTCGACAGAACCAATCAGTTGTTTTTGCGGTGAAGTAGATTCAACGGCCACCTCAAAATTGCTTGAATCCAGGGCCGAAACCTAACTTGATTCATTTAGGGCTGATTTCAAAGTCGACCTCGATTGAGTTCCAATGTCAAGTAGGGGGTAAAATGATGATGTCGCATTTTCGGGAGATTAAGTGGATGAGTCGTCGGATTTGCCGATGTCCAGACTCAATGGGGCAGGATCGACTGATTTCAGACTTTCGGTCATGAATGATGATGATGGGGGAAACGATGACGATGCTGATGATGGGGGGGATTTAGACTGTGTGTCCAATAATTCTCCCATTGGATAGGGGATCCATGAATCATCCTGAATATTGCGACATATTGCACCCCTGGTGTGGATGGAGGCATCAGTGGGACTGGTAGGGAACTGTTGTGCGCTCACGAAGTCCTTGTCAAGATGCTGGGCGCGAATGGTGGGGACAGGTTCATCATCAGACTGATGCTTGAACTTGGGGCTCGAGATCGGCATCATCAAGTCAGTGGTATCCTCATATCGAAATCCCAACCTGAATTCCTGGCAATGTCCACCTCCGATGGCAGGGCGTCAAGGGACCAGTCAACCCAAAGAGCCAGGGTGGCCTCCTTCAGAGGCGTGGGACCCAATGCTTTGCCAATTTCCCTGGACAACAGCTTGGTGTGGGGCGGAAACGTGTAATCCTCCAAGGTGAGGCAGTCCAATGCGCCACGGTAGGCAACCTGCTTGGATACGCATTTGGATGAATAATCCGGCATGAGCAGAATCCCGTCGGCCTTATCCGAAAAGAACTTCTTGACCACTTGTGCAAGCCATTTGAACGGGAGATCAGCCCAGATGAACTTCTTTGACCAGGCATGCTGCCATGCCCTGTGCATGTCGGTCCAGTACCGAGGAATTGGATAGTTGGTGGTCGAGGCGAAGGCATACACGGTGGGCGTGGGACAACCAAAACGTTGGAGCACCTTTTGGAGATGCTCCGATTCGATACTTTAGGAAGTGGCAATCCACTGACTGCGTTGATCCGGCAGCACATCTGGCTGCATGGACGGTGGAGTTCTCTCCACGACACAGACATCACGCTGAGATCTGGGTAAAAGGTAAAAAACATCGTCCTCCGACTCCATTACGAGGCATTGACGGTGGGGCAAGGAGCCCATGGAATTGTTGACCATGAAGGGGCATCCGCAAATGAGGTTGTACCCCCAGATGTCGGCCTCATAGAAGACATGGGAGATCTCCGCTGGCATCGCGGAGGAGTCCACTTGTGGCGCATAATTTTGCCAGAATTGGAGACTGAGATTAGCCTCTTCAGTGCCTCCAATCATTGGGCTTCGGTTGGCAACCCTGAGCCGAATCGGCTGAGAGCTGGTGCATAGGTGAGATTGGTCCCGGATTCCAGGGTTGACGAGGTTGACCTGGGCTCGAGAGTTCACCAGCACGAGCAGGACTCTGGTGCTCCCATCGGGTAGGGTCACGGAGAATGTCAGAGGAACTCCCGTGTCTTCGGCGGTGTGTTGAACTTGGTTGAGTTCGATGGAGGCATTCTTGCGCATAAGCTCCTACAAGGGAAAGGGGGGGACAATCGCCTTCGGTGATGGCTCGTCAAGGGGAAACAGGGGTGGTTTGGAGTGACGCGTTACCGTGTGGGGCCTGTCCACGCGTCACACTGCAGCGGACACGCAAGCAAGCAGGCAGCCAAATCACTGCGCTCACAGGGGCATACTCATAGAACAAAGCGATTTAGGATCCTTGCCACTCTGTAACAAAACAAAGGCATGTACACAAACACATCAGGGTATGTACACAGGTAGAGTAAGTCAAGGACTAGGGTAAGGGCGCGTCAGGGCATTAGACACTCATTCGCAAAGCATGTCCTAACCCCGGGTCCCACCTTCTCAGTGCCACGCAGGTACGAGGGTTCAAACACAACGCATGGACCTGCCCAGAATGGACCCCTCCACCTTGCCAACGAAGGAGTGTACCAACCAGTCACGGGCGTGTTCCCGGAAGACAATGGGCTCCTAGGCCAACCGACAGTGGCTGTCCATGCTCCTCTGATGTCTCTTCTGAGCCAGACATATGGCCCTGCCAATATCCCCTAGGAGTTGGGGGCTGAAAGGGGCTGTTTCAGCGCAACCTGACTTTTGCTCAAAAACGTCCAAAATGGACGCCTCAGTCGGGCCATAGGAGGGCAGGAACAAAGCAATCACCCCGTGCCCTTCGACTGCAAACTCGTCGAAGGCCCTATGCAACTTGTTTCTCTCGGATTCCCGGGCATCCTGGCGCCACGGGGCTGTAATGTGGGGTCAGGATGCAAAAATTGTCAAAATTGGCCGTTTTCTGCGAGCGATCAGGGTAGGCTTTCGTGGCGGTCTCGTCGAGCTAAGCCTCGATTCAGGGGCATTGATATCTAGCAGGAATTGCAGTCCCCCCCACCACATCCTCACCCACAACCACCTCACTCACAACCACCTTCGAGCTACCCGCCGCAACCGTCTTCGAACCATCAACCCCCATGACATTTTGCGCCGCAAAAAGGACCTCCACGACCACCTCCCTTTGCTCGTGCTCTGGCGTTTGTGATTCTAGGCTGCAGAGTGGAGCGCTTACGCCAGTTGATTCGACAATTTACTGTCAAGCCAGGGTCAGGAGAATTTCGGATATGGAAAGAAGACCTCATGCAAGGGCACATGCTGTCCGACATTATTTCGTCGACCGACCAAGTCTCTGCAGTGCCCTTCCTTCTGGCAGGCGACGCTTTCAGTTACTACCACAGTCTGACGAAGCAAGTACAGGACGACTGGGATGAACTGGGGCGAGTACTGGGACACCGTTTCAATTGTATCACACACGAGCTAGTATTATTGTCTCAAATGCTGACGCTAAAGGAAAGCGCGTTTAACTCGACATGCCGACTACGTGCGTGAATTTGGAACCTGCGCTATTAAGTGGGGTTTGTCAAATTATGCTGAGCGCTGACAATACATTATTGAAGTCTGCTGGTAGTGGTGGTGAGGGACACCGTCTGGCTTTTACATGATTGTGGAGACCATTGCGGAGTCACACAGGGCAGCTGGTTACCAACTTGAGGAAGTTTGAAACGCTTCAAGGCCAATGGGAGACACCACGGGCGCTGCAGTTTCAAGACCACTACACATGACGGTGCCTCCACCTTTGACTCCAACAAAAGTGCCTTTGAACCCCATGCTGACACCCCACATCAACCCCATGCCAATTCGGAGTGCAGCTCCAATGCCTTCGAGCACACCTGAACCAATGAACCTCAACTCCATTGCCAATCTTCGAGAAGGATTGCATGCGTATATTGGTCTACGTGGAGGTGATCCACCGAACTGTCATGACATTCGAGAAACACGATGTTACTACAACTGTGGGGAGCCGGAACATCTGGCCCGCAATTGCCAGAAGAATAGACCACCATCCAGAGGAAGAGAGGTTCGAGGATTTACGTCCGGAACAGCTCGAAGAGAGGAGGGCCGAGACAATAAAGGGCGATTTCGATCACGCTCCAAGAGTACGGAACGACCACCCACTACGGCCTAAGAGGAACCATCGAAGACCTGGCGGCGCACGTCCTCAGGAAGAGTTGTATTTCACCACCAGTCCCAAACCCGAAGACAATTCGACACTTCAAGGTGTCAAGGTCGAGTCAACTCCGCCAGAACATGCGACCCAGTTCAGAAAACTAGGACGGCTTTCTGCGCGTAGAGACATCTCTTCAGAGTCAGCAGGAGTACAGGTGGGACTTGAATGTGGAGCGACAAGTACTTTCATGTCAATGCAAACCGCAAAGAGGGCGCGTCTTCCCCTCTACAAACTCACGAACTCAGGACACATCATGACTGCCGGAGGTGTCCAGGTCGAAGTACAATACTACACGAGAGCCTATGGTCGAGTTGGAGAATTCATATTTCAACACCACTTTAAGGTCCTCAAGATTGCTCCGGATGTGGTGCTTGCGTTACCATGGCTTCGAAGCTAGAACCCGATTGTCAACTGGAAGGAGCGGTATGCAGACGTACGACACAGCTCGGCTTCGCACGGATTGTCCTTCAATTGATCCAGAGATCCCACCTGGTTAGAGTTCCAAGCACCTTCCAAGTTGGACCTCCTTTCAAGCCTTTCATCCAGTACCTCGAAAATCGGCCCGGTTGAAAGCCCTGCATCACCTGCCAAAGAACACGCTGACCTACGTTTGTGCAACAGCAGGAGTGATGCCGACACCCTGAATGACTTCGACACGGAACATGCAATCGCCAATGAGGACTGCAGCGATATGAAAATCGACTACATCTTGTTGCCGAAGCTTAAACAGGAGATCCGTCCAGCTGATCTCACCGGTGGAGAGGTTTTTCTGTGCTGCATGCCTCGACCCACAGTGCTGGTAGATCAAATGCGCAGCATGCAAGGCAATAACGACGATGACAGTGGACTTGACGGCGTTCGACGCAAATTGCCTACTCGAATACACAAATGGACGATCCTCTACCACCGCGAACGAGCCGAGTTTCGAGAATTAGCTCCACATCAACCTGGAAGAGACCATGGAATACGCCTTGACACAGACAACAACCCTCCAAGAAAGATGTCCTTGATTGGTGCCCTATAGATTCTGATGAAATCCTGCACGGTTTTGATGGTGAAATCCCAAAACAAAAGGAGCAAGTAGAGCAAGAACAGGATCTGGATCGAATCAATGAATAGTTTGAAATCCAGTGTAACACAGAAGGGCTGCAGATAGACAATGCAGGAATAAACACAAAGATTCAATCACAAATGGATGATACAAAAGATTTTATATGAAAACTGGACTGACTCTAGCCTCAAAGATAGCTTCAAGCACTTCATGTGCACTCTTTTGGGTGAAATGGTGCTGGTTAGGAATGTGGGGCATAGGTGTCAGCCCAGACAAAGAATATGACTTGGCCAAGCAACTGAATTCAGAAACAGTTACAACGTAGAACCACAATAAGTGGTAGAAGCAATTGAGTATAGGGGTCTCCGGGTGGGAGACCACTAGGCGTAACCTCCAAGGCCTGAAGCATGAAATGCCTATTCTTTTTCGGTATATCCTCCATGAAGGAAGATACCTCCGCTCAGTTGAGTGGTAGGGGTGAACTTCATGGGGGGCTAGGGTTACGACCCTAGTTACTTTGAGAAAGTGTACTTTTGGCTTCAAAAGAGAGATAACAATACTCAAGTTAGTCTTAGCATCAACAAAAGGGTTTTAAGGGGGGCTTGGCCTGGATCAAGCCCTCCAAGAAAGACATGGCAGTGACTTTTTCTTACTCCCCCCTGGAGTACTAGTTAGCTAAGCTAGTAGGACCAAGGAAAAAGGCTCAAATATTCCCAAAATTACCTCAGAAAATGCGTTAAACTTACCAGAAACATCCTCATCAGTTCATAGAAGCCTATCACACTGTGGGTACCCTAGAAAAACAGTGTAATGTACCGTGAATGATGTCCCTTCGATGGGGCATTCCTCAAAAGTTGCCAGTGTGCGACGGAGACTTTTGGTAACAATTTCGGGGTAGTGGGGTTTGAACCCAGGACTCCCTCCCTAGAGCACATATGCTTGCCCACTAGGGTACAGTCAAACGCTCTAATGCGGACGGCCACCGCTGCATAAACAGCGTTTTAGCAAACGTTCTGACCAAGGGCCAGGGCGAATCAGTACTCCCAATGGAGGACACAAATCTGCAGGAGCTGAAGAAAATAGAAAATGTAACCAACGGGGAGTGATTCCTGCGGTTTAGCGAAAGGTGTAGCGATTTAAGAAGTCAAATCGCCAAAAATTGACGAAAGCACGCGAGAAATCGTCATTTTTACACCAAAACTCAAAGTCGCAGACAAGCGCAACGGAAGCTGACTTCAAAAACAAGGTTGCGCAAGCGTAAACGGCCTTCGAAGAAGAAGGTATGAGCCGTAGTTTTTAAAGTTCTAAAGAAAATTTTTTCACAGTTGCATCAAAATTTTTATAAACTTTAGGGAAAAGTATTCAAACTCAACCCACACCAGAGAGCAGGTGGACAACCCACCTCTCAGGTCTGCCAGTGTCATCTCACACGCATGCATTGCGTTCGTGTTGGTTGCTTCGTTAAGACCTTAGAGTTGTCAAGGCTGTGTTCGTTGGGGGTTCGGGTGCTCCTCTCTCTTGCTCTGCGCAGGTCAAAACAGGAATGAAAGGTATGTGATGCGAATGGAGCGTGCAGCGCGCACGTAGGGTTAGAATATGCGCTGTGCTTGCGATGCATGTGCCTAATTGAGGCATTCACACGCTGTGGCGCTTTCCCTGTACCCCAATTCACCCTTGTTCTCTCTTCACAGGTAGGAAAAGAAAATGCCGGAGCGTTAAAGTAGGGTTGCTTAAAACGTCTAGGCTTGTTTTGCGCTGTGCAGTGCGCCACGTTTCTCCCTCTTTCTGCAGGAAACAAGACAAGGGTAGCGTGCATGACACACAGTGCATTAATCGCTTAGGGTGGTTTATAATTCGCCGTAGGTTTGTTTAGGCGCGTAGGGTTGTTTTGCGCTCGTATTTTCCTCGGCATTCACATGATGCGTGGTGAGTAAGGTAGGTAAGCCCAGGAGGAGCTCACCTCCTGGTTGAGTCACGCTTGTGTTTTGTTATATTGGGTTAAATTAGGTAAAAACAACAGGAAATGGAGTGATTGTGCATACGTGTGCATGCATATGACACATCAAAGGGTAGGCCACGCGAAGTGCGCACGGTAAACCTTGTTTAGGTTACCCAGGGGCTCCGTCCCACGTTCTATGAGAGAACGGCTGGAGCTTCTTAAGCTTGCTTGCTTGACAGGGGCGTTTGTGGACAGCGTATTATAGGGCAGACTGAGAAGCGTATAACACGTGGAGTCTGTCTTGGTTCCTCCGCTACAAACGCTCCTTCATCCGCCTTTGCTCTTCAGGTGGGAAGGTAAGGGTGATTGGTGCAGTCCCACTTGGGCAGCGCTAAACTATGCTGCGCGGATCACAAACAACAAACTGCAACTCAACCAGGAGTGGTGAGTGCAGTACGACTTCATCGCCATCCACGCTGTGCACGCACGCTGAGCACTCCCTCCCTGAAAGCCCTGACAGGGAAACGCGTAGTGGCGTACCTGTTAGGCCACAGCCGCTTAGTAGCGCTGTGTTCTCTTGCTTTCTCACAGGAGGGTCAATAGGACCCGAAACCTCATTGACAGCAGCACCAAGTAGCGTCTGTAGGGGTTAGGGTCGGCAGGCCTGGCAGGAGTTAAGTGCAGGTGATGAGTGCTCACCCTGCCTTCGAAGGCCGGTGCTGCCGTTAGTGGGTGTAGTGTAGTGGTGTCTCCTGTCCCGCGTGTTTTTCCACGTGGGCAGGGGAGTGCGTTAGCTTTTGGCCTTTAGCAAAAATGGGCGTTTTGTATGCCCTTCGCATACTTGGCCACCCGTCCCCTCTAGTAGGTAGGGCTTTTGCCGTCTTCCCCCAAGGATAGGCGCCAGCACAGAAATTGGGCGCCATATAAGTGGTGATATTACCTGATTAGAACTTTCGGTCCGACGTCACCGAAGCCCGGTCTCCGGGAGCCATGCTGGGGAGAGAGGTGCGACACAAACGGACATACGTAGCACACATAGGAGTATGGTAAACCCTGTAAGGAAGGGTAGAACCCCATGGGTCTGGACCCGTCAGGGGTCCTAACTGTGGGCTCGCTTGTCCCCAAGGAGGGAAGACACACCTTGCCTCATAACACCTTGCTTGTCATTTCCCCCTGGTGTAGTAAGCCACCGTTCTTCGTTGGCTCCCCAAGGTCATTACATCAGGGCAGGCCCCATGCCACACATGGTCAACAAGGCATACACTCGCTGGGTGGCTGCAAACCTCATAAGCGGCCACCTGGTCCACGCTGGAAACCATAGGCATGGGTCTGCAGTGCACAGACAGGGTCAGTGCAATGCTCAGTAAGCAGTAGTCTGTGAAAAACCAATGGCCTTCGGCCAGGGAGTGGTTGTCACGGGGGGCTAACGGTCCTGTCCTGCGATGCAATGCGGGGCAACTGTGACAACTGCTCTTACACCCATACACAGGCCCGTCTGCACAAGAGTGCTCACTGCACCTGTGAGGTTAGAACACAGTCAGTAGACTGACACAGGGAAATTACTTTCGCTTTTTATGCTCGGAAATAGTCTCAGCACGGGTTAGTAGCTGCCCCTCGTTGTTCTCAACGAGGTAGGAGCGGAAGATGGGGTTGATACTCCCATCTGGTTGTATGAAGGCTGACATAGGTTCCCAGGTCGCCTCAGATAACCCATAGCCATCCCACAGGGTTAGGAGTTCCAGCCCTGTTTATACTCCTGGCGAGCAATACCTGCATCCACGTAGTAACCATCGACTGCCATCTCATCGGCAGTCATCTCTCCGAGTTCGTCTGCCTCCTCTGGACTGGCAGCGGTCTCTAGGTCTATACGCTCGACCTCACTGTCGCTGAGGCGCCACTCATCCCAAGACAAATCGTCAGGCGAGTGATAGTGCCTCAACTGTTTAGGTGCACAGAGCAGTTCACCACCTAGACGTGGACTGCACCTGACATGGATCCTGGATCCATCTATGCTGATGATACGATAGGGTCCACAATAAGGGTCCTGTAGGCAGTTACGTGGCCAGGAGGGTAGGCGTGAATGGTGAACCAAAACAAGGTCACTAACCTTGAAGCTGGCAGGTCGCCGTAGGCGGTTCTGTCGGCTTAATTCACGGTCACGAATGTGTCTCAGGTTAGTCCCAGCCTGGTTAGCCAGGGACTGCTTGTGTTACAGCCATTCTCCCACAGGGCTCTTGAAGTCCTCAGGAAAGGGGGTTTTGAAGAACCATGCAGGTCGTCCTCCATGGAACAGTTCGTGAGGGGTGAAACCCGTAGAAGAGCTCCGCTGTGAGTTCATGGTCAGCACTGCCCAGGGCACTAGACGTACCCAGTCCTTGGTACGCTCCTGTTTCATCAGGATTCTTAAGTTTTGCTCCACCACACGGTTCTGTCTCTCACAGAGAGGGTTAGACGTGTGGGTATAGGGCACACCTGTGGTTACCTCCACGTTGAGGGCATTTAGCACTCGTTTGTACCACCCAGTGTCACTGCGGATGCGTACATCCTCATCAGAGTGCACCTGCTTAGGTGCTCCATAGGGTTCGAACCATTGTTCGAACAACATTTTCACAGTTGGCTCACCTGTGATTTTCTTATTGCAAGGGAACACACAGGTGAAACGAGATAGGCCACAGGTGACCACTAGGCAACTATCATAGCCGTCGAAGCGTGGTAGGCCGTGGATGAAATCCACGTAGAGAAGAGAGTTAGCACAATAGGGTATGGGTAAGCTGGAGATCAGGCCCCTATCCCTACTGTCGCTCTGCTTGCTGGCATGACAGCCACAAGCATCCACAATGGTCTGCATACGCGACCTCAGTTCAGTCAGGGTTAGACTAGAGTAGAAACACTCACGGAAGAAGTCCACTGAGCGATTAGCGCCAGTGTGACCAGAACTGACATGGGACCACTGTAGGCACCCATCCAGTCGTGCCTCAGGCACCACAATTCGATCCTCGTAGAAGAGGTATTGATTGTTTTTATACCACTGGTGCACGTCAATGACACGGGGTTCGAGACCAGTGCTGAGGGTTTGGAGTATTTCTTTATACTCTGACTGATGGTCGGTTAGACTCCAACCCTCCAGGATTCCAGCAGTGCGCATGGACAGGTCAAGCTGGACATCCATACGCTGGAAAGCCTCTCTGGCGAGCGCCTCGGAGCTCTCACCTATAAGTGCATGGAAGTTGTTGCGCGATATATAGTCAGACAGTTCATTCTTTATTCCGGGGATATGATGAACTGTGAGCCTGAACTGACTCAGGTAAGTCCACCACCGCTTTAGCTTTCCTTTCTCTGGTGGTGGGCCCTTCTGAAAAGACTTCACAGGTTCTTGGTCACACAGCCAGACAATAGGGTAAGATCCCAGGAGTCCAGATTGTGACGAAAGCACCAACATACCGGCCAGGAGTTCCTGGTCATAGGTGCTGTAATTGGAACGCGCTTGGTTCCATTTCCAATTCGAGTGTCCCAGTGGCACCAGCCGCCACTCACTGGTAGGATAGTCGTGTTTCAACGAACCATCACGGTTCAGTCCACTAGTACGATAATGGCAGTGGGTTAGTTCAGCGGGGTTAAGCTCCTGCCATTGGTAGATCGTACCACCCCCCCCTACATCACTGGCATCAGTGATCAGGACTATCTCGCCCTTAGGGCAGGGTACTCCGAGGCAGTTGGAGGAGGCAACTTTCTTCTTCAACTCCTGGAAACACTCTTCCTCTCTGGCGGTCCACCTCCAGGGAGTAGCTTTCTTGATTAGGTCAGTGAGGGGGGCAGAGGAGTAAGTAAAATTGTGGATGTGACGCCGATAGAAATTACAGGCGCCCACAAAACTCCTCACGTCGTGTAGACCCTTCTTAGGGTCATCGCGAATCAACATGTCCTGTAGGGGCGTCATCTTAGACGCAGCTGGTTTCTACCAATCGTACCCCAGGTCGAAACCCAAATATTCCATCTCCTCTTTCATCAACTCGCATTTTTCGAGTTTGATTCGGAGATGGTTTTCTTGACAAACAATGAAACATTCACGGAGGAGAAGGACATGGTCCTCTTGGGTATTAGTACCCAAACTCACGTCGTCGATGTGGGCCTCCATTTCTGCACCCCGAGAAATCAACTCCTGTACTAGAGGCCTACGCCTCAGTATGTACAAGATTTTGTTCATTAGCTCTAGGAAGAGCGCTGGGGCATTAGCCACCCCGAAAGGCATAACCTTCCACTTAAAGAGACGGCCCTTAGGGGTTTTAAAAGCCAGCAGCTCCTGAGCTGCAGCGGTTAGGTCCACCTGCCAGAAACCAGAGCGTTTGTCCATTTTGGTCTTGTACCTGCATTTGGCAATACGCTCCAGGATATTTTCCATGTCAGGAATACTCCCTGAGTGGTTCTGGGTTTTCTTGTTGACCTCACCATAGTCAACAACCAGTCGTAGGGCAGATGACCCTGATTTGGCAACCAGGAAACAGGGACTGCAGTGATGGGGGTAGTCCACTTCTTATATTCTTCAACGAGACCAGCATCAATACATTCCTGGATCTGGCGCTCGATTTCTTCAACCTGTTCCTGCGAAGCGGGATAGGGACGACGCCTCACTCGCATCCTTTCAAATTCAGGTTTCAGTTTCAGGTCCATCTGGCCAAGTTTTTTACAAGAGAGGGGGGGCGGCAAGGCGCCGAATACCTCCTCATAGGTTATCAGCAGTTTCTTCAGTCTGGGGTCAAGGCTAAGACTCTCAAGTTTCTGCAGGAAATCCTCCTCAGCATGGAGGTTGCTCTTTCCATGTTCTTTCTTTTTCTGCCGATCAGCAGTTTCGGCAGGCAAAGAACCATCGTCCTACTCAGGGGGACATTGCTGCCCATAGTGCAGAGAATACACTAGCGGTATCTCAGGATCAGGCAGCGTATAGGAATCATCGTCCTCCTCAGACCGGATGGAGGATTCCCAGGTCTGTCTGAGGTATTGCAGCCGCTGTTGGCGCTCAATACCTTCGGCCTTCAGGTACAACAGCGACCGTAGTTCCTGAGTGTCATACTCAGACAATGACATGTCATTAGAAGCAGGCCGCGCCAGAGCATCAGCAATCCGGGCCACGGGTTCACCTGTGTGCATAGGCTGCATGTGTAGCACTGGCTTCCCAACTGGGGAAGCGGGCTCAGAGGTTGACTCTAGATCTTCCTCCTCCAGCAACAGCTGGGCTAGGAAGGCACTGTGTTTTAGGTCAACACAGCTGGGATCAACAGGAGGAATAGTGCTGGAGATCTCAGACAGTTGGTCTTCAGCATCCTCCTTTAGAGCTGCAGGTTCCAGATAGCCATCGGGAGACTCACACCCTGTAAGTGTGGCAGATAGGTGCTCAGGCGATCGATTTTTGAGATCAGAAAGGGTCAGCCACGATTTTTGGCCATGACCTCTTTCAGTAGCACCTGGACTAGGTCACACAGGGGTACAGGATTGAGAGATCCATCAACGATGCACAGGAAACTGGCCCACTCAGGGGCCTGCATAGCTGTGTCTGAGTCCTCAGGCACATAGATGGGGCCGTCGGGGAGTTGCACTCTTCCCGCGGTCATTCGATCTAGCATACGGCGCCAGTAAGCATGTTCACCAGAGCAGCCCCAGTCAGGGGTGCACATGACAACCCTTCCTCCCTCATAAGCGATTTTGGTTAGAACCTTCGCGGGCAGGGAGAAGGAACCAACTCTGAATGTCTGAAAAAATCAGATTAATTCCCGAGTGTATAACATGAAAATTGCGGAAGCAACGAATCCTTTTCTGATGAAATTTGACCCTTCATTGGGGTTTCCGCTAAAATATCTGGAAATAACAGTTAACCAATCGGTTACCGCAAAATCGCGAGCCAACTGACAGTCGCCGATACATTGACAATCAGAACGAATGGCTGAAAAATTACGGAAACATTATGATAAAAAAACCCTGTTGATTCCTGATATTCTGATATATAAATCTCAGCCGGCGGCACCTCGGTATTGAATATGGCCGCTCATAGCTGGAATGGCCAAGCCTATCACACTATCACATCAGGTTAGGTCACATGGATGGGAGAGTATGATATCAGCCAATGCCCATAAATACACACCCCAAGTGACCCAAAGATGGCAACAGGGGTCCGAACCGGCTTCGCTCCCCTTCTCAGAGCGTTGTATCTGCTCGGAAGTCATTGAAGAGAGGACGGGAGGACCCCAATGGGCTCCGACCCCCCCCCCCTCCATGTCCCAAGGACACATGGAGGCCCCACATACGGCGTAGGCGTCCCCCATTCCCCAAGGGAGGGGTGAGGACACTCATAATCGGTGCCCTCCGCCATATCCGGTCTCCTCTTGATCTACAACATGGACCAAGGGGATCACAGATAGAGAAATGTCGTCGGTCGCCCTAAATATGTATACCACAATGAAATATATATGTGGAGACCGAGTGAAGGGGTTATACGGCCAATCAAGGCCCAAACATCCCCGCATGAACGCCTTCACCCGTCTCCCAAGCACAAAAACAAACAAAAGTGCCAAGGTGGATCAATCACGGTGCTGCTGCAGCCACCAAATGGACCAACACGTCCTTGACATGCAAAGAAATGTTCTTCCTCCTTAGATACTCCATCCAGACCGTGGTGTACCTCGGAACAAAACTGCCCGGAGGCTCCCACGAATGTCTGGATGCGGCAAATCCCTTGCAACGGACCTTATATAGCCTCCCCCCGGGCGTCCCCGGGTCTGGCTTGTCCGTCAGGATCCTCTCGGCGGTGAAGTCGTCGTCCTCACCCTCGTCATCCGAGTTCAGATCTCCGGCTGTGAACTCGAAGGTGACGGGACGTCCGCTGGGGTCTGGTGCTCGGGGACGAAGCTGGGTATGGTCGCGGTCCAGGATCTTTTTATCCCCCACAGGAACCGCATACACATCCTGCCCGACCTTCCGCACGATTACCCACGGCACATACCAAGACGCCTGCCGATGCCTGGACAGGACATCCTTGTGGTGCCGCTCCACCCATACGGTGTCTCTGAGAGCATATTTCTGGACTTTTTCCTGCTTGAAGTACTTGGCCCTCTTCTCATGCTCGTCCCGAAGTGCTTTGCACACCTTGGCCGCCGTGTCGTCCGCCTCAGCCATCATAGCACTCGCATCGCGGGCCACTCTGCAATGGTTCAACCACGGGAGAGTGCGTGACACTCGATCCCGTAGGAACAGGATACGATGGGGCGACAGTCCAGTGGGCCCCGGAAGGTCGTGGTACGCCTGGAGTACTCTCCACAGCGAATTGTACCAATTCCGGCCCGGTTCGTCAATGTGCAGGTGGCGGAATGTTTCGAACATCTGCCGCCCGGCCACCTCAGCCCGGCCATTCGACGGGCTGTGGTACGCCACGGTCTTGGCGTGCCGAATTCCCATGTGCTTGCACATCGTCTTGAACCACGTCCCCACAAATTGACTGCCCCGATAGCTGCAGACGAGAGCTGGGACATCAAAAATTGTCAGCCAATGCCTGATCATGGCATTAGCGACGGTCTTGGCCTGCAGACCCACTCCATGCTTGTCCTTCTTGTCCTTCTTCTTGGACTTCTTGCCAGGGACCGCCACGATATACCCGCTGTGCCCATCCACCGCCAGGATGACACAGTCGTAGGTCTCTCCTTCCACAGTGACCTCAGGCATGGCGAATACATCCATGGCCACGGACAGCATAGGGGCCTCCGGTATAGCCGTATACACCAGGCTGCCTGCCGTGGAGTGGTTGGGGCTCTTCGTGGCCCGACACACGGCGCAGTCGCTGCAGTACTTGTCCAGGATGGCGTAGTACCCCGGTGGGAACTTGAAGCGCCACTCCAGGTCCTGCTGCATCTTGTCCCGACAAGGATGCATGAGCTGGGTGTTATGCCAGTGGTCAATGAGCTCCTCCATTCGGTTCTCATGGATCAATAGCTTGTCCTTGAAGAATAATTTATCCCCATCCTTGGTCAAGCCCTCAGGCCATTCGTCGTCCGACGGGGCGCTCACGGCATTCCAGTACCTGCTTCAGTGGTCGGATGCCGCATAGTCATCAGACCAGTCTTCTGTAAGCACCGACCTGACTAGCTCTAAGGGGGCCACCATCCATTGCTCGAGGGTTTCCTCTCGAATAGCTTGGACTCAGGCACCCCGGAACTTGGCCAGGTCTGTATGGTTTGCCATCACCACAAAGCACTTGACCCCCTCTTGCTCCATGGCCTTCTCGATCTCGATTATGCGCTTGGTCTCCTCGGTCTCCTCGGCGTCCCCATGGCTGGAAATGTCCATCCATGCCTTGCCCGCGGGGTAGGCCCATCGACTGAGGCTATCTGCCACAGTGTTGTCCTTCCCCGGGACGCATAGGACGCTGGGGACGAACTTGGCGAACGTCTCATGCCATCGGGCCCTCCTTGCCGCCGGTCCTGAGGGGGTGTCGACGTGCTCCTTGTGCCAGCTCTGTAAGGACTGATGGTCCGTACAAACCACCACCGGTTGTAATCCGATGTGGCCAGACCACTTCCTAAGCACACAAACAATGGCGTACGTCTCCTTCTCCCGCGCGGTCCAGGTTCGGCGTTGGCCCTCTGCCAGAATCCGGCTCCAAAACGCCACGGGTACGTGCGACCCGTCGTCCCGGACCTGCTCGAGGACTGCCCCTACATCATAGTCCGAGGCGTCCGTCCGTAGCACGAATCCCTGGTCCAGGTCCACAAGGAATAGCCCCAGCTGCCCCGGGAGTCGCTCCTTCAGGCGGCTGAACGCATCTTCAGCCTCAGGGGTCCAGGCAAGCTTCTTCCTGCTCCCCTTCGGACCATCGAACTTGCCCACCTGCATCATCTTGTGCAGCGGGCCCGATAGTTCTGCATACATCCGGACATAGTCCGAATAGTAATTGCAGAACCCCATGAAGGATCGGAGTTCGCTGATTGTCTGGGGCTTCTCCCAGTGGTGCATGGACGCCAGCTTCCCAGGCATGGGACGGCGTTGCCCGTGACCAACCACGTGACCCGCGAAGTCCACTTCCCTCACGGAGAGTGAGGCTTTGGTGGGCTTGCACACCATGTTGTGCTTGTCCAGCTCGCTGAGCACTCGGCGCAGATCCTTCTCATGCGCTTCGATGAGCTCGTCCTCAGTCATGTCTTCCGTGCCGGACCCGATGATGATGTCATCCACAAAGGGGTCGGCACAGTCCCGGACAGGACCGAGTAGGTCCTCCATCATGCGCTGGAAAGCGGCGTTGCCATTCTTGGCGCCCATAGGCACCACTTTCCACTGCATGGGCCCCAGCGGCGTCGACATCGCTGTGCAGGGCCTGGAGTCCGGGTGTAGCGGCATCAGGTGATAGCCGTGTTTCAGGTCTAACACCGTGAAGATCCGCTTTTTTTGTTGTTTTTGAAGGATGGTGCCGATCAGTGGAAGCGAGGACGAGTCGTGCTCCGTTTGCTCGTTCAAACCCCTGTAATCAACCACCAACCCCCACTCGCCCTTCTCCTTCTTGGGCACGATAAAGAACGGGCTGGCCCACTCACTGTCGGAGGGTTCGATCCAGCCCCGCTCAATAAACTTGGCCAACAACTTCTTCATGGCCTCGGCCCCATCGCCCTGAAGTTGGTACTCCCAATGACGATAGATCTTGGGGTTCGGCTTCAGCTTGATCCTCGCTGTGCCGAACCTCCCACGATTTGGACGGTTCTTGTTGGCGGCGCCACTGAATAGCCGCGGATAGGCATTTATCAGCCTCTCCTTCAGCTCGGCGACCTTCGGGTTCTCCTGGGCCTCTTCAGCCGCTTGCTTCGGTATCAATACAACCGACCGCACTGCAGTATAGGCCTCTTCCATTTCCGAGTCCGACTTCTCCTTGTCCGATATGCCGTCTTCATGGTCAGGGGGTGCACTTCCCACCGATAATCTTCGGAAATTTGCGGCATCGGCCTGGTTCTTGTCGCTACCGGCCCCCATTCTTGGAAAAACCCACGTCGGCGGGTCCGACCCAACCGGACCATCATATTGGTCCGCGATGTGATCCATGACCCTGGCCACGAACTCATCCTTCTCGTACTTGCCGGTGACCAACATCTTGTCAGCACACCAATGCGGAGATGTGACCATGGCCCGCCCCTTCTTGGCTGCCACACGGTCGGGCATCCCCATCTGCATGAAGTTGACGACGTGGTCGATCTTGGCGTGGGACAGGACGTCAATGCCATCCATTGGCTGATCCGTCCCCTCCTCGGGCTCAAACATGACGCGCATGGGCACCGCCTCAACTCTACGGATGAATGCTTCATCACCTGTGGGCTAGGTGTGCGCCCCATCCACCAGGAAAGCCTTGGTACCCCACGCTTGACCCGGGGAGGGCATTGATAAACCCTTGGCGTCGATGAACAACTCCTCATCTGGCCCGAATGACATCTCGTTCAGGGTGATGGAATCAAGCGTCGACTTGAGACCTTCCAGCGGACATGGGGTGGATCCTATGCCAGTTATGACCAGGATCCCCTTCGCCCTATCCGCGACGATCTTCTCCACCGTACGTCTGGTATTTTCCAGGGAGCCATGCCAATACATGGGCCCCCACTCCTTCAAACCCCAATGCCTGTGCCAGGCTGAGTCTCCTCGATGCCAATGCCTCCTACACTTCCTCAAACGTGGGGCATCCTAGGAAGGGAAGACGTCCGTCTCGGGCGCTTCGGTTCCCAGCGTCTGAATCATCCTGGCATACACCTGCGGCGCCATTCCATACCCCGTGAGCTGAACTCCGCGGTCTCCTCTGGACTTGGCACCCACAGCTGCACCGCTTGGACGATCCGATCCTCCTCCTCAGCGTTCCATGGGGACGATCCGCATGCATAGTCCGTGGACAGCCATGTAAGGCATTCATTATCCTCCCGGACCAGCGTTGCAAGATGGGGAAGGGCTCCAATGGCGTTTCCCACCATGAAGTCATACCCCATGATCATATCCCAATCTGTAATGTCGGCCACATAGAAGTTCCCAGATAGAGTGCTTCTCTTCGCCAAATCAGGGCTGTTCAAGCGCTCATGCTCCAAGAATTCCATACTGATAGTGGCCTCATGGGTGCCACCACCCATAATCTCTCCATTGGCCACCTTCAGGCGTACCGGTCTGGGGCTGGGCTGCAGGCATTCCTCCTTGAACAACCCTCTCCGGACCAAGCTCACCTGGGCACCCGTATCCACAAAAACATCCACCACCAACTCCTCTTGTCCGCACCATAAACGCACTTTCAAGTGCAACTGACCTCGTCACCCTGCGGTGTATGGACAACTCTCACGGCATGCAACTCTAGCACATCCGGCTGCATCAGGACTTCGAGGGTATGGTCACGGATGGTGTAGATCTTGGGCTGGTCCTGCCCGTCCACAGGGCTCTCCGTGGTCGCTCCTTCTTTCTTGCCACATCCCTTGCCGACATACACTTCCGTTGGCAGGGCGCTCCAGGGGTTGGGAGTGGCGAAACTCAGTGGTTTTGGCTCTTCTGGAGCCTTCTTCGGCACCCGATGTGCCTTCGCTTTCTCTAGGATTCCACTGATTTTCGGAGGAGAGACCTCCGGGTTCCCACTCCCGTGGGGGCTCCTCTAGACGTGGCCTGCTGCAGCTCCCTCCTGCTGCGATCCGCTCAGACTTTGTCCACCAGGTTGCTGGGCTTTGAGTTCCTCCAACTTCCTCAACATGTCCTCAGCAACCTCCTCGATCGACCTCACGCGTCGGTCTGGGCCGCGTCCTCCACCATAGCCTTTTCCTCCGCCTTTCCCTTGGCCCTTTCCTTGGCCTTTTCCACCGTCTCCGCCCTTTGCCTTCCAATCGGCAATTCGTTGCTCCTTGGGCTTCTTGTCGGGATGGGCGGCGAAGTAGGTCCTCTTGTCATCCTCATATACCTTGCAATGCCGGTGGTCATGTGCATGGTTGTTCCCCTTGCCGTAGCAGACCCAGCAACCGTCGTGCTGTGATCTGTACTCGCGGAACGAGAGCGGCAGGTTCCCGATCCTCCGCGGTTCCTTGCGGTTCTGGTTGACCCTTGGGCCCAGGCGGTTCCACCTGGACCTGTCCTGCCCATGCTCCTTCATATTGTGCACTACGAACCCAAAGAAGTGGGCTTCTTCATGATCCTCTTGGGTGGCCGCGGTCCAGAGATCTTGGCCGCTTCCACTCCCTTCCTCCGCGGTGCCGACCGTGTCACCCTTCACCTCTCGGTGTTGGCGATCTTCCCGATGACCTCGATGTCCTTGGCCCTGTCGATCCTGCACGTGGGCCTCGTTCTTGGCATTGAGCTTCATTTCCACCGTGATGTACTTCACTATCTCTTCCAGGCTCATGCAGGCGAAGATGACCTGCATCCTCAGCGGCTCTCCGCGCCTCCACTTCGCGTTGTTGAGGCGCATCAGCCTTTGCCCGATGGTGTCGCCGAATACCTCAACGTAGACGGCGTTCTTCAACCCCAACATTCGGCTGGGCTCGCCTAGGTTTCGCCGGAAAAACTCCATTATTCCGGCGTGGGTATCCTCCGATGCCATGATCCGTACGGCCACGCGCTTCTTTGCCCTCTTCCTTTCCTCGTCCTCCACTCTCCTCTTCCAGTGGCCGGGGAGGACGTCCTTCAGCAGGTGTCGGATCTCGCTGGCCTCATTCCAGTCCCCCACCAGCTTGAGGCTTCTTCGGTACTTGCGGATGTACCGATTCCATTCCCGGACCCGCAGCTCACCGCGCTCCAGCGGCAGCAGAATGGACCACAAATCCTCCAACTTCTGGTTGGGGGCGTCCACTCGCTCCTCGTCCTCCAGCCACTGGAGGCAGGCCTGCTCCTTCTGGATCAATCCCTCGCGGATCTGATCCCTGAGCTCCTCCTTCAGGTCCTGCGCCAGCCTGTGTGGGAATGTCCGGCATACCCACTTGTCCCTTGGCGCTCCCTTCATCTCGCCGACGACCTCCTCGGCGAAGTCCTCCCAATGCAGGATGAAGTCATACAGGTTGGAGGGATTACCGTCATAGTAGGGGATTTTGATTCCCCTGAGGTCGTCAATCCTGATGGCGTCTCCGACAACCGCAGCCACCACTCAACCGAGACGGATACCACCTGTGGCCGGGGGGTGTGAGTAAACTCCCCGTACATCCCTCTCCTCCATGGAGTGCGGTCCAGTTCGGCCTGAACCCATGGGGTTTGGGATGCGGGAAGGACTTGCTCCACCGGCTGTCCATATCCCCTTGGTGGGGTCCTTCACCCACAGGTTTCCGCCTGGATGGCCTCGACCATCTCCGTCGGCCCTTCCCATGGTTCGCCCCTGCATGGTCTGGATCTCCTCTTCCGCATAAACTGCATGCGTGGCAGTCGTAGCGGTCGGTGGATCCTTGGCGGCATGGGACATCTGTACCGTCAGGCTCCTCGGGTCCTTGGTTGCGTGCTCTTCCCGCATGGACCCAGCCGGTGCCCTATGCTCCCCGAGCATTCTGGATTCGCTGAACATGGGAACAAACAGCAGCGCACCCGGGTCAACACGCAGAGGCGCGTAAGGTGCCTCTGCAGGACCGGCCATGGGTTTCTCCATGGTACTCCTGAGGGTCTTGACCCGCTCCACCAGCTCTGCCGTTGCCGGCCTTGCCGGGAGCTCCGGACCTGAGGCAAGAAGTTGTAACTCCTCTAGCCTTTTCAGACGTCCCGACGTGTCCTCCACCAGGTGGAGGAGGCTGTCCACCACTCGCTGCTGCTTCTGCAGGGCCATCTCCAGCTTCTCCCGGTACCGGTCCTGCTCCGCTCGCAGCTCCGCCATGTCTCTCTCTGCTTCCGACTGGTCATCCAGGATCCCCGCGATGTCCTCCTCTAGGCCGTCCTTCTGGTTGTCCAGGCGGTCGAGGTGCTGCACGATGGCGTCCATCCCCATCTTTGGGTACTTGCCGATGAGGAAGGATACGTGCTCGCAGTGGCACTCAACGTGCTTTCCACCTGATCCGGCGCATCCTACGGTTCCCGGCGCCTCGGACTCCTCCGCCATGGGTGTGTCGCCCATGTTATCCTGCTTTGGCTCCGTGTGCCGGGCCACAGGCGCCGTTCTGGTTCTGGCAGGCCTCTCCAACGCCTCGGCGTCATGCTCCAGGCTGGGTTCGGGGGCCGACTGCTTCCTTGTGGGCGGTATGGCCATATCCTCCGACTCCGAAGGGAAAGCGGTCCGATAGCCATTGGAATGCCCCTTGGAATCTGCAGCTGACCACAGCCTGACCGGGCTGGGATCCGTCTCCATTGCCCTGGCTTCCGCCACGGGTTTTGGGGACCCGCGCTTCCGGTAACGCCGGGCCCTGCCGTTGCTGCCAGTCTCCTCCAACTCCTCAGCAGCGGAGCGGAGATTGCAAGCCTTGCGGCATTGCCTTTCGCACATGGAGGCCAGGTCCTCCATGTCTAGCCCATGTCCTACAAGGGCTCTCCGTCCTGAGCATCTTCGCTCTTCTCGGGCTTCCAAGTCCGGCGTCGACTCCACGGACTCCACGATCTGCACCCGGGGCGTCCTTGGGCAGGGCTCATGAGGGCCCAAGTCCCCGGTGCGGCGGTAGGGGGCAGATACTCCTCTGCCACGATAAAGAAAATCCCTACCAGGACCGGCCCCTGCTGTACCCTTTCGACCATTTCCTGTCACTCCTATGGTCTTGCTTCTCACCAGGTTCTGCATGATCTTGCCCTATCGTGCACATTTTCCCGCAAAAAATAGTATTCTTTTTCAATCATTCCATTGGTGCAATTCTATGTACATGCCCAACGCCCGTGTCTCTGTGTGCACCGTGAGACGACCGGCGTGTTGAAAGGAGTTGTTGAGTGTCAACGCGGGACCTCAAACACCCTTGGAAGCCCTCAGTGTGGATTATTTGGATTTGAGCTATTGTACTTGGGAGTTGGTTATTGCAAGGGATCAGGATTTGTGTGAACGAGCCATATTTTAGCCCTGAAATTGGCATATGAACACCAATCAAGCAAGGTTGGGGAGAGATAGAAACATACACAATCACAGCCATAGACCCCTCATTCCCTGGACTCAAGACCTTCCCTTGACTCGCCAACATGATGCCCTGAACCCAGTCAAATAAGATGACTAAATACCATGTGCCAAACGTCACTACACAAACCCCAAAAATGTGTTCACTCCCAAGCCTCTGAATCCTAGCCCAATAGGGGAAGTGGCGTGTCATGGCCTAGAGTGGCACTCAGGACCATGCCCTACCCTGACATAAACTTGGTTGGACTTGGAATCGATTGGGCTTGGAGAATTGCCCAATGATGATGACCTCACAACATAGCAAAATTAGGCAAATCACACTATAATGCCCAAAGTTCAATTATATACTCAAAAATGCATACGGAAAGTATTCAAATCCTCCATGCATGTGTCAAACCGGAGAGTAATACACAGGGGTGTTATAGACCAAAGGTTTATGCCCGAGAATATCCCAACATTGACTCCCAAACCCCTCCGAATATATACATGCCATGCCTCACAAGTCAACTCACGAATTTGGGACCCAATCTTGTGAGGCCTCGTGTGCCAGGCCAAAGTGACCACATGATCCGGCATATGGCGAGGTGCAACACCGAGGCATATGCCAACATATAAGCAACATACCATAGTTCACGGATCTCTAGGCACTTTACTGTTAGCCGACCAGTTGAGCACATAAAATACAAAAATGAGCATAAAATGAGGTCAAAAACTTGCAAATTTTGCTAAATTCAAGGTAATCACAATAGTATATAACTTCGCTCACCCATGGTATGAACATATGGTTCCAAACACAATTGCTTGGGACCATTTGCGAACAATCCCCCCACTTGGATCCCCACATGGACGCATAGGGACACCTTAAAATCTCCTCCCGACATGCACCATGATAATGGGAAAATTGCGAGTGGCGCTTGTGGGTCGCTCCGTAAGCTTCACGTTAAAAGTACGTAGGAACCCAGAGAAAGTTTCTATGCAACACAAACACTCATGCGGTACACTCGAAAGTCGCATTAAAATATTCGGTTGCATGATCCAAGAGTTAGAAATGACTTTCTACCCTCTTGACCATTATCCCTTGCTACACCGGGCATGTGTACACATCAAAGGCGTTTGACGCTTCCTAAATTAAGTTGAGACCAAGGCAATTGCAGCCCATATCTCAAAGGTGTAACTCCTCGCAGTGAGCCGGAGATATGACGTTTCAAAGTGGCCTCACGAATCAATTTTGTTTCGCCTATATCTCCAAGAAAAATGAAGGAGACAACAAGAGGAAGGTTGATTTGTGATCGGAGAAAAATGTAGGACCATTCAAAATTCATCATATCAAGTGCGGCGACCTCGCAGTCAAATATCCGATTCTGAATGTCTGAAAAAATCAGATTAATTTTGCGAGTGTATAAGATGAAAATTGCAAAAGCAACGAACCCTTTTCTGATGAAATTTGACCCTTCATCGGGGTTTCCGCTAAAATATCTGGAAATAACAGTTGACGAATCAGTTACCGCAAAATCGCGAGCCAACTGACAGTCGCCGATACATTGACAATCAGAACGAATGGCTGAAAAATTACGGAAACATTATGATAAAAAAACCCTGTTGATTCCTGATATTCTGATATATAAATCTCAGCCGGCGGCGCCTCGGTATTGAATATGGCCGCTCATAGCTGGAATGGCCATACCTATCACACTATCACATCAGGTTAGGTCAGGTGGATGGGAGAGTATGATATCAGCCAATGGCGGCTTGCCGGCCCATAGATACACACCCAAAGTGACCCAAAGATGGCCACGGGGGTCCGAACCGGCTTCAACGCTAGGCCCATTGCCTTCCAGAAGAAACGGAAAGCATTGTTCAATTGTTTCGAGCAGTACAACTGCATGATGTGCTGTTGTTGGCCCGCAAACATTTCCACCTGGATCTCATCCAGGTTTACCTGAAGGGCCGCCAGTCCATTTTCAAGAACGTGACGGGCCAATTGGTATTTTTCGGTACGATAGTTAGTCTTGGATGCATAGCGCAGCCCAGACTCTTTTCGTCCTGAGAGCTCCAAAGGTAGGGAGAAGAGCCCACTGCCGAAGTCGCAGTGCAAAGAATAGTGGCGCTGGAGAGACAGCATTTTTACCTGGGGGTTTCTTCGTAGGAAGTCTGTACCAATGACGATGTCAAAGGCGTCGGTGTCCAGCACTCTGCAGTGTTGGGTCACGGTTTCGTCGCCCAGGCATATAGTCACATCGACCCCCCCCAAGGAACGGATGGTACGCCCATCCCGTACTCTTATGGCCACGGCCTTAGTTTTCTTGAAAGTCTTTAGCAGGCGCCGGGCCACTATGGAAAGTGTTGCACCGGTGTCAAGCACCGCTCCAAAAACTTGATTCCCGATTTTCACGAGGATCCAGAAAACCAAGTCCTCCTCTTCGGAGCCGCCGCCCTACTCCTCATCAGGGAACTTGACATCCACCCCGGCAGCTATGAGGGACCTGGCCATCCAGGCCAATCGCCTCTTCTTGGAGTTATTCCCCTCAGGGGTAGCGTTTTCCGCCTGTTGGCGCTTCTTGGGATCACCTGCGGCAGGAGGGGGTGTAGCAGCAGGAGGGGGTGTAGCAGCGGGCGTTGATGAGCGCCTCTGGGGGTTAGGGGGTCCACCTTTGCCGCCCCCCTTGCCACCTCCTTTACCACCTTTATCCCCATTCTGAGGGTTTTTGGTGGGTGTTTGGGTCTTCTGGCGTTCAGCCTCCTGCTGCTTGAGTTTATCACTCTCGCGTTTCTTTATGTGACATTCTTCTTCGTAGTGAGGACGTTTGCCACAATAGCCACAGGTGATGGTACACCTGAAATGATCCTGATGGGTCACAGGTTTCCCATCCTTGGTATGCTGCTGTCGTTTCATCTGCAGCATACAGCTACTGCGTTGATCGCAGTCAGGGGCATGACAAGGCCCCCCCTTGTCATTGACAGGTTTGCAGTAGAGCAAAGGGGTGTACCTGCATCAGGTTTAACCTCATTCATGGCACGTAGGCTACCCCTCCCTTTACCACCCCCCTGGTTGGTGTTAGTGGGATTTTCAGGCCCTTTCCCTTTGCCACGTTCGGGGGTAGGGGTACCACCCCGACCCAAGTGCTTCTTGAGGAATTTCTCCATGTGGGAGTCATTCTCCCTCTCAACAGCTAGCTCAATCAGCAGGTCCACCAGTTCGTCGTACGAGTGGGTCCGGCTTTTCCTCTCAGAGGTAGCGCGGCAGTCATCCTACGTACGTTGTGGGATCTTACTCATGAGCCACAGGTGGGGCTCGGTGGCTCCGTAGGAGCCCACGTTCATCTGTGAAAACAGATACTCCAGGTCGCACACGTATTCAGAGATTCGCGCAGCGGAAGGAAACTCAGCGAGCATAGGTAGCTATTCTATCTACGTGCGCACACTGAGGTCAGTCTCATAGACTGGGAACGTTTTCTCCAACCTCTGGAGTACCTCTACCCGGGTTGAACAGGTTTTCACAATCTGTTTCACCTGTTTTTGCAAAAATTTCTTTTTGCAGGAGCGTTTCAGCAAGGAGCATTTGGTGGCCACATCCACATGGGATTGGCCAGTGAGCAAAAGAAACTCAGCAAATTCTTCTGCCCATTTAGGCAAATTTTTCGGGTCGAACTCCGGCAGTTCTAGCTGGATGTTCGCCTGGGCAATAGGTCTGCCCATCTTCCCGGCCCCCGGGGTTAGGCCAGAAGGAGAAGGAGATACGCCGGCAAGAGGTGCCACGGCTGACAGCCCTCTTTTCTCAGTCCGCGTCACCGGCACGTCCTGTAGTTCAGCAATAGGGACTGTCCTGGCGCGAGGATGAAAATGGCTGGCGCAAGTAACCTTGGGTAGCAACCTGGACACCTTTCATCTTTTGAGATCATCAGCCAACGTGCTCAATCCTGGTGAAGGTGAGAGTAGCGCTGGCTTGGGTAAGGGTTCAGTGATACCCAATTTTGCCTTGACAGCGTCTGACAGGGCTGTCACATCCGGGTCTTCTGATCCGGATAGAAGTTTGGCCAATAGTTCGGCCGTACGATCCAGAGCCGCCATGGGTGGGCTCTGGGCCAGTTGGATCCATTATCGGCAGGTCTGGATGCCTTGCTCTCGGGTGTTCGTGTCCTCTCGGTCGTCTCGGTAGTGATACTGTGTCCGCTATGTCTGTAGATGGCCCAGAATAGAGGAAGGAGCCCCTCTCAGTTTTGGGCGGCGACCCGAGGGCATCAAGAGGTAGTTATCCATCTCCTCCTACGGTGGACAGGTGGTACTCTTCGTGGAGCATGAACTCTTCCGTCCTCCTTCGTAGGTCCTCTTGTTCTTCAGGACCAACTCCAAGTTCGGAAGAAGACGAAGCTGGACAAGCCGACCGGGCGATGGAAGCTTCGACACGCCAGGCGGAGCCTTTGCAGGCTGTCCTCACCATGGGCCGCTAAGGTTTCCATGGTTAATCTGATTATTCTGGGTGTATCTAGTTCTGCCCTTCTGTGCTCTGGATTTTCCTGAGACCCAGATGCTGCTGTGAGTGGCGGTTCACTCACTGGGTGAGATAATTGAACTTGTACACTTCTGATCGGCCAGGTTCGGTAGGACATGTTCAGTGTGTTTTTTTTGTGCTTCTGCTCAGAGTCGGTACGAAAGGTTCTCAGGGTTTGCCTCTGCTACCTAAAAGATGTCCTTGATTAGTGCCCTATAGATTTCGATGAAATCCTGCAGGTTTTTGATGGTGAAATCCGTAAACAAAAGGAGCAAGTAGAGCAAGAACAGGATGTGGATCGAATCAATGAATAGTTTGAAATCCAGTGTAACACAGAAGGGCTGCAGATAGACAATGCAGGAATAAACACAAAGATTCAATCACAAATGGATGATACAAAAGATTTTATATGAAAACTGGACTGACTCTAGCCTCAAAGATAGCATCAAGCACTTTATGTGCACTCGTTTCGGGTGAAATGGTGCTGGTTAGGAATGTGGGGCATAGGTGTCAGGCCAGACACAGAATATGACTTGGCCAAGCAACTGAATTCAGAAACACTTAAAAAGTAGAACCACAATAAGTGGTAGAAACAATTGACTTTAGGGGTCTTGGGGTGGGAGACCACTAGGTTTAACCTCCAAGGGCTGAAGCAT
The DNA here is from genome assembly GCA_964036045.1 of Eutreptiella sp. 'Long Island Sound 2002'. Lineage (NCBI taxonomy): Eukaryota > Euglenozoa > Euglenophyceae > Eutreptiales > Eutreptiaceae > Eutreptiella > Eutreptiella sp. 'Long Island Sound 2002'. The sequence goes on along the minus strand of OZ038379.1, from coordinate 86,258,809 downwards.
GAAATGCCTATTTTATTTCGGTATCTCCTCCATGAAGGAAGATACCTCCGCTCAGTTGAGTGATAGGGGTGAACTTCATGGGGGGCTAAGGTTACAATCCTAGTTACTTTGAGAAAGTGTACTTTTGGCTTCAAAAGAGAGATAAAAATACCTAAGTTAGTCTTAGCATCAACAAAAGGGTTTTAAAGGGGGCTTGGCCTGGGGCAAGCCCTCCAAGAAAGACATGGCAGTGACTTTTTCTTACTCTCAATGGGTGCACCGTTATAAGATGGACCCGAGCCAGCTAGTTGACCTTCGACGTCACCTGGACAAGCTACACCCATATGGCCCAATTCGACCATCCTGAAGCCTGCACTGAGCGGCGTGTCTGGTAGTAAGAAAAGCAAATGGGTGGTGGCGTATGTGCGTCACTACCGCGCTTTGAACTCCTGAACCGTCCCTCGATGCCCTTTACCTTCTATCCAATCTATGTCGAGCACGCTGGGGGGCTTTGCGGTCCTTTCAAAGAGCGACATTGTCAGCGGGTTCGACCAAATTGGAATCCATGATGGCGCTATCAAAAAGACTGCCTTCACTACACAGTTTGGAGCCTTGGAATGGGTCATTATGCTTTTTGCCCTCTGCAAATCACCATCGACCTGCCAACGCGCTGTGAACGATGGTCTTGGAGATCGCTTCGGAGTTTTTGTGTGGGTGTATATCTAGGACATCCTCATCTTCTCCGAGAATGCCGAGGAACATCAACAACACCTTGACCTGTTATACGAGCTACAACAACACCAGTTGTTTCCCTGCTTCGATAAGTCTACCTTCTTCCAACCACGAGTTCCCTTTTGCGGGTACATCATCAATAAACATGCAGTACAGCTGGCCCCCGAGAAGATCAAGGTCATTCGAGGTCGGCCTGCCCTGACCACCGTCCATGAAGTTCGACAATGGACAGGTCACTGTGGATTCTATCAGCAATTTCCCGAAGCAATCCAGGCTTTAGCAGCTGCTCGCATCGATATCTTCAAAGTAGACTTTGAATGCGAGTGGACAGCCGTACACCACGCCGCCCTTGACAAACTGTAGCAAGCACTGATGAGCGCGATGCATCTCCGTGCCATAGAGCCCCGACCACCGTACTAGGTGGCCAAATAGGTGTGTGGAGCCGTGTTGAGTGCAAGTAGGATATAAACCTACGTCAAACAACGCACGCTAAAATACGCCGCAACAAGCACAACACGATGAGAAATAGGAGAGGGGAGAACACGTACGAGGCATAAGCAGGTAACATACCACACCACCGCAAGAGTATGAGACCAACCGAGGATGGCAATGGCAAGATGCCATGGCACGACAAAACCCCCGCCGCCGCACGCCCGTTTGCATAGGGAGCTCAACGCCGCCGCGACACACGGAACACGCAAAGATGTGGGTGAGATAAGTATGTTACACCCACGCAAGGAGCATAACGGCGACAAGACACGCATCACACAAAAAGACAAGGAGGGAAAGGAGGAGCCACGCAAGTATGTTACCATGTCGTGCCACGCCGCGCACAGGAGAGAAGCAACGAGTGCCTGGCCCGCGCCACCGACCGAGACCAGAAAAAACAGATGGCCTTCGGCCAGGGGGTGGTTGTCACGGGGGGCTAACGGTCCTGCCCTGCGGTGCAATGCGGGGCAACAGTGACAACTGCTCCTACAGCACAACCACCCTTTTTGTTGCACCAAATAGAACATACACACTTCTGCATAGCGTCGTGTCTTGCTTGTGCTTTGCCATAACACAACAAGCAGGCCTGCCCGCACACCGTGGTTGTTTCGTTAAAACGTTAGGGTTGTCTCCGTCGTGTCTCCGGGGGGTTGGGCGACACCTGCATTCCCCCTGCACAGGTAAAAACAAGGGTGCAAGGTAAGGTCCAAAGGAGAAGTGTGTGCTCGTGTTTGCGTCGCTTGTGCGTTAAAGTAGGGTTGTCTTAGACGCTTAGGCTTGTTTTGCGTTGTGCCGTCGTCTCTCATTCGCCATTCCCTGTTGTACTTTTCGCAGATGACAAAACAGGCACAACAGAAAGAATCGTGCAAGCCACACGATGCAATTAAACGCTTAGGGTTGTTTATAACTCGCAATAGGGTTGTTTAAACGCTTAGGTTTGTTTTGCATTCGCTTCACTTCGGCATTCACACGATGCATGGTGAGTAAGGTAGGTAAGCCCAGGGGGAGCTCACCTTCTGGTTGAGTCAGTGTGGTTACAGTAGTATTGATCTCGCCTGCCTTCCCTGCATGCGTGCACACAATGCATTAAAGGGATTTGACAGTACGCCACGCGCTGTGCACGCGGTATGAACCCTTGCCAGGATACCCAGGGCTTCACCCTACGCTCCATAAGGGAACGGGCGAAGTCCTTAAGCTTGCTTGCTTGCAACTGGGTTCAGGAACAGTGTGTTATAGGGCACACTAAGAAGCGTATAATACGTGGAGTGTGTCTTGGTTCTTCGGTCTTGAACCCAGTCCACTGGCCTCTGTTGTACAGATGGGAGGGTCAGGGTGAACTGGTGCAGTCCCTTGAGCCGTGCTAAAATATACGACGCTGATCACACAATGAATTGACTGCGCCTCAGCCAGGAGTGGCGAGGGCAGTTCCACTCCATCGACATCCGCGCTGTGCACGCCACCTGTGCGCCCTTCCCCCCGGAGCCCTAGCTGGTAAACGTGTTGTGACGTCCCTGTTAGGCCACAGTTGCTTAGCAGCGCTGTGTTCTCTTGTCTACTTCACAGGAGGGTCCTTAGGACCCACGACTTTATCTTCAACACCACCCAGTAGAGCGTGCGTGTAGGAGTGGTAGTCCTGCGTGGGGGCTTGAGCCAGTAGCAGTAGCGCTCGCCCACCAGGATGGTGCCACTGTAGGGTGTGTAGGACCTGTAGTGCGTGGGCACAGGGCACAGGGCATGCAGGCCAAGGGGACAGTGTTGGGCCCCCACACCCACACATCCGCGCCCACAGCGCGTGGGTGGCGGACCCCAACAGCCCGCCCAGTGGGCGGGCAGTCGGGGGAGGGACAGCGCCTGACCTCAGACGCCCCTCACAATGGTGGAAGGCACCCCCCCCGGGGACGCCCTTCCGCCACTCCCACAGCGAGCAACGCCGGCCCGCAAGGGCGCACGCTGTTGGGCCGGTGCTGGGTCCCCACGCCCGCACCGACCGCACCCGGGACACACGAGTCGCGGAACCCCAGCTGCCCGCTGCAGAGGACGGGCGGCCGGGGGAGGGACAGCGCCTGACACCAAACGCCCCTCACAACGATGGCAGGCCACCTGCCCCGGGGACGGCCCCCCACGTGCCCCGCGGCACGCAGCCCGCACAGGGCATGCAGGCCAAGGGGACAGTGTTGGCCCCCCACACCCACACACCCGCACCCACGGCATGTGGGTGACGGACCCCAACAGCACGCCCAGAGGGCGTGCAGTTTGGGGAGGGGGAGCGCCTGACCACAGACGCCCCTCACAACGGCGGAAGGCACCCCCCCCGGGGACGCCCTTCTGCCACCCCCACAGCGAGGAACGCCGGCCCGCAATGGCGCACGCTGTGGGGCCGGGGCTGGGTCCCCACGCCCGCACGGACCGCACCCGGGACACACGGGTCGCGGAGCCCCGACTGCCCGCTCCAGAGGACGGGCGGCCGGGGGAGGGACAGCACCTGACACCAGACGCCCCTCACAACGGTGGCAGGCCACCCCCCCCGGGGACGGCCCCCGTCCACCCCCGCGGCACGCAGCCCCCACAGGGCATGCAGGCCAAGGGGACAGTGTTGGGCCCCCTAACCCACACACCCGCGCCCACAGCACGTGGGTGGCGGACCCCAACAGCCCGCCCAGTGGGCGGGCAGTCGGGGAAGGGACAGCGCCTGACCTCAGACGCCCCTCACAATGCTGGAAGGCACCCCCCCCGGGGACGCCCTTCCGCCACCCCCACAGCGAGCAACGCCGGCCTGCAAGGGCGCAGGCTGTGTGGCTGGTGCTGGTTCCCCACGCCCGCACGGATCGCACCCGGGACACACGGGTCGCGGAACCCTGGCTGCCCGCTCCAGAGGACGGGCGGCCGGGAAAGGGACAGCGGCTGACACCAGACGCCCTTCACAAGGGTGGCAGGCGGGCCCCCCTGGAAACGGCCCCCCACCATCCCCGCGGCACGCAGCCCCCACAGGGCATGCAGGCCAAGGGGACAGTGTTGGGCCCCCACACCAACACACCCGCGCCTACAGCACGTGGTGGCGGACCCCAACAGCCCGCCCAGTGGGCTGGCAGTCAGGGGGGGGGGACAGCGCCTGACCTCAGACGCCCCTCACAATGGTGGAAGGCACCCCACCGGGGACGCCCTTCGACCACCCCCACAGCGAGCAACGCCAGCCCGCAAGGGCGCACGCTGTGGGGCCGGTGCTGGGTCCCCACGCCCGCACCGACCACACCCGGAACACACGGGTGGCGGAACCCTGGCTGCCCGCTCCAGAGGACGGGCGGCCGGGGGAGGGACAGCGCCTGACACCAGACGCCCCTCACAACAGTGGCAGGCCAACCCCCGCGGGGACGGCCCCCCCACCACCCCCGCGGCACGCAGCCCCCACGGGGCATTCAAGCCAAGGGGACAGTGTTGGGCCCCCACACCCACACACCCGCGCCCACAACACGTGGGTGGCGGACCCCAACAGCCCGCTCAGCAGGCAGGCAGTTGGGGGAGGGACAGCGCCTGACCTCAGACGCCCCTCACAATGGTGGAAGGCTCCCCCTCCGGGGACGCCCTTCCGCCATCCCCACAGCGAGCAACGCCGGCCCGCTGGGGCGCACGCTGAGGGGCCACCGCTGGGTCCCCACGCCCGCACCTACCGCACCCAGGACACACGGGTCGCGGAACCCTGGCCGCCCGCTCCAGAGGACGGGCGGCCGGGGGAGGGACAGCGCCTGACACCAGACGCCCCTCACAATGGTGGAAGGCACCCCTCCCGGGGACGCCCTTCCGCCACCCCCACAGCGAGCAACGCCGGCCCGCAAGGGCGCACGCTGTGGGACCGGTGCTGGGTCCCCACGCCCGCACCGACCGCACCCGGCACACACCGGTCGCGGAGCCTGGGCTGCCCGCCCCAGAGGACGGGCGGCCGGGGGAGGGACAGCGCCTGACACCAGACGCCGCTCACAACATTGGCACGCCGGCCCCCCCGGAGACGGCCCCCACCACCCCCGCAGCATGCAGCCCCCACAGGGCATGCAGGCCAAGGGGACAGTGTTGGGCCCCCACACCCACACACCCGCGCCCACAGCACGTGGGTGGTGGACCCCAACAGCCCGCCCAGTGGGCGGGCAGTCAGGGGAGGGACAGCGCCTGACCTCAGACGCCCCTCACAATGGTGGAAGGCACCCCCCCCGGGGACGCCCTTCCGCCACCCCCACGGCGAGCAACACCGGCCTGCAAGGGCGCACGCTGTGGGGGGGGTGCTTGGTCCCCACGCCCGCACCGACCGCACCCGGGACACACGGGTCGCGGAACCCCGGCCGCCCGCTCCAGAGGACGGGCGGCCGGGGGAGGGACAGCGCCTGACGCCAGACGCCCCTCACAACAGTGGCAGGCCAACCCCCCCGGGGACGGCCCCCCACCACCCCCGCGGCACGCAGCCGCCGAAGGGCATGCAGGCCAAGGGGACAGTGTTGGGCCCCCACACCCACACACTCGCGCCCACAGCACGTGGGTGGCGGACCCGAACAGCCTGCCCAGCGGGCGGGCAGTCGGGGGAGGGACAGCGCCTGACCACAGACGCTCCTCACATTGGTGGAAGCCCCCCCCCCCCGGAGACGCCCTTCCGCCACCCCGACAGCGAGCAACGCCGGCCCGCAAGGGGGCACGCTGTGGGGCCGGTGCTGTGTCCCCACGCCCGCACCGACCGCACTCGGGACACGCCGGTCGCGGAACCCTGGCTGCCCGCTCCAGAGGACGGGCGGCAGGGGGAGGGACAGCGCCTGACACCAGACGCCCCTCACAACGGTGGCAGGCCAGCCCCCCCGGGGACGGCCCCCCACCACCCCCGCGGCACGCAGCCCAACGGGGCATTCAGGCCAAGGGGACAGTGTTGGGCCCCCACACCCACACACCCGCGCCCACAGCATGTGGGTGGCAGACCCCAACAGCCCGCCCAGTGGGCGGGCAGTTCAGGGAGGGGGACCGCCTGACCACAGACGCCCCTCACAACGGTGGAAGGCACCCCCCCGGGGACGCCCTTCCGCCACCGCCACAGCGAGCAACGCCGGTCCGCAAGGGCGCACGCTGTGGGGCCGGTGCTGGGTCCCCACGCCTGCACCGACCGCACCCGGGACACACGGATCGCGGAACCCCGGCTACCCGCCCCAGAGGACGGGCGGCCGGGGGAGGGACGGCGCCTGACACCAGACGCCCCTCACAACAGTGGCAGGCCACCCCCCCCCCGGGGACGGCCCCCCACCACCCCCATGGCACGCAGCTTATACAGGGCGTGCAGGCCAAGGGGACAGTGTTGGGCCCCCACACCCACACGCCCTCGCCCACAGCACGTGGGTGGCGGACCCCAACAGCCCGCCGAGTAGACGGGCAGTCGGAGGAGGGGGAGCGCCTGACCTCAGACGCCCCTCGCAACGGTGGAAGGCAACCCCCCCGGTGACGCCCTTCCGCCACCCCCACAGCGAGCAACGCCGGCCCGCAAGGGCGCACGCTGTGGGGCCGGGGCTGGGTCCCCACGCCCGCACCGACCGCACCCGGGACACACGGGTCGCGGGACCCCGGCCGCCCGCCACAGAGGACGGGCGGCAGGGGGAGGGACAGCGCCTGACAGCAGACGCCCCTCGCAACGATGGCAGGCCAGCCCCCCGGGGACGGCCCCCTGCCAGCCCCGCGGCACGCAGCCTTCACAGGGCATGCAGGGCAAAGGGGCAGTGATGGCCCCCCACACGCACACAGCCGCGCCCACAGCATGTGGGTGACGGACCGCAACAGCCCGCCCAGTGGGTGGGCAGTCGGGGGAGGGGGAGCGCCCGACCTCAGACGCCCCTCAAAACGGTGGAAAGCACCCCCCCGGGGACGCCCTCCCGCCACCCCCAGAGCGAGCAACGCCGGCCCGCACGGGCGCACGCCGTGGAACTGGTGCTGGGTCCCCACGCCCGCACCGACCGCACCCGGAACACACGGGTTGCGGTACCCCGGCTGCCCGCCCCGGAGGACGGGCGGTCGGGGGAGGGACAGCGCCTGACACCAGACGCCCCTCGCAACAGTGGCAGGCCAGCCCCCCCCAGGAACGGCCCCCCACCACCCCCGCGGCACGCAGCCCCCACAGGGCGTGCAGGCCAAGCCAGGTAGGGAGGAACCGGGACCGGACCGCCCCTCCCTGAGCACGCGAGACGGAGCAACGGACCGGGGCAGGACACGCGGAGGCGCACGGACCACGTGGAACGTCCCTACCAGCGCCCAGTGCCGGGACAGCGCAAGGTGCGCACGCCACACCACCCAGGGGGGGGGGGAGCGGACGCCGCGGGAGCGCGAGCGCACACACACGCAAAGGGCACGCGGGGACTACCAGAAGGGAAGCCGGACCGAGCTCGCGGAACGCACAGACCGCGTGGAATGGCGTACCAGCGAGCGAGGGTAAGGGACACCCGGGCGGGACGGCCCGCCACACGCAGCGCGGGACACGCGGGGCGGGAAGGGGGAAACCGGAGAGGCACAACAACAGGTACCGGCCCGAGCCCCCCGAGCCGGCCGCGAGCGCCGCGCACACACGGACGGGGCACTGCACCCGCCAAGGCAGTAGTGGCGCGCTGCGCTACGCCCCAACCCCTAGGCAAGGCAGCCTCCGCGCCAGCCCAAGGGGGTCCGAATGGCGACAAGCCGATAGCACGGGCCCGGCGGCGCTGGCGCCCCGGGCGACCACGCATAGGGGGGCGACGCGGTGGGTAAACGCCCGCAGCCACGACTGCGAATTGATGCACTGACCGGGGAGTGGCGAAACGGGGAAGCCGGGGAGGGACGGGGCTCCGAGCCCTGTGAACCTGGGGGACTCCTCAACCAGGCAGGAGGTGCGTCTTGGAGGGCCCCCCACTAGGACCCGGTGGGGAGGATATCACCCGGCCCGACAAGGTGGCCCCCCGGGGCTGAAAGGCGTCTAGTACCCGCAAAATCAAACCTCAAACCTCAAACCTCAACAACACCTTGACCTGTTACACGAGCTACAACAACACCAGTTGTTTCCCTGCTTCGATAAGTCTACCTTCTTCCAACCACGAGTTCCCTTTTGCGGGTACATCATCAATAAACATGGAGTACAGCTGGCCCCCGAGAAGATCAAGGTCATTTGAGGTGGGCGTGCCCTGACCACCGTCCATGAAGTTCGACGAGGGATCGGTCACTGTGGATTCTATCAGAAATTTCCCGAAGCAATCCAGGCTTTAGCAGCTGCTCGCAACGATATCTTCAAAGTAGACTTTGAATGCGAGTGGACAGCCGTACACCACGCCGCCTTTGACAAACTGTAGCAAGCACTAATGAGCGCGATGCATCTCCGTGCCATAGAGCCCCGACCACCGTACTATCTCCACAAAGGGGCTACGCTAGCACAAACATGTGCGCACGGGAAGTACAAAGGACATCTTCGCCCTATTGCGTTTATGTCACGCAAGATGCAAGTTGCTGAAACTCGATACCCCAACCGCGACCAGGAACTGTTGGGTATCCTGCTAGCTCGGAAGCAGTGTTTACACCTCCTTCGAGGACCAGAGCAAGTTCACGTACATACCAACCACGAAAGCCTTGGTAATCTCGAACCGTGACCTCGACCATTGACGCCACGACAAGCGCGTTGGCTGCAGTTCCTGAAGGAGTACAACCTCACGTTGTGGTATGTGCCTGGACTCGAGAACCCAGCAGCTGACACATATTCCAACCTGACGTCGAGACAATTGATGAACATCGAGAATGCCAAACGCACACGACCATTTGTGGTACTCTTGGTCGAGAGCTGGGCATCACCTGAAGGAGAACCTGGTGACGAGTTCCTGCATGTACTTGAGGACGGATTTCTACACAGTGAGTTCTGTCCCCCAGCCATACAACCATCTGTACATATCGCTTCGAAGTGGACCTGTGGGGAACTCAGTGTGCTTCTTATTGCAAGGGTTTCAAAGGGTATACCTACGGGATTCGTTTCAATTTCGTGAAACGTGGAAACACTGGTGAGGTCAACGACAATGGGGCTCTTGGGGAAGAAGGTGTAAAGCCGGGGAATAGGAGGTAGAGCTCGTACAATGGCAGCGGCTGGTGCTACAGACCTTCTTTATTGCGATAGAGTCCGGCCAGCTTATCCTCTTCATGAGTCCCATAGCGATAGAGCGGTTTCATTCCAAATTCGCCCACATGTTCGACTTCATCGACGGTTTCCAACTCTTTTTGATTGGCCGCGAGATAATGCGGTGGCCACTTGGGTTCCGGTTGATGCACTTCTTCATAGTTGGGTGGTCTTCCCGACGAGTAAGGGTAATATTGCTCAAAATAGTGGTGCAACTTGTAGTCCACGTTGTCTTCCATATCTTTGTCCGTGGTTGTAGCGACTCCAGTGGATGCTTGTGTTTTCGGAACCATTGGCAGTGCTGACATGTTGTGGTCTAGCCGCTTGGCAAACGCTGCAGCTCAGGATGTAGCCCTTGACGTAATATCGAAGATGGAAACAGACGTAGTCGGGTTCGATCAATGCCACATTTTGAAGTACTCCCCAATGGCCGTAGAACTCGGACTCGTAACGCATGGCGGGGACGGATGTCACGAGCGTCCGGGGTACAAGAACGCGCTTTCCGACTATGGACAGGTGGAAGATCTTACCGTCGTCAAAGGAAGATTTGGCGTCTTGGAAATGATGTTGTGCCGTAGGGGGTCGAGTGGGGATCTCCTAGATGTGACTAGCGCATGAATTTTCTCAATACGCCGTCGCCCACACTGCTGACGAACTCAAATCCTTGCACTGGTAATGCCGGTGCACTCTGCAGTGCAGGTCCTTGAGACTTGAAGGGTACGGCCTGTTCGCACCAACGTTTGGTAAGGGTAACGGCTGTACAGTGCCATCTCAATGACGTCGACAAGGGATCACCTCCATCAACGTCAGGGCATTCCGAGGTTCTTTGCCAAAGGTAACTCGAAGAGGGCGGTCCCTCTCCACTTTGGGAATGTCATCAGGGTCGACTGACTGGTCTGGTATCTCATTGCCAGCGTCATGGAGGTGTGTTGCAGGTTCCTGTGGATCCTCGGTCGCCACGTCATTGATTGGCAATGGCACCAGCTCCCCCGGCTCATAAGATGGCTGAGCTTCGAATTGGCCTGCTTGTCCAGTGTCAGTGGCGGCATCGGGATCCTTCCCCACAGAATGTCCACTTCGAAGCGATACGTCCAGATAGCTGTATGGCTGGGGCGACATCTCATCGTGTAAAAATGCTTCCTCAAGTACATGCAGGAACTTGTCACCAGCTTCTCCTTCACGTGATACCCAGTTGTCGAGAAAGGGTACCACAAAAGGTCGTGTGCACGTGGCATTCTCGATGTCCATCAACTGTCTTGACGTCAGGTTGGAACATGCGTCTGCTGCTGGGTTCTCGAGTCCAGGCACATACCACAACTTGAGGTTGCACTCCTCCAGGAACTGCAGCCAACGCGCTTGTCGTGGCGTCAATTGTTGAGGGCACGTTTTGGGATCACGAAGGCTTTCGTGGTTGGTATGTATCTGAATTTGTTCTGGCCCTCTGGAGGAGATGAAAAAACTGCTTCCGAGCTAGCACAATGGCCAACAGTTCCCGTTCTTTGATGGGGTATCGAGTTTCAGCAGCTTGCATCTTGCGTGACCTAAATGCAATAGGGCGAAGATGTCCTTTGTACTTGCCGTGCGCACATGTTTGTGCTAGCGTAGCCCCTATGTACAGCTAGTACCGTTGTCGGGGCTCGATGGCGCGGAGAAGCGTCATGCTCATTAGTGCTTGCTTCAGTTTGTCAAAGGCTGCGTGGTGCACGGCTGTTTACTCGCATTCGAAGTCTACTTTGAAGATATCGGTGCGAGCAGCTGCTACGGCCTGGAATCCTTCGAGAAATTGCTGATAGAATCCACAGTAGCCGATGAATTGTCCAACTTCATGGACGGTGGTGGGGGCAGGCCAACCTCAAATAACCCTGATCTTCTCGGGGGCCAGGTGTACTCCATTCTTATTGATGATGTACCCGCAAAAGGGAACTCGTGGTTTGAAGAAGGTGGACTTATCGATGCAGGGGAACAACTGGTGTTGTTGTAATAACTCGTGTACCAGGTCAAGGTGTTGTTGCTGTTCCTCGCATTGTTGGAGAAGATAAGAATGTCCTCGATATACACCCACACAAACCCTCCCAAGCGATCTCCAAAAACATCGTTGGTAATGCCCTGGAATGTCGATGCTGATTTGCAGAGGCCAAAAGGCATAACGACCCATTCCAAGGCCCCAAACTGTGTATTGAAGGCAGTCTTTTCGATAGCGTCGTCATGGATTAAAATTTGGTGGATCCCACTGACAATTTCGATCTTTCGGGGGACCGTAAAGCCCCCAAGCGTGCTCAATATAGATTGGATAGAAGGAAAAGGGCATCGATTGACGGTTCGGTTGTTCAAAGCTCCGTAGTTAACGCACATACGCCACCTCCCATTTGCTACTCTTATTACGAGACAACCCGCTCAATGCGGGCTTGAGGACGTTCCAATTCGGCAGGATCCGTGTAGCTTGTCAGGGTAATGTGGAAGCTCATTTAGCTGGCTCACGTCCATCATATAACTGTGTACCCATCGAGGGTTGCTATCTGTGTTGAGGTGTATTCCATGGTCTCTTGCAGGTTGATGTGGAGCTAATTCCCCAAACTCGGCTCGTTCCCGGTGGTAGAGACTCGCCCATTTGTGTATTCGCGTAGGCAATTCGTGTCGAACGCGGTCAAGTCCACTGTCATCGTCGTTATTGCATTGCATGCTGTGCATTTGGTCGAGCGGCACTGTGGGTCGAGGCATGCAGCACAGAAACACCTGGTCACCGGTGAGATCAGCTCAACGGATCTCCTGTCTAAGCTTCGGCGACGAGATGTAGTCGATTTGCATATCACTCCATTCCTCTTTGGTGATTCCATCTTCGGTGTTGAAGTCATTGAGGGTGTCTGTATGACTCCTGCTGTGTGTGGACGATCGTAGGTCAGCGTGTTCTTTGCCAGGTGATGCAGGGCTTCCAACCGGGCCGACTTCCGGGTACTGGAGGAAAGTCTTGAAAGGATGTCCAACTTGGAAGTTGCTTGGAATTCTAACCGGCTGGAATCTCTGGTTCAATTGAAGGACCATCCGTACGAAGCCAAGCTGTGTCGTACGTCTGCATACCGCTCCTTCCAGTTGACAATCGGGTTTTAGCTTCAAAGACATGGTAACGCAAGCACCAGGTCCATTCTTCTTACCATTGCGGACCAGATGTTCTGGCCCCCCACAGTTGTGGCAAAGTCTGGTTTCTCGATTGTCAGACATTTTGGTGGATAACCTCTACGTTCAGCAATGTACGCATGCAATCCCCGTCAAAGCTTGACGTTTGAGTTGAGGTTCATTGGTTCAGGTGTGCTCAAAGGCATTGGAGCTGCACTCGGAGCCGTCATGGGGTTGATGTCGGTGTCGGCTTCCGGTTCAAAGGCACCATTGTTGGAGTCAAAGTTTGAGGTAACGTCATGGGTAGGAGTCTTGAAACTGCAGCGCCCGTGGTGTCTCCCAATGGCCCTGAAGCGTTCTGGACTTCTTCAGGTTGGTAACAAGCTGCCATGTATGCCTCGGCGATATTCTCCACAAGCGTGTCAAAGCAAAACGGTGTCGCTGAGCGCCACTACGAGCAGACTTCAAAAATGTATTGTCGGCGCTCAGCAAAATTCGACAAACCTTCGATAAATCGAGAATTAGCGAGGTACCCCATCAGGAGGTCACCGACGTTAACTTTTTACCTCGTGACTGTGGTTCGAAATTCACGCACGTAGTCGGCATGTCGAGGTAAACTCGGTGTCCTTTAGCGTCAACATTTGAGACAATAACACTGGCTCCTGTGAGATACAATCGAAACGGTGTCCCAGTGCTCGCATCAGTTCATACCAGTCGTCTTGTACTTTCTTCGTCAGACTGTGGTAGTAATCGATAGCGTCACCTTCGAGAAGGAATGACAGTGCAGAGACTTGGTTGCTCGGGAAGTAACGTCGGACAGGATGAACCCTCGCATCGGGTCTTCTTTTGATGTTCAAAACTCTCCTGACCCTGGGGTGCCAGTAAGTTGATGAACCAACTTGGGTAAGCGCTCCACTCGGCGGCCCAGAGTCGCGAACGCTCAAGCACAAGCAAGGGGAGGTGGTTGTCAAGGTGGTTGTTGTGGTGGAAACTGTCCTGGGGGTTGATGGTTCGAAGACGGTTGCGGCGGGTAGCTCGAAGGTGGTTGTGGGTGAAGTGGTTGTGGGTGAGGATGTTGTGGTGAGGATCGCAATTGCTGCCGAGGGTGCGAAGAATTTTTCGGAAGGAACACACGAAATCTTGAAGAATCAGATAGTTCTTGTAAAGTTCATCTTTCAGTCATTGCAGTTCGCTCTCAACGCGCAGTGAACGTGTCGAAGCTACAACAGCATCAGCCGAGGCGGATGGAGCTGTCCTCGTTGCGTTTTCGGTCGACAACTGTACAACATGGATCTTCTGTTGGTTACCTTGGAAGTTAGTCTTTAGGTCGACACACTTTGTTTGAATTTCAGTAACAGCGGCTTGTGATCTGCGCAGATTCCAAAAGAAGCAGGGGAACCACTCGGTTCCTCGCTTTGCGATACATTCTGCGATTAGTTGTTCTAGCAAATTCCAGAACACTAGTCTCGAATAAAATGCAGCATAGCAGCTTCTTCAAAGTACCTCTCCATAATTACGATGGTAATCCAAGTCAAAATAATCAAAGACGGGGTCGAGGATTGAAACGTAGAAAGTCAACGATAACTATCGCCCGCCGCCTAACTGGCTACAACTTCATGTGGACCGACTTTGAGTTGTCTTGTTTCTCAAAAATGGTGTCCCTTCACAAAACCTGACAATCCCGCGGAGGATCTTTAAGCACAGCACCAAACGAATCCAAATCCACAAATCCAAGATAAAATTCTGACCAAAAGATATGGAAATATCATACACAATTTCATTGACAGCTGCTGGCATCTCGATGATTCATATTTACATATGCAGTCTGCAGTGTGCGATCGCGCTTTCGCGCGCTCGGCGTGCTGCCGCTGCTCGAAACCATAACACATCTCTCAACCAAAGTTGACGGACCCAAAGTTGATTTCAGTTACAACTCCCATATCTCAATTTTGCCCGGACCCTTGAGCTATCCTAGGAGCACTCCTAAGTTGGACCAAAAATCCAGCACCTGAAATGGTGTTGATGAAAATATAAATAGGGCATCGGGTAACCCAACAGTTGAAAACACATTCCCAGATACTTGCCTTTCAATCTTGACAATCTGCTAAAATGTTCGACAAACTTGCCAACCTCCAGAACGCGCGCGCGAGTTGCTTAGTCCTAGCAGGGAACGCAAGTCAGGACGGAGTGAGAAGGATGCAGAGACACAAGTAATCACTGAACGCGCCATAGTTTTGCGCGCCTTGATTTCAGGGGTTACAAAGGCGCTTCATCACAGTAAAAAAAATACTTGCACCCCTTTTGCATGGGTACCTGATACAGCCCAAGCCCGCGGTATTCTTTGAGAAATATTTAAGACTAACGCTTTATCATTTTCACCATTCTTTTGCAGCATGAAAGTACAATTTTCAACGAAATTAGGGTAAATACCCTGGCTGTATGATGATGGTCACAGCTACCACTCAAGGGTGTGCAGGTACCTTTGTTCATGGAGGCATTGCCGAACTCATCTAGGCCCTTCATGCCTTTTCCCCTAAAAATAACAAAGGCTGCAATCGGATTTCTTTCAATTGTTTCGAGACAATTTGTTATGAGAAAAAATGGTCAATGAATGCACATGTGAATTCTATGTCTGCTCCCTTCTTGTAGACCTGGTTCTCTTCCTATTCATATTCCACCATGGAGTTCAATGACCCTCTTTCCTCGGTGGTGGTTCTAGGGGTGGTTTCTTCGATCGAAAATTGAGTTTCGATGGAAGCTTTTCGTTTCGATTGAAACTTCTAATTAGATGGTCACGTTTGGTTTCGTTAAGAACTGGCTTTCTTGTTAGGAAAAGTCGACTACCCGCCTCAACCGGCCCAACCAGCCCAACCACATTGCACAGTCACCATTTTCACTACCCAAATGTACCGATTTCTTCTATTTTTGTTTCATTTTTGATTTTTCCGTTTTTCCATTGCACTTCTATACTACATAGGCTTTTTTGTCAATGGAGGTTCATAACTTCCTCAAACAGCAATGTGGTGGAGAAACACCATATTCTGAGCTTGGAGCCTGTATTCTGGAAGAATTCTTCAGAGCCAACAACTTGCCAAAAAAGCTGCTTCACACCGTTTATGATTGGGTTGGTCATAAAAATCAACAACAGTTTCAGGATGCAACCATGCAAACCCTGAAATCTGAGATATGTTCCCCCCAAAATGCTGTTCGCCTCATTTCTGAGTTGAGTTTGAGTATGAACAGGTGTGAGTAACTGGTCCGATACACCAACAGGAAAGTGATTCAGTACCAGGAGAAACAGGTGTTCCCATCACCTCATTGTTTCCTGGCCGGAAGGTGGTGGAGTCTGCGTGGCAAAAAATGTTACTGGCCTCTGGAAGGTTGGACGCACCACTGTGCCACCCTGAAGAAGGATTTTATGGGCGTCTCCTGGGACTTTACTAAGTGGTTGGGATACGTAGCCCACGAAGAGTGTGTCTGGTCGACTGTGGACACCAGTTTTCAATTAAGCTTCTCTTTTTGTGGCGATTGTTTCCCCTGTTGTCGTGGATCGCGGATTGTGTTGCTCTGTTGATTTAAGAGTACCTGACCCGTACTTTGAGCCACTGTTGGCCTTTTGGGGTTGCTGGATGTGATGAAAACCACCTGGATGCCCCACAGTTCCTGTGGAAAAGAAATATTAGGGTGTGCTTCGTTCTTTCGAATGAATGTGTCGATCGAAAGTTTTTGTTTCGATTGCAGCTTTTCCTTTCGATCTAAGAGACGCAGCGTGACCGGCCTGCCTATACTGTGAGGATCCTGAAACAAGCATTAAACACCTGGCAAGCAAGCTGAGTTGGCAGCAAAGAAGCAACTTGTGCTGCCACCCAAAAAACATTTCGAGTCAAGTGCCTCGAACAGCGACAGTGACAGTGACATTGACAGCAATGCAGAGAACAGCGACAAGAGCGACAAGAGCCACAGGATCGACAAGAGCGACAAGAGCAGTGCATTGGAGCACACCAGGGATCTATCGGACCTCCGGATTCCTCAGCCGTTCACCTGGATGTGGATCTCCATCACACTGAAGAATGTAGGGTGGTGAGCATTCCCAGCGGTTGCTGCAACTGAGTTCACGAGCCTAAAATTTTGTGTTCCGGTCCCTGTAAGAAGATAGAGTCAGCAGCCAGGCTGGAGAACGTATTGGATGCCAAAAGTCCGCAAATCTGATGACTGGCACTCGACTGGGGAGTACATCAGTGCACATGAGGAGTTCAGTACGAGACAAGAGGCGGACGGCCGTGTGGCGGAGCTTGAGGCACTGGGACTGGCTGGTGTGCCTGTTCAAGAACAGCCGCAGCAGAGACCTAAGCAGAAGAAGAGTGCTTATGGCGCCGGCAAGAGGAAGAAGTCGCTGAAGAGCAAGGCTGTCAAGAAGCAGAAGAAGCCTGCCCCCGAGGCTGCGTCGGAGGACCCCACTGCACCAAACATGTGTAAGGACCAGGGGAAAGAGCAGCCAGAGCAGGCACAGCACGCCGAGCACTAACGCTTGGTGGTCATCATTGGTGTGGTAGTTTCGAACGAAGCTTCAATCCAAGCAAAACGCTTCGATCGAGGCATTCGTTCGAAAAATCAGTTTTCATTGATTTCTGTAATTTTTACAGCGTTTTCTACGGTAAAATCCTGAATTACATAACAATCAAATCAAATACTGTGCCAGTCCGCGCTCCTGCGGCGTGCGCGTGCTCCTGCTGATAAGATTTTCCAATCGAAAAAATCGCGACGCTCGAAATTTTCTGCTTCGGTCGATGTTTCTTTTTCGAACCCGATGGCGCAAAGGACAGCATCACACAATGCTAGCAAGCAATGTCCAACTGTAACGCATTTTCCCATCACCAACATGATTCCCGCTCTCCACTACAGCTCCAGGCTCGCCTGCTCTGCCTGCTCAGCGTGCTGTGCCTGCTCTGGCTGCTCTTTCCCCTGGTCCTTACACATGTTTGGTGCAGTGGGGTCCTCCGACGCAGCCTCGGGGGCAGGCTTCTTCTGCTTCTTGACAGCCTTGCTCTTCAGCGACTTCTTCCTCTTGCCGGCGCCATAAGCACTCTTCTTCTGCTTAGGTCTCTGCTGCGGCTGTTCTTGAACCACACCAGCCAGTCCCAGTGCCTCAAGCTCCGCCACACGGCCGTCCGCCTCTTGTCTCGTACTGAACTCCTCATGTGCACTGATGTACTCCCCAGTCGAGTGCCAGTCATCAGATTTGCGGACTTTTGGCATCCAATACGTTCTCCAGCCTGGCTGCTGACTCTATCTTCTTACAGGGACCGGAACACAAAATTTTAGGCTCGTGAACTCAGTTGCAGCAACCGCTGGGAATGCTCACCACCCTACATTCTTCAGTGTGATGGAGATCCACATCCAGGTGAACGGCTGAGGAATCCGGAGGTCCGATAGATCCCTGGTGTGCTCCAATGCACTGCTCTTGTCGCTCTTGTCGATCCTGTGGCTCTTGTCGCTCTTGTCGCTGTTCTCTGCATTGCTGTCAATGTCACTGTCACTGTCGCTGTTCGAGGCACTTGACTCGAAATGTTTTTTGGGTGGCAGCACAAGTTGCTTCTTTGCTGCCAACTCAGCTTGCTTGCCAGGTGTTTAATGCTTGTTTCAGGATCCTCACAGTATAGGCAGGCCGGTCACGCTGCGTCTCTTAGATCGAAAGGAAAAGCTGCAATCGAAACAAAAACTTTCGATCGACACATTCATTCGAAAGAACGAAGCACACCCTAATATTTCTTTTCCACAGGAACTGTGGGGCATCCAGGTGGTTTTCATCACATCCAGCAACCCCAAAAGGCCAACAGTGGCTCAAAGTACGGGTCAGGTACTCTTAAATCAACAGAGCAACACAATCCGCGATCCACGACAACAGGGGAAACAATCGCCACAAAAAGAGAAGCTTAATTGAAAACTGGTGTCCACAGTCGACCAGACACACTCTTCGTGGGCTACGTATCCCAACCACTTAGTAAAGTCCCAGGAGACCCCCATAAAATCCTTCTTCAGGGTGGCACAGTGGTGCGTCCAACCTTCCAGAGGCCAGTAACATTTTTTGCCACGCAGACTCCACCACCTTCCGGCCAGGAAACAATGAGGTGATGGGAACACCTGTTTCTCCTGGTACTGAATCACTTTCCTGTTGGTGTATCGGACCAGTTACTCACACCTGTTCATACTCAAACTCAACTCAGAAATGAGGCGAACAGCATTTTGGGGGGAACATATCTCAGATTTCAGGGTTTGCATGGTTGCATCCTGAAACTGTTGTTGATTTTTATGACCAACCCAATCATAAACGGTGTGAAGCAGCTTTTTTGGCAAGTTGTTGGCTCTGAAGAATTCTTCCAGAATACAGGCTCCAAGCTCAGAATATGGTGTTTCTCCACCACATTGCTGTTTGAGGAAGTTATGAACCTCCATTGACAAAAAAGCCTATGTAGTATAGAAGTGCAATGGAAAAACGGAAAAATCAAAAATGAAACAAAAATAGAAGAAATCGGTACATTTGGGTAGTGAAAATGGTGACTGTGCAATGTGGTTGGGCTGGTTGGGCCGGTTGAGGCGGGTAGTCGACTTTTCCTAACAAGAAAGCCAGTTCTTAACGAAACCAAACGTGACCATCTAATTAGAAGTTTCAATCGAAACGAAAAGCTTCCATCGAAACTCAATTTTCGATCGAAGAAACCACCCCTAGAACCACCACCGAGGAAAGAGGGTCATTGAACTCCATGGTGGAATATGAATAGGAAGAGAACCAGGTCTACAAGAAGGGAGCAGACATAGAATTCACATGTGCATTCATTGACCATTTTTTCTCATAACAAATTGTCTCGAAACAATTGAAAGAAATCCGATTGCAGCCTTTGTTATTTTTAGGGGAAAAGGCATGAAGGGCCTAGATGAGTTCGGCAATGCCTCCATGAACAAAGGTACCTGCACACCCTTGAGTGGTAGCTGTGACCATCATCATACAGCCAGGGTATTTACCCTAATTTCGTTGAAAATTGTACTTTCATGCTGCAAAAGAATGGTGAAAATGATAAAGCGTTAGTCTTAAATATTTCTCAAAGAATACCGCGGGCTTGGGCTGTATCAGGTACCCATGCAAAAGGGGTGCAAGTATTTTTTTTACCGTGATGAAGCGCCTTTGTAACCCCTGAAATCAAGGCGCGCAAAACTATGGCGCGTTCAGTGATTACTTGTGTCTCTGCATCCTTCTCACTCCGTCCTGACTTGCGTTCCCTGCTAGGACTAAGCAACTCGCGCGCGCGTTCTGGAGGTTGGCAAGTTTGTCGAACATTTTAGCAGATTGTCAAGATTGAAAGGCAAGTATCTGGGAATGTGTTTTCAACTGTTGGGTTACCCGATGCCCTATTTATATTTTCATCAACACCATTTCAGGTGCTGGATTTTTGGTCCAACTTAGGAGTGCTCCTAGGATAGCTCAAGGGTCCGGGCAAAATTGAGATATGGGAGTTGTAACTGAAATCAACTTTGGGTCCGTCAACTTTGGTTGAGAGATGTGTTATGGTTTCGAGCAGCGGCAGCACGCCGAGCGCGCGAAAGCGCGATCGCACACTGCAGACTGCATATGTAAATATGAATCATCGAGATGCCAGCAGCTGTCAATGAAATTGTGTATGATATTTCCATATCTTTTGGTCAGAATTTTATCTTGGATTTGTGGATTTGGATTCGTTTGGTGCTGTGCTTAAAGATCCTCCGCGGGATTGTCAGGTTTTGTGAAGGGACACCATTTTTGAGAAACAAGACAACTCAAAGTCGGTCCACATGAAGTTGTAGCCAGTTAGGCGGCGGGCGATAGTTATCGTTGACTTTCTACGTTTCAATCCTCGACCCCGTCTTTGATTATTTTGACTTGGATTACCATCGTAATTATGGAGAGGTACTTTGAAGAAGCTGCTATGCTGCATTTTATTCGAGACTAGTGTTCTGGAATTTGCTAGAACAACTAATCGCAGAATGTATCGCAAAGCGAGGAACCGAGTGGTTCCCCTGCTTCTTTTGGAATCTGCGCAGATCACAAGCCGCTGTTACTGAAATTCAAACAAAGTGTGTCGACCTAAAGACTAACTTCCAAGGTAACCAACAGAAGATCCATGTTGTACAGTTGTCGACCGAAAACGCAACGAGGACAGCTCCATCCGCCTCGGCTGATGCTGTTGTAGCTTCGACACGTTCACTGCGCGTTGAGAGCGAACTGCAATGACTGAAAGATGAACTTTACAAGAACTATCTGATTCTTCAAGATTTCGTGTGTTCCTTCCGAAAAATTCTTCGCACCCTCGGCAGCAATTGCGATCCTCACCACAACATCCTCACCCACAACCACTTCACCCACAACCACCTTCGAGCTACCCGCCGCAACCGTCTTCGAACCATCAACCCCCAGGACAGTTTCCACCACAACAACCACCTTGACAACCACCTCCCCTTGCTTGTGCTTGAGCGTTCGCGACTCTGGGCCGCCGAGTGGAGCGCTTACCCAAGTTGGTTCATCAACTTACTGGCACCCCAGGGTCAGGAGAGTTTTGAACATCAAAAGAAGACCCGATGCGAGGGTTCATCCTGTCCGACGTTACTTCCCGAGCAACCAAGTCTCTGCACTGTCATTCCTTCTCGAAGGTGACGCTATCGATTACTACCACAGTCTGACGAAGAAAGTACAAGACGACTGGTATGAACTGATGCGAGCACTGGGACACCGTTTCGATTGTATCTCACAGGAGCCAGTGTTATTGTCTCAAATGTTGACGCTAAAGGACACCGAGTTTACCTCGACATGCCGACTACGTGCGTGAATTTCGAACCACAGTCACGAGGTAAAAAGTTAACGTCGGTGACCTCCTGATGGGGTACCTCGCTAATTCTCGATTTATCGAAGGTTTGTCGAATTTTGCTGAGCGCCGACAATACATTTTTGAAGTCTGCTCGTAGTGGCGCTCAGCGACACCGTTTTGCTTTGACACGCTTGTGGAGAATATCGCCGAGGCATACATGGCAGCTTGTTACCAACCTGAAGAAGTCCAGAACGCTTCAGGGCCATTGGGAGACACCACGGGCGCTGCAGTTTCAAGACTCCTACCCATGACGTTACCTCAAACTTTGACTCCAACAATGGTGCCTTTGAACCGGAAGCCGACACCGACATCAACCCCATGACGGCTCCGAGTGCAGCTCCAATGCCTTTGAGCACACCTGAACCAATGAACCTCAACTCAAACGTCAAGCTTTGACGGGGATTGCATGCGTACATTGCTGAACGTAGAGGTTATCCACCAAAATGTCTGACAATCGAGAAACCAGACGTTGCCACAACTGTGGGGGGCCAGAACATCTGGTCCGCAATGGTAAGAAGAATGGACCTGGTGCTTGCGTTACCATGTCTTTGAAGCTAAAACCCGATTGTCAACTGGAAGGAGCGGTATGCAGACGTACGACACAGCTTGGCTTCGTACGGATGGTCCTTCAATTGAACCAGAGATTCCAGCCGGTTAGAATTCCAAGCAACTTCCAAGTTGGACATCCTTTCAAGACTTTCCTCCAGTACCCGGAAGTCGGCCCGGTTGGAAGCCCTGCATCACCTGGCAAAGAACACGCTGACCTACGATCGTCCACACACAGCAGGAGTCATACAGACACCCTCAATGACTTCAACACCGAAGATGGAATCACCAAAGAGGAATGGAGTGATATGCAAATCGACTACATCTCGTCGCCGAAGCTTAGACAGGAGATCCGTTGAGCTGATCTCACCGGTGACCAGGTGTTTCTGTGCTGCATGCCTCGACCCACAGTGCCGCTCGACCAAATGCACAGCATGCAATGCAATAACGACGATGACAGTGGACTTGACCGCGTTCGACACGAATTGCCTACGCGAATACACAAATGGGCGAGTCTCTACCACCGGGAACGAGCCGAGTTTGGGGAATTAGCTCCACATCAACCTGCAAGAGACCATGGAATACACCTCAACACAGATAGCAACCCTCGATGGGTACACAGTTATATTCCTTTGTCTACCACGCGCAGAACGGAATCAACGTTTTTTGTTCGTCAAAAATGAATCCATAAAGTTTTGTTGTTCCGGGGGGTTTTCGAACGTGCCGGACGTCATGGAAGCATCCGTTTTGTTCATTTCCACCGTTTTCCATGTGAGAAGCGTATCGTGCCGTTGCCTCTACCTTGGCTTTCGTGCTCCGTGTGCCGCGCGTGTTACGCGTGTTACGTGTTCTAAGCGTTCGCTTCTAGGTGTGCCTCTGGAACTCGAATAACTCGTGTCGCATATCCGTGCAAGGCGTGTTCCGCGTTCCGCACGTAACCGACATCACGCTTCTGGAGGCCGGAACCCACGTTTTGCGCGAGCTACGCGTCCTCCTGTACCTCAGCCCTTTCTTTATGCCCGCACCGCTTTTCCCGGATAGCCACAAGCAGTGGCTCGCCAAGGGGGGCCACCTGGGCAGTTGGGGGAGCGCGGCCACGCTGAAGCACAACGCGTTCATCGTGTTCCAGATCAAACAACAGACATGTATGTGATTGTTCAATGGGGTGGAGTACGGGTGTTGTGCCTTTCGATGTCCCCCACGTCGATGTGGTTCGTTTCACATTTTTTTTTTCTGTTTCTGGGCCGTGCCACACATTTCTGCACAGCTGGGTGGCACGCAGCCTGGGTCAACCGCAAGAAGCCCGGCAGCAAGGATCGCCGAGAAGATGAGATGTACCTCACCAACGTCACCGCATATCAAGTATGCATGCATGACAAGTGCCATTATGTTCCGTTTCGTCGCACCGTGCCGGTCCCTAGTCTCCATTTTCGATAAGCTGCTTACCCCACCAACTGCCTGCAGATCAAGACGAAGCCAAGCAAGCCCCGGGATCCCGCAAAAGTCCAAGATTGCCGCGCTAAGCCGGATGGATGGTTCGAGTACACAAAGGTTGTTCTGGGCGTGCTGCGTGTTGCATCTGTATGTGATTCTGCCCCCTGTTCTACGTGTGTTGCGCGTGTTGCGCGTTCTGCACGTTCCGCCGGTGTGCCTCTCGCTCCGCCTCTGGGGGCACCACCACCGTGTTACGCGTGCTGCGCGTTCTGCAGATCCAAGCGAACCGGTTGTGGACCTGGTTGGAGGGCGAGGCAGAAGAGAGTGAGGAGGAGGAGGAGGAGACGCAGGATCCGCAGGAGACGGGCGAGACGCGGGACGATCCCCAGAGCATCAAAACAGAAGGATCTGGCGCCGTTGGGATGGAGGTGGAGCAGGTCGCTGTGCTGCGTGTTCTCCACGCGTGCTTCTTTGTCGCCTCTAGAGGCTGGTACGCCCCGTGTTGCGCGTGGTGCGCGTTCTCCGCGTTCTACATGTCTTGCCTCCGCCGTGCCTCTGGAGGACAGACATCACGTCGTTCGCGTTCTGCAGAAGCCTCCCCCAGAGACGGAAGGTCAGGGGGCCAAAGAAGGACCCAAGGAGCCCGCAGAAGGCGCTGCAGAAGGCGCTGCCGCACGCACGGAGGTCTCAGCAGGGGGCGATGATGGTCCGGCAGGTGAGCAGGTGCGCGTTGCGGGGTCACTGCTGTTTGCGCGTTATGCCCGTATGGTTTTGTTTTGCCTCTGGAATCCGCCCTGGCATGTGTTGCGCGTTCTGCGCGTGTTACGCGTTACACGTGTCTCGATTCTGGCCTTCCTCTGGAGGACAGCACCCCGTTTTCCGCGTTCTGCAGGCGCCTGTGCGAGTGAAGGAGGAGCCCCCCGACTCCCCGGAACGCCATGCCGAACCGGAGACGGCAGCCGAGGGCAAGATGACGGACGGCGAAATCCAAGAAGTGTAGAGGGTTGGGAGGGCTGGGAGGGGGAGGACGGGTGGGAGGGGGAGGGGTTCCAGGGGTTTTTCTCCCCGCTTGGGGAACCGAGTCCGGGATGGCCGGACCCCGACGAGTCCCGGGGGCGGCAGAGTTCGCAGCCCGCTTTGCGGGTCCCCCCTTGGGAAGTTTCGGCGCAGACAGGCGCTTTTTCTCAACAGGCGCCGGACTGGTGGCGTCGTAATATGTGGTAGCTATACCCGGTTTCTTGGCTGTACGATAACGGAGTATTATGGCGATCGGACATGTAGTGCCCGGCGCCCAGCACAAGCGAACTGGTGGTGTCCCGTAAAAAAAGATACCACACCTGTTGCCTATTGCTCTGCGGTCGGGGAATCGAGGTTGAAACCCCCCCCCTCCGCTGCAGGTTGCTGTGTGGTAGGGGAATTGAGGCTCAAACCACCCCCCCCATGAAAAAAACACCCACAGTGCCCTGTGCTACGTGTGCTGCGTGTTGCCTCTGACTGTGCCTCTGGACTGCGTGTGGCGCGTTCTGCGCGTGTTGCGCGTTATCGGCGTTGCCTCCGGTTCTGCCTCTGGAGCCTAAAAGTACGTGTTCCGTGTTGTGCAGACACACCGCTCTTCAAAAATGCCATTTCCCACGTGCCGGTGCGGATGCCGGGCCGCCGGGTGTGCGCCCATTGCAACCGGGGCAAGACCCACTACGTTTGTTGTGGGTGCGGCAAGTGGTACCATGTGGGGTGCTTTGCCGTGGCGCATGGGGTGACCGGGGTGGTAGAGGCAGATGTGGAGGAGGAGGGCGACGAGGCCGAGGTGGATGGCAGCGAGAGGGAGGAGAGTGAGGATGACACGGAGGAGGAGAGTGAGGAGGAGGGGGAGGAGGATGAGGAGGAAGAGAGTGAGGAGGAGGAGGAGAGTGACGGGGAAGAGGACGAGGACATGGAGGTTGACGAAGATTAGGAAGGAGAAGGTGGTGGAGGGCGGACGTGGTGGAATCGTGAACTTCATGGCCGCCAAGCCTCTGCCATCCCTACCCATGGGACCAGTGCGAACCCTGGGGGACAACCGCGTAGGCTGGATACCCAAACTGTGAGGACGCGGCCCCCCAAAAGTGCGCGCGTGTGCAATAGTGACGTGCTACGCGTGCTACGCGTTTTGCGCGTGCCGGAAGTCTGCTTCTAAGTCTGCCTCTAGAACTCCGTGCTGCGCGTTCTGCGCGTTCTGCGCGTGATGCGTGTGTTGTTTGCGTTCTGCACGTGCTGCGCGTGCTGCGCGTTTTGAAGCAACACGCGCAGCACGTATTGTGCCGCGCAGACCGCTTCCGGACAATAACGTCCCCTCCGTAGACAAAGGAATATGATGGACGTGAGCCAGCTAAATGAGCTTCCACATTACCCTGACAAGCTACACGGATCCTGCCGAATTGGAACGTCCTCAAGCCCGCATTGAGCGGGTTGTCTCGTAATAAGAGTAGCAAATGGGAGGTGGCGTATGTGCGTTAACTACGGAGCTTTGAACAACCGAACCGTCAATCGATGCCCTTTTCCTTCTATCCAATCTATATTGAGCACGCTTGGGGGCTTTACGGTCCCCCGAAAGATCGAAATTGTCAGTGGGATCCACCAAATTTTAATCCATGACGACGCTATCGAAAAGACTGCCTTCAATACACAGTTTGGGGCCTTGGAATGGGTCGTTATGCCTTTTGGCCTCTGCAAATCAGCATCGACATTCCAGGGCATTACCAACGATGTTTTTGGAGATCGCTTGGGAGGGTTTGTGTGGGTGTATATCGAGGACATTCTTATCTTCTCCAACAATGCGAGGAACAGCAACAACACCTTGACCTGGTACACGAGTTATTACAACAACACCAGTTGTTCCCCTGCATCGATAAGTCCACCTTCTTCAAACCACGAGTTCCCTTTTGCGGGTACATCATCAATAAGAATGGAGTACACCTGGCCCCCGAGAAGATCAGGGTTATTTGAGGTTGGCCTGCCCCCACCACCGTCCATGAAGTTGGACAATTCATCGGCTACTGTGGATTCTATCAGCAATTTCTCGAAGGATTCCAGGCCGTAGCAGCTGCTCGCACCGATATCTTCAAAGTAGACTTCGAATGCGAGTAAACAGCCGTGCACCACGCAGCCTTTGACAAACTGAAGCAAGCACTAATGAGCATGACGCTTCTCCGCGCCATCGAGCCCCGACAACGGTACTAGCTGTACATAGCAAGGAAACAATACCTTGTATCCCTAAAAGCTGGTGCTCTTGCGCCATCTGCCACGCTATTTTATGGCGTGATCCTCACAGTAGTCTCTTTCACTGACCTCCAGCTGCATTGTATCCGCTGCATCCCAAACACATACTTTCATTCTTCTTCCTGTTGCCGCTTTCTTGGTGAGGGAAATGCAGCAACACAGGCATAATTTGCACACACACAAGCAACGACGCATGTAGGACACGACGCAAATACCCGTACCATCACAACACACATAGAGACCGCACCATGCACAAACACATCTGATAGCAGCATTGGCATCTGATAAACAGGTATGAACAGACACAGAATCATGTAATTGCATCACTTTCTGCACCAGTACACACACACAACACACTGTCAAAGGCACTCACCTGCAACTTGCATACTCCAATACACCGTGCCCACCACCACCACACACAGAAGGAAGGAGTGAGTTTGGAAGTGATGCACGTGCGCAGGAAAGATATGAAGGAGTACCAGAGAGCGGGGATGCATCACGCGGAGTTTTAGAGAGACCACGGGGTCGTGGAGTGGGGTGTGTACAAGTGCATTATGAGGCAAGCGAGAGGCCATAAAGCCCGCGCCAGACGAGACAGACAAATGGGGCGAATGCGGAAAGAGTGGGTGGTGCAATGCAGAATCATGAGGAAGGCGCAAAGGCGCGGGGGAGGAGAACGGGCAGTGCAAGAGAAGGTGCTCGACAGGGGCGAAAGCGAAAAGGCCAGGCCGGGCATACTGTTGTGTGCTCCGCTGGGACCCAAATGGCCAAGGGGGAAGGTACAAGGTACGAGCGGGCAGTGGTAAGATGTACATGCGGATACGTTCCGCAGAGACAACCTGCCGCTGGGGGCGGGGCAGGGGGACCAGTGCTGGAGATGCACAAAGGAGGCAGGGCAGGTGCCGTGGCCGGTCCTGAGAATGACGGCATGGGCGTTTCTGACCGCGACGGTGCGCACTACGGATGTCTGGGGACAGTGATGGAGACCGGTGCTGAGGCTGCCCAGGGAAGTGCATGAGGATGAGGAGGTGCAGGGGGCCATGGAGATTTCGTGGGGGGAGGAGCACGAGGGGAAAAGGACAGGAATCCAGATAGGCTGGGACACGGTGAGGGTGTTGCAGGAGGAGGATGAGGGCATGGCGGCGAGCTTCCGGATGACAAATACAGGCGGGCCCGCAGAGGAGGTGCCCTTGCCGCCGGTGGGCCACACGTATGTGGTAAGCGCGCGGCGGATCAGTCTGACGGTGCACGGGTTACCGGCGGACATGGTGTGGTACCTGGTTCTGGTACAGGCGTACCTGGAGCAGGGCAGGGCGAAAGGGGACGGGGCATGGTGTCACAGGGTAGTGGTGACAAATGGCCGGAAAGCAAGGACAGAGAATAAGTGGGCAGTGTACCGGGGTGTGAAAGAATCGAGCGTTGATGAAGGAATGCGGACGTATGACATCGGCCGGCACACGGTGTACTGCCACGACCCGAGGGGGATGGTACACATACCGGAGCCCACGAGGGTAGAGAGGTGGTGTTTCCAGACGGGTCAGGTGTGGACGGGCAGCCGCCCAAGGCGGGGGCGGCGGCGCTACAGGTCAAGGAGGTAGGACAGACGACAGAAATCATCGTCGACAAGGATGTATATCGGGCAGCGTCCCATGGAGAGGTGCAAACGTTGGCGGATGTGTTTTGGCAGCTGGGGGAGGATGTGATGGAAGTGTGGTGGACGCAGAGGCGGACATGGCATCCCACAGGAGACCTCCCACCAGGCCGCTGCGTGAAGCCCTGTGCAAGGGGCTGGCGTCACAGGTGTACGCGATATGGCACGGGCTGGAGATGAGGAGGCTGCCTCTGGTCATACACCTGGTGAAGCAGGAGTCGCATCGAGGGGGCGTAGGAAATCATGAGGCGTATGGAGCGGCCGAAGCGGTGGACAACGGACAGCAGCCGGAGTGGAGGGTACCAGAGAGAAGGGAGCACCTCCACATGGTGCACATACCGCCAAGGGTGGGGGACGAAGAGAGAGCCAGATGGGTGGTGGAGGAGGACAGGGGCAGAAAGGAGTTAACAGTGTACCCGCAGCCAATGCACATGCTTACCCAGGTGAGAGGGGGTTTGGAGGTGGTGGCACTGAGCAGGTACTGGGAGGGCAGGGTGGGACAGCAGGTCCACTTTGCCAACGTGCTGAGGGCGGAAGCACTGCCCAAAAGACTGCAAACAAAGCAGCTCCAGGCCATCACGGGTGAGGTGCAAGTGAGAGGTATGATCATCAGGTGGTACAGGCATAGGGGTATGGATCTCGGGGAGGGGTACATGCGATGCCACTGTGGTCGGCAGCTGGAAACGTACGAGCACTTCATGCGATGTGAGCAGTGTAAGGAGATCGACGGGCCGTTGGTAAGAGGATAGGACATCCCGCTGCTCAAGAACGGTCAGAAAGAAGGAAGTGAGACGGAGAGGGAGCTGGGAAAAGATGGGCATCACAAGGGGTTGTGGCACATGATGACTGTGAAGTTACCGTTGTGGAAGCCCCGGCAAGATACGTCAGCGCCGCAGGTCGTGGCACACAGGCTGTTGTAGCGTACGGTGAAACATCTGCAGCAGCCCATGGCATGCAGGGAGGCGCAGGCTACGGACATGCGAGACCCAGTCAGGAAGCGACTGGTGATGGTGTTCATCAGGTACAGCCCGCAAGTCACCACGATGAAAGTACCGCCAAAGCGAGGCTGGCGGCTACGGCAGCCGGATGAAGCGCGAGATGAGGAGGGATAAGTGGGCGACGAACAAAGGGAACGCCTGATGGCGTGCAGGCAGAAAAGTTGCGTGAGATAGATGGATCCCTCCGCTCCGTACCATCTGGTTACCAACCTAGCAGAGAGGCAATCATAGAAGCGGGTGTTGGGGGGGGGAAACCCACCTTGCCCTCCTCTCCAAACCACACCACCCTGAGAAGCCCATATATGTGCAAAGCTGACAAATCTATCCAAATGTCAGGGCAACAAACATACCACGGTCCCCAGGTACGTTCTGCCATAGATTGACTGTGAAGAGGAGCGTCGTGAGGGCGACCGTGATGAATGCCTACTTCTCGTCTCTGACAATTCTGTCCTCCGGCGTGACGAAGAGTGCCGTGATGGCGATCGTTGTGATTGCCTTGATTCCGACGAGTCCCTCCCCCACAGAGGGATAGGGCCTAAGGACAAAGCAGTTAACAACTGCTTACAGACTACTGCAGAGAGATAGAAATTGGTCGCGGTCGCGTGTCCTGGATCAATGTCTATTTCCAAGATTGGTTTCGAAAAATGACGCGATCCAGCTGGGATTTTGCATTACAGAATTTATTAAGTCAATACGTACTCAAATTCTGGTATTATGATGCCCACCACCCAGGATGTCTCCGCAGAATTCGACACACGCCCACCCCAGGGTGAGGCAACCCCCTTCGCTGCTGTAGGATTTTGCGGCAGCCTTTACAGACATTCGACACTTTTGCCTACTCACGCACTCGACCGGTACATTGATTGCCAAGCAGAGCAACTGAAGCAAGCGATAACACGGCACGCCGAATTGCAGCAGCTTCTGGCCCGCATCGATGATTTTCCACGAAGCCCCAAAGTTCTTGAGCGCCAGCGCTCCTCTTCATGTGCAGCCCTGGACGACAATGCCAGCACGCCGGACCCTGTCCCGTGTGCCCAGTCCGCTGACTATGATCAAGCTCCTCGACAACCAGTGTGTCCAAGAAGCGACCGTCCATCTCGCTGTACAACAACAACCACACTAAGCTCACCGTCAACCAGCACTTCCTCGCCCAACAGTCGCACTCTTGAAGTGACGGCCCACAGCCAACCCGACGAAGAGCCACGCCCCCAAGATCAACGCCAAACTGCCCCGTCACAAGCATTCGACCAAACTCCTGAGCCGACTTCGACGACGACTCTCATCCTGTCCTTGGTGGTATGCTTTACTGCCCTCCTTCAACGAATATGCCGTTCACTGCGCTTCAAAACCCGTCCGCGGGCACGCCAACGACGCCATCGCCGCATTCAAGGCAGAGTTCGACGCCGTCTGCTATTACGGCTCGGCGCTCGCCCATTCAAAGACGCCTCTCTCAGGCTTCAAGCGACGGGACGCCATTTTTGCGACCTAGGTCTGGACCATATCGACTTCTCCAGCCCAGACCACTTTCCTCCACTTCCATCCATCGCCGCCGCCACTGACTCTTCAAGGAGAGACCCCCGAGAGCCCCAACGAACTTTCTCTGTGTCAGCCTGTGCGTACAACTCGGCGACAGCGGTTGCATCTCCAGTTTTCTACGCCGAACGAGCTGTTCAGCCCCGCAGCCTGCTACGGCCAGGAGTCACGGAAATTATCAATGGACCCTGGCGAGACTGGCAATGCTCATGTTCGTACCAAAACTTCCAGCGCCGCACAGAGTGCTTAAATTGCGGACAGCCAAAGTTTAAGGAGGCCCAACCTGAGCCTTCACCCACCTACATGCCTGAGTGCCTGCTACAGTGAGCATGCAACTTTCCCTTTGGCCAAAGCCATTCGTGAGGCGAAGCCACATTGGGAGTATATGCTTATGCAGCCGCCAACGATTGTGTTTTGGCGGCTCAACAGGTTTGTTTGATTCCCTCTTGGCATGACTGCTGATTCGATGAGAATCTGAATTTTCGACTTTGGCCTGAGGCCCTATATGTCACTTTTGGCAGCCCCAACTGCCTATGCCAGTGGTATATATGCACGAGTCACCTTTCGTTTGGCCCAGGTCCGCGAGTACATGTGAAAATTGCAACCCGCGCCTCCGCTCTGTTGGCGTCTCCAAGGCGCCTTTATCACTTTTTGCGGTGACACGCAGCAACGCCTTTGCCTTGGTTTCTTCTATTTCCCTTTTCAATGGCAGCGACTGTGTTCTGCCGATTCAAAGTGTTCACCATCTTCGGAACACTACTTTGTTTAAGCTCTGCACTGCGAGTGTACCTGACTTCAGTCAGCTATGCCAATGGCTTTGCGCCCTGCTGTTTTTTGTCATTGCTAGAGGCCTGTTGTCTTTTCCCCTAGGGGTGAAACAGCATGGTTTTCGAAACAATGTCACAAGCAAGGGGAACACAAAACACAATTGTTTACTACAATTTCCACCTGACACCAGCACGGTCACGAACCATACACCGCACACACTTGAGACACACTCAGCCGCTTTATTGGGCACACACAACAAACTGACACACAGCACACAACCACCAGCACACTGACATACAGCAAACGGCCACTGCCACACTTCCTCATACGCAGGTTGTGATTCACCACGAGTGACCCTCCCCAGGCCTGTGGCAGAGGCCTAGGACCCACACCCAGTCAGCACCAATTGTTCTCACCTAATATTCATTATTCCCTTGAAATTCATCAGTCTTTACGTCTCACTCTCTCAAATCCCAAGTATTAAGCCTGTTTTTCACTGACCAACTTACTTGTCAATCAATCCTTCATTACAAAATCTACCTTTGGATTTGTACTGATTGGTACTTTGACCTCTGGGTTTTCATTAAGCAAGACCCAGCAAGTCTTAGTCCTCACATTTTTTCAGGTCCCACCCCAACCCTGAAACAATGAACACACCCACTGTTCACTGAAGAGATAGCCACTCTCCAAAGGGCTAGGATTCTTTCCAAAACAGTGACACACACTGTGTGCCTCCCAAGGTGCAGCCCCTCGGACCCCAGGAACACCTCAGGCCCCCCCCCCACACATGCGAGTGTCCTCCCTTTCTCACCAAGTGTTACCACTCACGGGCCCACCCGCATCACAAGACCACGGGGCTCGCCCCACCAACCACCACCCATCATAACAACCACCACCTGCCTCCTACCCACCACGACACCCCCTCTTCTCCTTTCACACCACACACACCCCAGGCAGCGCAGGCAGCACGTATAGTATTCTATAAGGCCCAAGCGCCATGTGTAGAGTACTCTATGTATCTTCTTCTCCCGAACTGCCTTTCAGCGGTCCAGTACGGACCTTAAAGTGAACATTGAGCGCAAAAAAGACTACTGCAGAGATCTTCAGATGCATACTCATGTTCGGTGAGAAGAGGCATCAGCAAGGTACAATTTTGGATGGTTCAGGCCTACGGCTTGGCCACCCCTCTCCCCTGTCGGCGACCAGACGGGTGGGCATTGGCAAGGTTGTCCAAGTCGGAAGCTCATTAATGTGTACCAATGTCAGCACGCATACCACGATCCGCAGGCAGGGTTGGTCTTCTGTCATGGCGGCTGCTTGACGGGTATCTGTCTGTCATTGACCGCGAAGAAGGGTGCCGTGATGGTGGGCGTTGTGATCGACTGCTTTGTGCTTCTGACGAGTCCCTCCTGCTCCGAGAAATAGAGCCTAAGAACAAAGCAGTTAACAACTACTCACAAACTACAGCAGAGTTCTTGAGATGCATACTCATGTTCAGCGAGAAGAGGCATCAGCAAGCTACAATTTTGGATGGTTCAGGCCTACGGCTTGGCCACCCCTCTTCCCTGTCGGCGACCAGACGGGTGGGCATTGGCAAGGTTGTCCAAGTCCGAAGCTCATTACTGTGTACCAATGTCAGCACACATACCACGATCCCAAGGCAGGGCCGGTCTTCTGTCATGGCGGCTGCTTGACGGGTATCTGTCTGTCATTGACCACGACGAAGAGTGCCATGATGCTGATCGTTTTGATCGACTGCTTCGTGCTTCTGAGGAGTCCCTTCCCCGCCGAGCAATGGGGCCTGAGGACAAAGCGTTTAACAACTACTCACAGACCACTCGGGAGACATTCAGGTTCAAACTGATGTCACATTGTTCCCCCTTTGGTACTTGTCCCTTCTCCTTATCCAGGCGCCGACCCAAAATCCTCCACAATGGCCTACCCTACCCGGAAGCCCACCCTGCCTAAATTTCTCACAGACCCACCCTAGGGTAGGACACACACTACAAAAGCTCTGTCCTCGTGGCAGCAGACATACTGGGCACGCTCATCCTTTTGCCACGGTCTGGTTGGTGGCTGCACGAGGGCGATCTGGAGCAGCGTTGAGATTTCCTGCTTCTTGTCTCTGATGAGTCTGTTCTCTGGCGTCCTGCGTGATAGACAAAGCACTTGACCGCTACTCACAGATTACCACGATGCACATGGATGCACATGAATGAGTCCATTCTCAAACGATGCACATAAATTTGTCCCTCTCTGCTCCAAACAGCGGGGGGGGGGGGGGATGCGGTCGCCGGGATTGGCAAAAAATGCGGAAAAATGCAGACAAAATGCGGAAAATGCGGCAAACAATGCGATAGAAAATGCGGTTTAGTTAGAATGGTGTTTGCCCCTCAAAACCCCTATGTTTCGTCTTGTCTTGCACAATTGGGCGCTCAAAGCATGGACGGTTTGATGGAACAACTTAGTGCAGTAGTTCAACTCAAGACCATCACGGACTACGCTCAAAACACCTAGGGGCAGAAGCTGCAGCTGCTTGGTCAGGCCAGACCGCTGAATATCCGCGCCGCATCAGGTGCTCCCCCATTGACCCAAACCGCCAGGCTCCCTGGGGGGGAGGGGGGGATACCCCAACATACATACCTCAAAATGATCCCCATGACACGCTGTTCATTTTGAATATACACAACTAGGGGAAAAAACGTTCAAAAAAATTTGCCCATCAACTCAGGCACCCATCAGCGAAGGTCCAACCCGGAGGTCGGGTCGCGGTCAATGTCCTTTTCTGTGGTTTTCATTTATTTTTGAATTCTCCACAAATTCTGAATATTTTGAGCATAGACACATAGGGTCAAACAAAAAAATTTCCCCCTGCCACCTGCCTAAAAAAAACCCTCCGGCAACAACTGACTACAAGACAATGCCAGTAGAATGTTTCCTCTTGAACATTACACAAAGAGACCTGCCCAAAAAATGCGAAAAAACATGCGAAAAATGTGGAATAATGCGAATCGCATATCCCCCCCCCCCTGAAAGAGCCTCACCATGCAGACCCTGTGTTGTTGCTCGCCTAGCTCCGAAGCTGAACAAAACATACGAATATCAGAGCCCTGCAACCAAACATACCATTGTCCGAAGGAGATGATGGCCTTCTATCACGTTCCGGTTGACGGCTGCTGGGCTGCTGGCTTTGTGCTGCGCCGCAGGGGATAGTGATATGCTCCCCATAGACCAACTCTCGATAGATGGTGACCTGTGCCTACTTTTGCGCCGTTTGTCTTCTGGTCGAAGCTTCCGGGGAGGGCTCCTGTCTTGGCTGGTTTCGCTGCTTTCAACGCTGTTGTGTCTTCTTAGATTTAGCCTTGGGCTTTCCTCGCTGCTTGTTCTGCTGCTGACACTTGGACTACGCTGTCTTCGCTTCCGTGCTCCCTGTGGTGGCGCCTTCTTTGGTTTTGGTTTTCCTGCCAGCTTTGCTGGTGGCTTGGCCTTCTTTGGTTGTGGTGTAGGTGCCCCCTTCCGAACCGCACTGGATGATGCTGACGTTGTGGATGCCGTGGAGGGTTCTGAGGTCGTGGATTTTGTGGATGGGGTAGATGGCGGTGGTACTTTGACAGGCCAACATGCCTCGACGCTCTGGTCACACGAGGTGTGGCTGAACAGCATTGTGACTGCAAATAGACCCGTGGATTCAGAGTATTGGCAAATGTACGGCACTGACAACTGACTCAAGAGGATATCTCCAAACAAAAATGAAGTCTGCACGTGGTCCTCGCCGGCGAACCAGAAGCTGCGGCTGATTGGCATCACAGCAATCACTTTTTCATCCTGCATGACATCAGCGGTGAACTTAAAACTGTCTTCTTCACGGATGTTGACGTCTTTGCGCTGGCAATGTGCGAATTGCAGTGGGAGAAGCATACGGTGCTGAAAACTGCCCAGTTGGGGACAGTGGGCAAGAATGCAGGCTTCCACAGCCTTTGATACGCAGAGAAGGCACAGGGTAACGCCCACCACTTCCAAAATCTAAATGTGCCGGCAACAATGCCATAAGAATGCACAAACCTGGAATGTCTCTGGGTCACTCCACTCCTTGGCGATGAACACCAAAGATCTCACCCCGTTGTGTGCGGCTGCGTGCCATGGGGAATCGCCTGGAAGGGTGGTGAAAATTCGCCGTAACATGTTGCCAAGCTCCCCAGGGGTAGCAGCAGTACACTTTTTGTAGCCCCCTCGCCAGGACGTATGGAAGGATCGAAGTTCCTTGGGACTTGAACTTGTTCACCGTCCGAGGCAGCAATCTGCACACAGAAGATGGGTACTAGTACACTTGAGCATAACAGACAACAGACGCACGGGGGGGGGGGTAGCAACGGGCCATACGCCGACTCCCTCCAACTTTTCAGCCAATTTCAGGGTGGGGGGAGGGGGGGGGGGCTTGGTCGGGGGGGGGTCTGGGGCCGGCTGAAGGGGAGGGGGGCACCCGGACCCCATCATATACGGCTTAAAATGACCCCCTCATCGCGGTAGACATTTTTGCAGTATGTATGTTGGCAAAAAAAAATTGCAACAGGGGGGGGAGGCATGGTAGGTCAATTCCCGGCCAGGGTCGAAATCAGAGTTGGCTGCCTCAACCTTGCCACATCGGGGGCCCAAATGTGGGCGGAGATGCTACATCACCCCAGCATCCATTATTGGGTTCTCCTCAGAAAACTGAGTATTTTGAGTATAGACACATGGGGTGAAAACTCATTTTTTCACCCTCTACTTATTGAAGAAAAATTTGCTTCGGGCGCCTTCGGCGCCCATTGTCCGGGAGACCGGATCAGCCATTCCATACGCAATCCACCGGGAGTCCAAATAAGACTCCCATGCCGTTGGCTCTCAAAGGTCTCTAATGCCACTTGGCGTGGTGACGATCCCAATTGGGTCCACAAATGCCAAAATGGCAAAATTGCCCACACTCACTTTGGGCTAGCGCCTTAACGAAGGTTGCTCCGCTTCGCCCACGTGGTGTGTGAACCATGAGGACCAATATACATAACACCCATGTCATATATGGTACATTGGTCCATGCGTCCGGCGTGCACGGGTGGGCTCAACATAGTGCACGGCGGGCAGCAAAAGTGGAAAATTGCTCAAAATGGCCAAAAATGCGCACACTCATGGTTAGGGCAAATGAGGCACGTGCCCGACTCGGACCGGAGTGTGCCATAGGATCGGTATCAAGTCCTATGTGTCCAACATATCTTTTGGGCGTCGCCCAACTCATCCGGTTTTGGGAATGGCAGGGTCGCCAAGTGAGCCCTTGATTTGGGATAGTCCCAAATCGCCAACATGGCGGCCACGGTATGCCAATCTCAAGAGGAGTTATTCGCCGGGTCCAAGATATGCTGGGCACCGAAGTATGTACCCCCATATCATACTTGGGTCATGATGTCAATTGAGCGCAACGTTAAGATACACGGTCGCCACTTGACATCATGACGGGCCAAAAACGGCAAAATTGGCACAAAGACACACAAAAGTGCATTGAAAGGTGCACAATTATATTATAATATCTTCGGCTTGGATCGTGCAATCAACTAATCCTTCTAAACACAATGACTTGACACCAATGACCTTCGATCCCACATATGTGCTCCACTTGGGGCGCCTTGAAAGGTTACGAGCGCTACTTCCCAAGTGGGCACATGAGAATATGGAAAATTGCAAAACACACACCTTGCTCCCAACGCATCGCTTCGGGACAACCACACAAGCTTCCCTTCACGAAGGTTGGGCTCGCAATTGATCGTGGGGAGTATGGAGAAGGGGCTTGCACAATATGAGGTCCATAGGCGGGTTTGGCTTGGAGCGATAGACCCGCCAAACGGGCACGCAACACAACACAAGGCACATACTCCATATTGCCCAAAAAGGTAGCTCCCCCCACGATATGTCATGCCTCTCCAAGGGCATAACTTTATGTCAATCGCTCATAGGAACTCAAAGAGTGTTCCTATGCAACACTAACACTCGCGCGCCACACTCAAAAGTTATCTTAACGCACGCAATATCATGGCCATAGAGTTCTAACGCAAACTCTACCCTCTTGACCATGATCCATTACACTAGCGCGCACGTGTGGAGACGCAAGGCATATGATGCTTCCTAAATTACGTCGGGAGTATTGTGAATACATCCCACGTTTCCTTATTGTCATTCCTCGCAAGCAACACGAGATATGACCTTCACAAGTGGCCTCACGAATCAACTTTGTTTTGCCCATATCTTTAAGACAAATGGAGGGCAGGATAAAAGGAAAGTTGATTCGTGCATGGGGAAGCACGTAGGTCCACTCGAAAGAGGTCAAATCAAGTGCGGGGATGTCGAAGTCGAAAATCCGATTTGGACATCCTGAAAAATTCGGATTAAGGTTGCGAGTGTAGAATGTGAAAATTGCGGAAGCGTCCATGCAGTTCCTGAAGACTTTGGAGCCTTCGTCACGGATAGTGTTAAAATTTCCATTATAAACAGTTAAACTGGCGGTTACGGTAAAGTCGCGATCCAACCGCCAGCAGTCAAAATAGTGAATATCAGAACGGAAGCGTTAAAATTGACGGAAACAATATGAAAAAAAAAATGCTGTTGATTCCTGATGTTCTGATATACAAATCTCCGCTGGCGGTGCATCGGTTGCCGATGCGGGGCTTCACGGCACGGAACACGCTCCCGCCGGGCTCGCATCGGGCGTCAACTGGCGCCTTCCGTACATGGGGTTAGTGGACCGGAGGCTGGTCTTCCCTTCCGTACATGGGGTTAGTGGACCGGAGACCGGTTGTATGCCCTAACCTAGCCATGGGGTTCTGGGTACCGCTTCACCCCCCTCCTTAGAGCAAACCCTGGGGGGGGCTCGATAACACACATGCATGGCAGCGGGTACCCAGGACCATCCCCTGAAGGGGGGGGTGTTAACCCTCACTTCAGGCTGACTCAGGTGCGGCTGCCCAAATCCCACAGTAAGATAGGTATGATGCTGTAAAAGCTCGTAGCACATGTATAGTATCAAGTATCAAGTCCCGGGTCCTGGCAGCGATTGTTCGGCATCCAAAGGACCCGTTAACCCATACCAGGCGCACCGGGTGCCGGCTGCTACGGTCACCACCACAGTGGCAGTGGCATACACGGCCAACATAGGCGACACACGACGACCGAGGTGGTCCCACAGGTCGAGAGCGACCACAAGGATCCATCAGGCTACCCCAAGCTTCCCAAGGCCCGCCGACTGGGGAGAGTCCCCACGGGTCCTTCCTCGGGTGCACCATGTCCATATCCATACGACGCGAGTCCAGAGTGATACAGCCGAACTCCTTAAGGGATCTTAAGGGAGCTCCTTCTGAAGGGATCGGGCATCAAGGCCGTCTTTTCTCTCGCCCTATTACCACGAAGGCCATACATGAGGGAGTCCTCATGCAGTGTGGGCGGAGGCGTCGACTCCTCCAACCACCAGTTTCCCAGGCAGACTGACCGAGGTCAGGAGCACCGGAGGCCGCCATCCGACTGCAAGTGCGTCTGCGAATCGGTAGGCTCACACTGGGACTGACAGTGGCGGACCGCTGGGAGTGTAGTCAGGCAACTGGGCTTCCCGCCTGGCGCCATCAGGATCTCCACACACAGCGAATAGGGCAACACGGTATCACGGGCACTCAAACAGTAGAATCGGTACGTGGGTACTGGTCCAGGCCGGACCAGGCTGTAAGAACATGTACACGGCGACTCAAGGTGCCTCTGTATACGATTCGCATCCCTTCGGGGGAAAAACAGTCCACACTTCAGTGACGGGCTGACATACAGATGCACATATCCTGGAGGGGCGGAAAAGCAAAACAAGCGGGGTAAAGAGGCGTGTAAACACACTCTGGAAAGAGCGCCAAACCACGCCTCGGTTAGGATAAGGCATATGCAGGAGGGTGGACAGGAAAACGCCTGAGTCCAGGCCATATATAGTCTGCAGACACACGTCGACTGGTCTGGACCCCGCAAGTGCCATGGGACCAGACCACACACTCAAAAATCGCAATGCCGATGACAGCGGCATCCGTTGCGCAACGTCGTACGGGCTTCAAGGCCCCAAGAGCTCAGAAAAATGAAGGTCAGTCGCCCTACCTGGTTTCCCAAGGATTCAGCAGGGGGGTGAGTGACGAATAGAAGAAGAGAGGGGCCATCCTCCTCTGGATTCAGCAGGGGGGGGCATATGGCCACTCTGTCACCGAACGATGGAAGAGAGCAAGCAAGTAAGGGACGATTCGTCGGCCTCACAAGCGCTCAGGACGCATCAGGGGAGAGCTCAGGGCGCTGATCAGGCACCCCTGGCTGCAATCGCCCGGGTGAGTGCTGCCAAGTCCGAAACGTGGATCTTGGTCTTGTGCTTGCGGATGTACTCCATGAAGGGAGTATTGACCCGCGGCACGAACGAGGAGACGGGTTCCCAGGTGTCGTGGGACGGCCCATAGCCTCGCCAACGAACCTTGAACTCCAGACCTCCGGGTGCAAAGGCCTTCGGACACTGAGCCAGGATCTTCTCACCTGTATAGTCGTCCTGCTCAGCATAGTCGTCGTCCGAATCAGCCTCATGTGCGGCATAGCTCAGGGACACATGCTGGCCACGGAGGTCGGGTTCCCGCACACGGAGTTGACTCTCGTGGCGCTCCCGGAACTGTCTGTGACCCACCTTGATGCGGTAGGTGTCCTCACCAATCCTGCGGACCACCTCGCCGGGTGTGAACCAGGTTTTGGTGCGGTGGGTGCCCATAGGGCGGGGTCTGATCACCCACACCGGGTCTCCCACCCTGAACTTCTGCGCTGGCGAGCTCGGGGCAGACTTCTGACGCTCAGCATGCTCCTTCTGGAGCTGCTGGCGGATGTCCCGCGCCGTTTGCTCTTGCCGCGCGAAGAATTCCTTGGCATCCATAGCCATGCCATCACCAGACAAGGGCAGTCCCCTACCCAGGGGGTCCCTGCCGAACAGAATCTGGTGAGGGGACAAACCGCCCGGAGTGGGGCTGTCATGATGGGCCTTCAGAGCAGGCCACATCTCCTCAAACCAGTTCCGCCGTGGATTGGTGATGTGGATCTTGCGCAGCTTCTCGAACAGCTGCCGTCCAGCCACTTCAGCACGGCCGTTAGACCGGCTGAGATAGGCAACGCTCTTGGCGTGACGTATTCTTATGAGGGAACACATAGCCTTGAACCAGCCACCAGTAAACTGGGGCCCTCGGTCACTGCAAATAGTGCGGGGGATGTCAAAGACGGTCAGCCAATGACGAATCATCATGACTGCCACTTCCTTGGCAAGCAACCCCTTTTTGCGTGCCGGAACGGCTACTACGTAGCCACTGTGGCGATCCACACAGAGAACCACACAGTCAAAGGTCTCCTTGCCAATGTGCACTTCGGGCATGGAGAAGACGTCCATGGCCACGCTCTCCATGGGCTGGTCAGGAACCGGCGTCCATTGGGGTTCCCCCTTGACGTTCCGGTTATCGGGATTGCAGGCCTGACAGACCGAACAACCCTTCCTGACCTTCTTGATGGCGGTGTAGAGAACGATGTGGTCGATCTCGAACCGACGCTGCATGTCAAGAGCTTGCTTCTTGACCCCTGGGTGCAGCATGTGGTGGTGCCAAGCTTCACACAGCTCCAGCACCCGGGACTCTGGTACTAGCAGCTTACCATTCCGGTAGAGCTTGCCATCTTCCTCAGTCAGCCCCTTTGGCCACTTCTGCCCGTCATCAGGGTCGGTCACAGCCCTATACTCGGCCGCAAAGGCCTCAGACTTGGCGTAGTCGTCGGTCCAGTCGTCCTGGAGGCAAGACTCCGGGAAGAGGTGCTTGTCGGACTCAGCTCCATCAGGGGCGAGTACTCTGACCGCTCTGCTCACCCTCGACACGAGGGGGGCATTTGCAGCCATGACGACGAAGCATTTAGCACCCTCCTCCTCCATCAGGCGCTCCATTTCGATGATTCTCTTGGCTTCAGCGGTCTCAGCCTCATCGCCATGGGCAGAGATATCCTGCATGCCCTTGCTGGCGGGATAGGCCCACCTACTGAGACGGTCCGCCACGGTGTTATCCTTTCCAGGAATATAGACAACCGTAAGGTCGAACTTGGCCAAGGTCTCATGCCATCTTGCCCGTCGGGAGGCGGGACCTGAGGGGGTGTCCACGTGCTCCTTGTGCCACGACTGCAGACTCTGATGGTCCCTGCAGACGGTGACGGGATGGAGGGCAAGGTACCCAGCCCATTTCCTGAGAGCCATGACGATGGCATACGCCTCCTTTTCACGGGGCGTCCACGTCCGTCTCTGGCCTTCCGCCAGGACTCGGCTCCAGAAGGCCACGGGCACGTGCCTCCCGTCGTCAAGCACTTGATCCAACACAGCGCCAATGGCGTAGTCGGAAGCGTCGGTGCGCAGGACGAACCCTCGGTCGGGATCCACGAGGTGCAGACCCACTGCGGATAGCAGCGCCTGCTTCATCCCCTCAAAGGCACGGTCGGACTCAGCTGTCCAGACCAGAGCCTTCTTGGACCCCTTCTTGGTCTCCTCTCGGTTGCCCTTGAGCATGGTCGTCATGGGGGCTGCATACTCGGCATACATTTTGATATACCCCGAGTAGTAGTTGCAGAACCCCAGATACGCCCGTAGCTTAGAGACCGTCTTGGGCTTTTCCCAGTGCTCAATCGCCACCTTGCCAGGTATGGGCTTTCGCTGCCCGTTCCCAACTACGTGGCCAGCAAAGACCACCTCGCTTACCGCAATGGTGGCCTTGTCACTGCTGCCCGTGAGTTTGTGCCGAACCAGAAGGTCCAGCACTCGAGTGACGTCCCTCTCGTGTGCCTCCAGGAGCTCCTCGTAGCTCATGCTGGGGTCCCCGGACGCGATGATCACGTCGTCCACGAAGGGGTCCGCACAGTCGCGCACCGGCTCAAGCAGGTTCTCCAGCATCCGCTGAAAAGCCGCATTGCCGTTGGTAACGCCCATGGGCATCACCTTCCACTGGAGAGGTCCAAGTGGGGTGCTCATGGCCGTGCAGGCACGGGACTCCTCGGCGAGAGGCATCTGATGATAACCATGTTTCAGGTCAATCACCGTGAAGATCCTCCGCCGGTGTTGTTTTTGCAGCATGTCCTCAATGAGGGGCAGCGTATAGCTGTCGTGCTGCGTTTGGGCGTTCAGGCCGCGGTAGTCGACCACGAGCCGCCACTCACCGGCCACCTTCTTGGGGACGACGAAGCACAGAGAGGCCCATTCGGAGTGGCACGGCTCGAGCCAGCCTCTCTGGATGAAGTCACGGAGGATCTTCTCCATGGCCTCTTTCCTCTCGCCCCTCAGGGCAAACTCCCGGTGCCGATACACACGG
Source organism: Eutreptiella sp. 'Long Island Sound 2002' (assembly GCA_964036045.1). Classification (NCBI taxonomy): domain Eukaryota; phylum Euglenozoa; class Euglenophyceae; order Eutreptiales; family Eutreptiaceae; genus Eutreptiella; species Eutreptiella sp. 'Long Island Sound 2002'. The sequence continues at coordinate 86,215,883 of OZ038379.1, read as the reverse complement.
GGGTCCTGCTGCAGTCGTATCTTGGCCTCGCCATACGGTCCACGCACCGGTGGGGGAAACACGGGCTTACCGCTGAAGAAGGTATCACCATACTTCTGCTTCAGCCTGGCCCTCAATGCCTGAATCTTGGGGCAATCATCGGACTCCGCCTCGGCTTTTCCGGGCACTTGAACCACGGAGCTTACTTGAGGGGTAGCTATTCCGCTCGCTTTCGGCTCAGGTGGTCTTCCCAGGTAGCCCAAAGGGCCATCTCTGGTCTTGCCTCGGAATAGATCGCCGTAGGTGGGTGGGTTACCCCCGATTGGCTCGTCCTGGCTGGACAGGTGGTCCAGTACCCTCGTTACGAAGGTATCTCCATCATAGGAACCAGAGACGATCGAGTCCACTTCCCACCAGGCTCTGTCCTGGCCTTTGCCCTCACGCTGGTTTCCCCAGTCGTGAAAGGGCTGATCCATATACCCCTGAACCAGATCCCACTCCTCTTCAGTGAGGGGCTCTTCCGATTCCCATTCCTCGATGTCAACAGGGGGAACCGCAAAGCATTGCCTCCAAGGCTCCGCTATGATGCGGTTGACACACACGAAGTCCGTGGTGTCGGCCTGATCAAGGCCCCCATCCACATAGTGGAATTCCGTTGGCCATCTCTGGGGTGGCATGGGCTGTCCCTTAGCGTCCTGATAGACACTCTCTCCAGCCGGTAGGACGACCTTGTTTAAGGTCATGTTGGTCAATGAGGCTACCCAATGTCGGGTACTTTCCTCCTCGGTGCACCCCATAGGAACAACCAGCACTGCCTTGGAGCGGTCCTTGCGAATCTTCGCTATCGCTCTTTGAATGTCCCAACGGGGGCAATGGATCAACATCAATCCCTGATGCGGACCCCAGTGCTTCTTCCACGCGGAGTCCTGTGCGCTCCAGTACTTCTCACACACCCGAAGATGGGCGGAGGTTCCTGAAGTGAACGCATCCAGGGCCAGATCCGAAGCTCCCAAGTCCGCGACAACCCGGCTCGCCACTTCTGGCCTTACGCCGTACTCCTGGTTTGCAGGACCAGTTGGCTCAGTGTCCAGCGCGGCCACTTCGAGCTGATTGCGTTCGGGGTGGATCCATTGGCATTCCACATGGTGCTCAGGTGACGAAAGCCACGAGAGTTGGTCGTCTTGGTACAGGGTCATGGAGGCCTGGCCTGGGAGAACGCCGGAGTCCGTCTCCATCATGAAGTCGTACCCGACGATCATGTCCCAGTCCATCTCGGCCTCGTAGAAGCGACCGTGCAGGAGGTTTTCCTTGCCGAGGTCTGGGCGGCTCAGCTCACGATGGTTCACGAACTGCAGCCCAATGGCCGCTTCCTTCGTGCCTCCCACCATGTACTGGCCGTTCGCCACCTTCAGCCTGACAGGTTTCCGACTGTCGGTAAGACACTCTGGCGGAAGCAGGCCAGCCTTGACCAAGCTGACTTGAGCTCCCGTGTCGACCAACACGTCGAAAACCTTTTCCACTTCCCCGCATAAGGCACGGACCTTAAGATGCAACTGCCGCTCGCGACCGACACGGCGCACGGCGTGCAAACTCAGGATCTCCGGCCGTTCCAGAAGCTCAACAAGCGACTGGTGCAGGTCGTGGACAATAGGCTCAGGTTGCCCATCTGCAGCATCCAGCTGCGGTCCGGGTGATCCTCCGATACTCTCGGAAAGATCTTGTAGTACATCAAACACATTCTTGGTCGCGAAGGACGGACGGGTGCAAGGGTTCGTGCCTTCACTTGCCCTCACCCCGCCTCCGCGACTGGGTGCCGGACCGGGCCTTCCGCCCGCGGCAGTCCCCTTGTGTTTATCGACTCCCGACTGGGATGGTTCGGCGCTTCCCACGTCACCATCCTGCGACCGCCCTAGCTGGGGCCCTTGGCTGCAGGGGCTCCGCTAGGGGACGTCGGTTGTGGAAGAAGGGGTGTTCTCCTCCGCATCAACCTCGTTGATGCCCTTCTTTCTTTCTTTCGCTGCGAGTAGGCTTCTTGTCCTTGTCCTTGTTCTGGTTGTTCTGGTTGTTCTCCTTGTTCTTGTTGTCCGACCTGGGGACCCAGTTCCGCTTGATCTCCTGGATCTTCCTGGCCAACTCGGTCCCCTGCGACACCAGCTTGGAGAGCTCGTCCCTGTCCACCTCCACCTTGGCTTCCCGGATACCCGCGGGCGCACGCTTCTTCGACCCGTGCGCCTTCTTGTAAGCCTCCGTGTCGGCCTTGTGGACGGGGCATGTTCGGTGGTCATGGTTGAAGCCTCGCTTCCTCCCATAACACACGAAACAGCCCTGAGGGTGAGCTCGTATGAACTCCCCAAAGGACAGCGGAGGGTCGCCAATGCGGCGAGGGTCCCTCTTCCACTGCTTCCTCCAACCCTGCTGCAGGGGCTTCCAGTTTCCCGGCTTGCTCCCCGCGCTCAGGTTCTTGGCCATGAAGGCACACACGGCCACTTCGGCGGGCTCATCGTCGTCGTCATCGTCGACGAGAGTCTCATCGCCGCCGGCTCCCGCTGGGTCCATGGCAGCTTCCCCGCCAGGTCCCTCGCCAACGTAGTTGACGTCGCGGTCGCCGGGCCTCAACCCGCGGGTGTGGTGGAGGTTTCGGTACTCCTTGAGTACTTCCTCGCCAACCCACTCCAGGATCTCGTCGCAGCTCATCCGCGCCGGGATGGCCTGCAGACGGATGGTCTGGCCGCTCAACTCACACTCGTCAAGGCGCCACATCGCGGTCTTCTCGCGATCGCCCGAGACGGTGATGAGGAGAGCGTTCCGCAGGGAGTGCCGTTTGACATCCCGGGCCACGTTCTTCTTCGCCCAAGCCACCACGTTCGTATGATACTCCTTGGGGAGCATCATCTTGACCGTGTGGTTGGACTTGGCCCGCTTGGATTCCTCCTTGGTGACCCTCTTGATCCATGCTTCCGGCAGCATGGAGAGCAGGCGAGCCTGCTCGTCACCCTCGTTCCAATCCTCCACGTTGCGGCGGAAGAGGGTGTATTTCCCTCGGAAGTCACGCCAGTCCCGTAGGCGGATCCCCCGTCCATCATGCTCAAGCTTGATGGACTTCCAGCGCTTGGCCGCCACCTGCGGAGCGTCCACCCGCTCCTGCTCGTTGAGCCACTTCTTGGCTTCCTTGAGGGTCTTGATTTTCCCCTCCTTGGTCGCCACGAAGTATAGCTCTCCGAGCACTTCCGGCAGGCGGTACCTGAACCGTCTGAAGACATATCTCTCCGCATCCGCGGGAGGCAGGTCTTCAGTGACGGTCAGCCCCCAATCGTCCAGCTTCTCCAAGAAGCGGTCGGAGTTGAGGGGGTTGCCATCGTACATGGGGGGCTTGATGTCCTTCAAGTCTTCCGACACGGCGGCGTCCGCGGCCTTAGAGACCATGAACGCCGGCCGCGAGGTTGACCGAGGTTCCCATCGGCCTCGCCCACGGACTCCCACGGCCGCCACGTCCATCTCCTCCATGGAATCCCTGTGGCTACGCCGCGGTTCCTCCATGTACGCTGAACCTAGAAGTTCACGCCGTACTCCTTCCATGTACGCATCCTCATCACGGCGCCGGCGGCTGCGTTCAGCGGCCTCCCGTCGTACACCACGCGGCGGGCTGATGTTGAACTCCTCCAGGTCCAGATCCGGGTCCTCACCTTCACCGACATCCCATTCCACGTTTCCTCTGGGGACCTCATCCCTGAGTCCACCATAACGTCCACCAGCGATGGGGATTGGCTCGGGGGCTGGTGCGGGGCGTTGGGGGCGTACCGGTGCCCGCGGTGGAGCACGGCGGTTGCGGTGCTCCGCGCTGAGCCACTCGTCACGCCAATCCTCAGTGCCACTGCCAGGCGGCACGCGCTCGTTGCGGCGGCCCGCGCTGTGGTGAGAGGGGGCGGTGAGAGAGGGGGCACTGGCGCTGGGGCGACTCCTGGGGGCTCCGCCGGGGGCGTGGGGTCTGCCTGGACCTGGTCCGGGTCCCCAGCCGTCGTCCGACAAGCCAGACTCCAGGGGTGGGTGGTCGCTGCCGACGCTCCCACGGGCTTCCAGCGCGTCCAGCCTCTGCTGCAGGCCGCTGACGACGTTGGTCAGCGACTTGGTCTCGGCCCTGGCGATGTCCAGCTCCTTCTGCGCGCGCGCGGCGACCCTGGAGATGCGAGCCATCTCGCCCTTGCCCGTGTCTACCTCCAGCTCGAGCAACTGGACTCTCCTGCGGAGGTAGACAATCCACCGCCAGGTGGTATCCGGGTCGCCGTTCCCTGGTGGGTCGTCGGGGTCCCCAGGGGGTCCTCCAGGAGGGCCTCCGCCGGGTCTGCCCGGTCCAGGGGGTCCTCCCCCGCCCGGTGGTCCGCCACCAGGGGGTCCACTCGGTGGGCGTCCTGCAGGGGGTCCTGATGGTTTTCCGCCAGGGGGTCCGGGTGGGTCTCCGCCGGGTCGCCTCGGAGGGTCTGAGGATGGGCGCTTCTTCGTGATGCCGAAGTCCATGTCGTCATCCTCGTCCATGTCGCCCCACCTGGGCGTCTCGGTCTCGGAAGACTCCGAGCTCCGGTAGGGAGGAGGGAGATCCTCATCCTCACCTTTCGGTTCCATGGGGACGTCCCCGCCTCCTCCGCCCGTCCAAGCCACCACTTGGCGATGTCGGCGGCCTCGTTCATCCCCGTCACTGGCGGTGAAAAAGGGGTCACTGTCGTGGGGGTGTCCACCCGCTGGCCTCCGCGGCCTCTCGGGGGTCTTCCCCTTGCCCTTCCTCCGTCGATGGGCGGTGGGGCCACTGCTCCCACTGCTGCCCGTGTCCGCCTCATCCAGCATCATCCTGGAGGAGGCGTCCCCTTCGAAAAGCTTTCGAAGGGTCTCCACTCGTGATCCTCCCGGGGGAGTCTCGCGGCGGAGTTTGGCCTCTGCCTCCTCCATTGCGGCGGCGGTGGGTGCGGCAGCCCGCACTTCGGCTTCCTCCCGAGCACGAGCCGCCTCGGCTTCCCGGGCCTGCTGCAGCCGCGCCTTCTGCGCTTCCAACGCCGCCAGCTCCGCCTCCGTCTTGGCCTTCTCCTCAGCGACCTTCTGTCGCGCGGCCTCGATGGCGTCCTTCTTGGCGGCGTCCGCCTGGGCCTTTGCCGTCGCATCGGCGTGGGCCCTTTCCTCCGCCTCCTTCTTTGCCCTCTCTTGGGCAAGCGCCTCTTCCAGCGCCCTCACCTCGGCCTCCCTGCAGGCAATGGCCTCCTGCGTCAGGCGGGCTTCCTCGTCGGCTGCCGCCAACTCACCGTTGACCTGGGCAGTCGCTGCCCCATGGGCGGCCACGGCCGTGAGTCCGGCCGCAATGGCCGCCACGGTCTGGGCGTGGATGGCCATGCCATGCGCCCACTCCGCAGCCTCCTCCTGGGCGATGCCGACGGCGCCCTCCACGGCAGCGCTGTGCTGCCTGGACCGTTGCCGGGCAACCCGAAGGTTGCAGGGCGACCCACAGACGCGCTCACAGGCGCGCGCCACGTTCCTGTCGGGAGCAACGCTGCTGCTGGAGCTGGCCTGGTCGGCCGGCATCCTCCCGCGGTGGGCCGACTCCACGTCGCTGCTGGGGCCTGCTGAGGCCTGCTGGGGCTTCAGGAGCAGCGGACGGGGCTTGGCCTTGGTCTGCCTGGCGACTTGGATGAAGTCGCCGAGGGTGGCGTGGCCGGGGTGATGACCACCATTGGCCCGTTGGGGACTGGGGGCTGGGGTTCTGCCCTTGGCGCCTTGGGCGGCTTCGGCGGCCAGGGACTCCTGGTACTCCCGCCACCTCCGGTCCCGCTTCCTGTCCCCGGCAAACCGCTTCTCCTTCCCCGGAGACGCGCTGCTGCTGCCCTGCAGCCTGCGCTCGCTCCCCGGTTCCGGGAAGTTCTTCTCGATCATGTCCCACATGGAGACATGGATCGAGGCGCCTGACGGGTAGGCGTTGGGGTCCTCGTCCTCCTCAATCCCGTCGGGGCGCAGCCCTTCGCCGGGCCTGTCCGGCCGGGCCCACGTCCTCCAGCGCCTCTGCTGGAAGCGGAAGGCGAACCCTTCCGCCCGCAGCCAATCCTCCACGGCCTGCAGGCGGTCGGGGGCGATGTCCGTGCGGAGCTCGAAGCTCCCGGGCATGCCGCCTTCGCACTGGGGGTGGCTGTGGCGGTAGTGCTGGTCCCAAACCAACCCACGCAGTAGTTGCGCTGCATGGGGGTGGGGCCGCGGCCACTTCCTACCCGCTTCTTGCCAATTCACCATGGCAGCGGGGGGCGTACTTGGTCTTGAGGTCCTTGGTGTGCACTCGTTCTACTCAACGAACTGGTGGTGGTTGTTGAGGCGGGTGCTGCAGCACTGGACTGGGCGTGCGGCTGGTGCTGGTCAGCCGGTGGTTGTGGAAGTGGTTGACGCGGCCTTGCTGGTCGGCCGATGGGTCTGGTCTGTCCACTTCCTTCACGGTAGCGGCGCGGTCAGGGCGATGCTCTGGACGGCGCTGCTGGCTCCGTGACGAACTCGGCGCTGTCGCTGGGTGGCGCTGCGAGCCGCTGCGCTGCGCTGCGAGCTGCTGCGCTGCGCTGCGAGCTGCGAGCTGCGCCGCGCTGCTCGGGGTTGGTGGCCCCGAGTGGCACGCGAGGGTTGGGTAACCCCGCGGCGATGAAACGTTTTTGACGCGTTCCCGTGGGGGGCCGGCCACGGGACGCTGCGGTGACACGCACAAGTGAGCAGGCAGGCAAAGCACTACGCTCACAAGGGCATCAATACGCTCGTGTCATGTGACAAAGCGTTTCAGGATCCTTGCCACTCTGCAACAAGGGAACGAAAGTATGTACAGCAACACATCAGGATATGTACACATGGGGTTAAGACTGGACTGGGGTAAGGGCATTACAGGACAATGGACACTCAGTCCCAACTCATATCCCAATCCCAGGTCCGACCCTCTCAGTGGCTGGTGGGGGCGGGGGCTCAAACACAACCCATGCCCTGCTCAGTCCGGACCCTGAAACCCTGCCAATAGGGGAGGTGTCCCGCCCAGCCACAGGCGAGTTTTTGGAAACCAAGGCGCTCCAAAGCCAACCGACAGTGGCCTCCTATGTTCCCCTAACGGCGAGTCCCAACCCCCCTCTGGGCCAGGGATATGGCCCCGCCTTTATCCCCTAGGAGTTGGTAGCTGAAAATGGGCTGTTTCAGCCCAAACTGATATTAGCTTGAAAAACTCCAAAATTGACCCCTCGTTAAGACCCGCCAGAGGTAGGGACGAGGAAACTGGCCCTATGCCCTTCGACTACAAACTGCTGGGAGCCCTCACCCAACCTGGTTCCTCCTGAGGTCCCGGTATCAGGGCGACACGGATTCGTCAAGTGGGGTCATGATGCCAATATCACCAAAATTGGCGTCATTCCCACGCGTGGCTCGCCCAGCCAGGGCAAGGCCAATGGCCCACAGGTTAGGAGGCAGGATCTAGGACTTTTATCTGAGTGTACAACTTGGATTTAGGTCCGGGCTCCCTGTGGGCATAGAGGAATGGGGCCGCCAATTGACCACACAGAAGGGGGAAATTGGGGTCCGAAAATGGGGTCATTTTGGCTGCTTGAAATGAGCCAAAGTTCGGTGTGCTCCCAATAGTATATCTCCACGCCTGCTTGGAGACCGGATCCGCCATTCCAAACTCAATCCACCAGGAGTCCAACAAAGACTGCCATGCCCTTGGATCTCAAAGGGCTTCATGCCACTCGGCGTGGTGACGATCCCAATTGGGTCCACAAATGCCACAATGGCAAAATTGCCCACACTCACTTTGGGCTAGCGCCTTAACGAAGGTTGCTCCGCTTCGCCCACGTGGTGTGTGAACCATGGGGACCAATATACATAACACCCATGTCATATATGGTACATTGGTCCATGCGTCCGGCGTGCACAGGTGGGCTCAACATAGTGCACGGCGGGCAGCAAAAGTGGAAAATTGCTCAAAATGGCCAAAAATGCGCACACTCATGGTTAGGGCAAATGAGGCACGAGCCCGACTCGGACTGGAGTGTGCCATAGGATTGGTATCAAGTCCTATGTGTCCAACATATCTTTTGGGCGTTGCCCAACTCCTCCGGTTTCGGGAATGGCAGGGTCGCCAAGTGAGCCCATGATTTGGGATAGTCCCAAATCGCCAACATGGCGGCCACGGTATGCCAATCTCAAGAGGAGTTATTCGCCGGGTCCAAGATATGTTGGGCACCGAAGTATGTACCCCCATATCATACTTGAGTCATGATGTCAATTGAGCGCAACGTTAAGATACACGGTCGCCACTTGACATCATGATGGGCCAAAAACGGCAAAGTTGGCACAAAGACACACAAAAGTGCATTGAAAGGTGCACAATTATATTATAATATCTTCGGCTTGGATCGTGCAATCAACTAATCCTTCTAAACACTATGACTTGACATCAATGACCTTCGATCCCACATATGTGCTCCACTTGGGGCGCCTTGAAAGGTTACGAGCGCTACTTCCCAAGTGGGCACATGAGAATATGGAAAATTGCAAAACACACACCTTGCTCCCAACGCATCGCTTCGGGACAACCACACAAGCTTCCCTTCACGAAGGTTAGGCTTGCAATTGATGGTGGGGAGTATGGAGAAGGGGCTTGCAGAATATGAGGTCCATAGGCGGGTTTGGCTTGGAGCGATAGACCCGCCAAACGGGCACGCAACACAACACAAGGCACATACTCCATATTGCCCAATAAGGTAGCTCCCCCCACGATATGTCATGCCCCTCCAAGGGCATAACTTTATGTCAATCGCTCATAGGAACTCAAAGAGTGTTCCTATGCAACACCAACACTCGCGCGCCACACTCGAAAGTTATCTTAACGCACGCAATATCATGGCCATAGAGTTATAACGCAAACTCTACCCTCTTGACCATTATCCATTACACCAGCGCGCACGTGTGGAGACGCAAGGCATATGATGCTTCCTAAACTACGTCGGGAGTATTGTGAATACATCCCACGTTTCCTTAGTGTCATTCCTCGCAAGCAACACGAGATATGACCTTCACAAGTGGCCTCACGAATCAACTTTGTTTTGCCCATATCTTTAAGACAAATGGAGGGCAGGATAAAAGGAAAGTTGATTCGTGCATAGGGAAGCACGTAGGTCCACTCGAAAGAGGTCAAATCAAGTGCGGGGATGTCGAAGTCGAAAATCCGATTTGGACATCCTGAAAAATTCGGATTAATGTTGCGAGTGTAGAATGTGAAAATTGCGGAAGCGTCCATGCAGTTCCTGAAGACTTTGGAGCCTTCGTCACGGATAGCGTTAAAATTTCCATTATAAACAGTTAAACTGGCGGTTACGGTAAAGTCGCGATCCAACCGCCAGCAGTCAAAATAGTGAATATCAGAACGGAAGCGTTAAAATTGACGGAAACAATATGAAAATAAAACCCTGTTGATTCCTGATGTTCTGATATACAAATCTCCGCTGGCGGTGCATCGGTTGCCGATGCGGGGCTTCACGGCACGGAACACGCTCCCGCCGGGCTCGCACCGGGCGTCAACGGGCGCCTTCCGTACATGGGGTTAGTGGACCGGAGGCCGGTCTTCCCTTCCGTACATGGGGTTAGTGGACCGGAGACCGGTTGTATGCCCTAACCTAGCCATGGGGTTCTGGGTACCGCTTCAGTATTATTTTGGGGGTCCCGTACATATGGATGTTTACGTTAGTACCCTGGTCCAGAATTTACCAGGAGCTCCGACCCTTTTATGATTGCCTTTATAGTTACCAAACCAGAAAGGTGCACAAGACCCCCGAGCAACTGGATGCGCTGGAGACTAGCGTTTGCAAATTTTCCACCATGGTTTGCAAAGCTGGCTCCTCCATAGCCTGGAATAGGCTTACGAATTCCTTCCAGGACAAGAGCCTGCGGGACAAGGGTATAGTGGAACATAGCATCAGACTCCTTCGATGCCTCCGCAAAAGTCTTCAACGTTGCATACATAAGGGTCAAAAGATGCTTCCCAGGATAATCAGAGGTTGAAAAAAGCCCGCTCCTGGTATGTTGGGTTTCATGACTACAATCCCATCGCAAAGTGTACTCAGAGCATGCTCAGTTTGCTCATATTTCAGGCACGTTTCGTAAAGACGCTGCAATGCATGCCTCCCCTATGAGAAAGCATGGGTACATGAATTCCATGTGCGGGCATTGCTGTGGACGGGTACGAGCAGATTTTTCCTTCACTGCTGACAACCGCTGGCCATGGGGTGGAGAGGCAGTCTATTATCCCTCATCGAGGAAGCAGGAACAGTGGCGAGGCCTCAAAAACCAGAGACGTCACGAGAGTGCTTGGATGGTTGGCTAACCCCTAGATGGGTGAAGCAAAGCAGCATAACTTCGCATCGCAGCACTCAACACAAACATCTTCCAAAGGTCTCACCCATTGACTGTCCTCTGCTGCTTCGGCGTTCTCGCTGAGACTTCCCTACTCACGGCCGTGTGCTTCCGACTCCACATCCTTAGGATCCACATCCTTAGGATCATTCGCTCTTCTCTGTGCTTGGACCTTTTCATCTGCCTGTAAGCAGATGTTCGGATGAAGTAAATGCAGGAAAATGACTTTAACGACAGTGGTGCCATCATTCTATCATTGCATCATGGTGTCTCCATCAATGCACAAGAATGATCCAAACGGACAAACGAACCTGCTTCTCGGCGTTCTTAGCCCACGCAAACTGCACCCTGTTTTTCACCTGAAGGGCGGCATTTGTGTGCAAAAAAAAGACGCGCAGTTTTCGCGTGTTTCCACCTCAAAACTGAGAATTTACAAACGGAGGAATCTGAAATATATTTTTGTAGGCTATCAGCGGAATGCAAGGAGTCAGAGGTATGAAAACAACGTTTTTTTTGCATGTTGAGTGCGCGAGCCTCGCGCACCGAATTATGCAGAATGTGTATTTCCCAATGGTCCTGAATAAATAGTCTTCCATGCCAAATGAGGCTCTGATGTCTTAATGGGTGCCTCATGGTGTACCGTTTGGGTCATGTCAGCAGCAAGAGTGGTCAATCAATGGACGTCTTGTACACGCCATGCACTATGTAAGGTGTAATAGATCTAAATAGCGGGTAGCCCTCAGTCCTTGCTAAAAACACGATTTTCAGTTAGTTTACCTACAAATGAGGTGCCCAGCCTCCCATCTTTTCGGGCTGTACACCAGTTTGTCAGAAGCGCTAGGTCACAGGACGTATGAAGCAAGTGCTCTAGAGGAGGATAGTCTAATCGCTACTCTTGAGCTCACCGTTTTCACAGGATTCCAAAAGGGAGGAATCTCAAAAGCCCTTTTGGAGGCTATCTGCAGAATACAAGTAGTCAGGGGTATTCAAAAGCCCATGCTTCTAGCATGTTGAGTGCGCGAGCCCTCGCGCACTGAGTGTTCCGCTGTGCAAGTCCTTAACCCACATTGAATCTTGCAGTTTTGCTTTTGCTCCATCCTTGCTTCATGCCACTTCCGATGTCAAAATGTCATCTCAAAAAAGCTTGAAAATCTCACTCCAGGTGGCTGAGTCCGCGAGGCCTCGAGCACTCAGCGTCCCATAATAAGTACTTTTTCATGTGGACATGTACAGGATGTGTGAACAGCGCCCATGTTTAATTGTTTTCCAGACGATCCAAAAATTGGTATTCTTCAAATTAGCCAACAAAATGTTTTTTCGGGGAAAATGACCGGTAAACCCTCTGATTTTGGACTAGAGAATGGTTATTTGACCCCCCTGGAAACAGCACAATAAGGGCAAACCCGATGAGAGATGCGTTTTTTGGGAGGGTTTGAAAACCAGTATTTTCAAGATTGCAAAAAAAACTATTTTTTTCGGTGACAAAATCTAGGTGCTTAGGTGAAAAAAGGGGGTGCAGTTTGCGTGGGCTAAGGCGTTGGCTGTTTCAGCTTCCTCAGCGGGTCTCTTCTGCTCTTTCCTTTGTGCTAGGGCCGTTTCATCCGTCTGCAAATAGATTTTGGGATGGAGAACATGCTAGAAAATGATTTTCACGACACCAATGCAATGATGTCTCGCCGCACAATCATTGTTGCTTCCATTGATGCACAAGAATTTTTCATACGCAAAAAGGATCTTGCCTCCTGGCGCTGGCTGCTTCCTCGGCCGCTCTGTTTTGCTCGTCCAGCTCATCCGCTTTCCTCTGTGCTTGGGCTTGTTCCTCTGCCTACAAGCACATGTTGGGATGAGGCACATGCAGAAAAATGACGTTATCAAGGCCTGGTGCCACCATTCTATCATTGCTGGTTCCATCGATGCACAACACGTTGTCAAATAGACAAAAGAACCTGCTTCCCAGCGTTGCCTGTTTCGGCTTCCTCAGCCGCTCCAGTCTGCTCTTTCCTCTGTGCTTGGACCTTTTCCTCTGCCTGTAAGCAGATGTTGGGATGAATCACATGCAGGAAAATGAATTTAACGACAGTGGTGCCATCATTCTATCATTGCATCATGGTGGTTCCATCAATGATCCAAACAGACTAACGAACCTGCTTCTCGGCATTGGTTGTTTCGGCTTCCTCAGCTGCTCTCTTCTGCTCCTCGCGCTCATCGACTTTTCTTTGTGGTCCGGCGTTTTCCTCTGCCTGCAAACCGATGTTGGGATGAAGCACATGCAAGAAAATGACTTTCACGGCACCAAAATACAATGGTGCCATCATTCTATCATCGTTGGTTCCATTGATACACAAGAATTTTCCCTCCGAAAAATAGAACCTGCTTCCTACCATCGGGTGCTTCAGCTTTCTCGGCTGCGTCGGCCTTCTTGGCGGCTTTGGCTTTCTCGGCTGCTTCGGCGTTCTTGCTGAGAGTTTCCTTCTCCGGGCCGTGTGCTTCCAACTCCGTATCCTTAGGATCCACATCCTTAGGATCTTCTGCTCTTCTCTGTGCTTGGGCCTTTTCATCTGCCTGTAAGCAGATGTTCGGATGGAGTAAATGCAGGAAAATGACTTTAACGACAGTGGTGCCATCATTCTATCATTCCATCATGGTGGTTCCATCAATGCACAAGAATGATTCAAACAGACAAACGAACCTGCTTCTCGGCGTTGGCTGTTTTGGCTTCCTCAGCCGTTCTCTTAACAGATCTGCTCTTTCCTTTGTGCTAGGACTGTTTCATCCGTCTGCAAATGGATGTTGGGATGAAGAACATGCTAGAAAATGATTTTCACGACACCCATGCAATGGTGCCTCGCTGCACAATCATTGCAGGTTCCATTGATGCACAAGACGTTTTCATACGCAAAAAGGATCTTGCCTCGTGGCGCTGGCTGCTTCCTCGGCTGCTCTGTTTTGCTCGTCGAGCTCATCCGCTTTCCTCTGTGCTTGGGTTTGTTCCTCTGCCTACAAGCACATGTTCGGATGAAGCACATGCAAGAAAATGACTTTATCAAGGCCTAGTGCCACCATCCTATCATTGCTGGTTCCATCAATGCACAACAAGCTTTCAAATAGACAAAAGAACCTGCTTCCCAGCGTTCGGTGTTTCAGCTTCCTCAGCCGCTCTCGTCTGCTCTTTCCTCTGTGCTTGGGCCTTTTTCTCTGCCTGCAAACAGATGTTGGGATGAATCAAATGCGGGAAAATGACTTTCACAAGGCCAAAGGACAATGGTGCCATCATTCCATCATCGTTGATTCCATCGCTGCACAAGAATTGACCATACGAACAATAGAAGCTGCTTCCTAGCGGTGGCTCCTTCGGCTTCCTCTGAATGGGCGGCGCTCTTCTGCTCATCCACCTCTTCCGCTTTCCTCCCTGCTTCGGTCTGTTCCCCTGCCTGCAAATACATGTTCGGATGTAGCACATGCAAGGAAATCACTTTATCTAGGCCATAATACAATGGTGCCACCATTCTATCACTGCTTGTTCTGTCGATGCACAACAAGTTTCCAAACAGACAAACAAACTTGCTTCCCGGCGTTGGCTGTCTCGGCCTTCTCGGAGGCTCTCTTCTGCTCGCTGAACCCTTCCGCTTTGCTGTGTGCTTGGGCCTTTTCTTGTGCCTACAAGCACATATTGGGATGATGCTTCGTCTGCAAACTGGTTCAAGTCATACATCGCCCTCTCTGAAACCTCGGCTTGGGCTCGTGCACAAGACCACTAACATTAGCGGTGGAGACTATCCCTCAAAGGAAGTTGGCATGACAAAACTGCTGACTCTTGGACATTGTCCATATTCCCCCATCATGTGTGGATCCGTTCTTGTTGACATCCTGCAACAACACACAGCAGTACAGACTATCTCCAAATAGCTGACGGTGCGTGTTGCAAGCCGAGATGTGGGCGAGTCCGCCTTCAGTATTGTAGCAGGTCGTACGGATTACTTCTTCGGACATGCCTTTGAGTTACCTAACTTGGTTCCAAGTTCAACACATCAAACGCTGGTGTAAAGGAACGTCGGGGGTTCAAATCTCGGTGAACACAGTTGCCCACGTTGCAGTTTCTTCTTCAATAGGTCAAGAAGTTGCTCTCGACCCTTATATGAGAAGGAGATGCAAAGTCGCTTCTTGATGTCGAGTAGTGTCGTGGAGTTTGCGGACTCCAGCTCCTCGCAGAATTTTCTCACGTCTGCACCCGGCTGTTCGGCTTCTTGTGAGTAGCGAATCAGCCATGACTCCAGCTGGCTGGAAGGCCATGAAGGAATTCGGGGGGCACCTATAATGAGTCACGGACTGGTCCCTGAAACTTCAGCATCCGCCAATCTACACACCGTCACCCCGTCTCACAGACATGCTGAGCCGTGCATGCCCCCCCCCCCCCTGTGCGGCATTGCACAGACACCTATGATTTTAAATTGTTAAAGAAGGCGCGCGGCAAGCAAAGCAAAACAAGAGCTGATTAATGAAACATAGCGGCAGTACAAGGTGCAAGCGAATGGGCCTCCAAACACCATCATATTGTGCATCTACCTATCGCTTTCGCTCAAGTTTACGCACCTTGCATGTAATCAAAACATTCTGCACTAACACTATCCACATGCACTACATGGTACCACACCAAACCTCCCGAAAATCAAAACATAACGGCACGGCACAGACCAGACGGCACAGACCAGAGAAAATGTTTATCTTTTGCTTTCTCCTTTTCCTTGTCCTTCTCGTTGTCCTTTTCTTCATCGGATCTAATGGGCGCATCATATCCCACAAGCACCACGCCGCCCCACGGGGCTGGCAATACCCACGTCCTTGGATACCAACCCTCATGTTCATCATGGCCAGAACTGGCAGAAAATATGACTATCGCACCGTTGCGGTTGCAGCTCTTTGCTGTGCCCTAATGTGCACATGGTACGAGCTGACCTTCTAGGTTGGTTTCTCCCCGCACAACGCCAACCCCTTGTCCTTTTTTCCAAGGGGATGTGCATTTTGCTAGAGTTGCAGTGTCTGGTGGCGCGTTTTTGAGCACGTCACTGATGATTATTTGGGAGTTTTCAAGGTCTGTAGTTGAAAATTGCCGTGCCCCAGACCAGGCAGCATCGGGTTGGTACATGGCATGGGGACACCTGTATACATGCAAGGAGAAATCCAACATGCATCACACTATGCAATCATTATTTACCCATAACTACCGCTCTAGTAGGCGATTTGGGGCGGTTGGGGTGTGGGGTTTCCAGAGGGCAGAGTGTCTACGCCTTCAACCATAACATGTTTATTCCTAGTTTTCGTTTACTCACTTCTCAACCCAAGAGAAAGTAGGGAGTGGCATGGATCCTGACATACTCGAGGGCCAAACCATCGGGCAGTGGAGCGGCACGCAACAGCTGGTTAACCCTGGTTAGGGGCTGCTCCACAAATGCATCACGGAAAGGCAGCACGGACCCCTGACCTTGATTTTTGCTTGATTGCACGACACCAAGCCACATCTAAGCAAGGGAACAAAGTTCCATTGCAATCATTATTTGTCCAGACGATTCTCAATGCGTTTTTAACTTTTCGGGGAGCACCCTAGTACCCAAACCTCTAGACGGAAGCTGATTTCACTTACAAAAACCAGGCATAGGTGATTGTTGCGCAAAAATCACGTAGTTTGGTTGAATGCACGACACCAAGGCACATCTAAGGAAGGAAACGAAGTTGAATTGCAATCATTATTCACCCATACCATTCTCAATTCCTTTTTGACCTTTCAGGGAGCACTCTAGTACCCAAACCTCTAGACGGAAGCTGATTTCACTTACCAGAACCAAGCATAAGTGATTGTTGCGCAAAAATCACGTAGTTTGGTTGAATGCACGACACCAAGGGACATCGAAGCAAGGAAACGAAGTTGAACTGCAATCATTTTTTACCCATACCATTCTCAATGCATTTTTGACCTTTCGGGGAGCACGCTAGTACCCAAACCTCTAGACGGAAGCTGATTTCACTTACAAAAACCAAGCATAAGTGATTGTTTCGGAAACATCACGTAGTTCAGTTGAATGCACGACACCAAGGCACATCTAGGCTGGGAAACGAAGTTGAATGGCAATCATTATTTACCCATACCATTCTCAATGCGGTTTTGACCTTTCAGGGAGCACCCTAGTACCCAAACCTCTAGACGGAAGCTGATTTCACTTACAAAAACCAAGTATAAGTGATTCTTGTGCAAAAATCACGTAGTTTGGTTGAATGCACGACACCAAGGCACATCTAAGCAAGGAACGGAAGTTGAATTGCAATCATTACTTACCCATACGATTCTCAATGCGTTTTTGACCTTTCGGGGAGCACTCTAGTATCCAAACCTCTAGACGGACGCTGATTTCACTTACAAAAACCAAACACAAGTGATTTTTGCGCAAAAGTCCACGTAGTGTGGTTGAATGCACAACACCAAGGCACATCTAAGCAGGGAAACAAAGTTGAATTGCACTCATTATTTATCCATACCATTCTCAATGCGTTTCTGACCTTTCGGGGAGCACTCTAGTACCCAAACCTCTAGACGGTAGCTGATTTCACTTACAAAAACCAAGCATAAGTGATTTTTGCGCAAAGCTCGACGTAGTTTGGTTGAATGCACAACACCAAGGCATATCTAAGCAAGGAAACGAAGTTGAATTGCAATCATTATTTACCCATACGATTCTGAATGCGTTTCTGACCTTTCGAGGAGCACGCTAGTACCCAAACCTCTAGACGAAAGCTGATTTCACTTACAAAAACCAAACACAAGTGATTTTTGCGCAAAAATCACGTAGTTTGGTTGAATGCACGACACCAAGGCACATCTAAGCAAGGAAACGAAGTTGAATTGCAATCGTTATTTACCCATACCCTTCTCAATGCGTTTTTGACCTTTCGGGGAGCACCCTAGTACCCAAACCTCTAGACTGAAGCTGATTTCACTTACAAAAACCAAACACAAGTGATTTTTGCGCAAAAATCACGTAGTTTGGTTGAATGCACGACACAAAGGCACATCTAAGGAAGGAAACGAAGTTGAATTGCAATCATTATTCACCCATACCATTCTCAATTCCTTTTTGACCTTTCAGGGAGCACTCTAGTACCCAAACCTCTAGACGGAAGCTGATTTCACTTACCAGAACCAAGCATAAGTGATTGTTGCGCAAAAATCACGTAGTTTGGTTGAATGCACGACACCAAGGGACATCGAAGCAAGGAAACGAAGTTGAACTGCAATCATTTTTTACCCATACCATTCTCAATGCATTTTTGACCTTTCGGGGAGCACGCTAGTACCCAAACCTCTAGACGGAAGCTGATTTCACTTACAAAAACCAAGCATAAGTGATTGTTTCGGAAAAATCACGTAGTTCAGTTGAATGCACGACACCAAGGCACATCTAGGCTGGGAAACGAAGTTGAATGGCAATCATTATTTACCCATACCATTCTCAATGCGGTTTTGACCTTTCAGGGAGCACCCTAGTACCCAAACCTCTAGACGGAAGCTGATTTCACTTACAAAAACCAAGTATAAGTGATTCTTGTGCAAAAATCACGTAGTTTGGTTGAATGCACGACACCAAGGCACATCTAAGCAAGGAACAGAAGTTGAATTGCAATCATTACTTACCCATACGATTCTCAATGCGTTTTTGACCTTTCGGGGAGCACTCTAGTATCCAAACCTCTAGACGGACGCTGATTTCACTTACAAAAACCAAACACAAGTGATTTTTGCGCAAAAGTCCACGTAGTGTGGTTGAATGCACAACACCAAGGCACATCTAAGCAGGGAAACAAAGTTGAATTGCACTCATTATTTATCCATACCATTCTTAATGCGTTTCTGACCTTTCGGGGAGCACTCTAGTACCCAAACCTCTAGACGGTAGCTGATTTCACTTACAAAAACCAAGCATAAGTGATTTTTGCGCAAAGCTCGACGTAGTTTGGTTGAATGCACAACACCAAGGCACATCTAAGCAAGGAAACGAAGTTGAATTGCAATCATTATTTACCCATACGATTCTGAATGCGTTTCTGACCTTTCGGGGAGCACGCTAGTACCCAAACCTCTAGACGAAAGCTGATTTCACTTACAAAAACCAAACACAAGTGATTTTTGCGCAAAAATCACGTAGTTTGGTTGAATGCACGACACCAAGGCACATCTAAGCAAGGAAACGAAGTTGAATTGCAATCGTTATTTACCCATACCCTTCTCAATGCGTTTTTGACCTTTCGGGGAGCACCCTAGTACCCAAACCTCTAGACTGAAGCTGATTTCACTTACAAAAACCAAACACAAGTGATTTTTGCGCAAAAATCACGTAGTTTGGTTGAATGCATGACACCAAGGCACATCTAAGCAAGGAAACGAAGTTGAATTGCAATCGTTATTTACCCATACCATTCTCAATGCGTTTTTGACCTTTCGGGGAGCACCCTAGCACCCAAACCTCTAGACTGAAGCTGATTTCACTTACAAAAACCAAGCATAAGTGATTTTTGCGCAAAAATCCACGTAGTTTGGTTGAATGCACGACACCAAGGCACATCTAAGCAAGGAAACGAAGTTGAATTACAATCATTCCTTACCCATACCATTCTCAATGCGTTTCTGACCTTTCGGGGAGCACTCTAGTACCCAAACCTCTTAACAGAAGCTGATTTCACTTACAAAATCCAAACACAAGTGATGTTTGCGCAAAAATCAGGTAGTTTGGTTGAATGCACGACACCAAGGCACATCTAAGCAAGGAAACGAAGTTGAATTGCAATCACTATTTACCCATACCATTCTCAATGCGTTTTTGGCCTTTCGGGGAGCACCCTAGTACCCAAACCTCTAGACTGAAGCTGATTTCACTTACCAAAACCAAGCATAAGTGATTTTTGCGCAAAAATCACGTAGTTTGGTTGAATGCACAACACCAAGGCACATCTAAGCAAGGAAACGAAGTTGAATTGCAATCATCATTTACCCATACCATTCTCAATGCGTTCTTGACCTCTCAGTGAGCACCCTAGTACCCAAACCTTTAGACGGAAGCTGATTTCACTTACAAAAACCAAGCACAAGTGGTTTGAGGTTTGAGGTTTGATTTTGCGGGTACTAGACGCCTTTCGGCCCCGGGGGGCCACCTGGTTGGGCCAGGTGGGGGGCCCTCCAAGACGCACCTCCTGCCTGGTGGCGGAGTTCCCCGGGTTCACAGGGCTCTGAGCCCCGTCCCTCCCCGGCTTCCCCTCTTCGCCACTCCCCGGTCAGTGCGTCAATTCGCAGGCGTGGCTGCAGGCGCTTACCCACTGCGTCGCTCCCCTAATGCGTGGTCGCCCGGGGTGCCGGCGCTGCCGGGCCCGTGCTACTGGCTTGTCGCCAGTGGGACCCCTGTAGGCTGGCGCTGAGGCTGCCTAGCCCTGGGGCTGGTGCGTGGCGCTATGCGCCATTACTGCCTTGGCAGGTGCAGTGCCCTGGTCGTGTGTGTGCGGCGCTCGCGGCCGGTTCGGGGGGGTTGGGGCCGGTGCTGGGTGTTGTGTCTTCCCTGTTTTCCTCTGCCCGCCCCGCGTGTCCTGCGCTGTGTGTGGCGGGCCGTCTCGTCTGGATGTCCCTTATCCTCGCTCGCTGGTACGCCATTCCATGCGGTCTGTGCTTTCCGCGGGCTCGGTCCGGTTGCCCTTCTGATTTTCCCCGCGTGTCCTTTGTGTGTGTGTGCGCTCGCGCTCTCGCAGCGTCCGCGCCCTCCCTCCCCCCTCCGTGGGTTGGTGTGGCGCGCGCACCTCGCGCATTCTCGGTGCTGGGCGCTGGTAGGGCCGTTCCACTCGTTCCGTGCCCCTCCGCGTGTCCGGCCTCCGTCCCGTGCTCCGTTTGGCTTGCTTTGGGGGGGGCGGCCCGGTCCCGTTTCCCCCTACCTGGCTAGCCGCTGCGCGCTCCCAGTGGGGTGGGTGCGGGCGTGGGGACCCGTGACAAACCCCAACCGCGCGCGCTCTTGCGAGCTGGCCTTGCGCACTGGCTTGGCGCGCTGTAGGGGCGGCACGAGGGCGCTCGGGGGGGGCGCCTCTTGCCTGGGTGCGGGGCGCCCGGGGTCGGGCGCTCTCCCACCCCCGAACACTCGTCCTTTGGGGCTTGCGGCCAGGGCCCACTACCCACTGGCTGTGGGTGCGGGGGGTGCGGGCATGGGGACCCGCCACCAACCCCACAGCGCGCGCTTTTGCGAGCTGGCTTTGCGCGCTCTGGGGGCGGCATGAGGGTGCCCGGGGGGGGCGCCTCCAGTCTGGGTGTGGGGCGTCCGGGGTCGGGCGCTCTCCCAGCCCCGACCACTCGTCCTTTCGCGCGTGCGGCCAGAGCCCACTACCCACTGGCTGTGGGTGCGGGGGGTGCGGGCTTGGGGACCCGCCACCAACCCCACAGCGCGGGCTCTTGCGAGCTGGCTTTGCGCGCTCTGGGGGAGGCATGAGGGTGCCCGGGGGGGCGCCTCCTGCCCGGGTGTGGGGGGTCCGGGTTCGGGCGCTCTCCCACCCCCGACCACTCGTCTGCTCGGGCGTGCGGCCGGGGCCCAGTACCCACTGGCTGGGGGTGCGGGGGATGCGGGCACGGGAACCCGTCACCGACCCCACAGCGCGCGCTCCTGCGAGCTGGCTTTGCGCGCTGTGGCGGCGGCATGAGGGTGCCCGGGGGGGCGCCTCTTGCCTGGGTGTGGGGCGTCCGGGGACGGGCGCTCCCCCACCCCCGACCTCTCGTCCGTTCGGGCGTGCGGCCGGGGCCCACTACCCACTGGCTGTGGGTGCGGGGGGTGCGGGCGTGGGGACCTGTCACCAACCCCACAGCGCGCACTCTTGCGTGCTGGCTTTGCGCGCTGTGGGGGCAGCATGAGGGTGCCCGGGGTGGGCGCCTCCTGCCAGGGTGTGCGGCGTCCGAGGTCGGGCGCTCTCCTACCCCCGACCTAGACGGAAACTGATTTCACTTACCAAAACCAAGCATAAGTGATTTTTGTGCAAAAGTCCACGTAGTTTGGTTGAATGCACGACACCAAGGCACATCTAAGAAAGAAAGCGAAGTGGGATTGCAATCATTATTTACCCATACCATTCTCAATGCAGTTTTGCACTAGCACCCAAACCTCTAGACGGAAGCTGATTTCACTGCTCATTGCATTTTTTTTTTTTGCATTTGGACTGCTTTGGTAATTAGTGATCTGACAGTATTAGCTGTTAAACCAAGTAACTTTATAAACTCATTAAAAAGCTGACGTAAAATCTGCGGAAGCTGCGGAAGCTGCGGGCAGAAGCGGCAGAAGCTGCGGAAGCGGCAGCGCGATCAGTAAAATCAGTTTTGTGACAAAGGGTCAGCTTAAGGATGACGGTGCATGGGCCACACAGCAAAGTTGTGCAGCGCGGCGCACAAACAGGGTCACCGATTGGTGCAGCCGGCTGGTCACTACGAATAGGCGCCAATGGTCAGCAGAAAGGAATCCGCTCAGGGACACCAACAGGCTGATGGGGTGCCTCTGGGGTATGCGGCAGCTCCAAGGACCATGGGGAGGGCAAGGGCCAGGATTACACGGCACGCTCTGGCACTTGGGTCAGTCCAGGCATTCCTCTGGCCAGGGGCACCCAGGCCTTACCTTGACCAAAGCCCGCTACGCTCACGGGCCGAAACCTGGTGCCTCGGAGCGGCCAAACATGCCGGGCCGCAGCACTTTAGCGGGCCAGGACGAGAGGCTTTCGAGTACGATCAGACTGCAATTCCAGGGGGAAGGACAAGGGCCAGTTGGGGTATTGGCCAAATCGGTGGTACCAAAGGGTGGTCTACACGGAAACGTGTACGGGCAGTTAAATACAGACAGTTGTATTCAGACAGTGTAAGTGGCAGTGATTGTCGCTTCTCAGCTTGGCTGCAGGCAGTTAGAATCGGCTGTTATGGAATAGGATTCGCGGCAGCGTCCACGCCTCAGATCGTTGCGTGCAAATTATTGTGTGAGAAATTGACGACGCTTCAATTCAGTACGCTTTGTTGATCAACGATTGCAGCAATCAGATTGAATAATTTTTTCATCATGATCAGTATTGAAGGTCGGTTCACTTTCACATTTCAGGGTCCTGTTTCACGATGCGACAATGAAAATGAGTGGATATTCGTGGTCTTGATGTTATGATCCTGCTTTCGACATCATTGGGGTCTGTTATTTTGTATTTGGCATAACTCCGGTGTGAAAACATGGTTCCTTATTTCAAGGAGTAACCTTACAAGTGAGATTCGCACCATTGGATCGATAACCAATCCATGGCTTCACAAATGTCTAGCATGGTAGCAGTTTGTGGTCAACAACAAGCCATTGCTTATAAAGCGCCTGCCCTTGCGTGTGGCTCTCTGGTTCCATTGACCTCTCTTGCTTCGAATGAGGATACCGACTACTAGCCCCGAACAGAACACCAGACCTCGCAAACATTTCACGGTGCAGGTCGCTAGAAGCGTCAAACGTCCTGGCCATTGTGATCTGCACAACACTCCGGGCTACAACAAGCAACCCCAGTGGCTCACCGAGGTCCACCCGAGGCCATCCTCACAGCCCGCACACGTCCCCCAAGGCAAGCTGACCATCATGCTCAAGCCCGACCCCCCCGCCAATCTGCGCTTTGGGGCCTATCTGTCCCCCACATCCCCGAAGCCTAACCAGTTCTGGCCCCTTCCGCTCAGGCCTGTCCCACGTCCTTGACCTCCCCGCCCCGGCCCAATCTGAAATCACAGGTGAGGGCTACGGCCTGGCGCGCAGCCGTCGGTGAGGAGCACGCCCTACGGCTGGCCCCCGGGGCAAAGCGGATCCCACCGCCAACGCTGCAGGCCCCCCTGAAATGACAGGGGGAGGCCACGGCCTGGCGCTCAGCCGCCTCAGACTCTACCGCGGCATCTCCCTCTCCACCCCTGGTACCATTTCAGCTTTCTGCACACGCAACCCCCCCTAATGCGAGTGGCCATGTTCCCTCCCATCTGCCCAGGGTATGCCTACCGATTCACTGCACAGATTTGGCAGCTCCTGCTGCATCCTCTGGTTTCATATCAGGCCGGTCCTGACCACTGTCACGTCAACTACCACAAACAGAGCCGTGGCCTGCTTCCTGACTCCGAAAACTCTCATGAGTCCTGACCGGTGTGAAGATTTTCAAACTCAACGGTCTGACCCCCCCCCAAAAAAAAGAAACAGGGAGATATAGTCGTTGGAAAATGTCAGGACCCCCTCGATGGGGCTGCCCCGCGAGTGGTACCTGTAACATTGGTGGCCAACAAGCACGTGTAGACCTCTGCGTCAGTTCCAGCCAATTGTTTCTGCTCATTTGTTCTAGGAATATTCTGTCACCCGCCTACCCCTCTTTGCCACATTGTTGACGACACTAGTGGCTGACTTTCGAGCCAGCGTCGCAGAGTGACCCGTCAAACGCCAGCCAGTGCCGACTTTTTTAGCAGGCCCGGGACCGTAGATCTCAGCATGGTCGCTCAGGTCAATTGCCATGATCCATTGTGTCACTCAGCCCTGGCTGTTCATGGGTTTCTCAGCCGGCCCGGGTGTACCACTGGCTGCACCGATCCAGCCTGATGTTCTGCCCATTTCTCCTGGAGTACACTGCTACCCAGCTGCCTCCCCTTGCTGCAGCGCTGACGGACCAGGTGGTCATTTTTATGAGCCTGCCGCGCAGAGTGATCAAGCCAGGTCCGTGTCAGTGCCCGGACGGTTTTTACCAAGCAAGCCTGGGACCAGATCTCAGTATGTCACCTCAAGCCAACGTGCCATGATTCATCCCGTCAGTCATCCACTCACAGTCCATGGGATTCGCCTGCGACGCAGAGGGATCCAGCCAGGTTCCTGTCAGTGCTGAGATCCTTTTTTTCAAGCAAGCCTGGAACCACTGGTCTCATCATGTTTCGCTCGGGCCAACGTGCCGTGATTAGTCCAGTCAGTCAGCCACTGGCGGTTCATGGGATAGCAGCCGGCCTGGGTGTACCACGGGCTGCACCGCTCAGCCTGTTGTTTATGCCCATTTCTACTGGAGTACATTGTGCCACCCAGATGCCCCCTTTGCTACAGCGTAGACAGCCACAGTAGTCACCTTTGGAAGCCTGCGACGCAGAGGGATCCAGCCAGGTTCCTGTCAGTGCTGAGATCTTTTTTTTCAAGCAAGCCTGGAACCACTGATCTCAGCATGTTTCGCTCGGGCCAACGTGCCGTGATTAGTCCAGTCAGTCAGCCACTGGCGGTTCATGGGATAGCAGCCGGCCCGGATGTACCACCGGCTGCACCGCTCAGCCTGTTGTTAATGTCCATTTCTACTGGAGTACATTGTGCCACCCAGCTGCCCCCTTTGCTACAGCCTTGACAGCCACAGTAGTCACCTTTGGAAGCCTGCAATGCAGAGTGATCCGGCCAGGTTCCGATCAGTGCTGAGATTCTTTTCAGGCAAGCCAGGGACCACAGATCGCTCAGGTCAACGTGCCATGATTCATTCCGTCAGTCAGCCATTTGCGGTTGCATGGGATTCCTGCCTGTTTGAGAACATTGTTACACTTCACAGAACTTTCTCAGGCAGGCCTGGGGCCGCCACCTTCAGCCGGTGGCTTGCCAGTTTCCCACAATGATTCCCTGATCAGTGCCACATCTGGTCCCAGTAGTTGTAATCCAATGGGTTTGAGGAAGGTCCGGTGGCAGCTGAAACACGTCCCTGGAGGTCCGTAGGCTAAATGGCAGTAACTAGGGGCAGGCAGACTCCGACAAACTGTATGGATCCCTTTGGGATGTCCAGCTGGCTGCTCCCTTCATCAGCAACACCAGAGATCCAAGTTGACTATCAGTCCTACTTGGTCACCTCTGAAATGGTTCAAACGTAATGAGCTTCAACCATACTACCAACGTCACTTGCAAATGACAGGCCACTGCGCAGACAACGACTCACAGGCACGAAACACTGGCCACAGCCAACAGTCCGACAGTCCATAAGCAGGCCCCCTCATCTCATCCCCCATGTGAGCCGGCCGCCCCTGTCAGCTCTGCACCCCATGTGCAACAGCAGGCTCTTCCCTGCAACTCCCACACCAGCTACTAGTCTGTGCAAGTGTTGCCCATTGCTAGGTCTTAGTTAACACACATCGGCAGCCCCGCCCCCCCAGACAAGCAGTGCCGCCTCCTACACCCCAGGCCCCAAGGACTAGCTGGTTTCCGTCCTCACAATCGTCCTTTCCATGCACCCTCACCGACTGTCATCATCGTGATCTCAACTTAAATGGCGGTTCCTCCCTGTCGCGCCTGTTTAACCTTGCATGGTCTCCCCACCCGAGCTATAACCTATGATTCCACGTCTCTGCCTTGAAGCGACCCGGAACCGGTATCAAACGCTCTGTACATAGGCATGTTTATATTGGGAAGCAGACCATGGACAAGTTGTGAGGACTTCATTCATTCATTCAATGAGAACATTGAAGAACACCATGAAGTTCCGCGCATGGATGTTGATTTCGGATCATGCAAGGTTCGGGTTGAACGGGAACGTTGGTTTGACTCTCAAGGAAATCATCATGAGTGGCTCTCGTTCGTAAGTGAACATATCACTCACATATGGAGTCCATTATTGATGAGTTCCGACGCAAAAATGAAGTAAACTCCATTTTCCACAAGCACTTTGATTTGCATTCTCAAAATCTTGGAGGAGTGGCTCGTGCTTGCATGTCGTGTTGATAACTGTCTACATTCGGAGATTGCTAAGGTTCGTTGTGAGATCGTTGATTGGGACGAGCGATTCATTGAATTTCTTAATCAATTAACAAAGGATGTCCAACAAATTGGCGGGGAAAATGGGAATTTGAAGACTACTATGGAAAGTAATAAAGCACTGGGCGATCGCCAATTGAGTTGGTTGTCAAGGGCGCTGAAACCTTTGGTGGGCGAAGGATCTCAAGTGCCACCATCGCCTTTGAAGGAGATACCTTTGTTGAATCAGGTTTCACAACATATTGATTGATTGGAAGAGGATGTTGGGCGCTTGAATGTATGGCACTCACAAGCTACCGCCGCGGCGTCCATGATGGAGGAGGCGTGTAAATCATGTGGCAAAGATGTTGCCAAGCTTCGGGGTGATATTTAGAAAATGGACATCAGCCTTTCGTGAGTTCGTTGAGAATGACATTTTCAAGGTTCAAGATCATTATGAGGCAACAATTCGGTTGATGAATCACGAGCATTCGGGGAGTGTTGCAAGTATGCCAGTGGCTAATCTTAGAGCCGTTCAGAAAGTTGAGAAGGCTTGTCATGGGAAAATTGAGACTTGTGAAAAAAACGTTCAACAGCAAATTAAAAAATTGACTCATTTAACTTCCGCGCTGTCGGATTCTTCTTCCCATGTCTGGTCAACCATCCCTTCTCATTTTTGTGACTCGCAATGTGCATGCATTGTAGAATTTCGTAAAGCTCAATCGAATATTCAATCAGGACTCACCGGCATTGAGTTGGTCAATGCGACTATAGGTCAAGAGATTGCCAAGCGTTGGTCCTAGGTGCGAGCCAATGAGAATATCACTAACTCCCTTTGCTCTTTGCTCCAGGACCGTGCAAATGCGAGTTCATCCAAGGAACAACACGCCGGGTATCCGGGATTTACAACAGGAATTGGGGCCGTTGGAGTCACACCGGGAGGTAACGGACAATGTGTGGATGATTGCCCCTTGTGTTGCTCGTGTCGAGCCGATATTAGAGAGGTGCGAAAGAACTTTTTTTTGTTGCACTGTGCCTCCCAGCTATCCGGGTGGGGGCTCTCGGGTCACGTAAGCGTTGACATGCTCAGCAACTCATGTATGGGTGCAAAAAAACTTGTAGGCTAGTATGGGCATTCACAAAGACCAATTTGGGCAGTTGTGCACGTGTATTCACGAGTTACGCGATGAACTCGTGCGTTTACGTTGTGAGCATACAATCAAACATGAGCCCATTGACTCTGCGTCGCCTTCCTCCATTGCAGCGCCCACTCTTGACGTCTCCAATCTTCAACAGGAGGTGGCAGCGGTCCGCCTCGCCATTGAGGGATGGGAACATGAGGGAGCGGATGAGGCAAATGAATTCAGCAACGATGAATGATTTCAGGTATGCTCCTCCGGGCGCTCCGGGGGGCATGCCAATCGTAGAACTGGATCGGTTAAATCCCTGTCCTCGGCTTTCTATGGACGGGGACAAGGTAATGCCTCCAAGCGTTCCACCTGCGCCCTGTGTGTAGCGAAAGAAAATCTTCCTGGCGTTTTTGATGAAACTTTCCGTTGGGGTGATGGTGAACGATACACCCCTTCCAGTTTTTCCCGCCCACACACGCTTCATCGTAACATCACACAAGGCAAGTCACCCACCTGGAATGTGCCAAAACCGTCAGTGAGCGGAATTTGCCGGGATGTGAAGGGTGGAGAGCAATGAAATGTTGGGGACAATGTTTTCCTTATGGCACTGGCTCTTTTGGTGGGAATGATGATGATGAACTCTATGGCGAATCTGGTAAATTTGGCGACGAGCATCAAGGATTTTTTTCGAGAGACGAAAATGTTACCTTTGGAGGTGGGATCTTTTTTGAGAATTTTGAGTCATTTGACGAAACAAAAGATCTCGGGGAGCCGGATGCAGGACCTGAAGGAATGCAGCGGAAGGTTCGCCGCTTATTAGGGCTCACGCTATCGTCCAAGCCCAATTTGGAAGCATTGGACGAAGACACCAGGAAAAAGGTCCAGAAAACGTTAAAGTGTCCTAAATGGAATGGAGACTAGAAGCAGTGGCTCGCTTTTGAGTTGCTCTGGAGGTGGTTTCATGATCACTGGCCTAGAAGATGTGGAGCCGCCCTCATGGCGAAATTTCTTATTACCACGCTCCCAGAGTCCAAACAGGCTCTCCATACGGAGCTTACCATGACCATGGGATGGACCAACCAACAAATTTGGTTGGATTTGGCAGGGGGGAGCCAGGGCCTAACTTGCTGGCGTACATTGCGGCGGGTATGGACAGCCTCGAAACCTCCGCCTGGAAAATCGTTGGAGAAATATGGAACATGAGTGCTGAAATGGAGTCTCTTCACAGTGGCACAGCTATTCGAGCCCTGCTCATCCCCGTCAGGTGCCATAGGCCCCTGAGTTACCAGGTGTTTCTGGCAGCAACGCCCAACCTCCCAAGACCATGAAAGAAGTTCAGAACAGTGCCGACACATGGGCACTGTTATCCCCGCCTGGCTGTCCCTGCTGATTGCGGAGTCCTGCTGGGGCTCTCCAAGCGGAGCTCTCAACTCAGACGCCTCATGACGCATCTGTAACACAGACACTGATGGGGAACTGGATCAATCGTCAGCCCATACCACTTACAAAAATGAGACCCTAAGATGACATGTTCGACTACATCGGCCTTGTAAACAAACACATCCTCACAAAGAATCCCTTGACGTTTCACAGGCATTGGCATGGACACTGGGGCACCATGTGTACCACCAGCGATACACCTGCCGTCTGCCACTGTGATCTGCAGTGGGCGGGCAGCGAATGTCAACTCTTTATCCTCCAAAAATGAACTAGGTGCCAGTGCGAACACGTGGGAGCCGGGGTCGATCAATACTGTGTACTGCACCCCTTCAACAACTCCAGATACAACCAACTCCGTGGCAGCATCAACCGGATTTGGTGCCGGCTTGCGCCTAAATCTGCACCCTTTCTTTCTGGTTATGCCAAAGGTCAGTGAATAGCGTCGTACAGTGGTAGGACGCCTTGCACATGACCGGATGCAGACCTCCAGCATAGGCAACACAAAGGACCTTGGGGGCTGATTTACAGAAGCAGCGGCCTCCAGAGCCGAACCCAGGGCGTAATCATGTGACTACACATCACACCCCACAGTTGTGGTCGGGGTCTGTCCCTCGCTGACGATGGTCATTGGGGCAGTGGCCGTGTTACCAATGGTTGTGTGACTCAGGCGTTCCTGTTTGCGGCTTTTTTTTGCTAAGCTCCGGCAGCTTTAGCCTTGAGTCTCTCGTCCAGCAGCTGGCTTAGCCAAAGCGCCTGAGGGTCCTGGTTGCGCAGGCAGTTTGGCTTGCTCGTCCTGCTCATCAGTCCCCTTGCCCTTCTGGCTTTCCGCCGCGTCCCGGTCGCCGGGCCGCACCCGTGGCTTCTCAGCGCCGGCTTGGCGGTGCTGGCCCTTTCATCGGCTAAGTCCCTTACCCTGCTGCTGGCTGGGACCATTCTAGGGACAGTTTCTGGCCCAATGATCAGGCGAGGCACAGTGCAGACAGAGTTTAACCCCAAACGACGTTCAGTTTGAGCGTCCGCTTGCTGCAGTTTCGGGCGGCCCTTTCCACAGTTATCTTCGCCTTTGGCACCTCGTTGCCAACAAATTTCAGCAGTGTGCCCGTCTTTGCCACAATTTGTGCAGTGTCGTCCCTGGCCTTTACCCTGTTTTTGTCCACTCTGTCCCTGCCCATCCTTTCCACCTCGTCAGGGGCATCCTTGGTTCTGGTCGCGGCCAGCCTGACCGCGTCCCCAAGGACGGCCTTTACCGCGGCACTGGCCTTGGTCTTGCTAGCAACCACCGCCGTGCATTCTCTTGACCTCGGTGGCATCTTCATGCTGGGCCTGATTGCGATGTTCGCGCCACCCAACCTCATACACCAGGATCTCATGGACTCCTTCCACCGTCAATTCCTGCCCATGGATCCGGTCCCATTCATACACCTCATTCAACTCTTCACCATAGTCACCGTGTCGCACCAAGGCATTCATAAAAAATTCCTTTCCCCTATCGGCTGCAACCGGCATGGCCTTTCCGCTTTTGACCCTACCCCCCCCGCGCCTAGTCCCAGCCATCACAGCTGCCACAGTTTCTCCTGTCACTGCTGCTTGTATTTCTTGTTTCCCTTCCACAGGACGCCAACGTCAGCATGAGCAACAACCTTTAGTTCTGGATCGCCGGGAAACAGGAGATCCGGAGACGAGGACGTCGTGCAAACGTCTTCGCAGGTTTTGTATGTGTGCAATTGACTGTTGTTGTGTCAGACAGTGCATGAGTGAGAGGTTGTGTCCACCTGCAGCCCTCGTTTTGATGAATGACGAGTCAGAGCCTCCGCAATGTCCATGTACAATAGATGTGGGGTCTGACGCAAATTCTGAGGCATATTGCACAGATGAGCTCCAATCTCACACGGAGGACGTGCCTGATGCTCATTCTGTATATACAGCTCCGGCCCCCAACTCTTTTGCAGGTGATTTTGCGCTCCGTCGTGACTACAGGGGCCCAGGCAAGGTTTCGGGAGGGGGGGGGACACAGACGCACCCACCGACCCCAGTGTCGTGTCCTCATTGAAAGTGTGAAGTGGATGAGGTGTGCGCCATGTGTCTGCCGGAAGATATCCCCCGGGAAGATTTGGCTGGTGATGAACAGGAGGGGGACCCACTGAAGATGGCCCAGATTGGATCCAAACCAGTCACATCACGACAGGTGCGGGCCCAGTACTCAAAATGTTTTCGGAAAATGGCACTTCTGACCCCTGGTAAATGCCGTCAGGCCGTGTGCAGGAGGATGAGACCATCCACTAAATCTTTGTACTCGCGGGGCAATCATATTTTTTTGTCGTCTGTGCGAGACATGATACTGAAATGGGCTGGGCTGAAGGGTGGTCAGTTTGTTGATGTTTTTGCTTCCAAGCAGGCACACTTGTTTCCGGAGTACTGGGATAAAGGAGAGAATGGGTTGTCCAATGATTGGGGTTTGTTGGACTCCAAGAGGCGACTAGACCAAAACTTTTTATGGTTGCATCCACCACACCACTTGTTGCAAGACACTATCACCAAATTGGTGCTGGACCAGGGCAGAGGAATCCTGCTGGTACCAGTACGTAAGCAGTGTCCATGACTTTGGACATTGGGAGAAGTGGCGTTGGATTGGTGGGACCTCGACCCATTAGTGCCACTATATAGGAACACTGATGGGCTAATTCCGCAGCATTCTCCCCACTGGACAACCAGAGTTGTGCTGTTTGATGCGCAGGGCATGGATCTGCATCAGCCCCCTGAGGGTACGGAATGGGGGTGTACAGATGAGTCTGCCTCGAAAGAGACGGTTGGCTGCCACCAGATGTGTTCTCGGTGTCGCGCCTGCCATTTCAGTCACCACGCTTTATCCCCGCCTTTGTCCATGAGGGGAGCACGGTTGCGTGTGTTGCTGCAGGACACTGCCGCACATTCCCTGCTTTCAGAACGCAGTCTGCGGCCTGTTTCTGAGGGCGATCGCATTGATCCCCGTTGCGTGCTGTATCAGAAGATGTTGGAGGAGAAATTATCAACTGTTTTGGAGTTTGCGAAAAAACGTCCTGACAGATCTGGGCCATTCTACGCGCGGTGAGGCTGGCATCGCGCGAAAGAAATCTGAACAGGGAGCCGTTCCTCTGCGGGTGGTTCCTTATAGAACTGTGGGAGTCCGAGATGCCGCTCTTCTTAAATTGATTTTCAATTTTTTTGAGCGCGCCATGCAAGAAAAATGATTTTTTAGTTAGGCAGCGAGGGCCTTTTGTGTGCCCAAGCCGGGAGCAAATGGCGGTTAGTCATCGACTACCGTTACCTCAATTCGCAAATTGGGGATGAAGCTTTTCGTTTTGGGTCTTTGAGGACCTTTTTTTTTTAGCAGTCCAAAAACGCCATTTGGTCCATCTTCCATTTGGAAGATGGGTTTCACCAAATGGTTTTGGAGCCTGAGACCAGGCCCCTCACGGCGTTTGTGACGCTGTGGGGTCTTCTTCAGCGGACTGTGCTGCCCATGGGGCTGAAAACAGCCCCAATAGGCCTATCAGAGAATGGTCCAGCTCTGTTTGGAGGAACCGGGGGCAACACCCTACATTGATGATTTGTTGAGGGGTACACGAGACACAGAAGACAACCCAGATCTGGACGCCCCAGTGACTGATGGTTGTATTCGTCAACACTATGAAGATTCGTGCCATATTTCAACATGTTTCCGGGGCTGAGAGCTGTCTCTTGAAGGGACCAACGTTGTTTTGTTTCTGCGACGTGTGCGTTTTATGGGCAGATTTTGGAGGGGGGAAGGAGATGAGCGGATCCTGAGAAGGTCGCTGCAGTCTGCAGGTGGGATTGGCGGGACATCGGGACCCAAACCCACCTGAACGCATTTTGGGGGCTAGCGCAGTGGTATGCATTTTACATTGATAAATTTGCAGACCACGCAGCGCCGCTGACGGATGCCCTCCGTGGTCTGGATTCGACGAAAAAAGGAAAATTCAAGTCTACACACCCACCCCTGAGCGCATCAAAACGCAAAGCTGTTTTTCAGCAGTTTTTCAACGTCGCAGAAGCAGAGAAAAAATTCTGTCGTTTAGAAAACAGGATTCACCGGACGCCGGAGATGACCTGGCATTTTGGACAGCTGAAAGAAAAATTATTAAATCCCGTGCAGCTGGACATTCCGGATACTCAGAGGCAGTTCTGGATTGGTACCGACGCCAGTGACTTTGCGATGGGGGGTGTGCTGGAGCAGCGCCGCTGCAAAGGTCCTGAGACTGATGATCCTATCCCGGGCTGCTGATGGCCCTTATTTCCTGTAGCGTTTTTTTCGCCGAAGTTGCAGGGTGATAAATCCCATGGCCAACAAGCCTGGCCAGTGAGGGACAAGGAAACATATGCAATTGTTGCGACACTCCACAGATTCCATGCATGGCTACAACAGTCTAGACTTTTTTTGAAGTTGGCATGGGTCGCAACGGATCATCGCAGCCTGGAGTATATGACGAAGGAGGACTTCGTCAGGGTGTCTGGTTCAGTTGGCAGACGGGGCCACTGGCATCAGTTCCTGTCGCAGTTTTTGTTAGATGTAGTACAGTAGTATATGTGCCCGGACGGAATCAGGAAACTCCTGACACCCTCTACCGCTGGTCTTACCGGCTGTATTTGTAGTCCTGAAACTAACATACACGATACTGAGGAGGACGCTGAGGGCGTAGCAGCAGATGAGAGGAAGCACCGAGCCCATGCCGATCAGCTTCTGGAGAGGGCTGAGGGTCAGGGTGGGTTGCAATTTTTACGTAACTTTGTGGCATGGCATTCCTCTTTGTCTGCATCAAGGGTGACTGCTTCCGATTACGAAGTGGATGCGTTCCAGGACGATGCTGATTGTTCTGCTGAGTATGAGGACGGGTATACTACGTATTGCAGTCAGGTCAGAACTTTGTTTTCTGTTGAAAGCCTGCCACGCAAGGCACGCCGGAAACCGCAACGCATCGCGATTACGCAGGGGTGCAGCCAGAACTGGTCTGCTCATGCTGTGGGTGCTGCACTGCAATGTGTGCCTGCCGGCTGTGTTCCAGACTGGGAATCTGATGGGCCATGGGCGGCGGTCCGCGCGGGGAGAGTAGTTCCCCCTGCAGTTTCCATTTTGCATGACTACTGGACTGTTTATTATGGGCAGGACCCTCATCTCATGGGTGCCCTGGCCTCTTTGCGGCAAGAGCAGGCGTGTCTTTGCGCGGCAGGTTTTGCGTTCTATACTCCTAGGCCTCATTGTTTACGGCTGCGCTACCGGGGGCAACCATGTGGTGCCACAGGCCATCAGTAAGAAGGTTGTTCAGGCCTGCCACGGGTTTGTCCATGGTGGAGTGAAGAAGACATTTGTACTCTGTGATAGAAAATTTTATTTCCAAGATACAGATTTGTGCCAGTTTTAGAAAAGTTTATAGTGTTTTCAGCACTGTGTTTTGCCTCTCCTGCTGCTTGCTGTTGGTGTAGGGTTTCCTGCTGCTTGTTTTTGGAGATGAAAAGCTTTGTTTTGATGAAATACAGCCACTCCAAGTCACTCCAGGATAGCCCAAGCCAATAGTATGCAAAGAGAAGAGGATTCAGGATCAAAGCATGAAGGGCTGCAGTGTAGACAGTGAAAGATGATTGGATATTCACAGAAACTGCAACTCAGGTAACATATGAATGCATATTCACAAAGATAGCTGAAATGTTTTGGGAAAAGAGTTAGAAAACTGCCTCAGGATCACTCTCTCTCCATAGTGCCATCTTAGGAGATGTGCACTCTTTGTTTTGGGTCCCATATGTGCTGAGGTGGCATGGTATGTGGCGATGAGGTCACTGCCATGTCACATGGGATCTTCCTACTTCGCTAGGCTGACCAGGAATTGAACCCAGGACCTCTCAAAAAGAGGTGCCTAACCCCCTAGGGTGTATACCACTAGGGCAGATAAGTATTCATGGAAAAACATAGATAAATTCATAGGCTCTACCTTAGGTATGTCAGTGCTCAGTCAACTCAGGAAAAGATGTTTTACTTCTGATTGAAAGGGGATTAAGGGGTCCACTCCATATCCTGATTGGGTGTTTGGTTCCATAGGTCAAAATGTGTTATCACCAGTTTTGGTGGGACCAATACTAAGATAAAAATGCATGGATGCTCAGTGCATCTCTAATACAACTAGAGTATGCCTCAAAGCAATGGAAAAGCACTTTTTCTTACTCCCCCCTTGTGCTGTGGTGGCCACCACTGTCGCATTTTAGGAAAAAGGGAATTTTTCTTGGCCTTTCCTTGGTTTCCACATCTACTTTAAAATGCCTACAGTTTCCCTCACACTGAAAAATGGGCGCTCACCATGGCTGGCGTCCCTTTGCTGCTCTGATTGTATCATATCTTAGAGAAGACTCAACGCTCATGGCGCTGCCGGGGCTCCTGTGGCTTGGTTGGGTTAGTATGGGAGCATGCCAAACATGTGCATATGCATCCCTCCCTCCAAGACGCAGCGTCGACACAACCCAAACGCAAGACACATTATACACACTCGCATGGGTTCTCGTAAACCTGCTGGCGACCTGTGACCTGTCTTAGGGCGAAGGGAGTCGAAAGAAAATTCAAATTGCCCCTTGGTGGGGTCTTGGTTCTGCTCAGTCTCTCCAGGCACCTGCGTTTCGGCCCGAACACGGCCTACTCAGCAAGGCTGCGCGTGGGTATCTGCAGAGGCAGGAATGGGAGAATTATGGACGAATCCACGCAAAGACGAAGCGACGACACCAAAATCCGTCAAATGACGGCGTAGAATTTTTCTGAAACGACACACCTGAGCAGAATCCAATTGTGCATTAGAAGCACATTTTTATAGAAATTATAGTCATCTCTGGATTTTTTAAATCCAGAAATTCATACGCATAAAATGGCGGCGCGCAGGAGCGGCTCCTAGCGAAGCGCCGGAAAATGGAGAAATAATGGAATTATAAACGAATGTCTCACGTAGTCTTGAAAATGACGAGACACACATTAATAAATAAACATACAGATTCCACCCTTACTAATAGAAGCTTCAAAATTTCAAGAATTCGAAAATGAACGAAAAGACTTCAATGAATCAGGTATAAACTCCAGGTATGTTCGTCTCGCATGCCGCATACACGTTGCTCGTCTCGTCTCTCCGTGAACGAGCCTTGTAGCAGCGCTAACAAAGATAGAACGCGATAGAGGGATTGATTAGAAAGATTGCAGATGATTAGCGGTCAGATCAGGGTGATTAGACATACACACAAGTGCATTGCAACGTTCTTCGCGTGCGCCCCTCACTTGCTCTTACTCTCAGCGGTAGGTAAGGTGAGTAAGCCCAGGCGGGGCCACCCCCTGGTTGAGTCGTGATTGACGCGCAGATGGGCAGGTTTGCCCACGTTTCACGTGCATACTCGTGCATGCACACACGCATTAAAGGGTAGGCCACGCGAAGTGCGCTCGGTAAACCTTGTTTAGGCTACCCAGGGGCTCCTCGGTACGTTCTTCCAGAGAACGTGAGGAGTCCCTTAAAGCTTGCTTGCTTGACAAGGGTAGCTGCTCCTGCAGCGTGTTTGCGAACAGTGTATTATAGGTCACACTGAGAAGGGTATAATACCTGGAGTGTGGCTTGGTTCCTCCGTCGCAAACGCCCTTCCATTTGCCTTTGTTTTACAGGTGGGCAGGTAGGGTGATTGGTGCAGCAGCCTTTTTTTATGCCCTGCTAAACAAGGGCGCAGAGCACACAAACAAGTAACTCCGCTCCGCCTGTGGCAGAGCAGGGAGTCCGACTTCATCGACATCTGCGCCTTGCACGCGAGAGCACTCCTTCCCTCCAAGCCCTAGCAGGGGAAACGCGTTGTGGCGTCCCCTGTTAGGCCACAGTTGCTTAGTAGCGCTGTGTTCTCTTGTCATTTCACAGGGGGGTCGCTAGGACCCATGAGACCTTCACCTTCGCAACGCCCAGTAGAGGGTGCGTGTAGGAGTGGTAGTCCTGAGTGGGGGCTGGAGCCAGTTGCCCAGTGCTCGCCCACCAGGATGGTGCCACTGTAGGGTGTGTAGGACCTGTAGGGGGTGTGTCACTGTCTCACCCGTTTCCTGCAATTTTAGCAGGGTTGGTGGGCTGTGACAGTGGTTAGGTCAGTGTTTTGGCCACATAGCAAAACGGCGTTTTCATGCCTTCATAGCTTTTGGCCACCCCTCCCTGTAGTAGACAGATAGGTGGGGAAAACAATACCTGGATTAGTACGCTGGGTATTCCCCCAAGGTTTTGCGCCAGCACAGAAATTGGGCACATAGGGGAGGGGAGACCCGGGGCGTACCCCGTGGCATCAATAAGCCAACCCTCCAGGTTCAGCAAGGGCGCAGACTTGGGTATAATTAGGACACCACTTCTGCGGCTTGCTCTCAGGACCTTAGGACTAGCACACTCACACATACGCTTTGGCAGGTAAGGGTAAGGTTCAGTCCCTAGCTTTAGTCTTGGAGGCAAGCGTCTCAGCGAGCCTCAGCAACTCACCAAGGTTGTTCTGGGACAAGTAGTCAACCAGAACTGAGTTTAGGCGTCCCTCAGGTAGA
This sequence comes from Eutreptiella sp. 'Long Island Sound 2002', assembly GCA_964036045.1. Classification (NCBI taxonomy): domain Eukaryota; phylum Euglenozoa; class Euglenophyceae; order Eutreptiales; family Eutreptiaceae; genus Eutreptiella; species Eutreptiella sp. 'Long Island Sound 2002'. The sequence continues at coordinate 86,178,579 of OZ038379.1, read as the reverse complement.
ACAAATGCAGAGAAGGGCTCCCAGGTGGCCTCTTCGACTCCAAACCCTTCCCAGAGGGTGAGGAAGCGCCAACCCTGGCGATAGCGGTGGCGTAGGACAGACTTCACCAGGTAGAAGCCCTCCTTAGCCATCTCCTCGGCGTTCATGTCGGGGAGTTCACCTTCAACTTCCATAGGGCTGGCAGCCCCTTGTAGGTCCAGGGCGGCGATTTCCTCGTCGTTCAGCTCCCACTCCTCCCCACAGAGGTCTTCAGGATCATGGTAGCGCTTCAGGTGTTGAGCAGTGCACACCAGGGTCCCCCCTAGACGGGGAGAACACCGCACGGTGATACGGTGTCCATCCACAGATAGGATCTTGTGCGGCCCGAAGTATGGGTCATCGCTGGTAGAGCGTGGCCAGGCGGGTAGTCGACTGTGGTGCACCAGCACCCAGTCCCCCTCTTGGTAGGTGGCCGGTACACGGTGCTTGTTCTTCTTGTTCCACTGACGCTCCCTCACTCTCTGAAGCATAGCCTTGGCCTTGTCCACCTTCGCTTGTTGCTCTTGGACCCATTCACCCACAGAAGAATGGGTGTCCTCTGGATAGGGGGCATGTAGGAACCACGCCGGGCGCCCCATGAATAGCTCATGTGGCGAGTAGCCAGTAGCTGAACTCTCTTGGGAGTTCATCATCAAGGATATGACGGGGAGTAGTCTCACCCAGTCTCTGGTGCGTTCAGCTTTGCACCATATCCTGACGTTCTCCTTCAGGACACGAATCTGTCGCTCACATAGGGGGTTGCTCGTGTGAGAGTAGGGAATCCCCGTAGACACCTGGACATTGAGGGATCTCAGGACCCTCTTGTACCAGCCAGTATCTGAGCGTACTCGTACGTCCTCATCGGAGTTGATCTCCTTGGGCGCCCCATACACACAAAACCACTCCTCCAGGAGTATCTTGATAGTCTCCTCTCCGGTAATGTGCTTAGTACATGGGAACACCCTGGTAAAGCTGGTCGACCCACAGGTTACCACGAGGGCGAAGTCATAGCCCCCGAACTTCGGCATCTCCGTGTAGTCCACGTATAGAACACTGTTGGCACAGTGTGGGATGGGCAGGGTCGAGTAGAGACCTCTGTCCCTGATATCCCCTGGTTTACAGGACCTGCACGGGCACTTGTCCACGATAGGCTGGAGTGTCTTCCGTAGTTGGTCGTCAGTCCACGTAGTGTGGAACCACTGCTTGAACAGCCTCAGGGTACGGTCAGCACCCACATGACCACTGGACTCATGGGTCCACTTCAGCAGCGCTGGGACTCGGTCACTAGGCACCACGATGCGGTCCTCGTGCCAGAGGTAGCTCTTGTCCCGCTTTCTACTGGTCTTGGTTGACCAGGAGGGGTTCAAGGCGTTTCTCCAGGCGCCTGTAGATATCCCCCACTCCTGTAGGTACTCCGATTGTTGGAGTCCATCCAGGGGGCGTATCATGGTCATGTTCAGGTCCAGGTTTACGTCCATACGGCTGAACGCCTCCTCAGCCAGCGCTTCAGACCGGGCACCAATCAGGGCGTCGAAGTTGTTGCGGCTGATGTAGTCGGCAAACTCGTTCTTCACTCCCTGGATATGGTGTACCGTCAGCCGTAGTTGACTGAGGTAGGTCCACCAGCGTCGTAGCTTGGCCTTCTCAGGTGGGGGACCCTTCTGGAAACTGCGGACCGGTTCTTGGTCGCACAGCCAGACCACAGGGTTACTCCCCAACAGTCGTGCTTGTGAGGATAGCACCAGCATACCCGCGAGCAATTCCTGCTCATAGGTTGAGTAGTTCCCCCTGGCCTGGTTCCACTTCCAGTTCCAGTGGCCCAGAGGTACTAGGACCCACTTGTCGTCAGGGTAGCTGTGCTTGAGGGTTCCATCTCGGTTGAGACCTTCCGTCCCCCATTGGGAAATGGCCGAGTCGAACTCCTCCTTCTCTAGTGCTTGCCATTGGAACAACGTTCCACCACCGCCCACATTGCTGGCGTCGGTCACCAGGATAATCTCCCCTTGTGCCCTAGGCACGCCCAAGCACTTAGCGTTGGCTACCTTGTCTTTAAGCACGTCAAACGCTTGTTGCTCTTGTGGGCCCCAGCGCCAAGTAGTACTCTTCTTGATCAAGTCCGTCAGTACGGCGCTGGTGTAGGTGAAGTTCTTGATGTGGCGGCGATAGAAGTTGCACGCCCCAATGAAACTGCGTACATCATGAAGTCCTTTCTTGGGGTCTTCGTGCCGTACCTTGGCATCCATCAGGGGTTTGGCCTTAGAGGCCGCTGGGGTCCACCACCCATAGCCAACGTCAAACCCCAAGTACTGCATGGTCTCCTGCATGAACTCACACTTCTCCAGCTTGAGTCGTGTGTGGTTCTCCTGGCAGACCGCAAAGAACTCACCCAAGAGGATTAGGTGATCCTCCTGGGTATTGGTCCCAAGGCATACATCGTCGATGTGAGCCTCCATCTGGGCACCACGGGATATGAGCTCCTGCACCTTAGGTCTCCTTCGTAGGATGGACAAGATCTTGTTCATCAGCTCTTGGAACAGAGCGGGTGCGTTAGCCACGCCAAACGGCATGACCTTCCACTTGAATACCCTCCCCTGAGGGGTGATGAAGGCCAGTAGTTCCTTCGCGTTTGGCGTCAGGTCCACTTGCCAGAATCCACTTCGCTTGTCCATCTTGGTCTTGTAGCGGCAGGAGGCTATCTTCTCCAGGGTAGACTCCATATTGGGAATGGACCCTGAGTGGTTCAGCGTCTTCTTGTTCAGCTCTCCATAGTCCACTACCAGCCGTTTGGCTGTAGACCCAGGTTTAGCCACCAGGAAACAGGGGCTGCAGTGTAGGGGGTAGTCCCCGTCCTTGTACTCCAGGACTAGGCCAGCGTCGATACATTCTTGTATCTGGCGCTCGATCTCGTCGGCCTGCTCTTTAGGAGCTGGATAGGGTCTCCTCCGAATCTTATGACCAACGAACTCGGGTTTCAGCTTGAGGTCCATCTGTACCAGCTTGTCGCATGAGGCTGGAGGGGGTAGTTCTCCGAACACCTCCAGATAGGTCCTTATCAGCTTCTGTACCCGCGGGTCCAATACCTTGATCTTGTCCTCCATGTCCTCGTCGGAGTGTAAGTTGCTTGCCCCTTGAATAGACGTCGGGAGGTGGTCCTCAACCGACTCTTCGCCCGCGGTAGCATCCTTCAGCCCTTGGTAGGCATATAGAAGGTCTTGCTGGACCATCTCCGGTGGACGATGGCATAATAGGCACGCTCGAGGGGGTTCACATACACATTCCTCCGAGAGGTCGTCCTCCTCGGGGTCCCTCACATGGGCGCCCCACACGCTCTTCATGAGCTTGAGATCAACCTCCCTTTGCCAGGTGGTGATCTTCTGTTCGAGGTCCTCCTTCAATTGGGATAGGTCTCCCATACGTCCTTGCTTCAGTGGCCATGAACTGCGGGTACGCCTCGCGTAGCATAGCTTTTTCGCCACCATCTTCTCTTGGAATCCACATACTCGCTGAGCCTGGATCGAGGGTCCAGCTCCTCATCCACGGGGTCTTCCACCCTCATGGAGAGTAGGGGTTTTAGTGGGGCGACGTACTCGGCGTTCTCCACTTCCTCCACCGCGGTCTGCACGCAGAAGGCGTCGTGCTCAGTTTCGTTGTCTGAGTGGATAGAGCTAGGTAGCTCAGATAGTCCACACTCAGAGACTCCATCAGGTACAGGTACAGGGCAGGGAGAGTTGGGGGCGTTGGTGTCAGTCACGACGTACTCATCTCCTCCGGGTGTAGTTTCAACAACATCTTGAGGTCGTAGGCGATCCTTCGAGTCACCCAAGGCGAGTCCATCGCTTTCACGTTGTATGGCCTGGACCAGAGTCGGGTCCAGGTCCTCCCAGGGAGTGGAGGTAAGACCTCCGTCCACCACGCTTAGCATACTCCCCCATCCGGGCTTCCCAATGGGCGTCTTGCGTCCCAGAGGCACGTAGATGGCCTCATCAGGTAACCGCACAGAGCTGATAGTCAGCTTGTCAAGGAGGGTTCGCCAGTACTCGTTGCCCCCATGGGCTCCCCAATCGGGGGAACACAGGACCATACGGGAACGTTCCAAGGCCACCTTGGTCAGCACCTTCCCCAGTTCACTGAACCTGGGGTTCCCGTAGGCCATTCCGAAAGAGGGCCAGTAAAATTTGTAGCTGCAGTTCTTCCCCTTGCTGCAGTAAAGGCCCAGTACATGTTGCTTGTCGCTGGCGAACAACTCCACACTTAGGTCTTCTCGAGAGTAACCCAACTCCTTCAGACCTTGGTATAGGACTTCCCTAAATAGTTGATAGTCCTCAGTTTTGGAGGCCGCCATCATGTTAGAGGGCTCCTCCTTCGATAGCCTCAGGTAACTCGAGGTATGTTCCGACTGCTCCAGTGGCACAGACTCTCTGCCACTGCCGTGGTCCACGTAGAGAAGGTAGGGCGCTTGCAGCGTCAGGGAATGTATCTGGGAGTGCTGCACGAAGAAGTCAGTCCCCAGTACAAAGTCGAAGGCATCAGTGTCCATCACATAGAACCGATGGGCGATAGTCCTGGAGCCCATAGGTACCTCCACTTCACAGTCCCCGCAGCTGTGCACCACATGTCCATCCCCCATGCGTGTAGCGGCGGTGGTCATGGTGTTCTTCAGGCTCCCACAAGGTAAAATTTTCTTGGCCACTATCGATATTGTGGCTCCAGTATCCAGTACCCCCAGGTATTCACGTCCCCCTAGTCGGATACGTACCCAAAACACCAGGTCTTGGGTGCCACCAGAGCGTCCTCGTCAGAACTCCGCTGGACAGGTCACCTCGAACCCCTTGTTCCGCAATTTGCGGGCCATCCTCATGAAACGGCTCCTCTTCTTAGCGTTGCCGTCCTCACCACCTTCATGCTCACGCTTGGCTCCTTGTTCTTGCTGGGCCTGCGTTTGTGAGCGAGTGGTAGGTCCAGACTGCCCTCCAGAGGGCTCGGAGTTCCCCCCTGGATTAGGGTTGGGGTTTCCTTCGTTCCTGTCCTTGTTCTTGTTGTCGGGCTGGCGGTTAGCGCCTCCTCCTCGTCCACCTTGACCCTTGTCTTGACCACCTTGACCACGTCCCTTCGACTTGCCCTTGCCGGAGTCGTTGCCTTTGGCCTTGCCTCCACCTTTGCCTGAGCTTTTGCCAGGATCTTCCCCCTTAAGCTTCGCCGATAGGCGTTGCTTATGGTAGCACTCATCCTCGTAGTGCTTCTGCTTACCGCAGAATACACACGTGATGGTGCAGCGGTAATGATCCGGCAGCTTCACTTTGGCGCCGGTGATCTTCTCCTGCTGCTTCCCCTGGACGACGAAGCAGTCTCGCTGCTCGCAGTCAGAGGCGTGCTGCAGGTGGCCCTGCTCATCTCTGGCATCACACCAGAAAAGCTCCTTCACGTTCTCCATTAGTCGGGCGTGGGCGTGTTTGGGGGTAGTCCCCTGCCCAGGTCGGGACCCTTGGTACCCTTTGCCTCCAGAACCTCCACCACCAGGACGGTAGTTGTTCAGGTGCTGGTCGCTCTCCTTCTCCAGCGCCATCTCCAGGAGCAGCACGCATAGATCCTCGTAGCGGAGGGATCTAGCCTTGCGCTCAGCCGTCAAACGGCACTCGTCCCATAGCTCTCGGGGGAGCTTGGCGCACAACCAGAACAGCAGGTCGTCGCTGCTGTAGGAACCGGGCGTCAGTCGTCCAGCCCAGTGATCCAGGTCAGCCAACAGCTCGGAGACCCTGCCAGGTTTGGGGTTGTTGGGCAGCACGGGCAGGTTCTGGATCTCGGCCCTAATGAAGAGGTCGGTCTCGTAGGTTGGGTACTGCCTCTCCAGGGCAACCAACACATCGGCAAAGGTGGCGGAGTTAGTTACGATCTGCATGACCTGCTTCTCCAGGTACTTGGTCTTGCAGCACTGCAGGAGCAGATCGCACTTCACTCGCCCACTCGCGTGGGTTTGGCCGGTCAGTCGTAGGAACCGGCCAAAGTTCTCAGCGAACTCGCTGAGGTCCTTGCCTGTGAACTCAGGCAGGTTCACCACTATCTTGGAGGTGGCAATAGCCTTCGCCTCCTGAGCTCGGCGTCCTTCAGGGCGTCGGGTCTTCTTCTTCTTCTTCTTCTTCTTCTTACCCTTGGGGTCCTCGGGGTCCTCGTCATCTGAGGGCGAAGAAGAATCCATCGACGGCGGCTCGTCATCAGAGGGGTCTCTGCCAAGATCACTAGAGCCATAAGGCTCTACGTCCACCATAGCCCTTAAGGCTGTCAGCCCCAGCTGGTCCAGCTCGGCCCTCGTCGAGTTCGTCACGTGGCTGTAGGGCGGCTGGGCCGTTCCCGGGACGAATGGACTTCTCGGTACTGCTGCAGGGGTCGGCATCGGTCGGCTCCTCAGGCTCCCCAGGGTATTTGTCAACCCCGCCGCCAGGTGGTTAGCCTGTACTCGGTGGGGTGACATTCCCACCGTCGTAGGTGACGCATGGGACGGGATCATCAGGGGCTCCAGCTTCTCACGGATTTCTTGACTGAGGTCGCCCACGATTTTCGAAGTGGCTCCTCGGAGCACCTCGTTGATCTCCGACCGCGTCAGGGACCTGTTGGAGGATCTTCCCAATCCTCTACTCCTGCCTCCCAGAGACTCTGGTCCTCTCCTCAACCCACTCAAGGGTGCATACCCAGGTGCATACCCAGGGGCATACCCAGGAACTTCCATGTAGGTTCCAGTGGCGTGGAGTGGATGGGGATGGTCAGCCGCATACCATCGCGGCGCAGAGCTGGAAGCCACCGGCTCACTGGCAGTAGTTGCCTCAAGGAGCGCAGCGGTAGGTGGGCCCATGCCATAGGCGGGGTAGTGAGGCATGCCAGTAAAGCCTGTGCCCTCTGCCATAGGCGGGTTGGTTGTGGAAGTGGATGTTGCGGCGGCTGGGAGTGTGGTGGTTATGCGAGAGGGTGATGCTTGGAGGCCAGAAGCGCTTTGTGCGCCTTCGAAGGTAGGGACATCCGTCGGGTCTTGCCCTTGCTCCTCTCCTTCGTCTGCTCCGTCTCCAGCATCCTTCTCGCTCTCTCTCTTCCTTTTTGCAGGCTGCGCCACCACCTCCTCGACGGACAGGGCCCCGAAGGCCGTCTGGAGGCCATCCAGGGAGTCCTCCGCCGTATCCACTGGCCCATGTAAGGGCTCCGCTGAAGGTACAGCGCCAGGCGCCGGCCTTGCGGGTGCCTCAGGCGCTGGCGCTGTCTTCACGTCGGCGTCCACTCTTCCTGGATCCATCTTAATCCGCCCTTCTGCTTATATTTCCTTGCTCGGAGCACTGGTTGTACGGCGCGGGGTCGCTGCCGGTGCACAGAGACAGGCTGCCTCTTGCTACCAGAAAAGTTTATAGTGTTTTCAGCACTGTGTTTTGCCTCTCCTGCTGCTTGCTGTTGGTGTAGGGTTTCCTGCTGCTTGTTTTTGGAGATGAAAAGCTTTGTTTTGATGAAATACAGCCACTCCAAGTCACTCCAGGATAGCCCAAGCCAATAGTATGCAAAGAGAAGAGGATTCAGGATCAAAGCATGAAGGGCTGCAGTGTAGACAGTGAAAGATGATTGGATATTCACAGAAACTGCAACTCAGGTAACATATGAATGCATATTCACAAAGATAGCTGAAATGTTTTGGGAAAAGAGTTAGAAAACTGCCTCAGGATCACTCTCTCTCCATAGTGCCATCTTAGGAGATGTGCACTCTTTGTTTTGGGTCCCATATGTGCTGAGGTGGCATGGTATGTGGCGATGAGGTCACTGCCATGTCACATGGGATCTTCCTACTTCGCTAGGCTGACCAGGAATTGAACCCAGGACCTCTCAAAAAGAGGTGCCTAACCCCCTAGGGTGTATACCACTAGGGCAGATAAGTATTCATGGAAAAACATAGATAAATTCATAGGCTCTACCTTAGGTATGTCAGTGCTCAGTCAACTCAGGAAAAGATGTTTTACTTCTGATTGAAAGGGGATTAAGGGGTCCACTCCATATCCTGATTGGGTGTTTGGTTCCATAGGTCAAAATGTGTTATCACCAGTTTTGGTGGGACCAATACTAAGATAAAAATGCATGGATGCTCAGTGCATCTCTAATACAACTAGAGTATGCCTCAAAGCAATGGAAAAGCACTTTTTCTTACTGTTTTTCCGGCAAGTCTGTGGGGCATGTGAGGTGTGTCAGCAGACTAAGCCCCAGATTGGGAAGCAAGATGCGGAGCCCGAGTTTTACCCCGTCCCTGAAGACCCTGTCACTAGTCTGGCCGTAGACTTCGTGAGTCTCCCAAAATCTGTAGTTAATGGTGAGACTTACGACTACCTGATGGTCGTTGTGTGCCGGTTAACAGGCTACATTTTAGCAATTCGAACCCAAGAATTGGGTCTGAGCCGCCAGTAGTTAGCTGAACATTCTTTAGAGAGTATTTTTTCTGTGGTTACCGAAGGAAGTATATTCTGATAATGCTTCCATTCTGAGCAGCCAGTGTCTGGGCACTTTGTTTTCCCTGAGCGGTATTGAACAACACGGTAGTGTCCCCTATAAACCAGCCACAAACAGCAGGGCAGAAAGGGCTGTCAAGAGTGTGGTCATGGCGCTTAGGCATTTTTTAACTCAGCGACCACGCTCTTGCTATTATGCCCTCCCCTTAGCCTTGTGGAGGTCGAGTGACCTGCCAGGCTTGGTTGCCCCCTACTCCCCCCACAGATTGGTTTTTGGAAGGGACCTCGTAGGGTTTGGGGAGGTAGCCCCCACAGTGCCGGGAGATGGGGCGGAGGATGCGCAGCAATTTTTTTTCGAGACTTGTCACTGAGCGTCAACAGGTCAAAACTGCTTTGAAGCGCCTGCACGACAAGGAGTCCGGCGCATTGCGCAAAAGGTGCAACCATTCGGTGGAGGTAATCGTTTATTATCCATGTTGGAATGAGTGACAGCCCCTTTTTCGTATTATAGCGATAGTCAGTTGCCGCCCATGACACGCATATGGTCGAGGATGTCTTGGACCATGCGGTCCAGAGGCCCCAAGGTGCCTTGCCTTACCTTCAGTTGAATGAATGAAGTTCTCACAACTTGTCCCTGGGCTGCTTCCCGATATAAACATGCATATGTACAGAGCGCTTGATACCGGTTTCGGGTTGCTTCAAAGAAGAGACGTTGAACCATAGGTTATATCTCGGGTGGAGAGACCATACAAGGCTAACAGGTGCGACCGGGGGCAACCGGCACTTAAGTTCAGATCGGGATGATGACAATGGGTGAAGGATACTTTGAAAGGGCGGTTTGTGCTTGTTTTGAGGACGGCAGCCAGTTGGTTCATGGGGGCAGGGTTGTAGGAGGCGGCACTGCCTGTCTGGGGGGGGGGGCTGCCAATATGTGTTAACTGATACATAGCAATGGGCAACACTTGCACAGACTAGTAGCTGGCGTGGGATTGCCAGGGAAGAGCCTGCTGTTGCACAGGGTTTACATAGTTGACAGGGGCGGCCGGTTCACATGGGAGATGAGATGGGTGCCTGCTACCTAGTAATTTACCGCTGACGGAGTCCCAAGCCGGGAATGGTACCGCGTTTATTTTCGATTGGTCGCAGGATCTGTAGCTTTTCGATTACATTACACTGAATTCCACGTTTTATCACCTTTAAGAATCCGGACTGAGTCGCCTGTATAGCCATATTGATATTTAAAGTGTTTGCGTTTGCGGGGATTGGGTTTGCAACAAGATCACTTGTCAGTTTTTTCAGGATGTAACCTTCTGGTAGCAAAAGTTGCACGGTGCATACAAAGTAATTAAGAGGACTTGGTCCGGGCGTATACTGGTCGGTCAAAGGTTAACATCCGTGACATCCGGGAATTCACAGCCCTTTCCGGGAATTCACAGCCCTGGGCTGAAATTCCGATTGTACTTCACAGGCAAATCAAAATGAAGTAAAGGCATCGAAGGTGGACCAGAGCCATAAATGGAAAGACAGGCTTCCGGCTCCGCCGAGCAGGCCCACGAGGTAGCTAAGAGGTGCAGGCGGAAATGGGGGCCATGACTCGGGTCACGTCTTGCTTGCTTGCTGATTTGCTTGTAGTTGGGAATGTGCCGCTTCGGATGCTGCATGTGTGCCGCAGGTAGTTCTGCTGTCCGGTGCTGCTGTGTGGCGCTTTTATGCCGGAGGTTTTGTGGGGTTAGTTACCGTGTAGAGACCTTTTTTTGCCGGGGCTCTGCTATTTGGTGCCGGGGTTCTGCTGTTTGGTGTCGGACACCACTGCGCTGGCGACTCTCACGGCGTGTACTTTGGAGTCGCAATACAGAAGCTTGTACTCTTTATTTGTGGTGCCTTGTTTATTGAGTTGCGTGCCCACAACCTCAACTCCTTCCTTCCTTCCCCTACAACCTCAACTCCTTCCTTCCTTCCCCCACAACCTCAACACTTCCCACCTTCTGACCCGAAGCTGACATTCCCATATCCTTTACATCCGTTGGCGACTGTGCATGTTGTAAGAAGTCTTGAGCAACTCTTTCAGCGTTTTCGTCAATGAAGTGCTCACCAACCTCAACACCAAGTTAGCGGGCGTTTTCGCCGGCCGCTGATACATCCGGATCTACTTTTATTGACATCTACCTCTTGCCACTTAGCTTCAACAATGGTTCATGAATCGGTTGAAACCAGTGAGTCACAGAGCTCCCATTCAATGCCAGTCCTGGTCTTTGCACTGCCATGCCTGCACCAACGTTGCATTTGACAGCGTGCAGCGAACCAGCCCAGTGCTGCAGATACCATTTCTGGTAACCAGTAGGTCACAGAGCTCCCCTGAATACTTGGAGTTCACGAATTCCGCAATGTGCGTAGTCCAGGTTTGCCTTACTTCGGGGCATTTGTTGCAGCTCAGCATATTGACATCCTGTCTGACTAAATTTCTGGTTTTTCGTGCACACAGTGATGATCAAAGGCACGTGTTGTCAAGTATTGTGCAAAGGTTGATTTTTCTAATAGTGTTTCATCATTCGGTGCATTCTGAATTTGAACTGGGTACGTGAATTTGCATTGGGCACAGAGAAGATGTATTGCATTTGCTTTTGTTTACAGTGATTGCTGTCGATGATCTTTCGCAAATTTTTGGTTGAATGGTTTTCCATTGATGTTACGTCTGATGAACAATGACAGCAAAGTGCCAGTTAGTTTCAACAATGGTTCAAGAATTTGTTGATTTTTGTCTAGGAAACATGTTCACATTGGATTCCTGGTTGGAAAAATCTTATGCGCATGTGATATTTGAGGACCACCATGAGCAAATCATCATTTGGTGATGACAATCTGAGCCAATTTTGCACTATCCAACTAGTAAATATGTGAAAATGTGAAATGTCGAATTTTTTTTTCCCGGATAGTCATCCTTTGTGTATGGTATATGCCAGAGCTATTTTTTGAACAATTTCTGTGGTGAAAACAACAACAAAAGGAGAAATGATGGGCAATGCAGCATTAAAAGTAGAACAAAGCTTCTTTTGGGTAGATTTTAGAGGCATTCAGATAGATTGTGTAGATTTGGGAAAAGTCGGTCGTTAAATTACTAGGTGCTTACGGACTGTCGGACTGTTGGCTGTTGCCAGTGTCTCGTGCCTGTGTGTTGTTGCCTGTGCGGTGGTCTGTTGTTTGCCAGTGGTGTTGGTAGTATGACTAAAGCCCATTACATTTGAACCATTGCAGAGGTTATCGAGTAGGCGTGATAGTCACTACGTGGATCTCTGCAGCTGTTGACAGTCGCGGACGCAGCCAGCTGGACAGCCCAAGGGGATCCAGACAGTTTGTCGGAACCTGCCAGCCCCAGTTACAGCATTTTAGCCTACGGGCTTCCAGCCACCTGTTCCGGCTGCCATCAGGTAGTCCCTTCCTCAAATACATTGGATTGCAACTACTGGGTCCAGATGTGGCATCGATCAGGAAAACACTGTGGAAAACAGGCAAACCACAGGCTGAAGGCCGCGGCCCCAGGCCTGCCTGAGAACGTTCTGCGCAACACTAATGTTTTCAAATAGGCATGAATCCCATGCAACTGCAAGTGGCTGACTGACGGAATGAATCATGGCACGTTGACCTGAGCGAAACATGCTGAGATCTGTGGTCCCAGGCCTGCCTAAAAAAAACTCAGCACTGACCCGAGGCTGGCTGGATCACTCTGCGTTGCAGGCTCCCAAAGTTGACCACTGTGGCTGTCAACGCTGTAGCAAAGAGCGGCAGCTGGGTCGTACAATGAACTCAAGAAGAAATGGGCAGAAACAACAGGCTGGATCGTCGCAGAGGTTCTGGAGTCACAAGGCCTGGCGAGGGTGTCTCAAACCCATCGGATTGCAACATACAACTGAGTCCAGATATGGCACTGATGGGGGAAGCACTGTGGAAAACAGGCAAACAAAAGAGCTGACAGTGGCGGCCCCAGGCCTGCCTGAGATTCTGGGAAGTGCGCAACAGTAATGTTTTTAAGTAGGCATGAATCCCATGAAATTGCAGTTGGCCGACCGACGGATGAACCACGGCACTTTGACCTGAGCGAGTCATGCTGAGATCTATGGTCCAAGGCCTGTTTGAAAAAAATTTGCCACTAGCTGGAACTTGGTTGCATCACTCTGCGGCGCAGGCTCCCAAAGTTGACCACTGTGGCTGTCAATGCTGCAGCAAAGAGCGGCAGCTGGGTGGCACAGTGTACTCTAGATGAACTTGGCAAAAATTAACAGGCTGGCTCTGGTGCAGAGGTCTGGGAGTCACAAGGCTTGGCAGGAGTGTTCCTGGAGGCCATGTGTGGTGTGAAGCCGGTTCGGACCCCCGCGGTCATCTTTGGATCATTTGGGGTGTGTATCTATGGGCCGGCAAGCCGCCATTGGCTGATATCATACTCTCCCATCCATCTGACCTAACCTGATGTGATAGTGTGATAGGCTTGGCCATTCCATCTATGAGCTGCCATATTCAATACCGAGGCGCCGCCGGCTGAGATTTATATATCAAAATATCAGGAATCAACAGGGTTCTTTTATCATAATGTTTCCGTAATTTTTTAGCTATCCTTTCTGATTGTCAATGTATCGGCGACTGGCAGTTGGCTTGCAATTTTGCGGTAACCGATTGGTTCAATGTTATTTCCAGATATTGTAGCGGGAACCCCGATGAAGAGTCAAATTTCATCAGAAATAGGGTTCGTTGCTTCCGCAATTTTCATGTTATACACTCGCAAAATTAATTCGATTTTTTCAGACATTCAGAATCGGATTTTCGATTTTGAGGTCGCCGCACTGAATATGATGAATTTCGAGTGGTCCTACATCTTTCCCCGATCACGAATCAACCTTTCTTTTGTTGTCTTCTTCATTTCTCTTGGAGATATAGGCGAAACAAAATTGATTCGTGAGGCCACTTTGAAAGATCATATTCTCCGGCTCACTGCGAGGAATTTCAATTTTGAGATATGGGCCTGAATCGCCTTGGTCGCAACTTAATTTCGAATGCCTGCTGTAGCAAGGGATAATGGTCAAGAGGGTAGGAAGTGATTTATAACTCTTGGACCATGCAACCGAAAATTTTAATGCGACTTTCAAGTGTACTGCATGAGTGTTGGTGTTGCATAGAAACTTTCCTTGGGTTCCTGCGTATTTTTAACGTGAACTTATGGCCATGGAGGGTCATGACATACCATGGTCGGAGCCATTTTTGAGGGTATGTGTTATATGCATGGTATGTGCTTCGCTATGCTCACGCCCACTTTATATATTTCCGGTTGTAGTGACGCGTTCCCGTGGGGGGCCTGGCCACGGGACACTGCGGTGGACACGCACAAGCAAGCAGGCAGGCAAAGCACTGCGCTCACAGGGGCATCATTACGCTCGTGTCATGTGACAAAGCGTTTCAGGATCCTTGCCACTCTGAAACAAGGGAACAAACGTATGTACAGCAACACATCAGGATATGTACACATGGGGTTAAGACTGGACTGGGGTAAGGGCATAACAGGACATTAGACCCTCAGTCCCAACTCATATCCCAATCCCAGGTCCGACCCTCCCAGTGGGTGGTGGGGGCGGGGGCTCAAACACAACCCATGCCCTGCTCAGTCCGGACCCTGAAACCCTGCCCATAGGGGAGGTGTCCTGCCCAGCCACAGGCGAGTCCCTCAGAACCAAGGGACCCCAAGGCCAACAGACAGTAGCTCCCCATGCTCCCTTAACTGCGGGTCCCAACTCATCTCTGAGCGAGAGATATGGCCCCGCCTTTCTCCCCTAGGAGTTGGTAGCTGAAAATGGGCTGTTTCAGCCCAAACCGATATTAGCTCCAAAAACTCCAAAATTGACCCCTCGTCCGGACCCGCCAGAGGTAGGGACGAGGCAACTGACCCTGTGCTTTTCGAGTACAAAATTCCTTAAGCCCCCACCAAACCTGGTTCCCCCTGAGGTCCCGGCATCAGGGCACCACGGGTTCGTCAAGTGGGGTCATAATTGCCAAAATGGCAAAATCGGCCGTCTCGGGCGACCGTCCAGGGTAGGAAACCTTAGCGATATTGACGCGCCAAGCCTTGATTCACAACTCTTGATATCCCCTTTGGTCCCATGTCCTGGGTTATCGCTTGCTGTCCCTCTGGCCGCTTACTGTTCACCGAGAGGATGACCACACGGACCGGGCAGAAAGCAACATGCGGTGCAAAGGGGGGGATCATGGATCACGCCAAAAGCTGAATAACTCCGGATGAGCCGGAGGAGCAAATACGAAACTCAACGGCGTTCAATCCTTGGTCATATGCTACAATATTCGCCCTTCCTTTCCTGGCTAGATCCCGTGCCCCATGGAGATCTGGTAATTCCAATATGGCATACAATGGCAAAAACAGCGAAATTTGGCCAAAATGGCCCGCACCCATGATTCCATATCTCTATGGCCACGGCGAGGATCATTTCAACCAAAGATGCTATAGACACATGGGACTTAGGTCCCAATATATGCCACTCGGAGGAAAAGTGACACACAAATGGGGCAGAATGGCAACATACCCCAAATTGGGTGACTCACAACTCTCCCATCGAGAGGAGAGGCCACATGGGGAAACACCCCATTCGATGCGGGTTTATGTGCCCTCTCCGAATTGCCCTTACCCTTGGTCAAGTGGCGCACGCAACCTCGGGGGTGAAATCAGGGGGAGATGGGGTTTGTGGCCATTCCGGGCAAAACGGCCAAAATTCACCCAAAGGTGGTCCCTCCAAATATTCTATCTCCGTATCACAAGAGAAAGGAGCCTCGGGCTTTTGCATGGATGCAAACCGAAGCTTTGCTTCCCTTTCGCAACAAGGGTTGAGGTTCAAAGCATAATGGAAGCATTTTTAACACCTCAATCCTTGAAGCACACTATTTATGGGAAAAAGTGCATATATCGGCGATATTGGCATGAACATATCTTTGGGACCTTGAGGAGCAAAAATATGAGTAAACACTTTTGGAGTAGTCCCATAGTAGGTGCTTTCAAATATGCACACTATGGTTAGATTGTCTCCGCCCACTCGTGTCATTAGTGCTTGCATATCAGCGTGTGTGCAAGGAGGCGGTATGGCACGCGTGCTCACAAAGCGAAATTATGAAAGTAAAAAATGGAACAAGCCATCCACAATGTCCCTCGTGGTCTCTACTTTACATATCGTCTTAGTTCGAGGCTCAACTCCCCATAGGCTTCGAGTACGAGCCTGGGGAGGTTGGGCCTTTTGGCCTAATTTTCGACCAAAATTTGCCCTCTTTCGAAGATAGAGTTTTGGTACGCATTGAATTGCGTGAAGCCATCGTTGAGTTGGCTCATAAACCGAAAATGGCCTGGGGCTCTTGGTCTTGTGAGCATTGTGTTTGGTTATGAACGTTCATGCTCACAAGGCCACAAAGTTAGCGTTTGCGCACGCAAACGACTTGGGTTTGCGAGACCCATAGGCTGCCTAAAACACCGCCATTGCCCGCTTCCCTTTACAAAATGATATGCCCTCGTGAAAGGGGCATGGATGAAAGGCATAGGGGGGGAATGTAGGGTTCCGTCCGAACTCATGGTCCTTGAGAACCATGAGTTCGAGCGATCAACGGAAAGGCTTGCGCGTTCATTTTCTCGAAGACGCAACGGCGAAAAATTCTGGTGAACACACCAGATGAAACTACAGAAAAAATCCTCTAGATTCAGCCCCTATGCTCTCTTAGAACCCCAAAGGTACTCGAGAAAAGTCCAGAACAAAACTCGCCACGGAGAGGCGACGAAGGCGCGCGAACAGGCGACATCAGGTGACGATTTCACGACAATCAGAAGTCGCGGTAGAAATCGGGTATTTCACCGATTTCCGACTGAAAATTGCATAAGACAATAAAATTATGGTAATTCTAAATCAATTTGTTGGTTAGAAATCGGATTCCAGATTTCGCGGGTTAGAGAACAGGGATATCCCGCTGACAGCCGGTGACAGCCGCTGACAGACAGATTCCGCACGGGTGTGACGGCTCACAGGCCTCCGGGCCATGGGCCATAGGTTCTGGGTACCGCTTCACCCCCCTCCTTAGAGCAAACCCTGGGGGGGGCTAGATAACACCCAAGCATGGCAGTAGGTACCCAGGACCATCCCCTGAAGGGGGGGGGGTGTCACATCCTCACTTCAGGCTGATTCGCAGGTTAGGCTGCCCAAATCCCACGGTAAGACAGGTACGGTGCTGTAGCTGTTAGTAACTGCAAGTATAGTATCAAGTATCAAGTCCCGGGTCCTGGCGGCGATTGTTCGGCATCCAAAGGACCCGTTAACCCATACCAGGCGCACCAGGTGCCGGCTGCGACGGTCACTACCACAGTGGCAGTGGCATACACGGCCAACATAGGCGTCACACGACGACCGAGGTGGTCCCACAGGTCGAAAGCGACCACAAAGATCCATCAGGCTACCCCTGGCTTCCAAAGGCCGCAGGTCCGGGGAGAGTCCCCACAGGTCCTTCCTTGGGCGCACCATGTCCATATCCACGACGGGAGTCCAGAGTGGTACAGCCGAGCGAGCTCCTCCTGAAGGGATCGGGCATCAAGGCCGTCTTTTCCCTCGCCCTATTGGCACGAAGGCCATGCATGGGGGAGTCCCCATGCAGTATGGGCTGAGGCGTCGACTCCTCAAACCACCAGTTTCCCAGGCAGACTGACCGAGGTCAGGACACCGGAGGTCGCCACCCGACTGCAAGTGCGTCTGCGAGTCGGTAGGCTCACACTGGGACTGACAGTGGCGGACCGCTGGGAGTGTAGTCAGGCAACTGGGCTTCCCGCCTGGCGCCATCAGGATCTCGGCACATCACAGCCACTGGGGCACACGGTATCACGGGCACTCAAACAGAGGAATCTGTGCTTAGGTACTGGTCCAGGCTGGACCTTACGTAAGAGCATGTAGACGGCGACTCAAGGCGCCTGCGTATTCGATTCGCATCCCCTTGGGGGGGGGGAAACAGTCCATAGGGGCTGATGGGCTGACACTACGCAACATACAGATGCACATATCCTGGGGAACAGAAAGACAAGCAATAAGCGGGGTAATAGGCGTGTAAACACGCTCTGGACAGAGCGCCAAACCACGCCCTGGTTAGGATAAGGCGTATGCAGGAGCGTGGACAGGAAAACGCCTGAGTTCAGGCCATATATAGTCTGCAGACACACGTAGACTGGTCTGGATCCCGCAAAGTGCCATGGGACCAGACCACACACCAAACAAATTGCAATGCCGATGACAGCGGCATCCGTTGCGCAACGTCGTATGGGCTTCAAGGCCCCAAGAGCTCAGAAAATATGAAGGTCAGTCGCCCTGCCTGGTTTCCCAAGGATTCAGCAGGCGGGGAGTGACGAATAGAAGTTGAAGAGAGGGGCCATGCTCCTCTGGATTCAGCAGGGGGGGGTATATGGCCACTCTGATGGCAGGTCACCGGAAGATGTAAGAGAGCAAGCAAGTGAGGGACGATCCGTCGACCACACAAGCGCTCAAAACACATCAGGGGAGAGCTCAGCGCGATGATCAGGCGCCCCTGGCTGCAATCGCCCGGGTGAGTGCTGCCAAGTCCGAGACATGGATCTTGGTCTTGTGCTTGCGGATGTAGTCCATGAAGGGGGTGTTAATCCGCGGCACGACCGAGGAGACGGGTTCCGAGGTGTCGTGGGACGGCCCATAGCCTCGCCAACGAACCTTGAACTCCAGGCCTCCGGGTGCCGAGGCGTTCCGACGCTGAGCCAGGATCTTCTCCACTGTATAGTCGTCCTGCTCAGCATAGTCGTCGTCCGAATCTGCCTCATGTGCGGCATAGTCCAGGGACACATGTCAGCCACGGAGGTCGGGTTCCGGCACACGGAGCTGACTCTCGTGGCGCTCCCGGAACTGTCTGTGACCCACCTTGATGCGGTAGGTGTCCTCACCAATCTTGCGGACCACCTCTCCGGGTGTGAACCAGGTTTTGGTGCGGTGGGTGCCCACACCGGGTCTCCCACCCTGAAATTTTGCGCTGTGGAGCTCGGGGCGGACTTCTGACGTTCAGCATGCTCCTTCTCGAGCTGCTGGCAGATGTCCCGCGCCGTCGCCTCTTGCCGCGCGAAGAATTCCTTGGCGTCCATAGCCATACCATCACCAGACAAGGGAAGTCCCCGACCCAGGGGGTCCCTGCCGAACAGAATCTGGTGATGGGACAAACCACCCGGAGTGGGGGTGTCATGATGGGCCTTCAGAGTGGGCCACATCTCCTCAAACCAGTTCCGACGTGGATTGGTGATGTGAATCTTGCGCAGCTTCTCGAACAGCTGCCGTCCAGCCACTTCAGCTCGGCCGTTAGACCAGGCTGAGATAGGCGACACTCTTGGCATGACGTATTCCCATGAGGGAACACATGGCCTTGAATCAGCCACCAGTAAACTGGGGCCCTCGGTCACTGCAAATAGTGCGGGGGATGTCAAAGACGGTCAGCCAATGACGAATCATCATGACTGCCACTTCCTTGGCAAGCAACCCCTTTTTGCGTGCCGGAACGGCTACTACGTAGCCACTGTGGCGATCCACACAAAGAACCGCACAGTCAAAGGTCTCCTTGCCAATGTGCACTTCGGGCATGGAGAAGACGTCCATGGCAACGCTCTCCATGGGCTGGTCAGGTACCGGAGTCCATTGGGCTTTCCCCTTTGACGTTCCGGTTATCGGGATTGCAGGCCTGACAGATGGCGGTGTAGAGATTGATCTGGTCGACCTCAAACCGGCGCTGCATGTCAAGGGCTTGCTTCTTGACCCCTGGGTGCATCATGTGGTGGTGCCAAGCTTCACATAGCTCGAGCACTCGGGACTCTGGTACTAGCAGCTTACCATTCCGGTAGAGCTTGCCATCTTCCTCAGTCAGCCCCTTTGGCCACTTCTGCCCATCATCAGGGTCGGTCACAGCCCTATACTCGGCCGCAAAGGCCTCAGACTTAGCGTAGTCGTCGATCCAGTCGTCCCTGAGGCAAGACTCAGGGAAGAGGTGCTTGTTGGACTCAGCTCCATCAGGGGCGAGTACTCTGACCGCTCTGCCCATCCTCGTTCCGAGGGGGGCATCCGCAGCCATGACGACGAAGCATTTAACACCCTCCTCCCCCATCAGGCGCTCCATTTCAATGATCCCCTTGGCCTCAGCGGTCTCAGCCTCATCGCCATGGGCAGACACGTCCGTCATGCCCTTGCTGGCGGGATAGGCCCACCTGCTAAGACAGTCCGCCACGGTGTTGTCCTTACCAGGAACATACACAACCGTGAGGTCGAACTTGGCCAAGGTCTCATGCCATCTTGCCCGTCGGGAGGCGGGACCAGAGAGGGTGTCCACGTGCTCCTTGTGCCACGACTGCAGACTCTGATGGTCGGTGCAGACGGTGACGGGATGGAGGGCTATGTACCCAGCCCATTTCCTGAGAGCCATGACGATGGCATACACCTCCTTTTCTCGGGGCGTCCACGTCCGTCTCTGGCCTTCCGCCAGGACTCGGCTCCAGAAGGCCACCGGCATGTGCCTCCCATCGTCAATCACTTGTTCCAACACAGCGCCAACGGCGTAGTCGGAAGCGTCGGTGCGCAGGACGAACCCTCCGTCAGGATCCACGAGGTGCAGACCCACCGCGGATAGCAGCGCCTGCTTCATCCCCTTAAAGGCACGGTCGGACTCAGCTGTCCAGACCAGAGCCTTCTTGGACCCCTTCTTGGTCTCCTCTCGGTTGCCCTTGAGCATGGTCGTCATGGGGGCTGCGTACTCGGCATACATCTTGATATACCCCGAGTAGTAATTGCAGAACCCCAGGTACGCCTGTAGCTCAGAGACTGTCTTGGGCTTTCCCAGTGCTCGATCGCAGCCACCTTGCCAGGTATGAGCTTTCGCTGCCCGTTCCCAACTACTTGGCCAGCGAAGACCACCTCGCTTACCGCAATGGTGGCCTTGTCACTGCTGCCCGTGAGTTTGTGCCGAACCAGAAGGTCCAGCACTCGAGTGACGTCCCTCTCATGTGCCTCCAGGAGCTCCTCGTAGCTCATACTGGGGTCCCCGGACGCGATGATCAAGTCGTCCACGAAGGAGTCCGCACAGTCACGCACCGGCTCAAGTAGGTTCTCCAGCATCCGCTGAAAATCCGCATTGCCGTTGGTAACGCCCATGGGCATCACCCTCCACTGGAGAGGTCCAAGTGGGGTCTTCATGGCTGTGCAGGCACGGGACTCCTCGGCAAGAGGCATCTGATGATAACCATGTTTCAGGTCAATCACCGTGAAGATCCTCCGCCGGTGTTGCTTTTGCAGCATGTCCTCAATGAGGGGCAGTGTATAGCTGTCATGCTGCGTTTGGGCGTTTAGGCCGCGGTAGTCGACCACGAGCCGCCACTCCCCGGCCACCTTCTTGGGGACGACAAAGCACGGAGAGGCCCACTCGGAGTGGCACGGCTCCAGCCAGCCTCTCTCGATGAAGTCACGGAGGATCTTCTCCATGGCCTCCTTCCTCTCGCCCCTCAGGGCAAACTCCCGGTGTCGATACACACGGGGGTCCTGCTTCAGTCGTATCTTGGCCTCGCCATACGGTCCACGCACCGCTGGGGGAAACACAGGCTTTCCACTGAAGAAGGTATCACCATACTTCTGCTTCAGCCTGGCCCTCAATGCCTGGAGCTTGGGGCAATCATCGGATTCCGCCTTGGCTATTCCGGGCACCTGGACCACTGAGCTTACTTGAGGGGTAGCGACCCCGCTCGGTTTCGGCTCAGGTGGTCTTCCCAGGTGGCCCAAAGGGCCATCTCTGGTCTTGCCTCGGAACAAATCACCGTAGGTGGGTGGGTTCCCGCCGACTGGCTCGTCCTGGCTGGACATGTGGTCCAGCACCCTCTGTACGAAGGTGTTCCCATCATAGGAACCAGAGACGATCGAGTCCACTTCCCACCAGGCTTTGTCCTGGCCCTTGCCCTCACGATGGCTTCCCCAGTCGTGAAAGGGCTGATCCATATACCCCTGAACCAGATCCAACTCCTCTTCTGTGAGGGGGTCTTCCGATTCTCCGATGTCAACAGGGGAAACCGCAAAGCATTGCCGCCATGGCTCCGCGATGATGCGGTTGACACACACGAAGTCCGTGGTGTCGGCCTGATCAAGGCCCCCATCCACATAGTGGAATTCCGTTGGCCATCCTTGGGGTGGCATGGGCTGTCCCTTAGCGTCCTGATGGACACTCTCTCCAGCCCGTAGGACGACCTTATTCAAGGTCATGTTGGTCAATGAGACCACCCAATGTCGGGTACTTTCCTCCTCGGTGCATCCCATAGGAACAACCAGCACTGCCTTGGAGCGGTCCTTGCGAATCTTCGCTATCGCTCTTCGAATGTCCCATCGGGGGCAATGGATCCACATCAGACCCTGATGCGGAACCGAGTGCTTCTTCCACGCGGAGTCCTGGGCGCTCCAGTACTTCTCACATACCCGAAGATGGGCGGAGGTTCCTGAAGAGAACACATCCAGGGCGAGATCCGAAGCTCCGAGGTCCGCTACCACTCGGCTTGCCACCTCCGGCATTACGCCGTACTCCTGGTTTGCTGGCCCAGTTGGCTCAGTGTCCAGCGCGGCCACTTCGCGCTGATTGCGTTCCGGGTGGATCCATTGGCATTCCACATGGTGCTCAGGTGCCGAAAGCCACGAGAGCTGGTCGTCCTGGTACAGGGTCATCAAGGCCTGGGCCAGGAGAACGCCGGAGTCCGTCTCCATCATGAAGTCGTACCCAACGATCATGTCCCAGTCCATTTCGGCCTCGTAGAAGCGACCTTGCAGGAGGATTTCCTTGCCGAGGTCTGGGCGGCTCAGCTCACGGTGGTTCACTAACTGCAGCCCAATGGCCGCTTCCTTCTTGCCTCCCGCCATGTACTGGCCGTTCGCCACCTTCAGCCTGACAGGTTTCCGACTGTCGGTCAAACACTCTGGCGGAAGTAGGCCAGCCTTGACCAAGCTGACCTGAGCTCCCGTGTCGACCAACACGTCAAAGACCTTCTCCACTTCCCCGCATAAGGCACGGACCTTAAGGTGCAACTGCCGCTCACGCCCAACTCGGTGCAGGGCGTGCAAGCTCAGGATCTCTGACCGTTCCAGAAGCTCAACAAGCGACTGGTGCAGGTCGTGGACAATGGGCTCAGGCTGCCCATCTGCAGCATCCAGCTGCAGTCTGGGTGATCCTCCGATACTCTCGGATAGATCTTGAAGCACATCGAATACATTCTTAGTCGCGAAGGATGGACGGGTGCAAGGGTTCGTGCCTTCACCTGCCCTCACCCCGCCACCGCGACTGGGTGCCGCACCGGGCCTTCCGCCCGCGGCAGTCCCCTTGTGCTTATCGTTTCCCGACGGGGATGGTGTGGCGCTTCCCACGACACCATCCTGCGACCGCCCTAGCTGGGGCCCTTGGCTGCAGGGGCTCCGCTAGGGGGCGTCAGTTGTGGAAGTAGGGGTACTCTCCTCGGCATCAACCTCGTTGACACCCTTCTTCTTTCCCCTGTTCCTAGGCTTCTTGTCCTTGTCCTTCTTCTTGTCATTCTCGTTGTTCTCCTTGTTCTTGTTGTCCTACCTTGGGACCCAGTTCCTCTTGATCTCCTGGATCTCCTTGGCCAACTCGGTCCCCACCGACATCAGCTTGGAGAGCTCGTCCTTGTCGACCTCCACTTTGGCTTCCCGGATACCCGCGGGTGCACGCTTCTTCGACTCGTGCGCCTTCTTGTAGGCCTTCGTGTCGGCCTGGTGGATGGGGCATGTTCGGTGGTCATGGTTGAAGCCTCGCTTCCTCCCATAACACACGAAGCAGCCCTGAGGGTGAGCTCGTATGAACTCCCCAAAGGACAGCGGAGGGTCGCCAATGCGGCGGGGATCCCTCTTCTCCTTCTTCTTCCAACCCGGCTGCAGGGGTTTCCAGCTTCCCCGGTTGCTCCCCGCATTGTTGTGGGCCACGAAGACACAAACGGCCATCTCGCCGGGCTCATGGTCGTCGTCATCGTGGACGAGAGCTTCATCGCCATCGGCTCCCGCTGGGTCCATGGCAGCTTCCCCGCCAGGCCCCTCGCCAACGTAGTTGACGTCGCGGTCGCTGGGCCTCAACCCGCGGGTGTGGTGGAGGTTCCGGTACTCCTTGAGTACCTCCTCTCCAACCCACTCCAGGATCTCGTCGCAGCTCGTCCGCGCTGGGATGGCCTGCAGACTGATGGTCTGGCCGCTCACGTCACACTCGTCAAGGCGCCACATCGCGGTCTTCTCGCGATCGCCCGAGACGGTGATGAGGAGAGCGTTCCGCAAGGGGTGCCGTTTGACATCCCGGGCCACGTTCTTCCTCGTCCAAGCCACCAGGTTCGTATGATACTCTTTGGGGAGCATCATCTTGAGCGTGTGGTTGGACTTGGCCCTCTTGGCTTCCTCCTTGGTGACCCTCTTTATCCATGCTTCCAGTAGCATGGAGAGCAGGCGAGCCTGCTCGTCACCCTCGTTCCAGTCCTCCACGTTGCGGCGGAAGAGGGTGTATTGCCCTCGGAAGTCTCGCCAGTCCCGTAGGCGGATCTCCCGTCCATCATGCTGAAGCTTGATGGACTTCCACCGCTTGGCAGCCACCTGCGGAGCGTCCACCCGCTCCTGCTCGTTGAGCCACTTCTTGGCTTCCTTGAGGGTCTTGATTTTCCCCTCCTTGGTCGCCACGAAGTATAGCTCTTGGAGCACTTCCGGCAGGCGGTACCTGAACCGTCTGAAGACATATTTCTCCGCATCTGCGGGATCCATGTCCTCAGTGACGGTCACCCCCAAATCGTCCTGCTTCTCCAAGAAGCGGTCGAGGTTGAGGGGGTTGCAATCGTACATGGGGGGCTTGATGTCCTTCAAGTCTTCCCACACGGCGGCATCCGCGGCCTTAGAGACCATGAACGCCGGCCGCGAGGTCGACCGAGGCTCCCATCGGCCTCTCCCACGGACTCCCACGGCTGCCACTTCCATCCCCTCCCCGGTATCCGCGTGGCCACGCCGTGGTTCCTCCATGTACGCTGAACCTAGATGTTCACTCTGTACTCCTTCCATGTATGCCTCCTCATCACGGCGCCGGCAGCTGCGTTCAGCGGCCTCCCGTCGGGAACCACGCGGCGGGGAAATGTCGAACTCCTCCAGGTCCAGGTCCAGGTCCTCACCTCCGCCCCCATCCCACTCCACGTCTCCTCTGGGGACCTCATCCCTGAGTCCACCATAACGTCCACCAGCCATTGGGATTGGCTCCTGGGCTGGTGCGGGGCGTCGGGGGCGTACTGGTGTCCGCGGTGGAGCACGGCGGTTGTGGTAGTCCGCGCTGAGCCACTCATCACGCCAATCCTCACTGCCACTGCCGGGCAGCACGCGCTCGTTGCGGCGGCCCGCGCTGTGGCGGGAGGGGGCGCTGAGAGAGGGGGCACTGGCGCTGGATCGACTCCTGGAGGCTCCGCCGGGGGCGTGGGATCTGCCCGGACCTGGTCCAGGTCCCCAGCCGTCGTCCGACGAGCCAGACTCCAGGGGTGGGTGGTCGCTTCCAACGCTCCCACGGCCTTCCAGCGCATCAAGCCTCTGCTGCAGGCCGCTGATGACCTTGTTCAGCTGCCTGGTCTCGCTCCTGGCGATGTCCAGCTGCCTCTGGGCCGCGGTGGCAACGTTGGCGCTCTTGACCATCTCGATCTTGGCGATGTCCAGCTCTCTCTGTGCGCGCGCGGCGACCCTGGCGATGCGAGTCATCTCGCCCTTGCCCGTGTCTACCTCGCGCTCGAGGGACTGGACCCTCCTGCGGAGGTAGACCATCCACCGCCGGGTGGCATCCGGGTCGCCGTTCCCTGGTGGGTCGTCGGGTTCCCCAGGGGGTCCTCCAGGAGGGCCTCTGCCGGGTCCGCCCGGTCCGGGGGGTCCTCCTCCGCCCGGTGGTCCGCCTCCAGGGGGTCCACTTGGTGGGCGTCCTCCAGGGGGTCCTGATGGTCCTCCGCCAGGGGGTCCCTGTGGGTCTGCGCCAGGTCACCTCTGTGGGTTCGAGGATGGGGGCTTCTTCGTGTAGTCGAAGTCCATCTCATCATCCTCGTCCATGTCGCCCCGCCTAGGCGTCTCGGTCTCGAAAGACTTCGAGCTCCGGTATAGAGGAGGGAGATCCTTATCCTCACCTTCCGGCTCCATGGGGACGTCTCCGCCTCCTCCGCCAGCCACCCCTCGGCGATGTCGGCGGCCTCGTTCATCCCCGTCGCTGGCGGTGAAGAAGGGGTCGGAGTCGTGGGGGTGTCTGCCCGCTGGCCTTCGTGGCCTCTCGGGGGTCGTCCCCTTACCCTTCACCCGTCGGTAGGCGGTGGGGCCACTGCTCCCACTGCTGCCTGTGTCGACCTCGTCCATCGTCATCTTGGAGGAGGCGACCCCTTCGAAAAGCTTTCGAAGGGTCTCCACTCGGGATCCTCCCAGAGGAGTCTCGCGGCGGAGCTTGGCCTCCGCCTCCTCCATCGCAGCGGCTGTGGCTGCGGCAGCTCGCCCTTCGGCTTCCCCCCGGGCACGAGCCGCCTCGGCTTCCGGGGCCTGCTGCAGCCGAGCCTTCTCCGCTTCCAACGCCGCCAGCTCCGCCTCCGTCTTGGCGCTCACCTCAGCGACCTTCCGTCGCGCGGCCTCGATGGCGTCCTTCCTGGCGGCGTCCGCCTGGGCCTTAGCTGTTGCCTCGGCGTGGGCCCTGTCCTCCGCCTCCTTCTTTGCCCTCTCTTGGGCCAGCGCCTCTTTCAGCGCCTTCACCTCGGCCTCCTTGCAGGCAATGGCCTCCTGCGTCAGGCGGGCTTCCTCGGCGGTTGCTGCCACCTCACCCTTGACCTGGGCAGTCGCTGCCTCATGGGCGGCTGCGGCCGTGAGTCCGGCTGCAATGGCCGCCACGGTCGAGGCGTGGATGGCCATGCCATGCACCCACTCCGACGGCGCCCTCCATGGCA
Organism: Eutreptiella sp. 'Long Island Sound 2002'; assembly: GCA_964036045.1. Taxonomy (NCBI): domain Eukaryota; phylum Euglenozoa; class Euglenophyceae; order Eutreptiales; family Eutreptiaceae; genus Eutreptiella; species Eutreptiella sp. 'Long Island Sound 2002'. The sequence goes on along the minus strand of OZ038379.1, from coordinate 86,152,065 downwards.
GCGTTCTGCTGCGTGGCCCGTTGCCGGGCAACCCGAAGATTGCAGGGCACCCCACAGGCGCGCTCACAGGCGCGCGCCACGTCCCTCTGGTCGGGGGTGACGCTGCTGCTGGAGCTGGCCTGGTCGGCCGGCATCCTCCCGCGGTGGGCCGACTCCACGTCGCTGCTGGGGCCTGACTTCCTCAGGTGCAGCTGACGAGGCTTGGCCTTGGCATGCTTGGCGACTTGCAGGAAGTCGCCAAGGGTGGTGTGGCCGGGGTGGAGACCACCACTGGCCCGTTGGGGACTGCGGGCTGGGGTTCAGCCCTTGGCGCCTTGGGCGGCTTCGGCGGCCAGGGACTCCTGGTACTCCCGCCACTTCCGGTCCCGCTTCCTGTCCCCAGCGGACCACTTCTCCTTCCCCGGAGACGCGCTGCTGCTGCTGCCCTGCAGCGTGCGCTCGCTCCCCGGTTCCGGGAAGTTCTTCTCGATCATGTCCGGCATGGAGACGTTGATCGTGGCCCCTGACGGGTACTCGTTGGGCTTCTCGTCCTCCTCAATCCCGTCGGGGTGCAGCCCTTCGCCGGGCCTGTCTGGCCGGGTCCAGACCCTCCAGCGCCTCTGGCGAAAGCGGAAGGCAAACCCTTCCACCCGCAGCCAGTCTTCCACTGCCTGCAGGCGGTCGTGGCCCATGTCCTCACGGAGCTCGAAGCTCCCGGGCATGCCGCCTTCGCACTGGGGATGGCTGTGGCGATACTGCTGGTCCCACACCAACCCACGCAGTAGGCGCACCGCATGGGGGTGGGGCCGCGGCCACGTCTTACCCGCTTCTTGCCAGTTTACCATGGCAGCGGGGGGCGTACTTGGTCTTGAGGTCCTTGCTGGGCTCTCGTTCCGCTCAACGGACTGGTCCTGGTGGTGGTTGTTGAAGCGGTTGACGTAGCACTGGACTGGGAGTGCGGCGGGTGCTGGTCGGCCGGTGGTTGTGGACGTGGTTGCTGTAGCTGGGAGTGCGGCCTTGCTGGTCGGCCGAGGGAACTCGTTGATGACGGAGTTCCGGTCCCCGCACTTCCTTCACAGACTCGGCGCTGTCGCTGGGCGGCGCTGCGGGCTGCTGCGCTGCGCTGCGAGCTGCGAGCTGCGAGCTGCTGCGCCGCGCTGCTCGGGGTTGGTGGCCCCGAGTGGCACGCAAGGGATGGGTAACCTCGCGGCGGTGAAACCCTTTTGACGCGTTCCCGTGGGGGGCCTGGCCACGGAGCGCTGCGGTGGACACGCAAGAGCAAGCAGGCAGGCAACAAAAGTATCTACAGCAACACATCAGGATATGTACACATGGGGTTAAGACTGGACTGGGGTAAGGGCATAACAGGACAATAGACACTCAGTCCCAACTCATATCGGAATCCCAGGTCCGACCCTCTCACCGGCTGGTGGGGGCGGGGGCTCAAACACAACCCATGCCCTGCTCAGTCCGGACCCTGAAACCCTGCCCATAGGGGAGGTGTCTCGCCCAGCCACAGGCGAGTCCCTGGCAACCAACGCGCTCCAAGGCCAGCCGACAGTATCTCCTCATGCTCAACATGACCTCCAACAGCAGGTCCCAACCCCCCTCTAAACCAGAGATTTGGCCCCGCCTTTATCCCCTAGGAGTTGGTAGCTGAAAATGGGCTGTTTCAGCCCAAACTGATATTAGCTTCGAAAACTCCAAAATTGACCCCTCGTCCGGACCCGCCAGAGGTAGGGATGGGGCAACTGACCCTGTGCCCTTCGAGTACAAACTACCCGGAGCCCTCACCCAACCTGGTTCCCTCTGACGTCCCGGTATCAGGGCACCACGGGTTCCTCAAGTGGGGTCAGAATTGCCAAAATGGCAAAATCGGCCGTCTCGGGCGACCGTCCAGGGTAGGAAACCTTGGCGATATTGACGCGCCAAGCCTTGATTCACAACTCTTTATTATCCCCCTTGGTCCCATGCCCTGGGTTATCGCTTGCTGTCACGCTGGCTGCTTACTGTTCACCGAGGGGATGACCACACGGACCGGGCAGACAGCAACATGCGGTGCAAAGGGGGGGATCATGGGGCACACCAAAAGCTGAAAAACTCCCGATGACCCAGAGGAGCAAATACGAACCACAATGGCGTTCAACCCTTGGTCATATGCTACAATATTCGCATTTCCTTTCCCAGCTAGATCCCGTGCCCCATGGAGATATGGTAATTCCAATATGGCATACAATGGCAAAAACAGCAAAATTTGGCCAAAATGGCCCGCACTCATGATTCCATATCTCCAAGGCCACGGCGAGGATCCATTCCACCAACGATGCTGTAGACACATGAGACTCAGGTCCCAATATATGCCACTAGCCAACCCTCATGGTCGCCTCTAGCCATTTTCCCCATTGGAGGAAAAGTGACACACAAATGGGGCAGAATGGCAACATACCCCAAATTGGGTGACTCACAACTCTCCCATCGAGAGGAGAGGCCACATGGGGAAACACCCCATTCGATGCGGGTTTTTGTGCCCTCTCCGAATTGCCCTTACCCTTGGTCAAGTGGCGCACGCAACCTCAGGGGTGAAATCAGGGGGAGATGGGGTTTGTGGCCATTCCGGGCAAAACGGCCAAAATTCACCCAAAAGTGGTCCCTCCAAATATCGTATCTCCGTATCACAGGAGAAAGGAGCCTCGGGCTTTTGCATGGATGCAAACCGAAGCTTTGCCTCCCTTTTGCAACAAGGGTTGAGGTTCAAAGCATAATGGAAGCATTTTTAACACCTCAATCCTTGAAGCACACTATTTATGGGAAAAAGTGCATATTTTGGCGATATTGGCATGAACATATCTTTGGGACCTTGAGGAGCAAAAATATGAGTAAACACTTTTGGAGTAGGCCCATAGTAGGTGCCTTCAAATATGCACACTATGGTTAGATTGTCTCTGCCCACTCGTGTCATTAGTGCTTGCATATGAGCGCGTGTGCAAAGAGGCGGTATGGCACGCGTGCTCACAAGGCGAAATTAAAGAAATTGGAGAACAAGGTTGTAAAAATCAACCAAGCCATCCACGATGTTGTTCTTGGTCTCTAGTTCCCATATTGCTTTCGTTCAAGGCTCAACTCCCCATAGGCTTCGAGTACGAGCCTCAGGAGTTTGGGCATTTTGGTCTAATTTTCGACCAAAATTTGCCCTCTTTGGAAGATAGAGTTTTGGTACGCATTGAATTGCGTGGAGCCATCGTTGAGTTGGCTCGTAAAATGGAAATCGCCTAGGGCTCTCGGTCTTGTGAGCATTGTGTACGGTTATTAACGTTCATGCTCACAAGGCCACAAAGTTAGCGTTTGCGCACGCAAACGACTTGGGTTTGCGAGACCCATAGGCTGCCTAAAACATCGCCATTGCCCGCTTCCCTATACAAAATGATATGCCCGGGTGAAAGGGGCATGGATGAAAGGCATAGGGGGGGAATGTAGGGTTCCGTCCAAACTCATGGTCCTTGAGAACCATGAGTTCGAGCGATCAACGGAAAAGCTTGCTCGTTCATTTTCTCGAAGACGCAACGGCGAAAAATTCTGGTGAACACACCAGATGAAAGTACAGAAAAAATCCTCTAGATTCAGCCCCTATGCTCTCTTAGAACCCGAAAGGTACTCGAGAAAAGTCCAGAACAAAACTCGCCACGGAGAGGCGACGAAGGCGCGCGAACAGGCGACATCAGGCGGCAATTTCACGACAATGAGAAATCGCGGTAGAAATCGGGTATTTCACCGATTTCCAATTGAAAATCGCATAAGACAATAAAATTTTGGTAATTCTAAATCAATTTATTGGTTAGAAATCGGATTCCAGATTTCGCGGGTTAGAGAACAGGGATATCCCGCTGACAGCCGGTGTCAACGGCTTCCGCACGGGTGTGACGGCTCACAGGCCTCCGGGCCATGGGCCATAGGTTCTGGGTACCGCTTCAGTAGGAAGATACATGGAGTCGCACGTGGTGAAGGCTTTGCCCATGTCCTAATGGTGTGCTCCATAGCGCTAGACTAAGTCTACCGCACATAGAGTGCATGTGGGAAGGCTTACGGGGCAACCCGCAAGTGCCACTATCAATTTTCCGATTCTCATGGTGCGTGTCGTGAGGAGGTTCGAAGGTGTCCCTATGCGTCCATGTGGGGATCCAAGTGGGGGGATTGTTTGCAAATGGTCATAAGCAATAGTGGTTTGAACCATATCTTGATACCATGGGTGAGCGAAGTTATATACTATTGTGATTATCTTAAAGTTAGCAACATTTGCATTTTTTTGACCTCATTTTATGCTCATTGTTGTATTTTATTTGCTCAACTGGTCGGCTAACAGTAAAGTGCCTAGAGATCCGTGAACTATGGCATGTTGCTTATTTGTTGGCATCTGCTTCGGTGTTGCACCTCACCATATGCCGGATCACGTGGTCACTTTGGCTTGGCACACGAGGCCTCACAAAATTAGGTCTCAAATTCGTGAGTTGACTTGTGAAGCATGGCATGTATATATCCGGAGGGGTTTGGGAGCCTATGTTGGGATCTTCTGGGGCATAAAGTGTTGGTCCATATCACCCTTGTATATTTCGTTCCGATTTGACACATGCATGGAGCATTTGAATAATTGCCGTATGCATTTTTGAGTATATAATTGAATTTTGGGCACTATGGTGTGATTTGCCTAATTTTGCTATGTTGTGAGGTCATCTGCATGGGGCAATTCTCCAAGCCCAATCGACCCCAAGTCCAACCAAGGTTATGTCAGGGTAGGGCATGGTCTTGAGTGCCACTCTAGGCCATGATGAGCCATTTCCCCCATTCGGCCACGATTTAGAGACTGGGGAGTGAACACATTTTTGGGGTTTGTGTAGTGATTTTTGGCACATGGCATTTAGTCATCTTATTTGACCTGGTTCAGGGCAATATGTTGGTGAGTCAAGGGAAGGTGTTGAGTCCAGGGAATGAGGGGTCTTTGGCTGTGACTGTGTATGTTTACCTCTTTTCGCAATTTTGCTTGATTTGTGTTCATATGCCAATTTCAGGTCTTTTCGATTATTCTATTGGTGCAATTCTATGTACATGCCCAACGCCCGTGTCTCTGTGTGCACCGTGAGACGACCGGCGTGTTGAAAGCAGTTGTTCAGTGTCAACGTGGGACCTCAAACAACCTTGGAAGCCCTCAGTGTGGATTATTTGGATTTGAGCTATTGTACTTGGGAGTTGGTTATTGCAAGGGATCAGGAGTTGTGTAAAGGAGCCATATCTTACTATTTTTTGTGGGAAATTGTGCAGGATAGGGCAAGATCAAGCACAACCTGGTGAGAAGCAAGACCATAGGAGTGACAGGAAATGGTGGAAGGGGTACGGCAGGGGCCGGTCCTGGTAGGGACCTTCTTTATGGTAGCAGAGGCTTACCTGCCCCCTACCGCCGCACCGGGGCCTTGGGCCCTCATAAGCCCTGCCCAAAGACGCCCCGGGTGCAGATCGTGGAGTCCGTGGAGTCGACGCCGGACCTGGAAGCCCGAGAAGAGCGAAGATGCCCAGGACGGAGAGCCCTTGTAGAACATGGGCTTTACATGGAGGACCTGGCCTCCATGTGTGAAAAGCAATGCCGCAAGGCTTGCAATCTCCGCTCCGCTGCGGAGGAGTTGGAGGAGACTGGCAGCAACGGCAGGGCCCGGCGTTACCGGAAGCGCGGGTCCCCAAAACCCGCGGCGGAAGCCAGGGTGATGGAGACGGATCCCAGCCCGGGCAGGCTGTGGTCAGCTGCAGATTCCGAGGGGTGTTCCGATGGCTATCGGACCGCTTTCCCTTCGGAGTCGGAGGAGATGGCCAGATCCCCCACAAGGGCGCACACAGCCCCCAAACCCAGCCTGGAGCATGACGCCGAGGCATTGGAGAGGCCTACCAGAGCCAGAACGGCTCCTGTGGCCCGGCACACGGAGCAGAAGCGGGATAACATGGGTGAAACACCCATTGCGGAGGAGTCCGAGGCGCCGGGAACCGTGGGATGCGCCGGATCAGGTGGAAACACGTTGAGTGCCACTGCGAGCACGTATCCTTCCTCATCGGCAAGTACCGAAAGATGGGGATGGACGCCATTGTGCAGCACTTCGACCGCCTGGACAACCAGAAGGACAGCCTGGAGGAGGACATCGCGGGGATGCTGGATGACCAGTCAGAAGCAGAGAGAGACATGGCGGAGCTGCGAGCGGAGCAGGACCGGTACCGGGAGAAGCTGGAGATGGCCCTGCAGAAGCAGCAGCGAGTGGTGGACAATCTCCTCCACCTGGTGGAGGACATGTCGGGACGCCTGAAAAAGCTAGAGGAGTCACAACCCCTCGCCCTGGGTCCGGAGCTTCCGGCAAGGCCGCAACGGCAGAGCTGGTTCAGCGGGTTAAGACCCTCAGGAGCGCCATGCAGAAACCCATGGGCGGCCCTGTAGAGGCACCTTACGCGCCTCCTCGTGTTGACCCGGGTGCGCTGCCGTTTGTTCCCATGTTCAGCGAATCCATAATGCTCGGGGAGCATACGGCACCGGCTGGGTCGATGCGGGAAGAGCACGCAACCATGGACCTGAGGAGCCTGACGGTACAGATGTCCATGCCGCCCAGGATCCACCGACCGCTAAGACTGCCCATGCAGTTTATGCGGAAGAGGAGATCCAGACCATGCAGGGGCGAACCATGGGAAGGGCCGACGGACATGGTCGAGGCCATCCAGGCAGAAACCTGTGGGCGAAGAACCCCACTACGGGGATATGGACAGCCGGTGGAGCAAGTCCTTCCCGCATCCCAAAGCCCATGGGTTCAGGCCCAACTGGACCGCACTCCATCGAGGAGAGGAATGTACGGGGAGTGTACTCACAACCTCCGGCCAGAGGTGGTATCCGTCTCGGTGGAGTGGTGGCTGCGGACGTGGGAGACGCCATCAGGATTGACGACCTCAGGGGAATCAAAATCCCCTACTACGATGGCAGCCCCTCCAACCTGGATGACTTCATCCTTGATCGGGAGGACTTCGCCGAGGAGGTCCTCGGTGAGATGAAGGGAGCGGCAAGGGACAGCTGGGTATGTTGAACATTCCCACACAGGCTGGCGCAGGACCTGAAGGAGGAGCTCAAGAATCAGATCCGCGAGGGATTGATCCAGACGGAGTAGGCCTGCCTCCAGTGGCTAGAGGACGAGGAGCGAGTGGACGCCCCCAACCAGAAGTTGGAGGATTCGTGGTCCATTCTGCTGCCGCTGGAGCGCGGGGAGTTGCGGGTCCGGGAATGGAATCGGTACATCCGCAAGTACCGAAGAAGCCTCAAGCTGGTGGAGGATTGGAATGATTCCAGCAAGATCCGACACCTGCTCAAGGACGTCCTCCCCGACCACTGGAAGAAGAAGGTGGAGGACGAGGAGAAGAAGAGGGCAAAGAAGAGCGTGGCCGTACGGATCATGGCATCGGAGGACACCCACGCCTGAATAATGCAGTTTTTCCGGCAAAACCTCGGCGAGCCCAGCCGAATGTTGGGGTTGAAGAACGCCGTCTACGTGGAGGTATTCGGCCACACCATGGGGCAAAGGCTGATGCGCCTCAACAACGCGGAGTGGAGGCGCGGAGAGCCGCTGAGGATGCAGGTCACCTTCGCCCGCATGAGCCTGGACGAGATCCTGAAGTACATCACGGTGGAGCTGAAGCTCAACGCCAACAACGAGGCCCAGGTGCAGGATCGACAGGGCCATCGACATCGAGGTCATCGGGAAGATCACCAACACCGAGAGGTCAAGGAGGACACGGTCGGCACCGCGGAGGAAGGGAGTGGAAGCGGCCAGAATCTCTGGACCGCGACCACCCGAGAGGATCATGAAGAAGCCCAATTTTTCGCGTTTGTAGCGCACAATATGAAGAAGCATGGGCAGGACTGGTCCAGGTCGAACTGCCTGGACCCAAGGTTCAACAAGAACCGCAAGGAACCGCGGAGGATCAGGAACCCGCCGCTCTCGTTCCGCGAGTACAGATCACAGCAGGAGGGTTGCTGGGTCTGCTACAGCAAGAAGAATAACCATGCACATGACCACCAGCATTGCAAGGTATATGATACTGACAAGAAGGCCTACTTCGCCGCCCATCCCGACAAGAAGCCCAAGGAGCAACGAATTGCCGATTGGTTGGCAAAGGGCGGAGACCGTGGAAAAGGCCAAGGAAAGGGCCAAGGGAAAGGCGGAGGAAAAGGCTATGGTGGACGACCGGGCCCAGACCGACGCGTGAGGTCGACCCAGGAGGTTGCTGAGGACATGTTGAGGACATTGGAGGAACTCAAAGCCCAGCAACGTGGTGGACAAAGTCTGCGCGGATCGCAGCAGGAGGGAGCTGCGGCAGGCCACGTCTAGAGGAGCCCCCACGGGGGCGGACCCTGGAGGCCTCTCCTCCGAAAATCAGTGGAATCCTAGAGAAAGCGAAGGCACATCGGGTGCCTAAGAAGGCTGCAAAAGAGCCAGAACCACTGAGTTTTGTCACTCCCAACCCCTGGAGTGCCCTGCCAAGGGAAATGTATGTGGGCAAGGGACGTGGCAAGAAAGAAGGAGCGACCACGGAGAGCCCCGTGGACGGGCAGGACCAGCGCAAGATCTACACCATCCGTGACCATACCCTCGAAGTCCTGATGCACCCGGATGTGCTAGAGTTGCATGCCGTGAGAGTCGTCCATACACCGCAGGGTGACGAGCGGCAGTTGCACTTGAAGGTGCGTGTACGGTGCAGACAAGAGGAGTTGGTGGTGGATGTTTTGGTGGATACGGGTGCCCAGGTGAACCTGGACCGGAGACGGTTGTTCAAGGAGGAATCCCTGCAGCCCAGCCGTAGACCGGTACGCATGAAGGTGGCCAATGGAGAGATTATGGGTGGTGGCCCCCATGAGGCCACTATCAGTATAGAATTCCGGGAGCATGAGCGCTTGAGCCGCCCCGATTTGGCGAAGAGAAGCACTCTATCCGGGAACTTCTATGTGGCCGACATTACAGATTGGGATATGATCATTGGGTATGACTTCATGGTGGGAAACGCCATTGGAGCCCTTCCCCATCGTGCAACGCTGGTCCGGGGGGATGATGAATGCCTTATATGGCTGTCCACGGACTATGCATGCGGATCATCCCAATGGAATGCTGGGGAAGAGGATCAGATCCCCAAGCGGTGCAAGCAGTGGATGCCAAGTCCAGAGTAGACCGCGGAGTTCAGCTCACGGAGTATGGAATGGCGCCGCAGGTGTATGCCAGGATGATTCAGACGCTGGGAGCCGAAGCGCCCGAGACGGACGTCTTCGCTTCCCGGGATGCCCCACTTTTGAGGAAGTGTAGGAGGCATTGGCATCGAGGAGACTCAGCCTGGCACAGGCATTGCGGTTTGAAGGAGTGGGGGCCCATGTATTGGCATGGCTCCCTGGACAATACCAGACGTACCGTGGAGAAGATCCTCGCGGAGACGGCGAAGCGGATCCTGGTCATAACCGGCATAAGATTCACCCCATGTCCGCTGGAAGGTCTCAAGTCGACGCTGGATTCCATCACCCTGAACGAGATGTCATCCGGGCCAGAGGAGGAGTTGTTCATCGACGCCAAGGGTTTATCAATGCCCTCCCCGGGTCAAGCGTGGGGTACCAAGGCTTTCCTGGTGGATGGGGCGCAACCCCAGCCCACGGATGATGAAGCATTCATCCGTAGGGTTGGGGCGGTGCCCATGCGGGCCATGTTTGAGCCCAAGGAGGGGACAGATCAGCCAATGGATGGCATTGACGTCCTGTCCCACGCCAAGATCGATCACGTCGTCAACTACATGCGGATGGGGATGCACGACCGTGTGGCAGCCAAGGAGGGGCGAGCCATGGCCACATCTCCGCATTGGTGGGATGACAAGATGTTGGTCACCGGCAAGTACCAGAAGGATGAATTCGTGGCGAGGATCATGGATCACATCGCGGACCAATATGATGGACCGGTTGGGACGGACCCGCCGACGTGGGTTTTTCCAAGAATGGGGGCCGGTAGCGACAAAAACCAGGACGATGCCGCAAATTGCCGAAGATTATCGGTGGGAAGCAGGCCCCACGACGATGAAGACGGCATATCGGACGGGGAGAAGTTCGACTCGGACCCGGAAGAGGCCTATACCGCAGTGCGGTCGGTTGTATCGATATCGAAGCAAGCGACTGAAGAGGCCCAGGAGAACCCGAAGGTCGCCGAGCTGCAGGAGAGGCTGATAAATGCCTATCCGCGGCTCAGTGGCGTCGCCAACAAGAACCCTCCAGATCGTGGGAGGTTTGGCACAGCGAGGATCAAGCTGAAGCCGAACCCCAAGATCTATCGTCATCGGGAGTAACAACTTCAGGGTGATTGGGCCGAGGCCATGAAGAAGTTGTTGGCCGAGTTTATTGAGCGGGGCTGGATCGAACCCTCCGACAGTGAGTGGGCCAGCCAAGCCTTTATCGTGCCCAAGAAAGAGAAGGGCGAGTGGAGGTTGGTGGTTGATTACAGGGTTTTGAACGAGCAAACCGAGCTCGACTCTTACTCACTTCCTCAGATCGACACCATCCTCCAAAAACAACAAAAAAAGCGGATCTTCACGGTGTTCGACCTAAAACACGGCTATCCCCAGATGCCGCTACACCCGGACTCTAGGCCCTGCACAGCGATGTCGACGCCGCTGGGGCCCATGCAGTGGTAAGTGATGCCTATGGGCGCCAAGAATGGCAACGCCGCTTTCCAGCGCATGATGGAGGATCTACTCGGTCCTGTCCGGGACTGTGCCGATCCCTTTGTGGATGACATCATCATCGGGTCCGGCACGGAAGACATGACTGAGGACGAGCTCATGGAAGCGCATGAGAAGGATCTGCACCAAGTGCTCAGCGAGCTGGACAAGCACAACATGGTGTGCAAGCCAACCAAAGCCTCACTCTTCGTGAGGGAAGTGGAGTTTGCGGGTCACGTGGTTGGTCGCGGGCAACGCTGTCCCATGCCTGGGAGGCTGGTGTCCCTGCACCACTGGGAGAAGCCCCAGACCATCAGCGAACTCCGATCCTTCATGGGGTTCTGCAATTACTATTCGGGCTATGTCCGGATGTATGCGGAACTATCAGGCCCGCTGTACAAGATGCTACAGGTGGGCAAGTTCGATCGCTGGAAGAGGAGCAAGAAGAAGCTTGCCTGGACCCCTGAGGCCGAAGATGCGTCAGCCGCCTGAAAGAGCGACTCCTGGGGCAGCTGGGGCTATTCCAGGTGGACCCGAACAGAGGATTCGTGCTACGGACGGACGCCTCGGGCTATGCTGTAGGGGCAGTCCTCGGGCAGGTCCGGGACGACGGGTCGCACGTACCCGTGGCGTTTTGGAGCTGGATCCTGGCGGAGGGCCAACGTCGAACCTGGACCGCGAGAAAGAAGGAGACGTACGCCATTGTTTGTGCGCTCCAGAAATAGTCTGGCCACATCGGATTACAACCGGTGGTGGTTTGTACGGACCATCAGTCCTTACAGAGCTGGCACAAGGAGCACGTCGACACCCCCTTTTGAATCGTTGGCAAGGAGGGCCCGATGGCATGACGCGTTCGCCAAGTTCGACCTCAGCGTCGTATGCGTCCCGGGGAAGGACAAGACTGTGGCGGATTGCCTCAGTCGATGGGCCTACCCCGCTGGCAGAGCATGGATGGACATTTCCAGCCATGGGGACCCCAAGGAGACCGAGGAGGCCAAGCGCATCATCGAGATCGAGAAGGCCATGGAGCAAGAGGGGGTCAAGTGCTTTGTGGCGATGGCAACCCGTACAGACCTGGCCAAGTTCCGGGGCGCCCGAGTCCAAGCTATTCGAGAGGAAACCCTCGAGCAATGGATTGGGGCCCCCGTAGAGCTAGTCAGGTCGGTGCTGACAGAAGACTGGTCGGATGACTCTGCGGCATCCGAACACTGGAGCAGGTACTGGAATGCCGTGAGCGCTGGGTCGGACGACGAATGGCGTGAGGGCTTGACCGAGGATGGGGATAGAAAATTCCTCAAGGACAAGCTATTGGTCCCTGAGAACTGAATGGAGGTGCTCATTGACCACTGGCATAACGCCCAGCTCATGCATCCTGGTCGGGACAAGATGCGGCAGGACCTGGAGTGGCGCTTCAAGTTCCCACCGGGGTACTACGAAATCCTGGACAGGTACTGCAGCGCCTGCGCCGTGTGTCGGGCCACGAAAAGCCCCAACCATTCCACAGCGGGCAACCCGGTGTATACAGCTATACCGGAGGCCCCTATGCGGACCGTGACCATGGATATATTCGCCATGCCTGAGGTCACCGTGGAAGGAGAGACCTACGACTGTGTGATCCTGGCGGTGGATAGGCACAGCGGGTATATTGTGGCGGTCCCTGGCAAGAAGTCCAAGAAAAAGGACGAGAAGGACAAGCATGGCGTGGGTCTGCGGGCCAAGACCGTCGCTGCTGCCATGATCAGGCATTGGCTGGCGCTCTTTGATGTCCCAGCTGTCATCTGCAGCGATCGGGGCAGTCAATTTGTGGCGACGTGGTTCAAGACGATGTGCAAGCACATGGGGACTCGGCACGCCAAGACCGTGGCGTACCACAGCTGGTCGAATGGCCAGGCTGAGGTGGCTCGGCGGCAGATGTTCGAAAAGTTCTGCCAGCTGCACATTGACGAACCGAGCCGGAATTGGTATAACTCGCTGTGGAGAGTACTCAAGGCGTACCACGACCTTCCGGGGCCCACTGGACTGTCGCCCCATCGTATCCTGTTCCTACAGGATCAAGTGTCACGCACTCTCCCGTGGTTGAACCATGGCAAGGTAGCCCGGGAGGCAAATGCTATGATGTCTGAGGCTGTCGACATGGCGGCCAAGGTATGCAAAGCACTTCAGGACGAGCATGAGGAGAGGGCCAAGTACTTCAAGCAGGGAAATGTCCAGAAATATGCTCTCAGAGACACCGTATGGGTGGAGCGGCACCACAAGGATGTCCTGTCCAGGCATCGGCAGGCGTCTTGGTATGTGCCAGGGGAGATTGTTCCGAAGGTCAGGCAGGATGTGTATGCGGTGCGTGTGGGGGATAACAAGATCCTGGACCGCGACCATACCCAGCTTCGTCCCCGAGCATCAGACCCCGGCGGACGTCCCGTCACCTTCGAGTTCACAGCCGGAGATCTGGACTCTGATGACGAGGGTGAGGACGACGACTCTACCGCTGAGAAGATCCTGATGGACAAGCCAGACCCGGGGACGCCTGGGGGGAGGCTATATCAAGTCTGTTGGAAGGGATTTGCCGCATCCAGAGATTCGTGGGAGCCCACGAGCAGTTTTGTTCTAAGGTATACTACGGTCCGGATGTATTATCTAAGCAAAAAGAACATTTCTTTGGATGTCAAGGATGTGTTGGTCCATTTGGTGGCTGCAGCAGCACCGTGAGGGATGCACCTTGGCATTTTTGTTTGTTTTTGTGTTTGGGAGACGGGTGAGGGAGTTAATCCGGGGAATTTTTTGGCCTTGATTGGGCATATATTCTCTTCACCTGGTCTCCACCTATATATTTCATTGTGGTATACGTATTTAGATCGATCGACGACGTTTCTCTATCTTTGATCCCATGGTCCATGTTGTAGATCAAGAGGACACCAGATATGGCGTAGGACACCGATTCTGAGTGTCCTCACCCCTCCCTTCGGGCATGGGGGGCGCCTACGCCGTATGCGGGGCCTCCATGTGTCCTTGGGACATGGGGGGGGGGGGGTTGGAGCCCATTGGGGTCGCCCCGTCCTCTCTTCAATGACTTCTGAGCGGATACAACGCGCTGGGAAGGGGGCTGAAGCCGGTTCAGACCCCCGTGGCCATCTTTGGGTCACTTGGGGTGTGTATTAATGGGCCGGGCAGCCGCCATTGGCTGATATCATACTCTCCCATCCCCCTGACCCAACCTGATGTGATAGTGTGATAGGCTTGGCCATTTCAGCTATGAGCGGCCATATTCAATACCGAGGCGCCGCCGGCTGAGATTTATATATCAAAATATCAAGGATTAACAGGGTTTTGTTATGATAATGTTTCCGTAATTTTTCAGCTATCCGTCCTGATTGTCAATGTATCGGCGACTGGCAGTTGGCTCGCGATTTTGCTGTAACCGATTGGTTAACTGTTATTTCCAGATTTTTTAGCGGAAACCCCGACAAAGGGTCAAATTTCATCAGAAAAGGATTCGTTGCTTCCGCAATTTTCATGTCCTACACTCGCAAAATTGATCTGATTTTTTCAGACATTCAGAATCCCATCTTCGATTTCCAGGTCGCCGCACTGGATATGATGAATTTCCAGTGGTCTTACATTTTTCCCCGATCACGAATCAACCTTCCTTTTGTTGTCTCCTTCATTTTTCTTGGGAATATAGGCGAAACAAAATTGATTCGTGAGGCCACTCTGAAAAATCATATCTCCGGCTCACTGCGAGGAATTTCAATCTTGAGATATGGGCTGGAATTGCCTTGGTCTGAACTTTTCTCGGAAAGCGTCAAACGCCTTTGATGTGTACACATGCCTGGTGCAGCAAGGGATAATGGTCAAGAGGGTAGAAAGTGATTTAAAACTCTTGGACCATGCAACCGAATATTTTAATGCAACTTTCGAGTGTACCGCATGAGTGTTGGTGTTGCATAGAAACCTTCCTTGGGTTCCTGCGTATCTTTAACGTGAAGTTATGGCCATGGAGGGTCATGACATACCATGGTGGGAGCCATTTTTGAGGGTATGTGTTATATGCATGGTATGTGCTTCGCTATGCTCACGCCCATTTTATAGGTCTCCGGTGGTAGGAAGATACATGGAGTCGCACGTGGCAAAGGCTTTGCCCATGTCCTAATGGTGTGCTCAATAGCACTAGACTAAGTCTACCGCACATATAGTGCATGTGGAAAGGCCTACAAAGCGACCCACAAGCGCCACTATCAATGTTCCCATTATTATAGTGCGTGTCGTGAGCAGGTTCGAAGGTGTCCCTATGCATCCATGCCGGGATTCAAGTGTGGGGATTGTTGGCAAATGGTCCCAAGCAATTATGTTTTGACCCATATGTCGATACCATGGGTGAGCGAAGTTATATACTATTGTGATTATCTTGAATCTAGCAACATTTGCATGTTTTTGACCTCTTTTTATGCTCATTGTTGTATTTTATGTGCTCAACTGGTCGGCTAACAGTAAAGTGTCTAGAGATCTGTGAACTATGGTATGTTGCTTATATGTGGGCATATGCTTCGGTGTTGCACCTCACCATATGTCGGATCAAGTGGTCACTTTGGCGTGGCACACGAGGCCTCAGAAAATTGGATCTCAAATTCGTGAGTTGACTTGTGAAGCATGGCGTGTATATATCCGGAGGGGTTTGGGAGCCAATGTTGGGATATTCTTGGAAAATGGATCTTTGGTCTATATCACCCTTGTATATTTCGTTCCGGTTTGACACATGCATGGAGCATTTGAATTTTTGCCGTATGCATTTTTGAGTATATAATTGAATTTTGGGCACTATGGTGTGATTTACCTAATTTTGCTATGTTGTGAGGTCATCTGCATTGGGCAATTCTCCAAGCCCAATCGACTCCAAGTCCAACCAAGGTTATGTCAGGGTAGGGCATGGTCTTGAGTGCCATTCCCGGCCATGACGAGCCACCTCCCCTATTGGGCTAGGATTTAGAGACTGGGGAGTGAACACATTTTCGGGGTTTGTGTAGTGACTTTTGGCACATGTCATTTAGTCATCTTATTTGACCTGGTTCAGGGCAATATGTTGGTGAGTCAAGGGATCGTCTTGAGTGCAGGGAATGAGGGGTCTATGGCTGTGACTGTGTATGTTTACCTCTTTCCCCAATTTTGCTTGATTGGTGTTCATATGCCAATTTCAGGGCTTTCCCATTATTCTATTGGTGCAATTCTATGTACATGCCCAACGCCCGTGTCTCCGTGTGCACCATCAGACGACTGGCGTGTTGAGAGGAGTTGTTGAGTGTCAACGCAGGACATCAAACACCCTTGGAAGCCCTCAGTGTGGATTATTTGGATTTCAGCTATTGTACTTGGGAGTTGGTTATTGCAAGGGATCAGGATTTGTGTGAAGGAGCAATATTTTTCTATTTTTTGTGGGAAATTGTGCAGGATAGGGCAAGATCATGCAGAAACTGGTGAGAAGCAAGACCATAGGAGTGACAGGAAATGGTGGAAGGGGTACAGCAGGGGCCGGTCCTGGTAGGGACCTTCTTTAGGTGCATGTTGCTGGAGAAATCATTTCCCACTGACATGGACCATCTGCCACAGGCTTAGCTGCCACCTTTGGTACAGACACCACTCGTGGGTGAGCCTCGTTGCGGACAGGGTCCAGATATCTTCCAACTACCATAGCTCCCTGGTTCTTTTTTTTGGGGGGGGGGGGGGTTACACCTTGGTGGTGGCGGACACTCGTGAGGACTCAAGAGAATTTTCGGAGTCAGGAACGAGCAGTATACGGCTTTGTTTGTGGTAGTAGACACAACAGTGGGTAGGGCGAGCCAGATTTGAAACAGAAAGATGCAGCAGGGACTGCCACACCGGTTGCCTGTGAACCGGTAGGCAGACCCTAGGCAGATGGGAGGGAAACATGAGCACCTGCGTTAGTGTGGGGCTGTGGGCTTGCAGAAAGCTGAGATGGCACCAGGGGTGGAGAGGGAGGGGCCGCGGTTGAGCTTGAGGCAGCTGAGCGCAGGCCGTAGCCTCCCCTGTGATTTCAGGGGTGCCAAGCGTCAAAATTCCCTTCCATTGTGATCAGCACAACACTCCGGGCTACAATACGCAACCCCGGTGGCTCTCCGAAGTTCACCCGAGGCCATCCCCACGACCCATGCAAGTTCCTGGGGGCAAGGTGATCATCATGCTCGAGCCCGACCCTCGCGCCACTCTGCGCTTTTCGGCCCATAGCCCCCCCCCCCAAAGCCTAACGAGTTATAACCCCTTCTGCCCGGGCCCGACCCACGTCCTCGAACTCCCCGCCCCGGCCCTCCTGAAATCACACGGGGGGGGCTACGGCCTGGCGCGCAGCCGCCGGTGGAGAGCGCGCGCCCTGCGTCACTGCCCGCGGGGCAAAACAGATGCCACTGCCGACGCCACAGCGACTGTGAAATCTTTGCGGGGTCGGGTATTCTGTTCGGGACTAGCAGATCGAGACCGCTTCCGCTGCTGCGGAGCAGGCCCAGGCCGTTTCTTCTTTTGATTTTGAGCTGGCCTTCTGGGCCTCAGAATTGGTTACGTAAGCGTTGGTTTTCCCTCTTGGTGGATTTGCGGGACGGTCCCGGGTGACGCGGTGGCCGGTAGCCTATTGGATGAGGAGACAGGTATGGTGGCGGGAGGGAAGGAAACGGGGGGAATGGGTACCCCATGGTCGGCATGGGGTAGTGGCGTAGAGGGGAGGTGTTGGGCGACGCCCTTGGTGCTGGCACCGGCGATCCGGTGCGGTCGGCGCACGGTGTGGGGCTGCGGCTTCGGGTGTCAGCGGGGGCATCTCGCGACCTAGTAGTTGTGTTCGACATGTCGGAGCGCGAGGGGGATATTGATCGCTCCAGCAACGAGGAATCTGAGCTTCGTGACATTATGGGTTGGGGCTTGTACAAATAAGAGAAGGGGACTCACAAGGGGGGGGGGGGGGGGGGGCTCGGGATCAGGATGGTCAGGGGGGAGGGGAACGGGGGGGCGAAAGAAATGTCGGATGTCAGGCGTGGATGCCGCGTTGGGTTGTTAGGGGGGGAGGGGGCGGGAATGGGTTGGCCTCCAAAAAAATGCGAGGAGCCGGGCCTGTTTGTAGCGCTTTTGACAGGGGGCGCTGAGTTGTGGAGCCTATGGACGGGGCCTTACCCTCAGTCGTATGTGGTTCGCAAGGATCATGAGGACAAGACTTGGGAGGACGCACCAAAGTTCATTTGGAGGAGGAATAATAGGGCTGAACGGTATTGCACACGTCATGGTCTGAAAAAACAGATGAAGTAGACCTGGTGATGTTTGGCTTTCCATCTACCTCCCGATGCCTGATTCTCTTCTCACTGTGCATTCGATCTCTGTCCCAGAGGCCAGCCACTCAGCGTTTGTGTCCCGGTTGAGTCATTTTCCAAGAGAAGCGGGATGAGCGGGGTAGGACGACAATTTGTTTATTGCAACGTGCCCACAAAGGGACTGCTGGGTCCCCAGAGGACAGAGCCTTTTTTCTGCTTTACTTCTGCATGTTTGTGACTTGCTCTGTTTTTTTTGTTGTTTCTCTCTGTGCTTGCAGGTTCGTGTTGAGTTCCAGAGTCCAGATCAGAGCCACCAGATGATTCTGCCCATGCCGTGAAGATGGTCAGCTTTAAGGGTGGGTGTCTGTAACTCGGTTTGCTCGTCAGTTGTTTTTTTTCTGTCAGCATTGTGTGACCCTGTTGGATGATTGGGCCTGTGATGGCCGCTGTCTGGACCTTTCATCACTTCTGCTGCTTGGTCAGCTGCAGGGAGGGAATCACTGCCCGGCCCCAGCTACATGTGTTTTGATTGTTGCTGTTTCTGCTTCGTCCCGCTTAACTGCCACTGTAGTTTTGGACTTCTGGGGTCAGACAACACACGGGCGTGTGCTGTCTTGGGAGGGGAATGTAAGGTGCAGTGATGGTGTCCTTCCAGCTTGGCTGGAGGCAGTTAGCATCGGCTGTGATGAATGAGATTCGCGGCAGCGCTTACGCCTCAGATCGTCCCCTGCAGATTTTTGTGTGATAAATTGACGACGCTTCAATTCAGCACGCTTTGTTGATCAACGATTGCAGCAATCAGATTGTATAATGATTTCGTCATGATCAGTATTGAAGGTCGGTTCACCGTCACATTTCAGGGTCCTGTTTCACGATGCAACAATGACAATGAATGGATGTTCGTGGTCTTGACGTTGTGATCCGGATTTGGACATCATTGAGGTCTGTTTTTTTGTAGTTGGTGTAACTCCGGTGTGAAACCACGGTTCCTCATTTCAACGAGTGAAACTACAAGTGGGGTTTGCACGATTGGATCGATAAACAATCCATGACTTCACAAATGTCTAGCAGACAGTTATATGCAAGCAACGCCCCTCTGTGTAACGCAGGGTCGGGACACAAGGTGTGGGTGGTGGGTAGAGGTGAGAGGACCTGGCAGGGGGAGAGGCAATAGGGCGGCAGGGCAAGGACAGAGAAGCAGGGAGCAGGGGAAACACGCAGGTCGTGCGCCAGCAGCGACAAGCGCAGCACAAGAGGCGCAAGGGGGAAGGGGCGGGCGCGGACGCAGGACACGGGTACACGCGGAGGAAGGGGCACGGGGGGGCAAACAGCGGCAGACAGGTGCAACACATCGCCCACAGATGGACGCCGTGCCAATGACCTGCATCGAGCCGTATCAGCCGCCCCGCCCCACCATCAGGGAACTGATGGAGCGGAAGCCGGCGGGGGCGGACGAGCAGGGAATCCTCCCGAAGGGGTACTTGGGGAGGCTGGCCAAGTCGGCCTACAGGAGGAAGGATCGACCGCAGGCAGAGAGACGCATGAGGGCGCGCGAGATACAGCGCTGGCGCGGAGAGGAGCAGCGCGGCGCACACGGGGCAGGGGAGAAGCAGTACAGGGGACAGGTTACAGGCGAGCAACGGAGCTGGGGTGGGGCGGGGAGAGGACAGAGGGTGATGCAAGGGAGGGGCGCCCACCTTGCTTGGCCGGGGACCGGGAAGGGGGACGCCCCACAGGGGCAAGAGGACTGGTGACGAGCACAGAGAGTAGCCGCAACAGCAAACAACCAGTGCAGCAGTGTCGTGCGTGCATGCAGGGAGGATGGTAAAAAAAACAAATAGAAGCAACAGGAAACCACAGGACAGGGCACAGACACACAGAGGGAGGTGGGGGGGGGGGGCGGCCCATGAGGTGCGCACAGCAAAAAGACCCAAAAAAAAAACCAGAAAACAAACGACACAGAGGGAGAAGCCAGTGGGAGTACGGATAGGAGCAACCAGAGCGAGGGGCAAGAAACGGTCCCTCAGGCCCGGGCCACAGGGTAGCTTCTGGCCAGCTGAGGTATACACATGAATTATAGGCACGGGTAGCGGATGGGGGCCAGGACGGGGCCAGGAAGGGGGCTCGGCAGGGAACGCACAACATCCCTTGCAATCAGGAAACAGGTGGAAAAAAAAACCACAAGGGTATGGGATAGGAGCGACCCGTACAGGAGGCACAAAACAGTCCCCGGTCGGATGAGGATCCATGAGGCCTGCGCCATTTGGTTGCTGGCGGCTCAGTGGGGTATAAACACGGGATGAGTGGTGAGGCGCGGGGACTGAGCCAGAGAAGGGATGTAGCAAAGAGGAAGGGAAGGTCACGGGGTTGCGAACAAAGCGGAGCAGGGGAAATAGGGCAGAAAGCACCAAAAGACAGCCTCGTGGGAATGCGAAACCAGTCGCCATGGAGTCGGGAACTGTGGGCCAACCATGGCGACCTGGCCACGGGAAGTCTGCAAAATGCCCTGAACCCCAGGACGGCCGTGAGCTGCCTGCAGGGGTGAGCGCTCACCCTGAGGCCCCCTGGTCAAGGGCCGAAGTAGACGTAGGTTCACGCGTGAGGTGGACCTCAGGGAACGTGGAAACGGTCACTCCCTGGGCTCCAGCCGCGGATGGACGACAACCAAGTACATCCTGGGGCCAAGTGGGTACTCAATCCCGTGATGGATGGGGAGTGGTGGAATGTGGCTGAGAGCAATGCTACGCTTTAGGCGCCCCAAAGGGCTGTGCTGGGGGAGAAGGCCAGAGGATTCTTCAAGGGGGGAGCAGCTGAAGGGAACCTACCACTGGTCATTCCCCAAAGGAACCTGATACAAGTTCTAATCTGTGAGGTGACACACCAGGGGAACTGATGTTGGAGAGCTCAGCGTCCCGCCAGAGGCGGCCACCATATAAAACCAACAAGGGGAGTCCGCGGACGCGGCCGCCCATACTTACTTACTTACCTCCATTTCGTCTGGTGTGGCCGGGTAGGGACGATGACTCAGAGCTGACCCGCAAAATTCAGGTTTGAGGTTTTTTGATCGTACGACTTAGCCGGGGAGATACCTGGCGTCTGCAGTTCATCATGGCTCTCAGCACTAACAATGGTGACCGAAGAATGCTTGGAGGGTAAGGCCACAATTCTCGGCCATCAACTGCTCCAATACTTCGTGGTGAGGGTCGCACACAGGTACGGTGTTAAATGAGTCATCAACAATGCACAACAGACTACCCCAGTTAGGGGCAGGCATAGTCTTCTTATAGTATTTGGTAACATACATAGAACCCTCTTTGTGTTAACTTCTCCTCACCATGATATTGTCCAACAACCGTCTCCAGTAGGAGTGTTCTTCTGTCCGAACCCATTCAGGGGTACACATTACCTCTCTCGCTCCCTCAGGGGCGTTCTTGGTTAACACCGTAGCAAGTTGGGCGAATGGGGGAATCGCAGAGCGTAACCCGATCCATTGCAGTACACGCCATGTGCGTTGTTGAGGTATCACAAAGAAGAGAGCTGCATGACATGCTGTTTTGTACTCCCGAACAACTCCATCTGAACTTCTTTCAGGTCTACCTGCAGAGCGGCCAACCTGTTTATCAGGACTGGCAGCGGAAGTTGGTATTTCTCAGTTCGATAAGACCTGTTCACAAAGCGTAAACCAATTTTTATTTGTCCTCAGAGCTCCAAAAGAACAGAGGAAATGGCACTGCCAAAGTCAGATCGCAGGGCATGAGGACGTTTCAGGTGGGTTTTATGCCACAGGAAATCTGTGCAGATGAAAAAATCAAAGACCTCGGTGTCCAACACTCTGCAGTGCCTCGTTATCTATTCTTCGCCAAGACGCACGGTCACGTGGAGCCCCGCCAGGTAGTAGATGGTCCGCCCATCCCCAATGCTTATGGCCACTGGATCTCGAATGGTTTGAGCAGTCTGCTGGCAGCAATTTACAGCGTGGCGCCAGTGGCCAAGAGTGTCTTGTAGACTAGATCACCAAATTGTACATTGATCCCAAAAAAAAATTTTCTGTACCTCCGAGCCGTCCCCCTTTCCCTCTTCAGAGAAATTCCCTACCATCTCCCTCTTCATCAGGCACTTAGAGTGCGAGTTTAGCTTTCTTTCCTGGTTCTCCTGCCCTTCTCACTGCTCACCCTGCTATTCCTTGTGTCCTCTTTCATCTGTTGGAGAGCCTGAAGTAAGAAAACGGGTATACCCATGCCTAAAGGTAAGCTTTAGTTTTTTCAGGGATGCCCAGAGGCATAACACGATTTTGACTTAGTATTTGCCTAACGAAAGAGGGGGGACAAAGCATTTTGACCTATAAAACCAAGTACTAGACTTTGTTGATGGAGGATGTTGCTTGGACCCCTGACCCCCCAACTGATTGGACATGAACACCGTTGCCTGGACTGACTGAGGCGCTGACATTGGTTCAGAGCCTATAAATTTTTCCTATTGGTTATTTATCCTAGTGGTCTGCACCCTAAGGAGCTGGGGCACGTCTGTCTGAGGGGTCTTGGGTTCAATACCCAGTCAGCCTAGCTAAGTAGGGGGATCCCATGTGACATTGCAGTGACCTCAGTGCCACAGGCCATGCAACCCCAGCACCTATGGGACCCAAACCGAAGAGTGCACATCTCAAGATGGCATTAGAAAAAAGAGAGAGTGCCCCTGTGGGCAGGTTTCCCATGATCGTAGGATATTTTCCAACTATCGTTTCTAAATCTGTAGTTCTTGTGAGTTCCTTTGTGTAGATACTTTGTATATTTTTTCTCCATTGACAGCAGCACTTCATGTTGTCGATTTGATCATGAACTTCCTCTTGTTGCACTGTGGGTACTTGGGAGCTTTAATTTATTATTTCATTCCACAAAACATTGACAATTCGAATACCTGGGCTACATCAAGAAGGAGCAGGAGCAAACAGTGACGCAAAACAAAACAATATCATCAGGAGCATCAACAGTGAAAGGCTCTTCGAAATTTCTGGTAGCAGAGGCTTGCAGTCTTTGCGTACCTGCGACGTCTAGCAGTACAGCCAGTACGCAGAGACTGATTACACTCTTGAAAGGTGGCACGTTACAAACTGGACACCAAGGACACTGCCAAGGAGACAGCGCCCTCAGCAGCACCAGCAAAGCTGGCACCAAAGCCGAGACCTGGTGAACCTGAACCTGAGGAGCCTGTACCTTCAGTGCCGTTAAATGGGCTTGAGGACGATTCGCTTGAGGGTCTGGGCCTTCAGCGGAGTATCAGATAGAACATCTGAAGGCAAGGCGAGGGAAAAGGAAGCAGTGGATATGGGAGCCAAAGACTAAGACCCTAGATGTGAAGACAATCCATCAGATAAGGTACCCCTGAATGACAAACCTTCTGAGAGCGCACCAAGCGCGTCTGAACATCCTGCAGCATCCTCTCCAAATGCCACCACATACCCAGCCACACAGCCAGAAAAATCCTCACCCACAACAACTCCGCCTATGGCTGAGGGTCTAGGCTTTACTGGTAGTCCCTACTCGACCTATGGTGTGGACCCAGTTGCAACTGCGCCACCTATGGCGCTTGAAGTGAGCGAACCAGTGGCATCCAGCTCCACCCACGCCGGTATCCATCAGCCTATACCACGCCGCTACGCTAAGGACTATCACAGGCCCCCTACTGGCGTGGGTCCAACCTTTTTTCCTGTGCAGCGCCAGAGCCTGGCTATGCCATGCCAGTGCCTGGTTTTAAATCTCTCAGAGGCCTTCGGGGCCCTGAGTCATCTTGGGGAAGGAGCAGGGGAGCAGAAAGGTCCTCTTACAGGTCCCTGACGCGCTTGGAGATCAGGGAAGTGTTTGTGAGACGTGTCCATTTATCTACCGCCACGGCGATGAGTGCACTTCAAAACTCACACGCACCACCAAATCTCTCAATGTCCCAATTGTCAACATCAAGTATTCCCCTTGTTGTTTCTGCCGAAACAACACACAAAGATGTACAAACAATTTACAGACGACAGAACACAATACCTCGCTTCTGATTCTGTTTCAAAATATCAACAACTTGATAATAGAATGCTACAGCCCTACAATCACGCGCGACGCGCACCTGTCAGCGCATACAATGTATCTTCCCGCGCCAGCAGGGAAAAAGAATGTTTTTCAGTGAAACATTTGACAGTAAATGTCCTAAACAAAGCTGACATCCTAACACAGGCTCCTATCAGGGCATGTGCCCATTGCACTCCCCTGCTAAGGCTAAACTCACCAGGGTTTGGCCTGAAAAAACAGACCATGGCCACTGCCCTACCTGCAGGGGGGGGGGGGAGGGGGTCCTGACTGACCTCTGTGATATTCAGAAAAATAATTTTGTGATCTATCAAGGGGGGGGGGCTGAGTGGTACCTTGCAAACCAGCAGCAGAGCACAGCACAGACAAAATTGTAATCCCAATGGGTGCTGCTCAGATATATATATATATATATATATATACATATATATACATATACAGATATGTCCATACGGATATAATGTAAATTACTTCCTTGGTGCCGCGTACTGTGGCTACCGCTGGTCGTTGCTCCTGGTCCACTGATGCCCACCTGAAAAGAGAAAACAACAAGAATGCATACATGCGTCGCGAAAGCATGCAGACAGGTCAGGTGTGGGGTACGTCAGGGCACTACAACTACACATGCCTCGGAGGGGGGGCTGTGCAAAAGCAGTTCCTAAGCCAGCCCCGAGGTAGTAAAAGAAAATAACCTCAAATTTAACTACACTCAGGGGGGGGTGGCAGGTGCTGAGGGCACGTGAAATAGAGGAAATTTTTTACTGATGCGCTCCCCTCCCAAAGTAACAGCTGGGGGAGCTGTATGCAGAATAGTGTGGGAGTTGGGGTAAATGTGCAAGCCAGAGCTATCAGCTGTGGCTGTTTGGAAAACATAAAAATGGTTACTCTGTCAGATGAAAAAATGACTTTGTCGTGTCTACCTTAAGGTTTCAAGGCCCCGGGTCCCAGAAATGGCGAATAGAAGAAAAGCAAGGGGACCTCGTTACACTTCAGGCAGGCACAGTGTCTCAGTCATTGTTGGGATAAAAAGATGCCTGCCGCAGCTCCAGTGGCAGGGGTGTTACTGTAGGCGTGGGTGCCAGTGGGCTGGGTTGATATGGGGGTGGTGTTTGCGTGGGGGCTGTAGAAGGCGCGGAGTGG
The DNA here is from genome assembly GCA_964036045.1 of Eutreptiella sp. 'Long Island Sound 2002'. Taxonomy (NCBI): domain Eukaryota; phylum Euglenozoa; class Euglenophyceae; order Eutreptiales; family Eutreptiaceae; genus Eutreptiella; species Eutreptiella sp. 'Long Island Sound 2002'. The sequence goes on along the minus strand of OZ038379.1, from coordinate 86,126,828 downwards.
CCATAAAACCTGCACTGGTATTTTCACCCTTGCATTCACAAATACCACACTGTGCAGCAACGCAGCATTTTGCTGGTGGTGAATCAATGGCTGCACGCGTGCATCGGGGGGAGGCAGGGGAAAGGGGAAAGTTCCACACGCGTTTTGGGAGAAACGTTAAACCCGCAACTTAGGCGGATGATAAAAGTAGATGAAAAAAATAATAATAAAATCTCAAGGTTGTGCTCCGCATATTGTCACCATTCAGACAACCTCCATACCACCCCACCCACTATGCGCCCAAGCCTCGGATGTTCAGCTGGGTTGCGAACCTGTGAGATGCCGGTCATGACCAAACCCCCATGATGTGTACCAAGAGGTTCCGAGGGGGCCCACGACGAATCGAACGCCCCCGTCACGCACACTGGTCAGACAACCTGCGGTCCGGGGCCGCCAAAAATGCTATACAGTACTGCACACCTCACACCATGCACGCTGGACCCGCAAACCTGCCGCAACATGGCCAAGAGCCAGAGGGTGCAAGGTACACACAAGCCACGGCACAGTCTCCCTCCAGCGTGCCCTTCGGTCGGAGCGGTCCCTCCAAAGGCCCGAATGTTAACGCCACAGCGAAGCGCAGCCCAACACACCGATATGCTCCTGGCCGCAGGGAAGTTGGGCCCTTTGGGCGAGTACGCCCGGAGCAACGCCAAGGCGAGCCAGCGCATTGCGCCGCGAGGCGTGCACACCCCCACAACTCGGCCACTAGGCTCCCTCCTTGTCCGGACGAGGTCGGACACAGCGCCCAGAAAGGGGTATGTCAGGAACCAGAAGAGCCACACACCCACTGACCCACCGGCCCCGCAGGCGGCCCTAAGGAAAGCTCTATCGGACGGCTGTCCGCACACGTAACCCTCAGGAACTTTATCTACTGGGACAAAATAAGGAAGACGAAGTAAGCCGGGGATATGGGGGCCACTGGCTCCACAGGGCCGATGACCAGAGCAATACCAGCCCAACGTAACCTGAGGCGCTAAGGCCCTAAGAGGCCGACACGACCCAGCCAGAGCTGCACAGCACATGTGCACGGAGACCAGGGGCGCACGAAGCAGCATTAGGGAGGAACACGCCAAGGAAGGAACAGCACCACGCCCACCAGGTACCCCGGGCTTCCCCTTGGGAGCATCGGGGACACCAACCGGGGGGGCATTGCCAGGAACGCTGTTGTACTTACGCTGCGAAGGAATGAGGACAATGGACTGACGACGCCAGCAGAAGTCAAGTGCAGAGAGATATGGAGTTGTGCATGCAGGAAGGGCATGAGGGCAGGGCCAGGCAGATCGGTACTTTCTTGGCGCGGCCCACCGCAGCAAGCAGCACCCCGGTCACCGTACACGAACCGCCACGTGCAACCAGACATCCACCACCACAGCCGGGCCCAGCCGACGCGGCCGCGTGAACAACAACCGGCTGCAGCGTGGTAGGCCCATTGATAAGCACACCAACAGCCGGGGGGCTGCCACAACCATACACGAACCACACCGCTACAGGATCCCGACCGCTCACGGACCACACACGAACTAGCTACCGACACCAAAGACCCACGGAAACGAGCGCCCCAACGCCGCTAGCAGCACGACAGGTCCAACGGCCAACAAGCCGACCATACGGCGACTGGCACCGCCAGGCACCGACTACACTGCTACGGAACCAACACCCGTACCGCAAATAGACCACACGCAAACCGGCCAACACCGAATCGGCCGGACATGGAGGGGTCAAAACGGGAAGGGCGTCCTCAGGGTTGGCGACACCATGGTACGCCACGCCCGCCGACGATCACATCCACGAACAGAAAAACACACGACAACTCTATATTTGTACAACAGACCAACCAGCGACAACGACCTCCTACAAACCTCGGCCCCCCGGGAGAGCGCAAGCTCGACCGAGTCAGGAGGCGTGAGTACGCCTCACGGCATGCGAGTCCGCTAGCACGTGCTTCTTCAAGTCTCCTCAGGCCTACTGGAAACCAACCCAGGTTGGGGTGTCTGCAAGACAAGGCCTCTGGCCCGGCCCCTGGCCCCTGGGCCCCGGAATCCGGAGGTTGATGAGGAGATGCGATGGGACCCACCGCCACGTATCATCCGCCCCAGGGAGGGGGATCTGAGACCTTGGTCGTGCATGGGTTACCTCTCTGGAGAGGACCCGACGGAGGGTACTGCTCTCGGAGACAGAGCCCGTCTTTCCCATGGGGGAGCCGCTTTGTGGGGGCACGTGACCTAGGCCCATGGTAAGACCCCCTTCCGGAGCAACCCCAGTCCCGACATAACCTATCTACCTACCTATCATTTGCTGTGGTTTTCTTTCACCATGTGTTGCTACTTTGTACACTTGCTCTGTTGTTTCATGTATGAGGCCTCGGGCATAGAAGCCCATCAAACACGTTTTTTGTAAGGATCTGTTGGAGCACAGTTGAAAACATCAGATGCAAGTGATTAATGGTTGGCAGTTAATTTACTAGAAAAGCAATAATAACAAAAAAAGAGATCACGTGTTATTATCGGTAAAAAACAAGGGATTAAGCTGGAAGGAAAGCAAAAACAGACAAATATGGTGCAATTAAGAGATCTGCTGCCAGTTTCCAAGAGAAGTGGTATTCGGATCGCCGAGAAAAGATTTTGGAATAGGTGCTGCAGCACTGCAAAATGTCACACATTTTGACGATCCAACTTGAGCCACGTAACTGCTTGATCACGTCTTTCTGCAGCATAACCGGGGCCAAATGCCTGCAACAACCCAGGAAAAGATGAACCTTGCCAATCGTCAGCCGGACTGCAGTATATGAACTAAAAATGGTTGATGTCCTGGTCACGCCAGAGAGGGGGGGCTTGGACAGGTGAGGTAGTGGTAATGACAATTTGCAAGAAACCAGTTGAGGGCCGTGCGGTTTGCACAGAGACAGCAGGAATGCTGGCGATTGGCAGCAGCCAAGACAAAACAGGAAGGTAGTACACATTATTAGTTGGTTGCACCACCAGTTTTATAACACAAAGGCACATTTATTGCTATGCCAAAGCCCCACACTGGCATCCAGATGGTGCAGCAGAATCAGTTCAATGCTGGGTTTGAGTATATATAGCGAGATAGGGATTGAATCTGCGAGCGGTGTGGATTAGAGTCAGGTAATGCACTTTAGGTGATTGGATGGGGAGGGGATCAGTTGAGGGAGGTGGGGGGTCGTCACTGCTGTGCGGCGGAACCGCAATATTATTGGGAAGTGGAAGAAAGTAAAAAGAAATCCGGTGGGTTTTGGTGGACGGTGGTTTCTTACGTGTGGGTCTTTCTCCACGACTGCGGCACGCTGTGCACTGGGGTTTTAGGAGGTGTTGGCGTTTGCCCATGGGCTGCAAGGGGGGATCGGAAGGAGGATGGGCTTTCGGCTTGCTGGGTTTTTGTTTCCTGGAGACGCCTTCAGGGAGGGGGGGCGGACCATCCAGGGTGTCACAGTAAAGCAGCTGAGGGCAATTGATGAGCTCGGTGGGCAGGCTGTAGTGTTCAAGCAGGCACCACAGCGTGGGGCAGACCATGCTGTTGAACGCTTTGTCGAAATCAATTTGAAGATGGTATGAGTTGAGATGCACCTTGAGGGCTTGGAGGACCGGGAAACTGTGGTCTGCAGTGCGGCGGCATTGAAGCCCTCCCATGTGGCAGGGGTAGACTAGTTTGTGCTTGATGCTGAGCCCATCTAGATCAGCAAGCAGCCATTTGGCAATCAGTTTGTAGCAGGAGGTAAGGAGGGAAATGGGGCGATAGTTTACGGCTGAATGGGGGTCGCCCTTTTTATGAAGCATAGCCAGATACGCGTGTGCCTAGTGCCGTGGCAACCCCTGCTGCATGAGTTTATTTGTAAGCGAGAACAGACCTCTTTGCAAGGACAGAGAAGGAGGTGAAGGATGTAAAGATTCCTGCCGTCAGCCCCCCTGCTTTTTCAGGACTTTATTTCTCAAGAGTTTCCTCCAGCCAAGCAAGGGTCATAGTGGAGATTTTGTGATGGTTGAGGTCTGCAGGGGCGCTAGGGATCTGGGGGAGTAACCAATCCACAAAATCCTTATCAGGGACGAAGTGTAGGTCCCCGCCAAGTGATTGTCGGGTGTTGCCCAGGATGATGGCCACCTGCTTTGGGTCAGCCGTAATGTTACCTGCATCCATGCAGAGGCAGATGTCAGAGCGTTTGTTGGGCTCTAAAAAATCAGCTATACTACGCTTGAGCCGACCGTCTTGGACAAAGGCTTTGTCGACTCCGGTCAGACGCAATTTTTCATGCGTGGCTCTGACTTTTGCAGACTCCATGCGAAACTCATCATATTTGCGCTGAAAGTTGGGAGAGCCTGCCGGGGGAAGCTGCTTGGGGAAGTTTTCAGGTGTTCGAGTGCTTTGGGAATATTCCGTGCAGATGTCAACGTAATGCTATGGAAATGGCCCGTGACTTCTGTGAAAAAAAAAATCAAAGATGGGGACCAGGGAGTCAAGTGGAAGGGTTTGGAGAGAGCTTGCTTGTTTTGAGCGACCCAAAAGGTCCACAGCTGTAGTATGGCGTCACAATTGTCCCTTTCCTTCTCGTTGAAGCGTCCACATACCGTCCAGACTGGCCTTGGAAGCAGAGCCGGAAACGATAAGTCCAAGATAGCAGAAACCAGGTGGAGGTCGGTGGAAGTGTTCTCTGTGTCAATGAAGGAATCAAGTCGAGGGACATGGGTCAGAAGGGCAGGGGAGGCCAGTAGGGGGTCAATCCTTTTTTCCGACCGGCGGTGGGGGGTTTTGTACCGAGTGAGGGCCAGTGGTGTTGGGTTCACAGTTCTGAATGTGTCAACCATGCTTGGCGGAGAGGATGTAGTAGCCTGACGGCTTCAACTGCTGAGCGTTTGTCGGGTGGGACATAGACAGGAACAAAAAGAATCCGCAGCAAGCCAGGCAAAGTGAACGTTGCTGCACACAGCCAGCCTTCAGGGTTATGCAGGGCATACCGCTCGGTGTACGGCGCGAGAGCCTGGGAAAGGACACTCGCTGTGCTATTTGAATTCCTGTTTTTTGGGATGTTGTAGTACTACTTAATCGAGTTGCCTCTGAAAAGACTTTATGTTGGGACCGTGGAAGGTTCCCTTACCTCTTGGATGAGTTGTACTCCTACCACTCGGCTTAACTGGTGATGGACGAAGGCGTCTGGGTGTTTCTTTGGATGTTGTGGCTCCAAATGTGGAGCGACCTTTGCAGTGCCCTTACTGGGAAACCTCTGTTTGAGCAGTAGCCTGTTGATTGCCTCGGTGCCGCTTTTGGGCGACAGTGGAGGTAATTGTGGCAGGGAGAGAGGCGGGGGTTTCGGGGGGGCAAGGCTGGCCCGGGACGGCGCTGTAGGCGCCGTGCTGAAAGAGGGGGGGCGTGCATCTCGGTTGTTGAGGGGGATGATGAATGGCAAGGCGTGGGGGAGGTGGAGTTCACGGTTTGCGTGGCCCTGGGCTTGCGTTGAGGCCGCTGCTAACCATTGGTGCTTGGAGGCCCGGATTGACCATGTACGCCTCTTGAGGGCAGGGGGAGCAGGTCGCACCGAGGCTGGGAGAGGGAATGTGCAACAAACTCGGGGACACCAAAGTGCCAGAGGACGGCCGCTTCACCCGCAGTGGAAACGGAGCGCTTTGGGTCGTGCACTTCCCTGGTTTGTGTTATGAAAGCAAAGAGGCGGGCTTAGTGAGGATGGGCAAAATGACGCTGAGGCCTTTACATCTTGGCTGGGCGCCCGCAGGGGTGTCGTCATGTTGACGTGATCTGATGCCATGTGAACATTTTATCCTTTAAATTTCGGTGAGAACCAGCAAAGAACCGGGTTGGAGCAAGAGTTCAACTGTATGATAGTATGCACGAAGTCGCCCCCCCCCGACCTCCCCCCCCTACCTACCCCCCCCCTACCCCCCCTATCCCCCCCTACCCCCCCCCCAACCCCCCCCCTACCCCCCCCTACCCCCCCCTACCCCCCCTACCCCCCCCATACCTCCCCCCCCTACCTACCCCCCCCTACCTCCGCCCCCTACTTTCGGCTCGCCTCGCTCAACAGACAGCTCGCTTCGGTTGACGCGGGGGCCAGCCCCCGCACCCCCCTTAAAAAACAAGACTCTTGCGGTGGCCACAGACCGCCTTTTGTCTGCACCGCCTTGTGTGTGCACCGCTTTTGTTGTGTCTACCGCCTTGCCTGTGGCCCCTTAAATAACAAGACTCCTGCGGTGGCTACAGACCGCCTTTTGTGTGTTCCGCCTTGTGTGTGCACCGCCTTCTGTGTGTACCGCCTTGCCTGTGGCCCCTTAAATAACAAGACTCCTGCGGTGGCTACAGACCGCCTTTTGTGTGTACCGCCTCGTGTGTGCACCGCCTCCTGTATGCACCGCCTTGCCGGTGGCCCCTTAAATAACAAGACTCCTGCGGTGGCTACAGACCGCCTTTTGTGTGTTCCGCCTTGTGTGTGCACCACCTTTAGTGTTTACCGCCTTGCCTGTGGCCCCTCAAATAACAAGACTCCGGCGGTGGCTACAGACCGCCTTTTGTGTGTTCCGCCTTGTGTGTGCACCGCCTTCGGTGTGCACCGCCTTGCCTGTGGCCCCTTAAATAACAAGACTCCTGCGGTGGCTACAGACCGCCTTTTGTGTGTTCCGCCTTTTGTGTGTTCCGCCTTGTGTGTGCACCGCCTTGCCTGTGGCCCCTCAAATAACAAGACTCCTGCGGTGGCCACAGGCCGCCCTTTGTGTGTTCTGCCTTGTGTGTGCACCGCCTTCCCCCCCCATACCCCCCCCCTACCTTCTCGACCCCCCTCCCTACCTTCCCCCCCTACCCCCCCCTACCCCCCCCCTACCCCCCCCCCACCTCCCCCCCCTACCTCCCCCCCTACCCCCCCCCAACCCCCCCCCTACCCCCCCCAACCCCCCCTAGCCCCCCCCCAAACCCCCCCCCTACCCCGCACCCAACCCCCTCCTACCCCCCCACTACCCCGCCCGAACCCCCCCCCCAACTTCCAAGGTAGGGGGGGGGCGACTTTGTGCGATATATGACTCTATTACCACCATTATTAAACTGCATAGAGGTTGTTGAGAGAGCGGATGCAATGATGACAGAATAATCCTAGGCCTCATGGTCGAAGTGAGGTGAGATCCTTGCATCTGGTTTGTAGAAGCTAGCCTGGACTCCGGCGAAAGCATCTCTTTGCAGGTTTTCCGGCAGAGGGAACCCTGCCACTGCTTGCAGTACCGCGTTGGAATGCTGTGGAATAGGAACGCTTGGCACGAGGCCATCTGGCTTGTGACGCCATCTGTACCACCTCACCTTTAGTAGAAAAAGTGTATCTCCACGTCAAAAGGTAAGCTTTAGTTGTCTTAGAGATGGCTAGAGGCATACTGCATTTTTATCATAGGATTGGCCTATCCAAAAAAAGGGTGACAAAGCATGTTGACCTATAAAACTAAGCACTAAACCTTGGATGTTGTGTGGACCCCTAACCCCGCAACTGATTGGACATAGACACTATTTCCTGGACTGACTGAGGCGCTGACATTGATCCAGAGCCGATCCATTTCTCGATTTCTTCTCATGAACTGTCAGTACTTCTCTTTCCCCTCTCTTTTTCGTTCTGTTCTGTTATATTCTTCCGCACAGTTCACAATGAAAGTCCTGTGTAAATGTGAGCAAGCTACCGTGCACATTTGTACCACCCATTTTCTGCGAAAAATTCTGTGAATGATTTCAGTCCAAAAAATGGCCCCAAGTGGTCTCCCACGGTAGTAGGAGTGGGGCTTAACTTCTGAAATTGTACACAATCCAAGGCCGTACCCACACTATGGCCATTCATGTCAGCTTGGTGAATTTCAATTCATTCCAATGCTATGACGGGAGCCAGAATAAGAAGGTGGTGAGTGGTTGCCTGCCCCCGGGGCAAATACAAACAGCAGTGCCAGCCCTCAAAAAGTGCCTGCCTCCTCCGAGACCCCCCCCCCCCCCCGCCTGTATCACAAAAAAGGCTTGGACGGGGCACCCGTTCACTCGTACCCCTGTGGCTCAGCGCTTCTGTTTGCGTACGGATGTTTCAGGTATTTGCAGAGGCCCGTGAAGCAGGGTACAGACTTGTGGCACATGCCGGTGAAGAAGGGCCCCCGGAATACGTTTGGCAGGCGCTGGACCAGCTGCGGATTGAGCGGATAGACCACGGCAATCGATGCCTCGAGGATGCATACGTCGTTAAGACAACTGACAAGCCTAAATCGTGGCTTAGGGACCCACTCCTGAATGTTAACCCCTCAAGCCACGGCGTTGCCACCAACATGTAGGGTTGCATCAGCATCAGCAATGGTGTTCGATTTGCAGATGACAATATGGAAGCCATGTCCCGACCCCTGATTGGTAGTCATAAGTCTTGTTAGGGTTCTGGCAAATTTGCAGGCGATTTCAGTTCACTTTATGGACTAGGGGCTGGAGTCCAAGCCAGGGGGTATAAGTGAACTGAAGGGCACTGACTTTGCTACATGGAGAGATCAGTCAGAGGATGTGCTTGGGAGGTTGCGGAGCCCTGTGTATAGGTCGCACGCAAGTGATTAAGAGCTGGACAGAGCCATCTAAATGCGACCCACTGTAGGATCCTTCTGCATCGTTTTCCCCATTTTGCTGTTGCCGCAGTGCACCCGTCCATGGGCCACTGTGCACTCTCTGCAGTTCTTGTTGCTGCAGGGTAGGGACCTGGCCCAGTTCCAACTCTACGCACCTCCACTAGTTTTTGGAGCACTAGGCCAGAAAGCACGGCCAACATAACCTTGTTGCCCTTGCCAGCACCCAGCTCGGACCGCAATCACCAATGAGTGTCCCAAAAGCCCAGTGTCCAGTGCGAAATGCTGCATCAAGTCCAAGAGCTCATCATCCATCTGGTCCACTGCAGTCAGGGTATCGAGTGAACACATGGGGCCAGTGGCATGGTAGCAACGCAGGCACAAAGCTGAAAACGCAGAGATTGAGGCAGAGTATCTGTGCACGAAGTGCCCAGCAAGCCTTCATGTTGTTTGCCCGCTGGGAGAGTTTCCTCCGCTCGGGCTTGTATGCAAGGCCTGACTTGCGAATTGCACTCGCACAGAAGGACTCCCGAAGCCCAGGGTCGCAGGCAGCCCAAGCCATGTCGCCGACCTCACGATCCACAGGCTTCAGCCCTCTCTGTGACATGGCATTCCAATCATAAACTGGGTCTCACTGTCCAAAGCGGGCGGGGGCCAAACTGATACTCAGCCTGGGCCACAGAGGGTCTCGTCGGGTGCCAAAGCGGGTCTCATCAAAGGCAAGACTGAGGTCCCACGTGGGCCCCACCCAGCCTCATCTTGGCCATACAGGCGCTGCCGCAGGCCAGGGCAGAGGTGGATGCGTGCAATGCGGGCGGCCTGACCTCAATGTGTGCAGCGCACCAGGGGCACGTGGTGGTTGTCCGGGTGTTGGTGTGCAGGCTGGTGCGGCTGGGGGCTTAGAGAGCCCCCAGGGGCTACACGGGCGCCACGAATGGCCGTGCACACGAGGATGACATGCTGGAACGCTTTCTGAACTACCACAAGCATAGGCCATCGTGACCTCCTGGCAGGGGTTCGTCTTGTCTGCAGGAGCCTGTACACCATCGTGGGGCATAATGCTCTCATGTTGGGGCATCTACAGACCCCTGGTGGGTGTAGGGTGCTTGCCATGGGATCCCTGGTGCCCCTGGCACCACCAACTTTGTTCTGTAGGCATTCAAGGCGCACCAGCGTCACCGTTCCGCCGCAGATACTCCTCCACATCCGCCACACGCTCCTCCTTCTCTGCCTCACTCAGAAAGCTCGTCTCAAAGCTGATGCGCGCACAGAGCGCCAGCTCCGCCTTCGTCAGCCCCAAGGCCTGCGCAACCGCCGCGTAGTTGGCGTTCACGTAGCCCCCGAAGTACGCCGGGTCATCAGAATTGATGGACGGTCTCAGCCCTTTCTGGAGCATCAGACGCAGCGGGTGATGGTCCAAGGCACTGACGACGCACAGCTTGAGATTGGACAGAGGGCACACAGTCAGACCCACTCCATCGGTGGCCAGTCTGCGCACCAGAGCCTCATCCGTCTTCCCCTTGGTTGCTTTATATGGTGGCCACCTCTGGCGGGAACACCTAGAATTTTATGGGGTCCAAAAATCCCAAAACCAGCTACAGTCAGAAATACTACTTTTTTTGTCAAATTATACCACCAACAGCATATTTCCGGAGTTAGCCCCCCCCCCCCACCCTCCAAATTGGAAATTTTCCAGCCCCTAGATCGACAATGCAGGCTAAAATCGGCCGTATCCGAGAAATATGACATTCACCACCGAGTTGCGAATAGGAGCTTTTGTATAGCTCAAACCATACATGTTTGTTTTTGGCAACAAATACGGTTTTTTGGTGATGCTGGCTCCGGAACCCTTGATCATTTGCTCCAAAAGACTGCAAAACACGTTTTTTTGAGTCCAGCACCGCGATCGCGGCAGTTTTTGGACGGTTCAGTTACGGGATTCCGGTACCTCATAAAATCCTAGGTGAGGGGAGGTCTCCACCATCAGTTCCCCTGGCGTCTCACCTCACGGCCGAGGACTTGTACCAGGTTCCCTTGGGGCATGACAAGTGGTGGGTTCCCTTCAGCTGCTGACCTCACGGGCGCGCCTTCTGGTCCCCAGTCGAAGAATCCTCTGGCCTTGCCACCCCCAGCGCAGCCTTTAGGGTGCCTGCAGGCGGGTTTCCTGTGGATAGCCGTTGCTGACAGCGCAGCATTGCTCTCAACCACATTCCACCACTCCTCATCCCTCACAGGCTGGAGTACCCACACCGCTCCCAGATGTACTTGGTTGCTGTCCATCCGCTGCTGCGGCCCAGGGGGCGACCCTTTCCACGCTCCTCCAGGTCCCGCTCACGCGTGAACCTACGTGTACTCCAGTCCTTGACCCGAGGGCCTCAGGGTCAGCCCTCACCCCTGCAGACACCTCACGGCTGTCCCGGTGTTCAGGGCATTTTCGGGGCTTCCCGTGGCAAGGTTCGGCATGGTTGGCCCACGGTTCCCGACACCATGGCAACTGGTTTCCCATTCCCACGGGGCTGTTGCTTGGCGCTTTCTGTCGCCGAATTTTCCTTGCTCCGCTTTGTTGGCAACCCTGCGATGTCTTTTCCCCCTCCTCATCTAACCAGGGACCGTTTCGTGCTTCCTGCACGGGTTCCCCTATCCAATCCCCTTGTTTTTCTTTCACCCGTCTCCCGATACCAAGGGGATGTAGTGCGGTCCTTGCCACAACCCCTCCCTGGTCCAGTCCCCGCACCCTATCCCGCTAATCGTGCTTACAAACCACCCGGCCGCCGCGAAGCCCCTTGGCGATCTGTTTCCCGATTCCACTGCGCTGTTGCCTGGTGGCTGTCGCCGCCCTGTCCTTGCTGTTCTGCCCGCCGTGTGTTCCCCGATTCCCGCCCGCTGTCCTGTTCCGGGCCCTGCGCCCGCGCCCGTGTTCTCTTCGTCTCTTGTTCCTGTCCCTCATCCCGTGTTCATTCCCCTCCTGGCCGCCCGCTACCCCTTGGCTCTGGCCCTCGTGACCTTCTTTCCTCTAGGGACCGTTCTAGGGGTCGCTCCCTTCTTCTCACCCTCCTCTCCTCGGAACGCTGTCCTCGTTTTCTTCCGAGCCCTGTGGCACCCCTCTTTTCTTGTGCCTCGCCCTCATCCCATGTGCATACCCCACCTGGCCGCAGGCAACTCCCGGGCGCGGGCCCGAGTGATAATTACTTGCCCCTTGCACTGGTTGCACCGATCCATACTCCCACTTTCTTTTTCTTCTCGCTTTGTGTTGATTGTATTCTTGTTTTTTCTTTGGGTCCTTCCTCTGTGCACACCCCGTGGGCCGCCTCCCTCCCCACTTCCCTCTGTGTCTCTGTGCCTTGTCCCGTGGTTTCCTGTGTTTTTTTACCCTCCTCCCTGCATGTATGCACGACACTGCTGCACTGGTCGTCTGCTGTTGCGGCTCCTCTCAGTTCCAGTCACCGGTCCTCCCGCCCTCGCGGGGCGGTCCCTTTGGCACTCCCGGGCCAAGCCAGGGGCCCACCCCTCCCTCGCATCACCCTCCCTCTGCTCCCCGCCCCGCCCAAGCCACCGTCTCGCGTCTCTCACCTGTCCCCCTTACTGCTTCTCTGCTCCCCCGTGTGCGCCGGGCGCTCCTCTCCGCGCCAGGGCTCTATCTCTCGCGCCCTCACGTGTCTCCCCACCTGGCCTCGATCCTCCGTCCTGTAGGCCGACTTGGACGGTTTCACCAGTTACCCCTTCGGGGGGATTCCCCCGTCGTCCGCCCCCGCCGGCCTCCCCTCCAGCACCTCCCTGATGGTGGAGCAGGGGGGCCGCCACGCCTCTATGCGGGTCATTGGCATGGCGTCGATCTGAGGGCGATGTGTTGTTCCTGTCTGCCGCTGTTCGCCCCCCCGTGCCCCTTCCTCCGCTTGTGCCTGTGTCCTGTGTCCACGCCCGCCCCTTCCCCTTTGCGCCCCGCGACTGGTGCTTGTTGCCGCTCACGCGCGCCCTGCGTGTGTCTGCTGCTCCCCACTTCTCTGTCCCTGGCCTGCCGACCTAACTCGTCTTTCTCTGCCACGTCCTCTCACCTGAAACCACTACCCACACCCCGCGTCCCAACCCTGCGATACATAGAGGGGCCTTGCCTGCCGATAACTGTCTGAATATAACTGTCTGTATATAACTGACCGTGCTGTACACCTTTACAAGTAGACGAAACGCGGGTACCACTGATGAGGCCCATGCCCCAAGCTGGCCCTGACCCTTCCCCCTGGGACTGCAGTCAGGCCGCCCCCGAAGGCTTCTCGTCCTAGCCCTCCAAAGATCTGCGGCCTGGCGTGTTTGGCCGCTCCGAGGCACAAGGTTCCCGCCCGCGGGGCAAGCGGGCTTTGGCTGAGGTCAGGCCTGGTTTCCCTCGGCCAGAGGATTGCTCGGACTGACCCAAGTCCCAGATCATGCCGTGAAATCCTGTCTGGCAGGCCTGACCCTTGCCCTCGCCCTGGCGCATGGAGCCAGGGGGTCCCCCTAAGGCACCCTATCAGCGTGCTGATGTCCCTGTGCGGGTTTTGTACTGCTGAACATTGGCTCCTAGTCGCAGTGACCAGCCAGCTGCACCAATCGGTCACCATTGCTGTGCGCTGTGTGGCACTACTTCGCTGTGTGGCCCATAGAGCCTCCGGCATGGCACATCCCAGGCCGGCCGCGGGCGAGCCCTCAGCGCACCGGCCACAAGTAAGCCCTACGGCACTACCACTGCACCAACACGCCATGCTGAGAGCCACGCCACCTCGCCGCCTGGCTGCGGGCAGCCCGCACCCGCGGAAGGCCAGCCCCACAGGGGCGCCGATATGCAGTCGCGCAGCACTGAACGTGAGAACACCAGCGTTATCTCTGGCTTTCTCGTGCAGAGTAGTCAGCCAAGATCCCGGCGCCGTGTCAGAATACTGATTTGCCTGCCTGTTCGCCAGCCCTGCAGGGCAGAGCTCCGGCACCGATCTCCACACGACGGGTACAGCGCCTCGCACTCTACAACGCCCAGCAGGATTGCCGCGTAATACCGCACGCATCGCCCGTTGGTCCACCAGCCAGGCTTTGCATCAGCGGGGTCCCCCATGTGTGCTTGCCCTCCACGGGGGCGCTTCAGCCGGGGCCAAAGGGGGTGAATGGCCGCCCCGGTGCTCCTTCCGTCGCCGCCCCTGTCGCTGCTGTTGCGTCGATGCACGCTTCTCATACTCCGGCCCTCGCTCTGGACCCTGACGCTCTCTACTGTGTCTCCATACGCCTGGCGCAGCCCCCGGTGTTGGGCACGCAGACGGGCCCGCACTGATTGCCTTTGCCCTGCTGCCAGGTCGCGTCGCCCGCATCAGTCGGCGATCCCGTATCCCACCGTCGCGGCCGCTGCTGACGTTGTTCTGGTGCCCGGCCCGGCGTCCGGAGTCCATGCGCTCCATGTCCACCCCTCCGTCCTCCTCTTCCCTTTTCGCCCAGCGCATCCTCTACTACTGGCATCTTCCCGTCGACCTCCGGGCCCGCCGGTTCCCCGTGCCTGCCCCTTGCCTCCTGCATCCCCTCCGTCCGTCCCCGACCACATCCTCCGGGTGTGGACGTCCCGAGCCCACGCAGTTCGGGAGTCTTGCCGAAGTCCCCCTCAACGCCCTTCTGTCCTCCTTGCACCCTTCGCGGGCCAGGCTCTGCATCCTGTTGCCCGCTCAGATTCTCTCCCCCTCCGCCCTACGCCGTGCCATTGTCCTGCCCCTGTTCCCCTCAGTACCGACCCTTCCTCTGTAACAGCTCCCTCAGCATCTGCACCCTGGGCTGTTTCCCCCTTTCCTTGGGACTCTCCAAGTCCAACGCCGGGAGAGCCTCCCCCAGCATCCTCCGCGACCTGCCCTCCGCCATCTCCGGCCCCTTGTTTTGCGGCCTTCCCGCCCTGTGGATGAGGTCGCGGAACGGGTGAGTCCTGCTCCGCTCCTGTCCCCCTCTCGTACTCCGTGCCCACTTCAGGTAGCGTACTAACTCCGCCACCTCCCCTGCCCTCCAACACCGGACCGTCCCCGGCACCCTCTGCGCCGGACACCCCGCACAACGCCGCGACAGCGGGGACTCCAAACTTCAGTCTGTCCGCGTTGGTTCTGGGCCGGGGCTGTCGGGCCGCGGCGCCTCTGCTGCGAGTAAGAAAAAGTGCTTTTCCAATGCTTTGAGGCATACTCTCGTTGTATCAGAGATGCACTGAGCATCCATGCATTTCTATCTTAGTATTGGTCCCACCAAAAGTGGTGATAACACATTTTGACCTATGGAACCAAACACCCAATCAGGATATGGAGTGGACCCCTTAATCCCTTTCAATGTGAGGCAAAACATCTTTTCCTGAGTTGACTGAGAACTGACATATCCAGGGCAGAGCCTATGAATTTATCTATGTTTTTCCATGAATTCTTAGCTGTCCTAGTGGTATGCACCCTAGGGGGCTGGGCACCTCTTTTTGAGAGGTCCTGGGTTCAATTCCCGATCAGCCTAGATAAGTAGGAAGATCCCATGTGACATGGCAGTGACCTCATCGCCACATGCCCTGCCACCTCAGCACATATGGGACCCAAAACAAAGAGTGCACATCTCCTGAGATGGCACTATGGAGATAGAGTGACCATGGGGCAGTTTTCCAACTCTTTTCCAAGGCATTTCAGCTATCTTTGTGAATATGCAATCTGATTTGACCTGAGTTGCAGTTTCTGTGAATATCCCTTCATCTTTCACTGTTTACACTGCAGCCCTTCATGCTTTGATCCTGATTCTCTTCTACTTGCATATCTCTGGCTTGGGCTATCCTGGGTTGATTGTATTTCAGCAAACAAAAGCTTTTCATCTTCAAAAACAAGCAGCAGGAAACCCTACACAGCAGCAAGCAGCAGGAGAGGCAAAAACACAGTGTTGAAATCACTATAAACTTTTCTGGTAGCAAGAGGCAGACTGTCTCTGCGCACCGGCAGCAACCCCGCGCCGTACATCCAGTGCGCCGAGTACAGTCACATATAAGCAGAAGGGCAAACGAAGATGGACACAAGGAAGGAGGACGCCGACGTGAAGACAGCGCCTGAGGAACCGGCAAGGCCAGCACTTGGTGAACCTGGACCTCGACCTAGCGCTGTACCTTCGGAGCCCTTACATGGGCCAGTGGACGCGGCTGAGGACTCTTTGGATGGACTCCAGTTGGCCTTCAGCGCCCTCTCAGCCGAGCAGGGGGTAACTCAGCCTGTGAAGAGGAAGGGAGAGAGCGAGAAGGATGCTGGAGACGAAGCAGACAAATGAGAGGACCCAGGGCAAGACCTGACGAATGACCCTACCTTCGAAGGCGCACCAAGCGCCTCTGGCCTCCACGCATCACCCTCTCCTATAACAACCACACTCCGAATTCCAGACCCAGCCGCTGCAACATCCACTCCCATAACCAACCCACCTAAGGTTGAGGGCACAGGCTTTACTGGCATGCCTCCCTATCCCCTCTATGGTATGTGCCCACCTACCACTGCGTTCCCTGAGGCAACTACTGCCAGTGAGCCGGTAACTTCCAGTTCAGCGCCGCGATGGTATGCGGCTGACTATCACCATCCTCTACCCGCTACGGGAACCTATGTGGATGTTCCTGGGTATGCACCTGGGTATGCTACCTTGCGTAGGTTGAGGAGAGGACCTGAGTCTCTTGGAGGCAGGAGTAAAGGATCGGGGAGATGCTCCGGCAGGTCCCTGACGCGGTCGAAGATCAACGAGGTGCTCCGAGGAGCCACTTCTAAAATCGTGGGCGACCTCACTCCAGAGATCCGAGAGAAACTGGAGCCCCTGATGATACCGCCCCAAGCGTCACCTACCACGGTGGGAATGTCACCCCATCGAGTACAGGCCAACCACCTGGCAGCAGGGCTGACAAACACCCTGGGGAGCCTGAGGAGCCGACCGATGCCGACCCCTGCAGCTATACCGAGAAGTCCTTTCGTACCGAGAACGGCCCAGCCGCCCTACAGCCACGTGACAAACTCTACGAGGGCCGAGCTGGACCGGCTGGGGCTGACAGCCTTGAGGGCAATGGTGGACGTGGAGCCTTATGGCTCTAGTGATCTAGGCGGAGACCCCTCCGATGATGAGCCGCCGTCGATGACTTCTGCTTCGCCCTCGGAGGACGATGACCCGGAGGACCCCGAGGACCCAAGGGGGAAGAAGAAGAAGAAGAAGAAGACCCGACGCCCTGAGGGACGCAGGTCTCAGGAGGCGAAGGCTATTGCCACCTCCAAGATCGTGGTGAACCTGCCTGAGTTCACAGGCAAGGACCTCAGCGAGTTCGCTGAGAATTTTGGCCGGTTTCTCCGATTGACCGGCCAAACCCACGCTCGTGGACGAGTTAAGTGCGCTCTGCTCCTGCAGTGCTGCAAGACCAAGTACCTGGAGAAGCAGGTCAGGCAGATCGTGACTAACTCCGCCACCTTTGCCGATGTGTTGGTTGCCTTGGAGAGGCAGTACCCGACCTACGAAACCGACCTCTCCATCAGGGCCGAGATCCGGAACCTGCCCGTGCTCCCCAACAACCCCAAACCTGGCAGGGTCTCTGAGCTTTTGGCTTACCTGGATCACTGGGCTGGACGACTGACGCCCGGTTCCTACAGCAGCGACGACCTGCTGTTCTGGTTGGTGGCCAAGCTCCCCCGAGAGCTGTGGGACGAGTGCAGTTCGACGGCGGAGCGCAAGGCTAGATCCCTCCCCTACGAGGATCTATGCGTGCCACTCCCGGAGCTGGCGCTGGAGAAGGAAAGCGACCAGCACTTGAACAACTACCGTCCTGGTGGTACAGAATCTGGAGGCCATGGCAAAGGGTACCAAGGGTCCGGACCTGGGCAGGGGACTACCCCCAAACACGTCCACGCCCGTATCATGGAGAACGTTAAGGAGCTATTCTGGTGTGATGCCAGAGACGAGCAGGGCCACCTGCAACACGCCCCTGACTGCGAGCAGCGAGACTGCTTCGTAGTCCAGGGGAAGCAGCAGAAGAAGAACACCGGCGCCAAAGCGAAGCTGCCGGATCATTACAGGTGCACCATCACGTGTGCATTCTGCGGGAAACGGAAGCACTACGAGGATGAGTGCTACCATAAGCAACGCCTATCGGCGAAGCTTAAGGGTGAAGATCCTGGCAAGAGCTCAGGCAAAGGTGGAGGCAAAGGCAAAGGCAACGACTCCGGCAAGGGCAAGTCGAAAGGACGTGGACAAGGGCAAGACAAGGATCAAGGTGGACGAGGAGGAGGCGCTAACCGCCAGCCAGACAAGGACAACAAGAATAAGGACAAGAACGGAGGCAACCCCAACCCTAATCCAGGGGGGAAGTCCGAGCCCTCTGGAGGGCAGTCTGGTCCTACCACACGCTCACAATCGCAGGCCTAGCAAGAACAAGGAGCCAAGCGTGAGCATGAAGGTGGTGATGACGGCAACGCTAAGAAGAGGAGTCGTTTCATGAGGATGGCCCGCAAACTGCGGAACAAGGGGTTCCAGGTGACCTGTCCCGCGGAGTTCTGACGGGGACGCTCCGGTGGCACCCAAGATCTGGTGTTTTGGGTACGTATCCGACTAGGGGGACGCAAATCCCTGGGGGTATTGGACACTGGCGCCACCATATCTATAGTGGCAAAGAAAATTTTACCTTGTGGGACCCTGAAGAACACCATGACCACCGCTGCTATACGCATGGGGGATGGACATGTGGTGCACAGCTGCGGGGACTGTGAAGCGGAGGTACCTATGGGCTCCCGGACTATCGCCCATCCGTTCTATGTGATGGACACTGAGGCCTTCGACTTTGTACTGGGGACTGACTTCTTCGTACAGCACTCCCAGATACAATCCCTGATGCTGCAAGCGCCCTACCTCCTCTACGTGGACCACGGCAGTGGCAGAGAGTCTGTGCCACTGGAGCAGTCAGATCATACCTCGATGTAACCTGAGGCTATCGAAGGAGGAGCCCTCGAACATGATGGCGGCCTCCAAAACTGAGGACTATCAACTTTTGGGGGAAGACCTAGACCAAGGTCTGAAGGAGTTGGGTTACTCTAGAGAAGACCTGAGTGTGGAGTTGTTCGCCAACGACAAGCAGCATGTACTGGACCTTTACTGCAGCAAGGGGAAGAACTGCAGCTACAAATTTTACTGGCCCTCTTTCGGGATGGCCTACGGGAACCCCAGGTTCAGTGAACAGGGGAAGGTGCTGACCAATGTGGCCTTGGAACGTTCCCGTATGGTCCTGTGTTCCCCCGATTGGGGAGCCCATGGGGGCAACGAGTACTGGCGAAACCTCCTGGAAAGGCTGACTATCAGCTCTGTTCGGTTACCTGATGAGGCCATCTACAGGCCTCTGGGGCGTAAGACGCCTATTGGGAAACCCGGATGGGGGAGTATGCTGAGCGTGGTGGACGGAGGTCTTACCTCCATCCCCTGGGAGGATCTGGTCCCGACTCTGGTCCAGGCTACACAACGAGAAAGCGACGGACTCGGCGTTGGGGGACTTGAAGGATCGCCTACGACCTCAAGATGCTGTTGAGACTACACCCGGAGGAGATGAGTACGTTGTTACCGACACCAACGCACCCTACCTCTCCCTGCCATGTACCTGTTCCTGATGGGGTCTCTGATTGTGGACTATCTGAGCTACCTAGCTCTATCCACTCAGCTGACGAAACTGAGCACGACGCCTTCTTCGTGCAGACCTGTCTAGAGGAAGTGGAGAACGCCGAGTACGTTGCCCCACTAAAGCCCCTACCCTCCATGAGGTTGGAAGACCCCGTGGACGAAGAGCTGGACCCTCGTTCCAGGCTAAAGGAGTATGTGGATTCCAAGAGGAAGTTGGTGGCGAAAAAGCTATGCTACGCGAAGCCTACCCGCAGCTCGTGGCCACTGAAGCAAGGACGTATGGGAGATCTCTCCCAATTGAAGGAGGACCTCGAACAGAAGATCACCACCTGGCAAAGGGAGGTAGATCTTAAGCTTATGAAGAGCGTGTGGGGCGCCCATGTGAGGACTTCAGAGGAGGAATGTGTATGTGAACCCCCTGGAGCGTGCCTATGTTGCCATCGTCCACCAGAGATGGTTGAACAAGACCTTCTATATGCCTACCAAGGTCTGAAGGACACTACCACGGGCGGAGAGTCGGTGGAGGATCACCTCCCGACGTCTATTACTCAGGGGGCAAGCAACTTACACTCTGACGAGGACATGGAGGACAAGATCAAGGTATTGGACCCGCGGGTACAGAAGCTTATAAGGACCTATCTGGAGGTGTTCGGAGAACCACCCCCTCCAGCCTCATGTGACAAGCTGGTACAGATGGACCTCAAGCTGAAACCCGAGTTCGTGGGTCACAAGATCCGGAGGAGACCCTATCCAGCTCCTAGAGAGCAGGCCGACGAGATTGAGCGACAGATACAAGAGTGTGTCGACGCTGGCCTAGTCCTGGAGTACAAGGACGGGGACTACCCCTACACTGCAGCCCCTGTTTCCTGGTGGCTAAACCTTGGTCTACAGCCAAACGGCTGGTAGTGGACTACGGAGAGCTGAACAAGAAGACGCTGAACCACTCAGGGTCCATTCCCAATATGGAGTCTACCCTGGAGAAAATAGCCTCCTGCCGCTACAAGACCAAGATAGACAAGAGGAGCGGGTTCTGGCAAGTGGACCTGACGCCCAACGCACAGGAACTACTGTCCTTCATCACCCCTCAGGGGAGTGTGTTCAAGTGGAAGGTCATGCCGTTTGGCGTGGCTAACGCACCCGCTCTATTCCAAGAGCTGATGAACAAGATCTTGTCCATCCTACGAAGGAGACCTAAGGTGCAGGAGCTTATATCCCGTGGGGCCCAGATGGAGGCTCACATCGACGATGTATGCCTCAGGACCAATACCCAGGAGGATCACCTAATCCTCTTGGGTGAGTTCTTTGCGGTCTGCCAGGAGAACCACACACGACTCAAGCTGGAGAAGTGTGAGTTCATGCAGGAGACCATGCAGTACCTGGGGTTTGACGTTGGCTATGGGTGGTGGACCCCAGCGGCCTCTAAGGCCAAACCACTGATGGATGCTAAGGTACGACACGAAGACCCAAAGAAAGGACTTCATGATGTACGCAGTTTCATCGGGGCGTGCAACTTCTATCGCCGCCATATCAAAAGCTTCACCTACACCAGCGCCATTCTGACGGACTTGATCAAGAAGAGTACTACTTGGCGCTGGGGCCCACAAGAGCAACAAGCGTTTGACGAGGTCAAAGACAAGGTGGCCAACGCTAAGTGCTTGGGCGTGCCTAGGGCACAGAGGGAGATTATCCTGGTGACCGACGCCAGCAATGTGGGCGGTGGTGGAACGTTGTTCCCATGGCAAGCACTAGAGAGGGAGGAGTTCGACTGGGCCATTTCCCAATGGGGGACGGAAGGTCTCAACAGAGATGGAACCCTCAAGCACAGCTACCCTGACGACAAGTGGGTTCTAGTACCTCTGGGCAACTGGAACTGGAAGTGGAACCAGGCCAGGGAGAACTACTCCACCTATGAGCAGGAATTGCTGGCGGGTATGCTGGTGCTATCCTCACAAGCACGACTTTTGGGGAGTAACCCTGTGGTCTGGCTGTGCGACCAAGAACCGGTCCGCAGTTTCCAGAAGGGCGCCCCACCTGAGAAGGCCAAGCTACGGCGCTGGTGGACCTACCTCAGTCAACTACGGCTGACGGTACACCATATCCAGGGAGTAAAGAACGAGTGTGCCGACTACATCAGCCGCAACAACTTCGACGCCCTGATTGGTGCCCGGTCTGAAGCGCTGGCTAAGGAGGCGTTCAGCCGTACCGACGTCCACTTGGACCTCAACATGACGATGATACGCCCCCTGGATGGACTCCAACAATCGGAGTACCTGAAGGAGTTTGGGGATATCTACAAGCGCCTGCAGAAACACCTTGAACCCCTCCTGGTCAACCAAGACCAGTGGAAGAGGGACAAGAGCCACCTCTGGCATGAGGACCGCATTGTGGTGCCTAGTGACAGAGTCCCAGCGCTGCTGAAGTGGACCCATGAGTCCAGCGGTCATGTGGGTGCTGACCGTACCCTGAGGCTGTTCAAGCAGTGGTTCCACACTACGTGGACTGACGACCAACTGCGGAAAACCCTCCAGCCTATGGTGGACAAGTGCCCGTGCAGGTCCTGTAAACCAGGGGATATCAGGGACAGAGGTCTCTACTCGACCCTGCCCATCCCTCACTGTGCTAACAGTGTTCTATACGTGGACTACACGGAGATGCCGAAGTTCGGGGGCTATGACTTCGCCCTCGTGGTAACCTGTTGGTTGACCAGGTTTACGAGGGTGTTCCCATGTACCAAGCACATTACCGGGGAGGAGACTATCAAGATACTCCTTGGAGGAGTGGTTTTGTGTCTATGGGGCGCCCAAGGAGATCAACTCCGATGAGGACGTACGAGTACGCTCAGATACTGGTTGGTACAAGAGGGTCCTGAGATCCCTTAATGTCCAGGTGTCCACGGGGATTCCCTACTCGCACACGAGCAACCCCCTATGTGAGCGACGGATCCGTGTCCTGAAGGAGAATGTAAGGATATGGTGCAAAACTGAACGCACCAGAGACTGGGTGAGACTACTCCCCGTCATATCCTTGATGACGAACTTCCAAGAGAGTTCTGCTACTGGCTACTCGCCCCATGAGCTATTCCTAGGGCGCCCGGCATGGTTCCTACATGCCCCCTATCCAGAGGACACCCATTCTTCTGTGGGTGAATGGGTCCAAGAGCAACAAGCGAAGGAGGACAAGGCCAAGGCTATGCTCCAGAGAGTGAGGGAGCGTCAGTGGAACAAGAGGAATAAGCACCGAGTACCAGCCACCTACCAAGAGGGGGACTGGGTGCTGGTGCACCACAGTCGACTACCCGCCTGGCCACGCCCTACCAGCGATGACCTGTACTTCGGGCCGTACAAGATTCTATCAGTGGATGGACACCGTATCACCGTGCGGTGTTCTCCCCGTCTAGGGGGGACCCTGGTGTGCGCTGCTCAACACCTGAAGCGCTACTATGATCCTGAAGACCTCTGTGGGGAGGCGTGGGAGCTGAACGACGAGGAACTCGCCTCTCTGGACCTACAAGGGGCTGCCAGCCCTATGGAAGTTGAGGGTGAACTCCCCAACATGAACGCCGAGGAGATGGCTAAGGAGGGCTTCTACCTGGTGAAGTCTGTCCTACGCCACCGCTATCGCCAGGGTTGGCGCTTCCTCACCCTCTGGTAAGGGTTTGGAGTCGATGAGGCCACCTGGGAGCGCTTCTCTGCGTTTGTTCTACCTGAGGGACGCCTAAACTCAGTTCTGGTTAACTACTTGTCCCAGAACAACCTTGGTGAGTTGCTGAGGCTCGCGGAGACGCTTGCCTCCAAGACTAAAGCTAGGGCCTGAACCTTACCCTTACCTGTCAAAGCGTATGTGTGAGTGTGCTATTCGTAAGGTCCTGAGAGCAAGCCGCAGAAGTGGTTTCCTAATCCTACCCAAGTCTGCACGCTTGCTAAACCTGGAGGGTTGGCTTATTGATGCCACGGGGTACGCCCAGGGTCTCCCCTCCCCTAAGCGCCCAATTTCTGTGCTGGCGCAAAACCTTCGGGGAATACCAGGCGTACTAATCCAGGTATTGCTTTCCCTACCTATCTGTCTACTACAGGGAGGGCTGGCCAAAAGCTATGAAGGCATGAAAACGCCGTTTTGCTAAGTGGCCAAAACACTGACCTAACCACTGCCACAGCCCACCAACCCTGCTAAAATTGCAGGAAACGGGTGGGACAGTGACACACGCACTACAGGTCCTACACACCCTACAGTGGGATGTTTCCCCTGCTAGGGCTTTGAGGGAAGAGGTGCTTCTTTTGCGTGCACGGCGCAGATGTCGATGGAGTCGGACTCCCTGCTCTGCCACAGGCAGAGGTGGAGTTATTTGTTTGTGTGATCTGCGCCCCTGTTCAGCAGGGCAGCAAAAGAATGGTATGCTGCTGCACCAATCACCCTACCTGCCCACCTGTAAAGCAAAGGCAAATGAAGGGGTGTTTGCGGCGGAGGAACCAAGCCACACTCCGCGTATTATACGCTTCTCAGTGTGACCTATAATACACTGTCCGCAAACACGCCCTGTCAAGCAAGCAAGCGTTAAGAGACTCCTCAGGTTCTCTTAAAGAACATACCGAGGAGCCCCCTGGTAACCTAAACAAGGTTTACCATGCGCACTTCGCGTGGCCTTCCCCTTAATGCGTGTGTGAATGCACGAGCATGCACGAGTATCTTGGGCAAACCTGCCCATCTTACCCACAATCGCGGACTCCACCAGGGGGTGGCCCCTCCTGGGCTTCCTCAGCTTACCTACCGCTGGAGAGAGAGAGCAAGTGGGGCGCAAGCGAAAAACGTCGCTATGCACTTGTGTGTATGTCTAATCACCATGATCTGACCTCTAATCATCTGCAATCTTTCTAATCAATCCCTCTATCGCGTTCTATCGTTGTTAGCGCTGCTACAAGACTCGTTCACGGAGACACGAGACGAGCAATGTGTATGCTGCATACGAGACGAGCACACCTGTAGTTTATACCTGATTCATTGAAGTCTTTTCGTTGATTTTCGATTTCTTGTATTTTTGATTCTTCTATCAGTGTGGGTGGAATCTGTATGTTTATTTATTAATGTGTGTCTCGTCATTTTCAAGACTACGTGAGACATACATTTATAATTCCATTATTTCTGCATTTTCCGGCGCTTCGCTAGGAGCCGCTCCTGCGCGCCGCCTTTTTATGCGTAGGAATTTCTTGATTTAAGAAATCTAGAGATGACTATAATTTTCATAAAAATGTGCTTCTAATGCACAATTGGATTCTGCTCAGGTGTGTTGTCTTAGAAAAATTCTAGGCCGTCATTTGACGGACTTAGGTGTTGTCGCTTCGCGTTTGCGTGGATTCGTCCATAATTCTCCCATCCCTGTCTCTGCAGATATCCTCGCGAAAGCGTCGCTGAGTAGGCCGTGTTCGGGCCGAAAAGCAGCCGCCAGGAGACTGAGCAGAACCCAAGACCCCACCAAGGGGCAATTTAATTTTTTTTAACAACTCCCTTCGCCCTAAGACAGGTCACAGGTCGCCAGCAGGTTTACGAGAACCCATGCGAGTGTGTATATTGTGTCTTGCGTTGGGTTTATGTCACGCTGCGTCTTGGAGGGAGGGATGCACATGCACATGTTTTGGCATCCTCCCAAACTAACCCAACCAAGCCACAGGAGCCCCAGCAGCGCCATGAGCGCTGAGTCTTCTGTAGGAAATGTTACAAACAGAGCAGCAAAAGAGCGCCAGGCATGGTGAGCGCCCATTTTTCTGTGTGAGGGAAACTATAGGTATTTTAAAGTAGATGTGAAAACCAAGGAAAGGCCAAGAAAAAATCCCTTTTTCCTGAAAATGCGACAGTGGTGGCCACCACAGCACAGGGGGGGAATAAGAAAAAGTGCTTTTCCAATGCTTTGAGGCATACTCTAGTTGTATTAGAGATGCACTGAGCATCCAGGCATTTCTATCTTAGTATTGGCCCCACCAAAAGTGGTGATAACACATTTTGACCTATGGAACCAAACACCCAATCGGCATATGGAGTGGACCCCTTTAATCCCTTTCAATGTGAGGCAAATCATCTTTTCCTGAGTTGACTGAGAACTGACATATCCAGGGCAGAGCCTATGAATTTATCTATGTTTTTCCATGAATTCTTAGCTGTCCTAGTGGTATGCACCCTAGGGGGCTGGGCACCTCTTTTTGAGAGGTCCTGGGTTCAATTCCCGGTCAGCCTAGCTAAGTAGGAAGATCCCATGTGACATGGCAGTGACCTCATCGCCACATGCCCTGCCACCTCAGCACATATGGGACCCAAAACAAAGAGTGCACATCTCCTGAGATGGCACTATGGAGATAGAGTGACCATGGGGCAGTTTTCCAACTCTTTTCCAAAACATTTCAGCTATCTTTGTGAATATGCAATCCGATTTGACCTGAGTTGCAGTTTCTGTGAATATCCTTTCATCTTTCACTGTTTACACTGAAGCCCACCATGCTTTGATCCTGATTCTCTTCTACTTGCCTATCTCTGGCTTGGGCTATCCTGGGTTGATTGTATTCCAGCAAACAAAAGCTTTTCATCTTCAAAAACAAGCAGCAGGAAACCCTACACCAGCAGCAAGCAGCAGGAGAGGCAAAGACACAGTGTTGAAATAACTATAAACCTTTCTCTGCGCCCTCCGCTCCCCGCTCCTCCACCAGGCGTCGCTTTCCCCGCGCATGCCCACCTTCTCTTCACTCCTCTCTTGCCCTTTCCCGGACAGCGACCGTCCCTCCGCGTCTGTGGGGAGGGTGTCTTCCTCCAGGTCCGGGATGACCCGGTGCGCCCGGCAGGCCACAGCCTCCTCTTCTTTCCTTACCCTATGCTCCTGCTCCACCACCTCCCTGTCCCTCTCCTCCAGCCTCGCTGCCTCGCACCTGATGCTCCTCCAGGCCCTCTCCTAAAACTCCCTCTCCACCTCCGGCAGAATAGCCGGCTGCCTGAACGGCTGCATCGGGGGGAGACCCTCCGACCCCCTGCTCCCCTGTGCCCGTTCTCTGGGCCGCTTGCTGTCCCGCTCTGCCCTCTCCACTCTCTCCAGCTTCCCTCGAATATCCGCCCACGCTCTCTGCATTTCCTCGACCGCCTGCGCCTCTCCTCCCCCCGGTGTGCCCTGCCCTCTCGCCAGTCCCTCTGCCGCTCCGGCCGCCTCCCCCATCGCCTGTGCCTCCCTCTCCTGCAGCCTCCTCTCCTCCTCCCCTATTCTCTCCCCTCCCTCCTGAGCTCCTCCCCCTTCCCTCCATGTGCCCCCAACGTTGCTCCGCCGGCCAGCGGGTGCTGCCGCATGGGTGCCGGCGGAAGCGCACCCGGGTACACCGGCGGTTGGGGGCACACGGCACAACTGCAGGGTACGGGGGAGGGGGAAACGGCGGGATAGCAGGTGGGACGACATCCCCCTATCATCCACCTCTTCCCTACCCCGGGTACACCGGTGCACTCATGTACCTGCCTCCACGTACCTTCCCTTGTGCCGCGCCTTCTCCTCCTAGTTGCACTGCTTTCCTCTGCCCCTTGCCTCCTGTTCCCGGCTGCCCTGCCTTCCCCTGTCCCTTCCCCTGCAGCCCTCCGCCCCCCTCTCCCGCCCCTGGTGCGCCCTGCTTACCTGCCCCTTCCGTCCACCTTCCTCCCCGTGCCATGTACTGATCGCTCCTGCCAGTCCACTTCGCGGCCTCCCACCCCCCTGTCCTCCCTCCCGGTGGCCGTCTTGCCCCGCCGCCGCACTGCCGCTCCGTCCAGCCTGCCCTTTCCCTCCTGTGGTCTGCGACTGGGTTGGCCGCTGCGCCCCTCCCCTGTCCCCACCTGCTCTCCTCTGTTCTTCAACCCTCCCCTCCCTATCTCAATCTCCAGACAGTAGATGGTTTGGAGCCCCGGTGTTGGAGCCTGGCGGCACCGTTGATGATGCTCAATGTGCGCCAGCGCCTCCTACCACGCCGTCTGCTGATGGCGCGCCTCCCTCTCCTCCTCTGCCCGCACCGCTGCGCTGACCTGTGACGGCGACCCTGGTGGCAGCTGCCTAAACAACAGGTGGGGTTGCGGCCACTGAAGCCACTGTCCTCCCCTTTCTTTCTTGCTGTTCCTTCCTCGTGCCCTGCGGTCTTCTTGGCTTTTGCGCTCCCGGCTGCCCCTTTCCCCTCTTGCCCGGTCGCCGCCGTCCTCCTTTGTGCACACCGCTGCCTGCCTCTCCCACCCCTGTGCGCCCTTACCTATCTTTGCCCTCCTGCTTCCTCTCCACTGCCGGGGGGATCCACTTCATGGAAGCTGCCGGCACGTTGGGCGCCGCCGGCTGCTTCTGGCCCCCTGCCACGACCATCCTCCTCGCCTCCTCCCCCTCCCCTTCTGACATCTCGAGGATGTCGGCGACCACCGGCCTGTCGCTCTCCGCCGTGTCCAACGGGTTTGCCCTTGTCCTCGTTGCCTCGGGCTCCCCCCTCTACCCCCCCTTCCCGCCAGTTCCCGCCGCCTCAACCACCGCTGCACCGCAGGTCGTCACCTCTTGTCCGCCCTTGGCCCCTTCCTCCCCTGCCCCTGCCTCGGTCGCGCCCTTCTGCCCCTGCCCCTTTGTTCTCCGACCCTTTTGCGGCACTGTCTCTGGACTCTCCAGAAACGGGGGCGACAACGTCACGGCGGCTGACGCCGAGTCCGTCGCCTAGGGGGGTGGTGTGGGTGGGGCCGCCTCCATACGGGCCATGTCGACCCGCACCCCCACCAATCCCGGCCCCCCGAACCCTCTCACCGCCTGTGGCGGAGGCGTGACGGCCGCTGCTGACGACGAGCTGGACTTCGGCTCTGGCGTGTGGGACATTGTTCTGCAGCATACCGCATCGCGTCCCTACCCTTGCCGCCATCCCCCTCCTCAACTTGTGCCCCTCAGGCCGCACTCGCTGCATTCCGGCCCGCGCGCCCTGCGTATGCTGTGCATTTGGTCTGCGATCCATGGCCTGCCGTCTCCACCGGCGTCTTCGTCTCCGCCTCCGTACACGTCGGGGTGTACCGCTGCCCCGCCCCATTCTTCCACCCTCTGCCTTGTTGATCTCGCCCCCTCGGCACGTACTTGACGGTCTCGCCCTGTCTCTTGTCTTACGCTCCAACCTGGTGGCTTGCGCCCTCAGGGCCCTCGAGGCGGCCCCTTCCTCGTGCTGCGTTTCGGACGAACCAGGTTCGTGCGCCCGCTGCCCCTGGCTCCGCTGGGTTGCCATCCTGCCGCTCCGCCCCGTTCCTTTTGTCCGGCGTCTGCGGCTGCTTGCCTTCTTTCTTATGCACCCTTTTCCTGGGGCCTGCGGCCACACTCTTGCCCCTCTCGCCCTGGCGTGGGATGCCTGAGGCGTGTGCCTCACTAGTTCCCCCACTTCTTCCTTCTCTCCCCGCCCCGGATGATCCAGTCCCGGGGCATCAGCCCGCATCTCCCGGTCATTCGGGGCCGTCTTTCTGTCACTGTGCTGGACACACCGCCTTGTCCCCGGCCCTCTTGACGGCCCCCCGGATGGCGGTCGCCGTCGCGCCTCCCTGCTCCTTGCCGGACACTCCTGTCCGAGGCCACCCGTCTTCTCTCTCTCCTCCACTCTCCAATCATACGGCTCGCGCTCTCGCTTCCACTGCTGCATTCAGGCCGTCCCCTTCGGCCTCATTGGCACTTAGCCTAATCCCGCCTCAGATGAACCAGGCCAGCCGTCCCCCGGTGCTCCTGTCGCCAGGGCCACCCTTGTGCTCGACCCCTCCACTTGCCCCGGATTCTCCAGTCTGGGGGGGGCAGAGCACAATTTCTTGGATGTTCTAGTCCAGGGGGCCATCTCTATGCCGCTTCTTGCCGTCCCGGAAGCTGCTGCCCGGTGCTTCGGACCACCCCCTGTCCCGGATGTTCCAGTCCGAGTGGTGGGTGACCTCTCGTCCTCGCCCCCCCCGGCCCGCCAGGGGCTGTCCCTTCACTGGGCCGCTTCATACACCCCGTCGTGGCTCTTTTTCTCCCCTGCTCTCATATTTGCCGCACTCTCCTCAAGGCCTAGTAGACAAGGATCGTCAGCTGGTGTTTTTCCCACGCTGGTGAATGAGCTCCGCTAGGGCTATGACATTTCTACACACCGCTCAGCTTCGCCGATGCATATCCCTCTCAACCAACAGCTTGCGTGCACTCTCGGCACCCTTTACCGGCCTCAGATGGCATTTCTTCAAGAAGGATTCCACAGCCGTGCTGCTAAAGGAGCCAGACCCGCAATGGGGATGACAGGAGGCCACCGTTGCCTATGGACTATGGTATGTTTGCTGCCTGACTTGTTCTGTGTTACGTGTCCATTGCATAGTAATCGGGGGGGGCGAGAGAACCGTCACTTGGGGGTGTGAGGGAACCATTGCGCAAAGGTGTATACCGAACAAGGGGGGGGGGGGGGGGGGCTACATGTTGGTCAGCTTTTCGGATGGATATCCCTTTCGACCAATAGCTTGCATGCTCCATTAGCGCCTTTTACTGTCCTCAGAATGCAGCCGTTCAAGAGGGATTGCACAGCCGTGCTGCTCCAGGAGCCAAGCCTGCATCGGGGATAACAGGGAGCCACCATTACCTGTGGACTATGGTATGATCCTTGAGTCGAGGGTCCCGTCACTTGTACATATTGGTTAGCTTTTCGGATGGATATTTTTTTCGACCAGTAGCTTTCATGCACCATTAGCGCCCTTTACTGTCCTCAGACTGCAGCCGTTCAAGAGGGATTCCACAACCGTGCTGCTCAGGAGCCAGGCGTGCAACGGGGAGGGCATTAGGCCAACCTTACCTGTGGACTATGGTATGCTTCCTGAGTCGCTTGTGCAATATCTCAGCAATGGCCGTGACATTTTACTTCGTCTGTCAGCTTGGCGGATGGACCAGCAGCTCTGCTTGCATTTACCTTGGCACAGGCTGGCAAAACCATCCGAGATCCCACTTCAGCAATTCTTCACCAAGGGCTTTCACAACAAGTTAGTGGCATGACAGCCCGCCTTCAAAGAGGCAGCGGACAGCAGATCCTATGATGAGCCCAATGATGTACTCCATGAAGTGCAACACGCTGCTTGCGATGACGGGTTCACTGAAATAGTAATGGTGTGTGGACCCCCCCCCCTCAAGCCACCCCTACAATCCTCACGACTTACGATTTTTTGTAATCACGTTGATTGCAAAAAAAAGACGATTTTTTTCTACAAGCATTTACCGCAAGACAAAATTGCACAAACTTACAATTTTTTTGCACTCCTGTACTCCCCAGGTTATACAATTTAGTATTCTAGGTGGGCACCTACTGAACCAATATATTGGTGTGCGCTCTGTAATTCTTTTATCAGGCTGGTATTAGTGAGGGTGAGTAATCACCCTCATGCATGCATTCATCTCTTTCAGCAAGGTACAAATACATGTCCAGTGCCCGAAACGGGTTGATTGCTGCATCCCTGCAACGAGTTCAACCGATTGTGGATGTACATGCTCTACCGGTGCAATCTCCTCGGCCTTTGTTCGAATGACCGACAAGAGGGTGTCTGTTTGTTCTGATGACGCGCTGGTATTACACGCATTCAATTTTCAACATGTTTGTGCAAAATTGCTGTTACATTCCTTCTAGCTTTCATGAAGGCCCATATCGGAGGGTTTTTCTCATTTCTTCTTATTATTTTTTTGATGACGACAGCTGGCCGGCCCAGAAAGAGCTATGATGCATTAACACCCTCTGGCAAATGCTGTTTTGAGCAGGCACACAAACAATTAAAGCAAGGTCTTGCCGATAAATGTGGGGTTCCGCGTCCCACGCCACCAACCAAGCAGCCTCGAAAGATGCGATGCAGGTATCATCCTGTGCCATTTCGGAAGCGTGCAAGACCGGCGAGCCAGCAGCAGGTTATCAACACTCTCAAGTCCCGCGTTCACACAAAAGCCACAGAAAACGCACATATTGAGGCCCAGGAGCGCATGAATTGCTGGCAGAACAAAATTAGTGACTTGGAAAAAGAATTGCTGCAGGGCTGTGACATTACGAGGACGCCGCAGGGGGCAGCAATGAGCCTGTTTCAGGCACTGGACATGTATTTATACCTTGCTGAAAAAGATTAATGCATGCATCAGGGTGATTACTCACACTCACTATTACCTTTCGTGGATGCCTGCAACCTTTACGGAGACCGTGACTTGAAATCCCCCGTCTTGGTCTTCAGTTTACCTGAAGCCAAACGTCCGCATCAGACAATCATGCAACTTGCAATTGCACGCTATGTGAGGCCAGACGATGGGCATCAACTCAAGGGTCTTGTCAATACGCACACAATGGTGCCTGCCATAGAGAAAACCCTGACATGCGGTGTAAATGGGAAACCGCTTCTATTAAAGACATACCCAGATTTGGCCCAGTTGAACACATTTCTGGGGACCTACGGTCCACACTGCAATGACTGCTGCCCTTTTTGCCCAGCAACAAAGGAGGAATTCGTGCTACCAACCTTCACCGGCGCTGAATTGCGCACTTTAGCCGACTGGGTTGCAATGAGCCCCGTCCCAGAAGTACTTCGTCTTTTCAAGCATGAAAATGACATAGGTTGGGATGCACGGCACCTATGGGCAAACGTTTTGACCCACCCAATTGTACATGCCCTTTATATATATGCAAAGAAGAACATCCCAAACCACTATGTGCAGAATCTGGTCTCTCTCTACCGTTCAGTCTTCAATGTGGCGGACAAGTCTCAAAAATATTATGAACCCGAGGCTGAGGCAATTCAACAACCCAAAAGAGGATGCCGTGTGGATTTCAAGTTCGACTGCAAAGAGGCGAAAAGGGTACTGTTCCTTAATAGCTCCCAGGAAAAACTGGCAAATATTTTCCCCAAGTTCGGTAAGGATCCTGACGGGATGTGCAATGCACACCCACTGTTGAACAATCGATGTCCTCTGCCTGATCCGATTCAGAGGTATATCAAACTGATGCACCTCCTGGGACAACAAATTTTGTACTGGAAGCCCGAAGCAGTATCAATGAGAGACTCCTATGCTCTAGACGCTCATCGATCATATGGCTTGGTGGGTCTCAGCGCCCGTCAATATGGACCAGGACTCTTATTTTGTCAAACCCCACACATTCTGGACTCAGGAAATCTGGTTGGGGTGTCCACCGAGGGGGGGGGACGCATGTACCAGCCTCATAAAAGAATTACAGAGCGCTCACCAACATATTGATTCAGTAGGTGCCCCCCTGGAATACTGGATTGTATAACATGGGGAGCACGGTTGCTGGGCCTGTGGTTCTTACATGAAGATGTACCGTACAAGCACTTTGATCCTCTTACTCTACCTTCATTCTGAAGAGAGTCTGCCAGTGTTGGCCCTTACCCTCTTCCTCCTCCCATGTAGGTTCGCTAGGCCGTACCCTCTTCCCCCTCCAACGTAGGTTCGATGCTCAGCTCGCCAAGTTGCCATCACCATCTACGCCCCTGATTGGAGAGGTGTCAGGCGGCCAGGTGCAGGACAAGAGGAGCGCCAGGGAACGGCGGCCCAGCCGGCCTTTGGAAGGGGGCCCTACTGCAGGCACATGTGTATTCCACGTTGACTCTTGCTGTCTGGTTTATGACGCCGATGGACGCGAGGAGATGTCCTTTGAGGTGTCCATTGAGGAGGTGTCCTTTGCAACCAAAAAGGTAAACTAGACCCTGCAGCACTTTGTGATTGCGCTTCAAATGGAATCTGCTAATCCTTTTCAATTCTCAGTCTTTTCTGTGCTCCAGTAGCACACTGGGATGCCTACGGGCTAGGCAGTTCCCGCTGCATCTTATGGTCTCAGAATAAGCTTACCGTAACTAACTTAGCTTTTCTCAATTTCAGCCATGAATGTCGATGACATTGACACGTACCCAGTTGGTGCTGTTGTCAATTTCCAACGTTCAAACGGCAGTGTTGTGTCTGCCAGGATTCTGGCCCCTCAGAGCGTGGTGCCAACTACCGGACCACCACATGCAATATTGTACTTTACTCGCGACGTTCGCGAGGCAAAGTGTCTGTGTTTTTTCTGCAGGGCTTTTTCTGCAGGGCGTGTTTTCCTCAAAACATGCCCTGCCCCAAGTTTCCCTGCAGCCCACCTTTTGCCATTGCATCGTCTTATCCATCTCAGGCAGCCATGAAGCCCCGTGCAGTCCTGGAGATAAATGTATCCCAAAAACTGAAATTTGTGTATCTGTAACTGTTGGATGTGTGTATCATGTGTGTATCCAAACTTTCAAGAGTGTGCATCACATGTGTGTCCCACCCTTTTCTCATTCTGGCGTGCGCTTTTTGCGCTCTTTTCTAGACATCATTTTAAGCTAAGAACGCTTTGCTGCACAGATTTACAAGCTGGTGGTTGTAGCTCAGTTGGTGAGGCACTGCTCTGCTGAGACGGTTGAGCGTTACTTCAATTCCTGGCATGCACACATGTCAATTGTGCTATGTTCCACATATGTGTCCTACCCTTTTCTCATTTTGTTTCCTGTGGGGGGTGGCCAAGATCTCGTTTCTCTCTTCATGGATTTCATGTATCACATGTGTATGCCAGGCATCTGAAGTGTGTATCGTGTGTATCCCCCAAAAACAAAGTGTGTATCTCGCGCTAGCGGTGATATGCACTATCCCCAGGACTGGCCTCGTGCCGCCCGGACTTCTGGTGGGTGCCCTACCCTGTGGAGAATATGAAACCCACGTGGTTTGCAAGTTTCTGTGCGTGGCTAGAGGGGCGTACCGTGCGCTGTGCACGCGCTGTGCACGCGCGCTGTTGGAAGAGTGCTGTCCTCCAGTACCTGATTAGCACCTTCGGTCCGATGTCAGCGAAGCCTGGTCCCCGCGAGCCACGTCGCTGGCGAAAGAAGTGAGACACACAGACATACGTGGCACACTTAGGGGTGTGGTGAACCCTGTAAGGAAGGGTAGAACCCCACAGATCTGGACCAGTCAGGGTCACACAAACACCTTGCCTCATAACACATTCCTTGTCATTCCCCCCTGGTGTAGTAAGCCACCGTTCTTCGTTGGCTCCCCAAGGTCATTACATCAGGGCAGTCCCCATGCAACACATTGTCAACAAGGCATACACTCCCTGGGTGGCTGCAAACCTGATAAGCGGTCTGTACTAGTCCAAGTCCCCCTTGATGTCTTGTCCTAGAATTATTCCAATGCTTACCCAAAGCCAAACAGATCAGTGGACGAGCACCAAAGCCATTTTGAACATAACAGGAACCTATGCAGTGACAGAAAATCGTTGTATTTTGGAATGAAACTTCCACAATCGAAACTGCACTGCACAGCGCTAGATCTCATGATCATCGCTAAATGACACGAAATGCTCAGGCGACTTCCGTCGCTGCATGCTGGCGGCTACACTCCCCTCCCAAGCCCAAAGAATCCCTTTTTGGGGCTGAAAAACTGGATACCAGCCCCAGCAGGCCTATGGCTCTATGATTTGGGAGCTGCCTGAGGGAGTTGTCACAGCCGTCTGCTGAGCCTATCTGTACCCAGAGGGGGGGGCAGGGACCTCCAAGAACTACAAACCTGTCATCTCATTGCCCTGGCATTGAATCACAGCACTGTCCTGTAACTCTGACTGCCTGCCTGTGAACAGAAGGGGGGGGGGGGGGGGGCAACGTCAGTACAATATACCACCGGTTCCACTGGCTTTTTTTTTTGTTGTTGACATTGAGGATCCATTGTTTCTCAGAAGTTTACTGTACAACATTCAGTGGGCTCCAGGCAAGGGCTCGAACATACAAATGCAAATCGCTGTGCACCACAACCCCATGTCCTCAAACAGACATGAATGCTAATATACAAAGCCCATTCACTGAAGTCATATATGAGTTGGATTACTTGTGAGAATCGTTCTCTGGATCCTTCATTTGTCTTTATTGATGCCGATTGGACTCCTGAGAAGCAGTCCAGAGTGATGTTTCATTCGTGGAACCCAAAAAATGGTGGCATACCATAAAACTGACATCGATCACTGAGATGTCTGCATTGAATCGAATTCATTGCACCTGAAAGACAGGAGGACAAATAAACAGGGTGAGGGGGATGCATCATACATTCAAGACATACGAACCACATCATCAACTGTGAGATGGAGCCCCTTCCTTTGATTGAAGGCATGCCAGTCTTTGTTGAGTTCATTCATGAAGCTACTGGCAGGCTCCCAGGTGGGACGTGTATGACCTCACCACTTCACCTTCCACCTACGAACACCATTGGGGTAAACCCTGGTAGCCAGAAAACTTCGCTGGCACCCAGTGCTAGTGCTGTACCACAGGGGGGGCGACGTCCTCCTTGGAAAACCAATTGAAAGGATGTGCAGAATCTGGTGCACCATACGGATGCATGTAATGCTTCAATCTACTGGTAGACAATGTCCGATCCCCTTGAGGGGTATTCACCACCACTCTCGAAGCGGAAATGACCCTCTCCATCTCACAGAGACCCTGCCACAGCCTATCTAACTTAGATTGGCCTGGGAGGTTCTTCACCCACACCTTGTCCCCTGGAAGCAAGTTCAGGGTCGGGAATTCCTGAAGAAACTTATTCCGCTGTGCGGCATGAATCTTTTTCAATTTTTTCTGCACGTCCCTTCGTTCCTGCTCCAAACGGAGAAAAACGTTAGGGCGTCTTCCGCACAGTCATCCTGGACCGGCAGACAGTCCCCAAAACCAATGGGGTCACGCCCAAACACCAGTTTGTGAGGGCTGTAGGGACTGTGAATGCCAGGCAGGTCATTCACTGCCCACACTGCCAGCGGTAGCGCATTCACCCGAGGCGCCTGTCGCTGCTCGGAATACAGGCGGCACGCCAGTGAAGAACAAGCAGCGTTGCAAAAACAAATCCGCCGCTGCCTTGGCATCCACGCCCTGGGCCCTGCAGGGCACCGCAGTCAAATAACCCGTCACCCTTTCTACAATTCCCATACACTGGTCATACACCTGCCTCAGGTCCAAAGATGCTGCAATGCAAGCATGCGTGCAAAATTTGCTGTTTCTCAGATCAAAAAAAATTCCAAAATTTTCGCATCTCAGCCGCAACCATAGGCAAACAAGCAGCACAACCAAGGCAATGATGTTTGTTCAAACCACTGCCGATTGGGTTCCAAACCCTTAAGCTAATGTACAAGGTGCTGCAGCCTTGTGGGGCAGACGTCTTGTATTTTCGACTAATTTCAACTGTTTTGACCTGTGCAATAAGAGCAGAAACAATGGTGCATTGGGCAGGTTAGACATCGCGAAGGGGGGGGGCAACAGCTGTTTTGGCCTTTAGTAGGGCCCTGCCCATTCTTTGGGTGGCCTACCCATTTATCCCACCAGGGCTACAGAGCCTGCAGTGGGGGGGTTACAAAAACAAATGTCCCAAGTCCACGTGTTGTGCACCCCACACAACACACCGAAGTGGGCCCCTGCCAAGGTGTCAAACCCCTCCAACACCCTTCAACACTTTCCTAGTGCGGGTGTGGGTGGACGGGCGTAGGCAGAAAAAATAGAAGTACCTGCAAATACCAATCTCCTGCTAAGCCACACCATGGCTGCCGGCCTCTTACCCTTACCAAAACAGCACTGTCCAATTGACAGGCCTCAACGTTTGGCAGAGCACAGGTAAGAAACATAGGCTGTGCTGCCTGCCAGTCTTCAAACCTCCATCTGCCATACGGCAGAAAACCAACACAAAAGCCACCAACTGAACACGACAATGGCAACAACAGCCATAGCAACAAACCAGTGAAATCAAAAATCAAACATACAACAGAGTTTTCCGAAACAAAGGCAAAGGTTCATGTTCGTGCAACCTATTCAGCACAAAACTGTGCTTTTCGGACCAAAACTGGTCCTCAACGCAAAAGTCATTTTGACATTCAGCTCATTTTTCAGCTGCATCTCACTCAATATACAGCACTTGAGAGAAAAAAAAGTAATGACAAACCCAGACAAAAGTAATGATGACAGCTATTCAGCATGCGTGCACACACACGCAAAGACAGACACAGTCAACGTTTAGGTTTGCTCTTTATTAACTTCTCCCGTGTGCGCCGTCGTATTTCTTCTGCGACCTCGAATACGCAAACCTGTCGCGCGTTGTTCTTTGTTTTGCGCTGCTTCGATGGAGTCGTCCTCCAGCACTCTAACGTCGTACTCCCTCGCCGGCGCTCGCCCGAACGATGGCTCCCTTTCGCAAACTCCTACATTGTCGTCGGACTCCTGTCTTTGCGCCTTCTCACGAGTGTTGGCCTCCGCTATATCTTCACTGCTTGCTGTGGCGGCCTCATCGCCGCATATCCTTGGCACGCTCTCTTCAGCGTGACTTGCTGTGGCGCTGCCAGTCTGCCTCAGTACCTGTAGCCCAGACTCACGATACTTCATACTGGTTTTTTGGTCCACCCAACGTCGAAGGCACCCCAACTGTCCTCAGTGCTCAGGCTGTGCAGAACGTTCCTCAACTTGTCCTCTTCGGCGGGTTGTAGCACTGCCCTGTGCATATATTCGGTGAAAGGGGGAAAAAATTTGTTCCCGAACTTCGGACGTAAATGCAGATCTCTGCGTCCTGCTCTGCTGCTTTAAACTTCTCCACAGCGGCCACAATTCTTTGCAACCTCAATCTCAACAATGTCCGATAATTTTCTAGTTAGGACAAAATTGTAGCAGGCCAGAGCACAACACCAATCCTTCAAATCAGGGACGCAGTTCTGAATTTGTCGTAAGACCTTTCATAGTCCCTGAATAACATGATAATAAAACGATCATGATATCTCGATAATTGTAACATACAAACACACACAATCTGAGCGTCTTTCATTTATCTACATTATGTAATGCGCAGCACTATGCAACAATCTGTAGTGCGCGCGTGTGACTGCCTGCACCTTGTCCACGCTGGAAACCATAGGCATGGGAGTGCAGGGCACAGACCGAGTCAGTGCAGTGCTCAGTAAGCAGTGGTCTCTGAAAAACCAATGGCCTTCGGCCAGGGAGTGGTTGTCACGGGGGGCTAACGGTCCTGTCCTGCGATGGAATACGGGGGAAATGTGACAACTGCTCTTACACCCATACACAGGCACCTCTGCACAGGAGTGCTCACTGCACCTGTAAGGTTAGAACACCACCGGGAGTTCGGTAAGTGCAGAAGACTGAAAGGACGTCATTGAATGGCTGCCGCAGTTGACGGGGCTATAGGGGGCAGAATTTAGGTCCCTGGGACCCAGGGCAAGCATCAGATGTTTGAACTTTCGAGATTTGAATTGGTTGTACATGATTCCGCGGGTAGGTGGTTTTCGGGGCTGTTACCCGGATAATCACTGTTATAGTTGGCGCTGTGCGCGCACTGTGCGCGCGCTGTGCCCGCGCTGTGCGAAAACGCCCCCTAATGCTTGTTGTGTTTGCATGCTGGGTTGTTCTCTTGAATTGCAGTTTGGCTGCATCTGTGGGGAGTCCATTTGGGAGTCTGAGGGAGCCCATTTGGGGAGCCGATACACACATCGGAAATGTCGATTGGTGATCACCTGCAAGTTCGTCAGAGAGGGTGTGGAGGGACGGCGCCATGTGTGATGTAATCAAGTTTCGTCATGGCATGGGTGGAGAAGGCGCGGATCCTGCGCACGGGCTTAGTGTGATCCTCTGTGGCTAACTGAGACCCAGTATGACGGAACTCAGGGACAACGTTCGCCAATATTTGTCGGATGGGGAGTTGGGGGAGCGTTAATGGGGGACCATCAATTTTTGTCAAGCATAGCTGGAACACGAAGCAGAATGTGACCGGAAACTGCACTGCGCTGCGCTGCGCTGCACTGCACTGCTGCCTCGGTGGGTTGTGTGTGGGTAAAGATTCCCAAATCACCTCATTGGTATTGCATAGCATGCATGAGATCTTAGGGACTCACCAGTTTTGCTTGACCCTGTGCCCCCTGCTGACAACAATTGCAAATTGATGCAAACGCATTTGGCATTTACAGCGTAAATTCAACACTACCCAAAACAAAGGCAATGGCAGCAATGCAGCGGTGCACTGTAGATGCCGACACATCGAATAAATTTCGTGTCTGTTTTGAATCATCATGGAACAGGCACTCATGAGCCTGACTCGGGCTATACAAATATTTCTTGTTCAGAAAAGACATATGGCACTGGGAAGTACCAATGCCCGTTTCTTTTGGCATCCCTTTCTGAAGGAGACCGACCAGGAGCTGCATCTAAGGGCCGGGGGGAGTGTGCGGTGGCGCAGGTAACTGCAGAGAGCATGCAATGCACAGGGCGCAGCCTCCCGTCATCACCACATGACATGTTGTGATTTCGTCCCCCCCCCCCCCCCGGCTTGGTCGGACTGTGAGAGGGGGAACATGACCCGGCCACAAAACCAACTAAGCCATTTCCTTGGTTCAATTGTTTTACCACATTCACTCATTTTTGTCATACATTTTTGGCCGGCTTGCGGCCATCTTCATTTGAATGGCTATTATACCTGCCCCATGATCGGCCCAACACGAAACTGCTTGCCATGTTCCAGGTACCCACAATGAGCAGGGGAAAAATAATTACATTGAAATGATATTTGTTTGGATCAACGTTAGAATTATCAGTTTCGGCCCAGCAGCGAACCTTCCTAAAAGGATCTCAAAAATTGGCTCCAACCCTCAACGTCCACTTTCCGTGTCCGTTGAAAATGCGGAGTGGCAGAACTCGTTTTCATCTGAAATTTGGCCGTCGACTCTGTAGCATACACTGATACTTCCCCTCCCTTGCGCAAGCACTTCCTTGCACATGAGCCTGTGTTACCGTCGTTATGATTGAATTTCCTGACCACGGTTTTTATGGTCAGAAATGTAACATTATGCGATTGTGGTTTGCTTGTAGAGGGAAAGGTGGGCTTCATCATGCTTGTGGTAGTTCCTCCTGCTTATACCGAGCTTTACTTCACCAAAGATATTGTTGATGACAGTTTTGTCCCAAGGAATAGGAAGCCTAAACCCATTCCAAAACCCGAAGCCAAGCCTGCCACAAGGGCTGCCCCAAAAGGGGAAGCCTGTGCAATTGTTCAAGATGACGCGCAAGGTGGGAAAGGGCTTCTATTCCACAGCTCCTGATGGCCCTGATGGGCAGCGAGGACCTCCAGAACTCGCTGAAATTTGCCTGCACATTGTGTTGTAGTGCCCTGTTGCGACAATTGTGATTAGGGTGACCTATGGGCAGGTTTCTGATGACATACGTTCTTTTGGTACCGTGCGTCGCGCGCAAGCACTGCCTTGTCTAAGCACATAAGCCCGTGTTACCGTCGTTTCGCCGACTTTCAGCATGCTTGCGCAAGGGGGGGGGGGGGGCTATTCACACTAGGCGCCGATGCACAGGGCTGAGCGGCAGCTGCAGCCTGTTTGATTGTGGTGAATTGGTTAAAGCCTCGGGCACCAAGTCTCCACAGTTTGAAGCAAAAAGACTGCGCTTAATGGGCAGAACTGACGCCTTGGTCCGAGGAACACAGACCCTTTGCAGCAGATAGTATGACCCCGTGGCGTCATTTCATCTGCCTAGTCTTTTTCCCCTGCGATGGAGGATGCACTGCCGCCCCCTTTCAATCCTACTGCAGCCTTTGAGACTTCTGCCAGATCCTTCACGGTGGGGATCTTCCTGGACTGGATGTTCTTGACTGTCAGCAACTTCATCCAGTTGGCAAAGACAGGCTTTTAAGACAGTCTGCACTTCCACGGCGTCAGCCTCGATTTCGTGGCTCAATTTGGAAGCCCCCTTTCCTGCAATGCCAAGAAGACAAAGAAGGCCGGTACTGGTGGCCCTGAGGGGGGCTATCAGTTCCCCAATCTGGCCACAAAGGAGATCATGCACCTACTGAACCAATATATTGGTGTGTGCTCTGTAATTCCTTTATGAGGCTGGTGCATGCGTTCCCCCCCCCTCGGCCGACATAGGTTGCCGTGCATCCCAACCTATGTCATTTTCACGCTTTAAAAGACAAAGTACTTCTGGGAATATTACCAATGGTTGCACATGAGCAGCACAAGCAAGCTCCATGAGGTAGATGTGCTGCTGGGTTGCAGTGTGGAGAGAGTGTTCAACGTCGGTTCATCTATTCTGCCCCATCATATCATGCCCTTATGGATGTTTCTGCCCTCGTCTTGGTGTTTGTCTGG
This sequence comes from Eutreptiella sp. 'Long Island Sound 2002', assembly GCA_964036045.1. Classification (NCBI taxonomy): domain Eukaryota; phylum Euglenozoa; class Euglenophyceae; order Eutreptiales; family Eutreptiaceae; genus Eutreptiella; species Eutreptiella sp. 'Long Island Sound 2002'. The sequence continues at coordinate 86,085,424 of OZ038379.1, read as the reverse complement.
TTTGAGTGATCGTTTTTCTCTCAATAATGGCAAGCCCGATCACCGCATCGTGTCCAGACTACAAATATTTTAAAAGAGACCCAAACGATCCCCACAGCCGCCTCTGCGACGTGGATGTTTCCGAGAACCCCACGTCGTGGAGGTGGCATGTCCAGGGGAAGCAGCATGAACGAAAGGGAGAAAAGCTGAAGGTGGAGGAGGCGCCATTAAAGGGAGCAGGGAAGCGATGCCGCTCCAGACTGCCCTCATGCAGCCACCAACCAGACCATGGTAAGAGAATGAGAGTGCCCAGTATGTGTGCTGCCACGGGGCCTCAAAGGTGGCAGTGCAAGCGGAAGCGGGCCCGTCATCAGAGAGGGACGTGTACGAGATGGCGGCCGCGGCAGGCAGGATCTTCTCGCTGGACACGATTATGCATCTCCAAATCTCTGCAGTAGTCTGTGAGTAGATGCAGATGAAGACGCAATGAAGTCCAGCGTCAGGAGTTCTGAGTTTTGATTAATTTAATGATTTCATTGAGCGGTGGTGTTGTTGATAGATATTCAGCTTCACCTTTCGACAACCCGTGGGGGTCACATGTGAATTTTTGTGTGTGCGGCTCCCCCCACTCTCTGACCCCCCCCCCCCCCCATGTGACTGCCCGGCAGTTCCCTGCGCTCTGCCAAGTTGCGTTTTTTTTTACCATGGAGGTAGGAGCACCCTGGGGCAATGCCTCCTTTGTACCAGTTGGAGCCGCCCTGTGTGCTGCCCAGCCCGCTGTTAGGTTTTCTTTTTGTCCTCCTAAGAGGTCTATATGTGCTTGTCCAGGTGCAGTCTGTGGACGGCTATACCCACGCTGCCCTGGATTTTTTTCGCCTTGGCAGATGGAAGGGGTAAAAGGGAAAGGCTGCTGCGCCAAAAATTGCAGCCTGGTAACTGTGGGCCCCCTTTGGTGTAGAGTCGGATGTCAGCAGTTCAATTCTGCCTGGCAACTCTGACATTCCTCTCAAGGCAGGTGCCCTTCTTATATTTTGCATGTATTTGCATGCACTGTATTTGCATGCTGTCTTTTACGCCTGTGTTTGATTTCTGGAAGTGCAGATGCCTGAGCTCTGTGTTCATTATGCACTTTGTGCGATGTTGAACTGATTGAGAGAACCAGATGCTCAGATGCTCAGAGTGGTGCGGCTTGTTGCGATTGTCCTTTGTTGTCATTTCCATTGGTGGTTCCTTGGACTGAAGCGTGTTTGCAGTTGTATTGCACCAGTGTGGAAAAGAGATAAGAAAAACACGACAAAAAACTTTCTAAATGGCCGAAAATAAAGCTAATTAGCCTAAAAAACGGCCAGGACAAAAAGTGCGCGGCGAAACGCGTTGAAACACGAAGTCGAAAATTTTGCACTTAAATAGACAAATAAATAGCGCGGTAACGCTAACACGAACATAACGCCGTACCCCTTGTCGCCTAATTCGCCGTCTACGCAAAAAAAACTGCGTCGCGAGCAACGCGTAAAACTCGAAAATTCTTTTCGTAACACGCCACGCCCCTGAACACGCTTCCTCACGCCTTCTTTTTTTCACCACGTACCTCTCCCTCCCGCTCGTGCTCCCTTTTCAGCGCCTCTACCTCCTTTCCGCTGCAGACTGAAATTACGCGCCGTCAAGACCACTACCACCAACTTCAACTACAAGTTCAAGTACTTTCGGAGTACGGAGTACTTCCAACAACGCCTCCATGGAGGCCGCCGGGTAACACGTAAGTCAGTGAGTAAAATGTGGTCTTGCTGCTCGCGCGTGGGTTGCGTAGAGTGTAATTTTAATGTATTTTCAAAAACGGAAAACTATTTTCACGGGTTTTGCAGGAAATATGAAAGGGGAGACAGAAAACTAGCGCAACGAGCAAGGAAAAAAAGAAAAAAACAGCACAGCACAGCACCACACAGCAGCACACCCCCAACAACAGGCAGCGACACCAGGACCCAACAACACCAGGCACCAGAAACAGCACAGACGACGCGGACAGCACAACGCAAGGGCACCAGACAGCACAGCAAAGCACCGCACCGGGCGGAGAGGAGAGGGAACGCACAGCACGACACCCCAGAACACACACAGCAGATGCGCAGCGGCAGGAAACAAACAACAGGCACAGGCAACGACGCAAACAAACAGCAGAGCACGACAGGACACCACCACACGACAGCACAGCGCCACAGAACACAACACAGGGCAGCAGAACACCAAGACACACCAGACCAAACCACAGGGCGGCGAGCCACGCGGCCAGACAGGGACAGCACCACCAAAACACGACACCAAGACCCACCAGGAGACAACAGAGGACAGCCAAGCCCAACAGCAAACACCCAAACCGAACAGGCGACACCACACAACACCAGCCAACGCCAGAGGGGCGAGAGAGCACCGCGCCCAGAGCAACCGCAGGGACAGCACCACCACAGCACACACCGACACACCCGACAGCCCGAGACACATAAACCGGCCCCGCAGCGCACAACCAGCAAAAAGGGAAAGAACAAAGGAGAAACAGGAGAAAAAAAACAAACAGCGAGGAAAAGAAAAAGGGGGGGGGGGGCGGCAGACAACGAGGCCCAAGGCAGCCGGGGCTGGAAAACAGGAAACGCCACAGACAGCAGGGCCAAAAAAAAAAAAGGACGCAAAACACGGAAAGCAAGAAACAACGGGGGCGCGAAATGGGGGGGGGGAGAAAAAACAAAAAACCTCAACAACAACCACAAACAAGGCAACTCGAACCCGGAGGGGGCCGAACAAACAAAGAGCGCACCAAGACCGGCCACAGGAAAGGTGAGGCGCACCAGAACGCGCCCAGGAGGCCGGACTGCCCGACCCGGGCAAGAAGGGCACGCACACGCACACTCGCGCGGGACCCGGGCGTGGCGCCCTCCGACCCGGAAGGGGCGGTGTCGGCGTCCACACGAAACAGCCGCGGTGCACCGGCCGAGTCCCCAGTCGAAAGACGCGCGGTACGGGAAACCGGACACGTCAGTGACCGGGTCCACACACGCAAAACACCGCAGCGCACGCAGCCCAAGACCGACACAGGAGGGACCCGCCAGGGACAACCCCATCGCGGGGCCCTGAAGGGGTTCGACGCGGAGCGAGCCTCGCGCCCCCGCCTCGGCGGGGGCCAGCGGCAGGCACCCAGTAATAACGCAAAATCCCCATGTGCCCCGCGCAGCCACCCAGTAATACCGGGGGCGCAAGCCCCCGGGGTGGGGAAAGGCACCACGGCGACGAGAAAGCCGACCGGGGCACAGAGAGCGACCGAACCAGACGAGGGGCAGCGCACCAACGCGGGGCCAAGAGGCACGCCAGAGAGGCACGCCGCCGGCCACGACCACGGCACGAGGACAGGTGCCAAGCCACAACAGCCACCAAGTGCCGCAAACCCGGGCAGCGCACACAACACACAACCAACCACGACACAGGAACAGGTGCCAGGCAACAGCCAACCAACACATCACACACCCCAGCCAGGAGTGGCGGGGCGAAGCCAGAGCACACATATCCACACTGCACACCCCAGCCAGGAGAGGCGGGGTACAGGAGGAGCACGCACACCAGCACACACACACCCAAAAACCCAAGCCAGGAGTGGCGGGGCGCAGCCGAAACCCGAGCCGAAACACACACACCCACGCCGCACACCCCAGCCAGGAGAGGCGGGCTACAAGCGGAGAGCAAACACCAGCACACACACACCCCAACACCCCAGCCAGGAGTTGGGGGGCGCAGCCAAAACCGGAGCCCAAGCACACACACCCACGCCGCACATCCCAGCCAGGAGTGGCGGGGTGCAAGCGGAACAAGCACACAAGCACACACACACCCCAACACCCCAGCCAGGAGTGGCGGGGCGCAGCACAAACCCGAGCCCAAACACACACACCCACACCACACCCCAGCAAGGAGTGGCAGGGTGCAAGCGGAGCGCGCACACCAGCACACACAAACCCCAACACCCCAGCCAGGAGTGGCCGGGCGCAACAGAAACCCGAGCCCAAACACACACAACCAGGCCGCACACCCCAGCCAGGAGTGGCGGGGTACAAGCAGAACAGGCACACAACCACACACACGCCAACAGCCCAGCCAGGAGTGGCGGGGCGCAGCCAAAACCCGAGTTCAAACAAACACACCCACACCACATCCCAGCCAGGAGTGGCGGGGTGCAAGCGGAGCGCGCACACCAGCACACACAAACCCCAACACCCCAGCCAGGAGTGGCGGGGCGCAACCGAAACCCGAGCCCAAACACACACACCCAGGCCGCACACCCCAGCCAGGAGTGGCGGGGTACAAGCGGAACAGGCACACAACCACACACACACGCCAACAGCCCAGCCAGGAGTGGCGGGGCGCAGCCGAAACCCGAGTTCAAACACACACATCCACACCACACCCCAGCCAGGAGTGGCGGGGTGCAAGCAGAGCGCGCACACCAGCACACACGAACCCCAACAACCCAGCCAGGAGTGGCGGGGCGCAGCCGAAACCCGAGCCCAAACACACACGCCCATGCCGCACACCCCAGCCAGGAGAGGCGGGCTACAGAGGGAGCGCCCACATCAGCACACACGCACCCCAACACCCCAGCCAGGAGTGGCGGGGCGCAGCCGAAACCTGAACCCAAACACACACACCCAGGCGGCACGCCCCAGCCATGACTGGCGGGGTACAGGGGGAGCACGCACACCAACACGCACACCCCAACACCCCAGCCAGGAGTGGCGGGGCGCAGCCGAACCCCGACCACAAACACACACACCCACACCGCACACCCCAGCCAGGGGTGGCGGGGTACAGGAGGAGCACGCACACCAGCACACACACACCCCACCACCCCAGCCAGGAGTGGCGGGGCGCAGCCGAGACCCAAGCCCAAACACACACACCCACGCCGCACAGCCCAGCCAGGAGTGGCGGGGTACAAGGGGAGCACGCACACAAGCACACACAAACCCCGACACCCCAGCCAGGAGTGGCGGGGCGCAGCCGAAACCCGAGCCCAAACAAACCCAACCACAACCCAGACCCGAACACAAGCGCGGAGCAACAGTAGGAAACCCAGTGTCCATAGCCCGGGCACTGAGGCAGCCCGTGCCATGCAGGTGACCCGGCCGAAAGAGATCCAGAGACCGGGGGTAAGGCTGCATCCTAAGGCCTGTGCTACTTTGGGACTCGAGGCGGAGCGTGCGACACCCAAGCACCTCGGAACCCTAGTACCAAGAACATGCATGCATGCCTTGGGAACGGGATACCCCAGGAACTCCGGTGAACCCCTAGGGTTCCGCCCAAAGGACGAGACGTGCGCAAGCACGGGGCACACCCTCCCGGCATGACAAGCAGTCATGGTGGCGGTAATCAGCCCTCCCGGGTTGCCCGGGGCTGCTTTGTTGGGGGCCACCAGTCAGGTCTAGCGGGATGTAAGGCGCCTCCCCTCTTCAAGCGTGGAGCCTATTCCTGTTCGTCACAGCGGCAACACCCGCGGGTACCATGGGGCTCATCTCCACGACCGAGTGCACCTACCTACCTACCTACCTCTCTCAATAATGGCAAGCCTGATGACCGCATCGTGCCCAGACTACAAATATTTTGAAGAAAGAGCCAAACTATCCCCACTGCTGCCTCTGCGACGTGCAGGTCTCCGAGAACCCCACGTCGTGGAGGTGGCATGCCCAGGGGAAGCAGCATGAACAAAAGAAAAAAAAGCTGAAGGTGGAGGAGGCACCATTAAGGGGAGCAGGGAAGCAACGCCGCACCAGATCGCCCTCATGCAGCCACGAACCAGACCATGGTAAATAGATGAGAGTGCCCAGTATGTGTGCTGCCACGGGGCCTCAAAGGTGGCAGTGCAAGCGCAAACGGGCCCGTCATCAGAGAGGGACGTGTACAAGATGGCGGCCGCGGCAGGCAGGATCTTCTCGCTGGACATGAGTATGCATCTCCAAATCTCTGCAGTGGTCTGTGAGTAGATGCAGATGCAGACGCAATGAAGTCCAGCGTCAGAAGTTCTGAATTTTGATTAATTTAATGATTTCATTGAGCGGTGGTGTTGTTGATAGATAGTCAGCTCCAGTTTTGGAGAACCCGTGGGGGTCACATGTGAATTTTTGTGTGTGTGGCTCCCCCCACCCTCTGATCCCCCCCGCCCCCATGTGACTGCCCGGCAGTTCCCTGCACTCTGCCCAGTTGCATTTGTTTTTGAATCATGGAGGTAGGAGCACCCTGGGGCAATGCCTCCTTTGTACCAGACAGAGCCACCCTCTGTGCTGCCCAGCCCGCTGTTGGGTTTACTTTTTGTCCTCCTAAGAGGTCTATATGTGCTTGTCCAGGTGCAGTCTGTGGACGGCTATACCCACGCTGCCCTGGATTTCTTTCGCCTTGGCAGATGGAAGGGGTAAGGGGGAAAGAGTGCTGCGCCAAAAATTGCAGCCTGGTAACTCTGGGCCCTCTTTGGTGTAGAGTCGGATGTCAGCAGTTCAATTCTGCGTGGCAACTCTGACATTTCCCTCAAGGCAGGTGCCCTTCTTATATTTTGCATGTATTTGCATGCACTATATTTGCATGCTGTCTTTTACGCCTGTGTTTGATTTCTGGAAGTGCAGATGCCTGAGCTCTGTGTTCATTATGCACTTTTTGCGATGTTGAACTGATTGGGAGAAGCAGATGCTCAGATGCTCAGAGTGGTGCGGCTTGTTGCGATTGTCCTTTGTTTTCATTACCATTGGTGGTTCCTTGGACTGAAACGTGTTTGCAGTTGTATTGCACCAGTGTGGAAAAGAGATAAGAAAAACACGACAAAAAAACTTTCTCAATAGCTGAGAATAAAGCTAATTAGCCTAAAACACGGCTAGGACAAAGAGTGCGCGGCGAAACGCGTTAAAATACGAAATCAAAAATTTTCAACTCAAAAAGACAAAAAAATAGCGACGTAAGCGCCGTAACGCTAACACAAACAGAACGCCGTACCCCTTGTAGCCTAATTCGCCGTCTACGCAAAGAAGACTGCGTTGCGAGCAACGCGTAAAACTCGAAAAATCCTTTCGTAACACGCCGCGCCCCTGCACACGCTTCCTCACGCCTTCCTTCATTCACCATGTACCTCTCCCTCCCGCTCGTGCTCCCTCTTCAGCGCCTCTACCTCCTTTTCGCTGCAGACGGAAATTACGCGCCGTGAAGACCACGATCACCAACTTCAACTACAACTTCAAGTACTTTCGGAGTTGGCAGTTCGGAGTACTTCCAACAACGACTCCATGGAGGCCGCCGGGTAACACGTAAGTCAGTGAGTAAAATGTGGTCTTGCTGCTCGCGCGTTGGTTGCGTAGAGTGTAATTTCAATTTATTTTCAAAAACGGAAAACCATTCTCACGGGTTTTGCAGGAAATATGAAAGGGGAAACAGAAAACCAGCGCCACCAGCAAGGAAAAAAAAACAAAAAGAAAGAGACGACAGGGCACCACAGCACAGCACCACATGGCAGCACAGCGCCACAAGACACAACACAGGGGAGCAGGACACCACAGGGAAGAGGCCAAGCGACAGCCAGACCAGACACGAGCACGGAAGCCAACGCACAACACCAAACGACAACGCCAGGCAACCAGAGCCACCAGCGGACCCCCAACAACAGGCTGCTACACCAGGAACCAACAACACCAGGCACCAGAAACAGCACAGACCACGCGGACAGCACAACGCAAGGGCACCAGACAACACAGCACAGCACCGCACATGGCGAAGAGAAGAGGGAACACACAGCACGAAACCCCAGAACACACACAGCAGACGCGCAGCGGCAGGAAACAAACAACAGGCACAGGCAACGACGCAAACAAACAGCAGAGCACGACAGCACACCACCACACGACAGCACATGCCACAGAACACAACACAGGGCAGCAGAACACCAAGACACACCACACCAAACCACAGGGCGGCGAGCCACGAGGCCAGAGAGGGACAGCACCACCAAAACACGACACGAAGACCCAGCAGGAGACAACAGAGGACAGCCAAGCCCAACAGCAAACACCCAAACACAACAGGCGACACCACACAACACCAGCCAACCCCAGAGGGGCGAGAGAGCACCGCGCCCAGAGCAACCGCAGGGACAGCACCACCACAGCACACACCGACACACCCGACAGCCCGAGACACATAAACCGGCCCCGCACCGCACAACCAGCAAAAAACCAAAAGAACGAAGGAGAAGCAGGTGGAAAAAAAAAACAGCGAGGAAAAGAAAAAGGGGGGGAGGGGCAGGAAGACAACGAGGCCCAAGGCAGCCGGGGCCGGAAATAAGGAAACGCCAGAGACAGCAGGGGCAAATCAAAAACCAAAGGACAAAGGAAAAGCAAAGAAAAAAAAAGGGGGGGGCAACAAGACGCCAAGGCCGAAGGCACCCGGGGCCGGAAAACACGGAAAGCAAGAAACAACGGGGGCGCAAAAAGGAAGGGGAAGAAAAAAAAACCCAACGACAACCACAAACAAGGCAACCCCAGCCCGGAGGGGGCCGAACAAACAAAGAGCGCACCAAGACCGGCCACAGGAAAGGTGAGGCGCACCAGAACGCGCCCAGGAGGCCGGCCTGCCCGACCCTGGCAAGAAGGGCACGCACACGCACACACACGCCGGAACCGGGGCGTGGCGCCCTCCTACCCAAAAGGGGCGGTGTCGGCGTCCACACGAAATAGCCCCGGTGCACCTGCCGATTCCCCTGTTGAAAGACGGGCGGTACGGGAAACGGGACGCGTCAGTGACCGGGTCCACACACGCAAAACACCGCAGCGCATGTAGCCCAAGACCGACGCCGGGGGGACCCGCCAGGAACAAACCCATCGCGGGGCCCCGAACGGGTAGACGCGGAGGGAGCCTCGCGCCCCTGCCTCGGCGGGGTCCAGCTGCAGGCACAATGAGCCCGGTTCTCGGCTGTCCTCCGCGTGCCCCGCGCAGCCACCCAGTAGAGCCGGGGGCGGAGGCCCCCGGGGAGGGGAAAGGCACCACGGCGACAGGGGAGCCGACCGGAGCACTAAGAGCGACCGGACAAGAGGAGGCGCAGCGCACCAACGCGGGCCACGAGGCATGCCAGAGAGGCACGCTGCCGGCCACAACCACAGCACGAGGACAGGTGCCAAGCCACAACGGCCACCGGGTGCCGCAGACCCGGGCAGCGCGCACAACACACATCGAACCACGGCACAGGAACAGGTGCCAGGCAACAGCCAACCCACACATCACAGGCCCCAGCCAGGAGTTGCGGGGCGAAGCCCGAGCACACACACCCACACCGCACACCCCAGCCAGGAAAGGCGGGATACAGGACGAGCACGCACACCAGCACACACACACCCAAAACCCAAGCCAGGAGTGGCGGGGCGCAGCCGAAACCTGAGTCCAAACAGACACACCCACACCACATCCCAGCCAGGAGAGGCGGGGTACAAGCGGAGAGCAAACACCAGCACACACACACCCCAACACCCCAGCCAGGAGTGGCGGGGCGCAGCCAAAACCCGAGCCCAAGCACACACACCCACGCCGCACACCCCAGCCAGGAGTGGCGGGGTACAAGCGGAACAAGCACACAAGCACACACCCACACCACACCCTAGCCAGGAGTGGCGGGGTGCAAGCGGAGCGCGCACACCAGCACACACAAACCCCAACACCCCAGCCAGGAGTGGCGGCGCGCAGCCGAAACCCGAGCCCATACACACACACCCAAGACGCACACCCCAGCCAGGAGTGGCGGGGTATACACGGAGAGCGAACACCAGCACACACACACCCCAACACCCCAGCCAGGAGTGGCGGGGCGCAGCCAAAACCCGAGCCCAAGCACACACACCCACGGCGCGCACCCCAGCCAGGAGTGGCGGGGTACAAGCTGAACAAGCACACAAGCACACAAACACCCAAACACCCCAGCCAGAAGTGGCGGGGCGCAAGCGGAGCGCCTACACCAGCACACACACACTCCAACACCCCAGCCAGGAGTGGCGGGGCGACGCCGAAGCCCGAACCCAAACACCCACACCCACACCGCACAGCCCAGCCAGGAGTGGCGGGGTACAAGCGGAGCGCGCACATGAGCACACACACACCCCAACACCCCAGCCAGGACTGGCGGGGCGCAGCCCAAACCCAAACACAACCAAAACCCAGACCCAAACACACACACCCACGCCGCACACCCCAGCGAGGAGTGGCCGGGTACAAGGGGAGTACGCACACCCCAACACCCCAGCCAGGAGTGGCGGGGCGCAGCCGAAACCCCAGCCCAAACACACACACCCACACCGCACACCCCAGCCAGGAGAGGCGGGGTACAAGGGGAGCTCGCACACCAGCACACACACACCCCAACACCCCAGCTAGGAGTTGCCGGGCGCAGCCGAAACGCGAGCCCAAACACACACACCCACGCCGCACACCCCAGCCAAAAGTGGCAGGGTGCAAGCGGAGCGCGCCCTCAAGCACACACAAACCCCGACACCCCAGCCAGGAGTGGTGGGGCGCAGCCGAAACCCGAGCCCAAGCACACACACCCACGCCGCACACCCCAGCCAGGAGTGGCGGGGTACAAGCGGAACAGGCCCAAAGCACACACACACCCCAACACCCCAGCTAGGAGTGGCGGGGCGCAGCCAAAACCCAAACCCAACCACAACCCAGACCCAAACGCAAGCGCCAAGCAACAGTAGGAAACTAAGTGTCCATAGCCCGGGCACTGAGGCAGCCCGTGCCATGCAGTGACCCGGCCAAAAGAGATGCAGAGACCGGGGGTAAGGCTGCATCCTAAGGCCTGCGCTGCTTTGGGACTCGAGGCGGAGCGTGCGACACCCAAGCACCTCGGCACCCTAGTACCAAGAACATGCATGCATGCCTTGGGAACGGGATACGCGAGGAAGTCCGGTGAACCCCTAGGCTTCTGCCCAAAGGAGGAGACGTGCGCAAGCACGGGGGCACACCCTCCCGGCATGACAAGCAGTCACGCTGGCGGCGATCAGCCCTCCCGGTGTTGCCTGGGGCCGCTTTGTTGGGGGCCACCAGTCAGGTCTAGCGGGATGTAAGCCGCCTCCCCTCTTCAAGCGCGGAGCCTCTTCCTGTTCGTCGCAGCGGCAACGCCAGCGGGAACCACCTGTCCATGACCGAGTGCACCTATCTACCTACCTACCTCTCTCAATAATGGCAAGCCGATCACCGCATCGTGTCCTGACTACAAATATTTTAAAAAAAGAGCCAAAAGTTTCCCCACTGCTGCCTCTGCGACGTGCAGGTCTCCAAGAACCCCACGTGGCATGTCGAGGGGAAGCAGCATGAACGAAAGAAAGAAAGGCTGAAGGTGGAGGAGGCGCCATTAAAGGGAGCAGGGAAGCGAATCTGCTCCAGATCGCCCTCATGCAGCCACCAACCAGACCATGGTAAAGGGATGAGAGTGCCCAGTATGTGTGCTGCCACGGGGCCTCAAAGGTGGCAGTGCAAGTGCTAGCGGGCCCGTCATCAGAGAGGGACGTGTACAAGATGGCGGCCGCGGCAGGCAGGACCTTCTCGCTGGACATGAGTATGCATCTCAAAATCTCTGCAGTAGTCTTTGAGTAGATGCAGATGCAGACGCAATGAAGTCCAGCGTCAGGAGTTCTGAATTTTGATTAATTTAATGATTTAATTGAGCGGTGGTGTTGTTGACAGATAGTCAGCTTCAGTTTTGGAGAACCCATGGGGGTCACATGTGAATTTTTGTGTGTGTGGCTCCCCCCACCCTCTGATCCCCCCGACCCCATGTGACTGCCCGGCAGTTCCCTGCGCTCTGCCAAGTTGCATTTTTTTTTTTACCATGGAGGTAGGAGCACCCTGGGGCAATGCCTCCTTTGTACCAGACGGAGCCGCCCTGTGTGCTGTCCAGCCCGCTGTTGGGTTTTCTTTTTGTCCTCCTAAGAGGTCTATATGTGCTTGTCCAGGTGCAGTCTGTGGACGGCTATACCCGAGCTGCCCTGGATTTCTTTCGCCTTGGCAGATGGAAGGGGTAAAGGGGAAAGCCTGCTGCGCCAAAACTTGCAGCCTGGGAACTGTGGGCCCCCTTTCATGTAGAGTCGAATGTCAGCAGTTCAATTCTGCCTGGGAACTCTGACATTCCTCTCCAGGCAGGTGCCCTTCTTACATTTTGCATGTATTTGCATGCACTGTATTTGCATGCTCTCTTTTACGCCTGTGTTTGATTTCCCGAAGTGCAGATGCCTGAGCTCCGTGTTCATCATGCACTTTGTGCGATGTTGAACTGATTGAGAGAACCAGATGCTCAGATGCTCAGAGTGGTGCGGCTTGTTGCGATTGTCCTTTGCTCTCATTACCATTGGTGGTTTCTTGGACTGAAACGTGTTTGCAGTTGTATTGCACCAGTGTGGACCGATTAAAATAACCAAGGTCCGAATGAAAATCACTGAGTCACAAAGCCAGGATCCGCGTTGGGAACCAATCGATACAATCCTGTTTGCGTTTTTGTAAGTGAAATCAGCTTTTGTCTACCACCAGTGTGCCTGAGCAATCGCCAGTCTGCCTGAGCAACCACCAGTGTGCCTGGGCAATCACCAGTGTGCCTCAGCAACCAGCAGTGTGCCTGAGCAATTGCCAGTGTGGACCGATGTAAATAACCAAGGTCCGAATGAAAATCACTGAGTCACAAAGCCAGGATCTGCGTTGGGAACCAATCGATACATTGTGCTTGGGTTTTTGTAAGTGAAATCAGCTTCCGTCTACCACCAGTGTGCCTGAGCAATCGCAAGTGTGCCTGAGCAATCACCAGTGTGCCTAGGCAATCACCAGTGTGCCTGAGCAACCAGCAGTGTGCCTGAGGAATCGCCAGTGTGGAGCGATGTAAATAACCAAGGTCCGAATGAAAATCACTGAGTCACAAAGCCAGGATCCGCGTTGGGAACCAATCGATACATTGTGCCTGCGAGCCTTATGTGGAAGTACCATTCAGCACTTCACCAGCATGAAAGTAAATGGAAACTCAATTCCAACAACCAAGAAGCTAGTTTGGAGCCTTTTGAAGGTGAGTTGCACTTACTACACCAGTTGGAACATTGTACGAAAGGTCAAAAAAACGTTGCAACACCTTTTTCCACAAGAATCACTTATGCTTGGTTTTTGTAAGTGAAATCAGCTTCCGTCTACCACCAGTGTGCCCGAGCAATCGCCAGTGTGCCTGACCAATCACCAGTGTGCCTAGGCAATCACCAGTGTGCCTGAGCAACCAGCAGTGTGCCTGAGCAATCGCCAGTGTGGACCGATGTAAATAACCAAGGTTGTAATGAAACAGTGATACACACCCCAACGTGAGTCAGAGAGTGCGCGCACAGCAGAGATCGCGCGCACATTATGGATGATCATTTGCACGTTGTTGATTGTTTATAATTAAACTCAGATCACGCTTTATTTATAAGATTGAACGCTCTGTGACTTGCAAAAGACGCTGCGAAGTAGGACAGAACTAACTGTGCATAATGTTGTGAGTTTTCTGTACCACACTGCAGGGTCTTGCATTTTTAATGATGATTTGGACTCAATCTTGTATGTGCCATTGCTGATTGTGTATTCCGTGGGATCCGGAGTCGTTAGCCCAAAACTCTGCAATTTCGGAAATCTCAAACTAAGATGGAAGTTACATCAATCTCAAAACATGGTAGCAAGCATAAGCGTTTCGAATCCGTGACTCCAAGCCCCGGATATGGCACAACCTACAACAATGATGAGTCAATGGACCCATTCGAAAAATTCCAAACATCACTTGGTCCCAACATCCTTCCCTCAACTCGCCTTTCTTTTGGCAAGTCGTATGTGGAGGAGTTCATGAACGAAGATGAAACGGGTGATGTTGACAATTTGGAGAAGCCATCACGAGTCCAACAATTGGTGGAACAATTTGAAGAACATCAACGACAAATGTCATCGCGTTCCGAACATTCTCACTCTTCACAAGGCTCACAACAAGATGAATTTGAAGTTCTTTTATCACAATCTCCCAAGGTACACGCCATTCAACAACGCATTGATGGTTGTGAGGCAATGAGCAAGAAAGTTTATACAACGTGCACCCTACAACAAGGAACACTTGCTACGGAGATTGAAAAATTCAAAAAGGTTGTGAAAAACCGTGTTGAACATCGATACAAACAAGTGGTTGTTCGGGTTGAGCGATTGGAGAATAATGCTACGAACTCTTCTCAAAGTTATCCACCTCATGAGTCCCAACGACACTCCGACCGAATTCGTTAATTAGAGCAAAATTCGGTTGATTCGGAGAGCCTTAAGGACATTTTGGGGCTCGTGGAACAACGAATGGAACAAGTGGAGGCCAATCTTGACATGATGTTGAAGGGTGCGGCAAGTGCAAGCAAGGTAGACGAGACCGTGACGACTATTCACGAGCGCTTTTCGAACTTTGCTATGCGTGGTGATATTCAATTGATGAATGTTCAACTTGAAGAAATGCAAAATATTTTCGCTTCTTCTTTGCAAATGGCGAAAAATACCATGCAGACAATAGGGAGCACTTTGGCATCCCATTCTTATGCATTTGATTCGTTTCGTTCCGATTATATATCGCATGAATCCGTGCCCGGTGGTTCCATTATGAATTTTTTGCATTTAATAAGGGAGCATGTGGACATTGGTGATAATCATGTTCGGGATGTGTTGACAAATGAAGTCGGTTTGCAATTGAAGCAATTACAAGACCGTGTTGAACAAGTCAATGAAAGGGTTGATGCTTTGCAGGTTCTTTGTGAATCTAAGTTGCGTGAGCTACATTCTTCTTTCGAGAGTCATTTTGCACAACGTTTGCAAGCAGCTTTCGACACGATAAATACGGGCGTTGAGTCCTTAGTGCAAACACGCATTGGTGAGCATCTCAAGGCTCTAAACGCACGCATCGATGAATCATTTCGGAACAATCAATCTCAATTTCGTTCTTTTAATTCTCATTTAGATGAACGAATTGGAAAAACGTTGTCACAAGTTGAGGACACCATCACCAAGCGAAGCGTTGAAATCGAGAAACGCCTCAATTCTACAATGAATTTCAGGTGTGACTCTTTTGCTCGCCAAATAGGTGATGGTGTGCGACCAACCGGCCTCGATGAACACACATTGACTCGTATACAACAATTGCATGACACGTGTTCCGGTTTACATGAGCTAATGGGACCTCTTGAGCGGCGAGTTTCTAAGGTTGAACAATTTGCGGTCACTCACAAAAAGTCCCTTTTGGAGGTTTCTAGTGCTATTGATTCCATGAGTGCACAATTGAGTAGCACTAGCGGAGACATGAAACGTGGATTACAAGCGCTTACCATGCGTATAACGCTCTTGGAGGAGCGTGAATCTCCTCTTTCGAGTCAAGTTGAGATGGTTAAAAGTGCTTTGGGTAAAATGGAGCATGAACACGCAACTACAAAGTCCCAGGTGCACAATCATATATCATTCACTTCTCAACTGATTGCCGAAGTGAGTGCTCAGGTGGCGAGTGATCCGCCATCACCATCGGGACCCCATTCTTCATCCCAAATTCACGCACACCCCAATGGTACTGCCATTCGTGATGAACTCTTGCAGTTGCATTCGGTTGCCGAGTCCAAAATGCTTGTTTTTTTTCAGCGGGTTGAACACTTCAATTCGGAAGTGGACACTTCATTAAATACCGTTCGTACTCGTGTTTCCGGTTTGGAGTTGAAAGTCAATGCTTTAGGTAACATGCAAGGCCTTTCGCCTCAAGACGTTGATTCTAAATTGCAGGCCTTAGAAGCACGCGTAGGAACTACATTTGATGGTGTACAAACCGCGTTCCAAGAGGGTTTCCGGTTATTGCGCACGGACGTTGACACAATACATCAACGTATTGCGGGTTCCAATGGCATTGGCCGTTCCTCTTTACAGGCTGGACAAGCTACTTCCTCAACCCAAGCAGTTTCGAGTTCACAAGCGCATTCGACAAACCGCATGCACGATAGGGATAGAGGTTCACAGCCCTCTCCTCCGTCAGCATTAGCATCAACTGCAGCGGCGCCTATTACGGCTCCACCTTCATCGAGTGGTACCAACCCACGTCAGTCCGTTGGGCGTGGTTGTGATTTGGAATTCCCCTCTTCTCCTACTCCCGCCATGTCTGCACATTCACCTTTGTTACATTGGTTGTATGATCCCGAAGGATACTTGAAACCTTTTCGGGGTCTTGAGCCGCCTTCGTTTTTTGATGCAACTACTTTTTTACCGTCTGGAATCACGCCCGGTTTCGCATTACATGAGGTGCGTGAATGGAGTGATGATATCGAGTTCACCTCCCCGCCGCCTGGCCGAGAGTTTCGGGGTAAAGGTATTTTTGGTTCCAATACCGACGGTTGGATAGACCCAGATGTTTTAAGCAGCTTGCGCCGTCAATTCGCAATTCCCATTTGGGATAGAAAAAAAATGCTTTACGTTGATTGGGAGTTGCTCTACATCGATTGGTATGAAAATACTGGTCGATGGTTCGAGATGGGGTATCAACTAAAATTGTTGGTAGCTACACAGCCTGAAGACAGACAAGTTGAGTTGATTACCCAGATTAGACAGGAACGTTTGCGTATTGGTGAAGTTTTCCAGCTTATCCGGTTGTACGGTAGGCGTCACCAGAACCCCTACGTCCCTGGGAATGTTTTTAAAGCATTGGCGCTACCTGGGTCACTGCAGGGACAAGTGGGTCCTGAGGAGTGGTATAACTTCTTTGTTAGATTTCTTAAGCATGGGCGCCGAACAGCAGCATATGGAGGAACATCCATGTGGGAAGCACACTCAGTGCTCATAGGTGCAATTATTGCGTACACTTCTAAAATGCGCCCAGAAGAGCCATGGTTTCAGATCAAGAATGATTTGTTACAAATTCAGGCTGCCAAGGGCAACAAAAAATTTACATACATTGAGTTGTTCATGTTTGTAATGCCCCGTTTGTTGGCGGTTCGTGATGCAGAGTGGGTGGAGCAGGGTGTCATTGATGGTATGCATGCTCAGCCCACTGCTGTCAGTGCGGTTAGTAATGTACCCAGCAGGACTGAGAACCGCAGTGACTATGGTTCACAACGTCGTCGTGATGAACGGCGTACAGGCAGGAGTGGTGAACGACGATATAGCAGTGGTCGCGGTCGAGGATATAACAGTGATCGTGACCGGGGATATCGGAGCGGTCGTAGTGATAGTGAATCACGTAAAGAAAAAGGATATCGTAGTGGTCACAGTGGGTACCGTAGTGGTCGAGGTAGTGGTAGATATCGTAGCGGTCGCAGTGGCAGTGAAGGTCGTGATAAGTCACACCGCAGTCCATACAAAGACAGGAGACAGTACAGTAAAGGTCGTGGTAGTGATAAGGAGAGTGAATCAGGGACGGATCGAAATGACCGTCGATCCTTCCGCGAACACAGATCTGATGGGAAAAGAACAGACCATGAGCGCAGGTCCAGTGGGAATGGAACGGACCGTGGTTCAGCGAACACGAGAACCAGGGATCGCGATGGAAAGCGGTCATCCGGCGATGAGCGTGGGCGTGACCGCCATTACCGCAAGACCACAGCAGATACCAAGGGTCCTGGTGCTACAGCTGTCTGTTTTCGCTGTGGGGGTCGGGGGCATATGGCGGCTCAATGTCCAACACCGAGCCGGTACGCGCGTAAGAATGCCCGGGCGCGTAGTGTTCAGGATGAGAGTGCCAGTGCCATCAGTGAAACCCCACCCCAGACAGTACTATCTGAGGATTCTCAGCCCAAGCAATCTGTACCTTAGGGTATAGGCAGGCAGCCATACGCCCGGAGTGCCAGGCCAGACAAGCATGTTCGGTGGCTGCAGTTACCTCCCCTTTTCTATTCGCAGAACCAGGGAGTTGAGATCAGGTCACTGGACTTTGAGACAATGCCCTCTGTTACTCGATCCCCCATTAAACCCCCCAATAAATATCATTCGGGTAAGAGTGAACTTTTATTTCATGTTCGAATTTCCTTCCAGGATCAATTACTTTTGCCTGAGACTGAAGTACTGACACTGGCGGACATAGGGTGTCAGGTTTTGGCAGTGGGGCCGTCAAAATTTTTTCCCAAAGCTAGCTGGGTGGACGCCCCACGCCCGTTACGTTTGTTGGGGGCGGGGAAATCGCGGATTACAGGAGGAGACAAGGGCGTCATTGTCAATATGTCACTACCTGTGACAGGGAAGCGCGGAGTGGTTATCTTCCAGTGCCTAAATGTGTTCATTCACCTCGCAGATGTAGGGGACAAAATTCTGCTGGGGTTTCCTTTTCTCCAGCAGTACCGCCTTGCTTTTCTGCCCAATCAAAACTTTCTGGTCCCCATGGAGGAGCTGAAAATGGTGAAATATCCATCAAGGTATCAAGGGTTATGCCCTAACTGTCATGGAGACCAGACAGCATGTCCCTGTGTACATCAGCGTGTTTTGGTCAGCATTTTGAAGCAATCTGGACATGGACAGCCTGTCCTTGAACAAAAATCTGTACGCTTCTCAGAACCGCTGGTCGCAGATTGGTGGTGTCCTGAGTGTAATCCAACAGCACCACCTCAGGCATTATCTGCATGTACGCATTATGGACATGTTGTATGCATAAATCATTTAGAACGCATTTGGTTTGAGAAGATATGCTCCAGGGAATATGATCAGGTTTTCCTTTTGCAGGATGGCGTGATATTACCCAAGCAAGCAACCGGTGATTCCGCCGGGTATGATCTGTTTTCCCCTGTCTCAGTTTCAATTCCGGCTCAGTCTGGTGTAAAAATCCCACTGCACATCTCCATGGCAATCCCAATGGGTCATTATGGTCGCATCGCCTCACGCAGCAGTTTTGCTGCCCCAAGGGTACATGTTGCGGGCGGCGTCATAGATCGGGGATACCGTGGTGATGTAACGGTGTTACTTGAGAATTCAGGTGACCAGCCTTTCACGATTCAGAAAGGTGACAGAATTGCTCAATTAATACTTGAGAAGCATTCAACGCCATCTGTGGTTGAAGCCAAGGAGCTGTCGACCACTGAGCGCGGGACAGGTGGTTTTGGCAGTACAGGCCGCAGTCAATTTATACCGCCGCAGGAAAATTCGTCTCTGACAAACCAAACTAATTCAACACATCCGCAGTCATTCGACTGTTTTGTTTACCTTTTTATTCTATTTGGAATTTTGCTAAAAATGGCGAGCGATTCGCTGTCTACAAGGCGTGATGCCACTCAGGTAAGTTCGCAGACTGTGCGAAATGTGGAGCGCGAGGCTCCCCAGGTGAGAGAGTCATCGAGTGTGGAGCGTGAGGTTCCCAATAGGTCAGCTATGAAGCGTGAGGCTTCTGGAAGTTTTACAGTGAGTGATTCACTGCAACAGGAGTGTGATGCTCTGCAGATGGCGAGGGAGTCGCTGAGTATGGGACGTGAGGTCCTTGGTTTAGTGGGGCGTGAGGCTCCCATTACAATGAGTGATCGTAACGATCTTTCTGCAGGTGCGAGTGATTCGCTTAACCTGGTTATGTTTGTTTCAAGTATTACGGCGTTGGCTTGCCGTTTGTTTTCTGGCAACAGGAGTATAATTTCTCCCGTTTATCCAACTTCTGGTTCGTCTTGTACTGAAGCTACAGACTCAATTCTCTGTCAAGTTAGCCAGGATTTTTTAAGTGCAGGGGGAACCAGGGAAGCATCACAGATTGACCTTTTGTATGCTGATCAGTGGGGCCATCGCCATGAGGCATGGGCCCCAGATTATTTTATGGCTGGCTGGGGGTATGCTCCTTGCATTGATTATCGTGATACTAAAATTCTGTCTTACTATGATTCTCAGTTGCGACAGGATAACAGAATTTTTCGAGGTCTGACTGAGTTGAATCTCACGTCACTTCAAGGGTCTGACCCTTTTCCAACGGCAACCACACCCCAGCCTCCTGCGAATAAATTCATAACTCCTGCTTTGAATACTATGCTTCGTCGTCAGGTCAAACGAATCAAACCAGGACATGTTCGAGTTCGATCAGACGTCATTGATCGTGTCTCAGCGTGGATGACGGATGCTGGTATGTCTGTCACAGTCGATGCTTTCGGCTGCCCTAATTTTCAGGCCTTTCCACAGACATGGACTGATCCACAGCAGTCACTATCGAAACCATGGAATGGTGAAACCATGTGGCTGCACCCTCCTGAACACCTATGGTCCCGTGTAGCAGTCAAAATGGTCATGGAAGCCTGTCGTGGAGTTGCCATCATCCCTGTAGTTAAAGAGGCTTCATGGTGGTGGCTCGTTGGTGAGGTTGCTGTGGATTGGGTCGAAATCCCAACTGGCCACCCATTGTTTGTAACCTCACATGGCAAGGTAAAAAACTGTACCGTTCCATATCGGGTTGTTTTCTTTGACTCCTTTGGCCATGATCGGGCTCAACAGCCTGGACCTTCACAGCCTGCCATCAGGCCTGAGGCTGTTTGCGATGGTTGGAGTGAGCCATCTGTCGACTCGCAGTTTCATGGATTGCCAGACAGCCAGCCGCGAGCTGAACATGAGCCTGCAAATGAGCCTGTGAGTGCTCCCTCTTCACAGTTTGTGTTGTCTGATGGTGGGTTAAGTCGTCAGCGAAGGCGTTTTGGTCGTCGACGACTAGCGAAAAGATCGGTTCAATCCTTGTCTGAGGCTGACAAGCTGTACTGGGTTGATTTTCAGGGATTACAGGACTCAGCCAGTGACGTCATATCAGAAAGTGACGATTCTGAAGACAATGCTCTTACTGATGAGTATATGTCTGATAGTAACACTGAGCATGGTATTCAGGTAGTGAGTGATGATCCTGGTACTAGTATTTTTAGTGTAGTACAGGCAGATATGGAATATGAGGACTGTCAGCATCTGTGTGAAGCACTAATCAGTGAATTTAAGGAGCAGGTCTTTACCAGAAAAACTTTCACGCAGGTTGACAATGACAAAAGGGGTCCTCATGCTAAGGTAAAGCTTGAGTTGATACCCAATGCAATTCCTTTTAGTTGTAAAGCCATACGTACAGTAGGTGTGCGTGAACAGGTTCTGTACGATAAAATTAAGGGTTTTGAGGAACAGGGTTTCATACGTAAGTGTCGAGGTAGTACAGAGTGGGTATCGCGGGCTTTATTAGTCCCCAAACCCAATGGCAAATGGCGACTGGTCATCGATTATCGGTATTTAAATACCCAGCTTAAAGGGTTAAATTTTCCTTTACCGGTAATTGAAGACCAGCTCGCCCGCCAAGAGGGTAACAGTGTTTTTTCGTTGGTGGACTTGGAAGACGGATTCCACCAGATGCACCTGGAGGAATCCAGTCGTTCCTTGACCGCATTCATCACGCCTTTCGGCGTGTATGAAGGGAGGGTGCTGCCCATGGGGGTTCAGGTGGGCCCGCAGGTTTTTCAGCGACTGGTTGCGTGGGTTGTACGTAACTGCCCTACTAGTGGGCCGTATATTGATGATGTCTTGACGGGTACAGGAGTGCCGCGCAACTATGCACCTTCTGATCATGGCCCTGGCAAGCTTTTTGACAGCCATGCTTATGCAGACAAACCAGCTGATACATTTTTGAACCCCTGTTTTTCACCGCCGCCAATTTGCCTGATGGCACAGCAAATTCTGATATGGTCACCCCCTTTTCATATATCATTCCTTCCCACCCTTCAGATCAGGATAAGTTGTATTATCATTATGTTTGTATGCGTGAGCTGTTTTATGCATTTGCATCTGCTGACCTCACGGTCAAGCCTGAAAAGTGTTTTTTGTTGCGTCGTCAAGTACAGTATGTAGAGCATGTACTTTGTAACGGTAAACGCTTCCCTAACCCGAGTAAAACACAGGCCCTTCGGGATTGGGAAATTAAACACATTACCAATGCCAAAGCCCTGAAAGGGTTCCTGGGTTTGGCAAATTGGTATAGTATGTATATACGTAACTATGCCAAGTATGCTGCCCCCTTGATGGAGGCCCTAAAAGGTATTTATCAGTTTGAGGATGTACAAGGGGGGCCGGCAGTAGATGGTAATGGGTTGCCTTGTAAGGCACGCAAACGTGTTAAGCTTACCCCCAAACAATCAGAGATCAAGTGGACTCCTGAAATGGAGTGGGGATTTCAGCAAATCAAAGATTCTCTAATTGAGAAAGTTGAGTTATATCTACCGCGTCCTGGTGCACGGTGGCGGCTGTCCACTGATGCATCAGATTTCGCTGTAGGGGGAGTGTTAGAACAGGAACAGGACGACGGGAATTGGCATCCTGTCGCTTTTTTTTCTAGAAAACTGCAGGGCAGTAAAACAGCAGGTAAGCATAAAGAAAAAGGTATAGGACAGGTGGGATGGACAGTGAGGGAAAAGGAGACGCATGCTGTTGTATGTAGTTTGTTAAAGTTTCAGTCATGGATAGGACATCAGGAAGTATTGCTACGTACAGATCATAGTAGTATTGTACAGTGGTATAAGGAGGATTTGTGTACTGTGTCTTGGCCTTTGGGTCGTCGTGGCCGATGGCACGAGTTTTTAAGTCGTTTCAATCTTGTAATACTGTATCATAAGGGAGCTGAAAATGAAGCCCCTGATGCATTATCACGCTGGGCATACCCGGCAGGGTTATCTCAGGATGTATCTTTTCACGGCAGTGAAAATGACCTTGAGGGTTGGAACCAGTGTGAACAGCGTGAGCGTGAATACACACAACGTAAGTTGCCTGAACGGCACCCGAATGATTTTGGAGAGTATCGTACTGTACGTGCCTGTATGGTTCCTGACTGCACTGAGTGTGTTGCAGTCCACATACCTCATCAAACTGAGGCACGTGAGCTTCTTCTTGAGGCCCGTGCGGTTGCAGAAATTCGTCACATTTCTGGTCACCCCTCCCTTGTGCATGCATCATCTTTTGCTGATATTGACGGATTTCACTTATACTGCAATCCTGCAGTTTTTCAACAGAGCAGACCTTCTCGAGTAGTCAAGCCTGAGTTACGTCACACAGAAAGTTCTACAGTTTCATGTGTCTTAGTGGATGACGGGCATGAGCTGCCCATTGACAGCGTGGAAGATTTACACATACACACACTAAATACAATCAAACTCCCCCCTGATACCGCGGTGTTGTATAGTGATCGGGATCCAGAATATGCTGCTGACTCAGTGCTGGGTCCACATTGGACAACATTACAGGCAGATGGTGTCAGTGGTCAGTACAGATTACATATGGGTCGTGTTCGATTGGCAGGGCGTATTTGTGTTCCTTTGTCTCTGTTGGACAAAGTCATAGTGGCGACACATACATATGCCCATCCAGGCATTCACAAAACACATCAGCTCATTGACAGAAAATACATTTTTCAGGAGCTTGATAAAGGACAGCCACGAAAATTTTCATACACCAAGCTGAAAGAACACATTGCGCTGCAGTTAGGACATTGTCAGGTCAGTCAGGCTGTCAAGGGTCGCAAGGGTCTGCAGCCTGACACTATGCATTCATATCCAATACCTGAGTATCCGTTTAGTTCTATCTCAGCAGATTTTTGTAAATTGGATGAAGTGAAACAGGGAGCTGTTGTATATGACTCAGTTTTTGTAATTGTCTGTCGTTTAACAGGATATGTAATGGCACTGCCATGCAGCACCACCATTACCTCATCTGAGCTGGCTTCTTTATTTCTGACGCGTTTTGTTACTTTCTTCGGGCTGCCGAAGGAAATTTTTAGCGACGTGGATAAAATCATGCATGCAGATTTTTTCTCCACATTCTGTCAGCTCTCAGGAAGTGAGGAGTATAGATCCCCTGTGTATCGTAAGAAGAGTAATGGTAGGGCTGAGCGGGCAGTACAGGTAGTTGTTGACAGCTTACGCAAGTTGTTACAGCAGGCAGGCAGAAATCGTAAGTGGACTGATTTATTGCCTCTGGCACTTTGGTGTGCTAACGATATGCCTGGGGCTGTATCAGGCTTCAGTCCACATAGACTTGTTTTCGGTAGGGATCCCATTGGGTTTGGGGATCACCCCCCAATGGCACCTGATTACGGGTCAGAGGATGCGTACCAATTTTTTGAACGTGTGCGTAGGGAAAGAGAATATGTGAGTGCCAAGCTCACAAAAATACATGATGAATTCAGTGCCAAATACCTGACGGAACACCCGCCTCTCAATTTTGAACCTGGTGATCGTGTTTGGTTGAAAACCATTCGTAAACTGGGGGAGAGTAAATTGGACCGTCTTTGGGTTGGTCCTGCTGAAATTTTGGAGAGGCTCAGTGCAGGTAGGTATAGAATTGCTGGTCCGTATGGTGAACAACAGGTTGAGTCATTGCGGCTCAAACCATACAACCCCCCCTTGACACACGGAGCTCCACCCCTACACTTTTACACCGACAAGGAGACGTTGGTGGATGATGAGAAATTCATCGTCGAAAAAATTTTAAAACATGCAGTTCAAAAACACAGAGGTAAGGACAAGGCACGCCGCCCCAACATTGTTAAATGGTTTGTAAAATACAAGGGGTACGACAAACCTGAGTGGAGGGAGGCATCCGAATTCATGCATGACATAAATGAGGAATGGCTGCGCTACAACATCAAACACAAGATTGATGTGGGGTTACAGGACATACGACAAGTGTTGTCATCAGTACATCCAAAATTTTTACAATGGCGCACAGATTTCGGGGGACAGGTGCATATGCGTGATCACCGATGTGTTTCCTCCTTATGTCGTGTATATTACCGCCTTTGATGCTCTGATTGCTCTCCCCTTTCTGTACAGGTCTTACAGAGTTCAGGAAATCCTTACAGAATTCAGAAGTGGGTTACACATCCTTTTATTTCAATACTTCAGACTGGTATGTCTGACTGCAGGGCGTGGTGATGACAGTTTTGCATTGGCTTGGCGAATGGCACGCTGTCTCACTGGTGTCTACGCCGTGGCCCTTGCGACGTCGTCAGCCCCCCCCCCGTTTTTTTTTCTGAGGTTCTGTCACAGGACAACAGTCTTTTTCTTCCCCTCTCATGTATTATTGTGTATGAACTGTTAATCAGTTGTTTCTATTTTTTATCCCACCGTTGGCACGTGGGCCCTTCCTTGGGAAGTGGGAGTTCAGAACTGCCAAATTTCATTGAATGTATTGCATGTCTTCTGTGTGTTGACACGAATCATGTTGACCTTGTATATAGCAGTATCAGCCAGTTTTCAGGTTCACTCTGCAGGTCATCGGTGAATTCGCCTACACCGTATAGTACGTAACCGACGCCCCCTGTGAGATTTAGCTTCCCCTGGCACTGCAGCTGGTTTGTAGCTGATTCCCTTCTTCCAGCACCAGGCGCCAGTTTTTTTTGGTCAGAGAGCGCAACGCAACCCCCTGGTCCCCGGCCCAAATGTTGCAGACAGTGCGCCCTCTGAGGATGCAGCATGTGTTTACCAGACATCAAGCCCCCTTTGCCCTAGGCATAAGAGGTACTGGCCTGAGTGGCCCCGTGACAAGTAATAGGATTACATTCCCCTTCGCCGATGCTTTGGTGGTTTCTTTCGGACGTCGTTTCTTTTTTTTTTGTGTGTGATTTTGAGATAAAACAATCATCGGTGTTGAACGATCAAGGGTTCGATTTATGCCCCCCCTAAATAAAGGCATTGAGTCAGGCATACATTATGCTGTGTCCAACTTTGTAGTCACAGTGGTGCGGTGACATGTTTTGTGTGCTTTCTTTCTTGTGCAGACGTGGAGTGATCCAGAGAACAGAGATGATCGGAGTCCAGAGAACAGAGCTGATCGAAATCCAGAGACCAGGATTCACCAGAATTCACAGGCCAGAGACCATCAGCATCAGGGTCCAGCGTACAGGGATGATTATGGTTGGTCAGTGGTTTATATATGCATGTCCACAGTGATGTTTCAATTTTCTATTTTTTGTTTGCTTCTGTCAGACATCTGTTGCTTGCTTCGCGGGTGTACAGATGTCTTGTGAGGGGAGTGTAATGAAACAGTGATACACACCCCAACGTGAGTCAGAGAGTGCGCGCACAGCAGAGATCGCGCGCACATTATGGATGATCATGTGCACGTTGTTGATTGTTTATAATTAAACTCAGATCACGCTTTATTTATAAGATTGAACGCTCTGTGACTTGCAAAAGACGCTGCGAAGTAGGACAGAACTAACTGTGCATAATGTTGTGAGTTTTCTGTACTACACTGCAGGGTCTTGCATTTTTAATGATGATTTGGACTCAATCTTGTATGTGCCATTGCTGATTGTGTATTCCGTGGGATCCGAAGTCGTTAGCCCAAAACTCTGCAATTTCGGAAATCTCAAACTAAGATGGAGGTTACGCCAATCTCAAAACAAGGTCCGAATGAAAATCACTGAGTCACAAAGCCAGGATCTGCGTTGGGAACCAATCGATACATTGTGCTTGGGTTTTTGTAAGTGAAATCAGCTTCCGTCTACCACCAGTGTGCCTGAGCAATCGCAAGTGTGCCTGAGCAGTCACCAGTGTGCCTAGGCAATCACCAGTGTGCCTGAGCAACCAGCAGTGTGCCTGAGCAATCGCCAGTGTGGACCGATGTAAATAACCAAGGTCCGAATGAAAATCACTGAGTCACAAAGCCAGGATCCGCGTTGGGAACCAATCGATACATTGTGCCTGCGAGCCTCATGTGGAAGTACCATTCAGCACTTCACCAGCATGAAAGTAAATGGAAACTCAATTCCAACAACCAAGAAGCTAGTTTGGAGCCTTTTGAAGGTGAGTTGCACTTACTACACCAGTTGGAACATTGTACGAAAGGTCAAAAAAACGTCGCAACACCTTTTTCCGCAAAAATCACTTATGCTTGGTTTTTGTAAGTGAAATCAGCTTCCGTCTACCACCAGTGTGCCTGAGCAATCGCCAGTGTGCCTGAGCAATCACCAGTGTGCCTTGGCAATCACCAGTGTGCCTGAGCAACCAGCAGTGTGCCTGAGCAGTCGCCAGTGTGGACCGATGTAAATAACCAAGGTCCGAATGAAAATCACTGAGTCACGAAGCCAGGATCCGCGTTGGGAACCAATCGATACATTGTGCTTGCGAGCCTTATGTGGAAGTACCATTCAGCACTTCACCAGCATGGAAGTAAATAGAAACTCGATTCCACCAACCAAGAAGCTAGTTTGGAGCCTTTTGAAAGTGAGTTGCACCTACTACACCAGTTCAAACATTGTACGAAAGGTCAAAAAAACGTTGCAACACGTTTTTCCACAAGAATCACTTATGCTTGGTTTTGGTATGTGAAATCAGCTTCCGTCTAGAGATTGGGGTACTAGGGTGATCCCCCAAAGGTCGAAAACGCATTGAGAATGGTATGGATAAAGAATGATTGCAATTCAACTTCCTTTCCTTGCTTAGATGTGCCTTGGTGTTGTGCATTCAACCAAACTACGTGGATTTCTGCGCAAAAATCACTTATGCTTGGTTTTCGTAAGTGGAATCAGCTTCCGTCTAGAGGTTTGGGTACTAGGGTGCTCCCCCAAAGGTCAAAAAAGCATTGAGAATGGTATGCGTAAATAATGATTGCAAGTCATTAGGCGAAATCAGTGAAAAAGTTGTGAAAAAGAAGTGGAATCAGTGCAAGCAGATAAAAAAGATGGAGTGCCAAGAGGTGCCGTCCCGGTTGTGCTAATGCGCAATTTGGTTGTGGGGAACACTTATACGATAATGATTTATGTCCAAGGTGGCAAGTGAGAAGGAAGTGAAATCAGTGAAAAAGGTTCTGAAAAAGAAGTGGAATCAGTGCAAGCAGTGAAAAAAGATGGAGTGCCAAGAGGTGCCGTCCCGGCTGTGCTAATGCGCAATTTGTCTGCGGGGAACACTTATACAATAATATTTATGTCCAATGTGGCAAGTTAGAAGGAAGTGAAATCCGTGAAAAAATTCTGAAAAAGAAGTGAAATCAGTTTTGTGACGAAGGGTCAGCTTAAGGATGACAGTGTCAGACCCACCGCGGGGGGTATTTTCTTAGAACGAAACCTTCGAACGAAGATTATTTCTTCGAACGAAGAAAATTTCTGAACTGTTCAAACGCCTTTGGGGTGGCTGTTTTGCTGCAAACATTGTGATAAAATACTCAACACAGTTGTTTTTTGAGGGTTTGGTTCTTTTGATTCAGCCTGCAACCATCTAAATGCCCTGAAAATGTGTTTTCGAAATGTGGAGGATTCTTCTTTGAACGAAGCTTCGAACGATCGATCGAAGACATTTTTCGAAGAAAACGACGTTTACAAATGCACATACAGGCCTGCAGGCAACAACAGAACCGCACAACCACCAGTGTCCCTATCAAATGTAGCTTTCTCAGTCCACGCTCACGGGTCACTGCCTGATATCTGTACTGCAACCTCGTCTTTCTTTTCCGTATCCTCTTTGTCTCCCTCTCCGGCATCCTCTTTGTCTCCCTCTCCGGCATCTTCTTCTTCCTGCTTGCCACCATACTTCGTTGGCGTCTCCCTCTTCTTCTTTGGCCTCTTTGCCTTCACTTGCTTCTTCCTGGCACTTGGAGCTGGCACGCCACCGGTTGCCGACGCCACTGCCGCCGCTTTTTCGCACTCCTCCTCCGTTGCGTAGCTTCGGGCCGCAACACAATACTCCCCCACGGAATGCCACACGGAAGACTTGTAGTCTGCAGGGACCCAATAGATTGTACCGGCACGGCCCAGTTTGGTCCTCTGCGGCAGGATGTCTCTGGGTATCTCCATTCGCCAGGGGCGCCACTTCCGAATCGGCACTCCTCTCCACGCTCCCCACTGGTCCTCTTGTTGCAGGGGAAGCCATGCCCAGGGCAGTGCCCCTCGGTCTGGAACCTGTGTCTCCTGAGTTTCGTCTTCATCATCATCATCTCCGGAAGGCGGCTCCTCCTCCTCATCTTCTTCAGTCTCTTCGAACTACGAACTCTCCGAACTTTCCCCCGGCAGCAACTTTGCCTTCTTCCTCAGAGGCCTCGCTCGTGGTCTCTTCTTCGGCTTCTTTGTCTTCCTGTAAGACGAGAGAAACTCGGCAAGGTTCTTTACCCGTCGTCCGGACACAAGGGGTTGTGGATCTTTGCCCCGCACGCCAGCAATGGTCGTCGACGCATTTTTTTCCGTTGCCTCAGGGGAATGCAACGTGGAACCACCCTGGCTGAGATTCACCCATGCTGGCAATGAGTTAACCTTTCCTCGACCTTGTTCCTGGTTTCGGAAGACCCCAAGGACAGTCAGTGCTCGCGCAGGCTTGGTTAGCAGGTCCTTCAGCAGGCTTCTGGCTGTCACAGTCGTCTCAATGCCCCGACTTGGTAGCTGAAGCTTCCACCTAACGCCAAAGGCGCTGGTTTGGGTTGCTGCAACCTGTGGGCCGTGGAGCGGTAAAAGACCTCGAATACAATCTTTGTTCGAAGATTCGATTGTTCGAACGAACATTTTCTTCTTCGAACGAAGAAAGGTTTTCGACCAATAACGTACAGGACGCATCCACGGTCAAAAGCGCTCAGCCACAAGGTAAATGCGGTACCTCTCATTCAGGAATGTCCCCTCCCATGTAGCCATGTTGCACTCCTGCTGCCACTGCTGCCTGCAGCACTGTCTGCCCGTTCGATGGTTTTGTGGTTTGCACTTGTTGTACTCCCTCAGCTTGCTGCACTCCTTCGTCTGACTGGGCTGCCCCACCACCATCCCGTGCCTGAGCGGTGACCTTGACGCCTTTCAAGCGGCCTGTTGATGTACGTTTCCCTCACCCTGGGGGCTCCTTCTTCGGGAATCTGAGCATTACGGTACCGTCTTTAGGCCAGCTCTCCACGGCGC
Source organism: Eutreptiella sp. 'Long Island Sound 2002' (assembly GCA_964036045.1). Lineage (NCBI taxonomy): Eukaryota > Euglenozoa > Euglenophyceae > Eutreptiales > Eutreptiaceae > Eutreptiella > Eutreptiella sp. 'Long Island Sound 2002'. Next base: position 86,055,555 of record OZ038379.1, on the reverse strand, counting down.
CCGAGGCATGCCAAACGGATGCCAAGAGACGTATAATCGGAGTTCGGTTTCCTTTTTTGTTGGCACAAGGCATGTCCCTGTCCACAGCGACATCCTTGCAATCGGCTGAAGCACACTCTCCAAAACAGCGGCCATATGTTGACAAGGGCGTAAGCCAGGCGTACTTCGGGTCCCCGAAAATGGGGGTGTGGGAAATGGGTACGGATGTCCCTAGAATGAGGTCAAGGTAGGGGCGGGTTCTGAATTCTGGGATCCAAAATCTAGCGGGTCATCCAAACAGCGAGAAGGAGATGGTGACGGCTCCGAATCCGCTGCACGCTGCGGCGCTTGGTGGTGGGCCAGTTGTGTACTACTCCGGGAGGGTGTTCCTAGCGATGGTCTCGACGCTGGGGCAGAAGTTGGGTGCGCCTGAAGCAACTCCTGAGCACAGCGCAAAAGATTCCAAAAAGATTTTCGAACGAAGATTCGAATGTTCGAACGAAGAAACATCTTCGGACGAGAGTTCGTTCGGGGATTCGAAGATTCGAACGAAGACTAAATTCGAAGGACTACAACGCATGCCTGCAGGGCTTGGAGAATAACAGGTACCACCACCAGTCTTGCGACATCGGCCTTGTCTTCCTTTGTCGGCACCATTGAGCGGCATCGTCTATTAAAGATTCAAACAATGCAGCGTTTCGGCAAGAGATCGGGCGCGTTGTACCGTGAGCTACAATGTGGGAGTGTGTGTACAAGAAGGCATGCTCCGTGGTTTGTAGCAAAGCAGACAGCTTGTAGTCATCTGTGGTGCTGCCCCCTCTGTTTGTGAACCGCAAGTAAATATCCTTTAGCTTGGCATTCGTGGTTTCAGCCAAGTCCTGGCAGTACATCCCAAGCCCGTAAGGTGCTGTCGCCTCTAGGATTCAGGGCACATCCAACTCCAAGATTATCAGATAATGAGAACGGGTATCGGGCAAACAGTTGTCGCGAAATTCCCAGGTCGCCTGCCGACAGTCCGCTGGAAGGTCAATGTCGATGCGCTGATAGGTGCGATAGAGCCGTTGCATCACGTCCCGCAACCTCATGACTGCTTGGTTACCCGAGTGCCCGTTGGCCAACCTCAAAACACGAGCAATACCATCCCATATAGAAGAAAACGCTTAGTTTGTTGTCCATCAGGTCTACAAGTTCCACCTAGCTGCCAAACACACAGAGCAATCTTCAGCATGTTATTGATAGCGTTGCGTGCTTGCCTGCTGGCGGACAAGCATAGCCTTTCCAAGTATTCCCCAAGCGAAGCATCAAATCTCATAAGCATATGAAGAACACAAATAATGGCATGGTGTCGTGGTACTTGAAGCAAAGGTTTTGAAGCACAGCCACGAGCTCCTCTGCAGACAGGGGTCTTGCCAAGTCCGACGCATTACCGGTGCGCGTTCTGCGCCGGTGACAGCCTACGTACCGCCTCTTGAGAGGGTTCCAGAGGCCCAAGTTGTGAACTGACGGTATATACCAAAGCTCAGTAAGTCCCAAAAACTTCTTCAAAAAGGGTAAATCTCCGCCCAGCATGACACTTGCCCCACAGCGTGCGCCCTTCACGACGACGAATCGCGTAGTTATGATCCGCTGCAAGACCTGGTAGCGTGCAAAGCGCAATCAAAATGTTGTTCGAAAAACACGTTCGTTCGAAGAAAAAGCTTCGTTCGAACATTCGAAGGTTCGAACGAAGGCAATTCTCGAAGAAATAACACACCCTCAGATTCTTTTTCCAGACCCGGCGCAAATCCTTCACATTGGAGTCACCACAGTATGCCAGCTCTGAAACCCAAATGTGTGCTGCATTGCGGGCTAGATGCTCATGATTTCAGATGCAAATGGTAAGCTGAGTCCAGCTTACACCCGCTACAGGATAACCATCGCCACTCACAATGGAAACCAACCCATCTTTGCTGGCCTGTAGAGTTTCATAGTGGCAAGGCTGCGTGAAAACGGAGTTGATCCAGTGATCAAACGGCCAGGAGACATTTCGGAGCCAGTGTTCCGCCCCATGTGGCCAACAATGTGCAATGGCTTCTTCATCCTTTTCCAAGCCAAGTTGACTCTCTGGCGGCCTGGCATTGGTTTCCCAAACCTTAGGCCTGTCTTGGAAATAAAGCGCGATAGAACCCGGAGGCGGCGTCTAGGGATTCCCCAAAAGAGAAGCAAAGTGACTGCTTCTTCAGGCGAGCATCGAGCATCGATGTGCCCCCGTAGAAGTTGATTCAATCCCTGCTTGTCAGCGCCTGGGTTGACTCGTGTGTAGATCGAATGTAAAAGCTGTTGTCCCAGGCCGGAGAAGGAGAAAAATTGCACAAGCCCGTCCTCAACGTCCTGGCTATAAGCATTCCTGGTGCCCACCGCGTTGCACCATTGGTCAAACAGTGACACCCTTGAAAAATACAACAAATCAATTAAACGAACCAAAAACCGGTCTTTCTGGCACAAATCTGCGACAATCGCCTGTCAATCTGGTGCATGCGCTGCTGTTGCTGCGCTTCTGCGGCAATTCTCCCAGCAGCTTGGATCTAATGGGACTTCGATTAAAGCAAATACAATCTTCGAATTCGAATCTTCTTTCGAAGATTCGAATCTTCGTTCGAGGACTGAATTTCGTTATAAGAAAATATCCCCCCCAGTGGGTCTCATGGGGGCGCATGGAGTCTCCAGCATGGCACATCCCGGGTCGGCCGCCCGTCGAGCCTTCTGAGCTCTGGCCACCCGCAAGCCCAACGGCACCACGGCAGCACCACCATGCCAAGCTGAGAGCCACGTCCCCTGGTGTCCTGGCAGTGGGCAGTCTGCATCCCTGGAAGGTCAGCCCTACAGGGGCGCCGTTATGCAGTCGCACGGCAACTAATCTGAGAACCACCTTTGATTTTACCAGGCACAAACTGGCCAAAACCCGGATTCGAACCAAATGGTAGACAGGATTGACACATCTTTGTTGTGTATTAAGCTTGTTTTGAAAGGTCTGTGGTTTTTGCCTATCATTCATAATAAGAGTTGACGCATGGCTCATTTTGAGTGCCAAGATGTCATGCACATCCAATATTTCGGGCAAAACAAGAACTCAATTTGTGTGGAGAAATGAATTACTTACTTGTCCAACACATTTCAAAATGATAACCATTGCCGTGTATGTAGACAACATAGATTGACCCTGATCTACACACGATTCACATTGTCATTGTGCTTTTTTTCTTGCACCATGCAGTTATAATGTGATATGCTCGTCAATACCCCAACTTTTCATAACAAACATTTCACTAAAAAAAATCATACAAATGCCCAATCATTTGCTTCACCCAATGTCTAGCAACCGATCTCTGCACCTACCAACTGTCGTCAACCTTGTACGGTGCCCTAAACTCTGACCAGAACTGATCTTCCTGCAGTCTCTGCCTCGCATGCGTTTTATTACTTCAAATGTTGCAAACTCAACACAACGTGCACAAACAACAGAGGCAACAGTGGACAGAAGGCACAACACAAGCAAGTGCACAGCACATCAACTGTCAACTGTTCCGAAACCTTTACCAGCAACACAAATCAAGTCCCAGGGACCTCTGTTCTCAACAGTTCTCACCAGTTCAACGTTGTGTTTGCAAGCAAGGCAAACCAAAGGCAATTGCAAAGCATTAGTCAGAAATGTTGTGTCAAAAATTAGCAGTCAATAGCCGGAAATGTCCAGAGCGATCTGCACTACAGCTGAGCAGCACAAAAACAGCAGAACAACAATATTAAAACAACTTTTGGCAGGAATCTTTATAGTCAACCACCGCATTAGAATGTTCTGACACATCCACACTTTTGTGCCAAGGAATCAAATGTGATCAAGCAATAGATTTTGCAAAAATTCATGTCTGAACGACAAATTTTTGGCACCGCGGCCGTTTCAGATCCAGTGCGGTAGCGTAAATGCGGTTTTGGCCGCAGAATGCCCGACAAAATCATAGATGCACCAGCAGTGCCCCTGGCTTTCGCGCGCCGAGTAGCCAGCCACAATCGGAATACCGGTTCGCCTGCCTGTTCGCCAGCCCTGCAGGGCAGACTGCTGGCACGGATCTCCACCCGACGGGTACAGTGCCTCGCACTCTACTACACTCAGTGGGATTACCGTGGAATACCGCACATATTGCCCGTTGGTTCACCCTGCAGCCAGCTTCGCATCCGTTGGGTCCTCGCTGTGCGCCCGCCCTCCATATGGGCGCTGGGACCAGGGCCAAATTGCTGCCCAGGTTCTCCGTCCATCGCGGTACTCGTCGCCCATCTCCTCTTGCGTCGATGCGCGTCTCTCATACTCTGGCCCCCGTCTTGGACCCTGACGTTCTCCACTGTCTCTCCATACGCTTCGCGTAGCCCTGGGTGTCGGGCATGCTGACCGACTCGCACCGTTGGCCTTCGCCTTGCTGCCCAGCCGCGTTGCCCGCATCAGCCGGCGGTCCCGTATCCCATCGTCGCGGCCGCTGCTGACGCTGATCCGGTGCCCGGTCCGTCGTCAGTGGGTTCATGCATTTGATGTCAACCCCTCTGTCCTCTTCTTCCTCGTAGGCCATCCTCCACAACTGGCGTCGTCGCTGCTACCTCCGGGCCCGCTGCGTCCCCGTGCCCATTCAACGCCTCCTGCATACCCTCCGTCCGTCCCCAACCACCTCCTTCCGGTGCCGACATCTCTGGCCCACCAAGCCCACGCAGCCCACAGTCAACGCCCCTCCGCCCTCCTTGCCGCCTTCGCGGGCCGGGCTCTGCATCCTGTCGCGCGCTCGGATCCTCTCCTCCCCCGCCGTACGCCTTTGCCATCTCCCTGCCCATGTCCCCCTCAGTACCACCCCTCCGTCTGCAGCAGCTCCCTCAGGATCTGCACCCTTAGCTTTTTTCTCCGTTGCTTGGGACACTCCAGGTCCACCCCTCGGAGCGCCTCTCCCAGCATCCTACTTCACCTGCACTCCTCCATCTCCGGCCTCTGGTCCCGCAGACCCCCCTGCCCTGTGGACCAGGTTTGCAGAACAGGTGGGTCCGCGCCTCTCCTGTCCCCCTCTCGTGCTCGCAGCCCACTTCAGGTAGCGGACCAACTCTGTAAATTCCCCCGCCCTCCACTCCCGGACTGTCCCCGGCACCCTCCCTGCCGGACGCCGCGCATACCGCCGCGGCAGTGGGGACTCCGAACCCCAGTCTGTCGGCGTCGGTTCTGGGCTGGGGCTCCGGGGCTGCGGCGCACCCGCTGCGCCCCCCGCTCTCCGCTCTTCCACCCGGCGTCGCTTTCTCCGCGCATGCCCAGGTTCTCCTCCCTCCCCTCTTGCCCTTTTCCCGGACGGCGACGGTCTTTCCGTGTCCCCCATTGGCGTCCGGGATGACGCGGTGCGCCCCGTGGGCCACCGCTTCCTCCTCCTCCCCAACACTGCGTTCCCGCTCTGCCACCTCCCTGTCCCTCTCCTCCAGTCTCCCTGCCTCACCCCTGATCTTCCTCCAGGCCCTCTCCTGCATCTTCCTCTCCACCTCTGGCGGGATAGCAGGTTGCCTGAATGACTGCAGTGGGCAGCCAGTCTCCAACCCCCTGCTCTCCTGCCCCTGTTCTCTGGGCGGCTCACCTTCCCGTTCTGCCCTTCCCCACTCTCTTCAGCCTTCGCCGAAGATTCCTCCACGCTCTCTGCAGCTCAGTTGCTTGCTTCCTGGATGCGTTGCGCGCGATCGCAGCAGAGAAAAATACAAACCGAGAAAATCCCGCACAGCCAGCAAAAAGAAACGAAAAAAGTGCTTTTTCTGACCTCAAAAACCCCCCAAAAGTTTTACGCCGCTGTTTGGCGAGGTGAAAAATCATCGGACACTCAGAGGAAACCACAAACACAAGAGCCACAACGACAGCGAAGTTGATTGTTGCGTGCCCCAAACTAACTAGCAAAGTGCGTGCCGTAGGAGCTAGGCGACTTGTGCGCATCAGAAAAAAAGGGAGGGCGGACAAAAAGGCACAAAAAGAGAACTCAAGCGTGAAACCAACGCACAAGAACCACGAACGACCAAACGAAGACAACCACGGGTCACGGAGAAAAAACGGTATGTGAATTAAGTATGTTACGAGGAGGGAAGGAAGAAAAGAGGGAAGACAAAGCCAACGAACCTATATGCAACCCGCACCACCCCCGCTACATACTGACATATGCATAGGTGTGGAAACCAAGTATGTTACGAGGGGGGCCGAAGGACAACGCCACACAAAAACAAACAACGCAACAACCACAAGCGTCACGAATCATGCAAACATGCACATCCTGCGCACATATGTCCCTATGTCCATAGAAACCAACACCAACACCGAAACGCAACCGAACGTGGTGACCAAGTCCGGCCCAAGACGAGAAAGAAGAGGCATGTTATGCCGAACAAAAAAAAGGTATGGGAAGGCAGGAAGACACCATGGTATGAAACATAAAGTGGCGGGGAGAAGAGGTATGAACGCCACTCGCCGCCCGCCAGGCCCACACACCCCCTACACCTTGCACACGCTCTCTATAGGGGAAACACAAGGTATGACAAAGAGGTATGTTATGGAACCGACACACAATACATGCACAAGAGGACCGGGTCCACCCCAAGACGGTAAAGAAGCAGCATGGTATGGCAAACAACAATACTCATTAGGCAAGGGAAGGCAAGAAAAGACCGGTAAAAAAGGGGGGGGGCGGAGAGGTATGAACACCACCTGCCGCCAGCCATGCCAACACACCCCCGACACCGTGCACACGCTCTCAACAGGGGAAACACACGAGGTAAGACAATGAGGTATGTTATCAAACCATGCATTACAAGTACGAGCAGACCGCGTCCCCCCCACGACGGGAAAGCACAAGCATGGCATGACAAACAACACGACTAAATAGGTAAAGGAAAGCAAGATAACAAATCGGTAGAAAAAAAAAGGGAAACAAAGGAGGAGAGGTATGACCGCCACCCGCTGCCCGCCACACCAACCCAACCCCTACGCCTTGCACACACTCCCTAAAGGGGAAACACACAAGGTATGACAGTAGCCGAGTAGCAGTAGTAGTGCGAGGTATGTTTTCCAACCAAACCCGCAAGCCATGAGACACGCACCACCGAGAAAGAAGGGCCACCAACGGGCAGGGCCAAACACAACACCGAACCGCGTAAAGAAGCCGTAACACATAGCACCACACTCGGCCGCACCTCTACAGTCCGCAGGTACCACCGAGAGGCAAAACAAAGACAAAGGGGACAAACACCGAACGAAGGTGAGGGACAGGGATAAAGGTCCAAACGCCCGCGCCTCCACCCAAAAACACAATATACAGTTACAGGACCTCCTTTTCTGCCGTTTATCGTGACCATGTCAGCCGACAACGCAAACCAAAAAAGGTATGACATACCCCAAAACCCACACACCGGACACCACACACCGCACGCACTAACACACACGCGCACAATCCGAGCACACAAGAGCCCCACACACCACCCACACCAACACAAGGCCGCACACAACACGTACACACACACCGGGGCCACAGAGAAGGGGAGGGACCACGAACGACAACGCAACACACCCACACACACGCACGACACTGCCACACCACCGCCACAAGCAAACCCCGGCCAGGAAAGGTGGGGAATCAGCCTCCAGGGCCCTCAGCCAGGAGTGGCGAGGGACGAGTCACGACCACAATCAGCTGACCCCAGCCAGGGGTGGCGGGGAACCGCACCCACGGCCCTCAGCCAGGAGTGGCGAGGGACCACCCACCACCACAACCAGCGGACCCGAGCCAGGAGTGGCGGGGCATCGCACCCACAACCATCAGCCAGGAGTGGCGAGGGGCCACCCACCACCACCACCGGCAGCGGACCCCGGGCAGGGGTGGCGGGGCACCGCAACCAGGACCCTCAGCCATGAGTGACGAGGGACCAACCACAACCACAACCAGCGGACCCCAGCCAGGAGTGGCGGGGAACCGCAGCCAAGGACCTCAGCCAGGAATGGCGAGGGTGCACCCACCACCGCCGGCAGAGGACCCCAGACAGGAGTGGCGGGGAAACACACCAACCGCCCATCAGCCAGGAGTGGCGAGGGACCAACCACCACCACCAGCAGCGGACCCCAGCCCGCAATGGAGGGGAACCGCAAGCAGGGCCCTCAGCAAGGAATGGCGAAGGACCATCCGCAACACACCCAGCCACACCCACACAGACACCAGCCGCAAGCCTCAGCCGAATGAGGCGGGGTCAAGCAGCCCAAGATGGCCGACACACCACACACACACACGCACACACACCAGCGCACGCAGAAGACACACCCGCGCCACACCACCTACACCACCACGAACACCAGCACCGCAAACACACAAAACACACGAAGACACGAGCACCGCACACACCCGCGTGCGCCACAAACACACACAACACGGAAAACCCCCCACCCAACCCCAACGAAACAAGCAACCACCACCACCGCAACTGGCGGACCCTAGCCAGGAGTGGCGGGGAACCACAACCAGGGCCCTCAGCCAGGAGTGGGGAGGGACCAAGGACCACCACCAGCAGCCAGGAGTGGCGGGGAACCGCATTCAGGGCACTCAGCCAGGAGTGGCAAGAGACCACCCACCACCACAACCAGCGGACCTCAGCCAGCAGTGGCGGGGAACCGCACCCGGGACCCTCAGCCAGGAGTGGCAAGGGACCACTGACAACCACCGGCGGCGGACCCGAGCCAGGAGTCGCGGGGAACCGCACCCAGGACCTTCAGCCAGGAGTGGCAAGGGACCACCGACCACCACAACCAGCGGACCCCAGCTAGGAGTCGCGGGGAAGCGCACTCAGGGCCCTCAGCCAGGAATGGCGAGGGAGCACTCACCACCAACGGCAGGGGACCCCAGCCAGGAGTGGCGGGGAACCGCACCCGGGACCCTCAGCCAGTGGTGGCGAGGGACCACGCGGCACCACAACCAGCGGACCCCAACCAGGAGTGGCGGGGAACCGCATCCAGGACCCTCAGCCAGGAGTGGCGAGGGACCACCGACCACCACAACCAGCGGACCCGAGCTAGGAGTGGCGGGGAACGGCACCAAGGGCCTTCAGCCAGGAATGGCGAGGGAGCACGCACCAGCAACAGCAGCGGACCCCAGCCAGGAGTGGCAGGGAACCGCATCCGGGACCCTCAGCCAGGAGTGGCGAGGGACAACCCGGCACCACAACCAGCGGACCCCAGCCAGGAGTGGCGGCAAACCGCATCCAAGGCCCTCAGCCAGGGACCCCAGCCAGGAGTGGGGGCGACCCACAGCCACGGCCCTCAGGCGGGAGGGGCGAGGGACCACCCCCCAGCACCACCACCAGATCCCAGCAAGGAGTGGCGGGGAACCGCACCAAAGGCCCTCAGCGAGGAGTGGCGAGGGACCAACCACCAAGGCCAACACAATGGGAGGGGGGGGTCGGGAGGAAAGAAGTTCACGAGGGACGCAGGCGAGGGGCCCAGCCTCAGGGGTTTTGGGCACCCCCCGGTGACCGTATCGGCCCCACCTGAGCACACGCAATACGGTGGGATACGCCCGGGACCGTTGATCAGCGGCCCGAGGTGGCACAGGCCTGGGAGGGTGACCAATGGGCCTGACAAGGGGCACTCTGCACGGCACGTACTGCGACTCGTGCGCAGCGAGAAGCTGCAGGTAGTGCACACCGTCCATAGCGGCAGGCCAGAGATGCGCCTGTCCTGCAAGGACTCTCCTACGACCCAAAGTGTACCCGACCCCGGTGTGGGGAACGGCTCGAGTACGTGGCTACGACACAGGTCCATTTGTGCGGAGCGAGTACAAATGGACGGCCCGTAAAACAGCGTTACAGCTTGATGGGGGGTGCAAGCATCCGCCCCCCCAAAGTGAAAACAGCAAGGGGATGGGACCCGAGCCAGCGTCAAGACGTCCCCCCCCCACCCAACCCCACCGCACACCCACCATAGCCCGGGTAGTCCCGGAGCAGGCACAAGGGGAGCAACAGGCAAGGAAACGAAGCAGGGGCAAGAGGGGGGGGGGCAGGCAAGGGGGCAGGGGAAGGCACCAGCAACAGCGGACCCCAGCCAGGAGTGACGGGGAACCGCACCCAGGCCCCTCAGGCAGGACTGGCGAGGGACCAGAACAAACAACCCCGGAATCAACACAAAGCCGCAAACCCAAGCCTGGAAAGGCGGGGGCAGGCAACCAAACACACTGCCGACACACCACACAAGCACCCGCACACACACAGCACACACCACCACCATTACCACTGCCGCCACCAACGCAGGCGCCAGAAACACACAAAACACACGAAGGCACCAACACCACCCGTACCACAAACACATACAACACAGGAAACCAGCCCACCCACCCCCAAAGAAACCAACAATCCTCAGCCAGGAATTGTGAGGAACCCACCGCCAACCCGAGCGACAGACCCAACCACGGAATGACGGGTAACGGCACCCAAGACCCTCCTCCAGGAGGAGCCAGGTGCCGCCCCAACACCAGAAACAGCGAAAACCGCTAGGACTGGCGGGTCAACCGACCAGCAGCACCACCCACCAGTCCCTTTGCGAGGAATGGCGAGTGCCCACACGCGGCACCAGCCAGCGAACAACCACGCCCAGACCCACACCCAGAGCCATCGACTGCAGGACCCTCACCATCAGCATCACCAGCGGCACCTACAACCAGAGCATCACCTGCAACACTCTCAGCAACGGTATCACGCGGAGCATCAACGGCAGCGACCTCACCGTCGGCAACACCGGCAACAACAACACACGGTACATCAGCCACAGCACCCTCACCTTCGGCAACATCCAGAACAACGCCCTCGCCGTCGGCATTGCTGGCGACGACAAAACCCGTTGCATCACCTGCATCACCATCGGCATGACCAGCACCTCAAACACGCGGGAAATCACCTACGGCACCATCGCCATCATCTGATGAACAGGAGGAGCAAACCGGCCAGCAACGCCGCCCGCCAGGTCCTCTGCCAAGAATGGTGAGGAGCCACGCCCAACAGCGACCAACGACCACCCACGCACAGACCCACACCTAGAACCACCCCCGGCAGCACCCTCACCATCGGCATCACCAGCGACACCAACAACCATAGCATCACCTGCAGCACTCTCACCATCGGCATCACTGGCTGCACCGCCACCCGCAGCATCACCTACAGCACCTCACCCTACACGCGGCATCACCTGGTACAACACCTGCAACATCCTCGCCAATGGCATCAACAACACCAGCGGCACCCTCCGCCAGGCCAAGAGCTGCCCTGACACCAGAGGCGACCAACGCTGCCAGGACCGGCGAATCAACAAACCAACAACAGACACCAGGCCCTCCGCCATGAGTGGTGAGGGCCCATGCCCAGAACTATCACCAGCAACACACTCACCATCAGATCATCGCCAGAGACGCCATCCACCAAAGCATCACCTGCGGCACCATCATCATCCACATCACCAGCGAAACTAACACCCGATGCGCCACCTACACCACCCTCACCAACGACATCACCCTGAGCATCACCAGCAACACCCTCACAGTAGGCATCACCAGAGACGGCAACACCTGTTGCATCACCTGCAGCACCCTCACCATCGGCATCACCAGCGACCCCAACACCCAGTACATCACCTACGGCACCCTCATCGTCAGCATCACCAGAGACACCGACAGGACTTGCGGGCCAACCGGCCAGCAACGCCGCCCACCAGGCCCCCAGCCAAACACCAGGCAAAGACAACCCACACGTGGACCGACACCCAGAATCAGCAACTACGTAAACCCTAAGCTGTAACATCACCTGCGGCACCCTCACCATCGGCATCCCCAGCACCACCATCGACCCGAGCATCACCTGCAACAACCTCAGCATCGGCATCACCCGGAGCATTACCGATAGCATCCACACTGTTGGCATCACCAGTGACACCGCCACCCACCCGCAGCATCACCAGCCACAGCGCCCTCACCCTAGGCATCACCCGGTACAACACCTGCAACACCCTCGCCATCGGCATCAACAACACCATCACATCCACCAACCTCACCATCAGCAACACCAACGGCACCCTTCGCCCCGAGTTGCGAGCGGATGCCCCGAAAACACAAGAGGCGACCAATACCGCCAGGACCGGCGCGCCAACCGACAAGCAACGCCCACCGGACCCTGTGCCAGGAGTGGCGAGGGCCCACGCCCAGAACCACTGACGACCACCCATGCGCGGACCGAGACCCATCAGCTGCAGCACCCTGACCGTCAGAGCATCACCAGCGGCACCATCCACCATTGCATCAACTGTAGCGCCCTCACAATCGGCTTCACTAGCGGCGCCAACACCCGGAGCACCACTGACACCACCCTCACCATCAGCATCACCAGCAGCACCAACGCCCGGTGCGTCACATACACTACCGTCACCAACAGTATCACCCGGACCATCACCGGCACCAGCCTCACTGTCGGCATCAGCAACGGCACCGCACCCGCAGTGTCATCACCTACACCAACCTCACCCTCAACATAGCCAGGTGCAACACCTGCAACTGCAGACGACATCGGCATCGCCAAAACCATCACCTACACCACCCCCACCAACAGCACACTCAGCCAGGATTGTTGAGGACCTGTGTCGACACCAGAGGCAACCAACATTGCCAGGACCAGCAAGCCACCCGACAAACAACGCCCACGCCCGGAACCGCCGACGACCACCTATGCACGGACTCACACTGGGAACCATCACCTGCAACACCCTCACCGTCGTCATCACCAGCAGCAGCGTCAGTGGTGACATCCCTCGCATCATCCTCACGATCAAAGCAAGCATCACCAGCAACACCCCCCACCATTGCATCACCAGCGGCACCAACACCCTCACTGTTGGCATCAGCAAAGATGCCAACACCCGGTGCGTCACCTACACCACTCTCAACAATGGCAAGACCAGCGGCACCATCACCAAAACTGCATCATCACCTACAACACCCTCACCACGGGCATCATCAGCCACATCACATATCATCCACATCACTCTCGCTATCCGTACCACCAGCAGCACCATCGCCTAGATACGGTTCCCCCACCGCCGCTCCCAGGAGCAGTGGCATCGCCTGCACCACCCCCACTATCTACACCACCAGCAGCACCATCACCTGCACCAACCTCAACACCGGCGACATCAACCTCACCCCTCACCATCACTCGGCACCCTTGCCATTGGCGTCAACAGTGCCACCATCACCCGTTTCCGCAGTAAGTAAGTAAGTAAGTAAGGGCGGCCGCGTCCGCAGCCTCATCTTACATCTCCTTGTTTGTTTTACATGCTGGCCGCCTCTGGCGGGAAGGAGAGCTCTCCAGCATCAGTTCCCCTGGTGACCCCTGTCTCACCTCCCGGCCGAGAACTTCAACCAGGTTCCCTTGGGGCATGACCGGCGGTAGGTTCCCTTCAGTCGCCGCCCTCAGGGTCTCAGCTCCTTCCGGTCACCCATCAAAGGATCCTCTGGCCTTCCCCCCCTAGCACAGCCTTTTGGGCGCCTGCAGGCGGGTTCCCTGTGGATAGCCATCGCCGACAGCAGAGCGTTTCTCTCTGTCAACCACATTCCACCACTCACCATCCCTCACGGGTTGGAGTACCCACTCGGCTCCCGGATGCACTTGGGTGTCGTCCATCCACGGCTGGAGTCCAGGGGGCGACCCTTTCCACGTTCCCCCTGGCCCCGCTCACGCGTGAACCTACGTGTACTCTGGCCATTGACCCGGGGACCTCAGGGTCAACCCTCAACCCTGCGGACACCTCACGGCCGTCCCGGTGATCAGGGCATTTTTCTGACTTCCTGTGGCCAGGCTCCCGTTGATTGGCCCATGATTCACCATTCCATGGCGAGTGGTTTCCCAATCCCACAGGGCTGTTGCCTGGCGCTTTCGGCCTCCCATCCCATCCCATGTCCCGTTCCCCTTCGCCACATCCCATCAGCGGCCCAATCCCCGCGTCCCGTAGTTTCCCAATCCCATGGGGCCATTGTGTGGCCCGTGCCACACCCCTGTCCTAGCCCCGTGCCCCCATCCTATCCGTCATCCCGTGTTTATATCCAACCGGGCCGCCAGGAACCCCGTGGTGCGGGCCCACAGGATCCTCATCCATCCAGGGGCCCGTTTCATGCTCGCTGCACGGGTCGCTCCTATCCACTCCCCTTCTTCCGCGCACTGGGTGCGTTCTCCTCCGCACGTTCCTGTCCGGGTCGTCTGACCACTTTTCCCATGTCATGGCTCCTTTGGCCCACCTATGTATTGGCACGCGAACACAGCTTGTCCAGGGGGCTGTGACCCTAGCAGGGACGCCACTACACGTACCCCCACTACGTCTTGGAGGGGAGTTGTGTTCTGTGTTCTGTATGTTTGAACCGCTTGCTGTCTTGCCGCCCTTGACGTCGTCCTGCACACCTCCTATGGCACATTGCCCTTCTGATGTTTGTCTCCCGCCACTCATGGCCGAGGGGCCTTCTTTCTGCTGTTCCCCGATATCCGGCTCGGGCGTGCTGCTGTGTGTGTGATCCGCACCCTGGGTCATGCAGGGTGGGCAGCCCATGTGATCCACCTGTGTTTGGGCACAAGAACACAGCGCGGGTTTTTTTTTCTTTTTTGGTTCGGGGCTGTGGCCTAGCAGGGAGGCAACCACACGTACCCCTGCTAGGGCTTGGATGGATGGAGTGCTCCGCTGTCGTGCCCCGCCTGCGTCGTGGTGTCCATGTTGATGCCCCCCTTGTTGTGTGTGTGTCTCCGCCCTTGGTTTAGCTTGGTTGGCGGCTTTGGATGCACCACTTCACCCTACTTGTCCCACCTGCGGTACGAGTGTCTCTCTACCAGTTGCCGCACCTTCCCTCACTAGCTGCACCATCAACCGGACCATCACCTGCAACAACCTAGCGACACCGTCAACCGTAACACCAACGGCAGCAGCAGCCTCACCGTCAGCGCCCCAAAAGGACACCATCACCCAGAGCATGAACGGCAGCACTCTCACCGTCGGCGTCACCAGCGACCCCAACACCAAACCCTAGCCGGAACCCGAACCCGAACCCCAACCTGCGGCACCCTCACTAGCGTCATCACCAGTGACACCATTGCATCACCTGCAGCACCCCCATCAACGACATCACCACCCTTGGAACCCGTTTTGCCCACGTAGATGGCGGCACTAGTGTGCAACCCCTGTGATGAAGTGTGACTTCAGCCACTTGCACACCCCTTGCACACCGAACCCAAACTTTCATTTGTCCCTCTTTTTTGGTCGTTTTTGGGTGTCACTGAATATCCCATTCCATTAGTGTACTATGGCGCAAACCTCTCACATGCCTCATAAGTGTCTCCCATACCCACGTAACACCTCACCCCAAAAAATTCCCAAATGTGGGGGTTGTGCAACCGCCCCCTTGCAAAACCACCCCCTTGGACATGGCCTCCTAAGCAAAGGGACCTTGCCTTCACGGTTTGCTTGTAATGAATAGATTGTAGAGAAAGGAGAACCATGTTTTTTACAATCAAACACCACAATATTTCACATTAAAAGAGATTTTTGTCCACCCCCGTTGGCGTCTGCGACCCCCCACTTCCACTGGTTGCACTTGTGCAACCGTGTGAGAATGTGTGCAACCACGATGCTACGCGCGGTGCGCGCCGTACTACAAAAAATGAAGTATCCATTCAATGCGACCAGATTTCGACAATGCACTACAAATGACACATTACAGGAGCAAAGACGCGTCATCTCTCATTGGAATCACATGTCATCACCACAATGGAACCCCATTTCAAGGAGTCCCTGTCGCACGGTGGGCGTCAAGCGTGCCGACCATGCACTCGTGTAGCATACAAAAGCATAGCGTTCCCCACGCCAACAAGTAGGTCCATGCAAATGATATGCATTGGAGAGGACGCCAGCTCTTGAAGGGACCAAGCGTCCCCATACAGGTTGCTCCCCCCAATGTGCCCATGCACAGGCCTTGACTTCCCCACCACCCAAATAACCCGTCGTGAAAAGGTATCTCCGATGAAAATCACTAATGGTGATTTCGCCGGTGGAAGCACAGTCGTGGCCATTAGTATGAAGGTTCATGGGGTCTCTCCTCGCGCCATGCACGAGAGCAATGCTTGTGTAGGACAAATGAAGGAGGTGTCGTCGCACAAAATCATTTCTACATCGCACCAATGGCTCCATTTTGGAGGTCCGTGTGGAAATTGCAATCTCCTTGCGGAAGCTTGGAAATGCCTTAACGGCCCCAAGGAGGAGCCTCCGATAGTGAGTGCCATGTCTCTCAATGTTCTCGCAACCCCTTGCATGACGTAGCTTTTGAACGAGGGTGTCGGCTAGTCATTGTGGAGGCTGCGAGCTCCATAGCTTTTGCGTTGCATCCAAACCCTCCTTTTTGGGCGTTTTCGTCTTGGGTGCCACATCGCTCTTCCCCTCTTTAGCCACGGCCGCCCTTGTGTCACTTGGGGTGGCGGGTTTGTCGTTATCATTCTTTGTGGCTCTTGCCTCTCCTCCTTGCTCTCCCTCTTCCATGGGTTCATCCACTTCCTTCCTGCCTTCCTCTTCGCCGGTACACACAATTTCTTCATCGGCCTTGGGTGGTGACTCCCCTTCGTCCATTTTTCCTGTGTCACTGTCACCGTCACCGTTGCGCTCCATCACGCCTTCGCTGTGTGAAGGGTCGCTGGCCCCACTCGACACGGCAATGCCATCCCCATCGGGTTCGTCACCACCACCCTTGGCCTCGGCATCCGGCACCGTCTCTTTTTTCTTGTGCTTGGTGGCTTCCACTACTTTGTCATTGTCCTCTTTGGCTTCCGCCACTTCGGCATTGTCTCCCTTACGAACGCCCTTGTCCTCGTGCCCCTCGTTCATGTTTTTGAGTGCTTGCACCGCGTCGTCTTCGTTTGTAAATGAGGTCTTTCCCGGGACGACGCATACGGACCACATGACGTTCGCCGCTACCTCCTCATCATCTTCCCATTGCGGTGTGATTCGAACCAACTCTTCGCCTTTCTTTGGTTTCTTGTGACCTTTTTGAGGTTGGCTTTTGCCACCAACAGCGAGTTGGTAGCCACCGTTCGGTCCTTCCAACAAGCACCATCGTACACAACAGCCGGGCGGCAGGCCAAACCTTTTGCACGCCTCCGCACGCTTGTCCGCGGCCTCCCTCTGCCGTTGCCTGGCCACGTTCTACGAAGGTATGATGTGCAACCGGTGTGCAAGTGTGTGCAACCGCGCGAAAGTGAGTGCCTGCACAAGTTGCACAATGGTTGCACACTAGTTGCACAACCTACGTAACATGAAATACGAGTAAACACGACGGTGTCACAGGTCCGCGGCTAATGTGGCCTGCTCTGTTTGGGCTCTCCTCTTCTTTTGGATCTTCGTTCGGGCCCTCATTTTCTTGCCGCGCTTGCAATTGTTGCGGTACGTTTGCCTTTGCGTTTTTCTTCTTCTTTGGCGCGGTCCCTTGTAGGCTCTTGCCTCCGTCTCCCTTCTTTTTCTTCGGGTCGGGTTTCTCCTCGTATGCCTCACTTTTGGTCGTTGTATCGCTATCCGATTCCACCGCAAGTCTGTTCCATTCGATCGGGTTCGCCCGACGCCCATCTTTCTTCTTCTTGGTCTTCTTCGTGTCGTTGGCCACAAACTCCTTCAATGCGTGTTGGGCTTGGAGCACCATCATCTTCGGCGACAGGTGGCATGCTTTTTTGCTTCCTCCTTGCGGAACGGGCGCTGGCCGGGGGGATGCGGCCATCTCTTGCTTCTCCATCTTCATTGGCTTTTGTTCCGTAGGGGGTGCCCAATCACTGTCATCCACAATGGGGTTGCCCAACTCACTATCGTTCTCAAACCTTTCTTCGAGCTTCATTGCCAAATCCAATGGACACTCACTTGGGGAAGGGAGGTGAGCCACGGCCTTCTCCAACCGGACCCGTTGTTGCGTCGTTGCCGAATCCACTTGAAACCCACTTGGAGAAGGGAGGTGAGGGGCGGCCTTCTCCGACCAGACCCGTGGTTGCGTTTTCGTCCCTTGATCCGGGCTGCCCACACTCCCGTCCAACTGCCGTAGAGCGGCCTTCATATCTTCCTCCCGCTTCTTCCTAAATTCCTCCACCTTTCTTGGATCCATGGTGAGCTGCCATTCGTCAATGGGGATCGGCGGCCACACTCCACTCACAATCACACTGGGGCCACACTTGTCGCAAACGAACATGGCGGTCGCCACGTCCATCGCCGTGAGCTGTGAAGGGCGGTTGCACAGGTGCAAGGTGTGCAAGTGTGTGGTTGCACTACAACGTTTCGTTCACAAACACCATAGCGAAAATGAACGAATTCATGAGTGGAACCGTAAATGGAGCATCCGATGCATGTCCAGCAAACAAATCAATGCTAAACATCACCCTCGTTGCACCATGGGCCGCTTACCGACCCGTCCTACAATCATTGACACATGGAGTGTGTGCACTGCACTTGCACACCCTTGCATAGTGGTTTCACACCTTCTCAACGGGGATGTACGTTGGCGCCATCGCACAGAGAGGACTCGGTGTTGTTGGCGGTGCACTGGAGTGTACCACGGCGCCAACAGCTTTTGCAGTGCGCCGATCGCCTCCCATAATTGATGCCCCCGCCTCCGAAAGTGATGGGGGTGACACGCCATATGCCCCATCGTTGTGAAAGTCATATACTTCTTCCCAAAAGCCTTTGACATCGTTAAAAAAAAACTGTGGGCCATGCCCATGTCCGGGGCCGCCCGAATGGGCTCTTGGGTTGCCGCCGCTGACCCACTTGGCAGCAATGGCCTCTCTTAACCCAGCCTCTTGCCACATCATGAATAAGGCATACAAGGCGGCCTCATTGAGCACCATGCATGCTTCCGCATAGCCTTACAGGCCAATCCTCAAGATTCTCCAATCACTCCACCGCGTGGCGGTGAGGCTGGAGCCCTGCCACGGATACATGATAATTACTGAGCCAATGAGATGACGCGCGCCTATACAAATATTTTGGCGTTACATCGCGAAGCCAACGCCATTCCAATCTGTCATCGTGTGATGTGGTGCGCCAAAAACTCGTTTTTACATGGGAAGTGGGTTGCATTTGAGGCGGGCTGGTTTGCTCCCTTGGTGAGTTGCTCGCTTGCACATCAACTTGCGGCTTCCTCGGCGTTGTAAAACCAAAAATAGTTGACGCCTGACTCCCGTTCGCTTGACTCCCGCTCCGAGTTGCTTCTACGGGTCTACTTGACGCTCCACCGTGTCTGCTTCCACTTGCTTGTAGAATTTGTAATGGTTGTTGGAGTTGTTGGAGTTGTGGGTCCATGGTCGCCCATGCGCAACTGCTACGGAAAGAAAGTTGGAAGTGTGTAACTTGCGGTTGCACAATGCAAGAACCCACTTGCACACGTTGCACACAGCTTGCACAAGACGTGCACACGCTCCGCGTCCGGCGTAGGACACTCATGCACATGTCCAAACACATTGCGGTCCAATCGGTGACTAGATGACATGCAACATGAAGAGACACACCTCATCAGCATTTGCACGTTGCCATCGAGGCATTCCCTTGGCAAGAAAGAGACATTCTAGCGCTTGTGTGACGAGGCACCTGTCGCGTTCCGTTGGAGTGCCTTTACCTCCTCCCCCCGCCGAAGAGCACAAAAAATTGTTCTTGAAGAGGTATTTTAGCGACTCGACAATGTCGGCGCTATACATACCGCGACCCCACGGATGCAAAATTTTTCAGAACCCCGGGAGCATCAAATCGTAGCCATAACAAATATGGCGATGGAATGGTAGCCCAAATTGTTCGTTTGAAATTCTTCGCGATGGATTTACATTTTAGGGCGTTCAAATTGAACTCCGAACTTTGTAGTGCCGTAAGTAAAGAAGCCATTTGTACAACCACATCAATCACATGGTTTGGAATTTTGATGGCCTTGCCAATATGACGCCAGTTTGCCAACAAGAGCCATGTCCCTTCCCCATCCGGGGAGGCATGGCCCTTGAGACTACTTTTGGTCTTTGCAAACTTGAGGAGATCTTGAACACGGTCCCTAGTGGCCGGCTGAAGATCCTTGCACTTCTTCCTGATGAATTTGGAGAGGTAGTCACCAACCCGAATAACAAGGTGCAATATGCAAATAACCAAAAATTTGGGAACTCATCAAGATCCCAACGGACACCTACCGTCCCATTATAATCACTTGGGACTAGGATTTGCTTGCTCCCAAGCTCCTGCCAAGCAATCTTGAAAGACACAAACGATGAAAAGGGGTGCTCCCAATTTGCGGGGAGGTACCCCTCCCCATCATTGCGAAGCTTGGATACCCAACAGATAAGCTTGTTGTACCTAGAAAGGCAGAGGCATATATTGTTAGTTGCACAAGTGCAACCGTGTGCAAACAGTGCAATAAACTACTTGCACACATGTTTGCACAAAGCGTACCATTGCCATCATCGCACTATTTGTATCAATGTGGTGTTATACGGTGTCCTAATGTGCAAGTTAGAGTATGTCGGTATGCCGAATGGAGTGAATGACCACATTAGAGGATGTATGAGAATGATTTGGCTTCGAAAGTGTGCAAGTGGTCACTTGCACACCACAAGGAGCGGTTGCACAATGCATCAATAACGTAAAAAGAGACAAAGCAATAAACATCACCTTTTTTTCGGCATTTCAAGCTCTAAAAACGAGGCTGACAGCCTCGGTAGGTGTGTGAAGCTGTCAAATGGCGTCCTTTGCACGTTCCTTGTATTGGTTCTGCCTATTGATACGTGCATTGAGGCGATCACAAGGTCATCAATCAAGTCCTCGCTGCTAAAACTACCGTAAGTAGTTCCAATGAACTGGGAAATAGCGATTCCTTGCAAAACCATTGCAAATCTGGCAAATCGCTAGTAAATTTCTCATGAAATGTAAAATGTGGCAGCAACGGCGGCAGTTGCGACGGCGGCGCCAGCGCTGTTGCACTGGGATTGCACTGTGCAACTGCAGTGCAATTCTGTGCAACTGGCAAAAACTTAGTGCAACTGCGTGCAAACATCAATTTTCTTCTGCAACTCTACCTGGGCAAAACAGGCTCCTAGGGCAGCGGCGCCCTCTGCGAGGATCGGCAAGGAGCACCAAACACCGACAGGACCGGGAGACCATAAACACCGCCAGGACCAGCAGGCAAGCCGGCCAGCAGCGCCGACAACAGGCCATCAACCGCCCGCGCGCGGAGCTACACGCAGAACCAGCCCTTACATCACCATCAACGTCAACAAAACCACCGTCAACCATAACACCGCCTGCAACACCCTGACCATCGTCATCAGCGGCGACGCCGACCCCCGCTGCGTGCGACACCTGCGGCGCCCTCACCATCGGCGTCACCAGTGGCACCAAGACCCAGGGCCCCAACTACAGCACCCTCACCATCACAACCACCAACCTCCACGAAGTATCATCTGCCTCACCACCACCCGGTTCCCTAATCTGAAGCACCCTCGCCATCGGCATCACCAGCAGCACATTCACCCGTTACATCACCGGCAGTGCCGTCACCACCGGCACCACCACCGGCACCACCACCCATTGCAACACCTGCGCTCATTATCGGCCTCACCAGCGGCACAATCACCAAGTGCATCGCCTCCAGCGACCTCACCATCCCCACAACAAGCACCACCATCACTCTGACAGGATCTACCCGCGGTCCAAGGACAGGTCCGTTCGCAAGAACCGCGGCGTCACCTGCAGTACCCCCCACTGTCTGCAACACAACCGGCTGCATGACTAGCAACTTTGTCACCCACCACCGCCACCACCGGCAGCACCACCACCCGGTACACCACATACAATACCCTCACTGTCAGAGTCACCACCCTCACCGTCACCCCGTGCATCCCCTACGCCAACCTCACCACCGGCATCACCTACCGCACCCCGGCCATCATCATCATCGACCCCACCAACCGATGTATCACCTACAGCGCCCTCAGCATCACCACCACCAACCAGGGTCTTTCAACCGGGGTTTTCCAACAGTCCGGTCCAGATAGGTCGAACCCCCATCACTTTTCCCAGGAAGAGTGGCAGCAAGTACAGCACCCTCACCATCGGCATCACCGGCAACACCACCGCCCCTTACGTCACCTGCAGCACCCTCACCACCGCCATCGGCAACCGAACCATCACGTGGTATCACCTACACCATCCTCACCATTGGCATCACCAAAGGCACAACCATCCGCAACATCACCAGCAGCACCAGCAGCACGAACGCCAACAGCACCACCAGCGGCACCATCAGCTGTTACCCCACCTACAGCACCCTCACCATCGGCCTTGCCAACCTCACCATCAACTGGCGCGTTGCCTGCACCACCCTCAGCCACCGGCATCACCAGCAGCACCATCACCAGCCACATCACCTACAGCAAGCTCACCACGAAAATCACCGGCGGCACCCTGCACTTGCATCACCTGCAGCACCCTCAACATGGGCGCCACCAGTGGCGCAATCACCAACTGCATCACCCACAGCTCCCTCAGCATCAGCATCACCAGCACCGCCCACCAGATCACCTGCAAGGACCACACCCTCGGCAACATCAGCACACCAGCTACCAACACCACAGAGGAAAAAATCCACAAGACCCCACTAGACCCCGGCAGACCGCCCCACGACCCGAACCCCGCCCCGGGGGAACCAGGCCAACAAGCGCAACACACCACACCCCAGGGGGTCAGACGTCACGGAAAACAGTAGAGCTAGAACGCCACCGCCCACACGCGTCACCCACCTTGCTGTACACCGCCCCGCGACACAACAACAACACCATCCCCCCTGCTTCCCCCTACAGGACGCGCGCTGCGGCCCACTGCGCGTGGGACGACGACTACGACGTCCTCCCGGCCATCCAACACCTACTGGCACCCGCGGCCCTGCGCGCACACGCCCACCAGCAAATCCTGAACCCGCAGGAGCCCCACCACCCCATGCAACCTCAACTCGTATCCCCTGCAGCCCCCGCACACCGCGTAACACAAGCAGAAGGAAGCTGACCGCACCGCCACGCCCCCACCGCTCCCCCCGCGAAAGGACATCTACGCCATCTACGCCACACTGGCCAGCACCCTAGCCCACCCCATGGACGCCGAGCAATACTACCAATGCGTCCTCCGAGAACTTTCAGCGAACCAAGCGACCCTCCAGGAGTGGAGGCAGGCAGAAGGGGGCACAGCCTCCACGCCCTCCTTGGGTTCCACAACTGGATACGCCACCACACCCTCACCCTCCAACCCCTCGACCACAATCCGCACCGATTGACGCCTGAAGACGACGCCACCACCGCCGTCACCATACAGCAAGACCCTGAGAACCCAACACGATACCATCTCACCTGGAGCGATCCGGCACCGCACCCCCCTGCCTCCCCCCGGCTCCAGGACATCTTAGCCACCATCAGCGCAGGACTACAAATGCGAAAGCCCCGCAACAACCAGACGAGGAGATGCCCCCAGCACCATCTCCACCAGCCGCACAGGAGCGCCCCCACCAAGAGCCCCTCGCGCACCCCATCACCAAAATGGAACTCCCCCTGCAACACCGCACCACCCCGGACCACAACGCGTTTCGAAACCTGCCGCAGGAATGGGCAATCCATAAAGCCACACTCCGGTGGAAGGAGATCAGACCGGGACTCCAGGCCATCCGCCTCCACTCAATCAGCGAGCCAAGCGACACTTTTTTTAAATTTTCTTAACCGCATCAACTTGTGCTGGGGCTGACGTCCCCCAAAGGAAGACCTCGTGAGAATATGTACACTACTTGGAGTACAGAATATATCACGGAGGTGGTTCGCCTAGGAAAGCGAAAATGATGGCACTGATGGTCTTTTGGTGTAGATTGATTGGTAGGTTTCTGTGGTGAATTGGTTGCATTGAGGCTTGTTGTAAGCAGAGGGCACGGTTCAGCTCGCACAGAAAGTTGCAGGTGCCCCCAGGAGTGCAGGCTGTGTTTTTCTTTCTGTGTGTTTCTCCATGTTTGTTTCGATGCAGTCAACTGCTGGAGGGGCGGTGGAAAACTTGTGGTTTGCTTTTGTGTTTCTGGGCCTACTGTGGGGTGTACTGCCCTGGCGGTTAGCCGGGGTTCCTGCCCCCGGGTCGGCCATACTCCACAGCAGCGAAAAGATAGTGGAAACTTAGAATGCATTGTTATTCAAAAACACCTTCAAAGTGTGGCGTCAGGGGACCTGAGTTCCTGTCAGGAGAGAAAATCACCTCTAAATATGGTTGGAAATGTTGAAAATGAAGTTGAAATTGACATAACAAGTGTAGAAGAGAGCACAGGGCGCAAACATGTCACGCAGTGACTGTCTGCAGCAATATAAAAATTGCGGCGCATGCCAGTAATATGGAAATGAGAATTAAATTAGTTGCCTGACCTTAAGAGTTTCGTTGTGGTATTTTCTCGGTTTCTGTGGCAATTCGCATGGTTGGGAACTTGCCTTCTTGATGAAGGAGTGGCCACGGCTGCGGCATCAGATTTTGCAGTTGAAATGGTACTCGAAGAAAGTTGGCGTCGGCTTTTTCCCGAATTCTTTGGGGCTTCAGACACCGAAAACGATGAGGGATGACTCACGAACACTTCTGTAGCATCAGATCTTCAATTTAAACTTCTTCGGTGGAAGTTCGCAACGGCTTTTTATCGAAATCTTCGGGGGTTCAGACGTCAAAAACCATGGTTTCCTGATGAGGGAAGACTCACAAACACTTCTGGAGCATCAGGTCTTCAATTGAAGCTTCTTCCGTGATAGTTCGAACGGCTTTTTATCAAATTCTTCGGAGCGTTGAACGTCGGGGAAGGTGTTTTCTGGATGCGGGAGGCGTCGCCAACACTGCCTGAACATCAGTTTTTAATTTTGAGAACGTCATGGTAAAACTTTGTGTCGGCCTTTTCTATGCGTCAACGTAGCCTTTGACTTCACAAGTAGGTGCAGTGAGCTCCTCTTCATGTGTACTTCATTGCTGTAGCTTTAGATTTTCGTCCTGTGCAGCAGATCACAGAACGCCGCCCACGGCGGCTGCCAGCTCTGGAGATAGCGTCGAAAGCACGGAGACATCCGCAATGTCGTCCATTGTAACATACTTGGTGAAATTTGGTTGAAATCCGTCAATTTCTCATTTTTTGTGGGCAGCTGGCGTCTTATCGCCTGTCTTGAGCGCGACAAATTGCGAGCGCGCGCGCAGCAAAGAGCCAAGCGACACTTGGACACTACCGGCAGACCGCCACCACCTCCTCCTCACCATCCAAGGGGATGCCACTTCCACATCAACAGAGGGAGACTCCATAACGGCGGCTCCCGCCCACACCGTCCACATACCCCCACAAACACTGTCAGCGCCCATGACGGTACACCCGGGCTCCACCCCATGGCAAGCCATCATCATCACCTACCCCGCCCCAAACGACCACACACAGACCTGGCATCACAGGTGGGAGGACATCCGTGGATACCTCCTCAAGAAACACCTGGGACTCACTCGCACCAACCACACCCTCAACCCGCTGCAAGGTGTAGCCCGGGCGCCACATGGCATA
The DNA here is from genome assembly GCA_964036045.1 of Eutreptiella sp. 'Long Island Sound 2002'. Lineage (NCBI taxonomy): Eukaryota > Euglenozoa > Euglenophyceae > Eutreptiales > Eutreptiaceae > Eutreptiella > Eutreptiella sp. 'Long Island Sound 2002'. The sequence continues at coordinate 86,029,894 of OZ038379.1, read as the reverse complement.
CACACCCCGGGCTTATTGGCATACCCCACGCTCATAAGCCCACAAGCAGCGGAGGACATCAGGACCGCTCTATCCATCCAGCAAGCAGGGACCCAAAGCCCACACTGCAACACCCAACCAGGCTACACCATTGGTTGGCATATCAAGACCACAACACCCTCAACCGCAACCAACCCCCCCCCCCTGGCCACTAACACCACCGCCCTCCTCCAGGCCGCGACAGCTGCAGCCACCCAGGTTGGGGCCCCGGAAGCCTGGAGCCGACAGTACCTGGTTGAGACAAAAGTAGCGCCCCACATGAAATCCCAAGACAAACCCCCGGCGCCAAAGCCGCTCCAGCCGCCACTCAAACTGGACACGACAGAAGACGCCCCACACGACTAATGGGCGGCCCACTACATCAGCCCCCACACCACCACTCGCAAAATTGACGCCGCCAAGATGACCGTCACCCGCCACCTCCCCCAGACCACCGAAATGTATGAGCTCACGGCTTCCAACACCCTCATCACCCATCGCCAACACGACGAGCGACACACCATCCAGGCGGAGGGGACCGCAGCGACCACCCTGTACACATGGGCAACCCGGGGGGAACTCGCGCACCCCACCCTCCATCACGCCCCCTCCTGGCCCACCCCCTTCCACACGGCAGACCGACCCAACAAGAAGCTCAAACACGCAGGCATACACACTCCCGCCAAGGAGGCCGAGCACCGACATGGCGCAAGACGCAAGGCCAGCACCCTCCACGACGACCACACCATCCCGCGCATAAGCGCCCCCCGAACCAGGGTGTCAGAGGCCACCCACAATTGCACGATCACAGGCATCTTCACGGACTGCCTGAGCCCGGCGGCATCACGGGCAGACGCCGTGTGGATCAGCAAGGGACACTCCCACATACGGGCGGTGGCGCGCCTCAACGACATCCAACCCCAGTAACTACAGCGTGACGTTGGACCCTTCGCCGTACAAATCGTCCCATACGGCATCAACCACCCCCGATGTGAGCACCACGCCCCTCCCTGCTCCACCCCATGCACCGCACCCCTGCGCAAACCGCTCCCGGCCCCCACCATAACTGGTAAGATCTACCTGGACACCGTGCCGGGCGACCGAGGCATCCGCATCCTGCCCAAACGGTCCAGGGAACACGCCACCCCCCTGCACGGGGTAGAGTCCCTCGCCCTTGGACCGCCCCGGCCAAAGCACCAACACCAACACATCCCAGGGGACAGATGGTCGCAGGCCCAGGACGGGGGAAAAAGGGCCGACCAATGCGCTCTGGCCCACATCACCGTCAACCCCACAGCCCACCCACCAAAGGACTTCGGCGCGGAGCGCCACATTGTCCTGGAGGGGCAAGCCCAGCACATCATCACCGCCGCCCGATACACCCTCGCCGCCCACGAACACCAATGGGACCCCACTGCCATCATAGCGATGCCCCCAGCACCGCAAGGCCACAAAGACCCCGTCACCCGCTTCCACATCTACCCACTCCTACGCTGCACCGCCACCCCGCGCCTCGAGCCGTCCCGCAGGGAAGTAGCTGTCGCATCGCCGGATACCCTCAACGCACCCCCCGCACATTCCGCCCCCCACATTCTCAAAGCAGACGCCCAATGGTGGGTCCTCCACTGGGCGCACAGGGTCCCCATGGCGGCCCAGGCCTACACCCCAGAGGTAGACCCAGAAGATTCCCCACGGGGCCGGCAGCGACTCTTTCAAGCCACCACTGTCACGGGCCGTGAGGCGGCCCGTGGGAAGCCCTCTACACGGGACTCTACTGGACGGTATGATCCCCCTACGGTCCAAACACACCTGAACCCACGGAGGCCTGGGTCATGCAGGCAACACCCATGAAGAACTACCACCTCCACCACCCTTTCGACGACAGCCCAGCCGCACTGCCATGGCCTAGAGACCCCTTGGAGACCATATAGAAGCTCGCCGACATCACCTGTAACCGCACGGAGACGACCATGCAAGCGCCTGCAGAGCCCCCGCTACGGGACCGCAGCCAGCAGGCAACACACACACTCTTCCAACCCCACGCCCCTCCGGTTCCACCGCCTCCCGTCCTGCCAAAGCGAGCCAGAAGAAGAACTAGCGCGCCCGCCCCTAGCCCCCCAAACGCCAGAAAAGACGGCAGAACAGCACCCTCCCAACCCCCCGCGGCCACCCCGACCCTCCCGACCAACCCGGCGTCCGCCCCACTGGACCCCCCCCCACCCAGACCAAGCATCCTCATCATCCTCCCGCGCATCGTCCCAGCCCAAAACATGCCCACAATTCCAAAAAGGCACGAAGGCGAAACAGCCTCTCCGCAACCACCACACGGGCGACTGGATCTGATGTGAGGGCACGATCTAGTACTGCCTCAAGGACCTGGGCCAAAATGATGGGGTGCAAATCTGGGTGAACTGGCACGGCCAGAAGGAGCTCGACCAGGGCAGAAGCGCCCGGAACAAGCCAGAGGGCCAAACCCTGGGGCTCAACAACGCCCACCCCATCGAGCACGTCACCGCTGAGAACAAGGCCCACACAGGCCTCAAGTACACCAGGGAAACTCGTGCCAGAGTGGAGCCAAGGCCTCCCCCCACCACGCCCACCGAAGCACCCACCACCCAGCAAAAGGTCCCCAGGCCTGAATTCTCCTCCCTGACGGGGCAAGGGCCAGGGACGACGGCCTCCACAGCCCCAGCCCGCGCCCACTGAGGCTACCGTCAACCTTCTCAACCCCAACCATCCGGCCATCACATACTGCCAGGACGCCACCGCCGCCCTCCAGGATCTCCCGATGGCACAGTGAACGGACTGGGTACCCCACCTTCTCACCTTCCAGGAGCAAGGCCCTCAACGCGAGAACCCTCCAGATCCCACCCCCATATATACCCCGGACTAGAAAGCATACAAATGCTACTGACACAAGGGGACCCCCCTATACACCCGAGCCGGCATCCACGTCCACCTCGTTCACCACCTCAGCATCCCAGGGAGACTGAGCGTCTATGAGGTCGTCGGCGACGGATGGCACCTCAACGCCATCAACACCCACGTCCCCTTGGGCGACGCGACGGAACACCTCCTCCAAGCCCTGGTCGAAGCATACCGCCAGATGGCCATGCTCGCCCCCATCATCATCATGGTCGACATGAACGCCGCGCCCACCCCGGCGGACCGAGGAGCACAGGCTACACCCAAAGACCATGCAGTCCGCGACACCGTCGAAATGCTGGGGCTCGTGGACCTGATGGCCAACCTTCAAGGCCGACCATCCCACTTCCCTCACCAAACGGAGGCCGCCCCCTCTCGCATCGACACATGCTATGGCAACCCGACCACCATCATCCGGGCGGAAGCCCGATACGGCCCCCTCCCACTGGGACCTACAAGCCATAGGCCCCTGCATATCCGCCTCACCATCCTTGACCTTCCCCCGACGCCCTGCAGAGAATGCGGACCAAGGCTTACCACCCCCCCTTGAAAATGCCTCCCCTGCACGACAAACAAGCCTGGTCCCAGTACAACAGGGCCATAGAACGCGCCCGGCGCAAACAACCAGACCCCACCAACCTACTCACAGCCATGCACCCAGCCGCTGTCGCCTGCTGCTTCCAGCAACACCCCCACGCTGAGGAGGACCAGCCACCCACAGCCCTGAGAGACATGCTCCATGACCTCCGGCATGCTAAGCAACAACTGGCGGCCCTCCTCCAGACCGACACCCTGCAAACCTGTCGCCACATACACCACTGCAGAACACAGATAGCCCACATCAGGGCGGACCTGCAGCAGTGGCACATCCACAGGCAACCGCGCATCGCCCAGGAGCACGAGCGGTATGCGCAACATGAACTCCCCTACAAAGCAATTCGCCACTTCAACAACGCCATGACCGACACCGGTCACCGCACCATCACCACGGTCAGGCGGACGGACGGCTCCCTCACCAATGTCCCGGCCACCGTGCTCCAAGCCACCCGAGACAGCTTCCGCCATCAATACAGCCCCACCCAAGACACACTGGACACGGACACCCAAATGAAATATACCGCCTCCCTCAGGTCGTAAACCACGCCCAGAGGAGGCAACTAGAGAAATGCCCCTTTACCATCCACGAAGTCCGGAAGGCCATCCACAGTCTCCGGCAGCACAAAATCCCAGGCTACGACGGCCTCCCCGCGGAGGCATACTACCACCTCCCCGCCCACCTCCTCCGCATCCTCGCCCACGGCCTCTGGGACATCGTCACAGGGCAGACCCCCGTGCAACCAGACTGGGCAAACGTTGTCCGCCCCCTTTACAAATAAGGGAACTGGGTCAACCCGGACAAATGGCGGCCCATAGTCTGTGCAGTCATGGAGGTCAAGATCGTCTTGACGATCCCTTTGCACCGCATCCGCCCCCAACTAGACCCCCACATACCCGCCAGCCTCTGGGGAGCTATCCCGGGCCGGTCCCCACACGAGGCCATCTTCCTCTATGACACCATCGCCGACATGGACTCGATGGACCTCATCATTGCCTCCCTCCACGTCAAAGGAGCCCTCCCGAACACCCCCTGGCTCCTTTTGGAAGCAGTATGGAAACACGTGGGCCTCCCCTTCTACAACCCCACCGCCAACTACATCCGCACCCGCAAATACACAGTCCGCACCGGAGCGCGCCTCACCTCCTTCCTAGAGCCAGGCAGCGGGGTCCCACAGGGAGGAGCGGATGGGCCCTTCCTGTACCCCCTCGTGACACTCCCCCTGGCCATCGGAATCGAACAGGAATACCAGGCCTACGCGCCCTACCCCCTCCTCTCCCTGCAGGTGGGCTTCGCAGACGACACAAACCTCACGGTTGCACACAGCCCACAAGAACCCCACGCCCCGGACGACGGACCAACAGTCACCCAACAGGCCAAGGACTTGCTGGACGTAACCATCTCCTATCTCCCCCGCAACAACCTCATCGTCGAACCTCGGTGGCCATGATCTAAGGGTCTGCCACAGTCCGAACCCTGTGGCCACAAGTGCCCCCTCATGCACGTCGTGGAAGCCACCACCCACCTGTGAGTGATCCAGACCCCCAGACCAAAAGACACCACCCTCCCCGGGAAGTTGCAATCGCACCTGGCCCATCTCCCCGGATATGCGTCCCCGGCAACCAAGGCCCTCTTCCGATCCAAACAAAGCATGGCATACTACCTCACGGGGGTCTTGAACGCCCCCATAGGCTTCCAGGCACTCCACCTGACACACCCCTCCACCCCCCTCGAGCCAGCCACACGGGCCGTCAGCAAGGCATGGGCAGCACACGGGGCTGGCCCACCTCCATACCCACAGAGGCCATCCGCACGGCATGGCCCCACTATGGAGACGCCATAGAGGACAAGGTAAAACGCGGCATGGAGCAGGCACACCGCCCTCCTCCTTCACCGCATGACCCAGAACCAGTCCCAGGAAAGTCGCGAAGTCGCCACGATCCGCCTTCAATAATCCCGCAACGCATGCCATCGCTGGATACTTCACCAGACGGGCATGCCCAAGGTAGGTAGGTAGGTATCTTCGGGAGCTCGGGATGCCTCCTTTGACGGTGCAGGAAGAAGGTCTTACCAAGGGGACGTGCTGTCCCTCCCACTGCCCTATGTTAGGTGCCTCTTGAGCCGCTCCCGCATGTGCTTGGGAAGGCATTGTCGCGGCCACCCGGTCCATGTGTCCCAGGTGGGAGGGTGTCCCCAACAACATCAACACCCGCATATGAAACCACCTGCAGCTTTTACTCCATTCCCGACACCACGCCCCACTCACCAACCACACCTGTCCAGAGGAAGGAGCCCTAGCGGTCCTCTGCTGGGACCTCCACCACCACCCCAAAGGCACCATCGACACGATAGACCTCGTCAAGCCTCCATCACAGTGGTGTACGTCACTCTCTCCCAAATGCGGGTCCTTCACCGCAGCGGGGCACACCACACGCCGTTCCTACAACTTCCCGAGTGGCCTCAATACCGCCTCTACCACCAGTACCTCACACAGACGGCGCGGGCAACGGGGCACACTCTGCTGGGAAACCAAGACATGAAAACAGCCTACCGGGACTTCAAGAAGCAGCACCCCCGTCCCATCCCTGTGACACCGCCGTACACACCCAGCGGCACGAAGCACGAGCCCGTCCTCTGGTGAGGGGGCCAGTTCCACCGCTAACCCCTCTACTGGCCCCAAAGGGGGCCAAACCAGCGCAGACCACCGTCATCCGCCACGGGGCAAAGTGGCATATACCAAAACACAACATGACCGCCCAGGACCTACAAGCGGTCCCCCACCACTCCGGATGCATGCCGCGCACATGTTTGGCCTGTGACCCCAACGCACCCACCACAGCATGGCCCGTATTGCACCTCATAGCACGCCAACACACCCACCCCACCACCGACCTACCACCACAGGCCTACACATGGGTGGCCCCTCGGTTCCAGGGCGATAGGAACCCCACAGTGGCGTGGAACCCAGACCACAAACCCAAATGGCTATTCACCACAACGCCCACCTGGCCCTGCTCGGACGCCGCAGGAATCGCAAACCGTTACAGCATGCACGAACCGGGAGGAACGAGCAAACACAAATACCCCTACTATCCGCTCCACCACTCCCGCATCACACCAGAACACCTAACACAAATCCTCACATGCCACAACCTGAACCCGGACACAGCCTACATCCTGCACTACATCTACTCCCAACTCACACAAGGACAACCAGAACAAGGACTCATAGCCATGTCTGCCCACGCGAACCGCATAATCTCCAAGGGAATGAGGGTGTACGCCACCCCCATTCTGCAGCCCGAAACCCCGTCGGCCCCCCTCACCACAGGCCTCTACATATACGTCTACCTGCCCATGAACCCCTGCCGCCTCCCACAGCCATCACCAGTTGACCTAGTCTTCTTCACCGACGCCTCAGGGGAGTCCGCCCTCACGCCCATCACCGGGGGAGCTACCTTGCAACTGACCCAGACCGAGGGACACTACCACATGGACCAGCACACGGGCCACACCACCTAGGGGGCCTCCTCCCACGGGGGACTGGGGGCCATATCAGATGCCATCGCCAAAATCGCGGCCCACCTACCCGCCCTCCTCCCGCACGTCGTCCGGGTCTGGTTCATTGTAGACGCCACTGTCGACACACACCTACTCCTCCGCATAGCACGACACCCACTCCACAAAGTCACCGCGATGAGCCTCGGCACCCAAGCACTGTCAATCTGGAGAGCCCTTCGCAGCCTCCCCCCCTACGTCCAACTTCACATCGTGAAACAAGAGTCCCACAGGCACCAATACGGAAATGGTAAGGTCAACATCCCGGCAGTACACCAGCGCACTACGCACCTACCGACCCACCAGGTGCCGGACCTGGAGCGAAACCAAACACACGTCCAACACATATCCCCCAAGCCGGAACCCCATCGGACCCCGGACTGGATACCGGACGACGCCCCCTATACCTCACACGACAGAGCATACCATTACCCCAACCCCATCCACCACCTTGCCCCCGTGCTCGGAGACACGGACAGCCGAGCCCACATCCAAGAGCTCCAGGAGAAACTGAAGGTCCCCCTCTACGTCTCGGCGCTACGCCCAGCGTGCGTCCCAGCCCACCTGCAGAAATGACGCATCAAGCTCCTCAGGGAGCAACTGTCATTCCTCACCCGGGTCGCCCGGTGGTTCCCCTGCAAACACATCCACGTCCGGGAAGAAGACACCCGCTGCCCATGTGAGCAGACCACCCCAAAAGACTGGGCACTCTTCAAGATATGCCAACTCCATACAGGCAGGGACACACTAGTGGGCTCGTCCCCGGCTGAAACCCTACAGCAACACGAGAGCTGGCCGACCCACAGCCACGCACACCAGGCCACCGCACACCTCTTCAGGGATACCCTGATGAAGGAGGCCACTATGAGAGGGGAAGTGACACAGACCCTGCAACAGCACTTCACCAAACACGCAGAGGACCCGATGGGGACCGCAGCGCACCTTCAGCTGGAGGCTGTCCGCAGGGCAGCGGCCCAGATGGTACACCACAAGCGGCTCCTGCTGACACACTTGGAGCACCTCACCGACCCCATTACCATGAAAGACATGCTACGTCTCATCCATTACCATGCTATGCATGACCCCTAGGTCTACTAACCTGCTCTGCGCCCCACAAACGCCCTCCGTATCAGTCCTCAGGCCTCCAGGACACCACCAGAGCACCCCAGAAGAACACCCACAGCAAGAAGCCCCCACCGCAACCACACGTGACACCCCAGGACCAGCCACCCCTCACTCACGGGACCACCCGGCACCACCCACCCCAGCAAAGCCTGCCCAACACCACCAACACATCGACGGAAACGCGCTAGACCTCGAAGGTCCGCCCCGCCCGACGCCCCCAGATCCAGGGCACCCCCCCTTCACACCGGCCACCATAGACCATCAGCGACCCCGACCTCCTCCGAGCAACCCTCCAAGGCAGGGCCCTGGACACTCCCCTTGGCTGGTACTGCCTACGAGAGAGCTGGACCAAGCTCACCGTCAAGGCCCGGGACCTAGCCACCCCGGTAAAGGTCGCCACGAGGCCATCGCAGACCTCATCCTCTGGAGGGCCCGCCAACACACCAAAGGCCAGCACATCTTCGATCCCCCACGTCGAGTGGGGCCAGGCCCTGACACAGAACACCGACACCAACGTCACACATTGAGGGACCACACGGCCACGAAGAGCTCCAGCGGAGAAGGACCACCCAGCAGACCCGGACCATCCGGAACAGCGCCGCCAGCCTCCGCACCCCCGATGACGACCCCGCCCCCCGGCTACAGACAGCAACCACCCCCCGCCCGGAGGTCTGGTGCACAGTCCTCGAGCGCGGGCAGTTCTACGTGGTGGCCGCCACGGCAACGTCCCCCCGCTCACAATGGGTCATCAAGGGGTCCCACACCATGCTCGCCCCAGGGGCTGCCCCACCAGGGGCAATAAGGGCCGCGGGCTGGGCCACTTGGGGCACCATGCCGGCGGCCGTTGAGAAACTCCAGTACGTAGTGAACGCACTCTGCTGCTGGGCGCTGTGGGTATCTGGGGGGTCTAAGGAGGGCGCACCCTTGATTTGGAACACCGCTTCTGGGTGTATGGTAGTTGGGTAGTGCCCGACTGAGTGTTTGGTGGTCCTGTGGTATGTTTGGGTTGCACCTTTTGCGGGTTCAATCGTCTGTGGCCTGAGTGTGTCATCGAGGGTGACACCGCGTAGGCTGTCCATCGCTGTGGGCCATCGTGTCTGCCAGTCGTTCGCCTTCGGGTCACGCCTAGTGCCGTCCAGGGTACAGTGGATGGCTTCCCATTCCGAGTCTGGATCAATGGCAATGTCGGTGTCGGTGGTTGTTGTCACCCAGACGGCTTGTGTGGTTGAGGCATTTGATCGTCGTCTGGAAGGATGGCGCCTTCGATGGTGGCCGTGCCTTGGTGCTGATGAAGAGGTGTTCCGCTGGCGGCAGTTTTACCTTATTAGGTGTGATGAGGTGGATGGCGTATACCGTAGTTACTCCAGGCAAGATGTCATTTCAGTTTATGGTGCCTGTGGGTAGCTTCCACGTATGTGCTCTGCGATGGGTGTGGTTTCCTTCACGGGGCAGCTGGTAGTTGTCCGCGATGTGGTGCGTGGTGAGGGGTTTCGGCATGTGTTGGACTCTGGTGGTAGGTTCAGCGTCTCTCTGGGCTTTCCGGTCGTGATCCCGTAGCGGGAGTCGTCCTTGGCTGGCGAGCGGGGTCGTGGTTGGCTTGGGGGTATGTATCGCCCCGGTATCAGTTGCGGTGTTACCGGTTTGAGGTTTCTGATCACATGTGCCCCGCCAGCTGCATCTTCGTGGAGGTAAACTTGCAGCGCAGGGGGCCCGATAGAGTGCCACTCGCGTGGGTTGTTGGATGCTGGGTGCAGGTGGAGATGTGGTTGGGTGGTTCAGCGGTGGTAGGCCAGGATGGCGTTCACGATGGCAGGATTGTAGCTGTCCTCGAAAGGGTGTTTTGGCACCCAGATCTTGATAAGCTTCGCCAGCGCGCTTATGTCCCGGTCGGGCACCAGGACGTCAAATGTTGTGTGGGGTGTCGTATCCGGTAGTCCTGTGTGCCCTTCCAGCACTTCTGTCTCGTACCTCGGCCAGTCCTGTAGCATAGGCTCCACGTACGTGCAGTCCTTGTACGGTTGGATGCTGTGTTCCGCTAGGGTGCGGGCATGGGCTAGGAGTCTGTACAATGTCCACTGGTGGGGTGCCGGTCTAGGGGGTTGGGTCCCGGTTTGTTCCAGGTCCTCCGCCTCTGTCGCTTCTTTTTCATGGCGTAGGGTGTGTACCACGGTGTATTCATTGTTTTCCCGTCCCTGTTTGTTCCGGGTCCTCCGCCTCTGTTGCTTCTTTTTCATGGCGTACGGTGTGTACCACGGTGTATTCATTGTTTTCCCCTCCGGGTGTCCAGTCCAAGTGGACCTCACCCATAGATGCCGTTGTGGTTCTGCATGTTGCAGTGCGTGCATAGGGTGGGCCGGTTTTGTCGTGGAGGGTAATGGTGTGGTTCCACGTCCAGCTATGCAGCGTCAGGATGAGGCTGAGTGCTGCTTCTTCGTATGCTGCACGCCGCGGGAAATCGGACGCCCGGAAGTGGTCATTGGCCTCTTGCGCGTCCCGTACCTCCGTGAGCCCTATCCAAGTCCCGGTCTTGGACACACATCTTTGTGTTACCACTCCTGTTGGTGATTTTCGTTGGCTTCTGGCATGCATCGCCGTATTCCTTTGGTGTACGCCCGTGGGTCTGGGCCCCCCTCCACTGCCGTGCTGGCCTTGATCGGCCTTTGCGCTGCATCAAGCGCTCCATACAGGCTCCACCTGGGTCGTTCGGGCGCCGGGGCACCCGTCGCTGACTGCACGACGCGTTGTATGCTGTTCCGCACCGGGTTGTCATCCGCAGGGAAGCTGTGTTGGCCAGGTCGGTCGGGGGACCCGAGTAGTAATAAGAGTTCATGTCAGTCTGGCCTGGAGACTACAATAGAGTACTCCTACTAGTGTTACAACCAAAATAACAATCGAAATCCGAACAGCCTTCGCAACACCCTAAGAACACACAACAACCCAACACAGCAAGGGTCGGTGTTCGGCTGAACCTTCGGTGTACTTGGTGATGGGTGTTCGGTCTCTTGGGCTCTTATACTCCTTGTGATTCCCACTTCATTGCAAAGCAATACATGACATTGGAATTCCTGAGAGAGGAGCGTGAAAATATATGAACATGGAAACTCAAAGATTATGTAGAAACACGTCGTCTCAAATCATAAGTTTCAAACCCCAGGTATAATAATGAATAATATCAGAATGATAATGAACTTGTACGTACAACATGTGTGAAACATATAGAAAGAATGTGAAGAAAAGTCCAACACATGAAAACCGGATTCGACCATGTAGTGGAAATCCGGTTGATTGCTCTCAAAAATTGCGACTATCAATTAACATGAACTTCTCACACAATTGATCACAAAGTGGACAAGCGCATGGATGGGGGAGATACTAATCATATGTGCCATGTACACTCATGTGTCTACTATTCTTCATGCATGTAAGGTTTTGTTCATAATTATGCACATAGTGAGACACAGAAGCGATTCAAATTGCCCTCGTAGGTATACACATTGTGAGATACACAAGCGATTCAAATTTCCCTTGGAGTTATACATAACCACCTTGTCTACTCATCAAAAATAACTATCAATGACCATCATGACCATCAAAGAAATACTATTTAAATCCGTTTATCAACCACATCAACATTGGAGTTAAAACCTCTCATGGAGTCGACAACATACATTCAATGCACCATAAGTTTAATTACGCAAGTCCATCCAAGCTCTGAATTGAAAGTTCATGAAATCAGCTGGGGCATTCTTTATTCGATCCATTCAGTCTACAAAGCAATCTATCCAGCGGTCTCTCTGCAATCTGTCCCTCGTAATTGTCTGTGAACTTGTCAATACCTCGACTGTTCTAGTCGCGCACGATGTCCTGGCAGCCGAAGGCTGACTGATAACAGAAACCTCAGATCATTCACCAAAAAGGGTCACATAATGACGAACTGTGTGATTTAATGACACTCTCTCCCTAAGGTACGACCCAAGGGGGAATGGCTGGTCCTGTGGGTGTGAAGCAGTCGGCTGTATCAAAATACGGCAGTCAGACATTCTGTCACCGGTACTCCGTGCTACAGCCAAGGACAATATGTGGGGGGAGGAAAGGAGTAGATCCCACAGACTCCAGGAGTACTGCAGGCCTGCGCAACGACGTATTGAAGCGGTACCCAGAACCCCATGGCCAGGTTACGGCATACAACCGGTCTCCGGTCCACTAACCCCATGTACGGAAGCGTTCCGTGCCGTGAAGCCCCGCATCGGCAACCGATGCACCGCCAGCGGAGATTTGTGTATCAGAATATCAGGAATCAACAGGGTTTTATTTTCATATTGTTTCCGTCAATTTTTACGCTTCCGTTCTGATACTCACTGTTTTGACTGCTGGCGGTTGGATAGCGACTTTACCGTAACCGCCAGTTTAACTGTAATTAATGGAAATTTTAACGCTATCTGTCACGAAGGCTCCAAAGTCGTCAGGAACTGCATGGATGCTTCCGCAATTCTCACATCTTACACTCGCAACCTTAATCCGAATTTTTCAGGATGTCGAAATCGGATTTTCGACTTCGACATCCCCGCACTTGATTTGACCTCTTTCGAGTGGACCTACGTGCTTCCCTATGCACGAATCAACTTTCCCTTTATCCTGCCCTCCATTTGTCTTAAAGCTATGGGCAAAACAAAGTTGATTCGTGAGGCCACTTGTGAGGGTCATATCTCGTGCCGCTTGCGAGTATTGACGATAAGGAAACGTGGGATGTATTCACAATACTCCCAACGTAATTTAGGAAGCATTATATGCCCTGCGTTTCCACACGTGCGCGCTAGTGTAATGGATCATGGTCAAGAGGGTAGAGTTTGCGTTGTAACTCTATGGCCATGATGTTGCGTGCGTTAAGATAACTTTCGAGTGTAGCGCGCAAGTGTTGGTGATGCATAGGAACTCTCCTTGAGTTCCTATGAGCGATTGACACAAAGTTATGCCCTTGGAGGGGCATGACATATCGTGGTGGGAGCTACCGTTTTGGGCAATATGTGGTATGTGCCATGTGTTGTGTTGCGTGCCCATTTGGCGGGTCCATAGCTCCAAGCCGAACCCGCCAATGGAGCTCATATTGTGCAAGCCTCTTCTCCATACTCCCCACGATCAATTGCAAGCCTAACCTTCGTGAAGGGAAGCTTGTGTGGTGATCCCGAAGCGATGCGTTGGGAGCAAGGTGTGTATTTTGCAATTTTCCATATTTTCATGTGCCCACTTGGGAAGTAGCGCTCGTAACCTTTCAAGGCGCCCCAAGTGGAGCACATATGTGGGATCGGAGGTCATTGGTGTCAAGTCATTGTGTTTAGAAGGATTAGTTGATTGCACGATCCAAGCCAAAGATATTATAATATAATTGTGCGCCTTTCAAGGCACTTTGGTTTGTCTTTGTGCCAACTTTGCCGTTTTTGGCCCGTCATGATGTCAAGTGGCGACCTTGTATCTCAACGTTGCGCCCAATTGACATCATGACCTAAGTATGTTATGAGGGTACATACTTCGGTGCCCAACATATCTTGAACCCGGCGAATAACTCCTCTTAGGCTTGGCATACCGTGGCCGCCATGTTGGCGATTTGGGACTATCCCAAATCATGGGCTCACTTGGCGACCCTGCCATTCCCAATACCGGAGGAGTTGGGCGACGCCCAAAAGATATGTTGGATACATATGACTTGATACCAATCCTATGGCACACTCCGGTCCAAGTCGGGCATGTGCCTCATTTGCCCCAACCATGAGTGTGCGCATTTGTGGCCATTTTAAGCAATTTTCCACTTTTGCTGCCCGCCGTGCACTATGTTCTAACCCTCGTGCACGCCGGACGCATGGACCAATGGACCACATATGACATGGGTGTTATGGGTAATGGTCCCCATGGTCCACACACCACGTGGGCGAAGCGGAACCACCTTCGTTAACGCGCTAGCCCAAAGTGGGTGTGGGCAATTTTGCAATTTTGACATTTGTGGACCCAATTGGAATTGTCACCACGCCGAGTGGCATGGAGATCTTTGGGAACCAAGGGCATGGGAGTCTCAGTTGGACTCCCGGTAGATGGCGTATGGAATGACAGATCCGATCTCCAAGCCGGCGTGGAGAAATACTATAGGGAGCACACCGAATTTTGGCTCATGTCAAGCAGCCAAAATGACCCAATTTTGGGACCCCAATTTCCCCCTTCCGTGTGGTCAATTGGCGGCCCCATTCCTCTCAGCCCATATGGGGCCTGGACCTAAATCCAAGTTATACACTCAGATATAAGTCCTAGGTCCTGCCTCCAACCTTGTGAGCCATTGGCCTTACCTTGGCTGGGCGAGCCACGCGTGGGAATGACGCCAATTTTGGTGATTTTGGCATCATGACCCCACTTGACTCATCCGTGTTGCCCTGATGCCGGGACCTCAGAGGGAACCAGGTTGGGTGAGGGCTCCAGGGCGGTTTGTACTCGAAGGGCATAGGGTCAGTTGCCTCGTCCCTACCTCTGGCGGGTCCGGACGAGGGGTCAATTTTGGGGATTTTCGAGTTAATTTCAGTTTGGGCTGAAACAGCCCATTTTCAGCTACCAACTCCTGGGTGATAATGGCGGGGCCATATCTCTGGCTCAGAGGGGAGTTGGGACCTGCCGTTAAGGGAGCATAGGGAGTCACTGTCCCTCGGCCTTGGAGCCATCTTGGTTCACAGGAACTCGCCTGTGGCTGGGCGGGACACCTCTCCCATAGGCGGGGTTTCAGGGTCCGGACTGAGCAGGGCATGGGTTGTGTTTGAGCCCCCGCCCCCACCAGCCACTGAGAGGGTCGGACCTGGGATTGGGATACAAGTTAGGATGGAGTGTCTATTGTCCTGTGATGCCCTTACCCCAGTCCAGTCTTAACCCCATGTGTACATATCGTGATGTGTTGTTGTACATACTTTTGTTCCCTCTTTGCAGAGTGGCGAGGATTCTGAAACGCTTTGTCACATGACACAGGCGTATTGATGCCCTTGTGAGCGTAGTGCCTTGCCTGCCTGCTCACCTGTGCGTGTCACCGCAGCGTCCCGTGGCCGGCCCCCCACGGGAACGCGTCAAAAGCGTTTCACCGCCGCGGGGTTACCCAGCCCTCGCGTGCCACTCAGGGCCACCCACCCCGAGCAGCGCGGCGCAGCCCGCGGCTCGCAGCGCAGCGCAGCAACTCGCAGCGCAGCGCAGCAGCTCGTAGCGCCGCCCAGCGACAGCGCCGAGTTCGTCACGGAGCCAGCAGCGCCGTCCAGAGCATCGCCCTGACCGCGCAGCAACCGTGAAAGAGGTGCACAGACCAGGACTCCTGCATCAGCCCCATCGGCCGACCCGGAGTCCCATCGGCCGACCAGCAAGGCCGCGTCAACCACCTCCACAACCACCGGCTGACCAGCACCAGCCGCACTTCCAATCCAGTGCTGCAGCACCCTCCTCAACAACCACAACCAGTTCGTTGAGTTGAACGAGTGCACAAGGACCTCAAGACCAACTACGCCCCCGCTGCCATGGTGAATTGGCAGGAAGCGGGCAGGACGTGGCCGCGGCCCCACCCCCATGCAGCACGCCTGCTGCGTGGGTTGGTTTGGGACCAGCACTACCGCCACAGCCACCCCCAGTGCGAAGGCGGCATGCCCAGGAGCTTCGAGCTCCGCACGGACATCGCCCCCGACCGCCTGCAGGCCGTGGAGGACTGGCTGCGGGCGGAAGGGTACGAGTACCGCCACCAGCAGAGGCGCTGGAGGACGTGGACCCGGCCGGACAGGCCCGGCGAAGGGCTGCGCCCCGACGGGATTGATGAGGACGAGGACCCCAACGCCTACCCGTCGGGCGCCTCGATCAACGTCTCCCTGTGGGACGTGATCGAGAGGAACTTCCCGGAACCGGGGAGCGAGCGCAGGCTGCAGGGCAGCAGCAGCGCGTCTCCGGCGACGGAGAAGAGGTCCGCCGGGGACAAGAAGAGGGACCAGAGGTGGCGGGAGTACCAGAAGTCCCTGGCCGCCGAAGCCGCCCAAGGCGCCAAGGGCGGAACCCCAGCCCCCAGTCCCCAACGGGCCAATGGTGGTCACCACCCCGGCTCCACCACCCTTGGCGACTACATCCAAGTCGCCAAGCAGACCCAGGCCAAGCCCCGTCCGCTGCTCCTGAGGGCCCGACAGGCCCCAGCAGGCCCGAGCAGCGACGTGGAGTCGGCCCACCGCGGGAGGATGCCGGCCGACCAGGCCAGCTCCAGCAGCAGCGTCGCTCCCGAAAGGGACGTGGCGCGCGCCTGTGAGCGCGCCTGTGGGGTGCCCTGCAACCGTCGGGTTGCCCGGCAACGGGCCAGGCAGTACAGCGCTGCCGTGGAGGGCGCCGTCGGCATCGCCCAGGAGGAGGCTGCGGAGTGGGCGCATGGCATGGCCATCCACGGCCAGGCCGTGGCGGCCATTGCGGCCGGACTCACGGCCGTAGCCGCCCATGGGGCAGCGACTGCCCGGGTCAACGGTGAGTTGGCGGCAGCCGACGAGGAAGCCCGCCTGACGCAGGAGGCCATTGCCTGCAAGGAGGCCGAGGTGAAGGCGCTGGAAGAGGCGCTTGCCCAAGAGAGGGCAAAGAAGGAGGCGGAGGAAAGGGCCCACGCCGAAGCGACGGCTAAGGCCCAGGAGGACGCCGCCAAGAAGGAAGCCATCGAGGCCGCGCGACGGAAGGTCGCTGAGGAGAAGGCCAAGACGGAGGCGGAGCTGGCAGCGTTGGAAGCGCAGAAGGCGCGGCTGCAGCAGGCCCGGGAAGCCGAGGCGGCTCGTGCTCGGGAGGAAGCCGAAGCGCGAGCTGCCGCAGCCACCGCCGCCGCAATGGAGGAGGCAGAGGCCAAACTCCGCCGCGAGACTCCCCCGGGAGCATCACGAGTGGAGACCCTTCGAAAGCTTTTCGAAGGGGACGCCTCCTCCAGGATGGCGCTGGATGAGGCCGACACGGGCAGCAGTGGGAGCGGTGGCACCAACGCCCGTCGACGGAGGAAGGGCAAGGGGAAGACCCCCGAGAGGCCGCGGAGGCCAGCGGGTGGGCACCCCCACGACAGTGACCCCTCCTTCACCGCCAGTGACGGGGATGAACGAGGCCGTCGACATCGCCAAGTGGTGGCTTGGACGGGCGGAGGCGGCGGAGACGTCCCCATGGAACCGGAAGGTGAGGATGAGGATCTCCCTCCTCCCTACCGGAGCTCGGAGTCCTCCGAGACCGAGACGCCCAGGTGGGGCGACATGGGCGAGGATGACGACATGGACTTTGGCATCACGAGGAAGCGCCCATCCTCGGACCCACCGAGGCGACCCGGCGGAGACCCACCGGGACCCCCTGGCGGAGGACCATCAGGACCCCCTGGAGGACGCCCACCGAGTGGACCCCCTGGAGGCGGACCACCGAGCGGGGGAGGACCCCCTGGACCGGGCGGACCCGGCGGAGGCCCTCCTGGAGGACCCCCTGGGGACCCCGACGACCCACCAGGGAACGGCGACCCGGATACCACCTGGCGGTGGATTGTCTACCTCCGCAGGAGGGTCTTTTCCCTCGAGTGCGAGGTAGACACGGGCAAGGTCGAGATGGCTCGCATCTCCGGGGTCGCCGCGCGCGCGCAGAAGGAGCTGGACATCGCCAGGGCCGAGACCAAGTCGCTGACCAACGTCGTCAGCGGCCTTCAGGAGAGGCTGGATGCGCTGGAAGCCCGCGGGAGCGTCGGCAGCGACCACCCACCCCTGGAGTCTGGCTCGTCGGACGACGGCTGGGGACCCGGACCAGGTCCAGGCAGACCCCACGCCCCCGGCGGAGCCCCCAGGAGTCGCCCCAGCGCCAGTGCCCCCTCTCTCACCGCCCCCTCTCACCACAGCGCGGGCCGCCGCAACGAGCGCGTGCCGCCCGGCAGTGTCAGTGAGGAATGGCGCGATGAGTGGCTCAGCGCTGACTACCACAGCCGCCGTGCCCCACCGCGGACGCCTGTACGCCCCCGACGCCCGGCACCAGCCCTGGCGCCGATCCCCAGGGCTGGAGGACGTTATGGTGGACTCAGGGATGAGGTCCCCAGAGGAGACGTGGAGTGGGATGTCGGCGAAGGTGAGGACCTGGACCTGGACCTGGAGGAGTTCGACATAAGTCCGCCGCGTGGTGTACGACGGGAGGCCGCTGAACGCAGCCGCCGGCGCCGTGATGAGGATGCGTACATGGATGCAGTACGGCGTGAACATTTCGGTTCAGCGTACGTGGAGGAACCGCGGCGTAGCCACAGGGATTCCATGGAGGAGATGGACGTGGCGGCCGTGGGAGTCCGTGGGAGAGGCCGATGGGAACCTCGGTCGACCTCGCGGCCGGCGTTCATGGTCTCTAAGGCCGCGGATGCCGCCGTGTGGGAAGACTTGAAGGACATCAAGCCCCCCCTGTACGACGGCAACCCCCTCAACCTCGACCGCTTCTTGGAGAAGCTGGACGATTGGGGGCTGACCGTCACTGAAGACCTGCCTCCCGCTGATGCGGAGAGATACGTCTTCAAACGGTTCAGGTACCGCCTGCCGGAAGTGCTCGGCGAGCTATACTTCGTGGCGACAAAGGAGGGGAGAATCAAGACCCTCAAGGAAGCCAAGAAGTGGCTCAACGAGCAGGAGCGGGTGGACGCTCCGCAGGTGGCTGCCAAGCGCTGGAAGTCCATCAAGCTTGAGCATGATGGACGGGAGATCCGCCTACGAGATTGGCGGGACTTTCGAGGGAAATACACCCTCTTCCGCCGCAACGTGGAGGACTGGAACGAGGGTGACGAGCAGGCTCGCCTGCTCTCCATGCTGCCGGAAGCATGGATCAAAAGGGTCACCAAGGAGGAATCCAAGCGGGCCAAGTCCAACCACACGGTCAAGATGATGCTCCCCAAGGAGTATCATACGAACGTGGTGGCTTGGGCGAAGAAGAATGTGGCCCGGGATGTCAAACGGCACTCCCTGCGGAACGCTCTTCTCATCACCGTCTCGGGCGATCGCGAGAAGACCGCGATGTGGCGCCTTGACGATTGTGAGTTGAGCGGCCAGACCATCCGTCTGCAGCCCATCCCGGCGCGGATGAGCTGCGACGAGATCCTGGAGTGGGTTGGCGAGGAAGTACTCAAGGAGTACCGAAACCTCCACCACACCCGCGGGTTGAGGCCCGGCGACCGCGACGTCAACTACGTTGGCGAGGGACCTGGCGGGGAAGTTGCCATGGACCCAGCGGGAGCCGGCGGCGATGAGACTCTCGTCGACGATGACGACGACGATGAGCCCGCCGGGGTGGCTGTTTGTGCCTTCGTGGCCAGGAACCTGAGCGCGGGGAGCAAGCCGGGAAACTGGAAGCCCCTGCAGCAGGGTTGGAGGAAGCAGGAGAAGAGGGACCCTCGCCGCATTGGCGACCCTCCGCTGTCCTTTGGGGAGTTCATACGAGCTCACCCGCAGGGCTGTTTCGTGTGTTATGGGAGGGAGAAAGGCTTCAACCATGACCACCGAACATGCCCCGTCCACAAGGCCAACACGGAGGCTTACAAGAAGGCGCACGGGTCGAAGAAGCGTGCGCCCGCGGGTATCCGGGAAGCCAAGATGGAGGTGGACAAGGACGAGCTGGCCAAGCTGATGTCGTCGGTGGGAACCGAGTTGGCCAAGGAGATCCAGGAGATCAAGCGGAACTGGGTCCCCAGGTCGGATAACAAGAACAAGGAGAACAACCAGAATGACCAGAACAAGGACAAGGACAAGAACAAGGGTAAGAAAGGGGGAAGGAAGAAGGGCGTCAACGACGTTGAGGCCGAGGAGAACACCCCCTCTTCCACAACCGACGCCCCCTAGCGGAGCCCCTGCAGCCAAGGGCCCCAGCTAGGGCGGTCGCAGGATGGTGACGTGGGAAGCGCCAAGCTGATGTCGTCGGTGGGAACCGAGTTGGCCAAGGAGATCCAGGAGATCAAGCGGAACTGGGTCCCCAGGTCGGATAACAAGAACAAGGAGAACAACCAGAATGACCAGAACAAGGACAAGGACAAGAACAAGGGTAAGAAAGGGGGAAGGAAGAAGGGCGTCAACGACGTTGAGGCCGAGGAGAACACCCCCTCTTCCACAACCGACGCCCCCTAGCGGAGCCCCTGCAGCCAAGGGCCCCAGCTAGGGCGGTCGCAGGATGGTGACGTGGGAAGCGCCGAACCATCCCAGTCGGGAGTCGATAAGCACAAGGGGACTGCCGCGGGCGGAAGGCCCGGTCCGGCGCCCAGTCGCGGAGGCGGGGTGAGGGCAAGTGAAGGCACGAACCCTTGCACCCGTCCGTCCTTCGCGACCAAGAATGTGTTTGATGTACTACAGGATCTATCCGAGAGTATCAGAGGATCACCCGGACCGCAGCTGGATGCTGCAGATGGGCAGCCTGAGCCCATTGTCCACGACCTGCACCAGTCGCTTGTGGAGCTTCTGGAACGGCCGGATATCCTGAGTTTGCACGCCGTGCGCCGTGTCGGTCGCGAGCGGCAGTTGCATCTTATGGTCCGTGCCCTATGCGGGGAAGTGGAAAAGGTTTTCGACGTGTTGGTCGACACGGGAGCTCAAGTCAGCTTGGTCAAGGCTGGCCTACTTCCACCAGAGTGTCTGACCGACAGTCGGAAACCTGTCAGGCTGAAGGTGGCGAACGGCCAGTACATGGTGGGAGGCACGAAGGAAGCGGCCATTGGGCTGCAGTTCGTGAACCATCGTGAGCTGAGCCGCCCAGACCTCGGCAAGGAAATCTTCCTGCACGGTAGCTTCTACGAGGCCGAGATGGACTGGGACATGATCGTCGGGTACGACTTCATGATGGAGGCGGACTCCGGCGTCCTCCCGGCCCAGGCTTCCATGACCCTGTACCAGGACGACCAGCTCTCGTGGCTTTCGTCACCTGAGCACTATGTGGAATGCCAATGGATCCACCCCGAACGCAATCAGCTCGAAGTGGCCGTGCTGGACACTGAGCCCACTGGGCCAGCGAACCAGGAGTACGGCGTAAGGCCGGAGGTGGCGAACCGAGCGGTCGCGGACCTGGGAGCGTCGGATCTGGCCCTGGATGCGTTCTCTTCAGGAACCTCCGCCCATCTTCGGGTTTGCGAGAAGTACTGGAGCGCCCAGGATTCCGCGTGGAAGAAGCACTGGGGTCCGCATCAGGGATTGATGTGGATCCATTGCCCCCGTTGGGACATTCAAAGAGCGATAGCGAAGATTCGCAAGGACCGCTCCAAGGCAGTGCTGGTTGTTCCTATGGGATGCACCGAGGAGGAAAGTACCCGACATTGGGTAGCCTCATTGACCAACATGACCTTAAACAAGGTCGTCCTACCGGCTGGAGAGAGTGTCTATCAGGACGCTAAGGGACAGCCCATGCCACCCCAGAGATGGCCAACAGAATTCCACTATGTGGATGGGGGCCTTGATCAGGCCGACACCACGGACCTCGTGTGTGTCAACCGCATCATAGCAGAGCCTTGGAGGCAATGCTTTGCGGTTCCCCCTGTTGACATCGAAGAATCGGACTCCGAAGACCCCCTCACTGAAGAGGAGTGGGATCTGGTTCAGGGGTATATGGATCAGCCCTTTCACGACTGGGGAAACCAGCGTGAAGGCAAAGGCCAGGACAAAGCCTGGTGGGAAGTGGACTCAATCGTCTCTGGTTCCTATGACGGGAATACCTTCGTACAGAGGGTGCTGGATCACATGTCCAGCCAAGACGAGCCGCCTGGCGGTAACCCACCCACCTACGGCGATCTGTTCCAAGGCAAGACCAGAGATGGCCCTTTGGGCCACCTGGGAAGACCACCTGAGCCGAAAGCGAGCGGAGTAGCTACCCCTCAAGTAAGCTCCGTGGTTCAAGTGCCCGGAAAAGCCAAGGCGGAGTCCGATGACTGCCCCAAGATCCAGGCGTTGAGGGCCAGGCTGAAGCAGAAGTATGGTGAGACCTTCTTCAGCGGAAAACCCGTGTTCCCCCCACCGGTGCGAGGACCGTATGGCGAGGCCAAGATACGACTGAAGCAGGACCCCCGTGTGTATCGACACCGGGAGTTTGCCCTGAGGGGCGAGAGGAAAGAGGCCATGGAGAAGATCCTCCGTGACTTCATCCAGAGAGGCTGGCTTGAGCCGTGCCACTCCGAGTGGGCCTCTCCGTGCTTCGTCGTCCCCAAGAAGGTTGCCAGTGAGTGGCGGCTCGTGGTCGACTACCGCGGCCTGAACGCCCAAACGCAGCACGACAGCTATACGCTGCCCCTCATTGAGGATATGCTGCAAAAGCAACACCGGCGGAGGATGTTCACGGTGATTGACCTGAAACATGGTTATCATCAGATGCCTCTCGCCGAGGAGTCCCGTGCCTGCACAGCCATGAGCACCCCACTTGGACCTCTCCAGTGGAAGGCGATGCCTATGGGCGTTACCAACGGCAATGCGGCTTTTCAGCGGATGCTGGAGAACCTGCTTGAGCCGGTGCGCGACTGTGCGGACCCCTTCGTGGACGACGTGATCATCGCGTCCGGGGACCCCAGCATGAGCTACGAGGAGCTCCTGGAGGCACACGAGAGGGACGTCACTCGACTCTGAGCTACGGGCGTACTTGGGGTTCTGCAATTACTACTCGGGGTATATCAAAATGTATGCCGAGTATGCAGCCCCCATGACGACCATGCTCAAGGGCAACCGAGAGGAGACCAAGAAGGGGTCCAAGAAGGCTCTGGTCTGGACTGAAGAGTCCGACCGTGCCTTTGAGGGGATGAAGCAGGCGCTGCTATCCGCAGTGGGTCTGCACCTCGTGGATCCCGACCGAGGGTTCGTCCTGCGCACCGATGCTTCCGACTACGCCATTGGCGCTGTGTTGGAGCAAGTGCTTGACGACGGGAGGCACGTGCCCGTGGCCTTCTGGAGCCGAGTCCTGGCGGAAGGCCAGAGACGGACGTGGACGCCACGTGAAAAGGAGGCGTATGCCATCGTCATGGCTCTCAGGAAATGGGCTGGGTACATAGCCCTCCATCCCGTCACCGTCTGCACCGACCATCAGAGTCTGCAGTCGTGGCACAAGGAGCACGTGGACACCCCCTCAGGTCCCGCCTCCCGACGGGCAAGATGGCACGAGACCTTGGCCAAGTTCGACCTTACGGTTGTTTACATTCCTGGAAAGGATAACACCGTGGCGGACTGTCTCAGTAGGTGGGCCTATCCCGCCAGCAAGGGCATGCAGGACATCTCTGCCCATGGCGATGAGGCTGAGACCGCTGAAGCCAAGAGGATCATTGAAATGGAGCGCCTGATGGAGGAGGAGGGTGCCAAATGCTTCGTCGTCATGGCCGCAGATGCCCCCCTCGCAACGAGGGTGAGCAAAGCGGTCAGGGTACTCGCCCCTGAGGGGTCTGAGTCCGACAAGCACCTCTTCCCGGAGTCTTGCCTCCAGGACGACTGGACCGACGACTACGCCAAGTCTGAGGCCTTTGCGGCCGAGTATAGGGCTGTGACCGACCCTGACGACGGGCAGAAGTGGTTAAAGGGGCTGACTGAGGAAGATGGCAAGCTCTACCGGAATGGTAAGCTGCTAGTACCAGAGTCCCGGGTGCTCGAGCTGTGTGAAGCTTGGCACCACCACATGCTGCACCCAGGGGTCAAGAAGCAAGCTCTTGACATGCAGCGTCGGTTCGAGATCGACCATATCGTTCTCTACACCGCCATCAAGAAGGTCAGGAAGGGTTGCTCGGTCTGTCAGGCCTGCAATCCTGACAACCGGAACGTCAAGGGGGAACCCCAATGGACCCCGGTTCCTGACCAGCCCATGGAGAGCGTGGCCATGGACGTCTTCTCCATGCCCGAAGTGCACATTGGCAAGGAGACCTTTGACTGTGTGGTTCTCTGTGTGGACCGCCACAGCGGCTACGTTGTAGCCGTTCCGGCACGCAAAAAGGGGTTGCTTGCCAAGGAAGTGGCAGTCATGATGATTCGTCATTGGCTGACCGTCTTTGACATCCCCCGCACCATTTGCAGTGACCGAGGGCCCCAGTTTACTGCTGGCTGGTTCAAGGCTATGTGTTCCCTCATGGGAATACGCCATGCCAAGAGCGTCGCCTATCTCAGCCGGTCTAACGACCGTGCTGAAGTGGCTGGACGGCAGCTGTTCGAGAAGCTGCGCAAGATCCACATCACCAATCCACGTCGGAACTGGTTTGAGGAGATGTGGCCTGCTCTGAAGGCCCATCATGACACCCCCACTCCGGGCGGTTTGTCCCCTCACCAGATTCTGTTTGGCAGGGACCCCCTGGGTAGGGGACTTCCCTTATCTGGTGATGGCATGGCTATGGATGCCAAGGAGTTCTTCGCGCGGCAAGAGCAAACAGCGCGGGACATCCGCCAGCAGCTTGAGAAGGAGCATGCTGAGCGTCAGAAGTCCGCCCCGAGCTCGACAGCGCAGAAGTTCAGGGTGGGAGACCCGGTGTGGGTGATCAGACCCCGCCCCATGGGCACCCACCGCACCAAGACCTGGTTCACACCCGGCGAGGTGGTCCGCAGGATTGGTGAGGACACCTACCGCATCAAGATGGGTCACGGACAGTTCCGGGAGCGCCACGAGAGTCAACTCCGTGTGCGGGAACCCGACCTCCGTGGCCGACATGTGTCCCTGGACTACGCCAAACATGAGGCCGATTCGGACGACGACTATGCTGAGCAGGACGACTATACTGTCGAGAAGATCCTGGCTCAGCGTCCGAAGGCCTCGGCACCCGGAGGTCTGGAGTTCAAGGTTCGTTGGCGAGGCTATGGGCCGTCCCACGACACCTGGGAACCTGTCTCCTCGTTTGTGCCGCGGGTCAATACTCCCTTCATGGAGTACATCCGCAAGCACAAGACCAAGATCCACGTTTCGGACTTGGCAGCACTCACCCGGGCGATTGCAGCCAGGGGTGCCTGATCAGCGCCCTGAGCTCTCCCCTGATGCGTTTGGAGCGCTTGTGAGGCCGACGAATCGTCCCTTACTTGCTTGCTCTCTTCCATCTTTCGGTGACGGAGTGGCCATATACCCCCCCCTGCTGAATCCAGAGGAGGATGGCCCCTCTCTTCAATTCTATTCGTCACTCCCCACCTGCTGAATCCTTGGGAAACCAGGTAGGGCGACTGACCTTCATTTTTCTTAGCTCTTGGGGCCTTGAAGCCCATACGACGTTGCGCAACGGATGCCGCTGTCATCGGCATTGCGATTTTTGAGTGTGTGGTCTGGTTCCATGGCACCTGCGGAATCCAGACCAGTCGACGTGTGTCTCGAGACTATATATGCCTGGACTCAGGCGTTATCCTGTCCACCCTCCTGCATTTGCCCTATGCTGACCGTGGCGTGGTTTGGCACTCTGTCCAGAGTGCGTTTACACGCCTATTTACCCAGATTATTGCTTGTCTTTCTGCCCTCCAGGATATGTGCATTTGTATGTTAAGTGTCGTCAGCCCATCGCTGAGGGATGGACTGCTTTTCACCACGAATCGGGATACAGAGGCGCCCTGAGTCGCCGTTTACATGTTCATACACAGGGTCCAGCCTGGACCAGTACCGCATTACATATTCTTCTGTTTGAGTGCCTGTGATACCGTGTTGCCCTATTCGCTGTGATGTGTGGAGATCCTGATGGCGCCAGGCGGGAAGCCCAGTTGCCTGACTACACTCCCAGCGGTCCGCCACTGTCAGTCCCAGTGTGAGCCTACCGATTCGCAGACGCACTTGCATTCGGATGGCGGCCTCCGGTGCTCCTGACCTCGGTCAGTCTGCCTGGGAAACTGGTGGTTTGAGGAGTCGACGCCTCCGCCCACACTGCATGAGGACTCCCTCATGTATGGCCTTCGTGGCAGTAGGGCGAGGGAAACGACGGCCTTGATGCCCGATCCCTTCAGGAGGAGTTCCCTTAAGATTTGGGGTTCTTAAGGAGTTCGACTATGGCACTCTGGACTCGCGTCGTATGGATATGGACATGGTGCGCCCGAGGAAGGACCCGTGGGGACTCTCCCCAGTCGGCGGGCCTTGGGAAGCTTGGGGTAGCCTGATGGATCTTTGTGGTCGCTCTCGACTTGTGGGACCACCTCGGTCGTCGTGTGTCGCCTATGTTGGCCGTGTATGCCACTACCACTGTGGTGGTGACCGTAGCAGCCGGCACCCGGTGCGCCTGGTATGGGTTAACGGGTCCTTTGGATGCCGAACAATCGCCGCCAGGACCCGGGACTTGATACTTGATACTATACATGTGCTACGATCTTATACAGCATCATACCTATCTTACTGTGACTCACTGAGGTGAGGATGTGACACCCCCCCCCCTTTCAGGTAGTGGTCCTGGGTACCCGCTGCCATGCGTGGGTTCTATCGAGCCCCCCCCAGGGTTTGCTCTAAGGAGGGGGGTGAAGCGGTAGCCAGAACCCCATGGCCAGGTTACGGCATACAACCGGTCTCCGGTCCACTAACCCCATGTACGGAAGTGTTCCGTGCCGTGAAGCCCCGCATCGGCAACCGATGCACCGCAAGCGGAGATTTGTGTATCAGAATATCAGGAATCAACAGGGTTTTATTTTCATATTGTTTCCGTCAATTTTTACGCTTCCGTTCTGATACTCATCGTTTTGACTGCTGGCGGTTGGATCGCGACTTTACCGTAACCGCCAGTTTAACTGTAATTAATGGAAATTTTAACGCTATCCGTCACGAAGGCTCCAAAGTCGTCAGGAACTGCATGGATGCTTCCGCAATTTTCACATCTTACACTCGCAACCTTAATCCGAATTTTTCAGGATGTCGAAATCGGATTTTCGACTTCGACATCCCCGCACTTGATTTGACCTCTTTCGAGTGGACCTACGTGCTTCCCTATGCACGAATCAACTTTCCCTTTATCCTGCCCTCCATTTGTCTTAAAGCTATGGGCAAAACAAAGTTGATTCGTGAGGCCACTTGTGAGGGTCATATCTCGTGCCGCTTGCGAGTATTGACGATAAGGAAACGTGGGATGTATTCACAATACTCCCGACGTAATTTAGGAAGCATTATATGCCCTGCGTTTCCACACGTGCGCGCTAGTGTAATGGATCATGGTCAAGAGGGTAGAGTTTGCGTTGTAACTCTATGGCCATGATGTTGCGTGCGTTAAGATAACTTTCGAGTGTAGCGCGCAAGTGTTGGTGATGCATAGGAACTCTCCTTGAGTTCCTATGAGCGATTGACACAAAGTTATGCCCTTGGAGGGGCATGACATATCGTGGTGGGAGCTACCTTTTTGGGCAATATGTGGTATGTGCCATGTGTTGTGTTGCGTGCCCATTTGGCGGGTCCATAGCTCCAAGCCGAACCCGCCAATGGACCTCATATTGTGCAAGCCCCTTCTCCATACTCCCCACGATCAATTGCAAGCCTAACCTTCGTGAAGGGAAGCTTGTGTGGTGATCCCGAAGCGATGCGTTGGGAGCAAGGTGTGTATTTTGCAATTTTTCATATTTTCATGTGCCCACTTGGGAAGTAGCGCTCGTAACCCTTCAAGGCGCCCCAAGTGGAGCACATATGTGGGATCGAAGGTCATTGGTGTCAAGTCATTGTGTTTAGAAGGATTAGTTGATTGCACGATCCAAGCCAAAGATATTTTAATATAATTGTGCGCCTTTCAAGGCACTTTGGTTTGTCTTTGTGCCAATTTTGCCGTTTTTGGCCCGTCATGATGTCAAGTGGCGACCTTGTATCTCATCGCTGCGCCCAATTGACATCATGACCCAAGTATGTTATGAGGGTACATACTTCGGTGCCCAACATATCTTGGACCCGGCGAATAACTCCTCTTAGGCTTGGCATACCGTGGCCGCCATGTTGGCAATTTGGGACTATCCCAAATCATGGGCTCACTTGGCGACCCTGCCATTCCCAATACTGGAGGAGTTGGGCGACGCCCAAAAGATATGTTGGATACATATGACTTGATACCAATCCTATGGCACACTCCGGTCCAAGTCGGGCATGTGCCTCATTTGCCCCAACCATGAGTGTGCGCATTTGTGGCCATTTTAAGCAATTTTCCACTTTTGCTGCCCGCCGTGCACTATGTTCTAACCCTCGTGCACGCCGGACGCATGGACCAATGGCCCACATATGACATGGGTGTTATGGGTTTCGGTCCCCATGGTCCACACACCACGTGGGCGAAGCGGAGCCACCTTCGTTAAGGCGCTAGCCCAAAGTGAGTGTGGGCAATTTTGCAATTTTGACATTTGTGGACCCAATTGAGATCGTCACCACGCCGAGTGGCATGAAGATCTCCGGAAACCAAGGGCATGGGAGTCTCAGTTGGTCTCCCGGTCGATCACGTATGGAATGACGGATCCAATCTCCAAGCCGGCGTGGAGATATACTATTGGGAGCACACCGAATTTTGGCTCATTTCAAGCAGCCAAAATGACCCAATTTTGGGACCCCAATTTCCCCCTTCCGTGTGGTCAATTGGCGGCCCCATTTCTCTCAGCCCATATGCAGCCCGGACCTAAATCCAAGTTATACACTCAGATATAAGTCCTAGGTCCTGCCTCCTACCCTGTGAGTCATTGGCCTTACCTTGGCCGGGCGAGCCACGCGTGAGAATGACGCCAATTTTGGTGATTTTGGCATCATGACCCCACTTGACTCATCCGTGTTGCCCTGATGCCGGGACCTCAGAGGGAACCAGGCTGGGTGAGGGCTCCAGAGGGTTCGTACTCGAAGGGCATAGGGTCAGTTGCCTCGTCCCTACCTCTGGCGGGTCCGGACGAGGGGTCAATTTTGGGGATTTTTGCGTTAATTTCAGTTTGGGCTGAAACAGCCCATTTTCAGCTACCAACTCCTGGGTGATAATGGCGGGGCCATATCTCTGGCTCAGAGAGGAGTTGGGACCTGCCGTTAAGGGAGCATAGGGAGTCACCGTCGGTTAACCTTGGAGCCCTCTTGGTTCCCGGGAACTCGCCTGTGGCTGGGCGGTACACCTCTCCCATTGGCAGGGTTTCAGGGTCCGGACTGAGCAGGGCATGGGTTGTGTTTGAGCCCCCGCCCCCACCAGCCACTGAGAGGGTCCGACCTGGGATTGGGATACAAGTTAGGATAGAGTGTCTATTGTCCTGTGATGCCCTTACCCCAGTCCAGTCTTAACCCGATGTGTACATATCCTGATGTGTTGTTGTACATACTTTTGTTCCCTCTTTGCAGAGTGGCGAGGATTCTGAAACGCTTTGTCACATGACACAGGCGTATTGATGCCCTTGTGAGCGTAGTGCCTTGCCTGCCTGCTCACCTGTGCGTGTCACCGCAGCGTCCCGTGGCCGGCCCCCCACGGGAACGCGTCAGTATCTGTGATTGGCCTGGTGCTCCTGTGTGTGTCCTGTGCAGGCTGGCAGCCCATGGCCATACCTGTGAAGCGTCGTATCTACCTAGGCTAAGCCAACGCCCCACAGCCAACTGATGATAAAGCTGTCATGCCAGCAGTCCCAGTCAACTAATGCTGAACTGAAAACAGTGCGCCTGTTATCCAGGTAGGTAGGTAGGTAGGTGCACTCGGTCGTTGAGACGCGCCCCGTGGTTTCCGCTGGCGTTGCCGCTGTGACGAACAGGAAGAGGCCTCGCGCTTGAGGAGGGAAGGCGGCTTACATCCCGCTAGACCTGACTCGTGGCCCCCAACAAAGGGGCTCCGGGGAACACCGGGAGGGCTGATCGGCGCCAGCGTGACGTACTTGTCTCGCCATGAGGGTGTGCCCCCGTGCTTGCGCACTCCCCTCCTTTTGGCGGAACCCTGGGGGTTCATCGGACTTGCTGGCGTATCCCGTTCCCAAGGCATGCATGCATGTTCTTGGTACTGGGGTTCCGAGGTGCTTGGGTGTAGCACGCTCCGCCTCGAGTCCCAAAGCAGCGCTCGCCTTAGGATGCAGCCTTATCCCCGGTCTCCGGATCTCGTTTGGCCGGGTCACCTGCATGGCACGGGCTGCCTCAGTGCCCGAGCTATGGACACTGGGTTTCCTACTGTTGTGTGGCACTTGTGCTCTTGGTCTTGGTTTTGCGGTAACCCCGCCACTGCTGGCTGGGGTCTTGAGTGGGTGTGCTTGGGTTTTGACTTGCACCCCACCATTCTTGGCTGGGGTGTTGGGGCGTGCGGGGTTGTGTGCCGGCTCCGTCTTACCCCGTAATGCCTTTCTCAGATATGCGGTGTGGGTTTGTGTGCTTGGGCTCGGGTTTCGGCTGCGCCTTGCCACTGCTGTCTGGGGTCTTGGGCTGCGTGTGTGTTTGTGTGCGCGCTCTGTTTGTACCCCGCCACTCCTGGTTGGGGTTCCGTTGTGGGTGTGTGTGCTCTGGCTCGGGTTTCGGCTGCGCCCCGCCACTCCTGGCTGGGCTGTTGGGGTGCGTGTGTGTTTGTGTGCGCGCTCCGTTTGTCCCCCGCCCTTCCTGGTTGGGGTGTGTGGTGTGGGTGTGTGTGCTTGTGCTCGGGTTCCGGCTGCGCCCCGCCACTCCTGGCAGGAATGTTGGGGTGTGTGTGTGTCTGTGTGCGCGCTCAGCTTGTACCCCTCCACTCCTGGCTGGCGTGTGCTCGTGGGTGTGTGTGGTCGGGCTTGGGTTGCGGCTGTGCCCCGCCACTCCTGGCAGGAATGTTGGGGTGTGTGTGTGTCTGTGTGCGCGCTCAGCTTGTACCCCGCCACTCCTGGCTGGCGTTTGCTCGTGGGTGTGTGTGGTCGGGCTTGGGTTGCGGCTGCGCCAGCCTCTCCTGGCTGAGCTTTCTGGGGTGTGTATGTGTTTGTGTGCGCGCTGCGCTTGTACCCTGCCACTCCGGGCAGGGCTGTGCGGTGTTGGTGTGTGTGTGTGGGTTCGGGTTTCTGATTGCGTCCTGCCACTCCTGGCTTGGATGTAGGGGTGTGTGTGTGTGTTTGTGTGCGTGCTCCGCTTATACCCCGCCACTCCTGGCTGGGATGTGCGGTGTGGGTGTGTGTGCTTGGGCTCGGTTCTCGGCTGCGCGGAGCCATTCCTGGCTGGGTTGTTGGGGTGTGTGTGTGTTTGTGTGCGCGCCCCGCTTCTACCCCGCCTCTCCTGGTTGGGCTGTGCGGTGTGGGTGTGTGTGTGGGTGGATTCAGGTTTCGGCTGCGCCCCACCACTCCTGGCTGCGGTGTGCGGTGTGGGTGTGTGTGCTTGGGCTCGGGTTTCGGCTGAGCCCCGCCACTCCTGGCTCAGGTTTGAGACTGTATGTGTGTTTGTGTGCGCGCTCCGCTTGTACCCTGCCACTCCTGGCTGGGGTGTGCGGTGTGAGTGTGTGTGCTTGGACTCGGGTTTCTGCTGCGCCTCGCCACTCCTAGCTGGGCTGTTGGGATGTTTGTGTGTTTGTGTGCGCGCTCCGCTTGTACCCCGCCACTCCTGGCTGGTGTGTGCGGTCTGGGTGTGTCTGTTTGGTCTCGGGTTTCGGCTGCGCCCCGCCACTCCTGGCTGGGGTGTTGGGGTGTGTGTTTGTTTGTGTGCGCGCTCCGCTTGTACCCCGCCACTCCTGGCTGGGCAATGCGGTGTGGGTGTGTGTGCTCGGGCTCGGGTTTTGGCTGCGCCCCGTCCCTCTTGGCTGGGGTGTTGGGGTGCTTGTGTGTTTGTGTGCGCGCCCAGATTCTACCCCGCCACTCCTGGCTGGTGTGTGGGTTGTGGGTGTGTGTGCTTGGGCTCGGTTTTCGGCTGCGCCACGTTCCTCTTGGCTGGGGTGTTGGGGTGCGTGTTTGTTTGTGTGCGTGCTCCGTTTGTACCCCGCCACTCCTGGCTGGGGTGTGCGGTGTGAGTGTTTGTGCTTGGGCTCGGGTTTCTGCTGCGCCTCGCCACTCCTAGCTGGGCTGTTGGGGTGTATGTGTGTTTGTGTGCGCGCTCCGCTTGTACCCCGCCACTCCTGGCTGGCGTGTGCGGTCTGGGTGTGTCTGCTTGGTCTCGGGTTTCGGCTGCGCCCCGCCACTCCTGGCTGGGGTGTTGGGGTGTGTGTTTGTTTGTGTGCGCGCTCCGCTTGTACCCCGCCACTCCTGGCTGGGGTATGCGGTGTGGGTGTGTGTGCTCGGGCTCGGGTTTTGGCTGTGCCCCGTCCCTCTTGGCTGGGGTGTTGGGGTGCGTATGTGTTCGTGTGCGCGCCCAGATTCTACCCCGCCACTCCTGGCTGGGGTGTGGGTTTTGGGTGTGTGTGCTTGGGCTCGGTTTTCGGCTGCGCCACGTTCCTCTTGGCTGGGGTGTTGGGGTGCGTGTGTGTTTGTGTGCGTGCTCCGTTTGTACCCCGCCACTCCTGGCTGGGGTGTGCGGTGTGCTTGTGTGTCTTCTTGGGCTCGTATTTTGGCTGCGCCCCGCCACTCCTGGCTGGGGTGTTTGGGTGTGTGTGTGTTTGTGTGCGCGCTCCGGTTGTACCCCGCAACTCCTGGCTGGGGTGTGCGGTGTGGGTGTCTGTGCTTGGGCTCGGGTTTTGGCTGCGCCCCGCCACTGCTGGCTCGGGTTTCCGGATGTGTGTGTGTCTGTGTGCCCGCTTTGGTTGTACCACGCCACTCCTGCCTGGAATGTGCGGTATGGGTGTGTATGCTTGGGCTCGCTCTTTGGCTGCGGCCCGCCACTCCTGGCTGTGCTGTTGGGGTGTGTGTGTGTTTGTGTGCGCGCTTCGTTTGTACCCCGCCACTCCTGGCTGGGGCGTACCGTTTGTGGGTCGGGTGTCGCCGGACACCTGTTCCTGTGCCTTGGTTCGTTGCGGGTTGTGCGTGCTTCCAGGGTTTGCGGCATCCGGTAGCGTTTGTTGCTTGGCACCTGTCCGTGTGCCTTGGTTGTGGCCGGCGGTGTGCCTCTCTGGCGTGCCTCGTGGACCCGCGTTGGTGAGCCGCGCCTCATCCCGTCTCGTCGCTCTCGGTGCTCTGGTCGGCCCCGTGGTGCGATGGGGTTGTCCCTGGCGGGTCCCTCCGGCGTCAGTCTTGGGCTGCGTGCGCTGCGGTGGGCTGCGTCTGTGGACCCGGTCACTGACGCGTCCGTTTTCCCGTACCGTGCGTCTTTCAACGGGGGACTCGGCCAGTGCACCGGGGCTGTTTCTTGTGGACGCCGACACCGGCCCTTTCGGGTCGGAGGACGCCATCCCTGGGTCCCGCGGACGTGTGCGTGTGCGTGCTCCTCTGGCGGGGTCGGGCAGGCCCGCCTCCCGGGCGCGTTTTGGTGCGCCTCACCTTTTCCAGTGGCCGCTTTGTCCCTCTCTTTTGTTCGGCCCCCTCTCGGCTGGGGTTGCCCTGTTTGTGGTTGTTGCTGTGTGTTTTTTCTTCGTATGTGCGCCCCCGTTGTCTCTGGCGTTCCATATTTTCGGGCCGGGGCTGCCTTGGGCCTTGGCGGCCTGTTGGCCCCTGCCACCCCCTCCCCCCCCTTTTTTTTTTCGTCGTCGCCCCCCGCCCCGGTTTTTGTTTTTGCTCCTGCTCCTCCTTTGTTTTTTGTTTGTGGCGTTTGTGTTTGTTTGTTTCTTTTTTCTTTTTTTTTCCGCTTCCCTTCCTCTTTTTTTTTCCGTGGTGTTCCGGTTGTGTGGTGCGGGGGTCGTCTGTTTGTCTTGGGCTGTGCAGTGTGCTGGTGTGTGTTGCTGTTGGCATTCTGCTGCGGGGGGGGACGGTTTGCGCTTGCTCCTGTCTTGTTCGCTGCGCCCTTGTTGTGCCCGTTCTCTGTGTGTTGTTGCCTGTCGTGTTGCGCGTGTCCTGTGGCGCCGTGCCGGCGGCGTTCTGCATCACCATGCTGCCTCTGGTGCCCTCTCCCGGGCTTTGTCCTCTGGTCTTGCGTTGCGGCGCTTGCTGCCTGTTGTTGCCCTTGGGTGCTGTGGTGGGGTTGCCCTGTTGCGCCGGGTCTTGTCGTTCTGTTCTGCCTTGCGTTGGTGTGTGGTGGTCTGTTTGGTTGTGGGGTGTTGTTGTGGGGTGCCTTGTGGTGTTGTCCGCCCCCCCCTCCCCCTCCCCTTGTGCCGTGTGCGTTTTTTTTGTTGGGGGGTGTCGTGTGCTTGGTGTGCTGCCCCCCCCCCCCGGCCGGTTGTGGTGCCCTGTGTTGTACGTCGTCGTGCGTCGTGTCCTGCGGTGCTGCGGTCTGTGGTGTGTTTTGCTTGGTGCTGTGAGGCGTGGTTGTGTTGGGCTCCGTTCCTGCGCCTTGCTGTCCGGTGCGGTGTTGTGCTGGGCCTTGTTGTGCTTTTCTTGTCGTGTTGTGCTGTTGCGTGCTGCTGTCTTCTCTCCTTGTTTTTTTTTTGCGTTGTTTCTTGGCTTTCGGTGGTGCCCCGGGCTCTTCTTGTCTGTGTGGTGCTCTGCAGTGGTGCGTCTTGCTGTTCGCCGATGCCGTGTTGCGTTGCTTTCTTTCGCTGGCTTCTTTTGCGCTGTGCCGCTTTGGTGCTCTGTCGTGCTGTGGTGTGTCTATTGATGCTGTGCTGTGATGATTGTTTTGCTGCGGTGCTTGGGTCGCATCTTGCCTCGTCGGCTGCTGTGGGTTTTTTGTGCTGTGTCTGTCCTTGGGCGCGGTGCTGTGTTGTCCTGCTGTGCTGCCTGTGGTTCGGCCGCTGTCGTTCCTTGTGCCGTGTTTCTAGGCGCCTCTCTTTTCGTGGTGCCTCTTGTGTGGTGCTGTGTTCGTGTGCCTGTGTCGTTGCTCTCTGTGCGGTGGTCTGTCGCCCCTCTGACGCTGGCTGGTGTTGTGTGTTGTTGTCTGCTGTGTTTGGGTGTTTGCTGTTGGACCTGGCTGTCGTCTGTTGCCTCCTGGTGGCTCCTGGTGTCGTGTTCTGGTGGTGCTGTCCCTGTGTGGCCGCGTTGCTCACCGCCCTCTGGTTTGGTGTGGCGTGTCTTGGTGCTCCGCTCCCATGTGTTGTGTTCTGTGGTGCTATGCCGTCTTGTTGTGGTGTGCTGTCATGCTCTGCGGTCTGCTTGCGTCAGTGCCTGTGCCTGATGTTTGCTTCCTTCCGCTGCACTTTCTGCTGTGTTTGTCCTGGTCTGCTGCCCTCTGGTTGGTCGGCTTGCTGTGGTGCCCTGCTCCCCTGCATTGCGTCCTGTGGTGCTGTGCTGTCGTGTGGAGCTGTGCTATCGTGTTCTGGTGTCTTTTTGCGGTGCTGTGTGTGCTTGCTGATGCTTTTCTTTTTCAAACCGCTGCAAAACCCGTAAAAAATCCTTTCCCCCCCTTTTTTTTAATAAAACAAACTTATACACTACGCAACCCACGCGCGAGCAGCAAGACGGCATTTAACTCACTGACTTACGTGTTACCCGGTGGCTTGCACGGCGTCGTTGTTGAAAGTTCTCCGAACTCTGTGTCCCATAGTTGGACTTGTAATTCAAATTGTGGTCAATGGTGTTGTTGCAAAGGGTTTACCGAATATCCCTCAGGTCAAACTACCTGCAGCGCGAGGCGAGGCAAAAACGGCGAGGGTGGGGCGCGACCGGGAAGGGCAGGTACATGGAGAACAATAGAGCGGCGAGGGGAGAAAGCGTAGGGGTGTGGCGTCCTAGAAAGGTTCCTTCGAGCTTTACGCGCTGCTCGCGACGCGGTTCTCTTTGCGTACTCGCTCGGTGAGCTACGGAAGACACGGCATTATGTTTGTATTATCGTTACAGTGCTCACAGCGCGTGTTGCTTGCCTATTTAGGCTTCAAAATGTTCGATTGCGTTTTAACACGTTTTGCAGCGCGCTTTTTTGCCTGGCTGTTTTTTATGCTAATTACCTTTATTTTCAGCTATTTAGAAACTTTTTTCGTGGTGTTTTACTTCTCTCTTTTTTTGTATCCGGCAACAGGGCGCAGCGCACGCGACGATGATGCATGTTATGTGAAACAGGTTGAATCACGGTTTGTTCCCGGTCCTCTGCCTCTGTTGCTGCTTTTTCGTGGCGTACGGTGTGTACGACGGTGTATTCATCGTTTTCCCTTCTGGGTGTCCAGTCCAAGTGGACCTCGCCCATAGATGCTGTTGTGGTTCTGCATGGTGCAGTGCGTGCATAGGGTGGGCCCGTTTTGTCGTGGAGGGTAATGGTGTGGTTCCACGTCCAGGTATGCAGCGTCAGGATGAGCATGTGTGCTGATTTTTGGTATGCTGCTTTGCAGTGGGCCATGCGACTCCTGGAAGTGGTCATTGGTCTCTAGCCAAGTCCCGGTCTGGGACACACATCCTTGTGTTACCACTCCTGTTGGTGGTTTTTGTTGGCTTCTGGCATGCATCGCCGTATTTTTAGGGTGTACACCCGTGGGTCTGGGCCCCCCTCCACTGCCGTGCGGGCCGTAATCTGCCTTTGCGCTGCATCGAGCACTCCATACAGGCTCCACTTGGGTCGTTTGGCGCCGGGGCACCCGTCGCTGACTGCACGACGCATTGTATGCTGTTACGCAGCGGGTTGTCGTCCGCAGGGAAGCTGTGTTGGCCAGGTCGGTCGGGGGACCCGAGTAGTAAGAAGAGTTCATGTCAGTCTGGCCTGGAGACTATAATAGAGTACTCCTACTAGTGTTTGGAGACTCTGTCACTGTAAATGTTGTTGGGCTTTGGTGAAAATGGATAATTGGCCAAAAACCTCCAATTGCTTTCTTACCAACAAAATAACAATCAAAACCCCAACAGCCTTCGCAACACCCTAAGAACACACAACAAGTCAACACAGCAAGGGTCGGTGTTTGGCTGATCCTTCGGTGTACTTGGTGATGGGTGTTCGGTCTCTGGGGCTTCTATACTCCTTGTGATTCCCACTTCATTGCAAAGCAATAGATAACATTCGAATTCCTGAGAGAGGAGAACAAAAATATATGAACATGGAAATCAAAGCTTATGTATAAACACGTTGTCTCAAATTATAAGTGTCAAACCCCAGGTATAATAATGAATAATATCAAAATGATAGTGAACTTGTATGTACAACATGTGTGAAACATGTACGAAGCATGTGAAGAAAAATCCAACACATGAAAACCGGATTCGACCATGTAGTGGAAATCCGGTTGAATGCTCTCAGGAATTGTGCCTATCAATTAACATGAACTTCTCACACAATTGATCACAAAGTGGACAAGCGCATGGATGGAGGATATACTATTCATATGTGCCATGTGGGCTCATGTGTCTACTATTCCTCATGCATGTAAGGGTTCGTTCATAGTAATGCACATCATGAGACACACAAGCGATTCAAATTGCCCTCGTAGGTATACACATCGTGAGACACACAAGCGATTCGAATTTCCCTTGGAGTTATACATAACCACCTTGTCTACTCATCAAAAATAACTATCAATGACCATCATGACCATCAAATAAATACTATCTAAATCCGTCCATCAACCACATCAACATTTGAGTTAAAACCCCTCATGGAGTCGACAACATACATTCAATGCACCATAAGTTCAATTACGCACGTCCATCCAAGCTGAGAATTGAAAGTTCATGAACTTGGCTGGGGCATTCTTTATTGGATCCATTCAGTCTTCAAAGCGTTCTATCCAGCGGTCTTTCTGCAATCTATCCCTCATAATTGTCTGTGAACTTGTCAATACCTGGACTGTTCAAGTCGCGCACGATATCCCGGCAGCTGAAGGCTGACTGATAACAGAAACCTCGGATTATTCACCAGAAAGGGTCAGATAATGACAGACTGGTGTGACTTTATGACACTCCCTCCCTAAGCTACGACCCAAGGGGGAGTGGCTGGTCCTGTGGGTGTGAAGCAGCCCACTGTATAAACGTCCAGCAGTCAGACATTCTGTCACCTGTACTCAAAGGTACAGCCAGGCACAATAAGTGGAGGGGAGGAAAGGAATAGAGCAAAGGATCCCACAGACTCCAGGAGTACTGCAGGCCTGCGGCACGACATATCTCTGATTGGCCGGGTGCTCCTGTGTTTGTTTGGTGGAGGCTGGCAGCCCATGGCTGTATTCAATAGGGTTGGCTTTCCCCTTTTTGGTTACCCCCCCGGCATTGGTCTCAAGACCCATCCAAGCCCCCCACACACGACATACCCTTGCGGTGGGATGCAGTAGATCCTAGGGGTGCTGAATTACTTCTTTTCTGGCCTGGTGCGCGCGCGACATAAATCGCGATCGGGCGTGAGCCTACTGAGTTTTTACTTTCCAATTTTAGACCCACACAATTTGATTGGTGCTCTTAGTTTGGGTTGAGGGGGTGATTTTGCCGTTCACAAATGTTAGAAGTCCAACACACACGAATCTCTGTCGCTGTAGCGTTGTTCGTTGTGTATAGTACTCAATTGTGTCGCTTCGGTATTAGTAAAAAGCTGACTGTCTATTTGTTGTGCTCTTGTTTGTATGTTTACTTATCTATTTCATAGATAAGTATAAGATGACATTA
The DNA here is from genome assembly GCA_964036045.1 of Eutreptiella sp. 'Long Island Sound 2002'. NCBI lineage: Eukaryota > Euglenozoa > Euglenophyceae > Eutreptiales > Eutreptiaceae > Eutreptiella > Eutreptiella sp. 'Long Island Sound 2002'. The sequence goes on along the minus strand of OZ038379.1, from coordinate 85,991,332 downwards.
TGTAAGGTTCATTGTTCGAATGTTATGTGATACTCTATGTGGGAGAACTTCAACAGGGGTCAGGACCAAGTGCGGAACGTATCTTTGCTCGCCTTTGTCATTGTGCATTTACTTTCATTGAGGTCTGTGGTGTCCATCCATGTACCATGCTAAAGAATAGACATCCTTGGTCATTGGCAAGTTGGAACGTTTCAGTTTTGAGTTCAAAACTTTCGAAATATCATTGGGAGAAACTTATTTGACTTGACCAACATGGAAGATCCTTACAATCTAATACTCATCTTATGGTGGAGATGGATGGAATCCACTTCTTGCTCTTTGCCAGGACTACATTGGTTCGGTGAAGGTTCTCACTCCTTCTTGCACTTCCCCCAATCCATTCTTGGCGAAATATTTATTTCGAAGAAATTCTTGAAGGTCATCCACACCCTATTTGAGCGTTGCTCGCCTCGAATTTACATGAGTTCCAATGTATTCCGACCCCTATGCAACAGCTTCCTGCTCTTTGTCAAGACTACATGAATGTGGTGCAGGTTATCACTCCACTTGTTCATTTCTTGCACTTCCCCCAATCCATAGTGGGCGAACTATTTAATTCAAAAAAAAATTTTTTCCGACCCACACACCAATTTCGAGTTTGCTCGACTCGGATTTGCATGAGTTCCAATTTATTTTGACCTCTATTGCGTACATTTTAATGCTTTTTGTTGGCCTATCTTTGCGTTTTTGGCCATTTTGCATCTGTGGACATTATGCATGTTCCCCCAAGTGATACAGGTGAGGTCGTTGAGTTCGAAAGAATAATGTTTCAACACCCACACCCTCTTTTGAGGTCACTCAACTGGAATTTGCATGAGTTCGAATTTCTTTCGACCTCTCTTGCATTCATTTTTATGCTTCTTGTTGGCCTATTTTTGCTTTTTTGGCCATTTTGCATGTGTGCACATTGTGTGTGTAACCCCAAGTCACACAACACGTTGTGGAGACTTGAAATTATTAAAAAGTGTGTACGTCCACCCTATTTGAGAGTCACTGAACCCAAATATGTTTGAGTTTGAATTTTCTTCGAATTCTATTCCATACTTTTTTGGGCTTTGTTTCGGCCATTTTTGACATATTTGGCCATTTTTGATACTTCTCCACGTGTCACTTCCCCCAAATTTTTTTGGGTTGGGAAACTGAGCACAAAAAAAATCCAACAAAGGGGCACACACCCTATTTCGAATATGCCCCACTCGAATATGCATGATTTCCAAACTATTTCGAACTCAATTGTACATATCTTTGGGATTTGTTTTGGCCATTTTTGACTTTTTGGGCCTTTTTTGACATTTCCTCACGTGTCACTCCCCCCAAATTGTTTTGGGTTCCGAAACTAAGCCCAAAAAAATTGGACAAAGGGGCATACTCCCCCCTTGAAATATGCCCCACTGGAATATGCATCATTTCGGATTTTTTTCGAACTCCATTGTACATATTTTGAGGCTTTATCTTGGCCATTTTTCACATTTTTGGCAAATATCAACAAGTATTGATATGCTACACCCCCCAATCTTTTTTGGAGTGGTGTATCAAGCCTGAAAAAATCCCAAAAAGGATCATGCACCGTCTTTCCAATGTGCTTGACACAACTATGCACATGGTTTGAATTCATATGAGTGCATTGACCGATTTTTTCAATGATTGTTTTGGTCACTTTTTGACATCCTTTGATTGGTGCTCTTGGTTTGGTGTGAGGGGCTGATTTTGCCGTTCACACATGTTAGAGGTCCGACAAACACGGATCTCTGTCGCTGTAGCGTTGCTCGTTGTGTATAGTACTCAATTGTGTCGCTTTGCTGTTAGTAAAAAGCTGAGTGTCTATTTGTTGTGCTCTTGTTTGTATGTTTACTTATCTATTTCATAGATAAGTATAAGATGACATTATGTAAGGTTCATTGTTCGAATGTTATGTGATACTCTATGTGAGAGAACTTCAACAGGGGTCAAGACCAAGTGCGGAAATTATCTTTGCTCGCCGTTGTCATTGTGCATTTACTTTGATTGAGGTTTGTGGTGTCGATCCATGTACCATGCTAAAGAATAGACATCCTTGGTCATTGGCAAGTTGGAACGTTTGGATTTTGAGTTCGAAATTTCGAAATATCATATGGAGAAAATTATTTGACTTGACCAACATGGGAGATCCTTACAATCTTATACTTATCTTGTGGTGGAGATGGATGGAATCCACTTCTTGCTCTTTGCCAAGACTACATTCGTTCGGTGAAGGTTATCAATCCTTCTTGCACTTCCCCCAATCCATTCTTGGCGGAATGTTTAATTCGAAAAAATTCTTGAAGGTCATCCACACCCTATTTGATGGTCGCTCGACCTGAATTTACTGAGTTCCAATTTATTTCGACCTCTATGCAACGACTTCTTGCTCTTTGCCAAGACTACATGATTGTGGTGAAGGTTATCACGCCACTTGTTCATTTCTTGCACTTCCCCAAATCCATAGTGGACGAACTGTTTAATTCGAAAAATTATTTTCCCGACCCACAACCTATCTCGAGTTTGCTCGACTCGAATTTGCATGAGTTCCAATTTTTTCCGACGGCTATTGCACACTTTTTTATTTATTTTGTTGGCTTTTTTTTGCCCTTTTCTCCGCATTTTGGCGGGTGGTCTTGCGCGCGCCAGTGAAATAGCAAGAAACAACAGGAAGACGACGCAGAAAACAACGAAATAAATAAACAAATCCGTTTCTCCGGCCTCAGAAACCCCCCCACAATTTTTGCGCCACTGTTTGGCGAGGTCGGCGATAAATCCACCGCACACAGCAACACAACGCGAACAAAGGGAGAAAACCAAGGAGCCAACTTGTGTGCACGCTCCAAAACAATAGCAAAGTGCCCGCAAGTAGGGAACTAGGGCTTGAGTGCTTGCCCCAACAACACACAACGTGCGCACAAGGGGGAGGGAAGGAAACACGCTTGCTCTTGGGCGACGCCAAAAACAAAGAGTCCAAGACATAAAGGATAAAGAGCATGTCACGAATCCATTAAGCAAACACGCCTACTCTTGAACGTCGCAAAGTACAAACAGTGCACAAACCAACAAGTAAGTAGCATAAGCCGTCATGCATGCATTAAGACACGCTTACTCTTGGGTGTCGCAAAAAACAAAGAGTCCAAGACATAAAGGATAAGTAGCATGTCATGAATGCATTCAGCAGACACGCCTACTCTTGGGCGTCGCAAAAAACAAAGAGTCCACAAACCAACGAGTAAGTAGCATAAGCCGCCATGCAAGCATTAAGACACGCTTACTCTTGCGCGTCGCAAAATACAAAGAGTGCACAAACCAACAAGTAAGTAGCATAAGTCAGCATGCATGCATTAAGACACGCTTACTCTTGGGCGTCGCAAAAAACAAAGAGTCCAAAACATAAAGGATAAGTAGCATGTCACGAATGCATTAAGCAAACACGCCTACTCTTGCGCGTCGCAAAATACAAAGAGTGCACAAACCAACAAGTAAGTAGCATACGCTGCCATGCATGCATTAAGACACGACAAAAATCAAGGAGTCCAAGACATAAAGGATAAGTAGCATGTCATGAATGCATTAAGCAGACACGCCTACTGTTGGGCGTCGCAAAAAACAAAGAGTCCAAGACATAAAGGATAAGTAGCATGTCATGAATGCATTCAGCAGACACGCCTACTCTTGGGCGTCGCAAAAAACAAAGAGTCCACAAACCAACGAGTAAGTAGCATAAGCCGCCATGCAAGCATTAAGACACGCTTACTCTTGCGCGTCGCAAAATACAAAGAGTGCACAAACCAACAAGTAAGTAGCATAAGTCAGCATGCATGCATTAAGACACGCTTACTCTTGGGCGTCGCAAAAAACAAAGAGTCCAAAACATAAAGGATAAGTAGCATGTCACGAATGCATTAAGCAAACACGCCTACTCTTGCGCGTCGCAAAATACAAAGAGTGCACAAACCAACAAGTAAGTAGCATACGCTGCCATGCATGCATTAAGACACGACAAAAATCAAGGAGTCCAAGACATAAAGGATAAGTAGCATGTCATGAATGCATTAAGCAGACACGCCTACTCTTGGGCGTCGCAAAAAACAAAGAGTCCAAGACATAAAGGATAAGTAGCATGTCATGAATGCATTCAGCAGACACGCCTACTCTTGGGCGTCGCAAAAGACAAAGAGTCCACAAACCAACGAGTAAGTAGCATGAGCCGCCATGCAAGCATTAAGACACGCTTACTCTTGGGCGTTGCAAAATACAAAGAGTCCACAAACCAACGAGTAAATAGCATAAGCCGGCATGCATGCATTAAGACACACTTACTCTTGGGTGTCTCAAAAATCAGGGAGTCCAAGACATAAAGGATAAGTAGCATGTCACGAATGCATTAAGCAAACACGCCTACTCTTGGGCGTTGCAAAATACAAAGAGTGCACAAACCAACAAGTAAGTAGCATACGCTGCCATGCATGCATTAAGACACGCTTACTCTTGGGCGTCGCAAAAATCAAGGAGTCCAAGACATAAAGGATAAGCAGCATGTCATGAATGCATTAAGCAAACACGCCTACTCTTGGGCGTTGCAAAATACAAAGAGTCCACAAACCAACGAGTAAGTAGCATAAGCCCGCATGCATGCATTAAGACACGCTTACTCTTGGGTGTCGCAAAAATCAAGGAGTCCAAGACATAAAGGATAAGTAGCATGTCACGAATGCATTAAGCAAACACGCCTACTCTTGGGCGTCGCAAAATACAAAGAGTGCACAAACCAACAAGTAAGTAGCATACACTGCCATGCATGCATTAAGACACGCTTACTCTTGGGCGTCGCAAAAAACAGAGAGTCCAAGACGTAAAGGATAAGTAGCATGTCATGAATGCAATAAGCAAACACGCCTACTCTTGGGCGTCGCAAAATACAAAGAGTCCACAAACGAACGAGTAAGTAGCATAAGCCGCCATGCATGCGTTAAGACACGCTTACTCTTGGGCGCCCCAAAAACAGAGAGTCCATGACAAAAAGGCTACGTACCATGGCATGAATGCATTAAGCAAACAAGCCCACTTTTTGGGTGTCGCAAAATACAAAGAGTCGGCAAACCGAAGAGTGAGTAGCATATGCCGCCATGCATGCATTAAGACACGCTTGCTCTTGGACGTCGCAAAAAACAAAGAGTCCAAGACATAGAGGGTAAGTAGCATGTCATGAATGCATTACACAATCACGCCTATCCTTGGGTGTCGCAAAATACAAAGCGTACACAAACCAACGAGTAAATAGCATACACCGCCATGCATGCATTAAGACACGCTTACTCTTGGGCGTCGCCAAAAAGAAGGAGTCTAGGACGGGAAGAATAAGTAAGACTCTGTAGGATGCCGGACGCCTTGTTGGCCGGAAAGCCAGTGGCGAGTTCGCTGCCGCGTTCCCCACGGTGTCTGAGCCCGGAATACACCGACGGCGCCTACTCTTGGGCGCGACGAAAATTGCAACGAGGACGGTTATGCATACGCGAGCACACACCCACACCCACACCACACACACCACGCAACACACCGAGCAAGCACACCGGTGAACAGGAGCCACGTGGCCCAGGACACCGCGCACAACACACAACACGCCGAACAAGCACACAGCACGCCGGTGAACAGGAGCCACGAGGCCCAGGACACCGAACACGCAAAACAACACACGCCACACGGGCACACCGGTGAACGGGAGCCAAGTGGCCGGGGACACCGCACACACCACGCAACACACAACACAGGCACACCGGTGAACAGGAGCCAAGAGGCCCAGGACACCAAACATACCACACAACACATCGCACAGGACAAACCGGTGAACAGGAGCCGAGCAGCCCAGGACGCCGCCCACACAACACCACAAACCGGGCGTGCGCACCGGTGAACAGGGGCCGGGAGGCCCAGGAGACCGCACACGCAACACCGCACACCGAACACCACACACACCGCAGCACGACGCAACACCAGAGAACGCGAACCAAGTGTCCCAGGACACCACACACGCATCACAACACACACCACACGAGCACACCAGCAAAAAGGGGCCAAAAGGCCCAGGAGACCACACACACGACACCGCACACAGAGCGTGCACACCGGTGAACCGGAGCCAAGGGGCCCAGGACACCATACACACGACACAGCACACCAGAGCAGGCACACCGGTGCACAGGAGCCAAGCGGCCCAGGACACCGCGCACAGAACACCGCACACAGAGCGTGCACACCGGTGGACAGGAGCCAAGCGGCCCAAGACACCGCACCCACAACACCACGCACAGGGCGTGCACACCAGTGGACTGGAGCCAGGAGGCCCAGGACACCGTACACGCAACACCACACACAGCACGTGCACGCCGGTGAACAGTAGCCAGGAGGCCCAGGACACCGTACACGCAACACCACACACAGCGCGTGCCCACCGGTGAACAGGAGCCAGGAGGCCCAGGACACCGTACACACAACACCACAAACAGAGCGTGCATCCCGGTGAACAGGAGCCAGGAGGGGCAGGACACCGTACACACAACACCACACACAGAACGCGCACACCAGTTAACAGGAGCCAAGCGGCCCAGGACACCGTGCACACAACACCACACACAGAGCGCGCACACCGGTGAACAGGAGCCAGGAGGCCCAGGACACCGTACACGCAACACCACACACAGGGCGTGCACGCCGGAGAACAGGAGCCAGGAGGCCCAGGACACCGTACACGCAACACCACACACAGAGCGTGCACACTGGTGAACAGGAGCCAACCAGCCCAGGGCACCGCACACGCAACACCACACACAGGGCATGCACGCCGGTGAACAGGAGCCAGGAGGCCCAGGACACCGTACACGCGGCACGGCACACTACACGAGCAACCCGCCCCGAAAAAACGAACCCAGCCCACGTCGCCCTGCAGGAAAGAAACACCATGTCAGACCACCAAGACCAACTGTCCAGCCAAGGCCAACCAAGCGGGTACGACGAGGGTATGCAGGCAGGGCAGGCCAGCGAAAAGGGACAGAGGGACAAGGCGGGGAAGGCGAGGGGAGAAGAACCGAACCCCCCCCCCCCAACGTACACACACCCCACTGCCGCGCGCCGGGCCACAGCCGGGCGCCAACAAGGCCCGCCATGGAGCCAAACGAGCCCGCCAGAGAGAGGGAGTGTCCCCGCGCCTGCGCAACAGCACGCCCGGGCATGGAGCGCGCGCCACACGCAGGCCAGGCAGGGCACACACGCAGCACCACAAGCCATCACGCACCACGGCACATAACACAACACCACAACGGCAAACACGCACACCCGACGACGAACAAGCCGCCAAGAACAAGCCCAAGCCCCGCAGTCTCCACAGCGCAACAGCCGCTGTCCGGATGGACGTGTGTGCGGCCGGCAGGGTACCAAACCCCTGCCGGCTACGAAAGAGCCGCCGTCTGAACAGACGTGTGTGCGCCCGGCAGTGAACCCAGCCCCTGCCAGCTAGGAACCAGCCGCTGTCCAGACGGACGTGTGTGCGCCCGGCAGTGAACGCAGCCCCTGCCGGCTACGAAACAGCCGCCGTCCGGATGGACGTGTGTGCGCCCAGCAGTGAACCCAGCCCCTGCCGGCTACGAAACAGCCGCCGTCCGGATGGACGTGTGTGCGCCCGGCAGTGAACCCAGCTCCGGCCGGCTACGAACCAGCCGCCGTCCGGATGGACGTGTGTGCGCCTGGCACTGAACCCAGCCCCTGCTGGCTACGAACCAGCCGCCGTCTGGACAGACCTGTGTATGCCCGGCAGTGAACCCAGCCCCTGCGGGCTACTGAACAGCCGCCGTCCGGAGGGACGCGTGAGCACCCAGCGGGCACGCACTGCCTGCCGGACGGGCTACCGGACCACCAGGCCCGCGCCGGCTGCCAAAGTACCGACGACACACGCCAGAGAACACGACACTATTGCACCACTGCACCAGCTGCCCATGCTTGTGCTTGCAGTGTACGCGCGCCCCCTTCTTTGTAAAAAGTTTTGAAAAAAAATGATTTTGTCTATTTTTTCCGAGAAAAAAAAAAAGAGAGACGAGAAGGCACGAAAAGAGAAACAGAAAAAAAAATTAGGGGGGGGAGGAAGAGAGACAAAACCACCAACGGCACACGCACACCACACACAGCGCACACGCCGGTGAACAGGAGACAAGTACCAAGGACAACAAAAGGATGGGACACCACGGCCAGGCACACCGGTGAACAGGAGCCAAATGGCCCAGGACACCGCACACTCAAAGCAGCACACCAAGCGGACACACCGGTGAACAGGAGCCAAGTGACCCCGGACACCCCACACACAACACAATACACCGAGCGGGCGCACCGGTGAACAGGAGCCTAGTGGCCCAGGACACCCCACACGCAACACGACAAACCACGCAAGCACACCGATGAACAGGAGCCAAGTGGCCCAGGACACCGCACAAGCAAAGCAACGCACCGAACGGGCGCACTGGTGAACAGGAGCCAAGTGGCCCTGAACACCGCAGACACAACGCAACGCACCAAGCGGGCACACCGGTGAACAGGAGCCAAGTGGCCCAGGACAACGCACACACAACACAACACACCGAGCGGGCGCACCGGTGAACAGGTGCCAAGTGGCCCAAGACACCCCACACGCAACACGACAAACCACGCAAGCACACCGATGAACAGGAGCCAAGTGGCCCAGGACACCGCACAAGCAAAGCAACGCACCGAACGGGCGCACCGGTGAACAGGAGCCAAGTGGCCCTCGACACCGCAGACGCAACGCAACGCACCAAGCGGGCACACCGGTGAACAGGAGCAAAGTGGCCCAGGACACCGCACAAGCAAAGCAACGCACCGAACGGGCGCACCGGTGAACAGGAGCCACGTGGCCCTGATCACCGCACACACAACAAAACACACCGAGCGGGCGCACCGGTGAACAGGAGCCAAGTGGCCCAGGACACCCCACACGCAACACCACAAACCACGCAAGCACACCGATGAACAGGAGCCAAGTGGCCGAGGACACCGCACAAGCAAAGCGTCGCACCGAACGGGCGCACCGGTGAACAGGAGCCAAGTGGCCCTGGACACCGCAGACGCAACGCAACGCACCAAGCGGGCACACCGGTGAACAGGAGCAAAGTGGCCCAGGACACCGCACAAGCAAAGCAACGCACCGAACGGGCGCACCGGTGAACAGGAGCCAAGTGGCCCAGGACACCTCACACACAACACAACACACCGAGCGGGCGCACCGGTGAACAGGAGCCAAGTGGCCTAGGACACCCCACACGCAACACGACAAACCACGCAAGCACACCGATGAACAGGAGCCAAGTGGCCCAGGACACCGCACAAGCAAAGCAACGCACCGAACAGGCGCACCGGTGAACAGGATCCAAGTGGCCCTGGACACCGCAGACGCTACGCAACGCACCGGGTGGGCACGGCGGTGAACAGGAGTCAAAGGGCCAAGGACACCCCACACACAACACAACACACCGAACGGGCGCACCGGTGAACAGGAGCCAAGTGGCCCTGAACACCGCAGACACAACGCAACGCACCAAGCGGGCACACCGGTGAACACGAGCCAAGTGGCCCAGGACACCGCACACACAACACAACACACCACGCAAGCACACCGATGAACAGGAGCCAAGTGGCCCAGGACACCCCACACGCAACACGACAAACCACGCAAGCACACCGATGAACAGGAGCCAAGTGGCCGAGGACACCGCACAAGCAAAGCAACGCACCAAGTGGGCACAGCAGTGAACAGGAGTCAAATGGCCAAGGACACCCCACACACAACACAACACACCGAACGGGCGCACCGGTGAACAGGAGCCAAGTGTCCCTGAACACCGCAGACACAACGCAACGCACCAAGCGGGCACACCGGTGAACAGGAGCCAAGTGGCCCAGGACACCGCACACACAACACAACACACCGAGCGGGCGCACCGGTGAACAGGAGCCAAGTGGCCTAGGACACCCCACACACAACATAACAAACCACGCAAGCACACCGATGAACAGGAGCCAAGTGGCCCAGGACACCGCACAAGCAAAGCAACGCACCGAACGGGCGCACCGGTGAACAGGAGCCAAGTGGCCCAGGACACCTCACACACAACACAACACACCGAGCGGGCGCACCGGTGAACAGGAGCCAAGTGGCCTAGGACACCCCACACGCAACACGACAAACCACGCAAGCACACCGATGAACAGGAGCCAAGTGGCCCAGGACACCGCACAAGCAAAGCAACGCACCGAACAGGCGCACCGGTGAACAGGATCCAAGTGGCCCTGGACACCGCAGACGCTACGCAACGCACCGGGTGGGCACGGCGGTGAACAGGAGTCAAAGGGCCAAGGACACCCCACACACAACACAACACACCGAACGGGCGCACCGGTGAACAGGAGCCAAGTAGCCCCTGAACACCGCAGACACAACGCAACGCACCAAGCGGGCACACCGGTGAACACGAGCCAAGTGGCCCAGGACACCGCACACACAACACAACACACCGAGCAGGCGCACCGGTGAACAGGAGCCAAGTGGCCCAGGACACCCCACACGCAACACGACAAACCACGCAAGCACACCGATGAACAGGAGCCAAGTGGCCGAGGACACCGCACAAGCAAAGCAACGCACCAAGTGGGCACAGCAGTGAACAGGAGTCAAATGGCCAAGGACACCCCACACACAACACAACACACCGAACGGGCGCACCGGTGAACAGGAGCCAAGTGTCCCTGAACACCGCAGACACAACGCAACGCACCAAGCGGGCACACCGGTGAACAGGAGCCAAGTGGCCCAGGACACCGCACACACAACACAACACACCGAGCGGGCGCACCGGTGAACAGGAGCCAAGTGGCCTAGGACACCCCACACACAACATGACAAACCACGCAAGCACACCGATGAACAGGAGCCAAGTGGCCCAGGACACCGCACAAGCAAAGCAACGCACCGAACGGGCGCACCGGTGAACAGGATCCAAGTGGCCCTGGACACCGCAGACGCAACGCAACGCACCAAGCGGGCACAGCGGTGAACAGGAGTCAAATGGCCAAGGACACCCCACACACAACACAACACACCAAGCGGACACACCGGTGAACAGGAGCCAAGTGACCCCGGACACCCCACACACAACACAACACACCGAGCGGGCGCACCGGTGAACAGGAGCCAAGTGGCCCAGGACACCGCACACGCAACACAACAAACCACGCGAGCACACCGATGAACAGGAGCAAAGTGGCCCAGGACACCGCACAAGCAAAGCAACGCACCGAACGGGCGCACCGGTGAACAGGAGCCAAGTGGCCCTGGACACCGCAGACGCAACGCAACGCACCAAGCAGTGAACAGGAGCCAAGTAGGTTGCGTGCTCCTTCTCCCGCACTGCATGCCTCATGCACTTAGGACACCCCCTGCCAGCGAAATTTGAGATACATGCTGCAGTTACTGTCCTGCTCAATGAATTACGTTCACAACTAAATGAGCTCCACACCCAGCCAATTCAAGTTCTGGATAGGGTTTTGCTTGTGAACTCCATGGTCCTGCCCCGCCTCCTGTACCGAACTGAATGCATCCCACCCGCGGAGGATCACACCATGTCCTTCACACGGACCCTGGAGCGCTTTATCCCTGGGGTAATGGGGCTGCCACTGACGATTGCCCAGAAGACCCTCTACACACATCGCTCCCACGGCCTTGGATTGGGATACTTTCCTGTCCTACACCCCACCAGAGCTCTAGATGTCCTACATCGCAACAACCACCTTTCCACACTCTCCACTACCCCCCGTCTGTCGATGTCTCCATACAACTTATTCATGTCCTCTGTGTCCAAGTTTCAAACGTCATCCTGGACGGTGGTCCCCCTGGATATCTCGTGGAAAGGCGCCAAAATAGCCAAGAACGCTACGTCAGTCGTCAGCTTTGCGGGCCTCACAGTATACTTACTGCCCTCGTCACCTAAACCGAATGACAGATACTCCGATGGCAGCAAGATATGGTCCCCACCCGCTTCGGGAGCCGCAGCACTCCTTTCTACAGGGGAAATCGCTGTATGCAGGGTACCTGGCATCCCGAACTCGTACAAGGCAGAGCTAGTTGGCATCCCTCTGGGCTCCCACCTCTCTGCAGCAGGAAAAAAAATAAAACTGGATTGCCAAGGGGCCATCGCCTCAGCGACGGGGACCAAACGACCTGTCAGACAAGCAGCGTGGGTGCTACGAGTTCCGCAGTCCATCCGGGAAAAAGGACAGACCTTAGAGTGGGTGGAAGGACACGTAGGACACAAATACAATGAGGTCTTCGATGACTTCGCTAAGCAGGGCTCTACTCTACCGCGTCCCCCCCCAGTCAAAGCATCGTCCGTATGGGACATTATCCGTCATGGTGAACTTCTCCCCCCCCCCACAAGACATGGACGCATGACTACACCCCCTCACACACCCATGACCCTTTCCACCCCATCTCTTCGAAACCCCTGAAGTTTCGTAGAGTCGCCTGGCACAAGTGACTTTTCGGCCTGCAGTCGCGGCTTGGCTAGAGCCATTACGCCACGTTCTGGGCCGATCGCCCATCTGCTACCCCCTGCCCCACATGCTCTGCCTACCACAACCTCAGTGTGCACGGCGTAGTTACTCACTGCACTCCAGCACACCCCCTCGTCTCTGCGTGGTTGCAGTCCTGGCCATGTCCTGCCTTGGTGAAGAGCAGGCGTGCCTTGGCGCACAGACAGGACCTCAGAATGGCAGGCCAGCTTGCCATTCCACGCTCCCTCTCCCAGTACTTGCGCTCCCACCTCGGGGGCGCCAGAGAGACACGGCAGACCATAGGGCGGTTCCAGAGCGCGGTATTGGACAACGTGACGGCAACCCTCGCCGACTCGGTTCCACATACCTCTCGACGACCAACGGTTTTTTCCCCACACGATTGGCGTGGAGCCTCGTCCCTCTTTTGATGAACGTTACCTGCTTTCGTCCCTCTCTCTCAGTTTCAACTCAATTACGACCCCTCGCTGACACGAACATGTTCTGTATGTCTGTTCCCCTTTTCCTGTGACCCCCCTACCCCTGGATGTCACGGCGCGTGCATGCCAGTTACACGACCCGTTTCATTCCACCCCCCTGCCTTGCTTTCTCTTCCCAGGCAAGTCAACCTGGCAGTCACCTGGAATGAACCAGTGGACGCCCCTAAACTAATTGGATACTGCCCCAGGGCAATGTACACTATTGACAGGCGGCCACCCACTTGGATTTATTTGCTGCGGAGAATTTCTGTTTGCGTCAGTGCACCACTCTGTCCTGCTTTCACCCCTCCTGCCCCCCAGGAAACCCCCTGAACACTGCCTCAGTGCATACCTGTTTTTCACGGGTCACGTGCGACCTGCTGGGCTGACTGCCCAAGCAAGCCAGCGGACATGGACGGGGAGCCGCCCCTTTTCAATTTTTCTCCAGAGCACTAGCCCTGTGTGGCCAACATGGCAGTTGGCCAGCGTCTACGTGACACCGGGAAGGGCAGGGCCACCTCTGAACCTGTCCAGTCCCTGCCTTGGCTCGCCCCCCCCCCTGATCCACAACTTTACCAGGTTGTCACTGACGTCCTTCAGCCCCCCCCCCCCTGCGATGCTGACCTACGCCGCCTTGCCCGTATTGTTCTGCATCACTGGATTACTGTCCAGGCAGCTGCCAGCCCACTGCGTGCCCCACGTGTAGGTAGTACCCCCGGGATTACCACACGGGCGACCATGAGTGGAGATGTCACCTCTGTTTACTTTTATTTTACACATGCATAGTTCAGCGGCGGAATGTCAGCTCACCGGCCCACCTCCTGACCTGTGACCTGGGGATGCGGGTCACTCGTTGTATATTGGGCTGGCCTCCTGGGAACTTTCTGCGAGCTGTCTCGGACTCTGTGTTCAAAAAAAAAAATGAGCCAAGTGGCCAAGGACAACGCACACACAAAGCAGCACACCAGGCGGACACAGCGGTGAACAGGAGCCAAGTGACCCCGGACACCCCACACACAACACAACACACCGAGCGGGCGCACTGGTGAACAGGAGCCAAGTGGCCCAGGACACCGCACACGCAACACGAAAAAATCACGCGAGAACACCGATGAACAGGAGCCAAGTGGCCCAGGACACCGCACAAGCAAAGCAACGCCCTGAACGGGCGCACCGGTGAACAGGAGCCAAGTGGCCCTGGACACCTCAGACGCAACGCAACGCACCGAGCGGGCACACCGGTGAACATGAGCCAAGTGGCCCAGGACACCACACACACGTAGGGCAGCCGGCAGACAGGAAAGAACCAACACCCCATGGGTCGGACACGCTGGGGCGACCCAGCCGGCCCACCGGGCCAGTGGCAGGAGCGGTACTCCAAGGCCACTGGTCGGAGCCCGGCCAGGCTGCATCGGGGACCATGGCAAACGTCACCCGGAGCCATGGAAGCAACCAGTGACAGTACAGGAGGGGGTCGCCTGCCCAGCGGAGCGGCCCCGCAACTCAAGCCACAAGGGTGAGGCGGTCGTACCGTAGACAAGCGGGACCAATACCCCTTGTGGTGAGAGTTACTCCACACGGCTCGGCAGCCCCAAGAGCTGCCGCCCAATGGAGGGGGCATGTGGCCCTACCCATGGACACATGTGGGGACACCCTCCCACCTGGGAGACCTAGACCGGGTGGCCGCGACACTGCCTTCCCAAGCACCTGCGGGAGCGGCTTAAGAGGCACCTGACCTAGGGCAGTGGGAAGGACAGGACGTCCCCTTGGTAAGACCTTCTTCCTGCACTGTCAAAGGAGGCATCCCGAGCTCCCGAAGATACCCACCTACCTACCTGTGTACGTCCACCCTATTTGAGAGTCACTCAACCCAAATATGTTTGAGTTTGAATTTTTTTTCGAATTCTATTGCATAATTTTCTGGGCTTTGTTTTAGCAATTTTTGACATAGTTTGGCCAATTTTGCTACTTCTCCATGTGTCACTTCCCGCAACTTATTTTGGGTTGGGAGACTGAGCCCAAGTAAATTCAACAAAGGGGCACACACCCTATTTCGAATATGCCCCACTCCAATATGCATGATTTCAAAACTACTTCGAACTCAATTGTACATATCTTTGGGATTTGTTTTGGCCATTTTTGAGATTTTGGGCCATTTTTAACATTTGCTCACGTGTCACTTCCCCCTAAATTTCTTTGGGTTAGGAACCTAAGCCCAAAAAAATTGGACAAAGGGGCATACACCCTATTTGAAATATGCCCCACTGGAATATGCATAATTTCGGATTTTTTTCGAACTCCACTGTACATATTTTGAGGCTTTATCTTGGCCATTTTTGACATTTTTGGCAAATATCAACATGTATTGATATGCTACACCCCCCAATCCTTTTTGGAGTGGTGCATCAAGTTCAAAAAAATCCGAAAAGGGATCATGCACCCTATTTCCAATGTGCTTGACACAACTATACACATGGTTTGAATTCATATGATTGCATTGACCCAATTTTTCAATGGTTGTTTTGATGACTTTTTGGCACTTTTTGATTGGTGCATTTGGTTTGGTGTGAGGGGCTGATTTTGCCGTTCACACATGTTAGAGGTCCGACACACAAGAATCTTTGTCGCTGTACCGTTGCTCGTTGTGTATACTACTCAATTGTGTCGCTTTGCTATTAGTAAAAAGCTGAGTGTCTATTTGTTGTGCTCTTGTTTGTATGTTTACTTATCTATTTCATAGATAAGTATAAGATGACATTATGTAAGGTTCATTGTTGGAATGTTATGTGGGACTCTATGTGAGAGAACTTCAACAGGGGTCAGGACCAAGTGCGGAAAGTATCTTGGCTCGCCTTTGTCATTGTGCTTTTACTTTGATTGAGGTTTGTGGTGTCCATCCATGTACCATGCTAAAGAATAGACATCCTTGGTCATTGGCAAGTTGGAACGTTTGGATTTTGAGTTCAAAATTTCAAAATATCATTGGGAGAAAGTTATTTGACTTGACGAACATGGAAGATCCTTACAATCTTATACTTATCTTGTGGTGGAGATGGATGGAATCCACTTCTTGCTCTTTGCCAAGACTACATTCGTTCGGTGAAGATTATCACTCCTTCGTGCACTTCCCCCAATCCATTGTTGGCGAAATGTTCAATTCGACAAAATTCTTGAAGGTCATCCACACCCTTTTTGAGGGTCCCCCGACTCGAATTTACATGAGTTCCAATTTATTTCGACCTCTATGCAACGACTTCTTGCTCTTTGCCAAGACTACATGAATGTGGTGAAGGTTATCACGCCACTTGTTCATTTCTTGCACTTCCCGGAATCCATAGTGGGCGAACTATTTAATTCGAAAGATCATTTTCCCGACCCACACCCTATGTCGAGTTTGTTCGACTCACATTTGCATGAGTTCCAATTTATTTCGACCTCTATTGCACACTTTTTTTATGATTTTTGTTTGCCTTTTTTTGCCCTTTTGGCCATTTTGCATGTGTGGACATTATGCATGTTCCCCCAAGTGATACAGGTGAGGTTGTTGTGTCCGAAAAAATTCTTTTTGACACTCACACCCTATTTTGAGGTCACTCAACTGGAATTTGCATGAGTTGGAATTTCTTTCGACCTCCCTTGCACACATTTTTATGCCTTTTGTTTTCCTATCTTGCCTTTTTGGCCATTTTGCATGTGTGCACATTGTGTGTGTACCCCCAAGTCACACAACAAGTTGTCTAGACTTTGAATAATTATGAAGTGTCTACACCCACCCAATTTGAGAGTCAGCCGACCCAAATGTGTTTGAGTTTGAATTTTTTCGGAATTTTATTGCATACTTTTTTCCGGGCTTTGTTTTGGCGATTTTTGACATATTTGGCCATTTTGGACACTTCTTCACATGTCACTTCCCCCAACTTATTTTGGGTTGGGAAACTGAGCCCAAATAAATTCAACTGAGGGGCACACACCCTAGTTCGAATATGCCCCATTCGAATGTGCATGATTTCAAATTTATTTGGAACTCAATTGTACATATCTTTGGGATTTGCTTTGGCCATTTTTGACATTTTTGGCCATTTTTAACATTTCGTCACGTGTCACTCCCCCCAAATATTTTTGGGTTTGGAAGCTAAGCCCAAAGTAATTGGAAAGAGGGGCATACACCCTATTTGAAATATGCCCCACTGGAATATTCATGAATTTGGATTCAATTCGAACTCCATTGTACATATTTTGAGGCTTTACCTTGGCCATTTTTGACATTTTTGGCAAATATCAACATGTATTGATACGCTACACCCCCCAGGCGCAGGGCTCAGGCGCGATCCCATGTGCAGCGCAATGTCCCACAAGCCTGACCCAAAGCCCAGCCAGCCACCGGAAGTGAGGGCAGAGGTGGCCCGCATGCAGGCAGGCGCAGCCCCGCAGCCCCCCTCGCCAGCGTTCTCGGCGACGTGTGCGGACCTGTCGTCACCCTTGTCTCCGGAGAGCCCGGAGACGGTCAGGAGAGAAGAGCCTCGGGCGACAGGGTGGCAGAGGGGGGAAGGAGCCGTGGTGGGGAAGGGAGAGGGAGGGGACAAGAGAGGACAGGCGGAGGCGGGGATGGACAGGGCAGAGGGGGTGGCGGCAGGGGCTGAGGGGCAAGGGGAGAGGCAGGGGCAAAGGGCGGCAGAAGGGCCACGGGCAGACCCGTTCAACGTCGCAGATGTGAGGGCCGGCATGGATATGAAGAGGGGGGAGTGGAGGAGTCGGAGGAAGGCGGTAGTTGCCGACATCCTCGAGGTGTCGGAGGATGAGGGGGAGGGGGCGGGGAGGATGGCGGTGGAGTGAGGCTCAGGACAGCTGTCGGCGCCCAATGTGCTGGCGGCTGCCATGAAGTCCATCCTCCCGGAGGTACGGAGGCAGGAGGAAGGCAAGGGCGGCCGAGGGCAGCTAGAAGCGGGAGCAACAGGGAGCGGAGACAGCAGCGTAAGCGCCGGAGGGAGAGGGCGGACGGGCAAGGGAGGGAAAGGGTAGGCAGGGACGTCGGGGGCTGTGCACGCAAAGGGACACCTGGCAGGAGAAGGGGGGAAAAGGAAGTGGACGGGGGCGACAGTGGCCGCAGCCCGAACGCTCGTTCAGGCAGTCGCCGCCGAGGTCGCCCCCGCGGTAAGGGCGGAGGAGGAGAGGGAGGTGCGCCGCCAGCAGGCGGCGTGGTACGAGGCGCTGGCGCACGTGGAGCACCAGCGCTGGTGCCGCCAGCCCCCAGAGCAGGGACCGGACACCATCTACCAGTTGGAGATGGAGCCGGGGGGGATGGGGATGAGGGGGGGGCAGGCGGAGCAGAGCAGCGCAGCGGTGCAGGGCAGTGGTGCGGAACAGGTAGGGGCCGGCAAGGGCAAGCAGGGGAAAGAAGGGAGGCAAAAAGGGCTACAGGGGAAGCAACAGGGGAGGGCTGGACTCCACGGAGTAGGCGGCAAGGGACGCGGGGCGATGGGGCGACAAGGCAAAGGGCAGGGGAAGGAGAGTGGCCATGGGTATATGGACTCGCTGGTGTTCCCAGGGAAGGGATTGGGATGGTGGGGAGGTTTAGTCCCGCCAGCTGTCCCACCAATCGTCCCGCCATTCCCGCTGCCGCCATACCCGGCGATGGGGATGGTGTACCCGCCCCTGCCGGCGTACCCGGGCATGCAGCCACAGGCGCACACGCAGCAGCGCCAGCAGGCCGTTGGGACAGCGTGGGGGGCGCAGGAAGGGAAAGGAGAAGAGCACAGGAGGGCGTGGGAAAGATTAGGCGAGGCAGAGAGGAGCCTGCGGGAGAAGGAGGCCAGTGTCAAGGGCGAGGTGGGCGGGGCGGAGGAGGGGAGGACGGAAGGGACCGACAGGCCGCAGGGAGGGGAAGCAAAGGCAGTGGAGGAGCTACAGATGGCGTGAGCGGACCTTCGGAGACGGCAGGAGGGGGTTGAGAGGGCGGTAAGAGAGGAAGGACGACAAGAGGAGGGAAGGACGCGGGAGGGTACCCCACTGGTGCTATCCCGCCGGAGCAGGAGGGAGAGATGCAGGAGAGGGCATGGAGGCGGATCAGTGGGGAGGCGGCGAGGCTGGCGAAAAGGGAGAGGGAGGTGGCGGCGCGGGAGCGCAGGGTGCGGGAGGAGGAGGAGGCGGTGGCCCAGGGGGCCCACCTGGTCCTCCCGGATCCGGAAGGGGACACCCCCTCCACGGATGTGGAGGGGAGGTTGCCGTCAGGGAATAGGGCCAGGGACGAGGACGAGGAGGCGGGGCAGGCAAGGGGGAAGCGGCGCAGGGGGGAGGAGTGAGGGGCAGGGGAGGCGGAGGGGCCGCCGCGGCTGGCCAGCCCCAGTCAAGAGCCGACGCCGACGGACTGGGACTCGAAGTCCCCGCGGCCGCGGCAGTATGCGCCGCCGCCGGTGCGGAAAGGACCCCGGATGGTCGCGGGGTGGACGGCGGGGGAAGTGGCGGAGCTGGCCCGCTACTTGAAGCGGGCGGGGAAGACGAGGGGAAGGCGGGAGAAGAGGGGGACCCGCCCCTTCAGTGACCTGGTCGGCAGGGCAGGGAGGCCCAGGGAAAGGGGGCCGGAGAAGGATGAGGGGCGGTGGAGGAGGATGCTGGCAGCGGCGCTCCCAGGGGTGTGCCTGGACTGTCCCCAGGAGAAGGGGAAGAAGCCCAGGGTTCAGATGCTGCGAGAGCTATTGCAGCGGGAGGGGTGGTACGGTGGCGACGCGTAGGGCCGGGCAGGAACAGGAACGGGAAGCGCTAGGGGCCGGGGGCCAGGGGCGTGCGGAGGGAAGGGCAGATGGGATGCGGGGAGGCGGACGCGGGGGGTCGGCGGAGGTGGAGGAGGGTGAGGAGGGGATGTGACAGACACGAGGAGAGGAGGAAGGGAGCGGAGAGGGGAGGGCAGGGAGACAGCTGAAAGTGGAGGGGGGTGTGGTGATGGTGTCCGCGGACGAGAATCCCAAGCGGAGAGCACAGGGCCAGTGGCCGGGGAGAGGGGAGAAGTAAGAAAAAGTGCTTTTCCCATGCTTCAGGGTATACCTTAGCTGTATTAGAGATACTCTAAGCACACAGGCATTTGTATCCTAGTATTGGCCCAACCAAAAGTGGTGATAACACATTTTGACCTATGGAACCGAACACTAAATCAAGATATGGAGTGGACCCCTTAATCCCCTATCAATGTGAGGCTATGCATCTTTTCCTGAGTCGGCTGAGAACTGACATATCCAGGGCAGAGCCTATGAACTTATCTATCTTTTCTAATGAATTCTTAGCTTTCCTAGTGGTATGCACCCTAGAGGCTGGGCACCTCTTTTTGAGATGTCGTGGGTTCAATTTCTGGTCAGCCTAGCTAAGTAGGAAGATCCCATGTGACATGGCAGTGACCTCATCGCCACATGCCCTGCCACCACAGCACATATGGGACCCAAAACAAAGAGTGCACATCTCCTGAG
The DNA here is from genome assembly GCA_964036045.1 of Eutreptiella sp. 'Long Island Sound 2002'. Classification (NCBI taxonomy): domain Eukaryota; phylum Euglenozoa; class Euglenophyceae; order Eutreptiales; family Eutreptiaceae; genus Eutreptiella; species Eutreptiella sp. 'Long Island Sound 2002'. The sequence continues at coordinate 85,970,754 of OZ038379.1, read as the reverse complement.
ATGGCACTATGGAGATTGAGTGGCCATGGGGCAGGTTTCCAACTCTTTTTCCAAAACATTTCAGCTATCTTTGTGAATATGCAATCCAATTTGACCTGAGTTGCAGTTTCTGTGAATATTCTAACATCTTTCACTGTTTACACTGCAGCCCTTCATGCTTTGATCCTGATTCTCTTCTACTTGCTTATCTCTGGCTTGCGTTATCCTCGATTGTTTGTATTTCATCAAATAAAACATTTTCCTCATCAGAAACAAGCAGCAAGAAACCCTACACCAGCAGCAAGCAGCAGGAGGGGGACAACAAACTCACAGTGCTGAAATCACTATAAAGCTTTCTGGTAGCAAGAGGCAGACTGTCTCTGCGTACCGGCAGCAAACGCGTGCGCCGAGTGCGCCGAGATCATTCATATATAAGCAGAAGGGCGAACGAAGATGGACACCAAGAAAGAGGACACCGACGTGAAGACAGCGCCTGAGGCACCAGCAATGCCAGCACCTGGTGAACGTGGAACTGGACCTAGCGCTGTACCTTCGGAGGCCCTACATGGGCCAGTGGACGTGGCGGAGGACTCGTTGGAAGGACTCCAGTCGGCCTTCAGGGCCCTCTCAGTCGAGGAGGTGGACACCCAACCTGTGAAGAGAAAGAGAGAGCGACAGAAGGATGCTGGAGACGAAGCAGACAAAGGAGTAGACCAAGAGCACGACCCGCCAAATGATCCTACCTTCGAAGGCGCACCAAGCGCTTCTGGCCTCCACGCATCACCCTCTACTATCACCACCACACTCCCAACTCCAGACCCAGCCGCTGCAACATCCACACCCATAACCAACCCGCCTATGGCTGAGGGCACAGGCTTTACTGGTATGCCTACCTACCCTGCCTATGGTGTGAACCCACCTACCACTGCGCTTCCTCGGGCAACTACTACCAGTGAGCCGGTGACCTCCAGTTCTGCGCCGCGATGGTATGTGGCTGACTATCACCATCCTCTACCCGCTACGAAAGCCTATGTGGATGTTCCTGGGTATGCAACCCTGAGTGGGTTGAGGAGAGGACCTGAGTCTCTTGGAGGCAGGAGTAGAGGATTGGGGAGATCCTCCAACAGGTCCCTGACGCGGTCGGAGATCAACAAGGTGCTCCGAGGAGCCACCTCTAAAATTGTTGGCGACCTCACTCAAGAGATTCGAGAGAAATTGGAGCCCCTGATGATACCGCCCCAAGCGTCACCTACCACGGTCGGAATGTCACCGCATCGAGTACAGGCCAACCACCTGGTGGCAGGGCTGACAGACACCCTGGGGAGCCTGAGGAGCCGACCGATGCCGACCCCTGCTGTTATACGTAGAAGCCCTTTCGTACCGAGAACGGCCCAGCCGCCATACAGCCACGTGACGAATTCTACGAGAGCCGAGCTGGACCGGCTAGGGCTAACAGCCCTGAGGGCAATCGTTGACGTGGAGCCCTATTGCTCTGGTGATCTAGGCGGAGACCCCTCCGATGATGAGCCGTCGTGGATGACTTCTGCTTCGCCCTCGGAGGACGACGACCCGGAGGACCCGGAGAACCCAAGTGGGAAGAAGAAGAAGAAGAAGAGGAAGACCCGACGCCCTAAGTGAAGCACGTCTGAGGAGGCTAAGGCTGTTGCCACCTCCAAGATCGTGGTGAACCTGCCTGAGTTCACAGGCAAGGACCTCAGGGAGTTCGCTGAGAATTTTGGCCGGTTTCTCCGATTGACCAGCGAAACCCACGCTAGTGGACGGGTCAAGTGCGATCTGCTCCTGCAGTGCTGCAAGACCAAGTACCTGGAGAAGCAGGTCAGACATATCGTGACTAATTCCGCCACCTTTGCCGATGTGTTGGTTGCCTTGGAGAGGCAGTACCCGACCTATGAAACTGACCTCTCCATCCAGGCCAAGATCCAGAACCTGGCCGTGCTGCCCAAAAACCCCAAACCTGGCAGGGTCTCTGAGCTGTTGGCTGACCTGGATCACTGGGCTGGACGATTGACGCCCGGTTCCTACAGCAGCGACAACCTGCTTTTCTGGTTGGTGGCTAAGCTCCCTCGAGAGCTGTGGGACAAGTGCCGTTCAACGGCAGAGCGCAAGGCTAGATCCCTCCGCTATGAGGATCTATGTGTACTACTCCTGGAGCTGGCGCTGGAGAATGAAAGCAACCAGCACCTGAACAACTACCGTCCTGGAGGTGGAGGCTCTGGAAGCCATGGCAAAGGGTACCAAGGATCCAGACCTGGGCAGGGGACTACCCCCAAACACGCCCACGCCCGTATCATGGGAAACGTCAAGGAGCTCTTCTGGTGTGATGTGAGAGACGAGCAGGGCCACCTGCAGCACGCCCCTGACTGCGAGCAGCGAGACTGCTTCGTAGTCCACGGGAAGCAGCAGGAGAAGAACACCGGCGCCAAGGCAAAGCTGCCGGATCACTACAGGTGTACAATCACCCGTGCCTTCTGTGGGAAGAGGAAGCACTACGAGGATGAGTGCTATCACAAGCAGCGCCTGTCGGCGAAGCTGAAGGGTGAAGATCCTGGCAAAGGCTCGAGCAAAGGTGGAGGCAAAGGCAAAGGCAACGACTCCGGCAAGGGCAAGTCGAAAGGACGTGGACAAGGGCAAGACAAGAGTCACGGTGGACGAGGAGGAGGCGCTAACCGCCAGCCAGACAAGGACAACAAAAACCAGGACAAGAACGGAGGCAACCCCAACCCTAATCCAGGGGGGAACTCCGAGCCCTCTGGAGGGCAGTCTGGTCCGACCACACGCTCACAAAAGCAGGCCCTGCAAGCACAAGGGGCCAAGCGGGAGCAGGAAGGTGGTGATGACGGCAACGCTAACAAGAGAAGCCGTTTTATGAGGATGGCCCGCAAGCTGCAGAACAAGGGGTTCGATGTGACCTGTCCCGCGGAGTTCTGACGGGGACGCTCCGGTGGCACCCAAGATAAGGTGTTTTGGGTACGTATTCGACTAGAGGGAGGTGAATACCTGGGGGTATTGGATACTGGCGCCACCATATCTACAGTGGCCAAGAAAAGTTTGCCTTGTGGGAGCCTGAAGAACACCATGACCACCGCGGCTATACGAATGGGGGATGGACATGTGGTGCACAGCTGCGGGGACTGTGAAGTGGAGGTACCTATGGGCTCCCGGACTATCGCCCATCGGTTCTATGTGATGGACACTGAGGCCTTTGACTTTGTATCGGGGACTGACTTCTTCCTGCAGCAGTCCCAGATAAAATCCCTGACGCTGCAAGCACCCTACCTCCTCTACTTGGACCACGGCAGTGGCAGAGAGTCTGTGCCACTGGAGCAGTCGGAACATACCTCGAGCTACCTGAGGCTATCAAAGGAGGAGCCTTCGAACATGATGGCGGCCTCCAAAGCTGAGGACTATCAACTATTGGGGGAGGTCCTAGACCGAGGTCTGAAGGAGTTGGGTTACTCTAGAGAAGACCTGAATGTGGAGTTGTTCGCCAGCGACAAGCAGCATGTACTTGACCTTTACTGCAGCAAGGGGAAGAACTGCAGCTACAAATTTTACTGGCCCTTTTTCCGGATGGCCTACAGGAACCCGAGGTTCAGTTAACTGGGGAAGGTCCTGACCAAGGTGGCCTTGGAACGTTCCCGTATGGTCCTGTGTTCCCCCAATTGGGGAGCCAATGGGGGCAATGAGTACTGGCGAAAGGTCCTGGACAGGCTGACTATCAGCTCTGTTCGGTTACCTGATGAGGCCATCTAAGTGCCTCGGGGGCGTAAGACGCCTATTGGGAAACCCGGATGGGGGAGTATGCTCAGCGTGGTGGACGGAGGTCTTACCTCCATCCCCTGGGAGGGTCTGGACCCGACTCTGGTCCAGGCTATACAACGAGAAAGCGATGGACTCGCCTTGGGTGACTTGAAGGATCGACTACGACCACAAGATGCTATTGAGACTACACCCGGAGGGGATGAGTACGTCGTGACTGACACCAACGCCCCCAACTCTCCCTGCCATGTACCTGTTCCTGATGGAGTCTCTGAGTCTGGGTTATCCGAGCTACCTAGCTCTTTCCACTCAGATGACCAAACTGAGCACGACGCCTTCTTTGTGCAGACCTGTGTGGAGGAAGGGGAGAAAGCCGAGTACGTCGCCCCACAGAAACCCCTACTCTCCATGAGGGTGGGAGACCCCGCGGACGAAGAGCTGGACCCTCGATCCAGGCTAAGGGAGTATGTGGAATCCAAGAGGAAGTTGGTGGCTAAAAAGCTATGCTACGCTAAGCCTACCCGCAGCTCATAGCCACTGAAGCAAGGACGTATGGGATATCTATCCCAATTGGAGGAGGACCTCGAACAGAAGATCACCACCTGGCAAAAGTGGGTAGATCTAAAGCTCATGAAGAGCGTGTGGGGCGCCGTTGTGAGGACCCCAGAGGAGGACGACCTCTCGGAGGAATGTGTATGTAAACCCCCTCGAGCGTGCCTATGTTGCCATCGTCCATCGGAGATGGCTGAACAAGACCTACTATATGCCTATCAAGGGTTGAAGGACACTACCAAGGGCGAAGAGTCGGTGGAGGATCACCTCCCGATGTCTATTACTCAGGGGGCAAGCACCTTACACTCTGACAAGGACATGGAGGACAAGATCAAACCATTGGATCCGCGGGTGCAGAAGCTTATAAGAACCTATCTGGAGGTGTTCGGAGAACTACCCCCTCCAGCCTCATGTGACAAGCTGGTACAGAGGGACCTTAACCTGAAACCCGAGTTCGTGGGTCACAAGATCCGGGGGAGACCCTATCCAGCTCCTAAAGAGCAGGTGGACGAGATCGAGCGACAGATACAAGAATGTATCGACCCTGGCCTAGTCCTGGAGTACAAAGACGGGGACTACCCCCTACACTGCAGCCCCTGTTTCCTGGTGGCTAAACCTGGGTCTACAGCCAAACGGCTGGTAGTGGACTACGGAGAGCTGAACAAGAAAACGCTAAACCACTCAGGGTCCATTCCTAATATGGAGTCTACCCTTGAGAACAGAGCCTCCTGTCGCTACAAGACCAAGATGGACAAGAGGAGCGGATTGTGGCAAGTGGACCTGAAGCCCAACGCACAGGAACTACTGGCCTTCATCACCCCTCAGGGTAGGGTGTTCAAGTGGAAGGTCATGCCATTTGGCGTGGCCAACGCACCCGCTCTATTCCAAGAGCTGATGAACAAGATCTTGTCCATCCTACGAAGGAGACCTAAGGTGCAGGAGCTTATATCCCGTGGGGCCCAGATGGAAGCTCACATCGACGATGTATGCCTCGAACATATACTCAGGAGGACCACCTAATCCTCTTGGGTGAGTTCTTTGCGGTCTGCCAGGAGAACCACACACGACTCAAGCTGGAGAAGTGTGAGTTCATGCAGGAGACCATGCAGTACCTGGAGTTTGACGTTGGCTATGAGTGGTGGACCCCAGCGGCCTCTAAGGCCAAACCCCTGATGGATGCTAAGGTACAACACGATGACCCCAAGAAAGGATATCATGATGTACGCAGTTCCATTGGGGCGTGCAACTTCTATCGCCGCCAGATCAAAAACTTCACCTACACGATCGCCATTCTGACGGACTTGATCAAGAAGAGTACTACTTGGCGCTGGGGCCCACAAGAGCAACAAGCGTTTGACGAGCTCAAACACAAGATGGCCAACGCTAAGTGCTTGGGCGTGCCTGGGGCACAGGGGGAGATTATCCTGGTGACCGACGCCAGCAATGTGGGCGGTGGTGGAACGTTGTTTCAATGGCAAGCACTAGAGAAGGAGGAGTTCGACTCGGCCATTTCCCAATGGGGGACAAAGGGTCTCAACCGAGATGGAACCCTCAAGCACAGCTACCCTGACGACAAGTGGGTCATAGTATCTCTGGGCCACTCGAACTGGAAGTGGAACCAGGCCAGGGGGAACTACTGCACTTATGAGCAGGAATTGCTCGCGGGTATGCTAGTGCTATCCTCACAAGCACGACTGTTGGGGAGTAACCCTGTGGTCTGGCTGTGCGACCAAGAACTGGTCCGCAGTTTCCAGAAGGGCCCCCCACCTGAGAAGGCCAAGCTACGGCGCTGGTGGACCTACCTGACGGTACACCATATCCAGGGAGTGAAGAACAAGTGTGCAGACTACATCAGCCGCAACAACTTCGACGCCTTGATTGGTGCCTGGTCTGAAGCGCTGGCTCAGGCGGCGTTCAGCGGTATGGACGTCCACTTGGACCTCAACATGGCGATGATACGCCCCCTGGATGGACTCCAACAATGGGAGTACCTGAAGGAGTTTGGAGATATCTACAAGCGCCTGGAGAAACGCCCTGAACCCCTCCTGGTCAACCAAGATCAGTGGAAGAGGGACAAGAGCTACCTCTGGCACGAGGACCGCATCGTGGTCCCTGGTGACAGATTCCCAGCGCTGCTGAAGTGGACCCATGAGTCCAGCGGTCATGTGGGTGCTGACCGTACCCTGAGGTTATTCAAGCAGTGGTTCCACACTACGTGGACTGACGACCAACTGCGGAAAACCCTCCAGCCTATCGTGGACAAGTGCCCGTGCAGGTCCTGCAAACCAGGGGATATCAGGGACAGAGGTCTCTACTCGACCCTGCCCATCCCCCACTGTGCTAACAGTGTTCTATACGTGGACTACACGGAGATGCCGAAGTTCGGGGGCTATGACTTCACCCTCGTGGTAACCTGTGGGTTGACCAGGTTTACCAGGGTGTTCCCATGTACCAAACATATTACTGGGGAGGAGACTATCAAGATACTCCTGCAAGAGTGGTTTTGTGTCTATGGGGCGCCCAAGGAGATCAGCCCCGATGAGGACGTACGAGTACGCTCAGATACTGGCTGGTACAAGAAGGTCCTGAGGTCCCTCAATGTCCAGGTGTCTACGGGGATCCCCTACTCGCACACGAGCAACCCCCTATGTGAGTGACAGATCCGAGTCCTCAAGGAGAATGTAAGGATATGGTGCAAAACTGAACGCACCAGAGACTGGGTGAGACTACTCCCCGTCATATCCTTGATGATGAACTTCCAAGAGAGTTCTGCTACTGGCTACTCACCCCATGAGCTATTCCTAGGGCGCCCGGCATGGTTCCTACATGCCCGCTATCCAGAGGACACCAATTCTTCTGTGGGTGAATGGGTCCAAGAGCAACAAGCGAGGGTGGTGAAGGCCAAGGCTATGCTCCAGAGAGTGAGGGAGCGTCAGTGGAACAAGAAGAACAAGCACCGAGTACCGGTCACCTACCAAGAGGGGGACTGGGTGCTGGTGCACCACAGTCGACTACCCGCCTTGCCACGCTCCACCAGCGATGACCCATACTTCGGGCCGTACAAGTTTCTCTCAGTGGATGGACACCGTATCACCGTGCGGTGTTCTCCCTGTCTAGGGGGGACCCTGGTGTGCGCCGCTCAACACCTGAAGCGCTACTATGATCCTGAAGACCTCTGTGGGGAGGAGTGGGAGCTGAACGACGAGGAAATCGCCGCCCTAGACCTACAAGGGGCTGCCAGCCCTATGGAAGTTGAAGGGGAACTCCCCGACATGAACGCCGAGGAGATGGCTAAGGAGGGCTTCTACCTGGTGAAGTCTGTCCTACGCCACCGCTATCGCCAGGGTTGGCGCTTTCGCACCCTCTGGGAAGGGTTTGGAGTCGAACAGGCCACCTGGGAGCCCTTCTCTGCGTTTGTACTACCTGAGGGACGCCTAAACTCAGTTCTGGTTGACAGCTTGTCCCAGAACAACCTTGGTGAGTTGCTGAGGCTCGCTGAGACGCTTGCCTCCAAGACTAAAGCTAGGGACTGAACCTTACCCCTAAGTGTGCTACGTATGTCTGTGTGTGTCTCACTTCTCTCCCGGGCGTGGCTCCCGAATCAACGGGCTTCGCTGATGTCGGACCGAAGGTCCTAGTCACTTACTGGTACCACTCCTATGGCGCCCAATTTCTGTGCTGGCGCCTATCCATGGGCGAAGACGGCAAAAGCCCTACCTACTAGAAGATAGGGGTGGCCAAGTGTGCTAAGGGCATACAAAACGCCCATTTTTGCTAAAGGCTAAAAAACTAACGCACTCCCCTGCCCACGAGGAAAAGCACGCGGGACAGGAGACACCACTACTCTACACACCCTACCTACAGTGGCACCATCCTGGTGGGCGAGCACCTCTGCAACTGGCTCAAGCCCCCACTCAGGATTACCACTCCTACACTCAGGCTCTACTGGGTGTTGTTGCAGATCAAGTCGTGAGCCCTAATGACCCTCCTGTGAAGAAGACAAGAGGACACAGCGCTGCTAAGCCACTGTGGCCTAACAGGGACGCCACAACGCGTTTCCCTGCTAGGGCTTGGAGGCAAGGGGTGCTCTTGTTGGGTGCACAGCGTGGACGTCGATGGAGTCGAACTGCCCTCGCCACTCCTGGCTGAGGTGCAGTCAATTGTTTGTGTGATCAGCGCCCTTGTTTAGCAAGGCAAGAAAGAAATGGGACACTGCTGCACCAATCAGCCTACCTGCCCACCTGTAAAGCAGAGGCCAATGAAGAGGTGTTTGTGGCTGAGGAACCAAGCCACACTCCACGTATTATACGCTTCTCAGTGTGACCTATAATACGCTGTCCTCAAACACCCCTGTCAAGCCAGCAAGCGTTAAGAGACCCCTCAGTTTCTCTTAGAAAACTTACCGAGGAGCCCGTGCGTAACCTAAACAAGGTTTACCGTGCGCATTTTGCGTGGCCTACCCTTTAATGCGTGTGTGAATGCACGAGTCTGCGAACAACCTTTGTCAATCTTACCCTCAATCACGAACTCTACCAGGGAGTGGCCCCACGTGGGCTTACCTACCTTACTCACTGCTGGGGAGAGAGAGCAAGGTGGAGTGCAGATCGAAACGGAAGCGTGCAAATCGAAACACAAGCACGCAAATTGTTTCTGCACCAGTGTGTATGTTCTAATCAGTGCAACAAAAAGGGACGTTGGTGTGTAAGAGCAGTTGTCACGGTTGCCCCGCATTGCACCGCAGGACAGGAACGGTAGCCCCCCGTGACAACCACTCCCTGGTCGAAGGCCATCTGTTTTTTCCCTAATCTCACCTCTAATCATCTGCAATCTTTCTGATCCAGCCCTCTATTGGTTGTCAGTGCTCCTACAAGACTCGTTCACGGAGACACGAGACGAGCAATGTGTATGCTGCATACGAGACGAGCACACCTGTGGTTTCTACTCGATTCATTGAAGTCATACTCTTATTTTTGGAATTCTTGGATGTTTGACTCTTTCTGTCAGTGTGGGTGGAATCTGAATGTTTTTATATTTATGTGTGTCTCGTCATTTTCCTGTCTACGTGAGACATCCGTTTATAATCTCATTATTTCTGAATTTTCCGGCGCTTCGCTAGGAGCCGCTCCTGCGCGCCGCTTTTATTTCTGCGTTGGAATTTCTTGATTTGAAAAGTCGAGAGATGACTACAATTTTTATGAAAATGTGCATCTGATGCACAATTGGATTTTCCTCAGGTGTGTTGTCTTAGAGAAATTCTAGGCCGTCATTTGACGGATTTAGGTGTTGTCGCTTCGCGCTTGCGTGGATTCGTCCATAATTCTCCCATTCCTGCCTCTGCAGATATCCTCGCGAAAGCGCCGCTTAGTAGGCCGCTTTCTGGGCCGAAAAGCGGCAGCCAGGAGACTGAGCAGAACCCAAGACCCCACCAAGGGGCAATTTAATTTCCTGACGACTACCTTTGCCCTCAGATCAGGACAGCAGGTCGCCAGCAGGTTTTAACAACCCGAGCAATTGCCCCTACAGAGTCTGGCGTTGGGTTAGTGTCGCGCTGCGTCTTGGAGGGAGGGATGCACATGCACATGTTTTGGCATGCTCCCTTCCTAACCCAACCAAGCCACAGGAACCCCGGCAGCGCCATGAGCGCTGAGCTTTCTGTAGGAAATGTTACGAACACAGCAGCAAAAAGGCGCCAGCCATGGTAAGCGCCCATTTTTCTGTGTGAGGGAAGCCATAGGTATTTTGAAGTAGATGTGGAAACCAAGGAAAGGCCAAGAAAAAATCCCTTTTTCCTGAAAATGCGACAGTGGTGGCCGCCACAGCACAGGGGGGGGGAGAAAAAATGCTTTTCCAATGCTTCAGGGTATACTTTAGTTGTATTAGAGATGCTCTAAGCACACAGGCATTTCTATCTTAGTATTGGCCAAACCAAAAGTGGTGATAACACATTTTGGCCTATGGAACCAAACACGAAATGAGGATACGGAGTGGACCCCTTAATCCCCTATAAATGTGAGGCTATGCATCTTTTCCTGAGTCGACTGAGAACTGACATATCCAGGGCAGAGCCTATGAAATTATTTATGTTTTCTCATGAATTCTTAGCTATCCTAGTGGTATGCACCCTAGGGGGCTGGGAACCTCTTTTTGAGAGGTAGTGGGTTCAATTCCCGGTCAGCCTACCTAAGTAGGAAGATCCCATGTGACATGGCAGTGACCTCATAGCCACATGCCTTGCCACCTCAGCACATATGGGACCCAAAACAAAGAGTGCACATCTCCTGAGATGGCACTATGGAGATTGAGTGACCATGGGGCAGTTTTCCAACTCTTTTTCCAAAACATTTCAGTCATCTCCCTGATTATGCAATCCGATGTGCCCTGAGTTGCAGTTTCTGTGAATATTCTAACATCTTTCACTGTTTACACTGCGGCCCTTCATGCTTTGATCCTGATTCTCTTCTACTTGCTTATCTCTGGCTTGGGTTATCCTGGATTGGTTGTATTTCATTAAAAAAAACATTTTCCTCATCAAAAACAAGCAGCAGGAAACCCTACACCAGCAGCAAGCAGCAGGAGAGGCACATCAAACTCACAGCGTTGAAATCACTATAAAGCTTTCTGGAGATGGGGCGGCGGAGTACGGGGGCGCAGGCGAGTGCTGTGGGAGCAACCGGGCAGCGGGACGCGAGACATATCGTGGGTACGGCGAGCAGTGTGGGGCAGAATGCGAAGCAGACGGGATGCAGTATCGGAATGTGGTACAGTGACGGACCAGAGCGCAAGGTCGTGACTGGCGAGAACGGCCGGCGAAGGCGTGGAGCAGCGCTGTGCCCTTCGGGTGCAGCACGGTGCCAGGGCTCTGACTTGCAGGAGAGGCGAACGGGCAGACACATCCAATATTCCGACACGTTGGTGCCAGGGTCTTGGCTGATGGTGTGATCGGGGAGATTGCTGGGATGGGCAGGTGGTAGTGCAGGTGTACTCGAGTCTGGTGCAGTGGAGCCACTTCTCGGTGGCGCCCCTTTGGACTGGCAGCCGGAGTGTGCGGGCTATCCGCCGACTTGTTACATGGCGGCAAAGCTCTCTGCATGACAAGATGGTGCTGCATTGAAACCATTGGACTTACGCGCGCCCTGCTCTGAGGGGCTGACCACGCCAGGCCGCCGGCGCCATGGGACACCTGCGAGGTGCAACGAAGTGTGAACCCTTGGTGACCGCGCCGGGTCCAAATGGGGGCTCTGGTCCGCAGCTGGTCTATGCGGCTGGGCTCCACAGTGCAACCGCAGCAAAGAGAATTCGACATGCGTCCCCCTGACGATCTCTCTGTGTTCCTTCGGCACATACGGTGGCTCATGGTGCGTAGGAAACCAACGGCCATGCCAGTCCTCGGGCAGGGCCTCAGTCCAGTCCGCAGATACCCCCCCCCCCCCACCATAGGGCACAAGGCAACCAGGATGGGGTGAGAGACGGGGACCAAGGGAGCACTAGGGTGGGGGAGACCCCAGGAAAAAGGGTAGGGGCAACGGGGAGGGGCAGGGGTAGAGCACGCGGGTGGCACACAGTGACAGCGCGGCTCAGACAGGGAGGGCTGACGTACAGGCAGGGTCGACAGCGAGAAGGAGAATGGGAGGAGAGACGGAGGAGAGAGGGGGCGCAGGGCAGCGGGACAGGGGTAGCACGGAGGAGAGCAGGGGGCACAGGCAGGGCGCGTGGGAGCAGCGGAAAGAGCGAACACGGGAAGAAAAAAAAAGCAGAACAGGCGGACACACAGGAAGGACACGTAGAGGAGGCAGGGCGCGGGAGGTTGGGGGAAAAGGGGGCCAACAAGGGCACAAAGGAACACAATGTCTCTCACAGAGAAGCACCATGCCGTTGACCCGCATAGAGCCGTACCGGCTGCCCCGCCCGACCATCAGGGAACTGATGGAGGGGCGGCCGGCGGGAGAGGACGACGGGGGAGTCCCCCCGAAGGGGTGTCTGGGGAGGCTGCCCAGGTCAGGCTACAGGTCGTAAGACAGGGCAGAGGCCCAGAGTCGCGTGAGGGCGCGCGAGATACAACCATGGCGCGGGGACGACCAGCAGCGAGCACACGGAGCAGGAGAACAACACTAAGAGGGCGGGCAGGAGACAGAGGGGAGGGGAGGGTTGAGAGGAGAGAAAGAAGAAAAACGTACAACAACGCGGGCTAAAAGGCTGGGTCGCGAGGGAGGGGCGCTCACCTGGCATGGCTGGGGACCGCCAAGGGCCGCGCAGGGGGATGGCGTTGGGACTGGACGAGAACAAAACCGAGACAGATGGCGATGCAGTGTTGTTGTGCGTGCATGCAGGGAGGAGGGAACAACGCGGAAAAAAGCGCGTCGAAGAAAAAAAAAGCGAACAACACCCCGCAGCACCACAAGGAGACGGGACAGAAAAGGACGTGTGGCTAGGGCCACGCGACGGCCCCAGGGGACTAGGACAGCATGGGAGGCGGCACAGGAGTGAGAGGCGGGGGCGGGAGGGGAGCGACCCGTGCTAGGCGCACAAAACGGTCCCCAGATGGATGAGGATCAAGTGGGCCCGCGCCACAGGGTTGCTGGCGGCGCGGTGGGATATAAACACGGGATGAGGGATGGGATGGGCCCGCACAACAGCCCAGGGATTAGGCCGGGGTCGCGGCACAGGGGAAAAGGGCGGGAAGGGAGCGACACGTGCCAGACGCACGAAACGGTCCCCGGATGGATGAGGATCCAGTGGGCCCGCGCCACAGGGTTGCTGGTGGCCCGGTGGGGTATAAACACGGGATGAACGATGGGATGGGGCCGCACAACAGCCAAGGGGATTAGGCCGGGGCCGCGGCACAGGGGAAGGGACGGGGGCGGGAAGGGAGCGACCCGTGCTAGGCACACAAAGCGGTCCCCGGATGGAAGAGGATCCAGAGGGCCCGCGCCACAGGGTTGCTGGCGACCCGGTGTGGTATAAACACGGGATGATGGGACAAGGGGACGGGGCGGGGAAGGGCGTGTGGCTACGGCCGCACAACGGCCTGACGGAATAGGGAGTCCATGGGACGCTGGGAATGGGCTGGTGCCGTGATGAGGAAGGGGGAATGGGACATGGGATGGGCACGGAGACCGAAAGCGCCAAGCAACAGCCCTGTGGGATTCGGAAACCAGTAGCCATGGAGTGGTGAACCATGGGCCAACCATGGGGAACCTGACCACGGGAAGTCCGGAAAATGCCCTGAACTGCAGGACGGCCGAGATGTGTCCGCAGGGGTGAGGGTTGACCTTGAGATCCCCGGGTCATTGGCCTGAGTACACGTAGGTTCACGCGTCAGCAGGACCAGGGGGAACGTGGAAAGGGTCGCCCCCTTGCCTCCAGCCGTGGATGGACGACACCGAAGTGCATCCGGGAGCCGAGTGGGTACTCCAACCAGTGAGGGATGGGGAGTGGTGGAAGGTGGTTGACAGAGAGAAATGCTCCGCTTTCGGCGAGGGCTATCCACAGGAAACCCGCCTGCTGGCGCCCAATAGGCTGTGCTAGGGGGGGAGGGCCGGGGGATCCTTCAGAGGGTGACCGGAAGGAGCTGAAACCGTGAGAGCAGCGACTGAAGGGAGCCTACCGCCGGTCACACCCCAAGGGAACCTGGTTGAAGTTCTCGGCCGTGAGGTGAGACAGGGGTCGCCAGGGGAACTGATGGTGGAGAGCTCTCCTTCCCGCCAGAGGCGGCCACCATGTAAAACAAACAAGGAGATGTCAGATGAGGCTGCGGACGCGGCCGCCCTTACTTACTTACTACTGACTTACACCCCCCAATCTTTTCTGGAGTGGTGCATCAAGCCCAAAAATATCCGAAAAGGGATCATGCACCCTATTTCAAATGTGCTTGACACAATTATGCACATGGTTACCATGCTAAAGAATAGACATCCTTGGTCATTGGCAAGTTGGAACGTTTGGACTTTGAGTTCAAAATTTTCGAAATATCATTGGGAGTAAGTTATTTGACTTGACCAACATGGAGGATCCTTACATTCTTATACTTATCCTATGGTGGAGATGGATGGAATCCACTTCTTGCTCTTTGCCAAGACTACATTGGTTCACTGAAGGTGATCACTCCTTCCTGCACTTCCCCCAATCCATTCTTGGCGAAATATTCAATTCGACAAAATTCTTGAAGGTCATCCACACCCTATTTGAGGGTTGCTCGACTCAAATTTACATGAGCTCCAATTTATTTTCAACTCTATGCAAAGACTTCCTGCTCTTTGCCAAGACTACATGAATGTGGTGAAGGTTATCACTCCACTTGTTCATTTCTTGCACTTCCCCAAATCCATAGTGGGCGAACAATTTAATTCAAAGAAACTTTTTTCCCGACCGGGACCCTATTTCAAGGTTGCTCAACTCAAGTTTGCATGCGTTCCAATTTATTTCGACCTCTTTTGCAGACATTTTCATGTTTTTTGTTGGCCTATTTTTGCCTTTTCGGCCATTTGGCATGTTTGGACATTATGCATGTTCCCCCAAATGATACAGGTGAGTTTGTTGTGTGTTTGAAGAAAATACTTTTCAACACCAACACCCTTCTTTGTGGTCGCTCGACTCGAATTTGCATGAGTTTATTTTGACCTCTTTTGCACACATTTTTATGCTTTTCGTTGGCCTATTTTTGCTTTTTTGGCCATTTTGCATGTGTGCACATTGTGTGTGTACCCCAAGGTCACACAGCAAGTTGTGTAGACTTTGAATAATTATGAAGTGTGTACACCCACCCCATTTGAGAGTCACTCAACCCAACTATGTTTGAGTTTGAATTTTTTCCGAATTGTATTGCATATTTCTTTGGGCTTTGTTTTGGCCATTTTCGACATATTTGGCCATTTTGGACACTTCTTCACATGTCACTTCCCCCAACTTATTTTGGGTTGGGAAACTGAGCCCAAAAGAATTCAACAAAGGGGCACACACCCTATTTGGAACATGCCCCACTCGAATATGCATGATTTCGACTTTATTTCGAACTCAATTGTACGTATCTTTGGGATTCGTTTTGGCCATTTTTGACGTTTTTGGGGATTTTCAAAATTTCCTCACGTGTCACCCGCCGCAAATTTTTTTGGGTTTGGAAGCTAAGCCCAAAAAAATTGGACAAAGGGGCATACGCCCCATTTGGAATATGACCCACTGGAATATGCATGATTTCAGACTTATTTCGAACTCCATTGTACATATTTTGAGGCTTTATTTTGGCCATTTTTGACATTTTTGGCAAATATCAACTTGTATTGATATGCTACACTCCCCAATCCTTTTTGGAGTGGTGCATCAAGCCCAAAAAAGTTCAAAAAGGGATCATGCACCCTATTTCGAATGGGTTTGACACAACTATGCACATGGTTCAAATTCATATGAGTCCATTGACCATCTTTTCAATAATTGTTTTGGTCACTTTTGGGCATTTTTTGATCAATATTTGGGCCATAGTGACCAAATTAACATATCAAGGTATCCATTGCCCCTATTTTGAGGATCTCAGTCGCGATGAGAATAGTGGTGGGGCTTGAAAAAATGCGAATGACACTTGAATTTCGATTCATCCCTTAATTTCACATGCTTTCTCCTTGCCCAACCTACTCACCGCATACACTCTTTGTGATTTTTTCCTCGACCTACTAAATGCCAAATCAGAGGTTTTTTTTTTATCAACAAGGACTATATATTAGATGATGACACCTTGGTTGAAGCCTTGTATGTACATGTGGGAGTGTGGTATGTGTTTAAAACTAACCTTTCCCATTTACCTCCAAGTACCTCCTGTTTTTCACTATTTTTTCCCCCTATCTTTGGCAGGTAGGGCCCATCCTCTTGGGATGTGGGATGCCACATTTAAGTTGGTCTTCATTAATATACTGGCACGACTTGACTTTTCATTGACTCTACTCTCCCCTCATCACACACACACAAACATACTCACATACACGTGTGTTTGCCCCGCCTAATCTTCTTGTGAGATGTCATTTAAGCTTAATGGCCCTCTTCCGCTTTGCCTTCTCTGCGTATGTCCAGCACCGAGTACAGGGCTTGGTGACTCTTCGGCGCGTTCGGGGAACGGCCACAACCTCCATTTCTACGGGAATTGGTCCTAGATGGACCATTCCCGGTGTCCCCCCGTTGAAGCCGATCTACGGGCAGCTGACGTCCGGTATATGCCGGTTACAGGTGGTCATTCACCCCTCCTACACGTGAGCTGTCTGTAGAAGAGGGTCAGGGGATCCGCTGCACTTTGGCCGTGATGTGATGTGGAGCCGGCGACTCATAAACAAATCAAGTCTTGGGTGTGCATTGAGCTGGTCTGGTTTGGTGTTTTCCTTTCCCCCCTAACCCCCCATGTGTCATACGCTCTTCTGCGTGGTTGTAGTTCCATACAAGCCTGGAGAGAGCCATGGCCCATCCTCACGGCCATAAAAGATATGAGGTTATGTGAGTTATTGTCTTATGGGTCCTAAGGGCCCTGGAGGTCAGGTGCGGGCCACTTGGCCTGTCTGTAGGAGCTGGGGAGCCCACTGCACTTCGGCCGTGAGCTGTACCCCGCCCCCCCCATGACGTGCAGTCCATATTTGTTTTCCCTCACTGGGTACCGCCGCAGCAGGCCCCCGCCAAGACGGTCCACCCCACCGTCTTAGGGGCAAGGGGCTTGCCTGACTGTGCTGTGGTGAGCCCTATGGCGAGAATGCAGCGTGTAGGTGAACAAGACCCCCCCGACCGAACCTTGCTTGGTGTGCTGTTGAGCCGAGAGTGAGTATGGTGGCCGGTACCCCCCCCCCCCCATGGTATACAACCGAGGGTAGTACTGCTGTGCGAGCTGTGGTTTCTGCCACGTCAATTTTGGTTGCTGACGGGTAGTCAAGTGCGGCTACGAGGGCGATTGAGGTAGGGTTGAGTTCGGCCCCCATGTGTGACCTGCGGCAGATGGCCTGCCAGGAGAAGGGCACGTGGTGTGCAGCTTCCGCGGGCCCATAACACCCCATATATTCAGGTGCAGTGGTCGCTAAGGCCGTGAAGGCGTACTTGGGGTAGGACTAGGAGGGTGTGTAAGGAGGGTACAACTGCGGGTTGTGTTGCTGATTTCTGATATTTGCTGTCCCTGACGCCTGGAGTTCTGGATTTCTGTCACTCTGGACTCCCGGGGTCCTGAATTCTGTGACTGCTTGGTTTTGTGCTTGCCTGATGGCTGAAGTTTTGTCTTCCTGTCTGAATTTCTGCCCTGTAGGGACCCGAGTGGTCCCGAGGCACTTGCGTTCTTGATCCCGCCCCATCACAGCCACAACCACACCCATAAAGGGACACACAACCCCCCACATCACTGTTTGTGGTCAGCCATCCCTATATGGTTCTGATTTCAGCCCAAACCTATGGTTGCACCCTACGTTCCGTCTTGGGAGGGGAGTGCAATAGGGTTGGCTTTCCCCCTTTGGGTTACCCCGCTGGCATCGGTTGGAGACCGATCCAAGCCCCAGACACACACAACATACCCTTGGGGTGGGATGCAGTGGATCCTAGGGGTGCTGAAATACTCCCTTTCCGGCCTGGTGGGCGCGCGACATAAATCGCGATCGGGCCTGAGCTTACTGAGTTTTTTTTTTCTAATTCTGATTTCAGTGGGTCTGAATTTTCGGGATCGTGTATTTTTGGGGTTTTGAACCGATACAATTTGATTGGTGCTCTTGGTTCGGTGTGAGGGGCTGATTTTGCCGTTAACACATGTTAGAGGTCCGACACACACGAATCTTCGCCGCCGTAGCGTTGCTCGTTGTGCATAGTACTCAATTGTGTCGCTTTGGTATTAGTGAAAAACTGAATGTCTATTTGTTGTGCTGTTGTTTGTATGTACACTTATCTATTTCATAGAGAAGTATAAGATGACATTACGTAAGGTTCACTGTTCGAATGTTATGTGATACTCTATTTGAGAGAACTTCAACAAGGAAACTGTCTTTGCTCGCCTTTGTCATTGTGCATTTACTTTGATTGAGGTTTGTGGTGTCCATCCATGTACCATGCTAAAGAATAGACATCCTTGGTCATTGGCAAGTTGGAACCGTTGGAGTTTGAGTTGAAAATTTTAGAAATATCATTGGGAGAAAGTTATTTGACTTGACCAACATGGAAGATCCTTACACTGTATCTGTACAAGGTTGTATCTACCTAGGCTAAGCAAGCGCCTGGCAGCCAAGCAATGATAAATTTGTCATGCCAGCCGTCCCAGTCAACTAGTCCTGAACTCAAAACACTGCGCCTGTTATCCATATACTACAATCTCAGCAACGCAACAACCACAAACACCAATGCAGGCCTGGCTGATTCAGAAAAAGTAATTAATTAACCCTGGCCAGTCTGGTATTCCGGTCTCCACTTCATTTCTTGCGGGGATTTAGGTTTCCACTTTATTCTGAACGTAATGCCTGCGACAAATACAACAAAAACACCAGGAAAGGATGACAGAGACAGAGCGGAGGTGTCACACTGAACTTCGACAACTCATGAGAAAGCACGGTGTAAAATCGATTGCCCGCCGAAAATTTCTGAAGGGCCAACCCGCCAACAGTTGGTAAAAAAAATAGAAACGTTCATGACACCTGTCGCGCAATGTTCTGTCACAGGGGAAGAAACCTCAGACGAACAAAAGCTGAATACCACCCTGCACTGTACCTCTCAATCAGCACCCTACCTCTCAATGACTCCAAAATGACTCCTTGATCTTCAATCTGTTGAAGCCTGCAAAGCAGCAAGGCGTGTATATGACACATCCCCACTCCTGACGCCTGCAGAGGGGGGGGGGGGCTATTCAGGTCTGGAGTCCCTCTCCAAACGCTTCAACCAGCGCTGTGCATCCCTCGTGTCCCTGTACAGCTGATGCAGTGTGTCATGCAGCATACAAGGACAAGTCTCCTTTGCTCGCAGCACCCTCAAGTCCTTGATACTGATGTCTATATTGTGTTTTCGATTGTATTTCAGCCAGACGTCTGTTGCATTGTTCATGAAGGCAGACGCCGGCTGCGGTTCAGTTTCAGGGAAGCCTCTATATTTAACTTCCCACAGTATCTCCTTGTTTTTCCCTCTCCCTGATGTTTTATGTCCCCGTATGTCCTCTACATTATATCTGTCTGTTTCGACCAAACATTTATGCTCTGTCTACTAATGCAGAGGGGCCTGCTCATCTGGTGAGGGGTAGATGTACGGCTTTATCCTCATTGAATCCAAAGCCACCGCCCCTTCTTCTGTATCAACCAGATACTGGTTGGTACCCACTCTCCCCGACACCTCACCCAGGCCTTGCCACATCCTGTTCAGCTTCCGCTTGTTGGTGTTCTTCTTGTGGTTTTGGTACCACACTCTCTCACCGTCCTGATATACATGGCGGGTGTGCTGTTGCAAAAGCTTTCTGGACTCTCTGTCATGTATGTCCTGCAGCTTTTGCTGGACATACTTGCGATCAGCAACAAGCCTCTGAAAAAACTGGATGGCTTCCTGTGACCAATGTTCAGGGATCACTCGGAGACAATCGCCGAAACTAATACGCTGGCGTCCAAAGGCCAAGAAATGGGGGGAGTATCCTGACACTTGGCCTGGGATGTCATTGGCAGTCCACACGGCCGGTGGCAATAAATTCTTTCTTCTTTCCAGTTTGCACAAAACATTTCTGCAAACTGTCGAGTACTGACGCGTTCCCGTGGGGGGCCGGCCACGGGACGCTGCGGTGACACGCACAGGTGAGCAGGCAGGCAAGGCACTACGCTCACAAGGGCATCAATACGCCTGTGTCATGTGACAAAGCGTTTCAGAATCCTTGCCACTCTGCAAAGAGGGAACGAAAGTATGTACAGCAACACATCAGGATATGTACACATGGGGTTAAGACTGGACTGGGGTAAGGGCATCAGGGGACAATAGACACTCAGTCCCAACTCATATCCCAATCCCAGGTCCGACCCTCTCAGTGGCTGGTAGGGGCGGGGGCTCAAACACAACCCATGCCCTGCTCAGTCCGGACCCTGAAACCCTGCCAAAGGGGGAGGTGTCCCGCCTAGCCACAGGCGAGTTCCTGGGAACCAAGGGGCTCCAAGGCCAACCGACAGTAGCTCCCTATGCTCCCTTAACGGCGGGTCCCAACTCCCCTCTGAGCCAGAGATATGGCCCCGCCATTATCACCCAGGAGTTGGTAGCTGAAAATGGGCTGTTTCAGCCCAAACTGAAATTAGCTTGAAAAACTCCGAAATTGACCCCTCGTCCGGACCCGCCAGAGGTAGGGACGAGGCAACTGACCCTATGCCCTTCGAGTACGAACTCCCTGGAGCCCTCACCCAACCTGGTTCCCTTTGAGGTCCCGGCATCAAGGCAACACGGACGAGTCAAGTGGGGTCATGATGCCAAAATCACCAAAATTGGCGTCATTCCCACGCGCGGCTCGCTCGGCCAAGGTGAGGCCAATGGCTCACAGGGTAGGAGGCAGGACCTAGGACTTTCATCTGAGTGTACAACTTGGATTTAGGTCCGGGCTTCCTATGGGCTTAGAGAAATGGGGCCGCCAATTGACCACACGGAAGGGGGAAATTGGGGTCCCAAAATTGGGTCATTTTGGCTGCTTGAAATGAGCCAAAATTCAGTGCGCTCCCAATAGTATATCTCCACGCCGGCTTGGAGATCGGATCCGCCATTCCATACGTGATCCACCGGGAGTCCAACTGAGACTCCCATGCCCTTGGCTCTCAGAGATCTCCATGCCACTCGGCGTGGTGACGATCCCAATTGGGTCCACAAATGCAAAAATGGCAAAATTGCCCATACTCAATTTGGCCTAGCGCCTTGACGAAGGCGGCTCCGCTTCGCCCACGTGGTGTGTGGACCATGGGGACCATCACCCATATCACCCATGTCATATATGGTCCATTGGTCCATGCGTCCGGCGTGCACGAAGGTTAGAACATGGGGCACGGCGGGCAGCAAAAGTGGAAAAATGCTCAAAATGGCCAAAATTGCGCACGCTCATGGTTGGGGCAAATGAGGCACGTGCCCGACTTGGACCGGAGTGTGCCATAGGATTGATGTCAAGTCATATGTGTCCAACATATCTTTGGGGCGCCGCCCAACTCCTCCGGTATTGGGAATGGCAGGGTCGCCAAGTGAGCCCATGATTTGGGATAGTCCCAAATCGCCAACATGGCGGCCACGGTATGCCAAGCCTAAGAGGAGTTATTCGCCGGGTCCAATATATGTTGGCTACCGAAGTATGTACCCTCATAACATACTTGGGTCATGATGTCAATTGAGCGCAACGTTGAGATACACGGTCGCCACTTGACATCATGACGAGCCAAAAACGGCAAAATTGGCACAAAGACAAACCAAAGTGCCTTGAAAGGCGCACAATTATATTATAATATCTTTGGCTTGGATCGTGCAATCAACTAATCCTTCTAAACACAATGACTTGACACCATTGACCCTCGATCCCACATATGTGCTCCACTTGGGGCGCCTTGAAAGGTTACGAGCGCTGCTTCCCAAGTGGGCACATGAAAATATGGAAAATTGTAAAACACACACCTTGCTCCCAACGCATCGCTTCGGGATCACCACACAAGCTTCCCTTCACGAAGGTTAGGCTTGCAATTGACCGTAGGGAGTATGGAGAAGGGGCTTGCACAATATGAGGTCCATTGGCGGGCTTGGCTTGGAGCAATGGACCCGCCAAATGGGCACGCAACACAACACATGGCACATACCAAATATTGCCCAAAAATGTAGCTCCCACCACGATATGTCATGCCCCTCCAAGGGCATAACTTTGTGTCAATCGCTCATAGGAACTCGAGGAGAGTTCCTATGCAACACCAACACTTGCGCGCTACACTCGAAAGTTATCTTAACGCACGCAATATCATGGTCATAGAGTTATAACGCAAACTCTACCCTCTTGACCATGATCCATTACACTAGCGCGCATGTGTAGAAACGCAAGGCATATGAAGCTTCCTAAATTACGTCGGGAGTATTGTGAATACATCCCACGTTCCCTTATCGTCAATACTCGCAAGCGGCACGAGATATGACCTTCACAAGTGGCCTCACGAATCAACTTTGTTTTGCCCATATCTTTAAGACAAATGGAGGGCAGGATAAAAGGGAAGTTGATTCGTGCATACGGAAGCACGTAGGTCCACTCGAAAGAGGTCAAATCAAGTGCGGGGATGTCGAAGTCGAAAATCCGATTTCGACATCCTGAAAAATTCGGATTAAGGTTGCGAGTATTAATTATGAAAATTGCGGAAGCATCCATGCAGTTCCTGGCGACTTTGGAGCCTTCGTGACGGATAACGTTAAAATTTCCATTATAAACAGTTAAACTGGCGGTTACGGTAAAGTCGCGAACCAACCGCCAGCAGTCAAAACAGTAAGTATCGGAACGGAAGCATAAAAATTGACGGAAACAATATGAAAATAAAACCCTGTTGATTCCTGATATTCTGATACACAAATCTCCGCTGGCGGTGCATCGGTTGCCGATGCGGGGCTTCACGGCACGGAACACGCCGTGCATGGGGTTAGTGGACCGGAGACCGGTTGTATGCCGTAACCTGGCCATGGGGTTCTGGGTACCGCTTCACCCCCCTCCTTAGAGCAAACCCTGGGGGGGCTCGATAACACCCACGCATGGCGCGGGTACCCAGGACCACTACCTGAAAGGGGGGGGGGGTGTCACATCCTCACTCGGTAAGTCACAGTAAGATAGGTATCCCACAGTGGGATAGGTATGCTGCTGTAACAGCCTGTAGCACATGTATAGTATCAAGTATCAAGTCCCGGGTCCTGGCGGCGATTGTTCGGCATCCAAAGGACCCGTTAACCCATACCAGGCGCACCGGGTGCCGGCTGCTACGGTCACCACCACAGTGGCAGTGGCATACACGGCCAACATAGGCGTCACACGACGGCCGAGGTGGCCCCACAAGTCGAGAGCGACCACAAAGATCCATCAGGCTACCCCAAGCTTCCCAAGGCCCGCCGACTGGGGAGAGTCCCCACGGGTCCTTCCTCGGGCGCACCATGTCCATATCCATACGACGCGAGTCCAGAGTGCCATAGTCGAACTCCTTACGAACCCCAAATCGTAAGGGAACTCCTCCTGAAGGGATCGGGCATCAAGGCCGTCTTTTCCCTCGCCCTACTACCACGAAGCGTGGCCATACATGAGGGAGTCCTCATGCAGTGTGGGCGGAGGCGTCGACTCCTCAAACCACCAGTTTCCCAGGCAGACTGACCGAGGTCAGGAGCACCGGAGGCCGCCATCCGAATGCAAGTGCGTCTGCAAATCGGTAGGCTCACACTGGGACTGACAGTGGCGGACCGCTGGGAGTGTAGTCAGGCAACTGGGCTTCCCGCCTGGCGCCATCAGGATCTCCACACACACAGCGAATAGGGCAACACGGTATCACGGGCACTCAAACAGTAGAATCTGTAATCAAGTACTGGTCCAGGCTGGACCAGGCTGTAAGGATATGTACACGGCGACTCAAGGCGCCTCTGTATCCCGATTCGTGGTGAAAAACAGTCCATCCCTCAGCGATGGGCTGATGACACTGAACATACAGATGCACATATCCTGGAGGGCAGAAAAGCAAGCAACAATTTGGGTAATTAGGCGTGTAAACACACTCAGAACAGAGTGCCAAACCACGCCACGGTCAGGATAAGGCGAATGCAGGAGGATGGACAGGATAACGCCTGAGTTCAGGCATATATAGTCTCGAGACACACGTCGACTGGTCTGCATTCCGCAAATGCCATGGAACCAGACCACACACCAAAAAATCGCAATGCCGATGACAGCGGCATCCGTTGCGCAACGTCGTATGGGCTTCAAGGCCCCAAGAGCTCAGCATTATGAAGGTCAGTCGCCCTACCTGGTTTCCCAAGGATTCAGCAGGGGGGGGGAGTGACGAATAGAAGAAAAGAGGGGCCATCCTCCTCCGGATTCAGCAGGGGGGGGTATATGGCCACTCTGTCACCGAAAGATGGAAGAGAGCAAGCAAGTAAGGGACGATCCGTCGGCCTCAAAAGCGCTCATAACACATCAGGGGAGAGCTCAGGGCGCTGATCAGGCACCCCTGGCTGCAATCGCCCGGGTGAGTGCTGCCAAGTCCGAAACGTGGATCTTGGTCTTGTGCTTGCGGATGTACTCCATGAAGGGAGTATTGACCCGCGGCACAAACGAGGGGACGGGTTCCCAGGTGTCGTGGGACGGCCCGTAGCCTCGCCAACGAACCTTGAACTCCAGACCTCCGGGTGCCGAGGCCTTCGGACGCTGAGCCAGGATCTTCTCGACAGTATAGTCGTCCTGCTCGGCATAGTCGTCGTCCGAATCGGCCTCATGTTTGGCGTAGTCCAGGGACACATGTCGGCCACGGAGGTCGGGTTCCCGCACACGGAGTTGACTCTCGTGGCGCTCCCGGAACTGTCCGTGACCCACCTTGATGCGGTATGTGTCCTCACCAATCCTGCGGACCACCTCGCCGGGTGTGAACCAGGTCTTGGTGCGGTGGGTGCCCATGGGGCGGGGTCTGATCACCCACACCGGGTCTCCCACCCTGAACTTCTGCGCTGTCGAGCTCGGGGCGGACTTCTGACGCTCAGCATGCTCTTTTTCAAGCTGCTGGCGGATGTCCCGCGCCGTTTGCTCTTGCCGCGCGAAGAACTCCTTGGCATCCATAGCCATGCCATCACCAGACAAGGGAAGTCCCCTACCCAGGGGGTCCCTGCCAAACAGAATCTGGTGAGGGGACAAACCGCCCGGAGTGGGGGTGTCATGATGGGCCTTCAGAGCAGGCCACATTTCCTCGAACCAGTTCCGCCGTGGATTGGTGATGTGGATCTTGCGCAGCTTCTCGAACAGCTGCCGTCCAGCCACTTCAGCACGGCCGTTAGACCGGCTGAGATAGGCAACGCTCTTGGCATATCGTATTCCCATGAGGGAACACATAGCCTTGAACCAGCCACCAGTAAACTGGGGCCCTCGGTCACTGCAAATGGTGCGGGGGACGTCAAAGACGGTCAGCCAATGACGAATCATCATGACTGCCACTTCTTTGGCAAGCAACCCCCTTTTGCGTGCCGGAACAGCTACAACGTAGCCGCTGTGGCGGTCCACACAGAGAACCACACAGTCAAAGGTCTCCTTGCCAATGTGCACCTCGGGCATGGAGAAGACGTCCATGGCCACGCTCTCCATGGGCTGGTCAGGAACCGGGGTCCATTGGGGTTCCCCCTTGACGTTCCGGTTATCGGGATTGCAGGCCTGACAGACCGAGCAACCCTTCCTGACCTTCTTGATGGCGGTGTAGAGAACGATATGGTCGATCTCGAACCGACGCTGCATGTCAAGAGCTTGCTTCTTGACCCCTGGGTGCAGCATGTGGTGGTGCCAAGCTTCACACAGCTCGAGCACCCGGGACTCCGGGACTAGCAGCTTACCATTCCGGTAGAGCTTGCCATCTTCCTCGGTCAGCCCCTTTGGCCACTTCTGCCCGTCGTCAGGGTCGGTCACAGCCCTATACTCGGCCGCAAAGGCCTCAGACTTGGCGTAATCGTCGGTCCAGTCGTCCTGGAGGCAAGACTCTGGGAAGAGGTGCTTGTCGGACTCAGTTCCCACAGGGGGTGCCGGACCGGGCCTTCCGCCCGCGGCACCCACAGGGGCGAGTGCACTGACCGTTCTGCTCACCCTCGAAGCGAGGGGGGCATCTGCGGCCATGACGACGAAGCATTTGGCACCCTCCTCCTCCATCAGGCGCTCTATTTCGATGATCCTCTTGGCTTCAGCGGTCTCAGCCTCATCGCCATGGGCAGAGATATCCTGCATGCCCTTGCTGGCTGGATAGGCCCACCTACTGAGACAGTCCGCCACGGTGTTATCCTTTCCAGGAATGTAAACAACCGTAAGGTCGAACTTGGCCAAGGTCTCATGCCATCTTGCCCGTCGGGAGGCGGGACCTGAGGGGGTGTCCACGTGCTCCTTGTGCCACGACTGCAGACTCTGATGGTCGGTGCAGACGGTGACGGGATGGAGGGCTATGTACCCAGCCCATTTCCTGAGAGCCATGACGATGGCATACGCCTCCTTTTCACGGGGCGTCCACGTCCGTCTCTGGCCTTCCGCCAGGACTCGGCTCCAGAAGGCCACGGGCACGTGCCTCCCATCGTCAAGCACTTGCTCCAACACAGTCCAAATGGCGTAGTCGGAAGCGTCGGTGCGCAGGACGAACCCTCGGTCGGGATCCACGAGGTGCAGACCCACTGCGGATAGCAGCGCCTGCTTCATCCCCTCAAAGGCACGGTCAGACTCTTCAGTCCAGACCAGAGCCTTCTTGGACCCCTTCTTGGTCTCCTCTCGGTTGCCCTTGAGCATGGTCGTCATGGGGGCTGCATACTCGGCATACATTTTGATATACCCCGAGTAGTAATTGCAGAACCCCAAGTACGCCCGTAGCTCAGAGACCGTTTTGGGCTTTTCCCAGTGCTCAATCGCAGCCACCTTGCCGGGTATGGGCTTTCGCTGCCCGTTCCCGACTACGTGGCCAGCGAAGACCACCTCGCTTACCGCAATGGTGGCCTTGTCACTGCTGCCCGTGAGTTTGTGCCGAACCAGAAGGTCCAGCACTCGAGTGACGTCCCTCTCGTGTGCCTCCAGGAGCTCCTCGTAGCTCATGTTGGGGTCCCCGGACGCGATAATCACGTCGTCCACGAAGGGGTCCGCACAGTCGCGCACCGGCTCAAGCAGGTTCTCCAGCATCCGCTGAAAAGCCGCATTGCCGCATCACCTTCCACTGGAGAGGTCCAAGTGGAGTGCTCATGGCTGTGCAGGCACGGGACTCTTCGGCGAGAGGCATCTGATGATAACCATGTTTCAGGTCAATCACCGTGAAGATCCTCCGCCGGTGTTGCTTTTGCAGCATGTCCTCAATGAGGGGCAGCGTATAGCTGTCGTGCTGCGTTTGGGCGTTCAGGCCGCGGTAGTCGACCACGAGCCGCCACTCACCGGCAACCTTCTTGGGGACGACGAAGCAGGGAGAGGCCCACTCGGAGTGGCACGGCTCAAGCCAGCCTCTCTGGATGAAGTCACGGAGGATCTTCTCCATGGCCTCTTTCCTCTCGCCCCTCAGGGCAAACTCCCGGTGACGATACACACGGGGGTCCTGCTTCAGTCGTATCTTGGCCTCGCCATACGGTCCACGCACCGGTGGGGGAAACACAGGCTTACCGCTGAAGAAGGTCTCGCCATACTTCTGCTTCAGCCTGGCCCTTAACGCCTGGATTTTGGGACAGTCATCGGACTCCGCCTTGGCTTTTCCGGGCACTTGAACCACGGAGCTTACTTGAGGGGTAGCGACCCCGCTCGCTTTCGGCTCAGGTGGTCTTCCCAGGTGGCCCAAAGGGCCATCCCTGGTCTTGCCTCGGAACAGATCGCCGTAGGTGGGTGGGTTACCGCCAGGCGGCTCGTCTTGGCTGGACATGTGATCCAGCACCCTCTGTACGAAGGTATTCCCGTCATAGGAACCGGAGACGATTGAGTCCACTTCCCACCAGGCTTTGTCCTGGCCCTTGCCCTCACGCTGGTTTCCCCAGTCGTGAAAGGGCTGATCCATATACCCCTGAACCAGATCCCACTCCTCTTCAGTGAGGGGGTCTTCGGAGTCCGATTCTTCGATGTCAACAGGGGGAACCGCAAAGCATTGCCGCCAGGGCTCTGCTATGATGCGGTTGACACACACGAAGTCCGTGGTGTCGGCCTGATCAAGGCCCCCATCCACATAGTGGAATTCTGTTGGCCATCTCTGGGGTGGCATGGGCTGTCCCTTAGCGTCCTGATAGACACTCTCTCCAGCCGGTAGGACGACCTTGTTCAAGGTCATGTTGGTCAATGAGGCTACCCAATGTCGGGTACTTTCCTCCTCGGTGCATCCCATAGGAACAACCAGCACTGCCTTGGAGCGGTCCTTGCGAATCTTCGCTATCGCTCTGGGAATGTCCCAACGGGGGCAATGGATCCACATCAATCCCTGATGCGGACCCCAGTGCTTCTTCCACGCGGAGTCCTGGGCGCTCCAGTACTTCTCACAAACCCGAAGATGGGCGGAGGTTGCTGAAGAGAACGCATCCAGGGCCAGATCCGAAGCTCCCAAGTCCGCGACAACTCGGCTCGCCACTTCCGGCCTTACGCCGTACTCCTGGTTTGCAGAACCAGTTGGCTCAGTGTCCAGCGCGGCCACTTCGAGCTGATTGCGTTCGGGGTGGATCCATTGGCATTCCACATGGTGCTCAGGTGACGAAAGCCACGAGAGTTGGTCGTCCTGGTACAGGGTCATGGAAGCCTGGGCCGGGAGGACGCCGGAGTCCGTCTCCATCATGAAGTCGTACCCGACGATCATGTCCCAGTCCATCTCGGCCTCGTAGAAGCTACCGTGCAGGAGGATTTCTTTGCCGAGGTCTGGGCGGCTCAGTTCACGATGGTTCACGAACTGCAGCCCAATGGCCGCTTCCTTCGTGCCTCCCACCATGTACTGGCCGTTCGCCACCTTCAGCCTGACAGGTTTCCGACTGTCGGTAAGACACTCTGGCGGAAGCAGGCCAGCCTTGACCAAGCTGACTTGAGCTCCCGTGTCGACCAACACGTCGAAAACCTTTTCCACTTCCCCGCATAGGGCACGGACCTTAAGATGCAACTGCCGCTCGCGACCGACACGGCGCACGGCGTGCAAGCTCAGGATCTCCGGCCGTTCCAGAAGCTCAACAAGCGACTGGTGCAGGTCGTGGACAATGGGCTCAGGCTGCCCATCTGCAGCATCCAGCTGCGGTCCGGGTGATCCTCCGATACTCTCGGATAGATCCTGTAGTACATCAAACACGTTCTTGGTCGCGAAGGACGGACGGGTGCAAGGGTTCGTGCCTTCACTTGCCCTCACCCCGCCTCCGCGACTGGGCGCCAGACCGGGCCTTCCGCCCGCGGCAGTCCCCTTGTGCTTATCGACTCCCGACTGGGATGGATCGGCGCTTCCCACGTCACCATCCTGCGACCGCCCTAGCTGGGGCCCTTGGCTGCAGGGGCTCCGCTAGGGGGCGTCGGTTGTGGAAGAGGGGGTGTGCTCTTCGGCCTCAACGTCGTTGACGCCCTTCTTTCTTCCCCCTTTACCTCCTCCTTTACCCTTGTTCTTGTCCTTGTCCTTGTTCTGGTCATTCTGGTTGTTCTCCTTGTTCTTGTTGTCCGATCTGGGGACCCAGTTCCTCCCGATCTCCTGGATCTCCTTGGCCAACTCGGTCCCCACCGACGACATCAGCTTGGCCAGCTCTTCCTTGTCCACCTCCATCTTGGTTTCCCGGATACCCGCGGGCGCACGCTTCTTCGACCCGTGCGCCCTCTTGTAAGCCTCCGTGTCGGCCTTGTGGACGGGGCATGTTCGGTGGTCATGGTTGAAGCCTTTCTTCCTCCCATAACACACGAAACAGCCCTGCGGGTGAGCTCGTACGAACTCCCCAAAGGACAGCGGAGGGTCGCCAATACGGCGAGGGTCCCTCTTCTCCTGCTTCTTCCAACCTGGCTGCAGGGGCTTCCAGTTTGCTGGCTTGGTCCCCGCGCTCAGGTTCTTGGCCACGAAGGCACACACGGCCATTTCGGCGGGCTCATCGTCGTCGTCATCGTCGACGAGAGTCTCATCGCCGCCGGCTCCCGCTGGGTCCATGGCAGATTCCCCGCCAGGCCCCTCGCCAACGTAGTTGACGTCGCGGTCGCCGGGCCTCAACCCGCGGGTGTGGTGGAGGTTTCGGTACTCCTTGAGTACTTCCTCGCCAACCCACTCCAGGATCTCGTCGCAGCTCATCCGCGCCGGGATGGGCTGCAGACGGATGGTCTGGCCGCTCAACTCACAGTCGTCAAGGCGCCAAATCGCGGTCTTCTCGCGATCGCCCGAGACGGTGATGAGAAGAGCGTTCCGCAGGGAGTGCCGTTTGACATCCCGGGCCACGTTCTTCTTCGCCCAACTCACCACGTTCGTATGATACTCCTTGGGGAGCATCATCTTGACCGTGTGGTTGGACTTGGCCCTCTTGGATTCCTCCTTGGTGACCCTCTTGATCCATGCTTCCGGTAGCATGGAGAGCAGGCGAGCCTGCTCGTCACCCTCGTTCCAATCCTCCACGTTGCGGCGAAAGAGGGTGTATTTCCCTCGGAAGTCACGCCATTCCCGTAGGCGGATCTCCCGTCCATCATGCTCAAGCTTGATGGACTTCCAGCGCTTGGCAGCCACCTGCGGAGCGTCCACCCGCTCCTGCTCGTTGAGCCACTTCTTGGCGTCCTTGAGGGTCTTGATTTTCCCCTCCTTGGTCGCCACGAAGTATAGCTCGCCGAGCACTTCCGGCAGGCGGTACCTGAACCGTTTGAAGACATATCTCTCCGCATCCGCGGGAGGTTGGTCTTCAGTGACGGCCAGCCCCCAATCGTCCAGCTTCTCCAAGAAGCGGTCGAGGTTGAGGGGGTTGCCGTCGTACATGGGGGGCTTGATGTCCTTCAAGTCTTCCCACACGGCGGCGTCCGCGGCCTTAGAGACCATGAATGCCGGCCGCGAGGTCGACCGAGGTTCCCATCGGCCTCGCCCACGGACTCCCACGGCCGCCACGTCCATCTCCTCCATGGAATCCCTGTGGCTACGCCGCGGTTCCTCCACGTACGCTGAACCGAAGTGTTCACGCCGTACTGCATCCATGTACGCATCCTCATCACGGCGCCGGCGGCTGCGTTCAGCAGCCTCCCGTCGTACACCACGCGGCGGGCTGATGTCGAACTCCTCCAGGTCCAGGTCCAGGTCCAGGTCCAGGTCCTCACCTTCACCGACATCCCACTCCACGTCTCCTCTGGGGACCTCATCCCTGAGTCCACCATAACGTCCTCCAGCCCTGGGGATTGGCGCCGGGGCTGGTGGCGGGCGTCGGGGGCGTACAGGCGTCCGCGGTGGAGCACGGCGGTTGTGGTAGTCCGCGCTGAGCCACTCATCGCGCCATTCCTCACTGCCACTGCCGGGTGGCACGCGTTCGTTGCGGCGGCCCGCGCTGTGGTGAGAGGGGGCGGAGAGAGAGGGGGCACTGGCGCTGGGGCGACTCCTGGGGGCTCCGCCGGGGGCGTGGGGTCTGCCTGGACCTGGTCCGGGTCCCCAGTCGTCGTCCGACGATCCTGACTCCAGGGGTGGGTGGTCGCTGCTGACTCTCCCACGGGCTTCGAGCGCATCCAGCCTCTCCTGCAGGCCGCTGACGACGTTGGTCAGCGACTTGGTCTCGGCTCTGGCGATGTCCAGGTCCTTCTGCGCGCGCGCGGCGACCGTGGAGATGCGAGCCATCTCGCTCTTGCCCGTGTCTACCTCCAGCTCGAGCAACTGGACTCTCCTGCGGAGGTAGACAATCCACCACCAGGTGGCATCCGGGTCGCCGTTCCCCGGTGGGTCGTCGGGGTCCCCAGGGGGTCCTCCAGGAGGGCCTCCGCCGGGTCCGCTCGGTCCAGGGGGTCCTCCCCCGCCCGGTGGTCCGCCTCCAGGGGGTCCACCTGGTGGGCGTCCTCCAGGGGGTCCTGAAGGTCCTCCGCCAGGGGGTCCCGGTGGGTCTCCGCCCGGTCGCCTCGGTGGGTCCGAGGATGGGCGCGTGATGCCGAACTCCATGTCGTCATCTTCGTCCATGTCGCCCCACCTGGGCGTCTCGGTCACGGAGGACTCGGAGCTCCGGTAGGGAGGAGGGGGATCCTCATCCTCACCTTCCATGGGGACGTCTCCGCCACCTTCGCCCGTCCAAGCCACCACTTGGCGATGTCGACGGCCTCGTTCATCCCCGTCACTGGCGGTGAAGAAGGGGTCACTGTCGTGGGGGTGCCCACCCGCTGGCCTCCGCGGCCTCTCGGGGGTCTTCCCCTTGCCCCTCCTCCGTCGACGGGCGGTGGTGCTACCGCTCCCACTGCTGCCCGTGTCCGCCTCATCCAGCTTCATCCTGGAGGAGGCGTCCCCTTCGAAAAGCCTACGAAGGGTCTCCACTCGCGATCCTCCCGGGGGAGTCTCGTGGCGGAGTTTGGCCTCTGCCTCCTCCATTGCGGCGGCGGTGGCTGCGGCAGCTCGCGCTTCGGCCTCTTCCCGAGCACGAGCCGCCTCGGCTTCCTGGGCCTGCAGCAGCTGCGCCTTCTGCGCCTCCAACGCCGCCAGCTCCGCCTCCGTCTTGGCCTTCTCCTCAGCGACCTTCCGTCGCGCGGCTTCGATGGCTTCCTTCTTGGCGGCGTCCTCCTGGGCCTTAGCCGTCGCTGCGGCATGGGCCCTTTCCTCCGCCTCCTTCTTTGCCCTCTCTTGGGCAAGCGCCTCCCCCAGCGCCTTCACCTCGGCCTCCTTGCAGGCAATGGCCTCCTGCGTCAGGCGGGCTTCCTCGTCGGCTGCCGCCAACTCACCGTTGACCTGGGCAGTTGCTGCGCTGTGGGCGGCTACGGCCGTGAGACCAGCCGCGATGGCCGCCACGGTCTGGGTGTGGATGGCCATGCCATGTGCCCACTGCGCAGCTTCCTCCTGGGCGATGCCGGCGGCGCCCTCCACAGCAGCGCTGTACTGCTTGGTCCGTTGCCGGGCAACCCGACGGTTGCAGGGCACCCCACAGGCGCGCTCACAGGCGCGCGCCACGTCCCTTTCGGGAGCGACGCTGCTGCTGGAGCTGGCCTGGTCGGCCGGCGTCCTCCCGCGGTGGGCCGACTCGATGTCGCTGCTGGGGCCTGCTGAGGCCTGCCGGGCCTTCAGGAGCAGCGAACGGGGCTTGGCCTGGGTCTGCTTGGCGACTTGGATGTAGTCGCCAAGGGTGGTGGAGCCGGGGTGGCGTCCACCATTGGGCCGTTGGGGACTGGGGGCTGGGGTTCCGCCCTTGGCGCCTTGGGCGGCTTCGGCAGCCAGGGACTCCTGGTACTCCCGCCACCTCTGCTCCCTCTTCTTGTCCCCGGCGGACCTCTTCTCCGTCGCCGGAGACGCGCTGCTGCTGCCCTGCAGCCTGCGCTCGTTCCCGGGTTCCGGGAACTTCTTCTCGATCACGTCCCACAGGGAGACGTTGATCGAGGCGCCCGACGGGTAGGCGTTGGGCTCCTCGTCCTCCTCAATCCCGTCGGGACGCAGCCCTTCCCCGGGCCTGTCCGGCCGGGTCCACGCCCTCCAGCGCCTCTGCTGGTGGCGGTACTCGTACCCCTCCGCCCGCAGCCAGTCCTCCACGGCCTGCAGGCGGTCGGGGGCGATGTCCGTGCGGAGCTCGAAGCTCCTGGGCATGCCCCCTTCGCACTGGGGGTTGCTGTGGCGGTAATGCTGGTCCCAAACCAACCCATGCAGCAGGCGTGCTGCATGGGGGTGGGGCCGCGGCCACGTCCTGCCCGCTTCCTGCCAATTCACCATGGCAGCGGGGGCGTAGATGATCTTGAAGTCCTTGATGTGCACTCGTTCAACTCAACGAACTGGTTGTGGTTGTTGAGGAGGGTGCTGCAGCACTGGATTGGAAGTGCGGCTGGTGCTGGTCAGCCGGTGGTTGTGGAGGTGGTTGACGCGGCCTTGCTGGTCGGCCGTTGGGACTCCGGGTCGGCCGATGGGGCTGATGCAGGAGCCCTGGTCTGTGCACCTCTTCCACGGGCGCTGCGCGGTCAGGACGATGTTCTGGACGGCGCTGCGGGCTCCGTGACGAACTCGGCGCTGTCGCTAAGTGGCGCTGCGAGCCGCTGCGCTGCGCTGCGGGACGCTGCGCTGCGCTGCGAGCTGCGAGCTGCGCCGCGCTGCTGCGACGCGCTGCTCAGGGTTGGTGGCCCCGAGTGGCACGCGAGGGTTGGGTAACCCCGCGGCGGTGAAACGCTTTTGACGCGTTCCCGTGGGGGGCCGGCCACGGGACGCTGCGGTGACACGCACAGGTGAGCAGGCAGGCAAGGCACTACGCTCACAAGGGCATCAATACGCCTGTGTCATGTGACAAAGCGTTTCAGAATCCTTGCCACTCTGCAAAGAGGGAACGAAAGTATGTACAGCAACACATCAGGATATGTACACATGGGGTTAAGACTGGACTGGGGTAAGGGCATCAGGGGACAATAGACACTCAGTCCCAACTCATATCCCAATCCCAGGTCCGACCCTCTCAGTGGCTGGTAGGGGCGGGGGCTCAAACACAACCCATGCCCTGCTCAGTCCGGACCCTGAAACCCTGCCAAAGGGGGAGGTGTCCCGCCTAGCCACAGGCGAGTTCCTGGGAACCAAGGGGCTCCAAGGCCAACCGACAGTGGCCCCCTATGCTCCCTTAACGGCAGGTCCCAACTCCTCTCTGAGCCAGAGATATGGCCCCGCCATTATCACCCAGGAGTTGGTAGCTGAAAATGGGCTGTTTCAGCCCAAACTGAAATTAGCTTGAAAAACTCCAAAATTGACCCCTCGTCCGGACCCGCCAGAGGTAGGGACGAGGCAACTGACCCTATGCCCTTCGAGTACGAACTCCCTGGAGCCCTCACCCAACCTGGTTCCCTTTGAGGTCCCGGCATCAAGGCAACACGGACGAGTCAAGTGGGGTCATGATGCCAAAATCACCAAAATCAGCGTCATTTCCACGCGCGGCTCGCTCGGCCAAGGTGAGGCCAATGGCTCACAGGGTAGGAGGCAGGACCTAGGACTTATATCTGAGTGTACAACTTGGATTTAGGTCCGGGCTCCCTATGGGCTTAGAGAAATGGGGCCGCCAATTGACCACACGGAAGGGGGAAATTGGGGTCCCAAAATTGGGTCATTTTGGCTGCTTGAAATGAGCCAAAATTCAGTGCGCTCCCAATAGTATATCTCCACGCCGGCTTGGAGATCGGATCTGCCATTCCATACGTGATCGACCGGGAGTCCAACAGAGACTCCCATGCCCTTGGCTCTCAAAGATCTCCATGCCACTCGGCGTGGTGACGATCCCAATTGGGTCCACAAATGCAAAAATGGCAAAATTGCCCATACTCAATTTGGCCGAGCGCCTTGACGAAGGCGGCTCCGCTTCGCCCACGTGGTGTGTGGACCATGGGGACCATCACCCATATCACCCATGTCATATATGGTCCATTGGTCCATGCGTCCGGCGTGCACGAAGGTTAGAACATGGGGCACGGCGGGCAGCAAAAGTGGAAAAATGCTCAAAATGGCCAAAATTGCGCACGCTCATGGTTTGGGCAAATGAGGCACGTGCCCGACTTGGACCGGAGTGTGCCATAGGATTGATGTCAAGTCATATGTGTCCAACATATCTTTGGGGCGTCGCCCAACTCCTCCGGTATTGGGAATGGCAGGGTCGCCAAGTGAGCCCATGATTTGGGATAGTCCCAAATCGCCAACATGGCGGCCACGGTATGCCAAGCCTAAGAGGAGTTATTCGCCGGGTCCAATATATGTTGGCTACCGAAGTATGTACCCTCATAACATACTTGGGTCATGATGTCAATTGAGCGCAACGTTGAGATACACGGTCGCCACTTGACATCATGACGAGCCAAAAACGGCAAAATTGGCACAAAGACAAACCAAAGTGCCTTGAAAGGCGCACAATTATATTATAATATCTTTGGCTTGGATCGTGCAATCAACTAATCCTTCTAAACACAATGACTTGACACCATTGACCCTCGATCCCACATATGTGCTCCACTTGGGGCGCCTTGAAAGGTTACGAGCGCTGCTTCCCAAGTGGGCACATGAAAATATGGAAAATTGTAAAACACACACCTTGCTCCCAACGCATCGCTTCGGGATCACCACATAAGCTTCCCTTCACGAAGGTTAGGCTTGCAATTGATTGTAGGGAGTATGGAGAAGGGGCTTGCACAATATGAGGTCCATTGGCGGGCTTGGCTTGGAGCAATGGACCCGCCAAATGGGCACGCAACACAACACATGGCACATACCAAATATTGCCCAAAAATGTAGCTCCCACCACGATATGTCATGCCCCTTCAAGGGCATAACTTTGTGTCAATCGCTCATAGGAACTCGAGGAGAGTTCCTATGCAACACCAACACTTGCGCGCTACACTCGAAAGTTATCTTAACGCACGCAATATCATGGTCATAGAGTTATAACGCAAACTCTACCCTCTTGACCATGATCCATTACACTAGCGCGCATGTGTAGAAACGCAAGGCATATGAAGCTTCCTAAATTACGTCGGGAGTATTGTGAATACATCCCACGTTCCCTTATCGTCAATACTCGCAAGCGGCACGAGATATGACCTTCACAAGTGGCCTCACGAATCAACTTTGTTTTGCCCATATCTTTAAGACAAATGGAGGGCAGGATAAAAGGGAAGTTGATTCGTGCATACGGAAGCCCGTAGGTCCACTCGAAAGAGGTCAAATCAAGTGCGGGGATGTCGAAGTCGAAAATCCGATTTCGACATCCTGAAAAATTCGGATTAAGGTTGCGAGTATTAATTATGAAAATTGCGGAAGCATCCATGCAGTTCCTGGCGACTTTGGAGCCTTCGTGACGGATAACGTTAAAATTTCCATTATAAACAGTTAAACTGGCGGTTACGGTAAAGTCGCGAACCAACCGCCAGCAGTCAAAACAGTAAGTATCGGAACGGAAGCATAAAAATTGACGGAAACAATATGAAAATAAAACCCTGTTGATTCCTGATATTCTGATACACAAATCTCCGCTGGCGGTGCATCGGTTGCCGATGCGGGGCTTCACGGCACGGAACACGCCGTGCATGGGATTAGTGGACCGGAGACCGGTTGTATGCCGTAACCTGGCCATGGGGTTCTGGGTACCGCTTCAGTACCATCCGTACCGCCCTTTCCGCCCTTCCATTTGACTGAGGGCGATACACCGGGGACTGCTTTTGCTGTCAACCACTCCAATCAGCAAGGGTAGTGAACAATTCCTTGGTGATAATGTGGTGCTGATCCGAACAAATTTCGTGCGGGAGTAAATAACACCCACTACCCGCTCCGACTATAACTCAGCTAATTGTGGGGCTGTGATGTTCTTCGAACATGGCACTGCCATGACAGATCCGATGAGTCGACATACAACAACGAAAAGGTTGTCATATGTGTGGTGTGACCGGGTGTGACCATATGTCAGAGAAGTCCATGGCCACACTGGTAAGAGGGTATTCAGGAATGGGGTACGAGTGACAGCTCTGGGGCTGCACAGCTTTCCGTGCCTTCACTGTCTGGCAGACTGGACAAGACGCCACCACCTGAGAAATGATCTCGGTCAAATCATTATGTTTGATGCCTGCCTGATAGCGACCCCGGAACATGTCGTGTGTCTTGCCGGTTAAAGGATGCGCATAACTGTGCTGTGCCGCGACGAACTGCTTGGTCAGGGCCAAAGGCACATAAATGTGTCCACCCACTCAGAGTTTTCTCATGGTAAACTTTCTCCCTTGTCAACACGCCCCAGTGCGGCGCTATGAGAGGAGCAGTCTCATAATGAGGCTTCCAATCTTCACTGTGAACCTTAATTGCTGCCGGCACGTTTACTGATTTGAATATCTGAACGTATGTCCGTAGCCCTGGCATGTGCCAGCTCATCTCAGTGAAGCCTTGAAGCAAAGTGTCACCGTTCTGTACAGTTCTGAGGTGACGTTGTATGTATCTGGGAAGGCGCATTGCCTCCTCCTGATGAAGGTCAGACTGCGGCACAGGGCACTCAGCCTGATCCTGAGAACAGTCAAAAAAATGGCAAAACAAAGCCTTTTAAGACGCAAACTCACGACTGTCAGAGGCAACACAGAGGTCAGATCTATCCCGCATTGAGGCCACAGTACGGTATACATCCTGTAAGAGCTGCACCATGGCATGCTCTTTCTGAAATGCCTCAGGATGATCGGCCTTCAAATGGGCCCTCACTCGTTCCCACTCAGCTCTCTCAGCGTGGCTCCAGCCCTCCATATCGGCAGTGCTGCCGTGGAACATTTGCATCCTGGGCAACCCAGCTGGTTAGGCCGACCGAATAAGGGCATCTGCCCCGTCGTTTTCATCCCCCAGTCGATATTCCATCGTAAGATTGAATCGACTCAAAAATTCATGCCAACGCATCTGCCGACCCAGAAGCCCGGAAATGGTACAAAGATCTTCATTGTACCATTTCACTATGGAGCTGTGATCTGTGTGCACCAGAACCTCCTGGCTCCCAATCGAGGACTGGAACTTGAGGAAACAGGCCACAACTGCATAGGTTTCTTTTCCCGGGGGGTCGGGGCATACTGCCCAGTGTTTCTGGTACTGCCCCCCCTGCCCTGCCGGCTGGCCTTGGGCTTGCGTCTAAAACATGAGACAGGATGGTACCCTGCATCTTCCTGTTCCTGCTCCAAGGAACCCCCAATGGCATAATCTGACGCATCACAGTGGATGAGCCAGGAGCTCCCAGGTTTGGGTAGATACAAACCTTTAGCAGCATTTAATGTGCTTTTCAAATCCTCAAAATCTTTCTTCATCTCATCACTCCGATGGATGCGTGTTTCTTTTGCACTCAATTTGATGCTTTTGCATTTCTTAGGGACATTTATATCAGTCTTTGCATCTGTTGCTTGAGGGGAGCCGTACTGAAAATTGCCTGTGAGGGCCTCAATGATGGGGACGGCCATCTCTGAAAATTTTGGGATGTACACTTGGTGCAATCCCACGAGCCCCAGAAATTCCTTGAGCTGTTTGGCAGTGGTGATGGTGTTGTGCTGCCAGTGCCGCACTGCCTCAGTCTTTGCCGGGCTGGGAATTCTCTGGCCGTTCTGTAAAATGTGCCCAGCGTACTGCAGCCGTTTTTGAAATAAGTGACATTTCTCGGGTTTCACAGTAAGTTGGGCTTCCGCCAACGCATCAAATAAGGCACAAAGCTTTTCTGCATGCGCCTGGAAGTATTTTTGCAGCATTTCTGGTTCCTGTTTTTGGGCTATAGTGATTTTCTGGGGTCCAAAATTTCTTTGTCATTAGAGGACATAATGCCATCTATGTATCGCTTGGACGACGGGCAGTTGCGTGTGACATGCTGCACCGTCTCCTGAAAAGCAGCTGGGCCGACTCTAACCCCCATGGGCAAGGTGTTCCATTGAAACACACCAAAAAGAGCGCAAAACGCCGTGAGCTGGTTGCTGTTCTCCTCAAGGTGCATTTGATGGAAGCCGTCTTCCAAATTATTGAGGGAATAGAAATTTTCCCTGCTCATTGGCCAGCTGGTCCTCAATGACCGGGAGGGGGAAGTTTTTGCCCTCGAGGCAGGAATTGAGATGGCGATAGTCAATGACTAAACACCATTTCCCACACGGTTTCGAAAACAAAAAGCCCTAGGAACCCACTGCGGGTCGCCCTCACACTTCTGAAGCATCCCTCTTTTTCTTGAAACCCATGACTTTATCATAGAGGGCTCTTTGGTTCAGTCCTACTGGTCTGAGGGGTTTTTCAGCTCGGGGTCCTGCATGCTTTTGTTTCAACTGCAACCTGACCTTAGCATGCGGACCCCGTTTCACCTGTGTCACTGTACTTCTCCATGATAGCCTGGTTGAGGCTTTCAGCACCTGACCAATCTTCATCTGCCTATATCACTGACCTTATATGCCGTTCTGGTTTTGAAGTCCAATCTACCTGCACATGTGTGCGGCTCGGCGGATGTACCTGATGTCCGAATCAAGAACGGACAGAATTACACTGATCATGGGGAAGGGAATCAATGCCGTGTGCTGCTTTTTTTTTTTTTGATACCAATTCAGTCCGAGACTGTTTTATCATACAACACTGGTTACCCAATGGGTGCGAGTACCAGATGTACTGTTCGATATCCCCACTACCTTCGCAAATTGATTCTCTTTGTGTTCGGTCTCTGTTTGGTAGCTATCCACCTATGTGAGACCTGAGCCCATTGAGAATCTGTTTGCCTATCCCTGTTGCGGGCCCCTTTGTTACTCTGTCTGCTTGTGCAGGGCTCTGTGGGAAACCCTGAATATCTTTGATTATCTGGATCCTCATATTTGCCCATACGGCTGCTCTGGAGCATCTCGATTATCTCCAGATGATCTGGGTATTCCTGTTTGCCCTCACTGGCTGACAGTGGTTCATTACGTTGCCCCAAATTGGGAAATTTCTGGTCGCAGGGGTCCTGACTGCCCAAAATGACAAGGAGACACACTGAATATAAACGACCATGAAGACCAAAGGTGAGCATTAAGTGCAGCACTGTATTAGTCACTCAGGCAACCCAAAGGAACAACTCACAAGTAAGCTATCACCACAGGGTAGTTTACAAGCAACAATGCGGAGCGCCCCTCGTTACTGATCTAATTGTGTGGGGTTATGTTGAGGCTCCTGATTACGAAAGGTTATTTGGAACCCCATAATTACGTCACCTGTGTGATCAGAATTCGGAGTGCTCGCGTAAATGTGTTTTTGTTGCAGCCAAAAACAGTTCACCTGGGTTCTGGAATGTGGGGATCATCAACGTTCCCTGTACTTGAAGCGACATTTTTTTAGACGGCTGCAACACCCTTCAGCTGATAATCCTGCAGCATAGGCTGAACAAATGATTTCCATAATGGCACAAGCCTTACAATGAAGTGTTGCCCTGCAAGAACGCCGGGTTGAAAAAGACTGGAATTTGCATTGGCTCAGGTGTGCAGATTGGCTGTTCAATAACTATTCACATGCATCATCTGGGCCATGTATACATATGGATACTGACTACAAACCGATACAGACAAACACACCATGGCACGGGAGGGCATATGGGCATGCATCACCTGGGCCATGTGTACTTACCGAGATTTACTGCGTACCAATTCATACATGCCCCTCTGGACCTGTATGCAATCCAATGGAAATTGGGGCTCGGGGGAGGGGGGTGCCATTCATTTTGTCACCAGGTTGTTTGCCCGGCCGAAGCCTTGCCTGCAGGAACAAAAGCAGCAAACCGGCTGAGAAATACAGTGGAAGAGCATGTCTCTGACACGATGTGACGAGCCACCAGGCCATACACTGAGAAATGCTAGAAAGGACCCCTCACGCACCCATCAGTACAGCACGCTGCGAGTAATGCGGCAAACCCCGGCCAGTCAATGTGCAGGGGTCACAGAAGGTGGCGGGAAGAGAGGAAACTGCAATCTGTGAATACGCTGTTAAGACTGGTGCTGGATGTGACACGGCAGCGCAGGGCACGCATGCTGCAGCAGTTCACTTGGGAATGTCGGAAGCATGGGATCGTGCCGCGTCCGGATGCGGCTCGGGACACTCTGCGTGGGCATGGTGACGGCACGTACCAGGACCGCCCTACATTTGTGCTTACAGTAATTTTTGCTTAGGAGGTGTCTTATTTGGTGACATTGTTGGCATTCACTCTTTGACTGATTGCCTGCCTTTTTTTTACATTAGAGCCTCTTTGGAGGCCTGTCACATGTTTCTGATTTGCTCAGAGGGGTGCGGCTTTTGCGATTGTCCTTTGTTTTCATTACCATTGGTGGTTCCTTGGACTGAAACGTGTTTGCCGTTGTATTGCACCAGTGTGGACCGATGAAAATAACCAAGGTCCGAATGAAAATCACTGAGTCACAAAGCCAGGATCCGCGTTGGGAACCAATCGATACATTGTGCTTGCAAGCCTTATGTCGTAGTACCATTCAGCACTTCACCAGCATGAAAGTAGATGAAACCTCAATTCCACCAACCAAGAAGCTAGTTTGGAGCCTTTTGAAAGTGAGTTGCACCTACTACACCCGTTGTAACATTGTAGGGAAGGTCAAACAAAAGTTGCAACACCTTTTTGCGCAAGAATCACTTACCTTCCCATGACATCCTTCCCGTACATGTGCTCTACGAGCACCCCTTCCTCTGCTCTCTCCCTCGCCCCCTCCAATGCACCCTCCCGCCTCTTCCACGCCCATGCCGCCTTGCGTTGCTGTTCCTCTTCGTTCCCCGTCGCACTCCCCACACTCCCCGTTCTACACTTCGACGGCCGACTCTCGCCCGACGCTACACTGTGTCCTCGCTCGCCTCCCGCGCCCACCCTAACCTGTGCCCCCCCGCCCG
The DNA here is from genome assembly GCA_964036045.1 of Eutreptiella sp. 'Long Island Sound 2002'. Classification (NCBI taxonomy): domain Eukaryota; phylum Euglenozoa; class Euglenophyceae; order Eutreptiales; family Eutreptiaceae; genus Eutreptiella; species Eutreptiella sp. 'Long Island Sound 2002'. The sequence continues at coordinate 85,928,326 of OZ038379.1, read as the reverse complement.
CGCCTGCTCTTCCCGCCTCTCCTGTTGTACTGCCTTCCCCCGTCTCTTTGTGCTCCCACACCACCTCGTACACTCTCGTATTCCTCCACCTGATTCCTGCCGTCATCTCCTGCTCCCCTCCATACTCCTGTATCTTCCTGTAGCCCTCTCCATCCTTCGTCGCCCGGTACACTTTCACTCTGTATCCATTCTTCGCAGCCCACGCCTCAACCTCTGGCGGTCCTCCCATCCTTCTCCCTTGTACCAGCTTCCGTACGTACTCCTTCCATCCCGTCTCCCCCTGCGGCAGGGGCTCCTGCATCGACCCTGCCTGTAACCTCTCCTCGACAGCAGAGACTACCCTTGCTCGTACTTCCTTCGCTTCCTCATTTGTGCCTTGGCCTCCTTCGATAACACTCATAGCTCTCCACAAGGAGTCCACTCCGTCACCCTCCATACCCTGTGTCACCACTCTCGCATGGATTCGGTTCTGTTCCCCTTCCAACGTTCTTTCACTCCCGGTCCATGCGCATGCCGCTCTTCTCTTTCGTGTCTCACTCCTCGCGCTCTCCATTGACTCCCGGCTCCTTTCGCTGGCCTCCTCTTCGGTCGCGTACATTGTGTGTCTCCTGTCTACACAGTGTATGCCTCTCCTCCACAGCCCCCCTTGGCTACCTTCCTGGTACCTCTTCCACCTGATGTACGCGTATATCACCCAGGGACGCCCAGACAGGGGCCTGCTCCGCCTCACCCCACGAGCCCAGGCCATCATCACCCAGGGAATAGGCGTCTATGCAGCGCCACTACTGCAACCCACGCAAATCACCGCCAGAACCGCCCAGGGGAACCCCATCTACGTCTATCACCCCACAGGAATCGCCCGCCTACCCATACCCAGCGACACCGACATCATCTACTTCACTGACGCATCCGGCAGCCCAACAACGCACCCCCACGGTCGGTTGCGCCTCCGTGCGCATCACCCGGCATGCGGACGGCCTCCACGTGGAACACCACACCGGGACCACCATCTTTGGGGCGTCCTCCCACGGCGAACTGCGCACCATGGCAGACGCCGTCACCGCCACACCGCCACCCGCGACGATCCGGCCCCGCAACATCTGGGTGGTCGTGGACGCCACGGTGGACATCCACCTCACCAGGCGCCTTGCGGACCTGCCCCTCCACAAAGCACTCGAGTCCGGCCTCACCACACAAGCGTTGGGACTATGGATGGCCTTCAAGGGCATGCACCCCCAGGACGCCCTACACATCGTCAAGCAGGAGTCACACCTCTACGCATACGGCAATGGACGCGCAGACACGCAGGCCAAACACCAGAACACCAACCACACCCCAGGGCTCGAACGCGTGCGACTGGACACCCCACACCACAGCCACCTGCAGCACCTGCCCCCGATACCCCCGGCCACACAGCCCCCCCAATGGATGCCCGAGGACACGCCGTACACGGATCGAGACAAGCAGTACCACTACCCCACACCCATCCAGCAACTGGCCACCACACTGGGCCACCCAGAGAACACCGAACTCCTCCGACGCCTCGAAGACTCTGTCCACACCTCCCTCTACTACTCCGCCCTGCGCCCAGATAGCCTCCCAGCACACCTACAAAAGCCCCGACTCCAACTCGCCCTCGAACAACTTCCCCTCCGCACCCGATACCACCGATGGTATACGCGCCGCTCGATCCACGTCCCCGCAGGACACACCAAATGCATCTGCAGCCACGCGGAAGAAGAAACATGGGACCACTTCAAGGCGTGCCCCCTGTACAGAGGACTGGACACCCTCACAGACTGGAACCCAACCCACACCATCGCACAGCACGCCGGATGGCTGGCGCAGTCCCCGGCGACACAGCAACTCACCACCGTCCTCAAGCAGACGGAGGTGCTCGAGGCAGTCCGCAGGGGACTCGTCCCCACTGCCGTCTACACCTTGCTACGCACCCACGCAGAGGACCCCCAGGCCACGGCGGCGCACATGCAGCGGACGGCCGTTGCCAAGACGGCGGAGCAGCTCACATACCGCACCCACAAATACCTGCAGCATGCGGCAACCCTGCCCCCAACAGACGAAGCCCACCTCCTCAAACTCCTGTTCTACCAACCATGAGAACCTACCCCGTGACATACCAACACGGAACCCCCACCACATCTACACACCGTCCACCGGGCACAGCACTGGCACAGCACACACGGGCGCCACAGGCACCGCACACGCTCCCACCAGCATGCACGCGCCACCAGCCCCCATCCCCCCACGCCGCCGTCCGTCCACAGGTACCACCAACCACCAGCCACCGCATGTCCCCTTTGCGTTCGCCAGCGGCTACCACAGACAGCCCTGCCCTGCAACCCAGACCACTGGGTCTGCCTGGGAGCCGCGCACCGCCTCACCCACTGCCCCCACTGCGGGGACCTCAAACCCCGCCACCGCGAACGGCCCGCGGCCCCAGCCGCACCCCCCCCCGCCAGCCACCCCAGCTTCTTCGGGTCCCTCACCGACACCCTCAGGGACCAACTGGGAGGGTACTACGTGGCGGACGCGGCGGACCACGCATGGACCATAGCCGTGGCCACGGGCAACACACCCCTGCCCCCCCACAGCCCACCCCTACGCCACAGCAGAGGCGGCTTGAACGTGGCGGCCTGCCACATCCTCCTCGCCCTGTACCTCCACCACCGAGACCTACACCTCCCAGACCCACAACTCCCGGCCCCCCAAGCAGCAGCCCTGACGCCGGAAGCGTGGGCCGACACGGCACCAGAGGCCATAGCAGCCTACCTCCGAATCACTTGCCGCCGGTTCAGACACGCCTTCGGCCGACGGAAGGAAACACCTTACCCACTCAGCGCACTCCTCTACCCGGCACACCACCCCCACCCCGCACAACAGAAGCCCCCGGAGGGCTGGGCGTCTTTTCGGGACTCCCAACCCCACAACCTCCCAACCCCTATCCCCTAATGCCCCCATGCTACAGCGACCCCCACCAGCTACATCCCCACCACGCCCCAGCACAACCAGGCCCCGCGAACCACCCACCCCACATAGCGCACATCACCGGACCACACCATCACGTATTCCACCACCACCAGCCCCTGCCACCACACCCACCAACGCCGGGGTACCACACACAACCGGCACACCCTCCGCACCACCACCACGCGGTCCAGCACCACCCGCCGCCCCCGCTACACGGGCCCACGACATATGAGCCACGGTACACCCCCATGGACCCGCGAGGAGCCGCGCACGCACACCAGCAGCACCGGGGCCTAGTAGGAGCGCCCCACCACCACCAACAGCCCCCCCATCCACACCCCATACCAGCGAGCGCCATATACCAGCAGCCACCCATCACATACGGACCACAGCCCCACCCGGGGGCTCATGCGGCCGCCTCCCACCCGCACCCCGGCACCACAACCAGTCAAGAACCGCAAGGGCCACACGGCGCACACAGGCAACACCCACACGACCCACAGGGACGCCCGGACCCCCAGCCAGCACAACACCCACTCCCGCCCCCCCCACCCCACCACCACTGGCAGCCCCCCCACCCACACCCCATACCAGCGAGCACCATCCACCAGCAGCCACCCATTACATACGGACCACAGCCCCACCCGGACGCCCATGCGGCCGCCTCCCACCCACACCCCGGCACCACAACCAGTCAAGAACCGCAAGGGCTGCACGGCGCACACACGCAACACCCACACGACCCACAGGGACGCCCAGACCCCCAGCCAGCACAACACCCACCCCGCCCCCCCCCACCACCAACAGCGCCACCCCCACACCACCCCCCCCCGCCCCCCCCCCCGAGACCAGGCCACGGACACAACACGCGGCAGCCAGCAGCAGCCAATTCACGTCGATACCCCCGCCGACACACGCCACCGCGAATCCCCCCTCCCGCGACCGCCACAAGAGACCCCATCACCGGACCCCACGCGCGACAACGACGACCACCCCCCCCAACCCACACCACCCCCCCCATCACACCCCGCACCACCAGTCGCCGCACCGGCCGAACCCTACGCCCTACACAACCCCGCAGCGGTACGGCGGCACCACCGGGGACTCGGGGAACAGGACATCTTGCTGTACCTCCGCACCTCCGGCACCAGCACCCCCATCCGGGCGGCCACCCTGGTCCAGGCGGCCCTCCTGGGGGAAGCCGTCAGAGACTTCCTCTTCGACGCCTTCCTCCACGTCGCCCGACACGAGCGCCCCCCACGCGCCACCCCAGACAGCGAGAGCCCGCCCCCCACGGGGAGCCGGATCTGGGTGCCCCCCATCGACTGGGGGCGACACCTGGTCGGACACCCCGTGCCGGAGAGGGACAGCACCCAGGGCCGCACGCGCTACCGCGAGCCCAACATGGCCCACCCCCCACCCGACGCCACCCCCGACAGCACCAAAGAGTGGGAGCGGGAAACATGGGTAGCCCGGATGGCCTCCCTGAGCAACTTCCGGCACCACGTCCCGGGGGACATCCCCTCCCCCGACGAGCAGCAGCCAGCCCCCTCCACGTACATGACCCTCATGTACAATCTGCACTACACCCTCTCCACCACCACCTACGACGCACCCACAGACCACTGGGTGGTACACGGCACCGACTCCCTCCTCCCCGCCGACTACACCCCCCCCCCACACAACCCAGGCCCCGACACGTACGCCAGGGGGGACGACCCGGACGACCCCCACATCTGGGGCACGTGGGTACCCGAATCCCTGGACATGCTGCTCTCCATCCGCAGCGGCTACCAGGGCCTTGGTAGGGCGATGTATTGCCTCGGACCCCCACGGACCGATGGGTGTGGGTGGTCACGCTGCGCTCCCAGCAGAGGGAAGCCCCCCCAAACCGCACGGGACCCACCCCCCAACGCCCCACCACCCTACAACTATGCCCGTACATGGTGGCAGCCCGCCTCATGACGCTGCTATGGCCGGGCCCCCACACCCCCACCCAAAACTACCCCCACCTCACAGAGGAGGACATGCCCGGCATCCAGCGATGCTTCCTCCAGACCCTCGACTACCTCCAGCAAACACACCCGCACGTCCTGGAGCAGATATGGCCACCCCCCGGGTAACCCACGTGCCCGCGCAGCCGAGACAACGCCGCCACGCCAGCACCAGCACGCACGGATCACCAGGGAAAACGCGCGCACACGCCCGGTGCCCATACCTGCACTCTCGTTCTCGCTACTTACAGGACGCAGCATCATACGCCCGCCCCCGAGGCCCAGGACCCTGCTCCGTCCCCCACAGCCCTCTCCTCCGCCTCTGACTCCACAACCTCCACCACCACGACCACCTCATCCACCACCACCACCACGTCCTCATCCAGCACTCCACCCCCCAGGCCGCGGGGGACACCTCCCAAACGGGCCTCCAAACCCGCCCCCACCGCGAGCAGCCCCGCCGTCGCCAAGGCCCACGCCCCCACGAAGCCCACACCCAGGACCCAGCCGAAGCCCAAGCGGCCACCCAAACCCGTCAGCACGCCCGCAGCCAAGCCCAAACCCAAGCCCAAACCTGGCGCCACGACAGCAACGCGAGCCCGGCCCCCCAAGGACGTCCTCTACGACATCCGGCCCCAGCCGTCCCAGGCCCGAAGGCAGCAGCGCCCAGCGCGGCGCCCCCCCACCGTCACCGACGCCACCGCCACCACCTTCATGGCGGAGCGCGCCGCGGCCGAAGCACGACGCACCTCGTCCCGCCACCCCTCAAAGCCCGCACCCCAGGCCCAGGGACCGCTCCCGACCGAGCCAGAACGACGCCAGGGTCCACCAGCAGCGTCCCCGCCCCCCTACCGGCCCTCGATGACAGCCCACATGCAACGCATGCCCCGGTACCGCCGCTGCCGCGAGTCCCCGCCAAACCCCGAGGCGGAGACCGTACGCGCACGACCGCGGGTCCACATCCGCGTGCACCCCCACTCCCCACGCACCCCCACGGAACAGGACTACGAGGAATCCCCGGCGCCCGCCACCGCCGCCGGTTCCCACGACCCCGTCACACCCACCCACGCCCACTCCTCCGCCCAAGACTGCAGGCCCACCCAGGAACAGTGGTGGCAGCGCTGGACCCACACGCAGCTCTGGGAGCTGCGGAACTGGGCCCGGGGAGAGCCCTCCCTCGAGGGCCTGGTCCATCGGCCCCGCAAGGGGTCGGTGGAGAACTGCCGCTCCCGGCCGGCGGGGGGGTGGATGCCGCAGGCCGCATGGGAAGCCATGCTGGCCGATGCGCTCCACCCCCTGGGAGTCCACCCCCGCAACCTCGCCGCGCCCCAGGACCAATCGTATGTCCTCAGGCGCCTGCGGGAGACCCTCCAGGAAACGCAGCGAGACGGCATCCGCCTGTGGGACATCACCCAAAGCCCAGCCCCGCACGCACACACCCCCTCACCACCCCACAAGCGTCGGCGCACCGACACTGGCGGCATTCACAGCACCCCAGGAGCCCTGCGCGCCACACAACACGACGCGCCTGACCCCCCGGCGAGCGGCGCCGCCATCTAACCCCGTTACCCAGCAAACCACCACCACGGGACGCCACGCCAGGCCCCGCCCAGAAGTCGCCAAACGAACCGGACGCCGAAGGAAGCCAACGCACACGAAAACGAGCACCACTACGCCCAAAGGCGCCGAACCCAGGCCCGCTACCGTGGGCTCCTCTCCACCCTCAGCACGACACACACGTCGCTGGCGTCACTCCTCCGCCGTGCTTCCTCCCACGGCACCGCCCCGCCCCCCCCCCCTCCCGCCGCACGTCCCCACGCCGCCCAGCATCCAGCCCCACACACTGCGCCACAGCATCGCCCTAGTCCGGCTCCTCCACCATCGCGCCACTTGGCACCTCACAGTAGATCGCCGTCCTGTGGTCCCGCTCCCCCCGGCACCGCTCCCGGGGCCGCACCCGGCCCACGTTGTGTTCGCCCCCACGTCGCGGGCCGCGGACATCCTCCCGCTCCTCACCGCCACCCCTCCCGGGCATCGCATACTGCTTGCCGCCAACCCCTGGGTCCTCAGTGAGGTCCTCATCCGGCACGCCGACGCCCTGCACATGCGCCCGCTGCTGCCCAGACTGCACGCTGCGTACGCCCCCGGCACGCCCGTCGACCCCTCCGTGTGGGACTCCCAGTGAGGCCACCGGCCACCGGCCGGCGACGCACGCACCACCCCGCACCCGCCTCGGGTGCACGACCCCGTGGACGCCGCTACCCACACGCCCGGCCCCGCGCAACCGCCTAACCGAGCCAGAACCCAAGCACAAATCAAACCCGAGCCACACCCCGAAACCGCTAACCCTTGACTCCTAACTAAGCCCGCCGAGGGAACAACGTAACCACAGCCCACACCCACAGCCACACAGCCGCCTAACCAGGCAACTCCAGAAGCAAAGAGACACCTCACCGAACCCACCCTGACCCAAGCCCGTGTACATCAGGACACGCGAGCCGCACCCCTGGGGCGCGACCGCCGCCACAGCAGCGACGACACACGCCAGAGGACACAACGCTATTGCACCGCCGCACCAGCTGCCCGTGCCTGTGCCTGCAGTGTACGCGCGCCCCTGTTTTTCTCTTTTTTGTTTTTCCTTTTTTTTTTCCCAAAAAAAAAAAAAAAAAAGTAAAGAAAAAAAGAAAAAAAAAGTAAAAAAAAAAAAAAACGAAAATTAGGGGGGGAGGAAGAGGGACACAACCACCCATGGCACACGCGCACCGCACACAGCACGCACACCGGTGAACAGGAGCCCAGTGGCCCAGGACACCGCACATGCAACACACCACACCAAGCGAGCACACTGGTGAACAGGAGCCAGCTGGCCCAGGACACCGCAGATGCACCACAACAAACCGCGCGGGCACACCAGTGAACAGGAGCCCAGCGGCCCAGGACACTGCACACACGTAGGGCGGCCGAGGGACAGGAAAGAACCAAAACCCCATGGGTCGGACGCACTGGGGCGACCCAGCCGACCCACCGGGCCAGTGGCAGGAGCGGTACTCCAAGGCCACTGGTCCGAGCCCGGCCAGGCTGCATCGGGGACCATGGCAAACGTCAACCGGAGCCATGGAAGCAACCGGTGACAGGCGAGCTGGTACACAGTCCAGGAGGGGGTCACCTGCCAAGCAGAGTGGCCTCGCAACTCAAGCCACAAGGGTGAGGCGGTCGTACTGTAGACAAGCGGGAGCAATACCCCTTGTGGTGAGAGATACTCCACACGGCTGGGCAGCCCCCCAGAGCTGCCGCCCAAAGGAGGGGGCATGTCGCCCTACCGATGGACACATGTGGGGACACCCTCCCACCTGGGACACATGGACCGGGTGGCCGCGACATTGCCTTCCCAAGCACATGCGGGAGCGGCTCAAGAGGCACCTGACATAGGGCGGTGGGAGGGACAGGACGTCCCCTTGGTAAGACCTTCTTCCTGCAATGTCAAAGGAGGCATCCCGAGCTCCCGAAGATACCTACCCTACCTACCTACCTACCCCTTCCTGGTACCTTGCACCCTCCCCTCTTGCACACCTCGCTTCATGCGTAAAGGCATCCCCGGTGTCCGGGGGTGTTTGCGCTCTTCAATGGCCCCTCCAGGGCCTCAAGCACGTTCTACCGCCCCTACCCAAGCACGACGCTTGTCGTCAAGCGTGCCCTTCGAGCGCCGTTTGTTTGCTGGGCATCTAGCCGCTGGTACTCCCCAGCTGAATCCTTTCCCTACTGCTTCGCCTTCCTTCCTTTCGCCCCCTCTTTGCTGTCCCCTGGGTCTCCCCCTCTGTGCCGTGGCGCCCATGTGTGCTGCCCCTCCCCCTCCCCCCCTCCCTCCTTCCGCTCCCCCTGCCGTAGCCCCTTCCCGGCCCCTGCGTTCGCCTCTTCCTCCTGCCATCGCCGCCTCCTCCCTTTGAGAGCTGCTCCGCACGCTCCATACCTTCTCCTGGCGTTCCTGCCTCATGCTTCCGTCGTGGATTTTCCACTTTGGGTGTGTGTTTTCCCCGGTGTCCCGGCCCTGCTCCCCCTTGGCGGTGTTCTGGGCCGCCGGTGTGCACGCTTTGTGTGTGGTGTTGCGTGTACGGTGTCCTGGGCCTCCTGGCACCTGTTCACCGCCGCGCACGCCCTGTGTGCGGTGTTGCGTGCTCGGCGTCCTGGATTCTGCTCCCCGGCGTGCACGCTCTGTGTGCGGTGTTGCGGGTGCGGTGTCCTGGGCCGCCTCGCTCCTGTTCACCGGTGTGCCTGTCTGTGTTCTGTGTTCTGTGTTTGGGTGTAAGAGCAGTTGTCACAGTTGCCCCGCATTGCATCATGGACAGGACCGGTAGCCCCCCGTGACAACCACTCCCTGACTGGAGGACATTGGAACTTTTACAGTCTTCTGTCTTGCCTATGGTTTCCTCTGCCTCGGTGCGCTGTGTCGTGTGTACGGTGTCCTGGGCCCCTTGGCTCCGGCTCACCGGTGTGCACGCGTTGTGTGTGGTGGTGTATGTGCGGCGTCCTGGGCCTCCTAGCTCCTGTTCACCGGTGCGCGTGCTCGCCGTGAGCTCCTCGCATGCCTCCTACCCCCCCCCCCTCATCCTCGCTTGTTCCTGTGCATGCTCTCCTTGACTGCCCTCCTGCTTTTTCCTGCCGCCGTCTTCTTGTCTTCGTGGTGCCCCTGGCGTTCGCATTGGAGTCTCCGTCTGTGTTAGTCCGCTCCTTCGGCCTCCTCTTCTCCTCTTTCCCCTGGCTCGTGTCCTCCTTGTCCTCCCTCTTCTCCTCTCCTTGCTCTTGCCTCCCCTTGCCGCCTTCGTGTCCCCTCCGCTCTGGTCCTTCCGGTCCGGGCTCCATGTGCCCATGCGCCCATGTGCCCATCCGCCTCCCCGTCTTCTTCTTCTCCCCTCTTGCTCTTTCCCCTCCCGCTTCGCGTCTTCTCTCCTTCTTGTCCTCCCCCTTCTGTTCCTTGCTCTTGTCCTTGTTCTCCTCTCTGTGTCGCTCCGCCGCCGTCTCCTTCTCCTTGTTTGCTGCCCCGGACCTTCAATTCCTGGGCCGCTTCGTCCCCGGTCGTCCCAGTCCGGGCGCATTGGAGTTGGGGAGTTCCAGTTCGCTGCACCGGGTGCACCCCCGGACCTTTTGCCGTACTCCCTCTGCCGCCCCGGACGCTCCAGTCCATGTCGCCGGGTTAACCCCCAGACGATCCGGTCCGGGGGCTCGGGCCGCGTTTCACTCCGCCCCGGATGCTCCAATCCGGTGCGTCTTTTTGTCTTATTCTTTCCGTTGCCTCGGACGCTCCTTCCCATGGCACCGGGTTCTCCCCTGGACGATCCAGTCCCGGGGCTAGTGCCTTGCTCTGTTTCGTCTCGGATGCTCCATTCCGGAGCGCCGTTTAATCGTATTCTCTCCTTTGCCTTGGACACTCCAGTCTGCAGTACCGGGTTCTCCCCTAAACGATCCAGTCCCGGGGCCCGGGCTTTGCTCCACTCTGCCCCGGATGCTCCACTCCTGGGCGTCTCTTTGTCGTATTCTCTCCGTTGCCCCGGACGCTCCAGTCCGTGGCGCCAGGTTCACCCTCTGACGATCCAGTCCGGGGGCCTGTGCCGTGCATCTTTCCGGTCGTCTTTTTCATAGTATTCTCCCCGTTGTCTCGGACGCTCCAGTCCGTGGCACCGGGTTCACCCCCGGATGATCCAGTCTGGGGGCTATTGCCGTGCTTCATGCCGCCCCTGATGCTCCAATCCGGGGCGTCTTTTTATCGTATTCTCTCCGTTGCCCCGGACGCTCCAGTCAGGGCCGTCTTTTCATCGTTCTTTTCATCATATTCTCTCCTTTGCCCCGGACGCTCCAGTCCGTGGCACCGGGTTCACCCCCAGACGATCCAGTCCTGGGGCTAGTGCCGTGCTTTTTCCCGCCCCGGCCGCTCCAACCCGGGGCGTCTTTTTATTGTATTCTCTCCGTTGCCTCGGACGCTCCAGTCCTCAGCACCGGGTTCACCCCCGGACGGTCCAGTCCGGGGGCTTGCGCCGTGCATCGATCCCCCCCGGTTGCTCCAATCCGCCGGGTCTTTTTGTCGTACTCTCTCTGCCGCCTCGGACGCTCCAGTCCGTGGGGCTAGGTTCACCACCGGACGATCCAGTCCGGGGGTTAATGCTATGCTTCATTCCGCCCTGGCAGCTCCATTCTGGGGCGTTCTTTTGTCGTATTCTCCCTGTTGCCTCGGACGCTCCAGTCCGTGGCACCGGGTTCACCCCCGGACAATCTAGTACTGGGGCTAGTGCCTTCTTCTTCCCGCCCCGGTCGCTCCAACCCGGGGCGTCTTTTTATCGTATTCTCTCCGTTGCCTCGGACGCTCCAGTCCTCGGCACCGGGTTCACCTTCGGACGATCCAGTCTGGGTGCTTGCGCCGTGTTTCATTCCCCCCCGGTTGCTCCAATCCGGGGGTTTTTTTTGTCGTACTCTCTCCGCCGCCTCAAACGCTCCAGTCCGTGGCGCCGGGTTCACCCCCGGACGATCCAGTCCGGGGGTTAATGTTGTGCTTCATTCCGCCCCGGCAGCTCCATTCCGGGGCGTCCTTTTGTCGTATTCTCCCCGTTGCCTCGGACGCTCCAGTCCGTGGCACCTGGTTCACCCCCGGACGATCCAGTCCGGGGGCTCGGGCCGTGCTCTCTCTCGCCCCGGATGCTCCAATCCGGGGCGTCATGTTTCTTTCTCTCCTTGCTGACTTCGGTGTTTGCGTGCGCGGTGCTTCGGTGTTTTGTTTTTTTTTCTTTTCGCGCGCCCAACCTCGTTGCTCCTTCCCCGCTCTCCACGCTCCGCTTTGCTTTCCCCGCCCCTTCCCCTCCCTCTCCGCCCCCGGTCCTCTGTTCCCCTGCTCCCTTTCTCTCCCTTTGTGATGGCTTTGCTGGGGCACGCACCCAAGCTCCTAGTGTCTACGCGCGCATGTTGCTATGTTTTGGGGCGGGCACACACGTTCATTCTTCTTCTCCCCTTCCTGCCATTGTTCTCGTGTATTGTTCTTCAGTTCGTCCCTTCCCTTGTCACATGCACTTTGTGTTGCCTTTGCCTACCTCTTGTCCTCTCTTCTTTTGTTTGTTTGGGGCACACACACAAGTTCCTACTCCTACGCATGCAATTTGCCATAATTCTCATCTTCCATTCAATCATTCGTTTTGCACTCTTGCCGCACGCCTTTTCTGTGTGTCTTCTCGTGTAGACACCGTGGGGGACGCCGCGCAGTGAGGAAGAGGTACAGCGGATAAGGCAAGGAGTGGCTACCAGGGTGGAGAGTAGACACAATATGGGAGAAATGGAGGAGTGCCTGCCACAGGAGGAAGTATCGTGCCAGAGATACATACAGCGGACTGGGCAGGGGAGGAGGATGGGGGGGCCACCGGAGGTGGAGGCATGGGCAGCAGAGGGGGGGTACAAGGTGGCGGTTTACAGGGAGACAAAAAGCGGAAACGGATACGGAAAGTTGGTGGGGTATGGGGAAGGAACCCTGCTGGATGCGGGAATGCTGTGGACCAAGCGAAGAACCTATGCGGTTCTGTGGGGTGTCAGAGGACGAAGGAGTGACGCGGCAGACGTGGTGGCGGCGGTGCAAAGAGTCCTGGACAGCGCACAAGAGGGGCAGGGATGGCCGGAAGAAATGCCGGAGGGGGCGAGGCGACAGGTCATACCAGGGGATGGCAAGTGCCTGTATTGGGCACTCAGCGCGGTGGACGGAGCGGGGGGGCGGGCAGCAGCAGAAGAGGTGCGCAAAGCGCTCACGGAGGGGGAGATGGCGCGGCCCCCAGAGTCGGGCACGGCGCGGAGAGTCATGAGGGACGCGGGAGCGCGCACGTGGGGTCAGTACCTGGACAAAGTGCGCAGGGGAGAGATATGGGGAGGGGCATGTGAAGTTGGGAGGTGGGCGCAGAGCAAGGGATGCAGAGTGGCAATGTACCAGGAGTGGGGACCGCAGGGGGTGTATCGGAAGATGGCAGAAGTGGGAGAAGGAAAGCGAACGGCAGCGGCGCTGCTGTGGAGCAGACGAGGAGGGGGACACTACGAGCTACTGTGGCCCCCGGGGGAAGAAGACGCGGAGGCGGTGGCGGGGGCGGACGCAGAAGAAGGGACAGAGTCGAAAGGCGACGCAGAAGTGACAATGGAGGAGGGGTTGGCAGAAGAAGGACCGGAGAAGGGGGGGGGGGAAAGGGAGCGGACGGAGGAGCACATGTGGCGGGATGTGCATCAAATACCGATCCAAGAGGGGGGGGAGAGGTGGAGGTACCAGGGACAGGAGGTCCCCGGGAGGGAGAGGAGGGGAGTGGGAGGAGGTACGGCGCGAGACAGAAAACTACGGGCGGGATGGGAAGGGGTGCTAGGAGTACCAGTACAGGGGATGGAGTATATGGAAGTGCCTGAGGGTACAGGGGAAAGGCGAGTGGCACAGGAGGCAGGCAGGGGGGGTGGACGTGTGGGTCACAGGGGGGGGGGAGGCGGTGTTGCAGCTGCAGCACAGGGAGGATGTGGGGACAGGGTGGGGGACAGAGAGAGCGGTCCAGATACGGCCGGACAGGGCGGTGTGGCTGGACCCGCGATGGAGGGAGAGGTACAGGGTGGCGGCGGGGGGACGCCGGTGGTGGGGTTGGCATATGACGTGGCGGGCGGACCAGGAGGAGGGGGTCAGCGTCAGGAATGAGTGGGGAGGAGAGCTGCCAGGAGGAGGACAGGAGGCGAGTAGTGTGCGCACAGTTCACTAGGGCGGCATTGACCCCGGGACCCACGACACAGGGACACAGAGGGCAGGGGTTGGTGTATACGTTCGGAGAGGAGATGACGCTGAAGGCAGCGGAGGCCATCAAAATGGTGCTGGATGGCCAACTGCACGTACCATGTGCACCCACACACGGGGGACACGTGGCAATACGCGTTCCCGAGGGACGACAGCATGGAGAGTATAGCGCCACTGCCGGAGTGTGAGAGGCAGGGTGCAGAGATATCAGCCCTTGTCAGGGTAGCAGAAGAATGGGTGCGGGAGGCGGGAGAAGTTGAACACGAGAAGTGGGCAGTGGGGGCCATTCGGCGTGCGAGGTACCGCAGGCGGGAATGGATGACACGGGAGGACACAAAGGCGATATTCCCTGTGGCGACGAAGGGGCCGGCGGCGGCACAGTGGAGGGGACAGGCAGTCCACATCATCCTCCCGGATGACAGGCTGGGAAGCAGGGGGATGGTAGAAGTCGAGGTACCCCACGGACAAGGGGCCAGGTACGAGGACGATGTGCTGATCCCAAACGTGGTGGTCACCACAGCAGCGGCGGCGGGTATGGAGGTCCGGATTGGACTCGGCCGGGAGGGACAGGCGGTACAGGTGTACACCATGGGACACTGGGAGGGGCAGCCGGCAATCCAATGGATGGCGGAGCCCGCGTTGAGGGAGCCGCTGCATCCAGAGGGCCAGGTGGGGAGGGGAAAGGCGGATGGGGCGGACACTGCTGAGCTGGACAGAGCGGAGAAAGAAAAGGAGAAGCGCCAGAAGGAGGCGGCCGCGGAAGGGTTGGACATGCTGGGGGACGGCAGGGACAGGAAAGACATGCTGCAGAAGTGGGCGCAGAGGCTGAGGGGCAAGGCGACGGCAGGTCAGAATGTCTTGATAGAAAATGGAGAGGCCCAGCCAGGGCTGAAAGACCGCATCAGAGGTTGTAGGGGTGAAGAGGTACGGCAGATGGTGAGCAAGGCTAGGTACCACCTGAAGGCAAGAGCGGAGGCGGTGGAGGACAAGTGCAGGCCAGAGTGCACGCAGGCCAGGTGCCTTTGCAGGCTGGACGGACCACAGGAGCCCCAGGGAGGATACCATGGGATCAGAGTAAGACAGCCCAGGAGACAAGGGCCTATGTGGCTGCAGATGGGTGAGGAGGAGGGGGCGCCGCTGGTGTACTTCCACCAAGTCAAACACATGTGGGTGGGATATTCGGATGGTCGGAGCGAAACAGTGGGGGAGGAGGAGGAAGCGGGCGAGAGGCAAGCAAAGGCGCAGATCCTCACGGCAAAGAAGGTGGAGCCGAAACAGGCGGTGCTGTGGATGCAGATGCAGAGGGATGCGCAGGTAGCGGCGTGTGTGGACAGCATGAGCAGAACAGTAGAGGTGTGGGGGCCCAGGAGGCAGGTCTTGGCCATGGCACTGTACGTTGGGGAGACAGTGCGGCGCAGCAGAGGCATGGCCGGAGAGTGGGACCCAGACGCAGAAATGCACCTGATGCGCAAGGTTATGACCATGGTTGACTATGACAAGGCGGCGGGAAGGAAGGCCAAGAGGGCACACATTACAAGTAGTGTCCCCACAGGCAAGTGCCACGGGGGCTGCAGACCAAGGGGTCACGGACCTGGTGCAGGACGGACACACGTGGTGGGTCGTGGAACCCAGGGGGGATAGGCGCCAAGCGGTGGTGTATACGGCGGCGCCGTTGAAAAGGGCCGAGCACCCGCTCATGCGGTGGATCGGGGAGGTGGAAGAGGTGAGGGTTGAAAGAACGGAGGAGGTACGCGAGATTGCCGTCCTACGGGCGTTGGAGTCGCAAATGGATAGGTGCGCGGAGGCGGAAGAAGCGGAAGATATTAGGGAACAGATCCGGTTGGCATTGGAGTGGGTGGCCAGCGGCAGGGGAGGGGAGCAGCCGAGGTGGATCGTGGCACCCAGAACGGAGGACGTGCACAGGAAGGAGGCATTGGAGAGAGGGAGAAGGCTCACGGAGGAGGCCAGGAAGCCAGGCCTGGAGGTGGAAGACGATCAGGGGGGGGAGAGGCTAAGTAGGTGGAGGAGGATGCGGAGGGGGAGAGGGGGACAAATGCGGTTCATCGTGGGGGATGGGGATGGTGAGGAGGAACGGGACAAAAGGAGGCAGGACCAAGCGCAGGGAGAGGAAGGCCGGGAGCCAGGACTGGCAGCGGGCGGGCGGGAAGACAGAGAGGAGGGAGAAGAAAGGGTGGAAGAGGGAGAAGTGGAGGGAGGAGGGCAGGAGAGTGCTGTTGGAGACAGGGTGGAGGAGGGGAGCAAAGGGGAGGGGACAAGAGAGGGAAGTGAGAGGGAGGGCGGCATGCGGGGGAGAGAGGCGAACGAGCAGGATCTGCAAGCAGAGCAGCAGCAGGAGGGGGAAGGGGACGGGAGGCCAAGAATGAAACGGGCGAGGGGATTCAGGTCCGGGGAGGAGCAGCGGGGCTGTGAAGAGCAGGGGGCGGTGCGGGAAGGGATGACAGTGTATGGCCCGCACAAAGTGAGGGGGAAGTGGAGGAGGTATGTGGGAACAGTGGAGGAGATGATCGAACAACAAGATCGCAAGGGACATGTGACGAGGGCAGCCATCGTGCAGTGGCAGGATCAGGGGGAGGGGGATGAGGAGAGACTGCCGTACCCGGTCGAAAGGCTGCAGGTATGCCCGCGAGGTAGGGAGATGGAAATACACAGGCAGCTGGTTCCGGAGCAGGAGGCGAGAGAATTCCAAGGAGAAGAGGAGTCGGCGGGGGGGAAGAACAAGAAGAGGAAGTGACAATTAATGAAGCGGGGGGCGGCCGGAAAGAAGAAGAAAGAAGCCAGAAGAAGACAGGGGGGGAGGAACAAAAGGGAGGACAAAGGCACGACGGACAGCGGGGATCTACGGGTGGATGGGGGAGGCGGGTGGCAACGCATGAAGTTGTACACCCAAAATGACCCCGCGGCACTGTATCGGGCGGACAAGGCAGCGTGGCAGCAGATGAAGCTGCATGAGGCGGACCCGGACGTGGTGGCGTACCAGGAGATAAGGTTGCAGGGGAAGGACAACGTCGTGTGAGCGCAGATGTACGACAAGGAGGGGAGAGAGTACCAGCGGGAATGGGCACAGGGGGTGCCGCTGTTGGTGCGCAGAGGGCTCAGCGTCGTGCAGGACAAGAAGGTGGGAGCGAGGGGACGAAGGGCGGTGTATGATGTGGCGACAGAGCATGGCCAGGTAGTCACCATCAACTGCCATGTCCCACATGGGAGGAGGGTCAAAGAGTATGTGGCGCAACTGAGGATGGAGTACGTCAGGGCGCTGGAGAGGGGGCCAGTCATCGTAGTTGGAGACTTCAACTACAATTCCCGGAGGAGGGGCGCGGAGACGGAGGTGGACCGCGAGGTGCGGATGTTTGTGGAGGAAATGAGGCTGCAGGACGTGTCGTACAGTGGAGCGCCGGGCCCCTCACACTATTCGGCACCTGAAGGCAGCGCGCTGTCGCGGATAGACGCGGTGTACGCGCACCCCAGCTGGGTCAAGGGGGTGACGGCGGGATACATGGTGGGGCCAGAAGAAAGGCAGGACAGGATCCGGCATTGCCCCATGATGGTGACTGTGGACGTGAAGGTGGGGGAGCCCGGGGACGAACAGAAAGATGAGCAGGGTCGGACGAGGGAGGCGTCAGCCTGCCGCCAATGGTGAAGTGGCCGGAGGAGGGGGACGAGAGGTGGCAACGATGGGGGCAGCGGGTACACGCCGAAATGAGGCAGGGGAAACAAGTACATCAAGCCATGAGGAGGGCAGCGCGGATATGCGGGTTTACCAAGCAAGGGGGGGAGTCGCAGGCACAGCTCAAGCTGCAAAGGCTGGTGGCCACACTGAGGAAACAGCAGCAAGAGGAGGTCGAGGCACGGGCGCGAGAAGAGGGGACAGAGTGGCAAACGGAGGTGTCACAGGCAAAGAAGAGGGTGCGAGCGGCGAGGAGGGCGGGATCACAAGGAGAATGGTAACGGCGTTACCGCGGGTGTTCACAGCGGAGCAGAGCGAGGACATACACCGCAGCAGGGTGACGCTAGGGGAAATTAAAGAGGCAGTGAAGGCTCTCAAGGGGAAAAAGAGCCCGGGAGTGGACCAGCTGGTGGTGGAGGCGTACCAGCACCTGGTGGCGCCGGAGCCGGATGGTCTAGCGGGGAGGGTCACGGAGGTGTTGCGCACAGGCGAGCCCCCAAAGGAATGGGGGGGCAAGGTGCGGCCCCTGTACAAGAAGGGGGATCACCTCAGGCCGGGGAACTGGAGACCAATATGCTGTGCCGTCACAAAGGCCAAGCTGGTCTGGATGGTGATCTTCGGGAGGATACAGCGGCGGCTGTATGCAGCGGGGGTCATACCGGACAATATGTGGGGGTCAGTGCCGGGTAGGTCCGCACAGGAAGCAAGCTTCCTGTACGATATGTACCTCGATGATGAGGACCTAGAGGCGTTCATTGCGTCTGTGGACGTGAAGGGGGCGTTCCCCAACACGCCGCATAGGCTAATTGGGGAGGTGTGGCGACAGCTAGGACTCCCATATGGTGACTTTGTGGAAGAGTACCTGCGCTCAAGGAGGTACACGGTCGCCAGGGGGAAGGGGTGTACCGAGTGGGTAACCCCAGGCAGCGGGGTGCCACAAGGCGGGGTGGAGGGCCCGTTCCTGTACTTGCTGGCCATGCTCCCCCTGATGAGTTGGATAGCGCGCGAATATCCACAGCTGGCGCGGGCGCCACACACGTCGCCGGCGCAGGCGTATGTGGATGATGCGGTACCCATGGCGCGGGATGAAAAGGCACTACAGGTGGTACAGGACCTGATGCAGAGGTACGGGAGGGATAACCACCTTGTCTCGAGCGCGGAGAAGTCGGCGGTTCTGAGGAGGGGTGGAGAGGAAGGCATGGCGCTGGATGTAGGAGACAGAGTGACATGGGTGGAGAGGACGGAGGAAGCGGTGGTGCTGGGACAGGTGCAAGCCATGGAGGCGAGGGGGGTCAGGCTACCTGACAAATTAGTCAGGGGGTTCAGGGCGATGCTGGTGGTCCTGCGGCATCACCCCCCGTCAGTGCAGACGACCCTGTACTACCTGCAAGCGGTGCTCAATGCGGTGGTAGGGTACCAGGGGATGCACCTCCCGTACTGGAGGGAGCAGCTGGAGGAGGTCGAGGGAGAAGTGCGGAGGCTCATCAGAGGGTATGAGAGGATACCCACAGAGGTGCCGTGGTGCGTGTTGCGGTCGCCGACGGCCTACTATGGAGAAGGGATGCCCACAGCAGGGGAGGCGTACAGGGCGCACACGGCGAGGACGCTGAGCAGGATGTGCCACAATCAGGAAGAGTTGGTGAGACGGGTGTGCTATCACGCGGTCGCAGAGGTTCAGAAGGAGGAGAACATGTGCCCGCGCTATGTGTGGCACCGGCGCAGGCGGTTGGCGGCGAGGAAGAAGGAGCGCATGTGGCGCGCACTGCAGGCAGTGTTGCCGGGGGAAGAACACATGCTGGCAACCAAACGGACGTGCGGTAGGCGGGCGCCAATCCTGGTCCTGGACACGGACTTCGGGGGGGCGACACATGGGACTGTACGGTGGAACAGGAAGGAAGGAGTGAACATGGAGGTGCTGCATGTGCGCAGAAAGGATATGAAGGAGTACAAGAAGGCGGGGCTGCACCATGCGGAGTTCTATCGGGACACCAGGGTGGTGGAATGGGGTGTATACAGGTGGATGATGAGGAGAGCAAGAGGACAAGAGGACCCCGCAAGGTGGAACAGGAGGATGCGCGCGATGTGGAACGAGTCGGTGGCGCTGTGGGGGATCCAGCAGAGGAAGCCAAGAGGCGGGAGAGGAGAGGGGGCGCATCAAGAGAGAGTGGTGCTGGACAGGGGGGAGAGGGACAAGGCCAGACCGGGAATACTGTTGTGTGCGCCGCTGGGACCCAAAGGACCGAGGGGGAAGGTACAGAGTGCGACCGGGCAGTGGTATGATGTCCATGCAGATATGTTCCGGAAAGACAACATCCCGGAAGGGGCAGGACAGGGGGACCAGTGCTGGAGGTGCACCAAGGAGGCGGGGCAAATCCCGTGGCCAGTCCTACGAATGACGGCGTGGGCGTTACTGAACGCGACCATGCGCACTACGGACGCCAGGGGGCAGTCGTGGGGGCCGGTGCTGCGGCTGCCCAAGGAGGTGCGGGAGGATGAGGAGGCCCAGGGGGACGTCGAGGTCTGGTGGGGAGAGGAAAGGGAGGGGAAAAGAACAGGGGTCGAGTTTGGATGGGACACAGTGCGGGGACTACAAGAAGAGGATGATGGGGTGTCGGTGAGCTTCCGGATGACAGACACGGGGAGGCCCGACGAGGAGGCGCCCATAGTGCCCGTGGGCCACAAGTGTGGAGAGAGTGCGAGGAGGATCAGGCTGACGGTCCACGGGTTGCCAGCAGACAGGGTATGGTACCTGGTCCTGGTACAGGCATACCTAGAGCAGGGCAGGGCGAAAGGGGACAGGGCATGGTGCCACGGAGTGTTTGTGACGAAGGGATGGAAGGCCAGGACGGACAATAAGTGGGCGGTGTACAGAGGGGTAAGAGAGCTAAGCATCGGGGATGGGGTACGAGAGTATGGCATTGGGAAGCACAAAGTGTACTGCCACTACCCGAGGGAGGTGGTGCGCATACCGGAGCCCACAAGGGAGAGGGTGGTGCTATTACTGGACGGGTCCAGGGTGGAAGAACAGCCGCCCATGGCGGGGGCAGCGGCGGTAAGGGTCAAGGGGGTGGGACAGGTGACGGAGAGTGTGGTGGAGAAGATGGTGTACGGAGCAGCGTCCAGTTGAGAGGTGCAGGCGGTGGCGGACGTGGTTGGGGAGATAGGGGAGGACGTACGGGAAGTGTGGATGGTGGTGGACGCGGAGGCGGACATGGCGTCCCTCAGGAGACTGGCCAGCAGGCCACTGCATGAGGCCCTGGGCACGGGACTGTCGTCACAGGTGTACGCGATATGGCACGGTCTGGAGATGAAGAAAGTGCCCCTCGTCATACACCTGGTGAAACAGGAGTCACACAGGGCGGGAGTCGGGAATCGTGAGGCGGATGGGGCGGCGCAAGCGGTGGATAAGGAGCAGGATCCAGAGTGGAGGGTGCCAGAGAGCAAGGGGCACCTCCACCTGGTGCACATATCTCCAAGGGTCGGGGAAGGGGAGAAGGCCAGGTGGGTGGTGGAGGAGGACAGAGGCAAGCAGGAACTAAGGGTGTATCCACAGCAGGTGCACATGCTAGCCGAAAGTACG
The DNA here is from genome assembly GCA_964036045.1 of Eutreptiella sp. 'Long Island Sound 2002'. Classification (NCBI taxonomy): domain Eukaryota; phylum Euglenozoa; class Euglenophyceae; order Eutreptiales; family Eutreptiaceae; genus Eutreptiella; species Eutreptiella sp. 'Long Island Sound 2002'. The sequence continues at coordinate 85,907,300 of OZ038379.1, read as the reverse complement.
AGGGGGGCCGGAGGTGGTAGAGCTGAACGAGTACTTGGAGGGCAAGGTGGGACAGCGCGTCCACTACCCCAATCTGCTGAGGCCGGAATCGCTGCCCAAAAGGCTGCAAACCAGAAGGCTGCAGGCGATCACGGGGCAGGTGCCGGTGCGTCAAATGATCATGAGGTGGTACAGACATAAGGGTATGGACCTCCCGGAGGAGTACATGCGATGCCACTGTGGCCAAGGGCAAGGAACATACGAACACTTTATACGGTGTGCACAGTATAAGGGGATCGAGGAACCCCTGGTTCGGGATCAGGACGTCCCGTTACTGCAAAAAGTTGCGAGAGGCAGAAGCGCGGTGGAGAGAGAGCTGGGGAAAGAGGGGCACCGCAATGGACTATGCCACATGGTAATAGTGAAACCGCTGTGGCGGGCGCTCCAGGAGCATACAGTGGCGCCGGAGGCCATGGCGCACAGGCTGTTGTGGCGTATGTTGGAGCATCTCCAGGAACGCATGGCGTGCAGAGAGACGCAGTTGGAGGCGCGGGCAGAAGACATGCGTGATCCAGTCACCAAGCGCGTGGAGATGGCGTTGATCAGGTACAACCCAAAAATCACGGAGATGGAAGTACGGAGGCGGCCAGATTGGCGAGCAAGGCGGTCAGGGGGAGAGACGGAAATGGAGGACAGAGAGGGAGACGAGCAGATTGAACGCCTGATGGCACGCAGACGAAAGAGAATTCGGCAGATATGAGGGCAGGACGGGTGTACAGTTTCGCCGCACAGGGGGACGTCAGGAAGGGGACCAGAGGGAAAGGGACGGCAGAAGCGCCCGTCGCATGGACTGGAGCGTCCGGGACTGGGCACACAGAGTCATAGGGCGGAACAAGAAGCGGGGATAGTGAGGCGGGGACGAGGACGGCGACAGTGCGGACTGCGGCAGAGAAAGTGCGACAAAAAGACGCCCCGGATTGGAGCATCCGGGGAGGAATGGAGCACCGCGCTAGCCCCCGGACTGGATCGTCCGGGGGTAAGCCTGGTGCCACGGACTGGAGCGTCCGAAGCAACTGAGACAATACGAAAAAAAATGAAAAAAAGAGGCCCCGGGTTGGAGCATCCGGGGCCGAAAGAAGCACGGCATCAGCCCCAGGACTGGACCGTCCGGGGGTGAACCCGGTACCACGGACTGGAGCGTCCGAGGCAACAGGGAGAATATGACAGAGCACCCCACACGTAGGGCGCCCGAACAGCGGGGGTAAAGGGCGGGGGAGGTGGGGGACAAAGGCGACAGGGCGCAGGGCTCAAGCGTGATCCCATGTGCAGCGCTATGTCACAAATGCCTGACCAACAGCCCAGCCAGCCGCCGACAGTGCGGGCAGCAGTGGCCCGCATGCAGGCGGGCGCAGCCCCGCGGCCCCCCTCGCCGGCGTCATCGGCGACGTCTGCGGGCGTGTCGTCGCCCTCGTCTCCGGAGAGCCCGGAGACGGTCAGGGAGGAAGGGCCGGGGGCTACAGGGCGACGAAGGGGGGAAGGAGCCGTGGTGAGGAAGGGAGAGGGGAAGGAAAAGGAAGGACAGGCTGAGGCGGGGAAGGGCGGGGCAGAGGGGGTGGCGGCGGGGGCAGAAGGGCAAGGGGAGGGGCAGGGGCAAAGGGCAGCGGAAGGGCCAGGGGTGGACCCGTTCAGTGTCGGGGATGTGAGGGCGGACGTGGATGTGAGGAGGAAGGAGAGGAGGAGTCAGAGGGAGTCGGTAATCGCTGACATCCTCGACGTGTCGGAGGATGAGGGGGAAGGGGTGGGGAAGATGGCGGTGGAGGGAGGCCCAGGACAGCCGTCAGCGCCCAATGTGCCGGCGGCTGCCATGAAGTCCATCATCCCGGAGGTGCGGAGGCAGGAGGAAGGGAAGGGCGGAAGAGGGCAGCTAGAGGCGGGAGCGGCAGGGAGCGGAGACAGCAGCGTGAGCACCGGGGGGAGAGGGCGGACGGGCAAGAAAGGGAAAGGGCAGGCAGGGACGAAGGGGGCTGTACACGCGAAGGGACACATGGCAGGAAAGGGGGGAAAAGGGAGTGGATGGGGGCGACAGTGGCCGCAGCCCCAACGCTTGTTCAGGCAGCCGCCGCCGAGGTCGCCCCCAGGGGTCAGTGCGGCGGTAAGGGGGGAGGAGGAGAGGGAGGCGCGCTGCCAGCAGGCGGCGCGGTACGAGGCGCTGGCGCACATGGAGCACCAGCGCCGTCGCCGCCAGCCCCCAGGGCAAGGGCCGGACACCATCTACCAATTGGAGATGGAGCCGGGGGGGACGGGGATAAGGGGGGGGCAGGCGGAGCAGAGCAGTGCAGCGGTGCAGAGCAGTGGTGCGGAACAGGTAGAGGCCGGCAGGGGCAAGCCGGGGAAAGGGGCGGGGCAACAAGGGCTACAGGGGAAGGGACAAGGGAAGGCGGGACTCCACGGAGTAGGCGGCAACGGATGCGGGGCGATGGGGCGACAAGGCAAGGGGCAGGAGAAAGGGGGTGGCCTTGGCTACATGGGCTCGCCAGTGTTCCCAGGGGCGGGATTGGGATTGTGGGGAGGTGTAGTCCCGCCAGCCGTCCCACCAATCAACCCACCGTTCCCGCCGCCGCCATACCCGGCGATGGGGATGATGTACCCGCCCCTGCCGATGTACCCAGGCATGCACATGCAACAGCACCAGCAGGCCGGTGGGACAGCGTGGGGAGCGCAGGAAGGGAAGGGAGAGGAGCACAGAAGGGCGTGGGAGAGGTTCGGGGAGGCGGGGAGGAGCCTGCGGGAGAGGAAGGCCGGAGACAGGGGTGAGGTGGGCGGAAAGGAGGAGGGGAGGACGGAGGGGACCGACAGGCCGCAGGGAGGGGAAGCACAGGCAGTGGAGGAGCCGCAGAGGGCGGCCGCGGACCTTCGGAGGAAGCAGGAGGGGGATGAGAGGGCGGAGAGGGAGGGAGGACGACAAGGGGACGGTAGGGGACGGGAGGAAATCCCGCTGGTGCCGTTCTGACGGCCGGCTATCCCACCGGAGCAGGAGGGAGAGATGCAGGAGAGGGCATGGAGGCGGATCAGGGGGGAGGCGGCGAGGCTGGCGGACGGAAACAGGGCAGTGGCGGCGCAGGAGCGCAGGGTGCGGGAGGAGGAGGGGGCGGTGGCCCGGGGGCCCGCTGGGTCCTCCCGGATACGGAAGGGGACACCCTCTTCACGGACGTGGAGGGGCAGTTGCAATCAGGGAAAAGGGTCAGGGAGGAGGACGGGGAGGCAGGGCTGGAAAGGGGGAAGCGGCGCAGGGGGTAGGAGCGAGGGGCAGGGGAGGCGGAGGGGGCACCGCGGCCGGCCAGCCCCGGTGCGGAGCCGACGCCGACGGACTGGGACTCGGAGTCCCCGCCGCCGCGGCAGTATGCGCTGCTGCCGGTGCGGAGAAGACCCGGGACGGTCGCGGGGTGGGCAGAGGGGAAATTGGCGGAGCTGGTTCGCTACGTGAAGTGGGCGGGGAAGACGAGGGGAAGGCGGGAGAAGAGGGGGCTCTGCCCCTTCAGTGACCTGGTCGGCAGGGCGGGGAGGCCCGGGGAAAGGGGGCCGGAGATGGAAGAGTGGCGGTGGAGGAGGGTGCTGGGGGCGGCGCTCCCAGGGGTGCGCCTGGACTGTCCCCAGGAGAAGGGGAAGAAGCCCAGGGTTCAGATGCTGCGAGAGCTGTTGCAGCGGGAGGGACAGTACGGTGGCGACGCGTAGGGCCGGGCAGGGACAGGAACGGGGAGCGCTAGGGGCAGGGGGCCAGGGGCGTGCGGAGGGACGGGCAGATGGGATGCGGGGAGGCGGACGGAGGGGGTCGGCGGAGGTGGAGGAGGGTGAGGAGGGGATTCGACGGACAAGAGGAGGGGAGGAGGGGAGCAGAGAGGTGCAGGTGCGAGGAGAAGGACAGGGACACGGCTGACAGTGGAGGGGGATGTGGTGATGGAGGACGCGGACGAGAACCCCAAGCGGAGAGCACAGGACCAGCGGCGGGGGAGAGGGGAGAAGGGGCGGCGGAGTACAGGGGCGCAAGGGAGTGCGGAACAGGCAACCGGGCAGTGGGACGCGCGACGTATTGTGGGTACGGCGAACAGAGTGGGGCTGAAAGGGCAGCAGACGGGAAGCAGTATCGTGGTTTGGTGACAGAGCGGAGCGCCAGGTCGTGACAGGCGAGAACGGCAGGCAAAGGCGTGGCGCAGCGCGGCGCCAGGGCTCGGACTTGCGGCTCTCTGCGTGGCAGTAAGGTGCTGCGTTGAAAACAATGAGCATACGTGCGCCACGCTCAGAGGGGTTGACCAAGCCAGGCCTTGGTGGGCGGACTCCACAATGCAACTGCAGCGGCGGGAATTCGGCAAGCGTCTTGAGCACATGGGGGGTACAGGGCCACAGACCAGACCGCAAATACACCCACCCCCCGCCCTACTCCGCCAGGCCACCCTGTATGCACCAGCGCACACACAGACTGCACATGCAGGCGCCCAGGCGCTGCCCACACCCCTCCCCTGTGTGGCTGTATGTTGACCTCCGAAAAGCCAGTACCCACTGGGGTTTTTAAATCTCAAGGACAGAAATAACCCAGGGCCGGTGGCAGCGGCCCACAAGGGTGACTCTGACCGCCCCACCCCCCACGACCGGGTGACCCGGAAACACAGGTGTGTGGCCGAGAGGGGCCAGCGCAAGCGGGCATGCCAGTGCAAAGGAGGAAACCAAAGTCGGACACATCAAACGCTACGCCCCAACCTCAGACCGCAGGGGACAATGCCCTGAACCCCGTAGCAGCAGCCCGACTCTTACCCCAGCCAGGGACGAGGGAAGGGACGAAGTGCAAAGCACTGTCTGCGTGACACGGACAATCATTGAACTGAGTAGGCGATGAGGGTTGTGAGGCAGGCGCGGCTGGAGCACAGTGGCGGGTACACACCTGACCAATTGAGCCCCCCCCCCACACACAGGGCGCCAGGCAGCCAGGATGGGGTGAGAGGCGGGGACCGAGGGAGCACCCAGGGGAAAGGGTAGGGGCGAGAGGCAGGGGCAGGGGTAGGGCACACGAGTGGCACACACGAGTGACAGCGATGCACGGGCAGGGAGGGCAGGCGTGCAGGCAGGGTGGACTGCGAGAAGGAGAATGGAAGGGGAGACAGACGAGAGAGGGGGCGCAGGGCAGCGGGACTAGGGTAACAAAAAGAAGAGCAGAGGTCACACGCAGGGCGCGCGTGAGCAGCAAGGAGCGCGAGCACAAAAAGAAAACAACGGCAGGACGGGCGGACACACAGGAAGGGCACAAATAAGAGGCAGGGCGCAGGAGGTGGGGGGCACAGGGGGCCAACGAGGGCGCAAAGGAACACAATGTCTCTCCCAGATAAGCAACATGCCGTTGACCCGCATAGAGCCGTACCGGCCGCCCCGCCCGACCATCAGGGACCTGATGGAGGGGCGGCCGGCGGGAGAGGACGACGGGGGAGTCCCCCCGAAGGGGTGTCTGGGGAGGCCGCCCAGGTCGGCCTACAGGTCAGAAAACAGGGCGGAGGCCCTGAGGCACGTGAAGGCGCGCGAGATACAGCCTTGGCGCGGAGACGACCAGCGGGGAGCACACGGAGCAGGGGAACAACACTAAGAGGGCGGGCAGGAGACAGAGGGGAGGGGAGGGTAGAGAGGGGAGAGAGCGGATACTTGTGCAGCTACGCGGGCTGAATGGCTGGGTCGCCCGGCATGGCCGGGGACCGCCAGGGGCAACGCCACAGGATGGCGGAGGGACTGGACGTGAGCACCGAACAGAAACCAGATGGCGATGCAGTAATGTTGTGCGTGCATGAAGGGAGGAGGGAACCAGGCGCAAAAAAAAATGGCGAAAAAAAAAAGAAAAACAAAAAAAAAGGGGGGGGAAACAAACGCGGACAACACCACAAGGAGGCGGGACAGAAAAGGACGAGTGGCTAGGGCCACGCGACGGCCCCAGGTGACTAGGACAGCTAGGGACACGGCAGAGGAGAGAGGGGCGGGGGAAGGAGGCGAGCGACCCGTGCTAGGCGCACGAAACGGTCCCCGGATGGATGAGGATCCAGTGGGCCCGCGCCACGGGGTTGCTGGCGGCCCGGTGGGATATAAACACGGGATGAGGGATGGGAGGGGGCCGCAAGACAGCCCAGGGGATTAGGCCAGGGCCGCGGCACAGGGGAAAGGGACGGGGGCGGGAAGGGAGCGACCCGTGCTAGGCGCACGAAAAGGTCCCTGGAAGGAAGAGGCCCCAGTGGGCCAGTGCCACAGGGTAGCAGGCGACCCGGTGGGGTATAAACACGGGATGCAGGGACAAGGGGACAAGGCGGGGAAGGGCGTGTGGCTAGGGCCGCACAACGGCCCAAAGGGGTAGGGAGTCCATGGGACGCTGGGAACGGGCCGGTGCCGGGATGAGGCAACGGGGAATGGGACATGGGAAGGGCAGGGAGGCCAAAATCGCCAAGCAACAGCCCCATTGGATTGGGAAACCAGTCGCCATGGAGTGGTGAACCATGGGCCAACCAATGGGGAACCTGGCCACGGGAAGTCTGGAAAAAGGCCTGAAATTCGGGACGGCTGTGAGGTGTCCGCAGGGGTGAGGGTTGACCTTGAGATCCCCGGGTCAATGGCCAGAGTACACGTAGGTTCACGCGTGAGCGGGAGCAGGGGAAACGTGGAAAGGGTCGCCCGCTGGCCTCCAGCCGTGGATGGACGAAAACCAAGTGCATCTGGGAGCCGAGTGGGTACTCCAGCCCGTGAGGGATGGGGAGTGGTGGAATGTGGTTGACAGAGAGAAATGCTCCGCTGTCGGCGAGGGCTATCCACAGGAAACCCGCCTACAGGCGCTCAATAGGCTGTGCTAGGGGAGGTAGGCCGGGGGATCCTTCAAAGGGGGACCGGAAGGAGCTGAAACCGTGAGGGCAGCGACTGAAGGGAGCCTACCACCGGTCATGCCCCAAGGGAACCTGGTTGAAGTTCTCGGCCGTGAGGTGAGACAGGGGTCGCCAGGGGAACTGATGGTGGAGAGCACTCCTTCCCGCCAGAGGCGGCCACAATGTAAAACAAACAAGGAGGAGTCAGATGAGGCTGCGGACGCGGCCGCTCTTACTTACTTACTTACTTACTCACTTACCACTGTGCCACGTCTGGTGAAATCTGGTAAAACGCCCCCCTCCCAGGGGCCATTTTTTGGAAAAAACGGGTAAATGAGCATTTTGAAAATTTTTTCGTGAGGACCCCCGATATTTTGGGGGCGCTGAATACAAAAAACATGCCTGCTGGGTGCGAAGATTTGCTTTCTGGATAAGCTTTGAGTAAAGTTGTATGCAGGAAGTTAGTGCCACGTCTGGTGAAATCTGATAAAAAGCCCCCCCCACCTTGGCGGCATTTTGTGGAAACAACGGGTAAATCAGCCTTTTGAAAATGTTTTCGTGAGGACCCCCCCTATTTTGGGGGCGCAGAGTACAAAAAAATGGCTGCCGGGTCCAAAGAACTGCTTTCTGGGTAAGCTTTGAGTACAGTTGTATGCAGATAGTTAGTGCCACGTCTGGTCAAATCTGATAAAACGCCCCCCCCCCCGGGGGGGCTTTTTTGGAAAAAACGGGTAAATGAGCCTTCTGAAAATGTTTTTGTGAGGACCCTCCCTATTTTGGGCGCGCTGAATCTAAGGAGCATGCTCTCAGAGTCAAAAACATTGCTTTCCGGGTACGTTTTGAGTAGAGTTGTATGCAGGTAGTTAGTGCCACGTCTGGTGAAGTCTGGTAAAACGCCCCCCCCCCCCAGGGCCGTTTTTTGGAAGAAAACGGGTAGATGAGGCTTTTGAAAGATTTTCCATTAGGACCCCCCCTAGTTAGAGGGCGCTGAATCCAAAGAACATGCTCTCGGAGTCCAAGAAATTGCTGTTTGGGTACTTTTGGAGTAGAGTGACGTTTTGGCCTGTAAAATCATAGGTGACGGACGGGGGACACGCCGAACCGGCAAGACCAACACCGCCCCAGACCTGCCCACCGAGTCAGTGCAGGCCAGCCCGACACGCGAGACCCACCACACTGCGAGAGAGGAAGTTCCCCAAGGAGACACCACCGCACCAGGGCACAGACCTCAAAGAGGAGCAGCCCCAGGGCCGCACGCCTGCAATGGGAGGCCAGCCGGCTCGCCCAAATCCGGCATCAAACGAGCCGCATCCACCACACCAAGTCACGCCAACCAACCATCGGCCCCCGCACAGGGTGAAGGGGTACAGCCAGGAAGGGGGCCATCGAGAAGGGCGCGCCGCCCGAACCATATCCACCGCACCCCAACCACCAGGCAACGATACAGGCTGCCCTGCACTGAGGGACGCACCACGCGGATACAAGGGCACCAACACCAGGGTAGGGAAGGAGAACGGGCCACAGCACCAGGGACGGAGAACGGCACCGGGACCAAAAGAAAGGCGAACACCCACGGCAGTCAAACAAGCCAAGCCAAGGGGGCCACACCACCCCACCCCGCAAGGCCCGCCACACTCATAGGGAAGAAAACCCCTCAAAGGGCACGGAACACCACCACACCAAGGCACAGGCCCCAAGAGAGGGCTACCCAACGGACACACACCCGCCATACCAGGGCAGCCGGCCCACCAAGGCCCGCCACAACACCAACCAAGCGAGCCACAACCACCACACCGAGCCACACCGACCAGACATCAGCAAACCAGATAACCCCACCTCGCACCAAGCATCCGCGCGAGGGCCCCACAGCCAAGCCGCCAGCCTGACCCTCGCCGCCGCCACCGCACGCCAGACCAGATAGTATAGAACGGACTATCCGGCCGCAAACTAAACGTCGGGCTAACCCGATCAAACCGCGTCTCACCCCAACAGTGAAGGAGATACGGCCATCGGCACAGAACACCGCAACACTGCAGCCCACAACACACTGACCGTCAGCCTAACCTTCAGAACCGAATAACAGAAGCCAAGAGGTGGGGACCACCATGCTCCGGACAGAGCGCCCCCCCCCCCCCAGCGAGGGCGTTGGTCACGGGGCCGGGGGTACCAGACACCACTCTGTCCCCCCACACCCGCACCGGCCCGCTTGCACAAACCACGACGGACCAAAGGAAAGTTAAACTCGCCAAACGCCAACAACCCAACCCCCAGAGAGGCAGCCCAGCTGTCCTCCGACCCCCAACCCCGCACCCCACGCGCGCCATAGAACTGGCTGGCGCACCCGCTTAGCCAGAAGACCCACAACCTAACCGCCGTCCAGCGGGACGGAACGCCGACCCACGCGTGTACATAGGGCACATGGGGCCACAAGGCGCAGAGAGCCCGGGAACGGCCCGCGGCCACACACAGCACAGCGGGACAGAACAGCACGATCAGCAGTCCAATTAGTCGCACCGTTCACCGAACAGTGCATGCACCAGCAAAGGGAGGGCCGAGGGGGGACAAGGCAAATCCCCCACCCCACATTGCAAAACAAAAAAGGAGGCCGGTGTCCCCACGCACAAATGAGGAGGAAACGGCCGGAACGTCCATAGGAGGAGCCCTCTCCACCCCACTAGGACAATTCCACCGACGAGGGGAGGCAGGGAACAGCAAGAGCGACAGCCAGAACCCCACAAAGCCAAATAAAGATCCAATAAAGGCGGGCAACGCGGCGGCCAGGCGAGACCACAGACAGCACCGGCAGGGCCCACTGCTAGGACAAGGGAGACCACCCCGCCCAACCTGGCGACGGGCCCCGGCCAGCGAAGGCGGACCACAAAAGATACAGGGCCACCACCGCCCAAGAAAACAGACCCCTACCCCGGACAGGCCAACACCAGCGCCCCAACCAACCATGGGGCCAGGGACACAGCAGGGGCCGGCGGCAAGGGAACAGAGCAACCCACTCGACACCAACGGTAAACCCAGGGCAGGCACAAGAGGCAGGCGGCAACAATGGGAACCACGGCCGGGGGGGACAAGACGCCACCGACCCAACCACAGTAGACAACAAGCCCGAGCCAACCACGGCGGGGAGCACTGGCCACGAAGGACCCCACAGGAACAAGCAAAAAAACCACCCACCACAGCCAGCAGTGGCCGGCAACAAGAAAGAACCGTAAGCACCACCCACAGGACCCCCTCCCCCCTGCAACCAGTGACGGGTCTTAACCGGGATGGGAGCGAGGCAAACCCACAAGGCCAACCACCAAGCAGGGCGGACAACCGCCCGGACCTGAGCCGACACCGGCCCATATGCAAAAAAGGCAGACACACAGAAGCCCCCCAGGAACGGCCGCAGGCCCCCCCAGCACAGACGGCGGTAGCCCCCTGAGAGGGGCAGGGACAGACAACCGCGGGGCCCTCCACCAGGAACGGTTAGGGACCACGGCACGCGACAGGTCAGTCCGCCACAACAGGCGAGAGACCACCCACCCTGCACAAGGTAGCAACATACCCCAGCCAGGAAGGGCGGGAAACACAAACCGACAAACCCCATTTCGCTCGACAGGCGAGCTTCAGGCAAAACCCATACCGGACCACAAGCCACAAGCCCAGGCCAAAAATGGCGGGGTAAAATTGATAGCCGAGCCCACACACACATACCACAAACCCGGCCAAGAAAGGTCCGGATACGTCCCAGACACGCTCCCAAGCCCCAACCAAGAAAGGCGGGGCTGAAGTTACACCCGTACCCTGACACACACACAACCGACCCCGCAACCCCCACCCAAAGGCACACACCGCACAAACCACCCAAAAAAGGCGAGATAAAGCCAAAACCGGTACCCACACGCACAAATGGTAAGCCACGGCCAGGAATGGCAAAGAGAAGGCAAGAACTCCTAACTGAGCACGCACAACACCGACCCTAACAAGGAAGGGCCAGAAAACGGCAGATCCGAAACCCAAGCGCGCGCGCCTCACAACAGTAGGAAACCCAGTGTCCATAGCCCGGGCGCTGAGGCAGCCCGTGTAATGCAGATGGGCCGGCAAAACGTGACCCGGAGCTCGGGGTTAAGGCTGCATCCTACGGCCTGCGCTGCTTTGGTACTCAAGGTGGTGTGTGCGACACCCAAGTACCTCAGAACCCAAGTACCAAGACCACACCGCTTGAAGGCCTCGGCAACGGGATGCGCCAGGAGGTCTGGTGAACCCCTAGGGTTCCGCACAAAAGAGAGGACGTGCGCAAGCACGGGGGCAAACTCTCCCAGGGGGAACACGTTAGTCATGCTGGCGGTGATTCGCCCTCCCGATATTGCCCAGGGCCGCTCTGTTGGGGGCCACCAGTCAGGTCTAGCGGGATGTAAGCCACCTCCCCTCTTCCAGCGCGGAGCCTCTTCCTGTACCTAACAGTGGCAATGCCAGCGGGAACCATGGGGCGCCGCTCCGCAACCGAGTGCACCTACCTACAAACTTTAACACAATCCTCTCAAGACCAAAAGCCCGAGGCCATTAACTCAACCATGGCTACACGCAACTTGTTGCATCCCAGAACATGGTCGTTTGAAGAGACCACTTTTCCTCAAAAATTTGGTCCAAATGGCCGCCGCGCCAGGGCTCGTTCTCAAAGCCAAATACGATATGAGCCTCCAATCAAGACAATATCGAAGGTAGAGACCGCGAAGAACATTGTACATGGCTGGTTTGATTTTTCCAAGGTCGTCAACTGCTTTATATAATAGTGCCTGGGGAGCACGCGCGGCATTTCTTCCTTTTGCACACGTGCGCATATGCATGCATGATTGACTTGGGATCCAAGGGAGGACTTGACCAATAGTAAGCATGTTTGTAAATATATACTATGGGTCCTTCAATCTGGCTATATGCAAGATTATATGGGCTTTGGCGTCCCATGGGTATATATGCCCCGATACTGTCATTTTGGCCATTTCCCCCACTTTTCGTGTTGTCCAAGGGTGGAAGTGTTGGAAATGGGCTTTTTGTGCTTCGAACCCGAACCATTGTTGTTAAAGGGACTTAAGGCATTGGGTTGCTTCCGTGCAAAAGCCCATAGTCCATCTCCTTTGCGAACTGGGGATACAACGTTTGGAGTAAGCACCATTGGGACGGGTAACCCCCCTTTTGGCCACATGTATCCTCGCCTTGGGATTGGAGAACCATGGGTGACCAATCATGGGGTATTTTGCCGTTTGCCATTTTCGTGTACCATTTTTCCGCTTAGCGGAAAAATGGCTAGAACCGACCTCGAGTGTAGATGTGTGGCAGTTTTTTTGACCTGAGTCGCATGTGTCTATAGCAACTTTGGTTACACGATTGCTCGCCATGGCATGGAGATATGGGATCGTGAGTGCCGGCCGTTTCGGCCAAATTTCCCTATTTTTGCCATTTCAGGCCAGATTGGGAACGCCATATCTCCATTGGGCAAGAGAACTAGCCAGAAAAGAAAAAGGGTTTCTTGTAGCATATCACCAAGGGTCAATCCCCCCAGGTATTTGTATTTGCTCCTCCTGCCTAGCCGGAGTTGTGCAACTTACGCTGCGTGCCCGGTTGCCCATTTTTGCATTTCTTGCTGTTTTCTGCCCCGTCGTGTGACCATCCCCTCAGGGAACAGTGAGCAGCCAACGTGACAGCAAGGCAAGGCCCGATGATTGGGGGACGCCAGGCCCATGAACAAGTTGGTGTGTTAAGATCATTTCAAAAGCCAAACCGCGATGCAAAGATATCAAGGCCGGTGAATCAGGGCTTGGCTCAATGAGATCGCCTTGAAAGCCAACCCTGGCCAGGACGGCCGATTCTGCCAATTTTGGCATCTTGACCCGACTTGGCGACCCGGTGGCGCCAAGATGGCAGACAATCTGGGGGAACCAAGTTGCAGGGCGCCTTCAGGAACTTTGTACACAAAGGGCACAGGGTTGGGTGTGTCGTCTCTGCCCTTGTACGGCCCAACTGAGGGGTCAATTTTGGACCTTTTTCAGCCAAACTCAGGATGGGCCAGAACAGCCCATTTTCAGCCCCTAAACTCCTAGGAAGAATGGCGGGGCCGTTTCTTCCCCTCAGAGTGAAGTTGGGATTCGCCATCAGAGGAGCATGGGGACCCATTGGATGGTGGCCTTGGAGCTTATTTGCTCAGAGAAACTTGCCCGTGTTCGGTCAGAACGCCCAATCCTTTGGAGGGTTCTAGGGTCTACTTTGGTCAGGTCCGTGGGTGGTGTTTGAACCCCCGTACCTACATGCCACTGAGTAGGTTGGACCTAGGGATGGAATATGGTTTGGGACCGAGTCTGTACTGACCTCAGGCACCCTTATTGCAGTCTATGGCTTAACCAACCTGTGTACATATCCTGATGTGTTTGTGTACATACATTTGTTTTGTTTCAGAGTGGCAAGGATCCTGGAACACTTTGTCCTATGAGGATGCCCCTGTGAGCGCATTGCTTTGCCTCCCTGCTTGCTTGCGTGTCGGCCGCAGCGTACCCCATGGCTAGGCCCCCCACGGGAAAGCGTCACTATTTACAAGATCCTCTGCATTATGAGGACACGTATTGATGATAATATCAGCCAAATGCTAGAAGATAAGAGGCATAATGGCGCAAGCAACATGTGCCATTTCATACAGAAATGTGGTCGTGTCGTGCGCAACATGAAGCATAGTCAGCACTGCTCGCAAGCTTCTTCACCTCCAAGTTCAATCTCAGGAATTTCCTTCTTGAAGTTTCTTCTTCTCTGGATATTACACACTCTGGAGACAATTTGGCAGAGTACCTGGAGGCTGCCATGATGCGCAGTGGGCTTCCACGCAGCGATCTGTCTGTTATTACAACCGATGGAGCTTTCTACACTCTTAATGCATGCAGTCAGATGCAACTGCAGCACCAGCGCTGCTTCGTCCACTCACTCAACAGATGTGTTATGTATGCGCTTGAACTGGCTCGTGTCGGAAATGCTGATCTGCAGCCTATTCAGGAATTCATAGGACAGTGCAAGCGATTGGTGACGTTTGTGAATTCCGGTACGAAGACACACAAGCTCTTGGTGGAGGCTGGCAAGCAACATTCCGAGACATATACTACACTGAAGCAAGATGTTGCTACACGCTGGAACAGTTCGTATGCAATGCTGGAAAGTATCCTGAAGAGCCCGAAGACTTTGCCGTGTGATTTCCTAGACGACTCATTTGAGGAGAACAGGCAGTCCTTGCTACCGAAGGTGAACAAATTTCGTAGTATTTGCTTGCTGTGCAGCGTACTTGCTCCGTTTGCAGATGCCACGAACCGATGGGAAGGGGAAACATACATTATAGCCAGCTTTGGCCATGCTGTTGTGCCGCAGCTTCGATCGGAGCTTCTGACGGATGAGTTTGACATCTGGAGGGATAGCAGTGCAGTGGAAAAGCTACGCTAGGCAGAGGTGTGTGAACAATTTCACACTTCCGGGACCTGTCACTTCATTCTGTGTGTTCGAACATTCCACAGTGCTGTCCAAAAACGTTCGGTTCTGCTTTCTTTGGATGAGGGTGCATTTTGTTGACTTTGTGCCTGTGTGTACAGGCCGGTTGAATTGCTAAGTATGTTTTCGTGTTTTGTCGATTACCATGCACGTCAGCGCATCGCCCGTCAACCGCATTACTTCGCCGCTCATTGCTTCATCAGTTCTTTCCACCGCACTTTTGTTCTCTGGGGGCACGGGACCGCAACATGATAAGCACAATCAATGAATCAACCAGTTACCATGCTCGTTGCTTCGCTGGTTGCATTGTCACGCGCAGCATTGTCACATCTTTTCCCGCTCTTGGTTATACTGCCGGTGGCTGCATTGTCGCGTGTTGTATTGCATTGTCACACCTTTTGAACCTCTCCGTTGATTTGCCGCACCGCTCCTTCACTTTTTGTCAGCTCTGCTTGGCTTCATCACTTGTTTTCACCGCGGGCATCTTGGTTTCTTTTGGTGCACGTGGCCTAAACTTGTTGAGTATGCCCAACATTTTCACTGGCTGGCCGGCTCATTTCTCACCTGTCACTTCCCACTTCACTTCTGCATTGCTTGCATTCCTTGTTACCGGCACCCAACTTCAGTCAAGCAAGCCGGAAGGTGCTTGAGTTGCCGTTTTGGGAAGGGTTTGAGGTGAATCCTGCTGAACGGACTTTCCAGTGACTGTTGCGTGACCCAACCCTTGCACTACAATTTGAGCGACTATTTAATGAGTGCAGCACTACCTGCAGTACAGCCCATGCACTTCTGGAATGCGATCTGCTTGAACTTGAAAATGCGGATGAGCTGGCCAAGGTTCTGACACGGGAGCCCGCAGAACACGCGCGCACCGGCGCCAGCAGCAGCTCAGGATTACACAGAGACAGAAATGCAAATTAAGAGTTGCCTGCGAAAGGACCAAAGTGCAGAGCTTTGATTTTGGACCAACTGCTGAAGGATTTGACCGTTGCTGCTGAAATGACAACTGAACAAAAATCTGAGGTACTGATAGAGAGATATCGATACATGGAACATATCCGATTGCATGATCTCGCGTGGTGTTACAGCCAAGAAAGTTGTTTTGGAAAGACAGCGTGAAATTGCGTCCCAGGTATGGTGTCCTGGCGGCGAGGTGGTTGTCAACAAGTGCACAGAGTGCAAGTGCCAAAAGGGTCTTCTCACAATCTTCAATATTGCTTCGAAAGCAAGTCACAAGGAAGACCACCAAAGAGTGGAGATGGGGGTGTTCTTGCCAGCAAATAAACCTCTTTGGTCCGACCTGCGAACGGTGCAAGAAAGGTACTATGAAGCATTGGGGCACAAAGTAGAAGATCATGTTGATAACATGGAACAGATGTCTTCGGACTCCGAATAACCTAATGTTTCAATGAGTGGTGCACCTCTTACAATTGTGCTGAACCTCTTTGGTATTTCCGGTTCCCTATATTACTATCCTCTTTTATAGGTCTAATTATGCACTCCCCATATGTCCACAAAAGTGAATTATACATTGACAAGTTTTTGCATCTTCTTTTGTTTTGTGCACAATGTTCTACCATTGCAATCCTAGGTTGGGGGTTAGTAGTCATTGCCATGTGGAGCACACGAGGAAGGTATGCGCAAAAGGCTTTTTGACAAGTTGAATGGTTTTGTTGGTTTCTTTTTGCTTACGGAGCAAAGAGCATTAGGACAACAAAATGGGCGCACAAGTAATGAAAATTGTATGCAAAAATCATTTCGTAGACACAAAGGTAGGTAGACAGGTATCTTTGGGAGCTCGGAATGCCTCCTTTCACAATGCATGAAGAAGGTCTTGCCAAGGGGACGTCTTGTCCCTCCCACTGCCCTATGTCAGGTGCCTCTTAAGCCCTTCCCGCATGTGCTTGGGAAGGCAGTGTTGCGGCCACCCGGTCCAGGTGTCCCAGGTGGGAGGGTGTCCCCACATGTGTGCATGGGTAGGGCCACATGCCCCCTCCTTTGGGCGGCAGCTCTGGGGGCTGCCCAGCCGTGTGGAGTATCTCTCATCACAAGAGGTATTCCTCCCGCATGTCTACGGTACGACCGCCTCACTCTTGTGGCTTGAGTTGCGGGGCCACTCTGCTTGGCAGGCGACCCCCCTCCTGGACTGTGTACCGGCTCGCCTGTCACTGCTTGCTTCAATGGCTCCAGGTGACGATTGCCATGGTCCCGGATGCAGCCTGGCCGGGATCGGACCAGTGGCCTTGGAGTACCGCTCCTGCCACTGGCCCGGTGGGTCGCCTGGGTCGCCCCAGTGTGTCCGACCCATGGGATGTTGGTTCTTTCCTGTCCCTCGGCCGCCCTACGTGTGTGCGGTGTCCTGGGCGACTTGGCTTCTGTTCACCGGTCCGCCCGCTCGGTGCGTTGCGTTGCGTCTGCGGTGTCCTGGGCCACTTGGCTCCTGTTCACGGATGCGCCCGCTTGGTGCGTTGCTTTGCTTGTCTGTTGTCCTGGGCCACTTGGCTCCTGTTCACCTCTGTGCCCGCGTTGTTTGTTGTGTTGCGTCTGCCGTGTCCTGGGCAACTCGGCTCCTGTTCACCGGTGTGCCCGCTCGGTGTGTTGTGTTGCGTGTTGGGTGTCCTGGGTCACTTGGCTCCCGTTCACCGCTGTGCCCGCGGGGTGTGTTGTGTTGCGTGTGCGGTGTCCTGGGCCACGTGGCTCCTGTTCATCGTTCTGCCTGCTCGGTGTGTTGCTTTGCGTGTGCGGTGTCCTGGGCCACTTGGCTTCTGTTCACCAGTGTGCCCGCTCGGTGTGCTGTGTTGCGTGTGCGGTGTCCTGAGCCACATGGCTCCTGTTCACCGGTGTGCCTGCTCCTTCTGTTCCTTTGCTCGTGCGGTGTCCCGGGCCATTGGGCTCCTGTTCACCGGTGTACCCGCTCCGTCTTTTGCTTTGCTTCTGCATTGTCCTCGCCCACTTGGCTGGTGTTCACCAGTGTGCCCGCTCGGTGTGCTGCTTTGTGTGTGCGGTGTCCTGGGCCCCTTGGCTGCTGTTCACTGGTGTGCCAGGCCGTGTTGTCCTGTCCCTTTGCTGCCCTCGGTGCATGTGCATGTGGGTTGTCCTGGCCCACGTGCCGCATGTTCATGGGTGTGCGCGCTGTGTGTGGTGCGTGTGTGCCGTTGGTGGTTGTGTCCCTCCTCCTTCCCCCCTAATTTTCTTTTCTGTTTTTTTTCGCTTTGTCGTGCCTCCTCTTTTTTTTTAAACGGAAGAGAGGGGGCGCGCGTACACTGCAGGCACAGGCATGGGCAAGTGGTGCAGCGGTGCAATAGTGTTGTGTTCTCTGGCGTGTGTTGTCGGTGCTTTGGTGGCGTTCGCGCCCCAGGGGTGCGGCTCGCGCGTCCTGATGTACACAGGTACGGGTCAGGGCGGGTTTGGTTAGTTGCCTCTTTGCTTCTTGTGCTGGCTGGTTAGGCGGCTGTGTGGGGTGTGGGTGTGGGCTGTGGCTACATTGCTCCCTCGGCGGGCCTGGTTAGGAGTCAAGGGTTAGCGGTTATGGGGTGCGGCTCGGGTTTGATTCGTGTTGAGGTTTGGCTCGGTTTTGACGGCTGTGGGCTTGGGTTTGGTGCCATTGGGCGTAGCGGTGCCCATTGGTGTGCACGTTGGCGTCATTCAGCTTCCGGTTCGCTTGGTGTCTTCTGGGCGAGGCCTGGCGTGATGCCCCGCGGCGGTGGCTGGCTGGGTAACGGATTTAGGTGGTGGCGCCGCTGGCTGGGAGGTCAGACGCGTCGTGCTGTGTGGCGTGCAGGGCTCCTGGGGTGCTGTGGGTGCCGCCAGTGTCGGTGCGCGGACGCTTGTGGGTTGGCGAGGGGATGTGTGAATGCAGGGTTGGGCTTTGAGTGTTGTCGCACACCTTTGAGCGGCAGCTCTCGGGGCTGTAACAGCAGCAGTGACAGCACTCAATTTATACATCAATGTGATCAGAATTTCAATGATTCTCAGATGTACATTGGTGCAGTAAATGTTCAGCTTTTTTTCATGTTTTCCGTTCGCCGCCAGATGTCGCCTGCGAGCGCGCGGCGAGTGGCATTTGTCTTTCGTGATTTCCCAATCAGATTTATTTAAATTATTTCAAATGATTTTGCGTTGAGTCATTATGTGTGATGGATGCACAATGAGATTCTATGTCTGCTCCATTTTTGTAGACAGGGTTTTCTGACTATTCATATTCCACCATGGAGTTCAATGGGCTCACAAGTGCTTCGCATATGTCGCTCCCAGAGGCTGGATATGGGTCTGAAGAGGGTCAGTTGGGTTCGGAGATATCAGGGGCAGTATCGGGCGTTACGACCCCTGGGGCATCAAGGCTACAGGCTTCACAATTACAAGAAAGATCCGCCACTATGCAGCGGTTACATGGTAGCAGAGGAAATCATGACTCTGCTTCTGGAATCTCCACGGACACCCTGAGATCATCGGACTTTGGCGGGGCTATCACTCATCCTGGGTCACTTCGTGTTCCCCCTGAGGTTACATTCGTGGCTTCTCCCCAGCAGACCGAGGATCAACCTTCAGAGTGCCCTTACTGTGGCCATAGACATTGGCCTGGTGTTCATACTTGTGCTGATTGTTGTATGAACGCCCCACCTAACCTTAAACCCGGTCGGGAATCTCCCTCCTCAAGTGAATCTGGTTCCAGCTCTCACGCTCTACCTGATCTTGAAGACAGCAGCAGCGAAGGAGAGCCGTCCAATACTGGAATTAGTGAGATTTCTGGTGAATACTGGAAAAAGCACTTTCAGGAAATCTGGAATCAGGAGTTCTTGCACCGCCTAAATTGGCTACTGGCGGAGGCAGGCTATCGAGGCCGTCTGAGGGACTGGTTCAGGGCGTCGTGCCAGTTCATCAAGGACAGTGGCTGCCTGCGATTCGACGCCACTTTGCAGGAACAAGAGGATTGGGAGGGGCTGATGGACCAGTTCAACTACCGGGCTGCCGTGATGGTTCAAATGGCCATCATTGCAGAGGAGAGACGCCAGAATGTGTATCAGCACGCTGGTGCGTTGGGCGCCTTGGGTCCGAACGACGAAGAGGGCGACGAAATGAGGTGTGATTCGACACATTCTCCCCTCTCCAGGGAGCAATTGTCCAAGCTTCCCAACTCTAACTCGAGTGTTGATACTTGGGTTGATGAGGTAAGAAGCAAAGGAAAGGGTACTAGATGCCCGTCCTGTGGTGAGTGTGCCAAGGACTGCTCCTGTCGGCGCCAGATTTCGTCGCTGGAAGACAGGGTGAAGGAGCTGAAGAAGGCTGCCAAGGAGAAAAAGTGGGATGACGACAGCAAGTGGAAGGAGATGGAGCAGAAGCTGGAGAAATTGACCAATCTGGTACAAAATCTGAGCACTACTGGGATCACTGGACCAGCGCCTACAATGGCAAGTCACCCAGCACCTACCTCCTCAGCTGCACCTGCATCCACGCCTTACGGCGTTCCACATTCTCCGGCACCCCCAGCTTTTACTGGCCTACTCCCAGCTTTTACTGGAACATCTGGTATTCCCCCTACGGGATTTACAAGTCCTATTGGGTTTAATCTGGGTACAGAAGGGGGAGAATCTTCGTCAGGAGGGTCTGTACTGTCTGTAAGTACTGTTGGTGATATTGATGGAAAAGCAAAGACCACCGTGAAAGAGAGATCAATGACCTTGAAGAAGAATGACAAAGAAAAGAAACAAGACGAAGCCAAAATGAAGGAAAAACAGAAGAAAGTGAAGGAGATGAGGCTTCATCAAGTACAATCAACGCCGTTTGTACAGCCTACTGTGGATCAGGCGTTGCTGGCAGACGCAATTGCTCAAGCACAGGCAATGGGAGGCGGCGCCGTCAACCCAGTTTTTGTCAATCCTGTTGGCACATCCACAGGTTTCAACCTGAACCACCTGCTCAATCCTTTGCACATGAGGCTTAGAGGTTCAGTAATGAAGCAGCCTAAATTCTCAGGACATCCAAATTATTGGGCTTCTTTCGAAAGACAGTTCATGGTCTGGTTGCAGACAGGGAAACTCGACAAGGAACTCTGGATTCTCGGGTTGATGGACTGTTTGACTGGCAAACTCAGGAAAAGTACATATAATCTTTATGTGGAAAGGCAGAATCAAGGAGATCCCCTGACTTATGAAGAGCTGTGGCGAAGTCTCAAAAAGAAAGGCTCTCGACTCCCTGAGGATCATTACAGGAACCGTCTTGAGAACTTCAGGGCGATCAAGAAATTGTTTCTTGAAGAGATCCAAATAGCAAGGCAGGATTGGGAGTTTTTGGTGCAGGAGGCGGAGAACTCGGGAGAAGGCCTTTCTGAAGGTGAGATGAAGAAGATTCTCCTGAGCAAGCTCACGCCGGAGACCAAGCAGAAGATCAGGGACTCCCAGGCGGACCAAAAAGTCCTGGGCAACTGGGTTGAAGTCCGAGGATTGCCGGAGACTATGGGAAAAATGGCAGTTCGTGAGTTGCTACACTCTATCAATTCTACGGGATTGAAAGACATCACCATTCGTGAGGGCAGATGGAGAGTTGGTTTCCATGATTCTGAACAGTAGGAGTTTTTCTGTAGCATGGTGGATGGAAAAGTGAAGTATAAGGGGACAGTTTTGAAGGTGCGGCCGTGGATCTTCTCGTATGGAGTCGAGCAGATCTGGGACCAACTTGAAAAGTATGCAAACTTAGAACGCCAGAAGTCACAGGATGCACAAGGCTTCGGAGGCAAGGTCAGTGCCCTTGGTGAGAAGGGATGCTCCGTGTGCATTGCCCTTGGAAAAGGAGGTCGGGCGGCGACTCACACGACCGCCGATCACAGGTGGACGCCCTCAGATATCAAGACAATTCAATCCAAAATGGATGGAAAGGGAACTTCTCCCAAAATTCTCCAGCAGGATGGAGCACGAGATGCTGACCAGCATGGAAGGGGAAGGGGTAAAGGGCAGTCCAAAGAAAAGAACAGAGATTGGACACCAAAAGATTACTCGCAGCAAGGCGGAGATCCAAGCGGCTCAAGATGGACCGATGCTGGTGGAAAATCTGGTGGAAAATCTGGCGAAAAGAGTGGAAAGGGACAAGGAAAGTCCGGGAATCAAGATGATTCCAAGGTGAATGGCAACCCCCTGTATACGGAGACGCCAGCAAAAAAGACCTTCGGCGGCAACAAGGATACTGGAGGTCGAGGCAAGGGCAGATCCAACGAATCCAACCCCAATTTCAACACCTCCAACAACAAAGGCCAAGGAGGTAAGAAAGGTGGTGGTGGAAAGTCATTTGGTGGTCGTGCACGTGGAAAAGGAGTCAATGCCGTTGAAGCAGGAGAGGAATGGGTTGACGAACAACAAGTACAGGACGTGCAGCCGAACGTCGAACAAGAATGGCAATAGGAAAGCCAACTTGACCCAATTCCCAACATTGGTGTTGAGTGGCAGGAAACAAAGCCCATCAGGGTAGTTGGGATCGGCTGGCGCGTTCCTCCGGCCTCCTCTACCCTGCCTGGGTCCTCAGCGCTGTCTGCTGGATCCAGGTCAGGATGACAGATGGTAAGGTTAAACTTGCCAAATGTCTGATTGACAATGGTTCGGAGGTCAATCTGGTGAGGAGAGGCTTTCTGCAGGAGCACGAGGCGAAGATGTCCTCAACACCTGTCCAGCTGGAGGGAGTGAGCGGACATCGCCTTGAAGGTGGCGACAGAGAGGCAGAATTGGCGGTCAGATTGGTGAAACAATCTGTCTGGAGCAAGGAGGAGACGGTGACGGAAGAGTGTTTTCCTTGAAAATTCTATGAAGCCACCATAAAGTATGATTTATTCTTGGGTCAACCATGGCTCCACGCTCACCGTGTGTCGCCCATGGGACACAGGACATGCTTCCTCCAGGATCCATCGACCAGCGACCCGTCTGACCTGTATTATCTGCACCCAAACACCAAGAGTATACACCAATTCAAGGAGCGAAATAAGCTGCATATTTAGCAAGATGGGCATGAACGGACAGGGAATCAAGAAGAATTCGCCGAAAGAAAGGTGGAATCATTGAACTGCAAGAAGTGGAAGTCAGTTTGCTATCGTGTAGTCGACAAATGGCGGGACATTCTGGTGGATTACTTGGAAAAGATCCACAATTTTCGTCCGCAAGTTGATGCCTTTGCAAACAGCAGAAATAAAAGATTTCCAAAGTTCTACGACGATGCCTGGAGTGAGGACTGGTCCGAACCTTTATGGATCAATCCGCCCTTCGACGTTTCTCCTCGTGTGGTGCAGAAGCTGAAGCAATCTGGCGCAAAGGCAATTTTAATTGTCCCCAACTGGCCAAATCAATCTTGGTTCAAGGATATTATGGACATTTCAATCGACATTGTCGAGCTACCTCACAAGGGATTGAAGCTGTATTGAGTAAGAAAAATTGCTTTTCCAATGCTTTGAGGCATACTCTAGTTGTATTAGAGATGCACTGAGCATCCAGGCATTTCTATCTTAGTATTGGCCCCACCAAAAGTGGTGATAACACATTTTGACCTATGGAACCAAACACCCAATCCGGATATAGAGTGGACCCCTTAATCCCCTTTCAATGTGAGGCAAATCATCTTTTCCTGAGTCGACTGAGTACTGACATATCCAGGGCAGAGCCTATGAATTTATCTATGTTTTGTCATGAATTCTTAGCTGTCCTAGTGGTATGCACCCTAGGGGGCTGGGCACCTCTTTTTGAGAGGTCCTGGGTTCAATTCCCGGTCAGCCTAGCTAAGTAGGAAGATCCCATGTGACATGGCAGTGACCTCATCGCCACATGCCCTGCCACCTCAGCACATATGGGACCCAAAACAAAGAGTGCACATCTCCTGAGATGGCACTATGGAGATAGAGTGACCATGGGGCAGTTTTCCAACGCTTTTTCAAAACATTTCAGCTATCTTTGTGAATATGCAATCCGATTTGACCTGAGTTGCAGTTTCTGTGAATATCCTTTCATCTTTCACTGTTTACACTGCAGCCCTTCATGCTTTCATCCTGATTCTCTTCTACTTGCATATCGCTGGCTTGGGCTATCCTCGATTGATTGTATTTCAGCAAACAAAAGCTTTTCATCTTCAAAAACAAGCAGCAGGAAACCCTACACCAGCAGCAAGCAGCAGGAGAGGCAGAAACACAGTGTTGAAATCACTATAAACGTTTCTGGTAGCAAGAGGCAGACTGTCTCTGCGTACCCGCAGCAACCCCGTGCCCTACAACCAGTGCGCCGAGATCAGTCACATATAAGCAGAAGGGCGAACGAAGATGGACACAAAGAAGGAGGACACCGATGTGAAGTCAGCGCCTGAGGCACCAGCAAGGCCAGCACCTGGTGAACCTGGACCTGGACCTAGCGCTGTACCTTCGGAGCCCTTACATGGGCCAGTGGACGTGGCTGAGGACTCGTTGGATGGACTCCAGTTGGCCTTCAGGGCCCTCCCAGTCGAGGAGGTGGTCACTCAGCCTGTGAAGAGGAGAAGGAAGAGAGCGAGAAGGATGCTGGGGACGAAGCAGACGAAGGAGAGGACCAAGGGCAAGACCTGACGAATGCCCCTACTTTCGAAGGCGCACGAAGCGCTTCTGGCCTCCACGCATCACCCTCCCCTATAACCACCACACTCCCAATACGGGACCCAGCCGCTGCAACATCCACTCCCATAACCAACCCGCCTATGGCAGAGGGCACAGGCTTTACTGGCATGCCTACCTACACTGCCTATGGTTTGGGCCCACCTACCACTGCGTTTCCTGAGGCAACTACTGCCGGTGAGCCGGTGGCTTCCAGTTCTGCGCCGCGATGGTATGCGGCTGACTATCACCATCCTCTACCCGCTACGGGAACCTATGTGGATGTTCCTGGGTATGCACCTGGGTATGCAACCTTGAGTGGGTTGAGGAGAGGACCTGAGTCTCTTGGAGGCAGGAGTAGAGGATCGGGGAGATCCTCCAACAGGTCCCTGACGCGGTCGGAGATCAACGAGGTGCTCCGAGGAGCCACTTCTAAAATCGTGGGCGACCTCACTCAAGAGATCCGAGAGAAACTGGAGCCCCTGATGATACCGCCCCAAGCGTCACCTACCACGGTGGGAGTGTCACCCCATCGAGTACAGGCCAACCACCTGGTGGCAGGGCTGACAAACACCCTGGGGGGCCTGAGGAGCCAACCGATGCCGACCCCTGCAGCGATACCGAGAAGTCCTTTCGTACCGAGAACAGCCCAGCCGCCCTACAGCCACGTGACGAACTCTACGAGGGCCGAGCTGGACCGGCTGGGGCTGACAGCCTTGAGGGCAATGGTGGACGTGGAGCCTTATGGCTCTAGTGATCTAGGCGGTGACCCCTCTGATGATGAGCCGCCGTCTATGACTTCTGCTTCGCCCTCGGAGGACGATGACCCAGAGGACCCCGAGAACCCAAGGGGAAAGAAGAAGAAGAAGAAGAAGAAGACCCGACGCCCTGAGGGACGCAGGTCTCAGGAGGCGAAGGCTATTGCCACCTCCAAGATCGTGGTGAACCTGCCTGTGTTCACAGGCAAGGACCTCAGCGAGTTCGCTGAGAATTTTTGCCGGTTTCTCCGATTGACTGGCCAAACCCACGCTGGTGGACGAGTCAAGTGCGATCTGCTCCTGCAATGCTGGGAGACCAAGTACCTGGAGAAGCAGGTCAGGCAGATGGTGACTAACTCCGCCACCTTTGCCGATGTGTTGGTTGCCTTGGAGAGGCAGTACCCGACCTACGAAACTGACCTCTCCATCAGGGCCGAGATCCAGAACCTGCCCGTGCTGCCCAACAACCCCAAACCTGGCAGGGTCTCTGAGCTGTTGGGTGACCTGGATCACTGGGCTGGATGATTGACGCCCGGTTCCTACAGCAGCAACGACCTGCTCTTCTGGTTGGTGGCTAAGCTCCCTCGTGAGCTGTGGGACGAGTGCCGTTCGACGGCAGAGCGCAAGGCTAGATCCCTCCGCTACGAGGATCCATGCGTGATACTCCTGGAGCTGGCGCTGGAGAAGGAAAGGGACAAGCACTTGAACAACTACCGTCCTGGTGGTGGAGGTTCCGGAGGCCATGGCAAAGCGTACCAAGGGTCCCGACCTGGGCAGGGGACTACCCCCAAACACGTCAACGCCCGTATCATGGAGAACGTTAAGGAGCTCTTCTGGTGTGATGCCGGAGACGAGCAGGGCCACCTGCAGCACGCCCCTGACTGTGAGCAGCGAGACTGCTTCGTAGTCCAGGGGAAGCAGCAGGAGAAGAACACCGGCGCCAAAGCGAAGCTGCCGGATCATTACAGGTGCACCATCACGTGTGCCTTCTGCGGGAAGCGGAAGCACTACGAGAATGAGTGCTACCATAAGCAAAGCCTATCGGCCAAGCTTAAGGGTGAAGATCCTGGCAAAGGCTCAGGCAAAGGTGGAGGCAAAGGCAAAGGCAACGACTCCGGCAAGGGCAAGTCGAAAGGACGTGGACAAGGGCAAGACAAGGGTCAAGGTGGACGAGGAGGAGGAGCTAACCGCCAGCCAGACAAGGACAACAAGAAGAAGGACAAGAACGGAGGCAACCCCAACCCTAATCCAGGGGGGAGCTCCGAGCCCCCTGGAGGGCAGTCTGGTCCTACCACACGCTCACAAACGCAGGCCCAGCAAGAACAAGGGGCCAGGCGTGAGCATGAAGGTGGTGATGACGGCATCGCTAAGAAGAGGAGCCGTTTCATGAGGATGGCCGGCAAATTGCGGAACAAGGGGTTCGAGGTGACCTGTCCCGCGGAGTTCTGACGGGGACGCTCCGGTGGCACCCAAGACCTGGTCTTTTGGGTACGTATCCGACTAGGGGGACGCGAATACCTGGGGGTATTGGATACTGGCGCCACCATATCTATAGTGGCAAAGAAAATTTTACCTTGTGGGAGCCTGTAGAACACCATGACCACCGCGGCTATACGTATGGGGGATGGACATGTGGTGCACAGCTGCGGGGACTGTGAAGTGGAGGTTCCTATGGGCTCCCGGACTATCGCCCATCGGTTCTATGTGATGGACACTGAGGCCTTCGACTTTGTACTGGGGACTGACTTCTTCGTACAGCACTCCCAGATACAACCCCTGACGCTGCAAGCGCCCTACCTCCTCTACGTGGACCACGGCAGTGGCAGAGAGTCTGTGCCACTGGAGCAGTCGGAACATACCTCGAGTTACCTGAGGCTATTGAAGGAGGAGCCCTCGAACATGATGGCGGCCTCCAAAACTGAGGACTATCAACTATTGGGGGAAGTCCTAGACCAAGGTCTGAAGGAGTTGGGTTACTCTAGAGAAGACCTGAGTGTGGAGTTGTTCGCCAGCGACAAGCAGCATGTACTGGACCTTTACTGCAGCAAGGGGAAGAACTGCAGCTACAAGTTTTACTGGCCCTCTTTCCGGAAGGCCTACGGGACCCCCAGGTGCAGTGAACTGGGGAAGGTGCTGACCAAGGTGGCCTTGGAACGTTCCCGTATGGTCCTGTGTTCCCCCGATTGGGGAGCCCATGGGGGCAACGAGTACTGGCGAAAGCTCCTGGACAGGCTGACTATCAGCTCTGTTCGGTTACCTGACGAGGCCATCTACGTGCCTCTGGGGCGTAAGACGCCTATTGGGAAACCCGGATGGGGGAGTATGCTAAGCGTGGTGGACGGAGGTCTTACCTCCATCCCCTGGGAGGATCTGGACCCGACTCTGGTCCAGGCTATACAACGAGAAAGCGATGGACTCGCCTTGGGTGACTTGAAGGATCGCCTACGACCTCAAGATGCTATTGAGACTACACCCGGAGGTAATGAGTACGTCATGACTGACACCAACGCCCCCAACTCTCCCTGCCATGTACCTGTTCCTGATGGAGTCTCTGAGTGTGGACTATCTGAGCCACCTAGCGCTATCCACTCAGATGACGAAACTGAGCACGACGCCTTCTCCGTGCAGACCTGTGTGGAGGAAGTGGAGAACGCCGAGTACGTCGCCCCACTGAAACCCCTACTCTCCATGAGGGTGGAAGACCCCGTGGACAAAGAGCTGGACCCTCGATCCAGGCTAAGGGAGTATGTGGATTCCAAGAGGAAGTTGGTGGCGAAAAAGCTATGCTACGCGAAGCCTACCCGCAGCTCATGGCCACTGAAGCAAGGACGTATGGGAGATCTATACCAATTGAAGGAGGACCTCGAACAGAAGATCACCACCTGGCAAAGGGAGGTAGATCTTAAGCTCATGAAGAGCGTGTAGGGCGCCCATGTGAGGACCCCAGAGGAGGACTACCTCTCGGAGGAATGTGTATGTGAACCCCCTCAGGCGGGTGTGCCTATGTTGCCATCGTCCACCGGAGATGGTTGAACAAGACCTTCTATATGCCTACCAAGGGCTGAAGGACACTACCACGGGCGAAGAGTCGGTGGAGGACCACCTCCCGACGTCTATTACTCAGGGGGCAAGCACCTTACACTCTGACGAGGACATGGAGGACAAGATCAAGGTATTGGACCCGCGGGTACAGAAGCTTATAAGGACCTTTCTGGAGGTGTTCGGAGAACTACCCCCTCCAGCCTCATGCGACAAGCTGGTACAGATGGACCTCAAGCTGAAACCGGAGTTCGTGGGTCAGAAGATCGGGAGGAGACCCTATCCAGCTCCTAAAGAGCAGGCCGACGAAATCGAGCGACAGATACAAGAATGTATCGACGCTGGCCTAGTCCTGAAGTACAAGGACGGGGACTACCCCCTACACTGCAGCCCCTGTTTCTTGGTGGCCAAACCTGGGTCTACAGCCAAACGGCTGGTAGTGGACTACGGAGAGCTGAACAAGAAGACGTTGAACCACTCAGGGTCAATTTCCAATATGGAGTCTACCCTGGAGAAGACAGCCTCCTGCCGCTACAAGACCAAGATGGACAAGAGGAGCGGATTCTGGCAAGTGGACCTGACGCCCAACGCACAGGAACTACTGGCCTTCATCACCCCTCAGGGGAGGGTGTTCAAGTGGAAGCTCATGCCGTTTGGTGTGGCCAACGCACCCGCTCTATTCCAAGAGCTGATGAACAAGATCTTGTCCATCCTACGAAGGAGACCTAAGGTGCAGGAGCTTATATCCCGTGGGGCCCAGATGGAGGCTCAGATCGATGATGTATGCCTCGGGACCAATACCCAGGAGGATCACCTAATCCTCTTGGGTGAGTTCTTTGCGGTCTGCCAGGAGAACCACACACGGCTCAAGCTGGAGTAATGTGAGTTCATGCAGGAAACCATGCAGTACCTGGGGTTTGACGTTGGCTATGGGTGGTGGACCCCAGCGGCCTCTAAGGCGGAACCCCTGATGGATGCTGAGGTACGACACGAAGACCCTAAGAAAGGACTTCATGATGTACGCAGTTTCATTGGGGCGTGCAACTTCTATCGCCGCCATATCAAAAAACCTAACCTACACCAGCGCCATCCTGACGGACTTGATCGAGAAGAGTACTACTTGGCGCTGGGGCCCACAAGAGCAACAAGCGTTTGACGAACTCAAAGACAAGATGGCCAACGCTAAGTGCTTGGGCTTGCCTAAGGCACAAGGGGAGATTATCTTGGTGACCGACGCCAGCAATGTGGGTGGTGGTGGAACGTTGTTCCAATGGCAAGCACTAGAGAAGGAGGAGTTCGACTCGGCCATTTCCCAATGGGGGACGGAAGGTCTCAACCGAGATGGAACCCTCAAGCACAGCTACCCTGACGACAAGTGGGTCCTAGTACCTCTGGGCAACTGGAACTGGAAGTGGAACCAGGCCAGGGGGAACTACTCCACCTATGAGCAGGAATTACTCGCGGGTATGCTGGTGCTATCCTGACAAGCACGACTGTTGGGGAGTAACCCTGTGGTCTGGCTGTGCGACCAAGAACCGGTCTGCAGTTTCGAGAAGGGCCCCCCACCTGAGAAGGCCAAGCTACGGCGCTGGTGGACCTACCTCAGTCAACTACGGCTGACGGTACACCATATCCAGGGAGTGAAGAACGAGTGTGCAGACTACATCAGCCACAACACCTTCAACGCCCTGATTGGTGCCCGGTCTGAAGCGCTTGCTAAGGAGGCATTCAGCCGTATGGACGTCCACTTGGACCTAAACATGACGATGATACGCCCCCTGAATGGACTCCAACAATCAGAGTACCTGAAGGAGTTTGGGGATATCTACAAGCGCCTGGGGAAACGCCTTGAACCCCTCCTGGTAAACAAAGATCAGTGGAAGAGGGACAGGAGCTACCTCTGGCATGAGGACCGCATTGTGGTGCTTAGTGACAGAGTCCCAGCGCTCCTGAAGTGGACCCATGAGTCCAGCGGTCATGTGGGTGCTGACCGCACCCTGAGGCTGTTCAAGCAGTGGTTCCACACTACGTGGACTGACGACCAACTGTGGAAAACCCTCCAGCCTATCGTGGACAAGTGCCCGTGCAGGTCCTGCAAACCAGGGGATATCAGGGACCGAGGTCTCTACTCGACCCTGCCCATCCCTCACTGTGCTAACAGTGTTCTATACGTGGACTACACAGAGATGCCGAAGTTCGGGGGCTATGACTTTGCCCTCGTGGTAACCTGTGGGTTGACCAGGCTTACCAGGGTGTTCCCATGTACCAAGCACATTACCGGAGAGGAGACTATCAAGATACTCCTGGAGGAGTGGTTTTGTGTCTATGGGGCGCCCAAAGAGATCAACTCCGATGAGGACGTACGAGTACGCTCAGATACTGGCTGGTACAAGAGGGTCCTGAGATCCCTCAATGTCCAGGTGTCTACGGGGATTCCCTACTCTCACATGAGCAACCCCCTATGTGAGCGACAGATCCGTGTCCTCAAGGAGAATGTAAGGATATGGTGCAAAACTGAACGCACCAGAGACTGGGTGAGACTACTCCCCGTCATATCCTTGATGATGAACTCCAAAGAGACTTCTGCTACAGGCTACTCGCCCCATGAGCTATTCCTAGGGCGC
The DNA here is from genome assembly GCA_964036045.1 of Eutreptiella sp. 'Long Island Sound 2002'. NCBI lineage: Eukaryota > Euglenozoa > Euglenophyceae > Eutreptiales > Eutreptiaceae > Eutreptiella > Eutreptiella sp. 'Long Island Sound 2002'. Next base: position 85,876,924 of record OZ038379.1, on the reverse strand, counting down.
CCGGCATGGTTCCTACATGCCCCCTATCCAGAGGACACCCATTCTTCTGTGGGTGAATGGGTCCAAGAGCAACAAGCGAAGGTGGACAAAGCCAAGGCTATGCTCCAGAGAGTGAGGGGGCGTCAGTGGAACAAGAAGAACAAGCACCGAGTACTGGCCAGCTACCAAGAGGGGGACTGGGTGCTGGTGCACCACAGTGGACTACCCGCCTGGCCACGCTCTACCAGCGATGACCCATACTTCGGGACGTACAAGATTCTATCAGTGGATGGACACCGTATCACCGTGCGGTGTTCTGCCCGTCTAGGGGGGACCCTGGTGTGCGGTGCTCAACACCTGAAGCGCTACTATGATCCTGAAGACCTCTGTGGGGAGGAGTGGGAGCTGAACGACGAGGAAATCGCCGCTCTGGACCTACAAGGGGCTGCCAGCCCTATGGAAGTTGAAGGTGAACTCCCCGACATGAACGCCGAGGAGATGGCTAAGGAGGGCTTCTACCTGGTGAAGTCTGTCCTACGCCACCGCTATCGCCAGGGTTGGCACTTCCTCACCCTCTGGGAAGGGTTTGGAGTCGAAGAGGCCACCTGGGAGCCCTTCTCTGCGTTTGTTCTACCTGAGGGACGCCTAAACTCAGTTCTGGTTCACTACTTGTCCAAAAACAACCTTGGTGAGTTGCTGAGGCTCGCTGAGACGCTTGCCTCCAAGACTAAAGCTAGGGGCTGAACCTTACCTTACTCCTAAGTGTGCTACGTATGTCTGTGTGTGTCTCACTTCCCTCCTGGGCGTGGCTCCCGGAGACCGGGCTTCGCTGATGTCGGACCGAAGGTCCTGGTCAGGTACTGTTACCACTCCTATGGCGCCCAATTTCTGTGCTGGCGCCTATCCCAGGGGAAGACGGCAAAAGCCTTACCTACTACAGGGGAGGGGTGGCCAAGTGTGCTAAGGGCATACAAAACGCCCATTTTTGCTAAAGGCCAAAAGCTAACGCACTCCCCTGCCAACGAGGAAAAGCACGCGGGACAGGAGACACCACTACACGACACACCCTACCTACAGTGGCACCATCCTGGTGGGCGAGCACTTCTGCAACTGGCTCAAGCCCCCACTCAGGACTACCACTCCTACACGCACACTCTACTGGGTGTGGTTGAAGAACACTTCGTGGGTCCTAATGACCCTCCTGTGAAGAAGATAAGAGAACACAGCGCTGCTAAGCAACTGTGGCCTAACAGGGGACGCCACAACGCGTTTCCCCTGCTAGGGCTTGGAGGGAAGAGGTGCTCTTTTTGCGTGCACTGCGTGGATGTCAATGGAGTCGAACTGCCCTCGCCACTCCAGGCGGAGGTGCAGTCAATTGTTTGTGTGATTTGCGCCCTTGTTTAGCAGGGCAGGACAAAAATGGTATGCTGCTGCACCAATCACCCTACCTGCGCACCTGTAAAGCAAAGGCAAATGAAGGGGTGTTTGCGGCGGAGGAACCAAGCCACACTCCACGTATTATACGCTCCTCAGTGTGACCTATAATACACTGTCCGCAAACACGGCCTGTCAGGCAAGCAAGCGTTAAGAGACTCCTCAGGTTCTCTTAAAGAACGTACCGAGGAGCCCCTGGGTAACCTAAACAAGGTTCTCTGTGCGCATTTCGCGTGGCCTACCCTTTAATGCGTGTGTGAATGCCCGAGCATGCACGAGTGTACGAGAGGTCATTGACAAACCTCTAATCTTACCCACAATCGCGGACTCCACCAGGGGGTGGCCCCTCCTGGGCTTACTCACCTTACCTACCGCTGGAGAGAGAGAGCAAGTGGGAACGTGAAGGAGGCGCAAGCGAAAAACGTCGCTATGCACTTGTGTGTATGTCTAATCACCCTGATCCGACCTCTAATCATCTGCACTCTTTCTAATCAATCCCTCTATCGCGTTCTATCGTTGTTAGCGCTGCTACAAGACTTGTTCACGGAGACACGAGACGAGCAATGTGTATGCTGCATACGAGACGAGCACACCTGTGGTTTATACCTGATTCATTGAAGTCTTTGCATTGATTTTCGAATTCTTGGATTTTTGATCCTTCTGTCAGTGTAGGTGGAATCTGTATGTTTTTTTTTAATGTGTGTCTCGTCATTTTCGGAGGTACGTGAGACATACGTTTATAATCTCATTGTTTCTGCATTTTCCGGCACTTTGCTAGGAGCCGCTCCTGCGCACCGCCTTTTTATGCGTAGGAATTTCTTGATTTAAAAAATCTAGAGATGACTATAATTTTTATAAAAATGTGCTTCTGATGCACAATTGGATTCTGCTCAGGTGTGTTGTCTTAGAAAAATTCTAGGCCGTCATTTGACGGATTTAGGTGTTGTCGCTTCGCGTTTGCGTGGATTCGGCCATAATTCTCCCATTCCTGCCTCTGCAGATATCCTCGCCAAAGCGTCGCTGAGTAGGCCGTGTTCATGCCGAAGAGCAGCAGCCAGGAGACTGAGCAGAACCCAAGACCCCACCAAGGGGCAATTTAATTTTTTTTAACGACTCCCTTCGCCCTAAGACAGGTCACAGGTCGCCAGCAGGTTTACGAGAACCCATGCGAGTGTGTATATTGTGTCTTGCGTTTGGTTTATGTCGCGCTGCGTCTTGGAGGGAGGGATGCACATGCACATGTTTATGGCATGCACCCTAACTAACCCAGCCAAGCCACAGGAACCCCGGCAGCGCCATGAGCGCTGAGCCTCCTGTAGGAAATGTTACAAACAGAGCAGCAAAAGAGCGCCAGCCATGGTGAGGGCCCATTTTTCTGTGTGAGGGAAACTATAGGTATTTTAAAGTAGGTGTGGAAACCAAGGAAAGGCCAAAAAAAAATCCCTCTTTCCTGAAAATGCAACATCGGTGGCCACCACAGCACAGGAGGGGAGTAAAAAGTGCTTTTCCAATGCTTTGAGGCATACTCTAGTTGTATTAGAGATGCACTGAGCATCCGGGCATTTCTATCTTAGTATTGGCCCCACCAAAGGTGGTGATAACACATTTTGACCTATGGAACCAAACACCCAATCAGGATATGGAGTGGACCCCTTAATCCCCTTTCAATGTGAGGCAAATCATCTATTCCTGAGTCGACTGAGTACTGACATATCCAGGGCAGAGCCTATGAATTCATCTATGTTTTCTGATGAATTCTTAGCTGTCCTAGTGGTATGCACCCTAGGGGGCTGGGCACCTCTTTTTGGGAGGTCCTCGGTTCAATTCCCGGTCAGCCTAGCTAAGTAGGAAGATCCCATGTGACATGGCAGTGACCTCATCGCCACATGCCCTGCCACCTCAGCACATCTGGGACCCAAAACAAAGAGTGCACATCTCCTGAGATGGCACTATGGAGATAGAGTGACCATGGGGCAGTTTTCCAACTCTTTTCCAAAACATTTCAGCTATCTTTGTGAATATGCAATGCGATTTGACCTGAGTTGCAGTTTCTGTAAATATTCTTTTCATCTTTCACTGTTTACACTGCAGCCCTTCATGCTTTGATCCTGATTCTCTTCTACTTGCATATCTCTGGCTTGGGCTATCCTGGATTGATTGTATTTCAGCAAACAAAAGCTTTTCATCTTCAAAAACAAGCAGCAGGAAACCCTACACCAGCAGCAAGCAGCAGGAGAGGCACAAACACAATGTTGAAATCACTATAAACCTTTCTTATTGCGAAGACAATGGCAAGCCTTTGCCACAGCGTTTGTGGAGCACGTTGGCGTGCATAGTTGACGGGAATCTGGGAGATTATTGGCGAGATGACAGTGAAATGGGAACAGAAGAGGACATTTCAAATTCCTAAGAAATCGACGAAATTGAGGTGGATCAAGACGATCGAGGGCGGAATCCCGACATATCGTCGCGGAAGGAGGGAAGGACAATCGGCGTCCCTCAAGAGAACGCCTCCATCCCTTCCAATCCGTCCCCATCAGACAAGAATCAAGCCAAAAATGTGAAGATTTCAAGCAAGAATGACGACAAATTTCCAAGATTTTCACCTGAATTGACAGGAATGCAGCTGAATTTGTTCGACCATCGCTTCAAGACAATTGTGGACCCCCTTAATTGGTGGGATCCCACGGAGGAGCGAGCTCAGGTGAGCTTCATCCGCGAACAATGCGACGAAGAAGTTTGGAATGAAGTGGCCAAGAATATGAGACCACGACCAACAATTCGCAAATTGGTGGACATATTGTCGGTGACTAAATGTGGGAGTCAGGTCAACGGAGACAGGATAGCTGCAAGAAGGGATGCAGTGTTCGAAGATTATAAGGATGACGTGCTGAGTGGAAAGTTGTGGAAAAACCCCCCAATTCGATGTGAAAATGGGGAAGCCAAGATTGAGATAATCCAAGGCCCAAAGGCGCACAAGCAACGTCCATTCTACCTTCACCGCACCAAAGCAGATGCCCTGCGAATGATTATTGAGCACAATCCCTATGAGTTCGGTTGGTTGGAGGGCTGTATGAGTTCTGAGTGGTGTTCAGCACCATCTACTGTGCCAAAACCCCCACCTGCTGACCAATCCAGTATAGATGCTTGGCGTCTAGTGGTGGATTACAGAGCTCTGAATGCCGCCACGGTACCTGACGCGCATCCCCTTCCTTTAATTGAGAAGGAGATTGCCGCGAGAGCCAAAGGTGGGCTCTTTACTGTGCTGGATTTGCGCCATGGCTTTCGCCAAATGCCACTTTGAAAGGAGGATAGGCATTTGACGGCAATGTGCACGCCCTGTGGCACTGTCCAGTGGACTGTACTGCCGACGGGTCTGAAGAATGCGCCGTCCATGTTCCAGAAGATGATGGAGACTATTTTATTTCAGAGGCACAAGTCTCTGGATTGACAAGAATTCTGCAGCATCTACATTGACGACCTTCTGATTGCCACCCCGTTGGGAAATGACTTTGATGACTGCCTGAAGTTGCACGAAGAACAAGTCCGCAAAACTCTCGAAGTCCTTCCACAAGAGAAGCTCGTGTGTGGACCCAAGAAGGGCAAAATGTTCCTCCAGAGCGTGGATTTTGGTGGCACTGTCTCGGAAGATCGGACAAGAAGACCGGCCCCAGGGAAAATGGCTGCCCTGCAGCTATGGGAAAGGCCTAAAGCCATCACGCAGCTTCGTACCTTTTTAGGCTGCTGCAATTATTACCACGAGTTCCTTCCCCTCTACGCCAAGTTCTCTGGTCCATTGACAGAGTTACTCAAGGTTGGCAAAATAGAAGGAAAGAAGGGATCTCAAGTCAAGCTCAAGTGGACACCAGAATCTGAAGAGGCCTTTACTGGTCTCAAGGAAGCACTGGCAAATGTGGTTACATTAAAGACTCCGTGGTTGGATGGAACACCTTTTTATATTCGTACAGACGCCAGTCGTTACGCCATTGGTGCTACGATCGAACAAGTCGATGATGAAGGTCACCATCATCCTCCGGCTTTCTGGTCTCGCAAGCTTACAACAAGACAGCGAAATTGGAGTCCAAGGGAACAAGAAGCCTACGCAGTCCTTTGTGCCTTACGGCGTTATGAAGGTTGGATCTTGGGCCATCGCGTTGAGGTACTGAATGACCACAAGTCACTAGAGAGCTGGAGGACAGAACATGTGGATACCCCTGGTGGACCAGCTGGGAGGAGAGGCCGTTTGCATGAAACTCTCAGCAGATTTGACCTCCACGTGACTTACATTCCAGGGCGCTACAATACAGTGGCGGACGCCCTGAGTCGCTGGGCCTACCCAGCCTCAGAGGCTTACTTTGAAGTGAGTTTTCATGGGACAGCGAAGGATAAAGCCGAAGTGATCGAGTTTGATAAGGAGGAACAAGCACTGATCAAGAAACATTGTCTTCAATATTCGATTAATTAATCGGATGAAGGTTGAACTGGTCAGATGCAAGGAGACTACCAAGGCAGATCAGTCCCAAAGGGTTAACTCTGACTCTGAGTCGTCGCTGCCGCTCCTGAATGTGTTTCCAGTGCCAAGGTCCAAGGCGAAATCCACGCTCCCTCCACAACAAAAGCACAAGGAAACTTCCCTCCTCTATGTCGATTGGACGAAGATGTACAAGGGGGACAGGTTCTTTGGGTCTGTATACCACAAGTTGAAAGGGGACAAGCCTTACGACTCTGAAGAGACGTCTGATTTCAAGATCCAAGGCGACAAGTTATTTTGGCAAGGACGGATTTGTGTTCCTGATTGTCTAATTGACCAATATGTCAAACATTGGCATCGGAATGAGACATCCCACGGACACTCCCGTGTTCTGGAGCAGGAGCTACGACACAGAGTGTACACACAGGACCTCAAGAGTGCCTGTGAGCGAGTTGCCAAAGAATGCAGCCAATGTCAGACGAATATCCCCAAGAATCAAAAGGCAGAAGGATTATTGAAGGGACTGCCAATTCCTGAGAGGTTGTTCGACAAGGTGACGGCGGATGTCTTCGAGTTGGGACAAATCCAAGAGGAATGTCTCTACACGAGGAAGCCAATCGATGGGGCTTTGTTAATTCAAGACCGCCACAGTGGCTACATCCAGGTCCTCCCTTGCAACACGAAGCATCCCACCTCTGAAATGGCTGCCAAGTGGACTGCAAGTCAGTGGATGAGTAACTGGGATGTTCCCAGTGAAATTCTGACGGACAGATGGAAGGAGTTCATTGGGACTTGGTGGGAGAACATGTGTGCTCTATTGGGAGTTCATCATCTTCGTGCCCGAGTCTGCGACCATCGAGCCCTCCCTGCTGAACGCGCTGGAAGAAATCTTATCAACATTCTGAGAAAATTCCTGGCGACTGAAAAAGACTACAATTAGTTGGAGACAATTTACTGTGTCTTGAGGAGATACCATCGGACCAAGAACTACACTGGATTAAGTCTGAATGAGCTTGTTTTTGGTCGTGAGAACATGGGTCCAGGACCAGTGATGTATCATCCAAGGCAGTGCTACGACGCCTCACAATGGTCTGAGAGGATCAAGGATTTAGAGTCCAAGTGGATCCAAGCCAAAGTGGAGAGTCAAGGAGATTGGTTGAAATTCAAAAATCAGTCGAGAACACAAGGAAAACCCTTCGAGAAAGGCCAGCAAGTTTGGCTTCGTAAGTCAGACGAGTCCCTGAAGGACGACAACAAGTTGTTACCTTTGTGGGAAGGCCCATTCCAAGTCAGTGGTCAACTAAGTGAGACTACATTCAACATTGAAGTTGAACCGGGCAGACATCAAGAAGTGCACCGGGACCGTTTAAAGGCCGAAGTACCCTGCCCCAAAGGAAATTTCAAGCCGCTCTATTGGATTTTGAAATACCTGAGCAACAGGAAGATGGTCACCAGCAGTTTCGAGTTGGAGAAGATCCTTGATTACAAGAAAAATGCCCGAAATAAGTGGTACCTTCTGTGCGGATGGAAAGGATTCGGTCGAGAAGAAGACAAATGGGAGCCAGCTTCAAGCTTTATCCATGGGTCTACGGACACTTTCATCAAGTTCCTGAAGAAGCACCCTGAGATTGACCGTGAGCTCTCGCTGATCAAGGATTGTGTCACCAAGGAAGACTTACAAGCAAAAGAAGAGGCTCCAATCGTGGCAGAATCCATTCGAGACAAGATCTGATCAGAATTTCAATCGCCGAAACTCTCCAAAAGGTTTACGGTCTACATATACCCTTGGCATTGAGACAAAACAGTCCTGGCGCATCGTCTATGTGGTTCGATGAATAGATGATGCGACATTCTGGGATCATCCTGGTCATCATGTCCATCATTCTCATCATGGTCATCATGTGAATCATGTGCTTCATTGTAGATGATTCCCATCGGAAGCTCCGAAAGGGCTTTATCCTCAACCACGACGACACTCTCGTGTTTTGCTGTCGACTGTGCCCCTCTACTCGCCTTGGGAAGGACTCGTTCGAGTTCGTGCTCCTTTCGGAGATTCTGGCACATGACTCAGTCTGATGCAGTTCATGTGTTTGACGGATCTGCGGAGAATGTTATTTCAATCAGCTCTTACATTGAGACTGTTGGTTTGTTTTGCAATCGACCGCTGTCAAAGGGCTTTTAAAGACCAAGTGACAACGATGGTGTTCTTACTTGTGTGGACTCGCTGTTCATCTGTGGATTGTGTTGGAATCCCCCTCAGAATCAGCTCACATTTGGCAAATTCCTGGTACCAAGCATTGGATGCTTATACATTCTGGGACTACAATGAGTCAGTTACCCCTGGTGACTCGTACTGGATACAACATGAGGCCCTGGAGACGATACTGACAGTGTGGTGTACACTCACTGGGTTTTCTTGGCTATCGTTACTTTTACATGATTGGATTTCCATTATGGGAATCATCATCATCATGAGGATTTGACCTGGATTTGCTATGAAAGAGAACTGGATTTCCGTTCAGCACAACACACGGTGTCTATCGACAATGAATCTGACCTATATTGGCTGGCTGCAGACTTCGCCGTCTTCAATCTGTGTGTGATTCACTGATTTTGGTCCCAATTCGGTCACATTTTGTACCATAATCTGGCATCTGGTCTCATGGCTGCAAATGGCACCGACCAGTTTCATATATCTTGGACTCCATGAAGGGATACCCTATTTTCTGGACGCTCGACGACATGGCCTCACTCGTTTTCTGTTTTTTGGCAGTGGGATTTCAGATCCTGATTTCATCATGGATCATGGATCTTGATCATGCATGTACATTCTTCACACAGACTTTCATATTTCGAGTTTTTGAGCTTGAACGAAGCTGTTTCTGTGTGCCCTAAGGTACCTATGCGTTTAATTTAAGTCGATGGCCATCGCGAAACACAGATCTCAGCACAATTTTGCACAATGAGATTCTATATCTGCTCCAATTTTGTAGACAAGGTTTTCTGACTATTCATATTCCACCATGGAGTTCAATCGGCTCACAAGTGCTTCGCATATGTCGCTCCCAGAGGCTTGATATGGGTCTGAAGAGGTTCAGTTGGGTTCGGAGATATCAGGGGCAGTGTGGGGCGTTACGACCCCTGGGGCATCAAGGCTACAGGCTTTGCAATTACAAGAAAGATCCGCCACTATGCAGCAGTTACAGGGGCTGCCCAGCCGTGTGGAGTATCCCTCACCACAAGACATGTTGCTCCCGCTTGTCTACGGTACGACCGCGCTCATCCTTGTGGTTTGAGTTGCGGGGCCACTCTGCTTGGCAGGAGACCCCCTCCTGGACTGTGTACCGGCTCGCCTGTCACCGGTTGCTTCCATGGCTCCATGTGACGTTTGCAATGGTCCCGGATGCAGCCTAGCCGGGCTCGGACCAGTGGCCTTGGAGTACCGCTCCTACCACTTGCCCGATGGATCGGCTGGGTCGCCCCAGTGTGTCCGACCCATGAGATGTTGGTTCTTTCGTGTCCCTCGGCCGCCCTACGTGTGTGCGGTGTCCTGGGCCACTTGGCTCCTGTTCACCGGTCCGCCTGCTCGATGTGTTGCGTTACATCTGCGGTGTCATGGGCCACTTGGCTCCTCTTCACTGGTGTGCCCGCTCGGTGACTTGCTTTGCTTGTGCGTTGTCCTGGGCCACTTGGCTCCTGTTCACCTGTGTGCCCGTGTTGTTTGCTGTGTCGCGTCTGCCGTGTCCTGCGCCACTTTGCTCCTGTTCACCGGTGCGCCCCCTCGCTGTGTTGTGTTGCGTGTGAGGTGTCCTGGGTCACTTGGCTCCTGTTCACCGGTCTGCCCGCTGGGTGTGTTGTGTTGCGTGTGCGGTGTCCTGGGCCACGTGGCTCCTGTTCACCGTTCTGCCCGCTCGGTGTGGTGCTTTGCGTTTGTTGTGCCCTGGGCCACTTGGCTCCTGTTCACCGCTGAGCCCGCTCGGTAAGTTGTGTTGCATGTGCCGCCTCCTGGGCCACTTGGCTCCTGTTCACCAGTGTGCCTGCTCCGTCTGTTGCTTTGCTCGTGCGGTGTCCTGGGCCACTGGGCTCCTGTTCACCGGTGTGCCCACTATGTCTTTTTTTTTGCTTCTGTGGTGTCCGGGCCCACTTGGCTGGTGTTCACGGGTGTGCCCGCTCGGTGTGCTGCTTTGTGTGTGCGGTGTCCTGGGCCCCTTGGCTCCTGTTCACTGGTGTGCCAGGCCGTGTTTTCCCGTTCCTTTGCTGCCCTCGGTGCATGTGCATGTGCGCTGTCCTGGCCCACGTGCCGCATGCTCATCGGTGTGCAGGCTTTCTGTTGTGCGCGTGTGCCATTGGTGGCTGTGTCCCTCTTCCGCCCCCCCTAATTTTCTTTTCTGTTTTTTTTTTTGCTTTGTCGTGCCTCCTCTTTTTTTGTTTAATGGAAAAAAGGGGGCGCGCATACACTGCAGGCACAGGCATGGGCAATTTGTGTAGCGGTGCAATAGTGTTGTGTTCTCTGGCGTGTGTCGTCGGTGCTTTGGTTGCGGTCGCGCCCCAGGGGTGCGACTGGCGCGTCCTGATGTACACGGGTACGGGTCAGGGCGGGTTTTGTTAGTTGCCTCTTTGCTTTTTGTGCTGGCTGTTTACGCGGCTGTGTGGGCTGCGGGTGTGGGCTGTGGCTACGTTGCTCCCTCGACGGGCCTGGTTAGGAGTCAAGAATTAGCGGTTATGGGGTGCGGCTCGGGTTTGATTCGTGTTGGGGCTTTGGCTGGGTTAGGCGGTTTTGACAGCTGCGGGCTTGGGTTCGGTGCCGCTGGGCGTAGCGGTGCCCGTTGGCGTGTGCGTTGGCGTCCTTCGGCTTCCGGTTTGCTTGCTGTCTTCTGGGCGAGGCCTGGCGTGACGCCCCGCGGCGGTGAGTGGCTGGGTAACGGAGTTAGGTGGTGGTGCCGCTGGCTGGGAGGTCAGGCGCGTCGTGCTGTGTGGCGTGCAGGGCTCCTGGGGTGCTGTGGCTGCCGCCGATGTCGGTACGCCGACGCTTGTGGGGTGGCGAGGGGATGTGTGTGTGCGGGGTTGAGCTTTGAGTGATGTTGCACAGGCGTATGCCGTCTCGTTGCGTCTCCTGGATGGTCTCCCGCAGGCGCCTGAGGACATACGGGTGGTCCTGGGGCGCGGGAAGGCTGCGGCGGAGGACTCCCAGAGAGTGGAGCACCTCGGCCAGCATGGCTTCGCATGCGGCCTGTGGCATCCACCCCCCAGCGGGCTGGAGGCGGCGGTTCTCTGCCGAGCCCTTGCGGGGCCGGTGGACCAAGCCCTTGAGGGAGGGCTCTGCCCAGGCCCACTTTCCCAGCTCCCAGAGCTGCGTGTTGGTCCAGCGCTGCCACCACTGTCCCTGGGCGGGGCCGTGGCCTTGGGCGGAGGAGTGGGTGTGGGTGGGTGTGATGTGGTCCTGAGGACTGGTGGCGGTGGCCGGCCTGGGGGATTCCCCCTAGTCCTGTTCCGTGGGGGTGCGCGGGGAGTGGGGCACCTGCACCTTGTGGGATGACATCGAGGGTTTGTAGGGGGGCGAGGACACTGTTGGCGGACCCTTGCGCCGTTCTGGTCCGGTCAGGGGTGGTCTGTGGGCTTGGGGTGCGGGCTTTGAGAGGTGGCGGGACGAAGTGCGTCGCGCTTCGGCCGCGGCGCGCCCCGCCATGAAGGTGGTGGCGGCGGTGGTGGTGACGGTGGGGGGGCGCCGTGCTGGGCGCTGCTGCCTCGGGGCCTCGGGTGGCTGGGTCCAAATGTCAAAGAGGACATCCTCGGGGGGTCGAGCTCGCGCTGCCGTCGTGGCCCCGGGCTTGGGCTTGGGCTTGGGTTTGGCTGCAGGTTGCGGTCGGGGCGCGCCGACGGGTTCGGGTGGCTGTTTGGCGGCGGTCTTGGGTTTCGGCCGGGTTGCGGGCTCGGGCTTCGTCGGGGTGTCGGCCTTGGCGGCGGCGGGGTTGCTCGCGGTTGGGACGGGTTTTGGGGCCCGTTTTGGACGTCCCCCCCGCGGCTTGGGTGTTGGAGTGCTTGACGAGGACGTGGTGGTGGTGGCGGATGAGGTGGTTGTGTTGGTGGAGGTTGTGGAGTCGGAGGCGGAAGAGAGGGCTGTGGGGGACGGCGGGGGGGCCTGGGCTGCGGGGGCGGGCGCAGGATGCCGGGTCCTGCAAGTAATGAGGATGAGGGTGCGGGTTCTGGCACCGGGTGTGTATGCGCAAAGGGTTTTTAGACACTTTGAATGGTTTTGTTGGTTTCTTTTTGCTTACGGAGCAAAGAGCATTAGGAAAACAAAGTGGGCGCACAAGTAAGCAAAATTCTATGCAAAAATCATTTCGTAGACACAAAGGTTCGAATATTTCATGCCTCCAACAAAGCATTGTCTAGCGTTCATTTTTGGGATGCTCCTTGAATTCTCAAACGTTCGGGACAATAATGTTAATGTGAAAATGACCAAACGAATGCACACGCCTCTTGTACCTTGGGTTGTGGTAGAGACGGTGCGTGATAACATTTTAGAGCTCTCGTCAGCTTTGAGATTCATGCGCTCCTGCATAATTCAACAAGTTTTTCAGAAGAAATTCAACCGAAAATAAAAAAATTGTCCGTTTTTCGAAAGACAGTTTTTCAAAATTTTCCCTGAAACAAAAATGAAGAAAAGTTTGTTTTCATTGGGCTCAGAATCTGTCATGCACATCTCCAGCGGTGGCGGCAGCGGAAACATCCACAGCCCGCAAGGCCCAAAAGGCCCAAGCCCCCTAGCCAACCGGTACGCGGAGCACGCGTTCAACCCCTGCCCGCATGGCGGCAGATCCCCAATAGCCATCTCATCCTCCTAATCCTCCTACCTCGGGCTTGTGGCTGCTCGGGCCATCCTGCGTGCTGGTGATGCATTAACATGCAGGGATGAGGGCCGCTTGGGTCGGGCTGGTGTGCTTGGGGAGGGGGCAGGTGGTGGTGGTGGGGGTGGTGGTGGTGGTGGTCATGGTGGTGGTGGTGGTGGTCATGGTGGGCGTGGTGGTGGTGGTGTTGGTGGTGTGTGTGTCGTGTTGGTATGGACCCGAAAAACCATTGGTACTGCGGCGGAATCAAGGTTGGATGCATGTTCATCACATGCAGCCATTGACGTTGCAGGGGCAAGAGGACAGCTGAGGGGGTAGCCGGGGGTTTGGGGGCGGTTTTGCTGGTGCCCGTGGTTGAAAGTGTGGTGGTGGTGGTGGGTTGCGGGGGTTGGATTGTGGGGCGCTTTGACACGGGAATCTTGGTGAGGGTTTTGGTGGTGTCGTGTTGTGTTGCTGCATCCGAGGTGCTGGTTCTTGCCCCAGGCCAGGTGGTCAGGGATATGAGGCTGGCTGTAGGGTTTTGATAGGGTGGTAGCTTCTTCTGTGTGCGTGGCTTTCGTCCCTGTTGTGCCTTCTAGTGCTGGTGTTGCTTATGGTTGTGGTCGTGGTGGTGCTGGTGGTTTTAGTTGTGATGGTGGTATTGTGGGTGCTGGGGGTGTTTTTGCTGGGGTTGGGGCTCTGGAAATGGTGGGGAGTGGTAGAGCACCTCGTTGCAGCGGTGTGGCGTTTGGGTCGTTGTGGTCTGTGGTCTGCGGCCGGCAACCTTGGGCCGCCGTTGTTCGGGCTGGAGGACCTACGGCTGCCCCCTTTGAGGTCTGAGCTTTCACCTTGGCGCTGTTTTGCAGATCAGGTCCTGGGGTATGGGTGAACCTGAGGAGCAAACCAGGAACCGCCAGCAGCCCAACCGCACCGGAGCGTTCCCGGCCCCAAGTACCACAGGCCCTTCTCAGTCCTGACGCCTATCCCATGCCCTCCCTCCTACATGGCTTTGTGTTTCATGGTGTCTAACCCTATCTGCTTCCTGGTTTTATGCTGTGTGCCACTGTGAAGCCGATGAGCCGACAATTTCTGTTTCTGTCACTTTCATGTAATTTTGGGCTTAGAACTTCAAGAACCTTATTATGGAATCACTTCTTAGTCAGCAGGATAGATATTAATGCCCTCCAGCAATTCAGTCGAGGCCTGTCCGCGCGCGCGTGCTCGCCTGGTGCTCCTCTTGCTTGCGTGTGCTCCCTGCTGCTCGGCCTGTGCTTTAATGTGTGCCGAGCAACTGAACACTCCTCTGAACGGGTGCTAATGGTGATAGCTCTATCCTGTAACCGAAATGGATACCGATCAGAAGCTAAGGCGACTCCAGTGGATGATAGAAGGCCCGGATACAGGATCTGGCTAACCCCTGGTGTTGTGCCTCCGCCTACAAAGCCAGCTGTCCCCCTTGAGGGGAACGGTACACGTTAATGGGCGCATCTGCTTCGGCAATGCCACGCCTACATGTATCGGGGATCACAGGTGCCTCGAGGCTTGAGGAGTCCCGGTGGAAGAGGAGTGGAAGTGGAAGTAGCTGAGGTAGACGCACCGGAACAGAGGAAAGTATCCCGTTCATTGCTCAGCAATCCGCAAGTGAACTCTTCTTTTTCTTCTTGTGCTTTGGTTTTTGTCGATTTGCCACGTCCCTCCGTTGAGTTCCTCGCCCAACGTATGTATGCTATGTTGCAACGGACATTATCTGCTTTGAATCCTCGTAAGAGTATGAATCATTGAACTCACTGTCTTGTACATTAGTTCCATTCATGCTTTGTGTTCATGACAGGAAGGTTGACAAACATGCTTGAGTGTAAGACAAATGTCACATTTGATGATGCAATTTATTTGGTTGCATGGTCACACTCATTCATTTTATTCATTCAATTGACCTTCGCAAGTGTGGTGCTACATTGCTTAGTCAGGTTCACTTCTGCTTGTCATGTGTTGGGTCATAGCTCATTTGTTGATAAAGAGCATTGGGTCGCGATTGCATACTCCCTGGATTTTGTGCCTATTGCCTTTACGGAGATTGCCCAAGGTTTCGCTACCCAAGACGAGGAGGCAATTTTGTGAAGTGCTTTGAGGGGAATGTTTTTGAGCATCTTTTGCTTCCTGTCTATTTGATTGCCGTATCTCCCTAACTGCATGCCTTTCCAAGATGTAGGTCGATCCTTTGCAATCAGGTTGACCCAGGTGAGAGTGTAGACTAATGATTTGTCTTCAGTCCAACTTGTCAAGGGTATCTTCTCGTGGAGTCCGGTTTCCGATGTGGTCCGCCCATGGCAGAGTCTAAGTCCTGGTTCTTTTGACCCTTGCCCTGTGTTTGACCAAGCGCTCACCTGTCCCTAAGAAGCGAATTGAGGTGTCTTACTTAGGTGAAGCTTTGACCCTCCCTCTCCATGTGGGTTGCAAGGCAATCGGCTCTCCTCTCCCAAGTGGTTAGGCAACCTCTTCTCCTCTTGTGATAGAGACCCTCTCCTCTCCTCTTCGAATAGGGACACTCTCCTCTTGGGATAGGGATACTCTCCTCTCTTCTTGGGCTAGGGGCATTCTCCTCCCCCCCCCATGGATAGTGATTCCCTCCTCCACCTGGCTACATGTCTGCCGCGCGCGCTGGCGTCCTGTGCCAGAACGAAATGAAAAGATAAGTAAAACACGGAGAAAAAAAACTTCGAAATAGCTGAAAATAAACCTCATTAGCATAAAAACCGGCTAGGCGAAAAAGCGCGCTGCGAAACGCGTTAAAACACAACCAGAAACGTTTTGGCCTCAAATAGGTGAATAGTTAACGCCGTAAGCACTGTTACTAACGTACAAGTAGAACGCTGTGCCCCACGCCCGCTAACACGCCGTATACGTAAAGAAAAATGCTCCGGGAGCAACGCGTAAAAACGGGGAAAATCTTTTTCTAAGACGCTACGCCCCTGAACTCACGCCCTCTTGCTTTCTTTTCCTCTCCATGTACCTCCCCTTCCCTTCTTCACCCCACCCTCGCCCTTTTCGCCCTCTGTCTCGCTGCAGGCGAACCAAGTCGACAAGAACTCAAGCAAGGACGACGCCATGAACTCAAGCGACGACAAACAAGACAACAGCGACGAACAAAGGGACCAGATTCTTCAATGACGTGAACAACCGACACAGAAAGGGACACGGGGTATACCTAGGATTTTATGAGGTACCATAATCCCGTAACTGAGTCGTCCAAAAACTGCCGCGATCGCGATCTACGGCCCGCCGCAACCAAATTTTGCCGACGTTTTGGTGATTTGTGCCAAATCTGTGCGCATCTGCCCCGATTTAGATAGCGCAATCGGTAAAATACGGGGTGAAAAATGATGTTTTTAGTGCGTGCCGGCAGGAAGGGAAAAGGGCACCACAGCACACAAACGCCACCAGCGGGCCAAAAACAGCACAGACAACCAACAGCACAAAACAGCACAGCAGGGGGCCGCACGACAGGGATACAGGAGGGCAAAGCATTCACAAACAGCACCGCTAAACGACAGCAGAGCACGACAGCACAGCACCACGCGACAGCACAGCGCCACAGCACACGACACAGGGAAGCAGGGTACCGCAGCCAGCACAGCAAGGCACACCAACACACAGAGCGGAGGAGACAGGGAACGCACAGCACGAGGGAAAGAGCACCACAGCACGCAGACACCACCACCGGGCAAAAGACAGCACAGCCAACCAACAGCACAACACAGCACAGCACCACAGGCCACAGGAGGGCAAAGCAAGCACCGACAGCACTGCAACACGACAGCAGGTCACAACAGTACAGCACCACGCGACAGCACAGCACCACAGAACACGACACAGGGAAGCAGTACACCACAGCGAACCACACCAACAACAGGGAAGCAGACCACGCGGCCAGACAGGGACACCGACACCGTAACACGCCACCAGCAGACAGCAACGGGGCACCAGACCCAGCACCGCACCATAGCACACCAAAGGAAACAGCACAACACACAGCAGCACGCACCAGCCGAACAGCACAACGCAAGCGCACCAGCACAGCGAAGCACAGCAGCGCACAGAGCGGAGAGGACAGGGAACGCACAGCACAGCACCCCAGGACACGCACAGCACAAAGCAGAGCGGCGAACAACAGCGCGCGCCACCACGCCACGACAAAAAACACGCAGCACAGAGCACACAGCGCGGGGGAACACCGCAAAACACAGCGCCGCAAAACACAGGGCCCCAGGGCG
Organism: Eutreptiella sp. 'Long Island Sound 2002'; assembly: GCA_964036045.1. Lineage (NCBI taxonomy): Eukaryota > Euglenozoa > Euglenophyceae > Eutreptiales > Eutreptiaceae > Eutreptiella > Eutreptiella sp. 'Long Island Sound 2002'. The sequence continues at coordinate 85,859,942 of OZ038379.1, read as the reverse complement.
ACGGGCAGCGGCAGAGGGCACGGCACAACAAGCAGCGGCACCAGACGAGTGCAACAAAACAACACAGCACACAACAGCACAACACCGGGCGGCACAATGCGCACCAGCGCGGCGCAGCACCGCACCCAGGGACACACAGCACAGCACAGCACACGGCACACCGCACCGAGCGGCAGCGACGAAAACCGCGAGACACAAAAGGGGGGGGGGGGGGCAGCAACCACATTAGAGCAGCCAACAGCCAGGCGGGAAGCACGAAAGAGGCGACAGCGCACGGAGAGCCGAGAAGCAGGGGGCCAACAAAACAAACAACGCAGAGCGCCGAGGCCCAGGGCACCTGGGGCCGGAAACCAGAGAAAGCCAGAGAGAATGGGGGCGCACAACGCAGGGAAAAAAAACAAAAAAAAGGACGGAGCACCGAGCGGCAGCGACGAAAACCGCGAGACACAAAAAGGGGGGGGGGCAGCAACCACCAGGGAGCAGCCAACGGCCTGGCGGGACACACAAACAAGGCGAGAGCGCACGGAGAGCCGGGCAGCGGGAGGCCCACAAAACAAACAAAACACAGCTCGGAGGCCCAGGGCACCCGGGGATGGAAACCAGAGAAAGCCAAAGACAACGGGGGCGCACACAGGAAGAGGAAAGAAACAAAACAAGGCACAGAGCCGCAGCGACGAAAACCGCGAGACTCAAAGGGGAGGGGGGGGGGGGGGGCAGCAACCACCAAGGAGCAGCCAACGGCCAAGCGGGAGACACAAAACAGGCGAGAGCGGACGGAGAGCCTAGAGGGGGGGGGCAAAAAAAAACACAAAGCACAGCGCCAAGGCCCAGGGCACCCGGGGCCGGAAACCAGAGAAAGGGAGAGACAACGGGGGCGCAGACAAGAGGAGAAAAAAAACGCAAGGCACCGAGCGGCGGCAACAAAAACCGCGAGACACAAGGAGGGTGGGGGGGGCAACCACCAGAGAGCAGCCAACGGCCAGTCGGGCAAAACAAAGGAGGCGAGAGCGCACGGACAGCCGAGAAGCGCAAGGCCAACAAAACAAACAACACACAGCGTCAAGGCCCAGGGCACCCGGGGCCGGAAACCAAAGGAAGCAATAGAAAAAGGGGGCGCGCGGAAAACAACCACGGAGGAAAGGAAAAAAAAAGCAAAAGAGGGGCAGGCAAACAGAGGACCAAGAAAGGGGCAACCCCAGCCCGGAGGGGGCCAAGCAAAGCAGAAACACAAAGCGGCCAAAGGAGAAGGTGAGGCGCACCAGAACGCGCCCAGGAGGCCGGCCCGCCCGACGCGGCCGGGACGAACGCGCACACGCACACTTGCACGGGACCCGGGCGTGGCGTCCTCAGACTCGCAAGGGGAGGTGTACACGTCCACACGAAACAGCCCCGGTGCACCGGCCGAGTCCCCTGTCGAACAACGGACGGTACGGGAAACCAGACGCGTCAGTGACCGGGTCCACACACGCCAACCACCGGTGCGCACGCAGCCCAAGACCGACGCTGGAAGGACCTGCCAGGGACAACCCCATGGTGGGGCCCCGAACGGGTACGGCGCGGAGCGAGCCAGCGCCCCTGCCTCGGCAGGGGCCAGCAGCAGGCACAATGAGCCCGGTTCTCGGGCGGCCTCCGCGGGCCCCACGCAGCCACCTTGTAAACCCGGAGGCGCAAGCCCCTTGGATGGGGAAAGGCACCACGGAGTCAAGAAAGCCGACCAGAGCACTGAGAGCTACCGGAACGGACGAGGCGCAGCGCACAACGCGGGGCCACGAGGCACACCAGAGAGGCACGCCACCCACCAGAACCAAGGCACACAGACAGGTGCCAAGCAGCGACGGTCGCCGGGTGCCGCAAACCCGGAGAGCGCGCACAACACGCAACGAACCACGGCACGAAGACAGGTGCCAAACAACACCAGCTGCCATCCGGACGGACGTGTGTGCGCCCGGCAGCGAACCCAGCCCCCGCCAGCTACGGAACAGCCGCCGTCCGGATGGACGTGTGTGTGCCCGGAGGGTACCAAGCCCCTGCTGGCTACAAACAGCCGCCGTCGGGACGGAGGAGTGCGCGCCCGGAGGGTACCCAGCCCCTGCCGGCTGCAAAAAGCCACCGTCCGGATGGACGAGTGAGCGCCCGGCAGCGACGCTGCGCACACGCAACCCACAGCACAACACACCGAGCGAGCATACCGGTGAACAGGAGCCAAGTGGCCCAGGACACCGCCGAGCACACCGGGTAGCGCACCGGTGAACAGGAGCCAAAAGGCCCAGGACACCGCACATGCAACACAACACACCGAGCGGGCACACTGGTGAATAGGAGCCAAGTGGCCCAGGACACCGCACACACCACACAACACACCGAACGGGCACACCGGTGAACAGAAGCCAAGTGGCCCAGGACACCGCACAAGCAAAACAACGCACCAAGCAGGCACACCGGTGAACAGGAGCCAGGTGGCCCAGGACACCGCACACACAGGCAACGCACCAAGCGGGCAGACTGGTGGACAGGAGCCAAGTGGCCCAGGACACAGCACAAGCAAAACAACACACCGAGCGAGCACACCGGTGAACAGGAGCCAAGTGGCCCAGGACAGCGCACACACGAAGCAACGCACCGAGCGGGCACACCGGTGAACAGGAGCCAAGTGGCCCAGGACACCGCACACGCAAAGCAAGGCACCGGGCAGACACACCGGTGAACAGAAGACAAATGGCCCAGGACACCGCACAAGCAAAACAACACACCGAGCGGGCACACCGGTGAACAGGAGCCAAGTGGTCCAGGGCACCGCACACACAGGCAACACACCGAGCGGGCACACCGGTGAACAGGAGCCAAGTGGCCCAGGACACCGCACACGCAAAGCAACGCATCGAGCGGGCACACCGGTGAACAGGTGCCAAGTGGCCCAAGACACCGCACAGGCAACACAGCACACCGAGCGGGCACACCGGTGAACAGGAGCCAAGTGGCACAGGACACCACACATGCAACACAACACGCCGAGCGCGCACATCGGTGAACAGGAGCCAAGTGGCCCAGGACACCGCACACGCAAAACAACACGCCGAGCGGGCACACTGGTGAACAGGAGCCAAGTGGCACAGGACACCGCACAAGCAAAACAACAGACGGAGCGGGAACACCGGTGAGAAATGGCCAAGTGGCCCAGGACACCGCACAAACAGGCACCACACCGAGCGGGCACACTGGTGAACAGGGGCCAAGTGGCCCAGGACACCGCACAAGCAAAGCAACGCATCCAGCAGGCACACAGCTGACCCAGAGCCAAGTGGCCCAGGACACCGCACAAGCAAAACAACACACCGAGCGGGCACACCGGTGAACAGGAGCCAAGTGGCGCAGGACACTGGACACACAGGCAACACCGCGAGCAGGCACACCAGTGAACAGGGACCAAGTGGCCCAGGACACCGCAAAGGCAAAGCAACGCACCGAGCGGGCACACCGGTGAACGGGAGCCAAGTGGCCCAGGACACCGCATACACAACACAGCACACCGAGCGGGCACACCGATGAACAGGAGCCAAGTGGCCCAGGACACCGCACACGCAACACAATACGCCAAGCGGGCACACCGGTGAACAGGAGCCAAAGGGCTAAGGACACTGCACAAGCAACAAAACGCACCAAGCGCGCACACCGGTGTACAGGAGCCAAGTGGCCAAGGACAACGCACATGCAACACAACGCACCAAGGGGGCATATCGGTGAACAGGAGTCAAGTGGCCCAGGACAACGCACAAGCAAAACAACGCACCAAGCGGGCACGCCAGTGAACAGAAGCCAAGTGGCCCAGGGCACCGCACACACAGGCAACACACCGAGCGGGCAGACCGGTGAACAGGAGCCAAGTGGCCCAGGACACCGCACAAGCAAAGCACCCCACCCCCCCAAGCACCTCTACCCACATAGGAACACGTTACCCTAAAAACGCCATTGCGAAAAGAAACTAAGCTCCGCAAGCGACTGGGGGGTTTCTGCCCCGCTTTTGTCTCCGGGTGACGAGTTTCTCCCGCCCTCTTTTTCTTTTTTCTATTTGTCATTCTTCACCGTCCTCCTCATCTTCACCACCTGCGATCTGCACCCCCCCCCCCCTAACTTCTTGATACCAGTTGACAGATCGACGAGATGGGACCACGTTCGTGTCAACGCATTTTTGATGCTCTCTTCGAGCTCCTTTTCGTACACCATTCAGGACTTTGGAGTATGGAATCCTATATAGCGTGGTGACTCCATGATAATTTTTGGAAGTGTGAGGACGTTCCCGTGATTCTCAGATTCTTTCCGGACTTTCCCGAGACGTATGGAGAAGTCAGTGGTTTCCACTTAACTGGAGGTCTTTTATGGTACCCGGGAAGATCTTTGGCCGGGGTTACTTGTTTGTTTCTGATTTCTATATATATATATAAATATATATAGAGTCCCTTTCTTTTTCGATTCGTCTCGCGTCATAACATCAGCCACAGGGCCAACCGCGAAGCCACATCCCACAGTAACCAGGCCTTTGGTGCATTTTGGAGCAGGGTCACACCCCCTGAGTTAGTGTACATATGGCTGCTGTCCTTCGATGAACTTCGGCTCGCCATGAACGCTCACTTGCCCGTGGTTAGGCCGCTTTTGTGTTATGCTCGCCGGGGGGCAACCCCCATGCACCAAAAAAGCAGAGCACCCCGTCGAGCAGGCACGCCGGTGAACAGGAGCCAAGTGGCCCAGGACACCGCACAAGCAAAGCAAAGCACCAAGCCGGCACACACGTGAACAGGAGCCCAGTGGCCCAGGACACCGCACATATGTGCACACTAGGGCGGCCCAGGGACAGGAAAGAACCAACACCCGATGGGTCGGGCGCGCTGGGGCGACCCAGCCGACCCACCGGGCCAGCAGCAGGGGCGGTACCCCAAGGCCGCTGGTCCGAGCCCGGCCGGGCTACATCAGGGACCATGGCGAACGTCACCTGGAACCATGGAAGCGACGGTTGACAGGCAAGCCGGTACACAGTCTGGGAGGGGGTCACTTGCCAATCAGAGAGGCCCCGCAACTCAAGCCACAAGGATGAGGCGGTCGTACCGTAGACTAGTGGGAGCAATACCCCTTGTGGTGAGAGATACTCCACACGGCTGGGCAGCCCCCAGAGCTGCTGCCAAAAGGCGGGGGCATGTGGCCCTACCCATGGACACATGTGGGGACACCCTCCCGCCCGGGACACATGAACCGGGTGGTCGCGACAATGCCTTCCCAAGCACATGCGGGAGCGGCTTAAGAGGCACCTGACATAGGGCAGTGGGAGGGACAGGACGTCCCCTTGGTAAGACCTTCTTTCTGCATTCTCAAAGGAGGCATCCTGAGCTCCCGAAGATACCTACTTACCTTCTTCACCTGGGATAGGGACATTACCCTCCCCCCATTGGATAGAGACTCTAGTCTCTCCTTGGGACAGGGACTCCATGGATGTGCTCACATTGGACCTAGGATACCTCTCTTTCTGCACTCACTTTGCGGGCCGGGTCTAGGTCTCTACATGTTGCCCGGGACATGTGCTTACCCAATCTCTCTCCAACTGCATGCGTGCTGTCATTGGTCATGGTTAGGCGAAATCCTCTTGGCATACACATGCTCTCCTGGATTGGGTTCTGGGAAGGTCGAGCTCTTCAGGGCATGGATTGGTGAATGTCTCTCCTAGGGCAATATATATGTGCTCTCTTGGGGTCGGGACTGTCTCTCTTCGGGATAGGACAATCTCCCCATGGATATACTCTCACGTTCGTTCGAGTATACATTCTCTTGGGATTTGGTTGGGGAACGGATGTGCCATGGGATTAGGTTGGGAGGTCTTGGGGATCCAGGTCCATGTGGGAGTAGGGAGGAAACCCTGGAAGACTTCCGGGTTGATGAGCCATTGTTTTGGGAACCTTTTGCGTCATGAAGTACAATCTTTCCCTCTCCGTGCATCCATTGAGCAAGTGGGATTCCAGGTCTCCCGAGGGTATGAGATCAATAAATTTTTTCAGGTCAAGTTATCCATGGTTGCATGTGCATGCTCGCCGGTGACTGCATCTCATGTCTCACTATTGCTTTGCCATTGACCTCAAGGGTTGGTGAATCATGTGAGGTTAATTCTCCTTTGCCATGTTCTATGGGGATGACGCTGACCTTCGAGACCATTGAGAGGTTCAGCATTTTCTTTTTAGCTAATTGTCGCTGACTGCTTTGTATGTTATTGGATTCTGGTGTACATACTCTTGTCTTCTTTTATGTTAGGCGGCCAAGGTTGTACGTTTGTTCGTGTATTGCTGGCAAGCGGTCAAGATGTGGATTCTTATTGATTGTAAATTATTTGATTTTGTGCAGCCGCGTGCCTAGGGAAAGAGCATCCCCTAGGTAACTCGTCAAAACAAATGCAACCCATGCGAACGCGTTCAACGCCTCCGGTGATCAACGTCTCGTTGGATAACGAGTACTCGGTTGCTGGGCATAGGGCTCGGGATCTTTGCACGACGGCGGTGCGGCGCCGTGCTGTCGAGACGTTGGTGCCTGTAGTCTGACGTTTCACCACCGGGCAAGTGAGTGCATCTCCTTGCCTGCGTCCTCTGCCTCAACAGCACAACCTCGGAGATCCAGGATTTCTGCGCCTGCACCCAGACTCCTCTAGGTACGAGTTCAAGAACTTCTCCGAGACGCCATGGTCAATTGGCAATAAGCGGGCAAGACCTGGCCCATGCCCCATCCCCACGTGGTAAGATTGCTGCAAAGGTTGGTATGGGACCAACACCACCGCCACTCCAACCCCTAATGTGAGGGTGGTCTCCCCGAAGCCTTCGAGTTGAGGCAGGACATGGGGGCCGACCGCCTGCAAGCCCTTGAAGATTGGCTACAGGTTGAAGGTTATAGCTACTGTTTCCGCCAAAAAAGGTGGCGGGTATGGAGGCTGAACCCCAGGGCCGGGGAAGGGCTGTGCCTGGATGGGTATGAGGACGAGGTCGCCGACAACGAGTATAGGCCCGGCCAAAGGGACGTGATCGGAAAAGAGTTCCGCGAACCAGGACAAGAACGCAATTTGCGTAAGTCGACCAGGGAATAGAAGCGGTCATCCGAGGACGAGAAGCGGCACAAGAGAGGGAAAGAGTTCCAAGAGCTCCATGCCTCCCAAGCTAGAGCGCTAGATCCCATCGGAGAACCCGCAACACCGGAACGCCCACGCTCCCCATGTGCTCCAGGCAAAAATGCCATGGGTGATGTGCGCATGGGCACTCCCGAGGCTCAGCCCGCCCCTGCCACATGATCATCCTCAGCCCTTGCCGCATCATCCTCATCAACGGCCGCCGCTTCATCTTCATCACCTGCCCGTGCACCCACCACCCGGTGCGCCTGATCAATTCCGGATGTCGAAGACTGGGGAAAAGGACAGCAGAATGCGAGAGGTGCACTCGGCGCCCTTGCCATCTCCGGGAACCGCAACGCCTTCCTGTGGAACAATGAGAACAACGAAAGAGGTGGACCGTCAAAGAGATGACGGAACGCCAAAGGGGCATGGAAGCCTGGCGAAGTGGGATTGAGGAAATTCTTGCGCAAAAAGTGGCGCAAAGAGCCGAGGCCCTCAACGCCGAGATGGTACGGGAGTTCGAAGAGCAAGAAGCGGAGAAAGCAGAAGCTGGACAAGCGGCAAGGATGGCAGCAGCACGGCATGCCGAAAGGGAACAAGAGGCAGACACGAGCCACCACCTTGATGTGGAATTACTGAAGCGCCCACTTCGGGGTCTGGCTGAAGAATATGGGCGTCGATTCCCATCTGCCTCAAATCGACCAGCCACAGGTCCTGGGGACAACATGACCCTGGACAACATTGAAGTCAAGAGTGGGAGCACCGTCAGCGATGAAAGAAACAAGGGGAAGAACCAAGGAAAGGACAAGACCAAGATGCGCGCCAAGTCCGGACAGTCCGAGGAGGAGTACTACACGACATGTGAAGATGGGGACTTAACCAACTTGCGGGGTCGAGCCGAGGTCATCGTGAGCGCCGTTGCGGCGAAAGGTCAACCCTGAAGTGATCCGAGCTCGGATGCGAGTTTCTCTGATTCCACGGGTGGGGAACCGGGAGGATCACCTCCAAGGAGGTCGCGAAGGTACTCCGATGAGTCCGATGAGTGCGTGCGTATAGGAGTGCATGCCGGACACACTCGTGCAGCACAATTGGATCGAGACCAACTGCGCGGTCACAAGTCCCAAGGCTTCATTGACCGATGGTGAGCCATCTTTGGGCTCAAAGGAGAAGCGGAAGAGCTCGAGACGGTCATCAAGAAGCTCAAGAAGGAAGCGGCCATTCGCGAAGGAAGAAGTAGTTCGACTCACTGGTGTGGTTGATGAAGCCCAAAAATCCGCCACACAATCAGTGGAAGAATTGAAGCGCCACACAAAAGTCGCCACCTCGCTGCAAGGTCGCCTCGACGCCCTCACCTCTGAAAGGCTAGAGGAGCATGGCGAAGTGCGTGAAGCCCGCCCACAAGCACCACCACGCCGCCGAGACGTTGAGCCCGCAGCGCTTTGGAGGGATCCGTACCGACAGCGGGAGAGATCAAATTACCCGTCCCAAACGCCTCCCGATGACCAAGAGTCAGGGATGTCCCAGTCCAGTGCCGCACCCTTGGCAAGGTCTCGGAGAGCATTGAGTACACCTCAGAGAGCGCCACCTCTGAAGGGATACCAAGCTGTCCCGCCGGCCACTGGCTACCGATGGGTTTGCGTGGAAGGACAGTGGCAGCAAGAGAGACTGCCAATGGTACAAGAACCCCAAAGAAATCCACGGTCGGCGAACTGTTATCAAGAGTTCCTGTGGTACGGACCGAAGGAAGAAGAGGATGACATCGACGTTAGCGACCGCAGTGGGATAAGCTTGGAGGACATGTTGGACCAAGAGTTCGAAGAGCTTACACCGAGCTTGAAGATGAGCGCGACATCCCCCACGACATGGATATTCCTGCCGTGGGAACCCAAGCCGCGTATGAAAGAGACCGTGAATGATATGGCCCTCAACGCGATTGGGAGCCCCGAGGTCGAGTGCCAATATTGACAAGCAGCCAAAGGGGACCCGCTGAATTAGAGGACACATGTTATTTGGTTCCTCCTTGTTACAGCGGTGATCTGCTCACTCTTGACCACTTCTTCCGGGCATTGAATATTTATGGTCTGCAGCTATGTGTTGCGATGGCAACTTCAGACCGAGAGGAATATCTTTTCAATCAGTTTGGTTACCGCCTTCCAAAAGCCTTGCAGATGTAATACCTGCAAAACCTGGCCGATGGAAAGATTAAGGGCTACAAGCAAGCCAAGAAGTGGCTGGAGCGGGAAGAAAGAGTCGACGCTCTGGAACAAGCCTCAAAGCTATGGAAGGATGTCACTCTCGTACACAAGTGCAATGATATCTTCTTATACGACTCGCTGGATTTCCAGCGAGAATACTACCTCGAACGCTCAAAGGTAGAAGACTGGAAGGAAAACGATGAATGCCGTCGTATCATGAACTTCTTCCCTTCCTCGTGGCTGAAAAGAATTGTGAAGGAAGAACACAAGCGGGCAAGGAATTTGTATACTGCGGAAATGATGGTACCAAGTACGGCTCACCAGAAAATCAAGGAGTCGGTCCGGAAGAAGGTAACCGCCAACGCTGTGTTCCAAAGCTTGCAGAACGCACTCCTCGTGACGGTTGACACGGAACCTGTGTAGAACCTCGTTCAGCGCAGGGACGAATTCTCGGTGGACGGCCACACTCTCACCCTGCAGCAGGTTCCCCGCCGCATGATGACCGAATGAAGTAAGGAGGAGTAGGAAGTATTTAAATTAGTTGGGGAAGAACTGTGCAAGAATTACAAGGCGCTTCATCAAGGACGTGCCGTCCCATCAGCAGGACATCAAGTGACGCATGTGGAAGGATGCGGCTACGGTGATGAGAGGTCGCCTGGTTTGAAAGGGCCTGCTTTGGGTGCCACCTCTGCCACTGGTGCCATGGACTCCTACACTAACGCGGGGGCAGCGGTTTATGCCTTTGTTGCTCACAACCTCTCCAACCAAGGGAAAGATCGCAGCAAATGGCCACCCGTCAACCGCAGGCAGCAGCAGGAACCCCGACGTGTAGGGTCGCCACCCCTTACTTCCAGGGAGTACATCACCAAGTACCCCAAGGGGTGTTTTGTGTCTTATGGGCGCAACCAATTAAGTAGGTAAGTAGGTAAGTAAGTAAGGGCGGCCGCGTCCACAGCCTCATCCCACATCCCCTTGTTTGTTTTTTTATGGTGCCCTCTGGCGGGAGGAGGAGCTCTCCACCATCAGTTCCCATGGTGTCTCACCTGACAGCCGAGAACTTGTACAAGGTTCCCTTGGGGCATGACCAGTGGTAGGTTCCCTTAAACCGCTGCCCTCACAGGCGCAGCTTCCGGACGCCTGCCGAAGTATCCACTGGTCTTGCCCCCCCAAGCGCAGCGTTTAGGGCGCCTGCGGGCGGGGTTCCTGTGGATAGCCCTCGCCGACAGCGCAGCATTGCTCTCAGCCGCATTCCACCATTCCCCATCCCTCACGTCCTGGAGTACCCACTCGGCTCCTGGATGTACTTGGGGGTCGTCCATTTGCAGCCAGAGGCCAGGGGGCAACCGTTTCCACGTTCCCCCAGGTCCTGCTCACGCGTGAACCTACGTGTACTCCGGCAATTGACCCAGGGGCCTCAGGGTCAGCCCTCACCCCTGCAGACACCTCACGGCCATCCCGGGATTCTGGGCAATTTCAGGACTTCCCGTGACCAGGCTCCCCATGGTTGGTTCCCCGTGGTAGGCCGACAGTTCTCCAGTCCATGGCGACTGGTTTGCCAGTCCCACGGGTCTGTTGCTTGCTGTTTGCTGTCCTATTTCCCTGTCCCTCTGCTTTCGCCGCCCTACGATGTCCCTTTCCCCTCTGCCACATCCCGTCAATGGCCCAGTCCCCATACCTCTCCCCTCATCCGTGTTTATACCCCACTGGGCCGCCAGCACCTCCATGGCGCGGGCCCACTGGATCCTCATCCATCTGGGGACCGTTTCGTGCGTCTTGCACGGGTCGCGCCTATCCCATCTCTGTGTATTTGGGTGGTTTGATTCCTACTGGACACTTTGGGACCCCTCCTCTTGGCCCCGCCCCCGCTTCCCATCCCATTACCCGTGCCTATACCCCACCGGGCCGCCTGCATCCTATGTGTATACTCCACCCTGCCGCTTGCTACCCTGTGGCGCTTGTCCGCGGCTCCATTTCTTGCCTCTTGTGGTGATTGCTCCTATCCGCTCCCCCGCTGCCTGTTGGCTCAGTGCTGTGTGTCCTTTGGCATTGCATTGATGTTTTTTTTTGCGTTTTTTTTTTGCGCACCCCGTGGGCCGCTTTCCCCCCCCCCCGTTCGCTCTGTGTGTCCTGTCCTGTGGTTTCTTGTCTCTTCTGTGTCGTTTCTTTTACCCTTCAGTAAGAAAAAGTGTATTTCCCTGCCAAAAGTTTTTGTTTAGTTGTTATAAAGAGGCCTAGAGCCAACACTCATTTTTATCTTAGTATTGGCCTATCCCAAAAGGGGTGATGAGACATTTTGACCTATAACACCAAGCATTAAACTTGGGAGGTTGTGTGGACCATTGACCCCCCAGCTGATGGATCTTTTACACTATTTCCTGGACTGACTGAGGCGCTGACATTGATCAAGAGTCTATACATTTTTCTCTGTTTTCTCATGAATGCTCAGCTATCATAGTGGTATGCACCCTAGGGTGCTGTGGCACCTCTTTTTGAGAGGTCCTGGGGTCAAACCCCAGTCAGTCTAGCTAAGTAGTATTATCCCATGTGACATGGCAGTGACCTCAGCGCCACATGCCATGCCACCCCAGCACCTATGGGACCCAAAGCAAGTAGTGCACATCTCAGGATGGCACTATATGGAGTGTGAGCCCTTGTGGGCAGTTTTCCAATCAGCTGCCTCAATCCTGTGAAATATTTTGATCCAAGTTGCATTGATTGTCTATTGCTGTAGTCTATTGTTGATATCTTTAGTATCTAACTCTTTTCTGACTGCAGCCCTTCATGCTTTGATCCTGTTTGGCTTCTACTTGCTCATCTCTGGCTTGGGATATCCTGAATCGGTTGTATTTCACCAAGAAGCTCGAGAAGGAAGCGGCCATTCGCGAAGGAAGAAGTGGTTCGACTCACTGGTGTGGTTGATGAAGCTCAAAAATCCGCCACATAATCAGTGGAAGAATTGAATCGCCACACAAAAGTCGCCACCTCGCTGCAAGGTCGCCTCGACGCCCTCACCTCTGAAAGGCTAGAGGAGCATGGCGAAGTGCGTGAAGCCCGCCCACAAGCACCACCACGCCGCCGAGACGTTGAGCCCGCAGCGCTTTGGAGGGATCCGTACCGACAGCGGGAGAGATCAAATTATCCGTCCCAAACGCCTCCCGATGACCAAGAGTCAGGGATCTCCCAGTCCAGTGCCGCACCCTTGGCAAGGTCTCGAAAAGCATGGAGTACACCTCAGAGAGCGCCACCTCTGAAGGGATACCAAGCTGTGCCGCCGGCCGCTGGCTACCGATGGGTTCGCGTGGAAGGACAGTGGCAGCAAAGAGGACTGCCAATGGTACAACAACCCCAGAAGAAATCCACGGTCGGCGAACTGTTATGAAGAGTTCTTGTGGTACGGACCGAAGGAAGAAGAGGATGACATCCACGTTAGCGACCGCAGTGGGATAAGCTTGGAGGACATGTTGCACCATTAGTTCGAAGAGCTTACACCGAGCTTGAAGATGAGCGCAACATCCCCCACGACATGGATATTCCTGCCGTGGGAACCCAAGCCGCGTATGGAAGAGACCGTGAATGATACGGCCCTCAACGCGATTGGGAGCCCCGAGGTCGAGTGCCAATGTTGACAAGCAGCCAAAGGGGACGCGCTGAATTAGAGGACACATGTTATTTGCTTCCTCCTTGTTACAGCGGTGATCTGCTCACTCTTGACCACTTCTTCCGGGCATTGAGTATTTATGGTCTGCAGCTATGTGTTGCGATGGCGTGTTCAGACCGAGAGGAATATCTTTTCAATCAGTTTGGTTACCGCCTCCCAAAAGCCTTGCAGATGTAATACCTGCAAAACTTGGCTGATGGAAAGATTCAGGGCTACAAGCAAGCCAAGAAGTGGCTGGAGCGGGAAGAAAGAGTCGACGCTCTGGAACAAGCCTCAAAGCTATGGAAGAATGTCACTCTCGTACACAAGTGCAATGATATCTTCTTATACGACTCGCTGGATTTCCAGCGAGAATACTACCTCGAACGCTGAAAGGTAGAAGACTGGAAGGAAAACGATGAATGCTGTCGTATCATGAACTTCTTCACTTCCTCGTGGCGAAAAAGAATTGTGAAGGAAGAACACAAGCGGGCAAAGAATTCGTATACTGTGGAAATGATGGTACCAAGTACGGCTCACCAGAAAATCAAGGAGTCGGTCCGGAAGAAGGTAACCGCCAACGCAGTGTTCCAAAGCTTGCAGAACGCACTCCTCGTGACGGTTGACACCGAACGTGTGTAGAACCTCGTTCAGCGCTGGGACGAACTCTCGGTGGACGGCCACACTCTCACCCTGCAGCAGGTTCCCCGCCGCATGATGACCGAATGAAGTAAGGCGGAGTAGGAAGTATTTAAATTAGTTGGGGAAGAACTGCGCAAGGATTACAAGGCGCATCATCAGGGACGTGCCGTCGCATCAGCAGGACATCCAATGGCGCATGTGGAAGGATGCGGCTACGGTGATGAGAGGTCACCTGGTTTCAAAGGGCCTGCTTTGGGTGCCACCTCTGCCACTGGTGCCATGGACTCCTACACTAACGCGGAGGCAGCGGTTTATGCCTTTGTTGCTCACAACCTCTCCAACCAAGGGAAAGATCGCAGCGAATGGCCACCCGTCAACCGCAAGCAGCAGAAGGAACCCCGACGTGTAGGGTCGCCACCCCTTACTTCCAGGGAGTACATCACCAAGTACCCCAAGGGGTGTTTTGTGTCTTATGGGCGCAACCAATTAAGTAGGTAAGTAAGTAAGTAAGTAAGGGCGGCCGCGTCCGCAGCCTCATCCGACATCCCCTTGTTTGTTTTGTTATGGTGCCCTCTGGAAGGAGGAGGAGCTCTCTACCATCAGTTCCCCTGGTGTCTTACCTGACGGCCAAGAACTTGTACAAGGTTCCCTTGGGGCATGACCAGTGATAGGTTCCTTTAAAACGCTGCCCTCACGGGCGCAGCTTCCGGACGCCCGCCGAAGTATCCCCTGGTCTTGCCCCCCCAAGCGCAGCCTTTAGGGCGCCTGCGGGGGGGGTTCCTGTGGATAGCCCTCGCCGACAGCGCAGCATTGCTCTCAGCGACATTCCACCATTCCCCATCCCTCACGTCCTGGAGTACCCACTCAGCTCCTGGATGTACTAGGGGGTCGTCCATTTGCAGCCGGAGGCCAGGGGGCAACCGTTTCCACGTTCCCCCAGGTGCTGCTCACGCGTGAACCTATGTGTACTCCGGCAATTGACCCAGGGGCCTCAGGGTCAGCCCTCACCCCTGCGGACACCTCACCTCCGTCCCGGGATTCTGGGCATTTTCAGGACTTCCCGTGACCAGGCTCCCCATGGTTGGTTCCCCGTGGTAGGCCGACAGTTCCCTAGTCCATGGCGACTGGTTTGCCAGTCCCACGGGTCTGTTGCTTGCTGTTTGCTGTCCTATTTCCCTGTCCCTCTGCTTTCGCCGCCCCGCGATGTGCCTTTCCCCTCTGCCACATCCCGTCACTGGCCCAATCCCCATACCTCTCCCCTCATCCCGTGTTTATACCCCACTGGGCCGCCAGCACCTCCATGGCGCGGGCCCACTGGATCCTCATCCATCTGGGGACCGTTTCGTGCGTCTTGCACGGGTCGCGCCTATCCCATCTCCGTGTATTTGGGTGGTTTGATTCCTACTGGACACGTTGGGACCCCTCCTCCTGGCCCCGCCCCCGCTTCCCATCCCATTACCCGTACCTATACCGCACCGGGCCGCCTGCATCCTATGTGTATACTCCACCCTGCCGCTTGCTATCCTGTGGTGCTTGTCCGCGGCCCCATTTCTTGCCTCTTGTGCTGATTGCTCCCATCTGCTCCCCCGCTGCCTGTTGGCTCAGTGCTGTGTGTCCTTTAACATTGCATTGATGTTTTTTTTGTGTTTTTCCTTTGCGCACCCCGTGGGCCGCTTTCCCCCCCCCCCCGTTCGCTCTGTGTGTCCTGTCCTGTGGTTTCTTGTCTCTTCTGTGTCGTTTCTTTTACCCTCCAGTAAGAAAAAGTGTATTTCCCTGCCAAAAGTTTTTGTTTAGTTGTTATAAAGAGGCCTAGAGCCAACACTCATTTTTATCTTAGTATTGGCCTATCAAAAAAGGGGTGATAAGACATTTTGACCTATAACACCAAGCATTAAACTTGGGAGGTTGTGTGGACCCTTGACCCCCCAGCTGATTGATCTTTTACACTATTTCCTGGACTGACTGAGGCGCTGACATTGATCAAGAGTCTATACATTTTTCTCTGTTTTCTCATGAATGCTCAGCTATCCTAGTGTTATGCACCCTAGGGTGCTGTGGCACCTCTTTTTGAGAGCTCCTGGGTTCAAACCCCAGTCAGTCTAGCTAAGTAGGATTATCCCGTGTGACATGGCGGTGACCTCAGCGCCACATGCCATGCCACCCCAGCACCTATGGGACCAAAGGCAAAGAGTGCACATCTCAGGATGGCACTATATGGAGTGTGAGCCCTTGTGGGCAGTTTTCCAATCAGCTTTCTCAATCCTGTGAAATATTTTGATCCAAGTTGCATTGATTGTCTATTGCTGTAGTCTCTTATTGATATCTTTATTATCTAACTCTTTTCTGACTGCAGCCCTTCATGCTTTGATCCTGTTTGGCTTCTACTTGCTCATCTCTGGCTTGGGATATCCTGAATTGGTTGTATTTCACCAACAAGACATTGTCCTCATCAAAAACAAGCAGCATGGACCCTACACCAGCAACAAGCAGCAGGAGAGGCACAATAGGAGCTTGAAGACTCTCATAGAAACGTTCTGGTAGCAAGAGGCAGACAGCCTCTGCGTGCTTGCAGCAACCCCGTGCCGTACAACCAGCGCGCCGAGGACTGTCCTGAGCAAGGAGGGCGAAGAGAAATATGGACACCAAGGACACTACGGAGACAAAAGTGCCCTCAGTGGCACCAGCCAAGCCAGCGCCAGCGCCCAAACCTGCTGGTGAACCTGAACCTGAGGTGCCTGTACGTTCAGCGCCCTTAAGTGGAATGAGGGATGATTCTCTGGATGGCTTGGGAGTTGCTCTCAGTGGTCTATCCGTTCGAGGACCTGAAGGCGAAGAGAAGGAGAAGGAGAAGCAAGCAGTGGACAGGGGAGTCGAAGAGGCATACACTGGTGACGGATATGGACCACCCGACGAGGCGCCCTTCTAGGACACACCTGAGGAGAGCGCTCCGAGCGCCTCTGATCCCCCTGCAGTACCATCTCCAACAGCCACCAAACTCCCAGCTGCACATCCAGCTACATCCTCACCCACAACCACTCCACCTATGGCTGAGGGTCTAGGCTTTACTTGAGTGCCTTAGCCCACCTATGGTGTGACTCCAGCCGCTACTGTGCCACCTATGGCAACTGCAGTCAGCGAACCAGTGGCATCCAGCTCCACCTACGCCGGTGCGCCTGAGCCTATGCCGCGCCACAATGAGGATGTCTATAACAGACCCTCGGTGGGCGTGCACATGACTGGGATACCTGGCTATGCGGCACCCGAACCTGGCTATACTATGCCAGTACCTGGTTTCACTTCCTTGAGTGGCCTGAGTGGCCCTCAGTCTCTTGCTGGAAGGAGTAGAGGATCTGAGAGATCCTCCAACAGGTTCTGACGCGGTCGGAGATTATAGAGGCTCTCCGAGGAGCCACCCCTGAAGTTGTTGGTATTCTCACTCAAGAGATTTGGTCTAAACTGGAGCCCCTGATTCCTCCCCAAGCGTCACCTACCACCGTGGGAGTTTCACCTCTCCGAGTACAATCCATCACCTGGTGGCCGGGTTGACAAACACCCTGGGAAGCCTGAGGAGCCGACCTATGCCGACCCCTGCTGTGATACCGAGAAGCCCTTTCATACCAAGAACGGCCCAGCCCCCCTACAGCCACGTGGAGAATTCCACGAGAGCCGAGCTGGACCGGCACGGGCTGACAGCCCTGAGGGCAATGGTTGACGTGGAGCCCTACGGCTCTAGTGACCTAGGTGGAGACCCCTCTGACGATGAGCCTTTACCATGACTTCTGCTTCGTCCTCGGAGGACGACAACCCCGAGGACCCCGAGAACCCAAGCGGGCGGGAGAAGAAGAAGAAGAGGAAGACCAAGCGCCCTGAGGGACGCAGGTCTCAGGAGGCTAAGGCAATCGCCACCTCCAAAATTGTAGTGAACATGCCTGAGTTCACAGGCAAGGATCTCAGCGAGTTGGCTGTAAACTTTGGCCGGTTCCTCGAGATGGCCGGCCAAACCCGTGCTAGTGGGCGAGTCAAGTGCGATCTACTCCTGCAGTGCTGCAAGACCAAGTACCTGGAGAAGCTGGTCAAGCAGATCGTGACGAAGTACGCCACCTTGGCCGACCTGTTGGTTGCCCTGGAGAGGCAGTACCCGACCTACGAAACCGACCTCTTCATCAGGGCGGATATCCAGAACCTGGCCGTGCTGCCCAACAACCCCAAACCAGCTAGGATCTCTGAGCCACTGGCTGACCTGGACCACAGGGTGGGACGACTGACGCCCGGTTCCTACGGCAGCGACGAGCTGCTCTTCTGGTTGGTTGCTAAGCTCCCTCGGGAGCGTTTGGAAGAGTGCCGGTCAATGGCAGAGTGCAAGGCGAGAGCCCTCAACTACAAGGATTTGTCCGTGCTACTTTTGGAGCTGGCGCTGGAGAAAGAAAGCGACCAGCACCTGAACGCCTACCGTCCTGGAGGAGAGGGCTCTGGGAGCCATGGCCGTGGGTATCGAGGACACCGACCCAGACAGGAGACTACCGCCAAAAATGCTCGTATCATGAGCAATGTACAAGATCTATTCTGGTGTGATGCCAGAGACGAGCAGGGCTCCCTGCTTCACGCCCTGGACTTCGATCAGCATGATTGCTTCGTGGTCCGGGGTAAGAAGCAGGAGACCAACAAGGGCGGCAAGGCGAAGCTGCCTGACCACTACAGGTGTACCATCACCTGTGGGTTCTGCGGGAAGAGGAAGCACTACGAGGATGAGTGCTACCATGAGCAACGCCTATCGGCGAAGCTTAAGACCGAGAACGCCAGTGGCAAGGGCGGTGGCAAGGGCAACGCAAACAAGGACAATTCCCAATGCAAGTCCAAGGAGAATGGCAAAGGCCAAGGTGGTAAAGGCAAAGGTGGACGGTGAGGCGGGGACCGCAGGCCTGACAAGGACAAGAACGCGAACCTGTCCAGAGGGAACCCAAATTCTACTCCGGGGGGGAACCCTGAGCCCTCTGGTGGGCAACCTAACACGGGACTTACGACCCGTTCCCAGACGCAAGGCCAACAAGAACAAAGGAGAAAGCGTGCTAACGAAGATGGGGACCAATCCAATGCCCGCAAGCGCTCCCGCTTCATGCGCATGGCGCGTAAACTCCAGAAGAAGGGCTTCCAAGTGACCTGCCCCGCGGAGTTCTGACAAGGACGCTCTGGGGGGCCTACAGACCTGGTGTTCTGGGTACGTATCCCTCTTCCGGGGACGCGAATACCTGGGGGTATTGGATACTGGGGCCACCATATCTATCGTGGCCAAGAAAAGTTTGACTTGTGGGGACCTGAAGAACATCTTACCTACCCCAGCCATCCGCATGGGAGATCGGCATGTGGTGCACAATTGTGGAAACTGTGAGGTCGAAGTGCCTATGGGTTCTAGAAGTATTGCCCATCGGTTCTACGTGATGGACACCGAAGCCTTCGACTTTGTACTGGGTACTGACTTCTTTGTCGAGCACTCCCAGATTCCATACCTCACCCTGCAAGCACCCTACGTCCTCCAGGTGGACCGTGGTGACGGCTGGGAATCTGTACCTCTGGAGCAGTCCGAGCATACGTCTAGCTACCTGAGGGTATGCAAGAAGGAGCCTCCACCCATGATGGTCGCCTCCAAAACAGAGGACTATCAGCTCCTGGGTGATATCCCGGACCAAGGACTCAGGGAGTTTGGATACTCCCGAGATGACCTGAACGTGGAGCTGTTCGCCAGTGACAAGCAACATGTCCTTGACCTCTACTGCAGCAAGGGAAAAAATTGCTGCTATAAAATTTACTGGCCCTCTTTCGGGATGGCCTACGGGAATCCAAGATTCAGTGAGCTGGGGAAGGTCCTGACCGAGGTGGCCCTGGAACGTTCCCGTATGGTCCTGTGTTCTCCCGATTGGGGAGCCCATGGGGGAAATGAGTACTGGGGTACTCTATTGGACAAGCTGACGCTCACCTCCATCCAGCTGCCGGATGACGCCATCTACGTGCCTCTGGGCCGCAAGACGCCCATTGGGAAACCTGGATGGGGTATTATGCTAAGCGTGGTGGATGGGAGTCTAGCCGCATTGCCCTGGGAGGATCTGGACTCTGCTATGGTCCAGGAAATCCAACGTGAGAGCAGCGGCTTCACCCTGGACGTCCTGAAAAATCACCTACGACCTCGAGACGCCGTGGAGACTTTTCCTGGGGGAGACAAGTACGTCGTGTCTGACGCTGTTGCCCCCAACTCTCCCTGCCGTGTATCTATTCCTGATGTAGTCTCAGAGTGTGGGCTATCCGAGCTACCCAGCTCTATACACTCTGACCACGAGACTGAGCATGACGCCTTCTTCGTGCAGACGTGCGTGGAGGAAGTGGAGAACGTCCAGTACACCGCTTCACTGAAACCCCTACTCTCCATGAGGGGAGAGGAGCCCCTGGACGAGGAGTTGGACCCCCGATCCAGGCTAAGAGCGTACGTCGACTCCAAGAGGAGATTGCTGGAAAAAAGGTTATGCTACGCTACGCCTACACGCCGCTCATGGCCGTTGAAGCAAGAGTCTATGGGGGACATCTCCTAACTGAAGGAAGACCTAGAACAGAAGATTACCACCTGGCAACGAGAGGTGGACCTCAAGCTCATGAAGAGCGTATGGGGTGCTCATGTGAGGACCCCAGAGGAGGATGAACTCCCAGAGGAATGCGTATGTGAACCACCTCCAGTGTGCCTATGCTGTCATCGACCACCCCAGACTGTGGAACGAGACCTTCTCTACGCCTATCAAGGATTGAAGGATACGATCAAGGACGCTGAGCCAGTTGAGAATCAGCTCCCTGCTTCTATACACCAAGGGGCAAGCAATCTACACTCTGACGAGGCACTCTTGGACCCTAGAGTGCAGAAGCTGATCAGGACCTACCTGGAGGTATTTGGACAACTACCCCCTCCAGCATTCCCTGACAAGCTGGTACAGATGGACCTCAAGCTGAAGCACGAGGTCGTGGGTCACAAGATAAGAAGAAGACCCTACCCTGCTCCTAAAGAGCAGGCTGATGAGATAGAGCGACAGATACAAGAGTGTATGGACGCTGGCCTGGTCCTGGAGTACATGGATGGGGACTATCCCAAAAACTGCAGCCCAACGGCTGGTAGTGGACTACGGAGAGCTGAACAACAAGACGTTGAACCACTCAGGGTCCATTCCTAACATGGAGTCAACCCTCGAGAAGATAGCCTCCTGTCGCTACAAGACGAAGATGGACAAGCGTAGTGGATTCTGGCAAGTGGACCTGACGCCCAAAGCCCAGGAACTCCTGGCCTTCATCACCCCTCAGGGGAGGGTGTTCAAGTGGAAGGTCATGCCCTTCGACGTGGCCAACGTACCCGGTCTTTTCCGAGAGCTGATGAACAAGATCCTATCCATCCTACGTCGGAGACCCGTGGTGCAAGAACTCATAACCCGGGGCGCCCAGATGGAAGCACACATCGACCATGTATGCCTGGAAACGAATACCCAAGAGGACCATCTCATCCTCTTGGGCGAGTTTTTTGCGGTCTGCCAGGAGAACCACACTAGACTCAAGCTGGAGAAGTGTGAGTTCATGCAGGAGACCATGCAGTAACCTGGGTTTCGACATTAACTATGGGTGGTGGACCCCAGCGGCCTCTAAGGCCAAAGTGACCAACGCTAAGTGCCTGGGTGTGCCTAGAGCACAGAAGGAGATTATCTTTGTGACTGACGCCAGCAATGAGGGCGGAGGTGGAACGATGTTCCAGTGGCAAGCACTAGAGAAGGAGGAGTTCGACTTGGCCATTTCCCAATGGGGTACTGATGGACTCAACCGAGACGATACTCTCTATCACAGCTACCCTGATGACAAATGGGTCCGGGTTCCCCTGGGTCACTGGAACTGGAAATGGAACCAGGCCCGGGGTAACCACTCCACCTATGAGCAGGAACTGCTCGCGGGTATGCTGCTGCTATCCTCTCAGTCCCGACTGTTGGGGAGTAACCCTGTGGTTTGGCAATGCGACCAAGAACTGGTCCGCACCTTGCAGATGGGACCCCCACATTAGAAGGCTAAGCTCCAACGATGGTGGACCTACCTGAGCCAGCTACAGCCCTCAGTACATCATATCCAGGCCATCAAGAACGAGTGTGCGGACTGCATCAGCCGCAACAACTTAGGCGACATGATTTGTGCCAGGTCTGAGGAGCTAGCCAAGGAGGCGTTCAGCCGTATGGATGTACACCTGAACTTGAACATGACCATGATCAGACCTCTAGATGGACTCCAACAAGTGGAGTACTGAAGGAGCTTGAGCATATCTACAAACGCCTGGAGAAGCGTCTGGAACCAGTCCTGGTCAACCAGGAACAGTGGAAACGGGAAAAGACCTACCTCTGGCATCAGGACCGGATAGTCGTGCCTAGCGACCAAATTTCGACACTCCTCAAGGGGACCCATGAGTCCAGTGGTCATTTGGGGGTCAGCCGTACCCTGGGGCTTTTCAAGCAGTGGTTTCATTCTATGTGGACTGATGACCAGCTGCAGAAAGCCCTCCAGCCTATCGTGGACAAGTGCCCGTGTCGGTCCTGTAAACTTGGGGATATCAGGGATAGAGGTCTCTACTCGACTCTCCCTATCCCCCACTGTGCCAACAGTATTCTCTACGTGGAATACACTGAGATGCCTAAGTTCGGGGGCTATGACTTTGCCCTAGTAGTAACCTGTGAGCTCACCAGGTTTACCAGGGTGTACCCATGCACTAACCACATCATCGGCGAGGAGACCATCAAGATACTCCTGGAACAGTGGTTCTGTGTCTATGGGGCACCCAAAGAGATTAACTCAGACGAAGATGTGCGAGTACGCTCCGACACTGGCTGGTACAAGAGAGTCCTGAGCTCCCTCAATGTCCAGGTGTCAACAGGGATTCCCTATACTCATACGAGGAACCCCCTATGTGAGCGACAGATTCGTGTTCTCAAGGAGAATGTAAGGATATGGTGCTAGACCGAACGCACCAAAGACTTGGTGAGACTACTCCCCGTGATATCCTTGATGATGAACTCCAGAGAGAGTTCGGCAACTGGCTGTACGCCCCATGAGCTGTTCATGGGACGCCCGGCGTGGTTCCTACACGCTCCCTATCCTCAGGATTCCTACTCCACTGTGGGTAAGTGGATGAAGGAGCAACAAGACAAGGTGGACAAGGGCAAGGCTATGCTCCAGAGAGTGAGGGAGCGCCAGTGGAGCAAGAAGACCAAGCACAGGGTGCCCGCCTCCTACCAAGAGGGAGACTGGGTGCTGGTGCACCACAGTTGGCTACCCTCCTGGCCACGCTCCACCAGCGATGACCCCTACTTTGGTCCCGAGAAAGATGCTATCTGTGGATGGTCACCGTATCACTGTGCGGTGTTCTCCCCCACTAAAGGGGACCCTGGTGTGGGCTGCTCAGCAGCTCAAGCACTACTACGACCCAGAGGACCTCTATGAGGAAGAATGGGAACTAAACGACGAGGAGATCGCCGCTCTCGACGTACAGGGGGCTGCCAGCCCAAAGGAAGTAGAAGGAGAACTGCCCGACATGAATGCTGAGGAGATGGCTAAGGAAGGCTTCTACCTGGTGAAGTGGGTCATCTGACTCCGCCATCGCCAGGGGTGGCATTTACTCACCCTCTGAGAAGGGTTTGGAGTTGAAGAGGCTACCTGGGAACCCTTCTCTGCCTTTGTTCTTCCTGAGGGACGCCTAAACTCTGTTCTGGTTGACCACTTGTCTCGAAGAACCTGCGAGAGTTGCTGAGGCTCGCTGAGACGCTTGCCTCTCAGAAGAAACCTAGGGACTGAACCCTTCCTGTACCTTCCTAAGCGTGCGTGTGAGTGTGCTATTCCTGAAGTCCTGAGAGCAAGCTGCAGAAATGGTGTCCTAACTATACCCAAGTCTGCACCCTTGCTTGACCCCACGGATGTCATACCGGTGCCACGGGGTACGCCCCGGGTCTCTCCGCCCCTAAGCGCCCAGTTT
This sequence comes from Eutreptiella sp. 'Long Island Sound 2002', assembly GCA_964036045.1. NCBI lineage: Eukaryota > Euglenozoa > Euglenophyceae > Eutreptiales > Eutreptiaceae > Eutreptiella > Eutreptiella sp. 'Long Island Sound 2002'. The sequence goes on along the minus strand of OZ038379.1, from coordinate 85,836,312 downwards.
CTGTGATGTCGCAAAACCTTTGGGGAATACCCAGCACATGAGTCCAGGTATTGTTTTCCTGCCTACCTGCCTACTAGAGGGGAGGGGTGGTCAAAAGCTATGAGGCATGAAAACGCCTGTTTGCTACGATGGCCAAAACCTGGACTAACCACTGTCACTGCTGACCAAAACCCCGATAAAGTTTCAGGAAACCGGCGGGACAGTGACTGACACACTACAGGTCCTACACTCACTATAGTGGCACCAGCCATCGAAGGATGAACGGGCTCTGAGGCCCAAGCCCTCACCCTGACTTGCCACTCCTATACCCAGACGCTACTTTGGGTTGTTGAGGAGGATGTCAAAGGCCCTAGAGGCCTACCTGTGAAACAGACGAGAAAACACAGCGCTACTAAGCGACGGTGGCCTAACAGGGACGCCACAACGCGTTTCCCTGATAGGGCTTGGAGGGAAGGAGTGCTCAGGTTGCGTGCATAGTGTGGATGTTGAAGAGGTTGGACTGCCCTCGCCACTCCTGGCTGAGGGGCAGTTTGTTGATTGTGTGATTAGCGCCCGTTTTAGCTTGGGCGAAAAGTTCTAAGTCGCCGAAGGCAACTGCAGCTGCACCAATTCACCCTGACCTTCCCACCTGTAAAACAGAGGCAAATGACGCGGGTTTGAGACAGAGGAACCAAGACAGCCTCCACGGATTTTACGCTTCTCAGGCTGCCCTATAATACACTGTTCCCAAACCCAAAGTGCAGGCAAGCAAGCTTAAGGAACTGCACCCGTTCTCTCAAAGAACGTAGGGTGGAGCCCCTGGGTAACCTAAACAAGGGTTTTACCGTGCGCACCACGCGTGGCCTACCCTTTAATGCGCCATGTGAATGCACGTGCATGCACAATGGTTCCGGTCTACTATTCTTAACCAATCTCACTTTCCATACCAAGATCACAAACTCTACCAGGGGTTGGCCCCTCCTGGGCTCATTTACCTTACCTACCGCTGGAGACCGAAGCAAGGAAGAAGGAAGACGAGTCACAAGCAAAGCAAACGTTTGTGCACGTGTGTGTATGCTCTAATCACCCGATCTCACCTCTAATCATCTTGCAATCTTCTAATCTATCCCTCTATTCTATGTTAGCGTTGCTACACTGCGCGATCACGATGACACGAGACAAGCAATGTGCATGCTGCATACAAAGCAAACAAGACCTGTATGTTTATACCTTGTTCTTTGAATTAGTTTTGATTTTCTTGAATCCATTCTTCTTCATTGCTCCTAGAACCAAAGTGGAATTCCTACGTTTATTAATTATTGTGTGTCTCGTCATTTTCCTATTATTGCGTGACATACTGTTATAATCTTATTATTTTTGTATTTTCGCGCACCTAATTAGGATGCGCTCCGGCGCGCCGCTTTTCTCTGCGTGTAAATCCAGGAATTTGAAAGTCCCTTTGATGAAAAAAAATTTCGCAAAAATGTGCATTTAATGCACATAAAGATTCTGGACAGGTGTGTGGCGTCAGAAGAACTCTAGGCCGTCATTTGACGGATTTTGGTGTTTGCGTCAATCATTGCGTGCCTGTCAGTCCCCCAACCCTTCGTCTCTTCTCTGCAGATATCCTGCAGCGCAAACAGTGGACTAGGCCGTGTTCAGGCCGAAGAACCGACCCCTGGACCACTGTCCTGAATCTCGAATTACCATGAGGGTAAATTAATCTTCAACGCACTAAGGAGAGATCAGGTCTTACAGCAGGTTCATTGAGACCCCAGACAGCGTGCCCTGATCATATGCAGCGTTTGGTTTTGCGTATTGCACTGCGGTTTGCCATTTGGGGGCAGAGGGTTGTGCACACATGAATTGGCATGCCCACTCTAAACCCCTACCAAGCCAAAGCTGCCCAAGCAACGCCAATGAGTGCAGTGGGAGCTGTAGGTGTCTTTTATGACTCAGCAGAAGCTGCGACTGCCCTGATGCCGCGCCTTTATTGCAATTTAAGGAGTGTTATAGGAAATTTTACATGAATGTTGAAGCGATGGGAAGGCCAAGAAAAATTCCCTTTTTCCTTAAAAATGCGACAGTGGTGGCCACCACCGCACAAGGGGGGAGTAAGAAAAAGTGTATTTCCCTGCCAAAACGTTATGTTTAGTTGTTATAAAGAGGCCTACAGGCAACACCCATTTCTATCTTAGTATTCGCCTATACAAAAAAGGGGTGATAAAAGATTTGACCTATAAAACCAAGCATTATACTTTGGAGGTCGTGTGGACCCTTGACCCCGCAACTGATTGATCTTTTCTACCATTTCCGGGACTGACTGAGACGCTGACATTGATCCAGAGTCTATACATTTTTCTATGTTTTCTCATGAATGCTTAGCTATCCTAGCGGTATGCACCCTAGGGTGCTGTGGCACCTCTTTTTGAGAGGTCCTGAGTTCAAACCCCAGTCAGCCTAGCTAAGTACGATTATCCCATGTGACATGGCAGTGACCTCAGCGCTACATGCCATGCCACCTCAGCACCTATGGGACCCGAAACAAAGAGTGCACATCTCAGGATGGCACTATATCCAGTGTGAGCCCTTGTCGGCAGTTTTCCACGAGGTTTTTCTCAATCCTGTGAAATATTTTGATCCAAGTCGCATGGATTGTCTATTGCTGTGGTCTATTTTTGATATCTTTATTATCTAACTCTTTTCTGACTGCAGCCCTTCATGCTTTGATCCTGTTTGGCTCCTACTTGCCCATTTTTGGCTTGGGTTATCCTGAATTGGTTGTATTTCACCAACAAAATATTTTCCTCATCAAAACCAAGCAGCATGAACCCTACATCAGCAGCAAGCAGCAGGAGAGGCACAATAAGAGCTGAAAGACTCTCATAAAAACTTCCTCCTCCTCCCTGCATGCACGCACGTCATCACTGCACAGTTCTTCTCCTGGGTTCCTGCTCCCCTCTGTGTTCGTCTTGGGTCCCCTCACCCACGCGGGTTGTGCCCCTTGGCCGTCCCTGGCCATGCCAGGTGGGCGCCCCTCCCCCGCCTCACTCTCCTGACCTCCCTTTCTCCTCTCCCCTCCCCGCCCTTCCCCCTTCGCTTGTCGCTCGCCCGTCCCCTTACTGCTGTTCTCCTGCTCCGCGTGCGCTCCGCTGCTCCTCCCCACGCGAGGGCTGTATCTCGCGTGCCCTCTCGCGTCTCTCCGCCTGCGCCCTGTTGTCAGTCCTGTAGGCCGACTTGGGCGGCCTCCCCAGATTCACCCTCCGGGGCGATTCCCCCGTCGTCCGCCCCCGTCGACCTCTGCTCCATCAGTTCCCTGATGGAGGGGCGGGAGGGCCGGTACGGCTCAATGCGGGTCATAGGCATGGCGCCACTCCAAGCGCGATGTGGTGCACCTATTATTCGCTGTTCGCCCCCTGCGTCCCTTCCTCCCCGCGCGGCCCTGCCCCTCGGGTTCGCCTGCATTTTCCCCTCTTTGCCTCTCTTGTCGCGTTCGTCATCGCTCGCACGCGCCCTGCTTGTGTCCCTTGCTCATCTCTTCGCCACCCCTGCCCTGCCGCCCTGAGCCCTCTCTCTCTGCCACGTCGTCTCTCCTCTACCCTCCACCTCACCGCGTCCCAATCCGAGGTCTCACTGAGAAGCGTTGCTTGCCCCCTTCTGTCCGAACATTACTCTCCGCCATCATTGCCTATGCTGTACATCCACCCCAGTATTCCACTCGTGGATTTCACCTATGCCCTACTCGGACGTCCCTACCCTTTCCCCAGGAGTCTGATCGTACCCGAAGGCCTCTCGCCGTGGCCCACTAAGGTGGGTGACTTTCGTGTGGCACAACATAGTTAAGGAAGGGGCAAGGAGTCGCCTCCACAAAAACAGTTTTTTCACGATCTTTCTCTCATGCACATGGGTGGGGTGGAGGGATGATGGGACGGGCTGTCCTGGTGGTGGTGGTGGTGGTGGGGACGTTGGGGCTGTTTTGGGCATACGAACGCAATCTCAGTACCAGCCCCCCCAGCCCCCCACCCGAAGGCTCAGGTTCAGGCTCAGGCTCAGGCTGGGGTGCTGGGCTAGATACGGAACAGGCACGGGAAACTAGCATGCTGAAATGCTACGCACACATGGATCAGGGGAGGAACCAGATAATCTGCCCCCTGCCACGTGATGCTGTGCAATCCTGCTTCATGGTGCACGCCCCCCCGTGCAACACATACACACAAACACACAGAACCCGAAGTACGTGAAGCCACAGAGCCTCTGGACTGGCTCATCCCTGGCCGGCACTTGTTGCGCCCTCTGAGTGCTGGCCACCCATGCGCCCTACGGCATCTCCGCCGCACCATCTGTGGTCTCCCGGTAGCGAACATGGCGCCTCCCAGGGAGGTCTGCCCTGCATGGGCGCCATAATGCTGCCATTCGGCTCCGCTCGTGTGTACGCCGGCTGATACCCCCGCGCGCCCCGTAGTCTGCCCGGACCGCAGAGCCAGCGCGTTGTAACACCCGCCGGGCGGGTTGCTGACTCTGACCTCCACTCGAGGGGTGCGTCACGTAGCGGAATTTCCGTGTAACACCGCACATGTCACTCTTTGCTCCTCCCGTCCGCCAACGGACCCCCGCCGTGCGCCCGCCCTCCAGGGTGGCGCCATAGCCTGCGCTGAGTTGGCTGCCCCGTTGCTCCTTCTGGTATTGCACCCGCCGGATTTTCCCTCTTGTGTCACTGTGCGTCTCTGTTGCTCCGGTCACCGGCGCAGACTCCGACTTGTCCGTTGCCGCCCACTTCTGTCGGCGCTCCTGTACCCAACCGTTCCAGCCTCTGCTGCGACTGATTCGGTGCCCGGTCCTCTTTCGGGTGGTCCTTGTCTCCGACCTTCATCCCCTCGTCCCCCTCTGCCATGCTGGCCATCCTCCTCTGCCCCAACCTCTTGACCCCTTCTTCATGCTTCCCCTTTGCCTGTCCACGACCACCTCCTTCCTGTGTCAACCCCTCGGCCCACCAGGCCAGCAGCCTGTAGCCCACGCCCTTCTGTCCTCCCTGCACCCTATCTGCGCGTCGCTCTGCATCCTGCGGCCCATGTGGACCCTCTCCTGCCCCGCCCTACGCCTCGCCTACGTACCACCCCTCTTCCTGCAACAGCCCCCTCAGAATCCGCACCCGGGGCTTTTTCCCCCGTTTCTGGGGACAGTCCAGGTTCACCCTCGGGAGCGCCTCCCCCAGCATCCTCTTCCACCTGCTCCCCTCCATCTCAGGCCCCTCGTTCTGTGGCCTCCCCCCCCTGCCGACAAGGTTGCAGAAAGGGCGGGTCCCCTGCCTCTTCCGCCCCCCTCTTGTCCTCCCTGTCCACTTCACATAGCGGACCAGCTCCACCAAATCCCCCGCCCTCCACCCTTGCACTGTCCCGAACTACCTCCGCACCGGCTGCGGCGCATACCGCCGCGGCAGTGGCGACTTCGTGCCCCAGTCTGCCAGCACCGGCTCTGCGCTGGGGCTGGTAGGCCGCGGTGCCCCTGCTGCTTCCCCTGCCTTCCACTCCTCCCCCAGGCTCCTCCTTCCCCCGGATCAGAGGTGAGGCAGCGAGGCTGGAGGAGAGGGACAGGGAGGTGGCGGCGCGGGAGCGCAGGGTGCAGGAGGAGGGGGGGGCGGTGGCCCGCCAGGGAACACTGGGTCATCCTGGATCCAGAGGGGGACACCCCCTTCACGGATGTGGAGGGACGGTCGCCGTCCGGGAAGAGGGCCAGAGGGGAGGGAGCCTCTTAATTTCCCGTGGGATAGCGGGCTGCCTGAATGGCTGTAGCAGGGAGCGACCCTCCGACCCCCCGCTCTCCTATGCCTGTTCCCTGGGCCGCCCGCCTTCCCGCTCTGCCCTCTTCACCCTCCCCAGCCTTCTCGAAAGATCCGCCCATGTTCCCTGCAGCTCCTCGACTGCCTACGCCTTTCATCCCCGTGGCGTGCCCTAACCTGTCGTACATCGCACCGCCACCCTCGCTGCTCCTCCCATGATCCCTGCTTGCCTCTCCCCCAGCCTCCTCTCTACCTCCCCTATCCTCTCCCATGCCCTCCTGTGCTCCTCTCCCTTCCCTTCCTGTGCTCCCCAGCCCGCTGAGTCGGCTTGTGGGTGTTGCCGCACGGGCGCTGGTTTCGGCACACCCGGGTACGCCGGTGGGGGTGGGTACACCATCCCTACCGCAGGGTAAGGTGGTGGCGGAAACGGCGGGATGGCAGGTGGGACGAGACCCCCCCTTCGTCAACCCAATCCTATCCCTGGGAATACAGTGACGCCATGTATCCACCGCCACCTACCTTCCCCTGCCCTTTGCCACCTTGCCCTGTCCTCCGTTGCCCCTTGCTGCCTGGTCCCTGGTGCCCTGCCTTCCCTTGTCCCCTGCCCTGGAGCCCGCCGTGCCCCTCTCCTATCCCTCGTGCACCTTGTTCATCATGCCTGCTCTTGCCAGTTTCTTCGCGCCCTGTACCCCTGCCCTGTACCGCTCCTGCCTGCCCGCTTCGCTGCCTCCCACTCTCTCGCCCTTCCTCCCGCTGCTCCGCTGCTCTGCCCAGCCTGCCCTTCCCCTCCCTGCGGTCCGCCACTGGGTTTGGCTGCTATGCCCTACTCCTGTCCCCCCCTGCTCACCCTGGCATTCTGGCCTTCCCCTCCCTGACCCCATCTCCTGGCGGTAGATGGTGTCGGGCTCAGGCCTTGGGGCCTGGCGGCGACAGCGCTGGCGCTCAATGTGCGCCAGCGCCTCATACCGCGCCGTCTGCTGGCGGCGTGCCTCCCTCTCCTCTTCATCCGCCCGCACCGCTGCGCTGACCTGTGGGAGTGACCCCGGCGGCTGCTGCGTAAACGATTGTTGGGGCTGCGGCCATTGACGCCCCTGTCCGCCCCCTTTTCCCCCTTTCCCTTCCTGGTGCCCTGCCGCCTGCCTGGCCCCTGACACCCCCACCGGCCCTTTTCCTCCCTTGCCCGTCCTCTCCCGTCCTCCTGGGCGCACCCCGCTGTTCCAGCCCTCTGCCGCTCTGGCCCCTGTTCGTCCTATCCTAAATTTGGCCTCCTCCTTCCTCCGCACCTCCGGGAGGATTGACTTCATGGCACCCGCCGGCACATTGGGTGCCGTCGGCTGCCTCCGGCTCCCTGCCATCGCCATCCTCCCCGCCTCCTCCCCCTGATTCTCCGACACTACGAGGATGTCGGCGACCACCGACCCACCCAGCATGTCGCTATCGGCCAGGTTGAACAGGTCAGCCCGCGGCAGCGCTGCCGCGTGCTCCCCCCGCTCCTCCCCCTTCCCGCCAGCTCCCGCTGCTGCCACCTCCGCCCCCTCGCCACTTGCCACTGCTTGTCCTCCCTTGTTCCCTCCCTACCCTGTCCCTGCCGCGGCCTCTCCCTCCAGCTCCTGCCCTTCTGCTCGCCGTCCCTCCCGCTGCACTGTGTCCGGACTCTCCGGAGACGAGGGCAACGAGACCACAGCAGAGGACGCCGAGTGCGTTGGTGAGGGGGGCTGCCAGGTCGGGGCCGCCTGCATTTGGGCCACGTCCACCCTGATCCCCACCAGCCCTGGCCCCCCGTACCCTCTCACCGTCTGCGGTGGCGGCGTGGCGGCCGCGGCCAAAGACGGGCTGGACCTCGGCTCAGGCGTGTGGGACATCTTTCTGCAGTACATGGCATGACATCTCTTGCCTTGCTCTCACTCTCCCCCTCGACCCGCGCCTCGCACGTGGCGGTCCCCGCCGTGCCATGGTTCGCGCGCCCTACGTGTGATGTGCTCTCAGCCTGCTGTGCATCGGCTTTTTGGTCCACGACGTCGTCCAGCCCTCTGCGTACTGCTGCCCCTTCCCAGTCTGCCACCCGCCCTCTGGGCACGTACTTGACTGTCTTGTCCTTGTCCTCGTACTCTGTGTCATGCACAACTTGTCGGTGTGCGCCCCCCGGGTCCTCTTGGCTGCTTCTCCGCCGGGGCCTCGTTCCCCTCCCGCCTTGTCTTGTGACGCCCGCGGCGCGTGCCGCCTGTTCCTCCAGCTCGTCTTGCCCCCCTGCACTGGATGATCATTTCTGGGGGCGTCCTCCTGTTGTCCTTCGTCTTCTCCCTGTGCCGGATACACCACCGCGTCCCTGGTCGTCTGGACTGTCCCTCATCTGACGGCTCCCTGCGCGCCACCTGCTCCGCCCCCGACCCTTGTTCACTCGCCATCTCTTTCGCCTCCATTCTTCCCACGGTGCTCGCTTACGCGTCCACCGATGCATTTGGCCCCCTCCTGCAGCCTCTTTCTCTCGTCCCCCCTCTCACGCGCCCGCCTTCCTCGTGTGCCTTGGTTCCACGAGCCCAGGTGCCCAGTTTGGCCACTTGCCCCGGATGCTCCAGCCAGCAGGGCTACCACCGTGTTTCTGCCTTATGGCCCGGCCGCGCTCGCGCATCGGCTCGAACCACCCCCGTCCCGGATGTTCCGGTCCGAGCGTCGAGTGACCTTTCGCCCTCGCCCAACCCGGCCCCAGGCGACCCGCCACCAGCTGCCTCCCCACCGCCTCACCTCCGCTTCGCCTCTCTTTCCCTCCTGATCTCATATCTGCCGGACTTTCTTCCGCCTGCGTGCCATCAGGCGCTCCCTCTGCTCGATGCCCTCTTGTTCCTCCTCATCTTGCGCGCCATCCCACTGCCTTAACAACCCGTCCGGCTGTGGCCGCACTTCCATCATGGTGACCTGCGGGTGGTACCTGATCAATGCCATCTCCACTCGTTTGGTGACCGGGTCTCTCATGTCCTCCTCCCGTGCCTCCAATTGGGCCTCCCTGCATCCCATGCGCTCCTGCAGATGCTCCATCGTACGCCGCCACAGCCTGTGGGCCACGACTTCCGGCGCCACCGTATGCTCCTGGAGCCCGTCCCATAGCGATTTCACGGTCACCTTGTGAAACCCCTTGCGATGCTCTTCTTTCCCCAGCTCTCTTCCCATCTCTCTCCTCCCTCTCTCACCCTTCTTGAGCAGCAAGATGTCCTGATCCCTTACCAAACGCCCCTCCATCCCCCTATACCGCTCACATCGCATGAAGTGCTCATACGCTTCCGGCTCGCGGCGGCAGTGGCACCGCATGTACTCCTCCGGGAGATCCATAGCCCTATGCCTGTACCACCTCATGATCGTCTTCTGCACTGGCACCTGACCCTTGACTGCCTGCAGCCGCCTAATTTGCAGTCTTTTGGGTAGTGTTTCTGGCTTCAGCACGTTGGGGTAGTGGACCTGCTGTCCCACCTTGCCCTCCAAGTACCCGCTCAGCTCTACCACTTCCCGCACCCCCTCGCACCTGAGCTAGCATGTGCACTGGCTGTGGGTACACTGGCAGCTCCGGTTTGCCCCTGTCCTCCTCCGACACCCCTCTGGCTCTCTCCTCGTCCCCCACCCTTGGTGGTATATGTATCAAGTGGAGGTGCTGCCTTCTCTCTGGCACCCTCCATTTCGGTTCCTGCTCCTTGTCCACTGCTTGTGCCGCTCCATCCGCCTCATGATTCCCTACCCCCGCTCGATGCGACTCCTGCTTCACCATGTGTATGACCAGGGGCACTTTCCGCATCTTCAGCCCGTGGCATATCGAGTACACCTGCGTTGCCAGCCCCGTGCCCAAGGCCTCATGTAGCGGCATGCGAGCTAGTCTCCTGAGGGACGCCATGTCGGCCTCCGCGTCCACCACCATCCACACTTCCTGTACGTCCTCCCCTATCTTTCCAACCACATCTGCCACCGTTTGCACTTCTCCATGGGACGCTGGCCCGTACACCGTCTTGTCAACCATGCTTTCCGTCTCTTCCCCTACCCCCTTGACCTGTATAGCCGCTGCCCTCGCCTTGGGCGGCTGCCCTTCCACCCCGGACCCGTCCAGAAAGACCACCACCCTACCCGCCGTGGGCTCTGGTATGCGCACCACCTCCCTCGGGTAGTGGAGTACACCTTGTGCCGGCCGATGTCATACCCCCGCACTTTCTCCTCGATGCTCAGCTCTTTCACACCCCGGTACACTGCCCACCTATTGTCTGTCCTTGCCTTCGAGCCTTTCATCACCACCACTCCGTGACACCATGCCCTGTCCCCTTTCCCCGCTGCCCTGTTCGAGGTATGCCTGTACCCGTACCAGGTACCATACCCTGCCTGCCGGCAACCTGTGGACAGTCAGCCTGATCCTCCTCGCACTTTCCCCACACTTGTGGCCCACGGGCACTCTGGGCGCCTCCTCCTCGGCCGGCCCCGGGTCCGTCATCCGGAAACTCACCTCCATCCCATCATCCTCTTTCTGCAGCCCCCTCATTGTGTTGCATCCCATCTGGACTGCTGTCCTTTTCCCCTCCTGTTCTTCCCCCCACCAAACCTCCATACGCCCCTGGTCCTCCTCGTCTTTCTGCACCTCCCGGGGAAGCCGTAGCACCGGCCCCCAACACTGTCCCCTAGTGTCCGTAGTGCGCATGGTCGCGCGCGGGAACGTTCATGCCGTCATTCTCAGGACCGGCCACGGTACCTGCCCCGCCTCCTTGGTGCATCTAGAGCACTGTTCCCCAGTCCTGTCCCCACCGGGATGTTTTCTCTCCGGAACATATCCGCATCGACATTGTACAAGTGCCCGCTCGTACTTTGTACCTTCCCCCTTGGCCCTTTGAGTCCCAGCGGTGCACACAACAGTATGCCCGGCCTGGCCTTGTCTCTTTCTTCCCTGTCCAGCACCCTCTCTTGTACTGCTCCTGCCCCTCTCCCGCGTCTTGGTTTCTTCCTTGTGATCCCCCATTGGGAAACCGATTCTTTTCACATCTTTCGCATCTGCTTGTCCGACCTGGCGCGGGCTTCTTGTCCTCTCGCTCGCCTCATCTACCACTTCTATACACCCCATTCCACGACCCCTTGGTCTCTATGAAACTCTGCATGATGCAGCCCTGCTTTTCCGTAATCCTTCATATCCTTCCTGTACACGTGCAGCACCTCCAAACTCACCCCTTTCTTCATGACCCGGGTTTTCAGGGTTGTCACGGTTGTCTGCACCGACGGGGGGTGATTCCGGAAGACTATCATCATTGTCCTGAACCCCCTGAGCAGTTTTTTCTGTAGCCTGATTTCTTCCGCCCCCATGTCCTGTACATGTCCCAGCACCACCACTTCCTCTGCCCTCTCCAGCCACGCCACCCCGTCTCCCACATCCAGTGCCATACCACCCTTGCCACCCCTCCTCATGACTGGTGACTTCTCCGCGCTCCAGAACAGGTGGTTATCCCTCCCGTACCTCTGCATCAGGTCCTGCACCACCTGCCTGGCCTTTTCATCTCGGGCCATGGGTACCGCATCATCCAGGTACGCCTGCGCCGGAGACGTTTGTGGCGCCCTCGCTGTGGATATTCCCTTGCTATCCAACTCATCCGTGGGAACATAACCAGCATGTACAGGAAGGGGCCCTCTACCCCGCCTTGTGGCACACCGCTACCTGGGGTTACCCACTCTGTACCGCCCTTCCCTGTGGCAACTGTGTACCTTGTTGTGCGCAGGTACCTCCCAACAAAGTAACCGTCTGGGAGCCGCAATTGCCGCTATACCTCCTCCATGAGCCTGTGCGGTGTGTTGGGCAACGCCCCCTTCACGTCCACGGATGCCATAAAGGCCTCCAGGTCCTCATCATCGAGGTACATGTCATACAGGAAGCTTGCTTCCTATGTGGACCTGCCCAGCACGGACCCCCACATGTTGTCCGGTACAACCCCTGCTGCATACAGCCTGCGCTGTATCCTCCCGAAGACCACCATCCACACCAGCTTGGCCTCCGTGACGGCACAGCATATAGGGGCTTCAGTTTCCCGGCCTGAGGTGATCCCCTTTCTTATACAGGGGCCGAACCTTGCCCCCCCCACTTCACCGGGGGCTTGCCTGTGCGCCAATCCTCCGTGGCCCTCCCTGCCAAACCATCCAGTTCAGGTGCCCCGAGGTGCTGATATGCCTCTGCCACCAGTTGGTTCACCCCCGGGCTCTTTTTCCTCTTAAGAGCCCGTACCGCCTCCCTTATCTCCGCCAGTGTCACCCTGCTGCGGTGTATGGCCTCGCTCTGCTCTTCCGTGAACCACCTCGGCAACGCCCGGACCATCCTCCGCGTGGTTTTGCTGAGCCCCTGCTGCCCCTCGCTGTGCTGCTCCCAGAAGCTCTGCCCCACCTCTTCCGGCACCTCCCGTTTGTTGCCCGTAACTCTGCAATCCTGTAGCCTCACAGCCAGGATCCGCTGCGGCCGTCCAGCCTCTGCGAGCTCCAGGATATACCGCTGCGACTTGTGCGGTACTGCTCTCTCCTACTGTTCATGCTCTGCAACCACCTTCTGGTAAATCCTCTCATGCTCATCCTCCACTGCCCTCCTTGCCGCCTGCACCCACTTCTTTGCCTGCGCCACCTCTTCTGGCCACACCGCGCCCTTCGTCTGCGCCCTCGCCTTGAACTCCTCTTGCTGCCGCTTCCTTAGTGTGGCCACCAGTTGTTGCAGCTTGGGCTGAGCCTGCGTCTCCTCCACTTGTCTGCTAAACCCGCAAACACGTGCTGCTCTCCTAATGGCTTGATGCAAATGGCTCCCCCATCTCATTTCGACATGCACTTGCTGTACCCACTGTTGCCACCTCCCGTCAGCCTCATCCGGCCACCGCCCCGGTGGTGGCAGATTGACCCCTTCCTCGTCCGACCCCTGCTCCTCTTCTTCATTGTCTCCTGGTTCCCCCACATTCACGTCCACCGCCACCATCAGGGGGCAATGCCCTTTCCTGTCCTGCATTTCGTCCGGCCCCACCATATACCCCGCCGTCACCCCCTTGACCCACGTTCCGTCCGCGTACACCGCGTCTATCCGTGACGGCTTGCTGCCTTCCAGTGCCGGACAGTGTGAGGGGCCCGAGGACCTATTGTATGACACATCCTGCAGCCGCATTCCCTCCACAACAACCGCACTTCGCGGTCCACCTCCGTGTCTGCGCCTCTCCTCCGGTGATCGTAGTTGAAGTCCCCAACCACGATGACCGGTCCCCTCTCTAGCGCCCTGACATACTCCATCCTCAGCTGCGCCGCAAACTCCTTGACCCTCCTCCCATGTGGGACGTGGCAGTTGGTGACAACCACCTGCCCATGCTCCGTCGCCACATCATACACCGCCTTTCGTCCTCTCGCCCCCACCTTCCTGTCCTGTACGACGCTGAGGCCTCTGCGCACCAACAGCAGCAACCCTTGTGCCCACTCCCGCTGGTACTCTTGCCCCTCCTTGTCGTACATCTGCGCGCACACGACGTTGTCCTTCCCCTGGAGCCGTATCTCCTGGTACGCCACCACGTCCGGGTCTGCCTCTGAAGCCGGTTCGGACCCCCGTGGCCATCTTTGGGTCACTTGGGGTGTGTATCTATGGGCCGGCCAGCTGCCATGGGCTGATATCATACTCTCCCATCTACCTGACCTAACCTGATGTGATAGTGTGATAGGTTTGGCCATTCCAGTTATGAGCGGCCATATTCAATACCGAGGCGCCGCCGGCTGAGATTTATATATCAAAATATCAGGAATCAACAGGGTTTTTTTATCATAATCTTTCCGTAACTTTTCAGCTATCCGTTCTGATTGTCAATGTATCGGCGAATGTCAGTTGGCTCGCGATTTTGCGGTAACTGATAGGTTAAGTTTTATTTCCAGATATTTTAGCGGAAACCCCGATGAGGGGTCAGATTTCATCAAAAAAGGGTTCGTTGCTTCCGCAGTTTTCATGTTATACACTCGCGAAGTTAATTCGATTTTTTCAGACATTCAGAATCGGATTTTTGATTTCGAGGTCGCTGCACTGGATATGATCAATTTTGAGTGGTCCTACATTTTTCCCCGATCACGAACCAACCTTCTTTTTGTTGTCTCCTTTATTTTTCTTGGAGATATAGGCGAAACAAAATTGATTCGTGAGGCCACTTTGAAAGAACATATCTCCAGCCCACTGCGAGGAATTGCAATTTTGATACTTAGGTAGGATCGCCTTGGTCTCAACTTAATTTCCGAAGCGTCAAACGCCCAGGGTATGCACACCTGCTTGTGGTATCAAAAGATCATAGTCAAGAGGGTAGAAAGTACTTTACAACTCTTGGACCATGATACCGAATATTTGGAAATGGGTATCGGGTGTACCGCACGAGTGTTGGTGTTGCAAAGAAACTTACCTTGGGTTCCTACGTATTTTTAACGTGAAGTTATGTCCATCGAGGGGAATGGCATACCATGGTGGGAGCCACTTGTGAAGGGTATGTATTATATGGATGGTATGTGCTTCGCTATGCTCACGCCCATGTTATATATCTCTGTTTGTAGGAAGATGCATGGAGTCGCAGGTGGCAAAGGCTTTGCCCATGTCCCAATGGTGTGCTCCATAGCACTAGACTAAGTCTACCGCACATATAGTGCATGTGGGAAGGCTTACTGAGCGACCCACAGGCGCCACTATCAATTTTCCGGTTTTTAATGGTGCGTGTCGTGAGGAGGTTCGAAGGTGTCCTTATGCGTTCATGTGGGGATCCAAGTGGGGGGAGTGTTCACAAATGGTTCCAAGCAATAGTGTGTCGAACCATATGTTGATACCATGGGTGAGCGAAGTTATATACTATTGTGATTACTTTGAATTTGGCAACATTTGCATGTTTTTGACCTCATTTTATGCTCATTTTTGTATTTTATGTGCTCAACTGGTCGGCTAACAGTAAAGTGCCTAGAGATTCGTGACCTATGGTATGTTGCTCATATGTTGGCATATACTTCGGTGTTGCATCTCACCATATGCCAGATCACGTGGTCACTTTGGCGTGTCACACGAGGCCTCACAGAATTAGGTCTCAAATTGGTGAGTTGACTTGTGAAGCATGGCATGTATATATCCGGAGGGGTTTGAGAGCCAATGTTGGGATATCCTTGGGCATGTTTTTTTGGTCTATTTCACTCTTGTATATCCCTCTCCCGTCTGACACCTGCATGGAGCACTTGAGTATTCGTCGTATGCATTTTTGAGTATATAATTGAATTTTGGGCACTATGGTTGGATTTGCCTAATTTTGCTGTGTTGTGAGTTCATCTTCATGGGGCAATTCTCCAAGCCCAATCGACTACAAGTCCAACCAAGTTTATGTCAGGGTAGGGCATGGTCCTGAGTGCCCCTCTAAGCCATGACACGCCACCCCCGCTATTGGGCTAGGATTTGAGTCTTGGGAGTGAACACATTTTAGGCGTTTGTGTAGTGACTTTTCGCACATGGCATTTAGTCATCTTTTTTGACCTGGCTCAGGGCAATGTGTTGGTGAGTTAGAGGAGGGTCTTGAGTCCAGGGAATGAGGGGTCTATGGCTGTGACTGTGCATGTTTACCTCTTTCCCCAATTTTGCTTGATTTGTGTTCATATGCCAATTTCAGGGCTTCTTCTTTTTTGATTTTGGTGCAATTCTATGTACATGCCCAACGTCCGTGTCTCCGTGTGCACCGTGAGACGACCGGCGTGTTGAAAGGAGTTGTTGAGTGTCGATGCGAGAACTCAAACATCCTCGGAAGCCCTGAGTGTGGATTATTTGGATTTGATCTATTGTACTTGGGAGTTGGTTAGTGCAAGGGATCAGGATTTGTGTGAAGGAGCCATATTTTACTATTTTTTGTGGGAAATTGAGCAGGATAGGGCAACATCATGCTGAACCTGGTGAGAAGCAAGACCATAGGAGTGACGGGAAATGGTGGAAGGGGTACAGCAGGGGCCGGTCCTGGTAGGGACCTTCTTCATGGTAGCAGAGGAGTACCTGCCCCCTACCGCCGGGGACTTGGGCCCTCATGAGCCCTGCCCAAGGACGCCCCGGGTGCAGATCGTTGAGACCGTGGAGTCGACGCCGGACTTGGAAGCCCGAGAAGAGCGAAGATGCTCAGGACGGAGAGCCCTTGTAGGACATGGGCTAGACACGGAGGACCTGGCCTCCATGTGTGGAAGGCAATGCCGCAAGGCTTGCAATCTCCGCTCCGCTACGGCGGAGTTGGAAGAGACTGGCAGCAACTGCAGAGCCCGGCGTTACCGGAAGCGCGGGTCCCAAAAACCCGCGGCGGAAGCCAGGGCGATGGAGACGGATCCCAGCCCGGTCAGGCTGTGGTCAGCTGGAGATTCTGAGGGGCATTCCGATGGCTATCGGACCGCTTTCCCTTCGGAGTCGGAAGAGATGGCCATACCGCCCACAAGGGCGCACACGGCTCCCGAACCAAGCCTGGAGGATGACGCCGAGGCCTTGGAGAGGCCTACCAGAGCCAGAACGGCGCCTGTGAGCCGGAGCCAAAGCGGGATAACATGGGCGACACACCCATGGCGGTAATGCCCGAGGCGCCGGGAAACGTGGGATGCGCCGGATCAGGAGGAAAGCACGTTGAGTGCCACTGCGAGCACGTATCCTTCCTCATCGGCAAGTACCCAAAGATGGGGATGGACGCCATCGTGCAGCACCTCGACCGCCTGGACAACCAGAATGACTGCCTAGAGGAGGACATCGCGGGGATCCTGGATGACCAGTCGGAAGCGGAGAGAGACATGGCGGAGCTGCGAGCGGAGCAGGACCGGTTCAGGAGAAGCTGGAGATGGCCCTGCAGAAGCAGCAGCGAGTGGTGGACAGCCTCCTCCACCTGGTGGAGGACATGTCGGGACGCCTGAAAAGGCTAGAGGAGTTACAACCCCTCGCCTCGGATCCCGAGCTCCCGGCAAGGCCGGCAACGGCAGAGCTGGTGGAGCGGGTTAAGACCCTCAGGAACGCCATGGATAAACCCATGGGCGGCCCTGCAGAGGCACCATACACGCCTCCGCGTGTTGACCCGGGTGCGCTGCCGTTTGTTCCCATGTTCAGCGAATCCATAATGCTCGGGGAGCATACGGCACCGGCTGGGTCCATGCGGGAAGAGCACGCAACCACGGACCTGAGGAGCCTGACGGTACAGATGTCCCATGCCGCCAAGGATCCACCGACCGCTATGACTGCCCATGCAGTCTATGCGGAAGAGGAGATCCAGACCATGCAGGGGCGAACCATGGGAAGGTCCGACGGACATGGTCGACGCCATCCAGGCCGAAACCTGTGGGTGAAGGACCCCACTACGGGGATATGGACAGCCGGTGGAGCAAGTCCCTCCCGCATCCCAAACCCCATGTGTTCAGGCCCAACTGGACCGCACTCCATGGAGGAGAGGGATGTGGGGGAGTGTACTCACAGCCCCCGGCCACAGGTGGTATCCGTCTCCGTGGAGTGGTGGCTGCGGACGTCGGAGACGCCATCAGGATTGACGACCTCAGGGGAATCAAAATCCCCTACTACGATGGCAACCCCTCCAACCTGGATTACTTCATCCTGGATTGGGAGGACTTCGCCGAGGAGGTCGTCGGCGAGATGAAGGGAGCGCCAAGGGACAAGTGGGTATGTCGGACATTCCCACACAGGCTGGCGCAGGACCTGAAGGAGGAGCTTCGGGATCAGATCCGCGAGGGATTGATCCAGACGGAGCAGGCCTGCCTCCAGTGGCCCGAGGACGAGGAGCGAGTGGACGCCCCCAACCAGAAGTTGGAGGATTTGTGGTGCATTCCGCTGCCGCTGGAGCGCGGGGAGTTGAGGGTCCGGGAATGGAATCGGTACATTCGCAAGTAACGAGGAAGCCTCAAGCTGGTGGAGGACTGGAATGAGTCCAGCGAGATCGGACACCTGCTCAAGGACGTCCGCCCCGGCCACTGGAAGAAGCGAGTGGAGGACGAGGAGAAGAAGAGAGCAAAGAAACGCGTGGCCGTACGGATCACGGCATCGAAGGACACCCACGCCGGGATAATGGAGTTTTTCTGGCGAAACCTCGGCGAGCCCGGCCGACTGTTAGGGTTGAAGAACGCCGTCTACGTGGAGGTATTCGGCGACACCATGGGGCAAAGGCCGACGTACCTCAACAACGCAGAGTGGAGGCGCGGAGAGCCGCTGAGGATGCAGGTCATCTTCGCCCGCATGAGCCCCGACGAGATCGTGAAGTACATCACTGTGTAGCTGGAGCTCAACGCCAAGAACGAGGCTCATGTGCAGGATCGACAGGGCCATGGACATCGAGGTCATCGGGAGGATGGCCAACACCGAGAGGTCAAGAAGGACACAGTCGGCACCGCGGAGGAAGGGAGTGGAAGCGGCCAGAATCTCTGGACCGCGACCACCCGAGAGGATCAAGAAGAAGCCCACTTCTTCGCGTTTGTAGCGCACAATATGAAGGAGCATGGGCAGGACAGGTCCAGGTGGAACCGCCTGGAGCCAAGGTTCAACAACAACCGAAAGGACCCGCGGAGGATCGGGAACCCGCCGCTCTCGTTCCGTGAGTACAGATCGCAGCCCGACAGTTGCTGGGTCTGGTACGGCAAGGGGAACAACCATGCACCTGACCACCGGCATTGCAAGGTATATGAGGATGAGAAGAAAACCTACTTCGCCGCCCATCCCGACAAGAAGCCCAAGGAGCAACGAATTGCCGATTGGAAGGCAAAGGGCGGAGATGGTGGAAAAGGCAAAGGAAAGGGCCAGGGGAAAGGCGGAGGAAAAGGCTATGGTGGAGGACCCAGCCCAGACCGACGCGTGAGGTCGATCGAGGAGGTTGCTGAGGACATGTTGAGGACGTTGGAGGAACTCAAAGCCCAGCAACGTGGCGGACAAAGTCTGAGCGGATCGCAGCAGGAGGGAGCTGCGGCAGGCCACGTCTAGAGGAGCCCCTACAAGAGTGAGACCCCGGAGGTATCTCCTCCAAAAATCAGTGGAATCCTGGAGAAAGCGAAGGCACATCGGGTGCCGAAGAAGGCTCCAGAAGAGCCAAAGGCATGGAGTTTCGTCACTCCCAACCCCTGAAGCGCCCTCCCAAGGGAGGTGTATGTGGGCAAGGGATGTGGCAAGAAAGAAGGAGCGACCACGGAGAGCCCCGTGGATGGCCAGGACCAGTCCAAGATCTACACCATCCGTGACCATACCCTCGAAATCCTGATGCACCCGGATGTGCTAGAGTTGCATTCTGTGAGAGTCGTCCATACACCGCAGGGTGACGAGCGGCAGTTGCACTTGAAGGTGCGTGTACCGTGCGGACAAGAGGAGTTGGTGGTGGATGTTTTGGTGGATACAGGTGCCCAGGTGAGCCTGGTTCGGAGAGGGTTGTTCAAGGAGGAATCCCTGCAGCCCGGCCGTAGACCGGTACGCCTGAAGGTGGCCAATCGAGAGATTTTGGGTGGTGGCACACAGGAGGCCACGATCAGTATGGAATTCTGGGAGCATGAGCGCTTGAACCGCCCTGATTTGGCAAAGAGAAGCACTCTATCCGGGAACGTCTATGTGGCCGACATTACAGATTGGGATATGATCATGGGATATGACTTCATGGTGGGCAACGCCATTGGAGCCCTTCCCCATCGTGCAACGCTGGTCCGGGAGGATAATGAATGCCTTACATGGCTGTCCACGGACTATGCATGCGGATCATCCGAATGGAATGCTGAGAAAGAGGATCGGATCGTCCAAGCGGTGCAAGCTGTGGGTGCCAAGTCCAGAGGAGACCGCGGAGTTCAGCTCACGGAGTATGGAATGGCCCCGCAGGTGTATGTCAGGATGATTCAGACGCTGGGAGCCGAAGCGCCTGAGACGGACGTCTTCGCTTCCCGGGATGCCCCACTTTTGAGGAAGTGTATGAGGCATTGGCATGGAGGAGACTCAGCCTGGCACAGGCATTAGGGTTTGAAGGAGTGGGGGCCCATGTATTGGCATGGCTCCCTAGAAAATACCAGGTGTACGGTGGGAAAGATCGTCGCGGATAGGGCGAAGGGGAGCCTGGTCATAACCGGCATAGGATCCACCCCATGTCCGCTGGAAGGTCTCAAGTCGACGCTGGATTCCATCACCCTGAACGAGATGTCATTCGGGCCAGAGGAGGAGTTGTTCATCGACGCCAAAGGTTTATCAATGCCCTCCCCGGGTCAAGCGTGGGGTACCAAGGCTTTCCTGGTGGATGGGGCGCAAGCCCAGCCCACGGGTGATGAAGCATTCATCCGTAGGGTTAAGGCAGTGCCCATGCGGGTCATGTTTGAGCCCAATGAGGGGATAGATCAGCCAATGGATGGCATTGACGTCCTGTCCCACGCCGAGTTCGACCACGTCGTCAACTACATGCGGATGGGGATGCACGACCGTGTGGCAGCCAAGAAGCGGCAAGCCTTGGTCACATCTCCGCATTGGTGGGATGACAAGATGTTGGTCA
Organism: Eutreptiella sp. 'Long Island Sound 2002'; assembly: GCA_964036045.1. Lineage (NCBI taxonomy): Eukaryota > Euglenozoa > Euglenophyceae > Eutreptiales > Eutreptiaceae > Eutreptiella > Eutreptiella sp. 'Long Island Sound 2002'. The sequence continues at coordinate 85,816,059 of OZ038379.1, read as the reverse complement.
CCGGCAAGTACGAGAAGGATGAGTTCGTGGCCAGGGTCATGGATCACATCGCGGACCAATATGAAGGTCCGGTGGGGTCGGATCCGCCGACGTGGGACTTTCCAAGAATGGGGGCCGGTAGCCACAACAACCAGGCCGATGCCGCAAATTTCCGAAGATTATTGGTGGGAAGCGCGCCCCACGATGATGAAGACGGCATATCGGACGAGGAGAAGTCGGACTCGGACCCGGAAAAGGCCTATACCGCAGTGCGGTTGGTTGTATCGATACCGAAGCAAGCGGCTGAAGAGGCCCAGGAGAACCCGAAGGTCGCTGAGCTGAAGGAGAGGCTGATAAATGCCTATCTGCGGCTATTCAGTGGTGTCGCCAACAAGAACCCTCCAGATCCTGGGAGGTTTGGCACAGCGAGGATCAAGCTGAAGCCGAAACTGAAGATCTATCGTCATCGGGAGTACCAACTTCAGGGCGATCGGGCCGAGGCCATGAAGAAGTTGTTGGCGGAGTTTATTGAGCTGGGCTGGATCGAACCCTCTGACAGTGAGTTGGCCAGCCCGGCCTTTATCGTGCCCAAGAATGAGAAGGGCGAGTGGAGGTTCTTGGTTGATTACAGGAGTTTGAAGGAGCAAACCGAGCACGACTTGTACTCGCTTCCTCTGATCGACACCATCCTCCAAAAACAACAACAAAAGCGGATCTTCACGGTGTTAGACCTGAAACACGGCTATCACAAGATGCCGCTACACCCGGACTCCAGGCCCTGCACAGCGACGTCGACGCCGCTGGGGCCCATGCAGTGGAAAGTGGTGCCTATGGGCGCCAGGAATGGCAACGCCGCTTTCCAGCGCATGATGGAGGACCTACTCGGTCCTGTCCGGGACTGTGCCGACTCCTTTGTGGATGACATCATCATCGGGTCCGGCACGGAAGACATGACTGAGGACGAGCTCATCGAAGCGCATGCGAAGGATCTGCGCCGAGTCCTCAGCAAGCTGGACAAGCACAGAATGGTGTGCAAGTTCACCAAAGCCTCACTCTTCGTGAGGGAAGTGGAGTTCGCGGGTCACGTGGTTGGTCACGGGCAACGCCGTCCCATGCCTGGGAAGCTGGCGTCCCTGCACCACTGGGAGAAGCCCCAGACCATCAGCGAACTCAGATCCTTCATGGGGTTCTGCAATTACTATTCAGGCTATGTCCGGATGGCCCGCTGCACAAGATGCTGCAGGTGGGCAAGTTCGATGGCCGGAAGGGGAGCAAGAAGAAGCTCGCCTGGACCCCTGAAGCCGAAGATGCGTTCAGCTGCCTGAAGGAGCGACTCCTGGGGCAGCTGGGGCTATTCCTGGTGGACCCGAACAAGGGATTCTTGCTACGGACGACGCCTCGGACTATGCTGTAGGGGCAGTCCTCGAGCAGGTTCGGCACGACGGGTTGCACGTACCCGTGGCGTTTTGGAGCCGGATCCTGGCCGAGGGCCAACGTCGAACCTGGACCGCGAGAGAGAAGGAGACGTACGCCATTGTTTGTGCGCTCAGGAAGTGGTCTGGCCACATCGGATTACAACCCGTGGTGGTTTGTACGGACCATCAGTCCTTACAGAGCGGGCACAAGGAGCACGTCGACACCCCCTCGGGACCGGCGGCAAGGAGGGCCTGATGGCATGAGACGTTCGCCAAGTTCGACCTCAGCGTTGGATATGTCTGGGGGAAGGACAACACTGTGGCAGATTGCCTCAGTCGATGGGCCTACCCCGCGGGCAAGGCATGGATGAGCTTATATCCAGCCATGGGGACGTCGAGGAGACCGAGGAGGCCAAGCGCATCATCGAGATGGAGAAGGCCATGGAGCAAGAGGGGGTCAAGTGCTTTGTGGTGATGGCAAACCGTACAGACCTGGCCAAGTTCCGGGGCGCCCGAGTCCAAGCTATTTTGGAGGAAACCCTCGAGCAATGGTTGGTGGCCCCCGTAGAGCTAGTCAGGTCGGTGCTGACAGAAGACTGGTCGGATGACTATGCGGCATCCGACCACTGGAGCAGGTACTGGAATGCCGTGAGCGCCCCGTCGCACGACGAATGGCCTGAGGGCTTGACCGAGGATGGGGTTAAATTATTCCTCAAGGACAAGCTTTTGGTCCCTGAGAACCGAATTGAGGAGCTCATTGACCACTGGCATAACGCCCAGCTCATGCATCCTGGTCGAGACAAGATGCAGCATAACCTGGAGTGGCGCTTCGAGTTCCCACCGGGGTACTACGCCCTCCTGGACAAGTACTGCAGCGAATGTGCCGTGTGTCGGGCCACGAAGAGCCCCAACCACTCCACGGCTGGCAACCCGGTGTATACGGCTATACCAGAGGCCCCTATGCGGTCCATGGCCATGGATGTATTCGCCATGCCTGAGGTCACCGTGGAAGGAGAGACCTACGACTGTGTCATCCTGGCGGTGGATAGGCACAGGGGTATATCGTGGCGGTCCCTGGCAAGAAGTCCAAGAAGAGGGACAAGAAGGACAAGCATGGAGTGGGTCTGCAGGCCGAGACTGTCGTCAACGCCATGATCAGGCATTGGCTGACGATTTTTGATGTCCCAGCTGTCATGTGCAGCGATCGGGGCAGTCAATTTGTGGGGACGTGGTTCGAGACGATGTGCAAGCACATGAGGATTCGGCACGCCAAGACCGTAGCGTACCACAGCCGGTCAAATGGCCGAGCTGAGGTGGCCGGCCGGCAGATGTTCGAGACGTTCCGCCAGTTGCACATTGAGGAACCGGGCCGGAATTGGTACAATTCGCTGTGGAGAGTACTCCAGGCGTACCATGACCTTCCGGGGCCCACTGGACTGTCGCCCCATCGCATCCTGTTCCTACGGGATCGAGTGTCACGCACTCTCCCGTGGTTGAACCATGGCAAAGTGGCCCGGGAGGCGAGTGCTATGATGGCTGAGGCGGACGACACGGCGGCCAAGGTGTGCAAAGCACTTCAGGTTGAGCATGAGAAGAGGGCCAAGTACTTCAAGCAGGGAAGAGTCTAGAAATATGCTCTCAGAGACACCGTACGGAAGGAGCGGCACCACAAGGATGTCCTGTCCAGGCATTGGCAGGCGTCTTGGTATGTGCCGGGGGTAATCGTTCGGAAGGTCAGGCAGGATGTGTATGCGGTTCGTGTGGGGGATAACAAGATCCTTGACCGCGACCACACCCAGCTTCGTCCCCGGGCACCAGACCCCAGCGGACGTCCCGTCACCTTCGAGTTCACAGCCGGAGATCTGGACTCTGATGACGAGGGGGAGGACGACGACTTCACCGCCGAGAAGATCCTGACGGACAAGCCAGACCCGATGACGCCTGGGGGGAGGCTATATAGAGTCCATTGGGAGGGATTTGCCGCATGCAGAGATTCTTGGGAGCCTCGGAGCAGTTATGTGGCGAGGTATACTACAATCTGGATGGATTATTTAAGGAAAAAGAACATTTCCTTGGATGTCAAGGACGTGTTGGTCCATTTGGTGGCAGCAGCAGCACCGTGATGGATCCACCTTGGCATTTTTGTTTGTTTTTGTGCTTGGGAGACGGCTGAGGGCGTTAATCCGGGGATTTTTGGGCTTTGATTGGCCATATATCCTCTTCACTCGGTCTCCACATATATATTTCGTTGTGGTATACGTATTTAGGTTGACCGACGACGTTTCTCTATCTTTGATCCCCTTGGTCCATGTTGTAGATCAAGAGGAGACCGGATATGGCGGAGGGCACCGATTATGAGTGTCCTCACCCCTCCCTTGGGGCATGGGGGACGCCTACTCCGTATGTGGGGCCTACATGTGTCCTCGGGACATGGGGGGGGGGGCTTGGAGCCCAGTGGAGTCCTCTCGTCCTCTCTTCGATGACTTCCGAGCGGATACAACGCTCTGAGAAGGGGGGTGAAGCCGGTTGGGACCCCCGCGGCCATCTTTGGGTCACTTGGGGTGTGTCTCTATGGGCCGGCCAGCCGCCATGGGCTGATATCATACTCTCCCATCCACCTGACCTAACCTGATGTGATAGTCTGATAGGTTTGGCCATTCCAGTTATGAGCGGCCATATTCAATACCGAGGGGCCGCCGGCTGAGATTTATATATCAAAATATCAGGAATCAACAGAGTTTTTTCATCATAAAGTTTCCGTAATTTTTCAGCTATACGTTCTGATTGTCAATGTATCGGCGACTGTCAGTTGGCTCGGGATTTTGCGGTAACTGATTGGTTAACTGTTATTTCCAGATATTTTAGCGGAAACGCCGATGAAGGGTCAGATTTCATCAAAAAAGGGTTCGTTGCTTCCGCAATTTTCATGTTATACACTCGCAAAATTAATCCGATTTTTTCAGACATTCAGAATCGGATTTGCGATTTCGAGGTCGCCGCACTGGATATGATGAATTTCAGCTGGTCCGACATTTTTCCACGATCACGAATCAACCTTCCTTTTGTTGTCTCCTTCATTTTTCGTGGACATATAGGCGAAACAAAATTGATTCGTGAGGCCACTTTGAAAGAACATATCTCCAGCTCACTGCGAGGAATTCCAATTTTGATACTTAGGTTGGAACCGCCTTGGAAACGCCCGAGGTATGCACACCTGCCTGTGGTATCAAAGGATCATGGTCAAGAGGGTAGAAAGTACTTTACAACTCTTGGACCATGATACCCAATGTTTTAATATGGGTTTCGAGTGTACCGCACGAGTGTTGGTGTTGCATAGAAACTTACCTTGGGTTCCTACGTATTTTTAACGTGAAGTTATGTCCATCGAGGGGAATGGCATACCATGGTGGGAGCCACGTTTTGAGGGTATGTGTTATATGGATGGTATGTGCTTCGCTATGCTCACGCCCATGTTATATATCTCCGTTTGTAGGAAGATACATGGAGTCCCAGGTGGCAAAGTCTTTGCCCATGTCCCAATGGTGTGCTCCATAGCACTAGACTAAGTCTACCGCACATATAGTGCATGTGGGAAGGCTTACCGAGCGACCCACAAGCGCCACTACCAATTTCCCCATTCTCATGGTGCGTGTCGTGAGGAGGTTCGAAGGTGTCCTTATGCGTCCATGTGGGGATCCAAGTGGGGGGAGTGTTCACAAATGGTTCCAAGCAATAGTGTGTTGAACCATATGTTGATACCATGGGTGAGCGAAGTTATATACTATTGTGATTACTTTGAATTTGGCAACATTTGCATGTTTTTGACCTCATTTTATGCTCATTTTTCTATTTGATGTGCTCAACTGGTCGGCTAACAGTAAAGTGCCCAGAGATCCGTGAACTATGCTATGTTGCTCATCTGTTGGCATATATTCGGTGTTGCATCTCACCATATGCCAGATCACGTGGTCACTTTGGCGTGTCACACGAGGCCTCACAAAATTAGGTCTGAAATTTGTGAGTTGACTTGTGAAGCATGGCATGTATATGTCCGGAGGGGTTTGGGAGCCAATGTTGGGATATCCTTCGGAATGTTCCTTTGGTGTACATCACCCTTGCATATTACTCTCCGGTTTGACACCTGCATGGAGCACTTGAATATTTGTCGTATGCATTTTTGAGTATATAATTGAATTTTGGGCACTATGGTTGGATTTGCCTAATTTTGCTGTGTTGTGAGGTCATCTTCATGGGGCAATTCTCCAAGCCCAATGGACTACAAGTCCAACCAGAGTTATGTCAGGGTAGGGCATGGTCCTGAGTGCCCCTCTAAGCCATGACACGCCACCCCCCCTATCCGGCTAGGATTTAGAGGCTTTGGGGTGAACACATCTTTGGGGTTTGTGTAGTGACTTTTGACACATGGCATTTAGTCATCTTTTTTGACCTGGCTCAGGGCAATTTGTTGGTGAGTCAGAGGAAGGTCTTGAGTCCAGGGAATGAGGGGTCTATGGCTGTGACTGTGCATGTTTACCTCTTTTCCCAATTTTGCTTGATTTGTGTTCATATGCCAATTTCAGGGCTTCTTCTTTTTTGATTTTGGTGCAATTCTATGTACATGCCCAACGTCCGTGTCTCCGTGTGCACCGTGAGACGACCGGCGTGTTGAAAGGAGTTGTTGAGTGTCAACGCGGGACCTCAAACATCCCCAGAAGCCCTCAGTGTGGATTATTTGGATTTGATCCATTGTACTTGGGAGTTGGTTAGTGCAATGGATCAGGATTTGTGTGTAAGAACCATATTTTACTTTTTTTTGTGGGAAATTGGGCAGGTTAGGGCAAGATCATGCAGAACCTGGTGAGAAGCAAGACCATAGGAGTGACAGGAAATGGTGGAAGGGGTACAGCAGGGGCCCGTCCTGGTAGGGACCTTCTTTACCTCGTGTAGCCTCATCTCCTGCCACGCCGCCTTGTCCGCCCGATACAGCGCTGCCGGGTCGTTATGGGTGTACAAGTTCATGGGTTGCCACCTTCCCTCCCCGTCTGTCCGCGCCCTACGCGTTCCTTCGGGCATCGCCCTTCCAGCGCCCTTGCTGCCTCGCACCCGCCCGGGGCGTATCTTCGTTACCGCCGCCGCCCTCCGCTTCGTTAATTGTCACTTCCTCTTCCTGTTCTTCCTCCCAGCCGACACCTCCTCACCTTCCAACTCCCGCGCCTCCTGCTCCGGAACTAGCTGCCCTTGTATCTCCATCCCCCTACCCTGCGGGCACACCTGTAATCTCTCCACCGGGTACGGTCGTCTATCCTCGTCCTCCTCCCCCTGATCCTCCAACTGCACGATGGCCGCCTTCGTCACATGGCCCGTGCGATCCTGTTGTTCGACCATCTCCTTCACCGTCCCCACATGCATCCTCCACTTCCCACGCACTTTGTGCGGACCATACACAATGTCAGCCCTTCTCCCACTGTTCCCGGCTCCGCTCAATGGCCTATGGGCTCCTCTCTGTATCTGACTCCTCTCTTTGGCTTCCTCTTTGGCCTCCCTTCCTCGTCCTCCCCTCGCTGCAGCCCCTCTGGTGGCTCCTGCTTGTCCTCCTCCCTTCTCCGCTTGCTTCCGCCCCCTTCGTCGTCCTCCGCTGACCCACCTCCGCTGTCCCGTCCTTCCTCTCCTTCTGTCGCAGCACTCTGCCGCCCCCCGCCCTCCGCTGCTCCCTCCCCCTCTTCTACCCCCTCGCCGACCCCCTCCTGTCCCACCTGCCGGTCCAACTCCTGCCCCGGCTCCGGACCTTCCTCCTCCTGTGCTGGTCCTTCCTCTCCGCTTTCCTGTTCCCCCACATCCCCGTCCCCCATGACGAAACTCATTTGTCCTCCCCTTCCCCTCCGCAATCCCCTCATCTTACTTTGCCTCCCCCCCTCAGGGTCTTCCTCCACTTCCGGGCATTGCTTCCACACCCCCTCCACGAGCCTCCTCGCCCTCGCCAGCGCCTCTCTCCTGGTCCCCTCCTCCGCACCTGGGGGTACTATCCACCTCGGCTGGGCTCTTTCCCGGCTGCTGTTCACCCACTCAAGCGCCAACCCGATCTGTTCCTTGATGTCCCCCGCTTGCTAAGGATCTGCGCACCTGCCCATCTGCGACTCCAATGCCCTTGGAATGGCCCTCTCCTGTATCTCCTCCGCTCTTTCAACCCGTACGTCCTCCGCCTCTCCGACCCACCGCATGAGTGGGTGTTCCACTCTTTTCAACGGGGCAGTAGTATACACAACCGCCGTGCAAGTGTCCCCCCTGGGTACCACGACCCACCATGTGTGCCCTTCCTGTACCAGGTCGGTGACCCCCTGGTCTGCAGCTCCTGTGGCACTCACTTGCGGGGACACCACTTGTACAGTGTGTCCCTTGGTCCTTTCCATCGCCCCGTCGTAGTCCACCGTGGCCATAACCTTCCGGACCCGGTGAATTTCTGCGTCCGGGTCCGACTCTCCGGCCATTCCTCTGCTTCGGCGCACCGTTTCCCCAACATACAGCGCCATCGCTAAGACCTGCCTTGTGGGCCCCCACAGCTCCACCGGTCTGTCTTGTGCTGTCCACACACGCCGCGACTTGCGCATCACGCTGCACCTGCATCTACAGCACCGCCTGCTTACGCTCGACTTTCCGTGCCGTAAGCACCTGCGCATTCGCCTGCCTCTCGTCTGCCTCCGCCGACCCCTCCGCCGTCCCGCTCCGACCATCCGCATATCCAACCCACATGTGTTTGACTGGGTGGAAGTACACCAGGGGTGTTCCTTCATCTTCCTTCATCTGTAGCCACATTGGCCCTTGTCTCTTGGGCTGCCGGAGCCTAATCCCATGGTATGCACCCTTAGGTTCTTGCGGTTCATCCAGCCTGCACAGGCACCTAGCCAGTGTGCATTCCGGCCTGCACTTGTCCTCCACAGCCTCTTGCCGGGCTTTCATGTAGTACCTTGCCTTGCTCACTGCCCGCCGCACTTCTTCACCCCTACACCCCCTAATGCGCTCCTCCAGTCCTGGCTGCGCCTCTCCATTTTCTATCAGGACATTTTGCCATAGTGACGCCTTCCCCCTCAGCCTCTGTGTTTAATCTCTGAAGCATGTCATTTCTGTCCCTGCCTTCTCCAAGCATGTCCAGTCCCTCCGCCGCTGCCCCTTTCTGGCGCTTCTTATTTTCTTGCTCCGCCCCGACTAGTTCCGCAGCGTCCTCCCCCTCCTGTGGATCTCAGCATGTAGCGGCTCCCCCCACGTGGGCTCCGCCTTCCACTGAATCACCAGCTGTCCCTCCCAGTGCCCCACGCTGTACACCTGTACCGCCTGCCCTTCACGGCTGAGGCCAATGCCGACCTCAATGCCATCTGCCGCCGCTGTGGTGACCACGACGTTAGGCACGGGTACATTGTACTGGTACCTTGCCCCTTGCCCGTGGCGTACCTCGACCTCCACTGTCCCCCTGTCTCCCACTCTGTCAACCGGGAGGAGCATGTCGACTGCCTGCCCCCTCCGCTGTGCTGCCGCCGGCCCCTTCGTTGCCACGGGGAATATCACATTTGTGTCTTCCCCTGTCTTGCTTCCCCCCTGCCGTACCTCGCGCGGCGAATGGCCCTCACAGTCCACTGCTCTGATCCTCCCGTCTCCCGCACCCATTCTTCTGCCACCCTGGTAAGGGCCCATACCTCGTTGCCCTGGCTCTCACACTCCGGCAGTGGCGCTATACTCTCGATGCCGTCCTCCCCCGGGAACGCGGAATGCCACGTGTCCCCCTGTGCGGGTGCACATGGTATGTGCGAACGGCCATGCGTGCCGCCCCTTCATCCGGCGCCATTTTGATGGCCTCTGCCGCATTCAGCGTCATCTTTTCCAAGAATGCGTACACCACCTCCTGCCCCCTGTGCCCTTGCGTAGTGGGTGCTGGCCCCAATGCTGCCCTTGTGAAGTGTGCGTACACCCAACTAGCTTTTCCTCCTTTCCTTTCCCTACTCCTTTTCCACCTCCCGGCAGTTCCCCTCCCCACTCCTTCCTGACCGGGACTTCCCCCGCCTGGTCCGCCCACCATGTCATATGCCACCCCCACCACCGCTTCCCTCCCCGCCGCCACCCTGTACCTACCCCTCCACCCTGGCTGCAGCCAGACGGCTCGGTCTTTCTGCATTTAGACCGCTCTTTCTGCCCCCCATCCAGCTCCCATGTCATCCCTGTGCTGCAGCTGTAACACCGCCTCCCCCCCTCCGGTTACCCACACGTCCACCCCTCTCCCCTGCCTCCTTTTCCATGCATCCTTTCCCGTACCTTCCGGTACCTCCTCATACTCCATTGCCTGTACCTGCACTCCTAGCACTCCTTCCAAGCCAGCTCTCAGCTTCCTGTCACGTGCGATGCCCTCCCCTACCTCCCTTATCTCCCTCAGGGGACCCTCTTGCCCCTGGTACCGCCACCCCGTGCCTCTCTCCTGGATCTGTATTTGGTGCACATCCTGCCACACTTGCCCCCCGGCCTGTCCCCCTTGCCTACCTCCGGACCCCTGGCCACCCTTCCAACTCCACCTCCAGCCCCACTTTCTCCACGTCCGTCAACTCGCTCCCATCTCCTTCCCCTGCCTCCGCCAGTTCCTCTTCTTCTGGCGGCCACAGCACCTCATAGTGTCCCCCTCCTCTCCTGCTCCACAGTAACGCCACTGCCGTCCGCCTTCCTTCGGCCATCTCCGCCATCTTCCAATACACCCCCTCGGGTCCCCACTCCCGGTATAAGGCCATTTTCCATCCTCTTCTTTGCGCCCACCTCACAACTTCGCACGCTCCTCCCCATATCTCCCCCTTGCGGACTTTGTCCAGGTACTGCTCCGACGTCCGCACCCCTGCGTCCCGCATGACCCGCCGTTCCCACCCCGACTCCGGGCGCTGCGCCATATCCCGTTCCGTGAGCAATTTGCGAACTTCGTCCGCCGCTGCTTGCTCGCCTTTCCCGTCCACAGTGCTGGAGGCCCAATATAGGGACCTGCCATCCCCTGGTATGACCTGTCGCCTCGCTCCTTCCAGCATTTCCTCGGGCCATTCCTGCCCGTCTTGTGCACTGTCCAGTATCCGCTGCACTGCCGCCGCCACCTAATCCGCGTCACTCCTGGTACCCCTGACCCCCCATGGAACCGCGTAGACTTGTCGCCTGGTCCAAAGGATTCCTGTGTCCAGTGGGGTTCGTTCCCCACATTCGATCATTTTCCCGTACCCCTGTCCGCTTTTTGTCTCTCTGTACACCGCCACTTTGTATCCCCCTTCCGTCGCTCATGCTTCCGACTCTGGTGGACCTCCCATCCTTCTCCCCTGCCTCGTTCTCTGAATGTACCTCTGCCCTCCTCCCACGGCCGGCATTCCTCCATCGTGCCCGAATGGAGTCTACTCTCCACCCTGGTCGCCACTCCTTGCCTTATCTTTTGCAAACTTTCTCACTGCTCGGCCTGCCCTCCAGTGCACAAAACAGGGCCCACAGGGAGTCGACATCCTTCCGGTACATGTGCTCCACGAGCACCCCGTCCCCCGTCCTGTCTCGCGGTTCCTCCAAGGCATCCTCTCGCCTCTTCCATGCCCACGCCGCCTTGCGCTGCTGTTCCACTTCGTTCCCTTCCGTACTCCCCACACTGCCCACGCCACACGTTGATGGCCGGCTATCGCTGGACGTCACACTGTGCCCTCTTTCGCTTCCCACATTTACCCGAGCAGGCGCGCCCCTGAATTTGTCTTCTTCGCCTCCTTCTCCTGCTGTACCTCCTTTCTCTTCTCCTTCCTGCTCCCACACCACCTCGTACACTCTCGTCTTCTTCCACAGGATTCCTGCCCTTACTCCTTTCTCCTCTCCAAACTCTTGTATCTTCCTGTAGCCCGCTCCATCCTTCGTCTCCCTGTACACCGTCATCCTGTATCCACCTCCCATCGCCTATGCCTCAACCTTGTCCCCCCCCCCCCATCCTTCTCCCTTGTACCATCCTCTGTACGTACACCTGCCACCTGTTTACCCCCGGCGGCAGGGGCTCCATCAGTTCCCGGGCTTTCCACCTCTCTTCAACGGTGGCGATTACCCTATCTCTCACTTCCTTCGCCTCCTCGCGGGTACCTTGGCCTCCTTCGATCACATTTATCACTCTCCAGAGGGAGTCCATGCCATCGTCCTCCATACTCTGTGCCACGATACCTGCTTGGATCCGCTTTCGCTCCGCTCCCAACGCCCGCTCGCTTCGCGCCCACGCGCACGCTGCTCTTCTCCGCTGTGCTTCACTTTCGGTGCTCTCCGTGTCTCCCATCGTCTGTAGGTTGTCAACTGACTCCCTGTTCCGCGCCCTGAGCTCTTCTTCGCTCTTGCTCATTTTGTGTCTCCTGTCTCCGTACACAGCAGCATGTCCCGCCCCCAGGGCCCCTCTTGGTGCCCTTCCCCATCCGCCTCCAGGCGCCCTCCACACCTGCTCTCCACGCTGCCCGCTTCTGACAAGGACAAAACAACCCCGGCGTCCGAGGGTGCTTGTCCACCTATGTGGCCCCTCGAGGACCTGTTGCAAGAGTACCGTTGCCATGACCCTTGAACGAGGCTTGTCTTCTAGTTTGCCCCACGATTGCTGCTAGTGGGAATCGAACCCAGGGCTACAGCTCGTGCAGCGGGGCGTCTAGCCGCTGGGGTACTCCTCAGCTGACTCCATCTCTCACCGCTTTGCCTTATACTCCTTTCCGCCTCCGCTGTCTAGGTCTCTCTCGCTATCCCTTCAATGTCTTTGTTCCTCACCCCGAATCTCCCTTCTCTGGCCGTTCCTTCTGCCTCATCCCCGACCGGGTGGTCCACTCTGTGGCCACCGGCCTCCCCTGTTGCTCTGTGGTCCCCCGCCCCCATCCTTGCTGCCGCTGCCCTCTCCTCCTTCTTGTGCCTCCCCTGACTCTCCGATCCCCGCATGCTCCAGTGCTGGGCCTCGGTCCGCCCCCCGGATGCTCCAGTCCGTAAGGGTTCCCTTCAGCGGCTCGCCGCTTTGATCGTCCCCGGACGCCCGGAAGCCTGGGTTCCTGCTGCGTGTCTTCGTGGTTCCTCGGCTCCCCGGATGCTCGTGTCCAGGGGGTTTCTTCTGGGCCTCTCTTGTCTTGGCCTTCATCTCCTTCCCACATTGTCCTGGACGTAGATCTTGATCTTGTATGCCCTGGTGGGTCCTGTGTGCGTTGGCTCCCCCTGATATTCTGGCACCCTGGTCTCGCTGCCTTTGTCTTCTCCTCCTCCTTGTGCAGCCTCAGGCGAGACGGGGTCGCTGGCTCCCTTCTGACGACCTTTCGTGTCCTGGATGCTTGTTCCTGCCGCTGCCGCCTCCTTCTCCACCTTGTGCTGCCCTGGACGTTCCCCTCCGGGGCTACTTGTTTCATCCCCGGATCGTCCAGTCCCGGGTGTCGGTCCTCCTCTTCCCAGATGATGACAAGATGTCACCTTGATCCAGACCGACGGGCCCTGCATTGACGCTGATGCTAGCCCCGGATGGTCCAGTCCAGGGTTTGTTGCCTTTCTGTCCTGGCTGCCCCAGTCCTTGGCGGGCGGTATTGTTTTCTCCCCCGGCTGCTCCTTCATTTGCCCCTTCGTATTCGTGATTTGCTGGGCGTCTCTGTCCGGGCCGTCCATTCGTCCCCTTCTCTTCTCGCCTCTCCCACCGTCTTGGTGCCTTGGTTCAAAGTGGCCCAGGACACCGCACAAGCAAAGCAACGGACGGAGCGCGCACCTCGGTGAACAAGAGCCAAGTGGCCCAGGACACCGCACACGCAACACAACACCCAGAGCGAGCAAACCAGTGAACAGGAGTCAAGTGGCCAAGGACACCGCACACGCAACACAACAAACCACGCGGGCCCAGCGGTGATCAGGTGCCAAGTGGCTGAGGACACCACAGACGCAAAGCAACGCACCGAGCGGGCACACTGGTGAACAGGAGCAAAGAGGTCAAAGACACCGCACACCCAAAGCAACGCACTGAGCGGGCACATCGGTGAACAGGAACAAAGTAGCACAGGACACCGAACACGCAAAACAACACACCGAGCGGGCACACCGGTAAACAGGAGCCAAGTGGCCCAGGACACCGCACGCGCAACACAACACGGCGAGCAGGCACACCGGTGAACAGGAGCCAAGTGGCCCAGGACACCGCACACACAGCACAACACACGGAGCGGGCACACCGGTGAACAGGAGCCAAGTGGCCCAGGACACCGCACCAGCAAAGCAACACACCGAGCGGGCAAAGCGGTGAACAGGAGCCAAATGGCCCCGGACACCGCACCAGCAAAGCAGCGCACCAAGCGGCCACACCTGTGAACAGAAGCCAAGTGGCCCAGGACACCGCACACGCAACACAACACACCGAGCGTGCACACCGGTAAACAGGAGCCAAGTGGCCCAGGACACCCCAAACGCAAAACAACGCACCGAGCGGGCACACCGGTGAACAGGGGCCGGGTGGCCCAGGACACCGCAGACACTTGCACACAAAGGGCGGCCGAGGGACAGGAAAGAGCCAACACCCCATGGGTCGGACACACTGGGACAACCCAGCCAACCCAGCAGGCCAGTAGCAGGGGCGGTACCCCAAGGCTGCTGGTCCGAGCCCGGCCAGGCTACATTGGGGACCATGGCAAACGCCACCTGGAGCCATGGAAGCAAATGGTGACAGGCGAGGCGGTACACAGTCCAGGAGGGGGTCGCCTGCCAAGCATAGAGGCCCCGCAACTCAAGCCACAAGGGTGAGGCTGTCGTACCGTAGACGAGCGGGAGCAATACCCCTTGTGGTGAGTGATAGTTTACACGGCTGGGAAGCCCCCGGAGCTGCCGTCCAAAGGAGGGGACATGTGGCCCTACCCATGGACACATGTGGGGACTCTCTCTCACCTGGGACACCTCGACCGGGTCGCAGCGACACTGCCTTCCGAAGCATCTGCGGGAGCGGCTAAGGAGGCACCTGACATAGGGCAGTGGGAGGGACAGGACGTCCCCTTGGTAAGACCTTCTTCCTGCATCGTCAAAAAAGACATCCCGAGCTCCCGAGGATACGTACCTACCTACCCTTGGTTCTTTGCTCTTGATCTTGTTTGCCTTGGCTGCTTTTTTTTGCCGCCTCCTCCTCCTTGCGTAGCTCCAGACGCTCCAATTCGGGGCTACGGGCTACTCGCTTCCCCCCCTGATGGTGCAGTCCAGGCTTTCTGTCCACTACCCCCCGGATGTTCCAGACCAGTGGGCTCTTTGCCTGCCTACGCTTTCATCCTCGGATGTTCCAGTCCGGGCTCCTTGCGCTTGCCTCCCTGTCTCTTCAGCCCCCTGGATGCTCCAGTCCAGGAAGCCTTGGTGCCTTTTTGCTTGTTCCTGGCCCGCCCCAGATGTTCTAGTCCGTGGCATCGGGCCCACAATCCTTCTCCTTCTTGCTTTGCCAGGTGGCTTCGTCCAGGTCGTTCCTTCGTCTCCTTCTCTTCTCACCTCACTTACCATGGCCTTCTTCTCCTCTCCCACCTTCGTGGTCCTGTTCCTTGCTCTTGTTCTTGTTTGCCTTAACTATTCTCCTCTTGTTCTTGCTGCCGCTGCTTCCTCCTCCTTGCGCAGCCCCGGACTTTCCAATCCGAGGCTACTGGCTTCATCCTCGGATGTTCCAGTCCAGGATTTCTGACCCCCGGATGTTCCAGTCTAGGGGGCCCTGTTGCATTGTCGCTGTTTCTTGCCCTGGATGTTCCAGTCCGGGGTTGCTTGCCCTTACGTCCTGGCTGCCCCAGTCCTTGGCGGGCGTTCCGGCTCTCCCCTCCGGCCCCTCCTTCATTTGTTGCCCCTTCTCCTTCGTGCATTGCCGGGTGTCTCCTTCCGGGCCGTTCATTCGTCCCCTTCACTTCTCGCCTCTCTTGCTGTGTCCTTCTTCTCCTCTCCCACCGTCTCGGTCCCGTTCCTTGCTCTTGATCTTGTTTGCCTTGGCTGCTTGTTCTTGTGCCGTCTCCTCCTCCTTATGCAGCTCCGGACGCTCCTATCCGGGGCTCCCCGCCTCATCCCCGGATGGTCCAGTCCAGGGTTTCTGTCCACTGCCCCCCGAATGTTCCAGTCCAGTGGGCCCTGTTGCGTGCCTGCTCTTTCTTGTCCGGATGTTCCAGTCCGGGCCCGTTGCGCTTGCCTTCCTTTCTCTTCGGCTCCCTGGATGCTCCAGTCCAGGGGGCCCTGGTGCTTTGTTGCTGATTCCTCGCCCGCCCCGGAGGTTCCAGTTCAAGGGACCAGGCCCGCTCCGACCGGACTATCTTTCTCCTTCTTGCTTTGCCGGGTGTCTCTGTCCTGGCGTCTCCTTCTCGTCTCACCTCACTTTCCGTGGCCCTCTTCTCCTCCCCCACCTTCGTGGCCCCGTTCCTTGCTCTTGTTCTTGTTTTCCTCGCCTGTTCTCTGGCTTGTTCTTGCCGCCGCCTCTTCCTCATCCTTGCGCAGCTCCCCACTCTCCGATCCTGGGCTACCCACTGCTTCCCCGGTTGTTCCTGTCCAGGGTTTGTGCCCCCCGGATGCTCCAGTCTAGGGGGCCTTGATGCTTTGACGCTGCCTCTTGCCCCGGATATTCCAAACCCCGGTTGCTTGCCCTTCCGTCCTGGCTGCCCCAGTCCTTGGCTGGCGTTCTGGCTCTCCCCGCCGGTTGCTCCTTCTTTTGTTGCCCCTTCTCCTTCGTGCATTATCGGGCCGTTCATTCTTCCCCTTCCCTTCTCTCTTGCTGTGGCCGTCTTCTCTCCTGACGCCTCGATCCCTCGGTTCCCTGCCCTTGATCTTGTTTGCCTTGGCTGCTTGCTTTTGCCGCCTCCTCCTCCTTATGCAGCCCCGGACGCTCCAATCCGGGGCTCTTCCCTTCGTCCCCGGATGGTCCAGTCCAGGAATTCTGTCTACTGCCCCCCGGATGCTCCAGTCCGGTTGCTTGCCTGCTCTTTCTTTCCTGGATGCTCCAGTCCGGGCTCCTTGCGCTGGTTTTCCCGTCTCTTCGGCCCCCTGGATGCTCCAGTCCGGGGGGCCCTGGTGCGTTGATGTTTCTCTATGGCCCGCCCCGGAGGTTCGAGTCTGTGGCACCGAGCCCACTCCCCCGGACGACCCTTCTCCTTCTTGCTCCGCCGGGTGTCTCCTTCCGGGCCGCTCTTTCGTCTCCTTCTCTTCTCACTTCATTTATCGTGGTCTTCTTCTCCTCTCCCACCTTTGTTGTCCCTTTCTTTGCTCTTGTTGTTGTTTGCCTTGACTGAGCTCCCGCTTTTTCTGGCTGCCGCTGCCTCCTCCTCCTTGTGCAGCCCCGAACGTTCCAATTTGGGGCTACTCGCCTCAACCCTGGATGTTCCAGTCCAGGGCTTCTGGCCCCCGGATGTTCCAGTCCGAGGGGCCCTGTTGCCGGCCTTCTCGTTCTCCACCCGATGCTGCAATCTGGGCTCCTTCTGCTTGCCTGCTTGTCTCTTCTTCCTCCGCAATGCTCAAGTCCAGAGGGACCGGCCCTGCTGCTTTGTGGTTTCTCCCTGGCCCCGCATGTTCCAGTCCGTGGCACTGGGCCGTCTCCCTCAGATGATCCAGTCCGGGGGTTTGGCGCCACTCTGCCCTGGATGTTCCAGTCGAGGGCGCCATAGTATCCGTCCTTGTCGACATTTGCCGGCGCTGGTGGTGTGTGCTCTCTTTTTTTTTCGCACGCCCTTCGCTGCTCCTCTTCCCCCGCTCCGTTCCGCTCTTCTCCGCTCTACTCTGCGTTCTCTCGCTCTCAACTCTCCTCCCCTTCCGCACGTTCTCTCTTTCCTCTACGCCGCCCTGTCCCTTGCTCCCATGGTCCCCCCTCTTCCCTTCCCTCGGCTCCCTTTCCCTCCCTTTGCGGTGGCTTTGCTGGGGCACGCATTCAAGCTCCTAGTCGCTACGCGCGCATGTTGCTGTGTTTTGGGGCGGGCACACATGCACAAGCACGCTTTCCGGTTTTTACCTTAGTGCAGTCAGTCCTTTGTTCTTTTCTGCTTGCTCATGTTCTCTTGTTCCCTCCTCTTTTTCCTGATCGCATGTTCGTTGTGGTGTTTTGGTGCGCTCTCTTGTGCTCTTGTTGATTCCCCCCTTGCTCGAACGTTTTGTTTGTTTGGGGCACACTCTCAAGCTCCTCTTCCCACGCATGCAATTTGCCACCTTTTTCTTCTTCTTTTCGTCCTTTGTCTTGTGTTTGGGACTCTTTGCATTTGGCGTCGCCAAAGAGTAGGCGCGGTGTTTTAATGCATTCATGACACATGCTACTTATTCTTTATGCTGAGGACTCTTTGCATTTGGCGACGCCAAAGAGTAAGCGTGATGTCTTAATGCACTCATAACAGGGGTTATTTATTCGTTGTGTTGTGGACTCCTTCTACTTGGCAACGCCCAAGAGTAGGCGTGTTGTCTTAATGCTTTCATGACACATGCTACTTATTAGTTGTGATGCGGACTCCTTGCACTTGGCAACGCCCAAGAGTAGGCGTGTTGTCGTAATGCGTTCATGACACATGCTACTTATTCTTTATGTTGCGGACTCTTTGTCTTTGGAGACGCCCAGAGTAAGCGTGATGTCTTAATGCACTCATAACAGGCGCCATTTATTCGTTGTGTTGTGGACTCCTTCTACTTGGCAACGCCCAAGAGTAGGTGTGTTGTCTTAATGCATTCATGACACATGCTACTTATTCATTGTGATCTGAACTTCTTGCATTTGGCAATGCCCGAGAGTAGGCGTGTCTTGTTAATGCACTCATGACACATGCTAATTATTGTTTGGGTTGTGGACTCCTTGCACTTTGCAACGCCCAAGAGTAGGCGTGTTGTCGTAATGGATTCATGACACATGCTACTTATTCTTTGTGTTGCGGACTCTTTGCATTTGGCGACGCCAAGGAGTAAGCGTGTTGTCTTAATGCACTCATGACACATGCTATTTATTCGTTGGGTTGTGGACTTCTCATACCTGGCGACGCCCAAGAGTATGCGTGTTGGCTTAATGAATTCATGACACATGGTACTTATACTTTGTGTTGCGGACTCTTTGTTCTTTGGCGGCGCCCAAGAGTAAGCGTGTTGTCTTAACGCATTCATGACACATGCTATTTATTTGTTGCGTTGTGGACTCCTTGTACTTGGCGGCGCGCATGTGCATGTGTGTTGTCTTAATGCATTCATAACACATGCTACGTTTTCTTTGTGCTGCGCACTCTTTGTTTTTGGCGACGCCCAAGAGTAAGCGTGTTGTCTTAATGCATTCATGACACATGTTACTTATTCTTTGCCTTGCGGACTCCTTGTATTTGGCGACGCCCAAGAGGTGGCGTGTGGTGCCTTCCCTTTCCCTGGTGCCCAATTTGTGTGTTGTTGGGGCATGCACTCAAGCACTGATTCCCTACTTGCGGGTACCTTGCTATTGTTTTGGCGCGTGCACAAGCACTTTCCCTTGTTTTCTCTCATTGTTCGTGTTGCGTTGCTGTGTGTGGTGGATTCTTGGCCGGCCTCGCCATACAGTGGGGCAAAGATCGTTGGGGGGTTTCTGAAGTCGGAAAATCCGATTTTTCCCTTCTTATATTTGTTTTCTGCGTCTTTTTCCTGTTTTATCTTTTTATTTCACTGGCGCGCGCTGATCTGTTGATTGATGTATTCCGGCGCAGTACGCAACCAAGCACACGACCATGACCACAAGACGTGCAAATGGTACGCTGAAGAGAAAGCCCCCTTTGCACGGGCGAACCCGGACCGCAAGCTCAAGAGCCAGCGTCAGCGTCCCCAAGGGATCCATGAGATTCCAGCTAAACTCCGAAAATTGGTGGGTCTCAGGGAGTCGCTCGAGAAGATGCTGACATCGGAGAAGAGTCCGAAAGACGGCATGCCTCAAGCGGCGTCGCCCTGAGAAGCCGCTCATTAGCCGGGCCCCTGCAGCCCAGGGCCCCAGCTGGCGACCCGGCCGCAGGCGAACCCAGCCAGAAGGTCAGAAGGACGGTTGACGAGGCACCGTCTTCGGAAACATGTCTCGTCTCCTTCACCATCACCAAGTCCTCAAGAGGACAATGAGGAAGAATTACCACCTCTTCAATCCCGAAGTGAAAGCGAAGGTGAAGAAGAAGGAAAGACCTGCAGCAGAGTCACCCATGAGCGGGGAGCTGCAGACAGGCCGCTTGCGGTAACCTACACCCTATACGAGCACCTCATCCAACTGCTCGAAGCACTCGGGAAACTAGAGCTCCTAGCAGTCCGCTTGGTTGGCGGGGAGCGACAGCTCCATTTGCGACTCTGGGTAACCTACCAAGGGGTTGAAAGGTTGATGCGTGTGCTGGTGAACTCGGGAGCCCAAATCAGTCTTGTGAGGACCGGGCCTTTCCCAGCATCTTGTATCAAGACGAGCCCTAACCCGGTTCGCTTGGAGGTTGCCAATGGACAGTACATGGGTGGAGGCAGGACTGAGGTGGACCTTGAGATGGAATTCCTGAACCATGAAGAATTGTCGCGACCGGACAAGGGCAAGCGTGTTACCTGGGGTGGTACCTTCTACGAGGCGGACATGAACTTGGACGTTATCATTCGCTCTGACTTTATGGCGGCCATAGATACGGGTGTACAACTGGCCCAAAGTTCCATGTCCCTCTACAAAGACAACCGTTTGTCCTGGTTTTCCGCCCACCTTGCATTTGAAGAGAGCCATTGAGCACATGCGAAACGCGAGCAGCTTTGCCCCGCCGTAGGGGCGGTCCAGCGATGCCAAAGGCTCCTCGACGAATATGGTTTTACTCCCAAAGCCTTCCAAGAGGCAGTAGCCGGATTGAAAGTAGGCAAGCCTTCGGTGGATGCCTTCAGCTCTGCATACTCTGCAAGTCTTCGATTATGCAAGACATATTGGCACACCAAGGACTCCGCATGGTTCAAGCGATGAAATGAGCATTTCTGGGGATTGCTATGGATTCAGTACAACCCAGGATGTTTGCCCCGTGCGATTGCAAAAATTAGGTCATACCGAGCCAAGGCCCTGCTTGTGCTAACGGAGAAAGTGTGGAAAGATGACCAAATGGTGAGGCTCAAAGATGATTTGGAAAGCATGACTCTAAACTCTCATGAATTCCCGGCGGGGCAGAGCATCTTTCAGGATGCTAGGGGCCAGAGGTTAGGCAACACGCCTGGTCGAACCACGGTGGTGTATGTGGACGGCTCACTCTTGGATCAATTGGAAGCCGATATCCGAATGCTCGCGCGAGTAGTTGCTGAGCCCATGCGCTACATGTTCGCAGCACCATCACAAGAGGCCGACCAATACACAGAAGGGTGTGATGACCTAACCGCCAACGAGCTTGACGCTGTGGTGGGATACATGCACAACCCTATGCACGACATCATGTCTGCAAAAGGGGGCAACGATTGGACCAAGTGGTGGGAAGATGGACCATCGCCTCGGGCGCCTTTGATGGCAATGCATTTGTCCGTAGAGTGCTTGACCATCGGGCTGACAAAAATGAGCCGCCAGCAGGAAACCCCCCCACGTATGGAGATATTTATCGGATGAAATGTGGAATCCACCGCCCCTTTGGAGCCTCTAAGGACCACCGAGCCATGAGCCCAAAACAAGACCGAATCCACCTGTCCCAAGATACCCATGTGAGGTCCATGGTGCAGGTGCCTACCAAGGCCACAGCTTTTGCCGACTCGGACCCTCGTGTCCAAGCGCTAAGAGAGAAAGTCAAGGGAGATTATGCGAAGAATTTCTTCAGTGGAAAGCCCACCAAAGATCCTGCAATTCGTGGCGCGTATGGCGAAGCAAAAATCCGCCTCCGACATCCACAAAAGGTATTCAGGCAACGTGAGTTCGCTTTGAAGGGGGACCGGCTTGAAGCCATGAAAGCCAAGCTGAAAGTATTCATGGAGTGTGGGTGGTTGGAACCAGGCACCAGAGAGTGGCCCTCCCCTGTTTTCGTTGTTCCGAAGTAGGTGGCCGGGGAATGGTGGTTGGTCGTCGACTACCGAGGGCTCAACGATCAAACAGAGTTCAACCCCTACAACCTGCCCCTCATCGAGGATATGTTGCAGAGGAGACATTGGCAAGGGCTCTTCATGGTGATCGACCTGAAACACGGTTACAACCAAATGCCGTTGGCGCCGGAGACTCGTGCATGAACTGCCATATCTACCCCACTGGGTCCTCGCCAATGGAAGGTAATGCCCATGGGATGTAAAAACGGCAATGCGTCTTTCCAACGAATGTTGGAAGACATCCTCAAGCCCGTTGCCGATTGCACCGATCCTTTCGTCGATCATATCATCGTGGGGTTGGGCACGGAGGGTATGACGGATGAGGAAGTGCTCGCCGCCCATAAAACTGACGAGAGGGTAGTCTTGGACCTCCTGGTCTCTTTGCAACTCACGGAAAGTGCCGACAAAGCCACCATCGCTGTCCACGAAGTGGAATTCGCTGGACACGTGCTTGACGTGAGGCAAGACAAGCCCATTCCCGGCAAGATTGCTGCGGTGGAAAATTGGGAGCGCCCCAAGACAGTCTCCGAGATGCGAGCCTTCCTCGGATTCTGCAATTACTACTCAGGTTATGCCCTATGTGTGCAGAAATGGCCGCACTGATGACACCCTCGCTGAAAGGCAACCGAGATGAGACCAAGAAGGGCAGCGAGAAGCCCATCATATGGGACAATGAAGCCAATGATGCCCTTGAGGCCATCAGGCGCGCTTTCCCTGATAACCTGAAGCTCTGGCTCATCAACCCGGACAAAGGATTCGTGCTCCGTACGGACGCTTCGGACGATGCGTTCAGAGCGGTCCTCGAGCAAGTGGACGATGATGGAACCCATGTGCCCGTCGCCATCTGGAGCCGAGTTCTTGCTCCTGGCCAGCGCCGGACCTGGACACCCAGACAAGAGGAGACATACGACATTATTTGCGCTCTACGTAAGTGGGCAGGGCACATCGGACTGCAGCCGGTTGTTGTCTGCACGGACCACCAGAGCTTGGAATCTTGGCACAAGGAGCATGTGGATACTCCCCCCGGCCCAGCATCCCCACGTGCCCGATGGCAAAACACTTTGGCCAAGTTCGATCTATTGATTGTGCATGTCACATAGAATTTTCTGACATCCCAAAATCCCAAAACCTGCGCCATTAAAAAACAAGCACTTTTCAGTGGTTAGTAGCATAAATTGTACATCTCGTCTCATCTGAAACTGGTTTATGAAACATTTTTGGTGGCGAAACCATTCTTGACGATAGTGGATAGCATAGAAAAAGCGCGTTCGGGCCAGTTAAGCCACAAATAACGATCACAAAGAAATTCTTTACGTTTGGTGTTCTAGTGTGGTTGACCTATTTTTGATGAGAAATGGCACATTTGGGTGCATAAGGTTGCGGCACATTGTGTTTGTGTGATCTGTGTGTCCCCACCACCTGCTTTTTCGCATCCAGCGCCCCAAAATTGGGATGGAGGAGCTTTAACTGCTTGTCTGACACCAAAAAACTAACTTTTGAACAAACGAAAAGCCATTTAGACATCAGACAGGCCAAATATGGCTGTTTTGAGGCAATTTTGGCTCCCGCCGTTGATATATCTTGATGCAAGGGCATGTGAGGTCACATATGGTGTTTTGCCAAGGCCAAACTAACCTTAGGAACAAGGTTGAGCAATTTGAAATCTCATGATACCTCCCCGAAATCTACTTATAGGAGGATTACACGTTAAATAGAGCAAATATGGCTGTTTTGAGGCAATTTTGGCACCCGCTGTTCAATTATCTTGATGCAAGACCATTTAGGGTCACATATTGTGGTTTGCTAAGGCCAAACTAACCTTAGGTCACGCTTAGGGAGAAGCTTGACCAGTTTGGAATATCATGACACCTCCCCGAAATCTACTTGTGCCCTTTTATTTGAGAAAAAGTGCCAAAAATGGCCAAAAAATGGCGGTATTTTGGGAGTTTCTCCCGAACCATTGATCCGATCGCCGTCGTTTGGATGGATGAGGAACATATGGTTGTGCTTGACGCATTGCGCTTTCTAAAATGTCTTAAATGCGCACAGAATTAGCACAAATCTCACAAAATCGGCCAAAAATGATTGCTGCGGCCCGGGAAATCGCAACCGCGGCGGTTTCTGCGATGTTGCGGCAACTGAGTTTTGGGATCTGGCGACATCGTAAAATCATATGTGTGCAGGGAAAGGACAACACCGTGGCGGACTGCATGAGCCGATAGGCGTATCCGGCAAGCAGAGGAATGGCGGATGGAAGTGCCCATGGGGACGAGGAAGAAACCAAGGAGGCCAAGCGGATCATCGAGATGGCGTGACTGATGGAGGAAAAAGTAGTCAAGTGCTTCGTGCTAATGGCGTCCGAGACCAAAACAGCTGATTGTGCGGATCGGGCGGTGATGCGAAATATGACCAAGACAATGAGCATGTGGCCACTCGCGCAAATGCCCGCCAATGACAAGCCGCAATCGAAGTCGAGGCTACCTCCTCGACGGATGCAAATCCTTCAACATCTCAGTCAGGCCTGAAGGAAGACTGGACGTCCAACTATGCCGACTCTGAGGCGTGGGCCCAGTATTACAAGTTGATCTCCAGCCCCGACGATGACGAAGAATGCCTCCGAGGACTTTCGGTCGACCATGAAAAAATCTTCTTGAATGGGAAGCTGCTCGTCCCCGAATCTCGTGCCAAAGACCTACTGTATGAGTAGCATGAAGAATTGCTGCACCCCAGTGCAGCGAGGCAATGGAAAGACATGGAACCAAGGTTCTTGTTTCCTGACGGAGCCGGGGAGCTCCTCAAAAAGGTGAGGGGCCACTGCCAAGTGTGTGGCGCCTGCAATCCGGCGAATTACTCGCTGGCCGGTGATCAGCAATGGACGCCGATCCCCGATATACCCATCGAGTTCGTCAGCAGGGATGTTTTCTCTATGCCTGACGTCAAGGTGGGTAAGGACACATATCATTTTGTAGCCATTGTTGTCGACCGCCATTCAGACTATTTTGTTGCCGTTCCCGCCAAGAAAAAGGGTCTAACAGCCAAAGCAGTGGCCGAGAAGATGATCAAGCATTGGCTGACCAATTTGGACATCCGCTCGACGATGTGTAGCGACAACGCCCCGCAGTTCACGGCTGGATGGTTCAAGGACATGTGTGCTTACATGGGTGTACGGCATGCCACGTCCGTAGCACCCCTTAGCCGTTCAAATGGCCTAGCCGAAGTGGCCGATCGCCAGGTTTTTTGGAGGCTGCGCAAGCTTCACCTGCAGAACCCAAAGAAGAATTAGTTTAGGGAAATGTGGAGAGCCATCCAAGCCTACCGGGACTTGCAGACACCGTCTGGGCTGTCCCCCCAGCAAATTCTCTTCACCAGGGACAGGTTGAGTCGAACCCCTCCCTGGTACACCACCGGTCTTGCCAAAGATGCCGTGGAGGTTTGAGGTTTGAGGTTTGATTTTGCGGGTACTAAACGCCTTTCGGCCCCGGGGGGCCACCTGGTCGGGCCAGGTGATATCCTCCCCACCGGGTCCTAGTGGGGGGCCCTCCAAGACGCACCTCCTGCCTGGTGGCGGAGTCCCCCGGGTTCACAGAGCTCGGAGCCCCGTCCTTCCCCGGCGTCCCCGTTTCGCCACTCCTCGGTCAGTGCATCAATTCGCAGCCGTGGCTGCGGGCGCTTACCCACTGCGTCGCCCCCCTAATGCGTGGTCGCCCGGGGCGCCAGCGCCGCCGGGCCCGTGCTACTGGCTTGTCGCCAGTGGGACCCCCTTGGGCTGGCGCGGAGGCTGCCTAGCCTAGGGGTTGGGGCGTGGCGCTGTGCGCCACTACTGCCTTGGCGGGTGCAGTGTCCCGTCTGTGTGTGCGCGGCGCTCGCGGCCGGTTCGGGGGGGGTTCGGGCCGGTACCTGGTGTTGTGTCTCTCCTGTTTCCCCCTTCCCGCCCCGCGTGTTCCGCGCTGCGTGTGGCGGGCCGTCCCCTCCGGGTGTCCCTTACCCTCGCTCGCTGGTACGCCATTCCATGCGGTCTGTGCGTTCCGCGCGCTCGGTCCGGTTGCCCTTCCGGTGGAGGCATTCAAACAGGCCGAAGACACCGCCCAACTGGTGAAGGATGCTCTTGGAAAGGAGCATGCGGAGCAGCAAGACAAGACACCCAAGGGCTCCGTCACGTCTTTCGAGGTTGGAGGCCATGTCTAGGTTGAAGGACCCCGGCCGCTGGGCTCTCTTCGGACGAAAACCTGGTATACCCCCGGTAAGATTGCCAAGAGGGTTGGTCAAAGCACCTTTCTTGTCGAAACGGGTCCCTCTCAATTCACAACCCGGCACAAGACTCAATTGAAGGACCGTGTTCCGGATCTCATGGGAAGCACGTGGACTTCCAATACACCAAACATGACAACGACTCCCACGAGGATGAATACCTTGAGGAGGACGACTATGTCGTTGACAAGGTTCTGAGCCACCGGCCAAACCCGCCTTTCCGGGCCGAATTGAGTTCAACGTGAAATGGAAAGGATACGAGAAGTCTCATAACTCCTCGGTACTCGCTCATCATTTGTGTCCCGCATTAACAAAGTGTGGCCAGCCTATCTCGGTCAAAAGGGCGTCCACATTACCGCCAAGGACTTGATGGCTGCCATCATTCAAGGTGAGGACGACATCTTGTCCCTCACTGATCCCTTCGTGGATGCATGCTGTACTATGGCAGGCTCGTCACCCCCCTTGTCCAGTGTTCTACATCATAATTTTACCTTTTACGATTGGACAAAGGGGAGCGACGGGGAACCCCGGGGCAACCCACAACCCCCCCCCCCCCCAGCCCGCCGAATGCCGGAGGCTGGCTAAGGGACGTCGGCCCTGTGGCCCCCCGCCAGGCCAGGGGAGACCCCCCCCCCCACTCCGCCCCGAGGGGGCTGCGGCGCCCGACGCGGAGCGCCACTGGGTCCACGCGCCGCGCGCCCCCGGCCCGTCGCCCGTCCGCTCCCAAAGTGGCCTCGGCAAGCCGCAGTGCCTGCCCGCCTGCCAACCTGCCCGCCGGCCGCCCGTGGATACGCAAGGGCGCCCCCCGGACCGCGCCCGGACGGGGGCGCACGGACACGGACCGGAGCAGTATGGAGACCACACCCTCCATGGACTGGACGATGCCGCTGAAGCCCGCCTTGCTGCCTGCTCAAAGGAGGCAGAGAGACGGACGGAGGCAGAGGGACCCCCCGCCCCCCGCCCCCCGGGGCCCCTGGACGAACGAGGACCCAGCCACGTCCGGAGGGGGGGTGGCAAACGGACCGCCCCACCCCCCACCCCGCAGGCTCCCGACCACCTCGGACGCACAGACCCGCCCACAAGGGGGCGCACGACCGGGCCCCAGGCACGGGGACGAAGGGACCGGGCCACCCCGCAAGAGCTAAATAGGCGGAGCACAGGACAGGGGCAGGAAACGCGGAAGGGCACGAACCGCCTGGAACGGCCCTACCGGCGCCCTGCGCCGAAACCGCGCGAAGTGCGCGCGCCACACCGACCTGGGGGGGGGGCGCGTACGCCGCAGGAGCAGGAACGCACACACACGCAACGGAGACGCAGCGCAGACCCGAAGGGCAACCAGACCGAGCCCGCGGACCGCACAGACGGCATGGAATGGCCTACTGGCAGGCGAAAGGAAGGGACACCCGGGCAGGACAGCCCGCAACACGCACCGCGAGGGACACAAGGGCAGGGAGGAGCCCAAAAGAACAAGCGGGAACTGGCACCGGCCCGGTCCCCCCAGGTCCTGCCCCGAGCGCCGCGCACACACGACCAGGGCACTGCACCCGCCAAGGCAGTACTAGCACACAGTGCTACGCACCAGCGACGCGGCTAGGGAGCCTCCGCGCCAGCCCATGGGGGTCCCACTGGCGACAAGCCAGTAACACGGGCCTGGCGGCGCCGGCAACCGGGGCGACGACGCATCAGGGGGGCGGCGTCGTAGGTAAGCACCCGCAACCACGGTTGCTAAGTGACGCACTGACCGGGGAGTGGCGAACTGGGGAAGCTGAGGAGGGACAGGGCTCCGAGCCCCGTGAGACTGTGGGACTCCACCAACAGGCAGGAGGTGTCCCATGAAGGGCCCCCGACTAGGTCCCGGTATGGAGAATATCATCTGGCCCGACCAGGTGGCCCCCCGGGGCCGAAGAACGCCTAGTACCCGGAAAGTCAAACGTCAAACCTTAAAACTTTTACGATTGGAGTTGATGTACTGGTACTTTACAATTGTTTCTTTGCATGAGACAATTTTTTTTGAGGACATACCTCTGAACAATGCCTTTGAGTTTGCACTTTATGGACTTTACCACATGCACGGGCGCAAGCCATACATCATATACAATCAAGTCCCCCAGATGCATACTTGGGTAATTTTGGCCCCTACGACGTTGCGCAACAGGTGTTGTTGCCATCAGCACTGCGAATGAATGAGTGTGTGTGATCAATTCATGGCACTTGTTGAATGGTCACCTTATTTGTGTTTCTAAGCTTCTCCACTTGTTTGACTCACTCCTTCCCGCGCAATGGTGATGTCTTTTGTTGCGTTGTGCTACATTTGAGCCTTACCCTAACCATGGAGTAAGTTTGAGACTTACTATTCCTCTTAACCTATGAGCGAAAACAAAACATCTGTGTTTGCTCACTTCATATGAACTAATTTTGGTATGAATTTCGGTGGTTCAGGACTTCTAGAATTTAGGAGCTTCTGCTCCCTCTTCTCGTCGACAGGATGCACTTGTATGCCTCTTGACTTGAATTTGGATGTTTGAATGCCTTCCCTTGCTGCGGAGATGTCTTTATTCATGCTTCAAGCCTCCAAGGTACCCACTCAACCCAAGTTCCTTGACATGAGACGAGATTATGGACCCGAGATCAGTCTTGGACCGTGTATGCTTCCTGCGTGCGCGGTCGGTCGGCGCTTTCTCTGTGGACTCCTACAAACTATTGTATGTCAAGACCCATGAATTTTTTTTTGGTGGAGCATGGGGTATGTACATCCGCAGTAGCAACATCCCCGCTAAATGGGATCATTGGTATACTACATGATTGGAATTCGAGAGTTTGCGGGGGATATGAAGTTGCCTTAATTTTGCTTTGCTTCCCTCATCCACACTGTCTGCGGCCTTGTGTTGTGAACTTTTGAGGTCACCTAACCCTATTTTGAGGTTGCCAGACGCAACCACGACATCCATTTGTGGTAATTCATTCCAAAAATTGCATTTCTTTTTTTAGGTCACCACGTTCTATTTTTAGAACATTTTGTGCTATTTTTAGCAGCAAATTTCTTTTTTCAGAACGCCACCCTACCGCCCCCATTTCGCGATTCATGGACATCCGTAACCACCCAAAAAGTGTGCTGGACGCACTAGTGAGCCGGGCTCCCCTCCAGGTCCCGTGCATTGAAAGATCTCAATTTTAAGGTTGTTATCAAAAACAGTAGCAATTCTCGAAAATTTCTCTTGCCCGCCTTTCTGACATTTTGTGGAGTCGGACAAATCTGTGGATACCCACAGGCATTCCATAGCAGTGCCTGGTCCAACGGTGCCATCCGTTTCCCTCCTGCTCTCGCCTGGGCCAAAAAGGCTGGAAACGTTGCTGAAATTTTCCAGGGGCGAAAAACTTTGTTTTTTCATTTTCCATTTTATGCGCATTGGGTACCAAAATTTTTATGGTCGCGGATTCGGTGGTGATGGTGGCTCTCTTAAAGGACACGGTATGTCTGAGATTTTCACTTTTTTCAGCCGTTGTCATATTTGCACTTCCTGACCAGGTTGGGCATGGTACACGCTCGTAGAGAGCAACAAGGAGCAAGCATACCCCTTCACGTATCCCTGGACCGTGGATATGCTCTAGGAAGTCGGGTGACACGTATCCCATGCCCTCCCCCCTGCATGGCCTTGTGTCTCATGGTATCTAACCCTATCCGCTTCGTGGTTTTATGCTGTGTGCCACTGTGAAGCCAATCAGCTGACAATTTCTGTTTGTGTAACTTTCATGCAATTTCCGGCATAGAATTTGAAGAAATCTATTATGGAATCGCTTCCTAGTCAGCAAAATAGATATTAATGCCCTCCAGCAATTCAGTCGAGGCCTGTCCGCGCGCGCGTGGTCGCCCGGTGCTCCTCTTGCGTGCTCGTGCTCCCTGCTGCTCGGCCTGTGCGTTGATGCTGGCCGAGAGACTGAAAACTCTTCTCAACGGGTGCTGATAGTGTTAGCACTATACTGTTACCAAAATGGATACCGATGGGAAGCTAGGGCGACTCCCGTGGATGATAGAAGGCCCGGATACAGGATCTGGCTAAACCCTGGTGTAGTGCCTCCACCTACATAGCCAGGTGTCCACCTTGAGGGGAACGGTACACGTTAATGGGCGCATCTGCTTGGGCAATGCCACGCCTGCGTGTATGGGGGATCACAGGTCCCTTGAGGCTGGAGGAGTCCTAGTGGAAGAGGAGTGGAAGTGTAAGTAGCTGAGGTAGACGCATCTGAACAGAAGAAAGTACGTTGTTCGTTGCTCTATAATCTGCAAGTGAACTCTTCTTTTTCTTCTTGTGCTTTGGTTTGTTACTTTGCAACGTCCCTCTGTTGAGTTCCTCCCCCAACCTATGTATCGTATGTTGCAACGGACATTATCTGCTTTCAATACTCGCAAGTGTATGAATCATTGAACTCACTGTCCTGTACATTGGTTCCATTCATGCTTTGTGTTTGTTACAGGAAGGTTGACAAGCATGCTTGAGCGTAGGACAAATGTCTCAGTTGAGGATGCAATATATTTGGTTGCATGGTGACACTCATTCATTTTATTCATTCAAGTTATTTTTGTGAAGTGCTTTGAGGTGAATGTTTTTGAGCATCTTTTGCTTCATGTCTATTTGATTAGGGTATCTACCTCACCGCATGCCTTTCCAAGAAGTAGGTCGATCTTTTGCAATCAGGTTGAGGTAGGTGGGTAGGTGCACTCGGTCGTGGCGAGGCGCCCCATGGTTCCCGCTGGCCTTGCCGCTGTGACGAACAGGAAGAGGCTCCACGCTTGAAGAGGGAAGGCGGCTTACATCCTGCTAGACCTGACTGGTGGCCCCCAAGATAGCGGCCCCGGGCAACACCGGGGAGGCTGATCGCCGCCAGCGTGACTGCTTGTCATGCTGGGAGGGTGTGCCCCCGTGCTTGCGCACGTCCCTTCTTATGGGCGGAACCCTAGGGGTTCACCGGACCTCCTGGCGTATCCTGTTCCCAAGGCATGCATGCATGTTCTTGGTACTAGGGTTCCGAGGTGCTTGGCTGTTGCACGCTCCGCCTCGAGAACCAAAGCAGCGCAGGCCTTAGGATGCAGCCTCACCCCCGGTCTCCGGATGTCGTTTGGCCGGGTCACCTGCATGGCACGGGCTGCCTCAGTGCCCGGGCTATGGACACTGGGTTTCCTACTGTTGCGTGGCGCTTGCGTTTGGGTCTGGGTTGTGGTTGGGTTAGGGTTTCGGCTGCGCTCCGCCACTCCTGGCTGGGGTGTTGGGGTGTGTGTGTGCTTTGGGCCTGTTCCGCTTGTACCCTACCACTCCTGGCTGGGGTGTGCGGCGTGGGCGTGTGTGCTTGGGCTCGGGTTTCAGCTGCGCCCCGCCACTCCTAGCTGGGGTGTCCGGGTTTGTGTGTGCTTGTGTGTGCGCTCCGCTTGCACCCCGCCACTCCTGGCTTGGGTGTGCGGCGTAGGTGTGTGTGCTTGGGCTCGGGTTTCGGCTGCGCCCCGCCACTCCTGGTTGGGGTGTTGGGGTGTGCGTGTTTGTGTGCGTGCTCCCCTTGTACCCTGCCACTCCTGGCTGGGGTGTGCGGCGTGGGTGTGTGTGGCTGGGTTCGGGTTTCCGCTGCCCCCCGCCACTCCTGGCTGCGGTGTGGGGGTGTGTGTGTGCTTGTGTGCGCGCTCCGCTTGTACCCCGCCACTCCTGGCTGGGGTGTGCGCTGTGGGTGTGGGTGTTTGGGTTCAGGTTTCGGCTGTGCCCCGCCACTCCTGGCTGGGGTGTGCGGCCTGGGTGTGTGTGTTCCGGCTCGGGTTTCGGCTGCGCCCCGCCACTCCTGGCTGGGGTGGTGGGGTGTGTGTGTGCTGGTGTGCGTGCTCCCCTTGTACCCCGCCGCTCCTGGCTGGAGTGTGCGGTGTGGGTGTGGGTGTTTGGGCTCGTGTTTCGCCTGTGCCCCGCCACCCCTGGCTGTGGTGTTGGGGTGTGCGTGTTTGTGTGCGTGCTCACCCTGTTCCCTGCCACTCCTGGCTGGGGTGTGCGGCGTGGGTGTGTGTGCTCGGGCTCGGGTTTCGTTTGCGCCCCGCCACTCCTGGCTGGGGTGTTGTGGTGTGTGTGTGCTGGTGTGCGCACTCCGCTTGTACCCCGCCACTCCTAGCTGGGGTGTGCGCTGTGGGTGTGTGTGTTTGGGCTCGGGTTTCGGCTGCGCCCCGCCGCTCCTGGCTGGGGTGTCTGGTTTTGTGTGTGGTTGTGTGTACTCTTCCGAAGGGGTGGTAATAGTGTTAGCACTATCCTGTTACCGAAATGGATACCGATCGGAAGCTAGGGCGACTCCAGTGGATGATAGAAGGCCGGGATACAAAATCTGGCTAATCCCTGGTGTAGTGCCTCCGCCTACTAGTCAGCTGTCCACCTTGAGGGGAACGGTACACGTTAATGGGCGCATCTGCTTGGGCAATACCACGCCTACGTGTATGGGGGATCACAGGTCCCTTGAGGCTGGAGGAGTCCTAGTGGAAGAGGAGTGGAAGTGTCAGTAGCTGAGGTAGACGCATCGGAACAGAAGAAAGTACGTTGTTCGTTGCTCCATAATCTGCAAGTGAACTCTTCTTTTTCTTCTTGTGCTTTGGTTTGTTACTTTGCAACGTCCCTCTGTTGAGTTCCTCCCCCAACCTATGTATCGTATGTTGCAACGGACATTATCTGCTTTCAATACTCGCAACTGTATGAATCATTGAACTCACTGTCCTGTACATTAGTTCCATTCATGCTTTGTGTTCGTTGCAGGAAGGTTGACAGGTATGCTTGACTGTAAGACAAATGTCTCATTGGATGATGCAATATATTTGGTTGCATGGTGACACTCATCCATTTATTCATTCAAGTTATTTTTGTGAAGTGCTTTGAGGTTAATGTTTTCGAGCATCTTTTGCTTCGGGTCTATTTGATTACCGTATCTACCTCACCGCATGCCTTTCCAAGAAGTAGGTCGATCTTTTGCAATCAGGTTGAACCAGTTGACAGTGTAGACTAATGGTTTGCCTTTAGTCCAGGTAGGTAGGTAGGTCATCTCCGGGCTGGGGTTGCCCCCGAGGGGGGTCTCACCAAGGGGCTTTTGCCAAACCTCCCACGCACCCTACTGCTCCCACAAAGCGGCTCCCCTACATGGGGGAAGGGCGCGGTCGCCGCGAGCAGTACCCTACAGCGGGTTCTACCCGGAGAGGTAACCCATTTTCGACCAAAGTCTCACATTCCTCTTCTCCGAGCGGATGATACGTGGGGGAGGGTCCCATCGCACATCCTCATCAACCTCCGGATTCTGGGGCCCAGGGGCCCGGAGCCAGGCCAAGGCCCCTGTCCTGCAAGCAGCCCCACCTGGGTTGGTTTTCAGTAGGCGTGAGGCGACTAGAAGAAGCACGTGCTACGGGACTCGCATGCCGTGGCGGAGACTCAGGCCTCCTGACTCGGTCGAGCTTGCGCTCTCCCGGGGGGGCAGGGGTTCCGAGTAGGTCGTTGTGATTGTTTGGTCGGTCGTTTACTGGTTTGCTGTAGTTTGTTAATGTTGGTTGGTCGGTTGCGTGATGGTAGAGTCACGATCTTCTGTTTTGTTCGTGGGTATGGTCGTCGGCTGGCGTGGCGCACCATGGTGTGGCCAACCCGTTGGACGCCTTTCCCGTTTCGACCCGTGCACGCCTGGCTGGTTTGATGTTGGACGGCTTGTGTGTGGTCTGTTTACGGTCAGGTCTCGGCTGCAGCTGCGGTGTGGTTGGTGCGGCGTTGTTCTGGCCGCCTCATGGTCGGCTTGGTTTGCGTGGGTTCCGTCGCGCTGCTGCCGGTGGTCGTATAGCAGAATTTTGTTTGTGTAGCCGGCACGTCCGTTTTGGTGCTGGTTAGTCGCGTCTTGGTTTGTCCAAGTGTAGTGTAGTGTAGTTGGTTAATGTTGGTTGGTCAGGTTCGTAATGGTAAATTTGCGGTGTTCTGTTGTGTTCGTGAATATGGCGGTCAGCGGGCCTGGCGCACCACGGTGTCGCCAACCCGTTGGACGCCGTTCCCGTTTTGATGCATGCATGCCTGGCTAGTTTGGTGTTCGCCGGCTTGCGTGTCGTCTGTTTATGGTCGTGTCGTGGCTGCTGCAGCGGCTTTGTTGGTGCACAGTTGTCTTAGCAGCCTCATGGTCGGCTTGTTCGGCGTTGGTTCCTTGGCGCTGCAGCTGGCCCTTGCGCGGTCGGACGTTGTTCGTGTAGTTGTCATGCCTATTTCAGTGTTGGTTGCTTGTGCCCAGGTCGGCCTTTGTACAACGCGTCGTGTTACATTGCCCGTTATCGTCTGACACCGTGTAGAGGCCGTGTTCTGAGTTAGGTGCACTGTGGTAAGGCCCGCGCGTGCGCAGCCGGATGCATAGAGTTGCTTTTGTTTGGATCTTGTTGAGCGCGGCCTGTCGGGGCAGGGTTTCGTTGTGCTGTTATCTTGGTGTGCCTGGGGCATTGTGTGCGTTTGCCGTTGTCTTAGCCGGGTGGTGCTTGGCCTAGGTTGTTGTTGTCTGTGCCGCCTGTCGGCGGGCATGGTTGGGTTCGGGCTGGTCGTGTTTTGGCCAGCGCCATGCGCGGCTTGTGTTGTTGGTTCAGCGTCGTCTTCGCCTCCTTTCGGTCGGCGTGCTAGGCTGGCTTTGGTCTGCGGTTGGGTTGCGGGTGGGGTTGTGTTGTTTGCCTAGCCGGGGATGGTGTTGTGTTGGCGCGTGGCCCCCCGTCATGGTCGGGCCTATTGTGCTGGTGCGTGGTGCCTCCCAATGGTTGGGCGTGCTGTGTTGCTTCGTGCCCCCCCTCCATGGTGGGGCGTGATGTGTCGGTGTGTGCTCCCCCCCATGGTGGGGGGTGCCGTGCTGGCGCGTGGCCCCCCTCATGGCCGGCCGTGCTGCGTTGTTGTGGGGTCCCCCTCATGGTTGGGTGTGCTGTGTTGTTGCCTGCCTGCCACAGTGCTTGTGCGTGGCGTGGTGGTGCTGGGCTTGGGTTGTCGTCTGTGCCGCCTGGTGACCGGCGTCGTTAAGTTTGGGCTGGTGGTGTTTTGGCCGGCGCCATGCGCAGCTTGTTTTGTTGGTTCAGCATGATCTTCGCTGCCTTACGGTCCACGTGTTCGGGTGGCTGTGGTCGGCGGTTGGGTTGCGGTTGGGGTTGTGTTGTTTGCTTGGCCGGGGTTGGTGCTGTGCTGGTGCGTGGGCCCCCTCTTAATGGGGTTTGCTGCGTTGGTGCCTGGCCCCTTCCATGGTGGGGCGTGCTGTGTTTGTGCGCGCCCCCGGCTCACTGTCGCGCATGCTCTGTCGCTGTGTGGCCTCTCCAGTGGTGGGGCGTGCTGTGCTGGCGTGTGACGCCCAATGTTCGGCCGAGCTGCATTGTTGTGTGGCCCCACTCATTGTTGGGCGTGTTGTGCCGGTGCGTTGCCCCCCTCACGGTGGGACGTGCTTTGTTGCTGCCTGTCCCCCGAGGTGGTTGTGCGCAGTGTGGTGGTGCTTGGCTTGGGTTGTCGTCGTGTTTATCGCCTGGCGGCCGGCT
Organism: Eutreptiella sp. 'Long Island Sound 2002'; assembly: GCA_964036045.1. Taxonomy (NCBI): domain Eukaryota; phylum Euglenozoa; class Euglenophyceae; order Eutreptiales; family Eutreptiaceae; genus Eutreptiella; species Eutreptiella sp. 'Long Island Sound 2002'. The sequence goes on along the minus strand of OZ038379.1, from coordinate 85,780,893 downwards.
TCGTTGGGTTCGGGTTGGTGGTGCTTGTGGTGGTGTTTTAGCCGGCGCCATGCGGGGCTTGTTTTGTTTGTTCGGTGTTGTCCTCACCGCCTTACGGTTGGCCTGTTCGGGTGGCTATGGTTGGCCGCTGGGTTGCGGTTGTGGTTGTGTTGATCGCCTAGCCGGGGTTGGTTTCGTGCTGGTGCGCGGCCCCCCTCGTGGTGGGGCGTGCTGTGTTGGGGCGTGCCCGCCCCCATGGTGGCACGTGCTGTGTTGGTGTGTGGCGCCCCCATTGGGGGGCGTGCTGCGTTGGTTTGTGGCCCCCCTCATGGTGGGGCGCACTGTGTTGGTGCGTGGCCCCCCTCATGGTGGAGCGTGCAGTGTTGGTGCCCGTCTGCCGCGGTGCTGGTGCGTGGTGTGGTGGTGTTTGGCTTGGGTTGTGGTCGTCTGTTCGGTTGCGGTTGCAGTTGTGTTGTTTGCCTCGCCGGGGTTGGTGCGGTGCTAGTGCGCCCCCTGCCCTGTTGGGCCGTGCTGTGTTGGTGTGTGTCCCCCCATCGTGGCGCGTGCTGCGTTGGTTTGTGGCCCCCCTCATGGTGGAGCGTGCTGTGTTGGTGCATGGCCCCCCTCTTGGCGGGGCGTGCTGTGTTGGTGGCTGCCCGCCGTGGTGGTGGTGCATGGTTTGGTTTGGTGGTGTTTGGCTTCGGTTGTCGTCGTCTGTTGGGTGGGTTGCGGTTGCCGTTGTGATGCTTGCTTGGCCTGGGTTGGTGCTGTGCTGGTGCGTGCCCCCCCCCCCCTGTTTGGGGCGTGCCGTGTTTGTGCGTGGCCCCCCCTTTGGTGGGGCGTGCTGTTTCGGCGTGTTCAGGTTTCAGTTGGTGGTGTTGGAGCCGGCTTGATGCTCAGCTTGTTTTGTTGGTTGGCTGCTGTCTCCGCCGCCGTATGGCCGGCGTTGTCCGGTGTTGGTTGTCTGTGGTGTTTGCCTGGCGGGCGTTGGTGCTGTGTTGGTGCGTGCCCCCTCCCCCCCCTGGTTGGGGCGTGCTGTGTTTGTGCGTGGCCCCCCCCATGGTCGGGCGTGCTGTGTTGGTGTGTGCCCCCCCCATGGTCGGGCGTGCTGCGTTCGTTCGTGGCCCCCCTCATGGTCGGGCATGCTGTGTTGGTGCCTGGCTCCCCTCTTGGTGGGGCGTGCTGTGTTGGTGCCTGCCCGCCGCGGTGGTGGTGTTTGGCTTGCGTTGTCGTCGTCTGTTGGCTAGGTTGCGGTTGCGGCTGTGTTGTTTGCTTGGCCGGGGTTGGTGCTGTGCTGGTGCGTGCCCCACCCCCTTTTGGGGCGTGCCGTGTTTGTGCGTGGCCCCCCCCTTGGTCAGGCGTGCTGTGTCGGCGTGTTCGGGTTTCGGTTCGCCGTGTTGTAGCCGGCTCATTGCTCGGCTTGTTTTGTTGGTTTGCTGTTGTCTCCGCCGCCGTACGGCCAGCCTTGTCGGGTGTTGGTTATCCGTGGTTGTTCGCCTGGCCGGGACGGACGGGCCGGCCTCCCGGCGCGTGTGGTGCGCCACCCCTTCGTCCTCGCCGGGCCGGTCCATTTTATGCGCATTGGGTACCACATTTTTTATGGTGGCAGATTCAGTGGTGATAGTGGTTCTCCTCAACGACACAGTATGTCCGAGAGTTTCAATTTTTTCAGCCGTTGTCATGTTTGCACTTTCTGACCAGGTTGGGCATGGTACACGCTCCTAAGAATCAACAAGGAGCGAGCATACCCCTTCATGTATCCCTGGACCGTGGATATGCTCTAGGGAGGGGGATGACGCGTATCCCATGCCCTCCCCCCTGCATGGCTATGTGTCTCATTGTATCAAACCCTATCTGCCTCCTGGTTTTATGCTGTGTGCCACTGTGAAGCCAATCAGCTGACAATTTCTGTTTGTGTTACTTTCATGCAATTTCGGGCATAGAATTTGAGGAATTTGATTATGGAATCGCTTCTTAGTCAGCAAGATAGATATTAATGCCCTCCAGCAATTCAGTTGAGGCCTGTCCGAGCTCCTCTTGCGTGCGCGTGCTCCCTGCTGCTCGGCCTGTGCGTTGATGCAGGCCGAGCGACTGAAAACTCTTCTGAACGGGTGCTCATAGCGTTAGCTCTATCCTGTTACCAAAATGGATACCGATCGGAAGCTAGGGCGACTCCAGTGGATGATAGAAGGCCCTGATACAGGATCTGGCTAAGCCCAGGTGTAGTGCCTCCGCCTACAAAGCCAGCTGTCCACCTTGAGGGGAACGGCACACATTAATGGGCGCATCTGCTTGGGCAATGCTTGTCAAGGGTATCTTCTCGTGGAATCTGGTTTGGGATGTGGTGCCGCCATGGCAGAGTCCAACTATTGGTTCTTGTGACCCTTGCCGTGTGGTTTACCAGGCGCTCACCTTTCCCTAAGAAGCGAGGTCAGGTCTCTAACTTAGGTGAACTTGGGACCCTCCCTGTCCATGTGTGGTGCAAGGCAATTGTCTCTCCTCTCCCAAGTAGTTAGGCAACCTTTTCTCCTCTTGGGATAGTGACCCTCCCCCCTCCTCTTGGAATAGGGACACTCTCCTCTTGGGATAGGGATACTCTCCTCTCCTCTTGGGCTAGGGACATTCTCCTCCCCCCCCATCGATAGTGATTCTCTTCTCCACCTGGGATAGGGACATTCTCCTCTGCCGATTGGATAGGGACTCTCTTCTCTCCTTGGGAAAGGGACTGCATGGATGTGCTCTCATTCGACCCGAGATACCTCTCTTTGTGCACTCACTCTGCGGGCCGGGTTTAGGTCTCTACATGTGGCCCGGGGCATGTGCTTATGCAATTCACCTACCCAATCTCCCTCCAAGTGCATGCCTGTCCTCGTGGGTCATGGTTAGGCGAAATTCTCTTTCCATACACATGCGCTCCTGGATTGGGTAATGGGAAGGTCGAGCTCTTCAGGGCATGGATTGGTGAACGTCTCTCCTAGGGCAATATATATGTGCTCTCTTGGGGCGGGACTCTCTCTCTTTGGGATAGAACAATCTCCCCATGGATATACTCTCACGGTCAGTCAAGTATATATTCTCGTGGGATTTGGTTCGTGAATGGATGTGCCATGGGATGAGGTTGGGAGGTCTTGGGAAACCAGGTCCATGTGCGATTAGAGAGGAAACCCCGGAAGATCTCTGGGTTGTTGATCAATCGTTTTGAGATGCTTTGGTCTGATCAAGTACAATCTTTCCCTCTCCGTCCATCCATTGAGCACATGCGACTCCAGGTCTCCCGAGGGTATGAGACCAATTAATTTATTGAGGTCAAATTCTCCATGGTTGCATGTGCATGCTCGCCGGTGAGTGCATCTCATGTCTCGCGATTGCTTTGCCATTGACCTCAAGGGTTGGTGAATCATGTGAGGCTAATTCTCCTTTGCCATGTTCCATGAGGATGACCATGACCTTCAGGACCATTGAGAGGTTGAGCATTTTCTTTTTAGCTCATTATCGCTGACTGCTTTGTATGTTATTGAATTTTGGTCCACATACTTTTGCCCTCTTTTATGTCAGGCTGCAAGGGTTGTACGTTTGTGTGTGTATTGCTGGCAAGCGGTCAGGATGTGCATTCTTATTGATTGTCAAGGCTCTGATTTTGTGCAGCCGCGTGCGTAGGCCCCTAGGACACTCGTCAGCTCACCCTCAAGAAGACCTCCCGATAAGGGCCCGCCAAGAAACGTACCCGCACGCGCACCGCACCAAGGCTGGAGAGGATCAGCCCCCCCTTCAATGCCAGCGACACACGTGGCAAGCATATAAGGCACCACCAGACCCTTACCACCTGCCCCCCCCCCCCCCCCCGGCGAATCCTCTTCGTGCGCAGCGCCACTACGCGGCAAAACAACACAGAACTGCAGCCTCCCCCCCGACCCCGCTCTACCTAGGAGGACCACATCATACTTCTCTGATAGCTCAGAACCCCCCGAGTCGCCCTCGTTGACGTGCGAAGACACTAAGTTGCCTTAGGAGTGCATGCGCAGTATTGTGAAACTGCACAGTTGCTTGTGCGATTTGGCGACACAACACGACACAATACAACGCGACACGACAAAGCACAGCACGACACAACACAACACAGCACAACGCAAGGCAACGCAACACGTGACAACACAGCACTACGCGACACAACGCAAAACAATACAACACAACACAACACAACAAAACACAACACAACACAACACAACACAACACAACACAACACAACACATCACAACACAACACAACACAACACAACACAACAAACCACAACACAACACCACACGACACAGCACAACAAAACACAACACAACACAACACAACACAACACAACACAACACAACACAACACAACACCACACAGCACAACACGACAGGACACAACACAAATACCACGACACACCCAACGCCGCAAGGCAACAAAACCTGGCGGGGCACAACGCAACGCGGCACACCACAACACGACCAAACGCCACGCAACAAAGCACAGCGCCACCCCAGACAACGCCAGCCAAGCATAAAGGAACACAACAGAACACCACACACAAGAAACCTCAATACAAGACAGCACAAAGCAACTCAACACGGCACGCCGCATCATGACACAACACCACTCAAAACCACACGACGCAACGCAACATGCCACAACACCAACACAATACACCGTGAAGCAGAAATACCGGGCACAGCGTAACAACACACAACCACTCAGAACACAACGCAACACGACACATCAACAAACGCCACAAGACCTGCAGGAATACCAACACACCCTGTATGTCACAGCTCTTTCACATGGCACAAGGGTGACGCACCGTAGGCCGGCCACTGCAAAAGAGACAACACAGCAGAGCGGCCGGCTTGGTGTACCTGAACAGAGACCCTGGCCGGGCCGAAGCGGCGCACACGGGCAGAGCGGCAACGCAAAAAACAGGTATGCCAACCATGCACAGGCATGCACGGCGCACGCTCACATAAGACCACACAGCGCATAACGCACACACAGCATGCGACACACAGGGCACGGGGGAGCCTACATGCACGCAACACACCACATGAACACAGGGTGCAATGGAGCAGGAGCATGGCAACAGCAGCCACGCCCAACAAGGGACCCTGTCAACGGAGCCGAGCACGCCAACACACACCGCAGCTCGTAGACCCAGTCGAGAAGATCAAGGCACATAGGATGTAAATGTTAGGTACGGCCAAGACCGGCTATGTTGCAGACTAACCACGGACCCAATGCATGCGCAGTGCGGCATCGCACCGACAGGCCTACCACCGCCGCCCACTACCCCGAAGGACACACACAAAGGACAACCATGGCACAACGGCAAACGGGAGAAATAGAACCAACCCGGAATCCATCCCAGCAAACAAACTATAGTGACCACGCAACAGAGTACAGCTCCAACGGTGCACCGCATAGACGGACCTCGAGCTCAGACCGCACCGAACACCGCACCCAAAACACAGTCTACAGCGCCAAGCCGCAACCACCGGCACAGCGCCGCGACGATACCATTGACCGACAACAAGAACCGCAAGCGACAGCACTGACCATAGAGGCAGTGCAATCACGGGACAGCCACGCACATGACGAACAACGGCTAACCAACTCTAACAACACGTCAGATGCAACGTCAGATGAACCAGTAGCGAAATCACAGACATCAACCCACAGCAGCCTCATGGACGTCGACGCCGCCAGCGACCCGCAACAACGACAACGGGCCCCACCGCGACAACCCAGCGGCCTAGACATCCACGATGCAATACCTATGGAGTTGGACAATGACCTTTTGCAGAACAGCATACAAACGCGTCCTTCAGTTGGCGACGTGTGCCCTGGCACGCCGCCGACACATGTGGAGCCTATATCGAACGCTCGATGAAGCGCAAAGGCAGATGACGGCCGGCATAGCAGCGGACGGGAACCCAGATTCGCGGGCGTACGCCCAAAGAATACGGCGATGCATGCAGAAAGCCCGCTGACAAGGACCAACAGGAGTGGTGACAAAGGGACATGTGCCCAAGACTGGAGGTTGGATGAAGCTCACCGAAGCATAACACGCGCAAGAGGCAGTAGACCACATCCAGGAGTCGGATAGCCAGCCGCCCATAGCATACGAAGAAGCAGCAGCAAGCCTTGTACTGACGCTGCGGAGCCGGACGTCAAACCACACACCCTGCACGACACCACGGGCCCACCCTATGCACGCATCGCAACATGTAGACCCACCACGGCATCCGCGGGTGAGGAGCACTTGGACTGGACGCCCAGGGGGGGAAAACCAAAAGTACACCGTAGTACACACGGTACGCCACGGGAACGCAGCGAGATAGGCGAAGGACTCGGAACTAATTGTAACCCAACTACCTAGCCCGGCATACCAACAATGGGCATTGTACAGACTCCTAGCCCATGCTTGCACCCTAGCGGAACGCAGCATCGAACCGTACACGGACGCTACGTACGTGGGGCGTATGCTACAGGACTGGCCGCAGTACGAGACAAAACTGCTGGGAGGGCACACAGGACCACCGGATGCCACACCCCGCACGACATGGGACGACCTGGCCCCCGACGGAGACATAAGCGCGCTTGCCAAGGCTTTTCCAGAACAAGGCGCCAGAACACCCGTTCGAGGACAGCAACATCCTCGCCATTGTGAACGCCATCCTGGCGAACCACAGCTGGACCACCCAACAACATCTCCACGTCCATTCAGCATCTAACGCTCCGCGCGAGTGGCACCCTATCGGGCCCCCGCGCTGGAGGTTTACCTGCACAAAAATGCAGCCACCGGGGCGCATGTGATCACAGAACTCCGACCATTGACACCATAATGGATACCAGAGCGATACATACCCCCCAGCCCATCGCGACCCCGCTCACCAGCGAAGGACGGCTCCCCACTAAGGGATCACAACCCACAAGCCCAGAGAGACGCCCAACCTACCAGCAGCGTCCAAAACATGCCCAAACCCCTGACCACGCACCACGCACCACCGACAGGCACCATAGACTGGAAAGAGATCTTGCTCGGAGTGACAACAATAGACGCCATCCACCTCATCACACCTAAGCGGGTAAAACTACCGCCAGCCGAGCATCTCTTCATCACAATCCAAAGCACGGCGGCCAGAGAAGGCGCCACCCTGGGAGACAACGACCAAATGCCAAAAGTGCGACCCACACAGGCTGTCTCGGTGACAACAACCACGCACACCGACGTTGCCATGCGCGGTTGGAACTAGCCGCCAGCCACTATACTGTGGAAGGTACTGACGGCGACCCAAAGACAAACATCTGGCAGGCACGATGGACCACAGCAATGGACCGCCTAAGCGACGTCACGTTCGACGACACACTCACCCCACAAACGATGCAACCCGCGAAACCCGGCACCCAAACACACCACAGCACCGCCAAACATACAGTCTGGCACTACCCGTCCACCATACACCCAGAAGCGGTGTACCAAATCAAGGAGGCGTTCTCCCTTGACCTCCCAGACTCCCACAACACCCACCAGCCGGGGGCGTGCACCGCATACTGGGTTTTGCCGACGGCCGCCGGCATGGTACCCCAAGTGGCCGAGCCCAACCCGCCACCCACCGTTAAGGCACTCGCCAGTCAGAGCCCTGGCACGCAGGGAAGGGGTCCCACTGGACTGGACGCGAAAAACTCTGGGGAAGCAACGCGTTCACCACATCATCATCAAGGAGCAACTAACGGGACGCCAAATACACCCGCCGCTATGCAACAAAGACGGCAATCTTCAGCTCCACAGCCCATGGATAGTACACTTCATCCTCGAGTACCACAGGGCAAACCAGAAAGGCACGGAAGTGCAACTCACCCACAATCTGACGCACACACACCTCCAGTACACCATCCGTAACTCAAATGCCCTCGTCACCTACGGTGCGGCACAGAAGTCATCGTACCGACTACGCCCGGACACCGAGGGCACGGCCTACACCGTATACCCCTGGGCACATTACAACGATCTGCCCGACCCCACATGGCATCAAAACCTGACCTGGCACCAGCCCCTCCACGGGAAACGCGTACCCAAACAAGACGGAGCCAAGTCCATCAGAAACACCACTCAGGGCCGAGCCACGCCAACAAACATCATAAACCTGGCTCTCGCCAAAGCCAGGATGCCCTGCATGCACACAGGATGCCCAGTTCCCCACAACACCACCCATCGCAGAACGTGAGGCACCAACAGACGGGTGCTGCACCATGACATCGACCTCGACCAAGCCACCTGGCTCGATCAGGGCTCCGTTACTATCCGAGCGGGCAGGTGGCTCAACAGATTAAACCTCAAGACACTCCGGAGGGTGGCAGGACCCTACATTATGTACGCAGTACCACACCGCATGGATGGCCCCTGTCCACGACTGCAGACTGGGGACCCCCCATGCGGACACCCATGCCCCCATGGTTTGTTCCAACCGCTGCCCCCACAGCCCGCCCCACTCCCGGGTATCTACATTAACACGGTACCGGGAGCCAAAGGAATGTACCTGACGGCGGGGGACACACTGAGCCAAGCCATCCCCCTGGACCAGATCCACCACATGGCGATGGCACCACAACTCCCCGACACCAACAAGCCGGAAACTCCCTCTGGCAGGACGCGGGGCGCGGGATCGCCGGCCCCCGGACCCCGACGCCACGGACCCCGATATGACGCTGCTGCACCTCACCATGAAACCCAAGGCCCAGCTCCCAGCGACCCTGGAGGGGGGAAAGCGCTTCATTGTGGAAGGTCTTACGGGCCACGTCATCGTTCTGGCAGCCAACACCTTGGCGGCGTCATGGGCACACGGGACGACGACGTAGGACACCCTACAGAACGCAAGGACAGGGTTCAGGAGAGGGAAGACAGCCTGGCACCGGGGCTTATGGACCACCTGGTACAACTCACCAGCCCACCAGAACAATACGTACAAAAAGGGTGTGCTGAAGATCACGGACTGGACGGTCCTCGAAGGACCCCTGGACTCCCGTAGGGTGACCCTGACATGCCATCAACACACTTGGTGGGTCGCACAACGCAATGGGAAGGGCGTGGGGACCATCGTACAGACATACACACAAGAGACACGGACGGCCACCCCGCTGGCGCTGTGAGACGATTTCCGACACTCTGCCCACCACACCAACCACTCCCTGGCACAGTGGCTGGCACTCAGAACGGCTACGCACTGGACACCGGATGCTGCAGCCACGGACAATACATTCCCCACCACATGGCACACACGGGCCCGCAACATGGCAGCTTACGTGCGCAGACATTGGATGACACAGACAGAAAGTTGGATCTCAAGGCCCAAAGACACGGAACAGAATCTGAAGCTCCGCACCGCCAGGCTGCAAACCGCGTCAACACAATGCGGGGCATGCACCGGCCGAGGGAAGGCCAGGGGCCAGCATACAGCATCTTCAAGGGTCACAACGCCCCCAGGCCTGAGGGGGCGGGGGCGCCAGCACGGCTGGCCAACAGGCCTAAGCCAGCACCTAAGGCGGCGCTACCCCTGCGCGAACCCAAGCCAAACCCCCACATCTGCCCATTCTTCTCACTGGAAGAACGCAACGCCATGAAACCCTGAATACCCTGATCGAGTGGAAGTACAAGGGGTATATGTCTGTTCCTCGAGAACGTAAGCAGCCCAAGCAGTGGGTCTGATTGCGAGACTCGGTGAAGTACAGACTGGCCACAAAGGGCAAACACGGCAACCTGCAGGTCTAGATCGCGTGGCAACCCTTGCCGGAATCGGGCGAGAAAGCGACAACATCCAACCCCGAGCTGTAGGACGACAGACCGTTCCCGGAATGCCCGCTGCAGCTCCGCAAACCAGAGAGGCAGGTAACATCGGGAAAGGTCTGGACAGGGGACATACCGGAGGCATGGCTGGAGGAACCCAGCATTCCCGAGGAACAACAGTGGGCGACAGCCCTCGCCCACAAACTAAGCCTGGGACAATGACTCCCAGCCCATCGGACGCAACGGGAGAAAAACACCGCCAGAGCACACGCCGACAAGGCCATTGCCGCACTTGTCACCCGATTTCCCTGAACGAACCAGGAATCGTGTACGACGCGGCGGATGCGCCGCACCTTCAGGACATACCTATCATGGCGGGATGGGACCCCAACGCCATGCTGTAGCAGGAACAGGCGCTCAAGACCCGCATGGTCACCCCTAACCTGGGCCCCGTCCTCACCAGAACAGGGTAACAATAGCGTACCACCTGGGTTAAGGGCGTACCCATATCCGACAAACACAAGATCAAAGTCCATGTCCACCGACATCTAGGCATCGAGGGCCGCCTAGCGGCATCCGAACTAATAGGCCCATCCTAGCAACTGAATGTCATCAAAGTGCAGGTCTCGAGCGACTCATGGAGACCTACTGCCCGCTGGCCATGATGGCACCAACAGTCATCATCGGACACTTCCAGGCCGCACCTACGGTGGACGACCGCTGGGGGCGACCTACACCGCAGGATAAAGCCCTGAAAATGGCCATGCAACACCTTGGCCTGCGGAACCTCACAGCCCCCCTACGGGGCTAAGCCTCACACCGACCCCCGCAACGGGGCCCGACGGACTCACGTATCGACCTATGCTACGCGGACCAAGCACTCCTGGAGGTGGCACGGACGCAGTACCACGGCATGCCATCCAAGACCACCGGACACCGCCCACCAGAGGTACAGATTAAAGTGCTGCAGGTTTCCCGAGCCCCGTCGGAAGACGCTGACCAGGATGAACAACCACCAATCAGCTCCCCCAATGAACACAACACACCCAAGTCGATGGCGTACTACGACACGGTGGAACGCATCCTCAGCCACCAGGCCCACCCGGACCTCAACCTCGCCATGCAGCGAGCGGCGACGGCATGCGGTCTCCACAAGAGAAGCCACCAAGAGCAGGAGACCGTGACCCCTCACTCGGACCTCTGCTCCATGTTCAGTGCCATATGGCGTAACAAACGGGACCTACATACGGCAATCCACTCCCACAACTCACACGCCCAACGAAACGTGCAACGCATTGCAGCGCGACTAGAAACCACACGTGGGCAGCTCAGGGACTGGCAAGAACGCCGGGCAAAAGACCTAGCGCAGGAACAGCAAAGATACCTCAAAAATCCCAAACCATACAAGTCCTTGAAGCATGTGGACAAGGTCTTGGGAGAGACGGGCCACCAGGGCATCAGGGCGGTACGCCTTCAGGACGGGACGTTGACCAACAACCCCAAGGATGTCATCGAGGAGGTACTAAACACGTTCAAGCGCCGACACAACGCAGAAGATGGGGAATTATCTGACTACACCAAGAACCTGATATCACACCTACCAACACTATACAACCAGATGCAACGACGTAAAATGCATCGCACCCCGTTCACCATACGGGCACTGAATGAGATGTTCCACAAACCGAAGCCGGGGAAGTCCCCAGGAGTGGATGGCCTACCTGCCACACTCTGCGGAAGACTCCCACTCAACCTGAAGAGACACCTCACGGCACACCTCTGAAACATAGCCTTAGGGAGGACGGACATACCACCAGACTGGGCACACCGGGTGCACCCACTGTATAAAAAAGGCAAATGGGCAATTCTGGACAATTCGAGACCTATCGTGTGTGCCACCCGAGAGGTGAACCTCATCTGGATGCTCATTCTGAAGCGTGTGGCCCCAGTGGTATACCAGGCCATCCCACCCACGATGTGGGGAGCAATACGAGGACGCTCGCTGCTGGAAGCAATCTTTTTGCAGGACGCTATGGTGGATATGGACCCCATAAGCCTCAGCATCACGTCCCTGGACGTCAAAGGGGCCTTCCCCAGCACCCCACATCGCCTTCTGCGCGCTATCTTGGAGTACATGGGACTCCCATTTCAGAGTTTCCTGCACGTGTAACTCGCCACACGCCTGTTGGCGGTGCAAAGTGATGTGGGCACGACCCCGTGGACCCACCGCACCAGCGGGGACCCACAGGTGGGCGCAGAGGGCCCATCTCTGTTCCTGCCCGTGAGCCTCCCGCTGGCCTTCTACATACGATGCACCTACCCGAACGTGGCACCATACCCCCTACGGACCACGCTACTGGCGTTTGCAGATGACATGGTTACAGCCACCCCCCTCCAAACCATGCCCGACGCGCCGAGCGACACCAGGGCCAGCCAGGTACTTCACAACGTTACCAGCTACCTGGAGAACAACCGACTCCTGGGGCACAACGTCAAATCAGCCACCATTGTACACAACGCGCCAGCAAAGCCTCTCTGCCCCGCTGACCCACCCTTGACCCCGCTGGGCACTGCCAGTTGTCTAGGGACTAAAATGATGGCCTCATCAGAAGAGGTCACCCTGCCACCCAACCTAGGACGCCGATTGATACGCACCCTCAACATCGCGCATAGCCGCACTGTCCATTCCGGCCCGGGCGTACTTCCTCAAGGCTGTGCTCAATGCGGCCATCGGGTTCCAGGCCTTGCACCTAACACACCCCAAGCACATGCTAAAGGTGGCTGTCATCACGGTGCGACGTGTGTGGGCCATCCACGGCCACCGGCCCACGTCCGTCCCCGCCGCGGTGTGTGAAGCGTGCGTGCTGTACTATACCGACGGCACCGACCACCCAGACCACAATGCGTACACCGCACGCACCGCGGCCCACCTACACCGCCTCATGCACAGCCAAGAGCCCGAGGTGCGGGAGCTCTTCACGCTAACACTACGGGAGGCCCCATACCAACGCAACACGTGTTCTCAGTACATACTCCACCAGCGGGTCCTCTCCACCACGGTGGGAACACAAATATGGAACCACTTGCAACTCCTGCTACCGCACCACCGACATGTCATTCAAACGAGCCATAGCCGCAAGGACGAATGCCCATCGCCATCCTGCACACCGATGTGGGCGGGTGACCAACAGAGGGAGCCACTATCCCCGACCAAGTGGGCACCACCCTACACCTCGTGAGGGTAGCGCCCAGCCAAATGCGAGTCCTCCAGCAGGCGGGCACCCATCACGTCCCCTTCCTGCAGCAGCCCGATGGGCCCAACAAATCAGTTCTGGAAAACCACCTACGTATGGCAGCAACCGCAGCCGGCCACCCGCAAGCCACCGATGGGGAGGTCCATGACGCATACAATCTGTTCTGGAGCCCACACAAGAGGCCTCTACCACAGATCCCCCCGTAAAGAAGCCAGGCCCACCACCGAGCGCCGGAACAGGCGGGGTACGTTCCGGAGGCCACGATACCGGCAGTCCTCCTACTGCGCCCAACGGCCTCAAAGTCACCCTGCCGCCCGGCAAAACACAGGGCCACTTGTTGATGCTACCCCCACCCACGGCACGCAACTTCAACCCACCACGGTTACCACGGGAACCACTGACAGGCACACCCATCAAGTGCTCTCGATGCGGACACCCCAGGCACTGGCCACACCATGGCTCATCCTCCAACTGCTGGCACAACAGGACCACACACGGACAGCCCACGCTACCCCAGAACAGCATCAGTGGCTGCACACGCACTTCTACCCGGCCCCGGCGGATGTGCAAGCCACAGTGACATGGAAGCCCGATAATAAGGCGGAGTGGCGTATCCACCGAGGGACATTCCACACCAAGCACCCTGCCCTCACCTATCCGGTGTTGGCGAAGCACTGCAGCACAACGCCAGAGGCCCCTGCCTACCCCGTTAAACACCGTTGCTCACGCGGGATCCCGGAGACACAGACCATCGAATGGACCACATACCACCCGAGATGGGTGTACCTGCTCAGGTACATACACAACCACCTCGTGCAAGGACACAAAAGGAACAGCGAGTATGTGCAAATGAATGCGGCAGCGACAGAGATCATTCTCCAGGGGATAGGTGTTTACGCCACCCCCCAAAGTCAAATCAGTCAAAAACACACCGTGGGGCACTACAACAGGAGGGGCACGTGTCCACGCAAACCAGGCGACGACGCCATGCCGCCTGGCCCCGGCCCGACAACGAGAACGCCGTCATATTTGCGGACGCCTCCGGCATGATGGCCCTCACACCGACAGCCGGCCAGGGAGCCTTGGAACTACGGCCACACGCAACAGGCCAGCTGCAGCAGCAGCACCTGACAGGGGCCCCATTTTCGGGGCCTCCTCGCACGGTGAAATGAAGACACTAGCGATCATTGTAGACGCTGTTGGCACCATCTCCAGGAAGCCGCAAGACAGAGCACACCACGTGTCAGTTGTAGTTGATGCGGCACTGGACTTCCAGATCATCCAGCGCCTCACTAGGCAGCCACCGCACATGGCAACCGACTCCAGCCTCGGCACGCAGGCACCGCACTTATGGGTGGCGCTACCGAACCTCCCGGGGCACGTCCTCCTGCACCTAGTCAAACGAGAATCCCATCGCTACAACTTGGGCAAGGGACACATAGACCTACATGCCAACACCCAGCTCACGGAGCACGTGCCAAACCCGGACGAACCTCCGCTGCAAGACCACATGCAAACGCACCTCCAGCACATACTTAGCAAACGTAAACTGCACCCTGTTTTGCACCTCAAGGGCGGCACTTGTGTGCAAAACAATTCCGCCCAATTTCCTCGTGTGTCCACCTGAAAAGTGAGGATTCGAAAACAGAGGAATCTCAAAAATACTTCTTGAGGCTATCAGCAGAATGCAAGTACTCAGACGCATCAAAAAACTTTTTGTTTGGCATGTTGAGTGCGCGAGGCCCCGCGCACTCAATTATGTACAATGTGCTTTTCTTAATCGTCCTGAACAAAGAGTATTCCATGCCAAATGAGGCTCTGATGTCTCAATGGGTGCCTCATGTTGTACCGTTCGGGTCAAGTCAGCAGCCAGAGTGGTCAGTCAATGGATTTCTTGTTCACGACATGCACTATGTAAGATGCATTGCATTTAAATAGAGGGCTGCCCTCCGTCCTTGCTAAACACGCGTTCTTCAGTTGATTTACCTCCAAATGAGGTGCCCAGCCTCCCATCTTCAGGGCTGTATAACAGTTGTCCAGAAGCGCTGGGTCACAGGGCGTATGAAACAAGGTGCCTTACAGGAGGGGTGTGTAAAGGCTACTCTTGAGCTCACTATTTTCACAAGATTCCAAAAGGGAGGAATCTCAAAAAGCCTCCTTCAGACTATCAGCAGAATGCAAGCGGTCAGGGGTATCGAAAAAAACTATTTTCTTGGCATGTTGAGTGCGCCAGTCCTCGGGCACCGAGTGTTCCGCTGCGCAAGTCTTTAACCCATATCAAATCTTGCAATTTAGCTTTTGTTCCATTCTTGCTTAATGCCACTTGCGATATCAAAAACTCATCTCAAAAAGGCCTGAAAATCTCACCCCAGGTGACTAAGTGCGCGAGGCTTCGAGCACTCAGCCTCCTAAAAAAAATATTTTTTCATGTGGACATGTACAGGTTGTGTGAGCAGCGCACATTGTTAATAGTTTTCCACAAGCTCCAAAAATTGGTATTCTTCAAATTAGCCAACAAATTGTTTCTTTCGGGTAAAATGACCGGTAAGCCCTCTGATTCGGACTAAAACAAAATTCGTTGACCTCCCTGAAAACAGCAAAAAAAATTGACAAACTGGATGAAAAATGAATTTCTCGGGAGGGTGTGGAAAACAGTATCTTCAAAATGGCAAAATAGATTGTTTTTTTCAATGACAAAATTTTGGTGCTGCGGTTAAAGAAGTGGGTGCAGTTTGCGTGGGCTAAGACATACCCCCACTCCCATCCCGGGGGAACGCCGCCCTGGGTGCCCAACGACGTGATCTACAACGACACAGGGCGAGAATACCACTACCCGCAACCCCTCAGAACCATGACTCAAATCCCGGGCGACCACGCGGACAACACCCTGATGCCCCAACTCCAGCAGGAATCACAAACGACGCTGTACTTCTCAGCCGTCGACCCGTCCCTGATACCAGTACACCTACAAAAACAGCGGGCTCAGCTCCTGCTTCAGCAACTACCCCTTTTCGACAGAGTGGCACGGTCGTACAGGAGGAAGGATGTTGACATACCACCCGAGTACACCATATGCCCGTTGCACCTGCAACAACCGGAAACATGGGACCATTTCACACAATGCCCACTTGCCCAGGACGGCGTCCACCTGGCCATATGGAAACTGGAAGACACAGTGGCGCAACACGCCGGGTGAAGCCCGGTGACTCCGCCGGCCAACGAGGTACGACGCCTGATGCGGAAACCAGAGATCAAGGGAGCGGTGTTACAAGGGGTGCTACCCCTGGAGCTCTACCAGGTCATCGCTGAAAATGCACCTGATACAAAGGCTACAGTGAGCCACATGCAGCTCATGGCCATCAAACGAGCGGACACACAACTGCAACATCACGTCCAGCTGTACACGCAAGAGGCACAGCACGCCCTGCGCGACCAACGTACCTACTATAACCTGCTCATACTTTACCAGCCGGTTCAGCTGACAAACTAGCCATACGCATTGCCCCAGAGCCCCTAAGGGGCCGTAGCAATGGCACATATTGCGCTGCATCACACACCACAGTGCACGGACCCACGTCATGCGCAGCCCTGAACGCACTGGCCCAGATCAGCTGTTCACACTTTCCTCAGGATGCCCGCGGGCAATGTTCCTCATCACAACGGACCGGAGGAGCCATGCAACGTGTGCTACAAGTCCAGGTTTGTCGGACACGACCTCGGCTGCGGCGGCACCGAGAAGCGGCACTGGTTCTGCAGCTGCTGCGTCATCAAAGTGCACCAGTGTCCCATCTACAGGTAACGGCACCCCCTACGCACCGGCCCGCCCCCCCGAGAGACCCAGGAGGGGGACCTCTCCATGGCAACAATCAGGATGCTGGCCTTCCAGAATGTCTGGCCCCCCGACAACCACATCGGCGGCGGGGAGAGCCCGGATGTAGAGTGACCGGAGACGCTGGAAAGCGCAACAGAACCACTGGCCCGCCCTCCCTGGCGCCCGGCGCGCTGGCAGGTGCCTGAAGGGGACCGTCCCACAGACTGGGCCCCAGAGCACGAGCCCTACGACACGGTGCTGCGGGGTAGCCTACCCCTCCCCAGCGAGCTACTGGACAACTGGGACCCGAGTCCCTGGAAGATTGGAAATTACAGGGGCCTCACCGTCGCCCTATCCGCCCGCCTCCCCTTCGCCATCGGGTGGCTCGTGGAGGATCAGGAATGGGCCATGGGGCTTGTCCGAGGCGTTCACGGCCACTAGTGGCGAGACCTTCTCCTCCACAGTGGGGGCCTGCGCCCCGGGGATGCCATCGAGCGACTCATGGCGGCCTGGAATTCGTGGAAGCAGATCCCTGTCCCCAGGTGGCTACGGCCTGTTGTCGAACAGGCCCATCAGCCGCCCGTCCCCCCGGGACAGCCAGGCGCCTATAAAAAAGCGGCGGTGGATCAGGCGGCCCAAAACGTCGAAGCTCCAGCACACTACTGGACCTGCTCCGAAACACCCAGCCCACCAGGTGACTTCAACCCCAGCACGCTCCCTTGGCGGGACCGGTACCCCCGGTACCCGGGTTCGTCCAGCGCGTCCATTCAGACCCAACCACGGCCACGAGACACAGCAAGGGCTCCAGTGCCATCAAGGGCCGGCCCACCGAGCCCCCGGCAAGAACCTGCGGCCAAGTGGGCGGCGCGACCCTACCCGTCGACACCGGAGCTGCACCCTGACTCCGCTGGCGTACCACCTCAGGGCGCACCCACTGGGGACCAGGGCGGTCCGTTCCACAGTGGACGACGACGGCGACACACCCTGATGCCGGCGCACGGCTCGAGGAACGTCCCTGCTCCATGCACCCGCAGCCAACGGCCACCCTGAGCCCCACGCGGAACCAAACCCCAGGAACCTCTACGTCGACCCTCGGGCGGCATCAACCCAGACCCCAACGCGGTCCGACCCGGAACCCCACCCGCACCGAGGCTCGCAGGCATGGCCGACGGCACCCGTTACACCCATCAGCCCGCCTCGGCCCCCGCGCCGGCGCACGCCACCACCCCAAACACGGATGCACCTACAAGGGCGCCGTGTCACGGGCCCCAACTCCCGGTGCTGCAGCAACAGGAACCGACACTGGCCCACACTCTAGCCGGGGCACACCGCTAGGCGGCCACGGCGGGGCGGACAGGTGTACCAAACACGGACCGGACACAGGCAACGACCGACGCCGCGGGCGAATGCACTGCCGGGACCACGCGACCCGGAGACCCACCAGGAGGCACGGACCCCAGGCAACAAGGGCACGCCGCCCACGCCATCGGCCGGTCCACAGCGAGGAAAGTCCACAGAGGACGCCGGGGCCGGACAAAAGAAGAGGCTGAGGGCGACAAACGCGAGGGGCCGGGCTGAGAGCACACAGAGCAAATAGCCATCGTGAATGCGGAAGCAACAACCGTCCAGGCGGCACATCTCGCCGCCCACGTACCGCCCGCTGCCCCTCTGACACCGGGTCATGCCACCCGCCCACAGGCCTGCCACCACTCGGGAACAGAATCGTACACGGACTGCCAGACAAGGGGGGCAGACCGGCCCGGCACAGAGGAGGAGGGACCCAGGGACGCACAGGCGCCAACCCTCAGGGCACAAGCCGAGATACCCGCTGGCAACGCTGGCCCACCACCGTCTGCAACCGGGGATGAACGTACCCACCACAGCGCTGCCACTGACCCGGGCCTCGAGAGCCGGGGACCGCCGGCAGCCTCCCTGGAAGCAGCAGAAGCCGCCAGGGCGGACGCCCTGCCCACAGGCCCGCCGCCAGCCGGAGGCGGAGGCGTATGTCAGCCGGACAGCAGGGGATGCCGGAGACAAGGAGACTGGAGGACGGGGGACCACACAAACGGCCGACTGCGCCCCGGTCGTGGCACATGGGGAACGAACTGAGGAGTTTGCCGACAACACTAGCCCGCCACAGTCCACGGCGCTCGCACAGGGGCAGCACACGGGGGGACACACGACGACCAACCACCCGGGGCCCCGGAGACGGAGGAAGTCCTGGTATTGATCTTTTACGAGCCGGCGCCGACAGCGGCCCAGGGACCGCCAACAGAGGGGCACCTCCACGACGATGATTCCTTCGACACCTTCAGGGCGTCCTGCCAGAACGGAGCCCCAACCACAGGACCGACGCCCATATCCACGCCACGACGTACGGCGCCACGCGGGGAGCTTGCTGCCCGTGCGCAGGACCTCGCCTCCGCATCCCGCCAGGCACACCTATGCCACATCTATGCCGCCCTGGGACCAATGGCCGCGAATCACACAGCCACCACGGGAGACGACATCGCATGGAGGCAGCCCATGGAGGCAACGGGCCAGCAACCGTGCATACAGGCCGGCGGATCTCCATTCTCCCACAAACCGACCGAGCGCGCCTGGCGGCGCTCTCCATGCACACTGCAACGGCAGAGCCCGCCACCTCAAGCTCATCCGGCGCCCCCTGCTGCACAAGGGCTGGGGACACTGCACCAAGGCCGCAAGACCCCTTTGGGACCCCACATGGGGGCATGGGGGCGGTGCCGACTTCAGCACAATCGATGCGCCCCTCACGCGACAGCGGCCTCGTTACGCTCCCACAACACCAACAGGAGCGCCCACACGCGCCACTGCGCACACCGGCCCACGCAGCAGGGGGCGCACAGGGCTGCGAGACGGATATGAGGGCCACTGGCGCGACTACAGCAACACTATCCGTGACCACCCAGGCCCCGCTAAGCGGCCCCCACACCGAACGCGCCGGGATCTCTACCGTGGCCACGGTGCAGGCGCGGTCCAAGAGCTCGGTGCAACACCAACGCAACAGGAGCGGCGACACAGAGCAAGGCACCGATGAAGCGATGACGAAAACCCGAAAATTGGAGGAGCCTAAGGCCACGCAGTCTCCTACCGCACGCCACAGCCGGACACCCCCACAGCCAAGGCACGGCACGGAGGACATGCACACGGAACCCAACAACAACGCATCAGAAGAGACTCCCTCGCGTGGCACCCTTGCGTCCCGGGACAGGGAGATCATGCCTCCCCCATGCCTCCCCACGACCTGGTAGGCGTCCTCTGGGGGCACTTGCAGTGCGTCGGACCCGACTGGCGCTTTGCTGTGGCCCTCCTCCCGCATGTAGCTACCAACATCTGCGTACGGCAACTCCAGGCGCTCCTCAACCCCGGACAACGCACCCCGGACGACCTCATTGACGTGTGGATCTGGTGCTTCAACTGCCACCAGCCAGAGCAGGGGCAAATATGGGTCCCGCACCTCGCCTGGCCGCACATGCTCCTCGCCCCGCCTACCGAACCCCGACCTGCACCAAGCCGGGGGAGTTGATCACGAGCCGCGCCGCAGCTGAACGCGTACGCCCTCAACATCCCACCGTACAATGGCCTTGCGTACTGGGAAAGAAGGACGGCCCCAGAGAGGGGCCACAACCCCCGGGCGATGGTGGACCGCTACGCGCAAACGATGGCGCCGGAGGCACAGGCGGAGCCTCCGGGGCGCGGCGCCCCCAGCACTGGCACCATGGTGGTGTTGAAGAAAGGCCAGTACTACCAGGTGAGGATCACGCCACAACCGCTGGAACGCCTTTGGGACCTCGAAGCCGCTGACTCAATCATCTCCAGGGACATGGACCTGCCGGATGGCCCCACCCCTCTGTCCCCAGGCCAGCCTCCGGACCCTCTGACAGCCATCGTGTCCGACAGGGGCGGCACCTGGCACTCCGGACACGCGCTCTAGTGCCTCTGGCGGTCGGCCCAGCGGAGATGGCAGCACACCAGGGACTGGTCAGCGACATGGAGGTTCCACATGGATGGCCGGCAACAGGCGGAGGTCATCCCGCCCCACGAACAAGTTAATGTGCTTAACATGTGCTCCGTCTTTGCGATCCACCAAATCCGGGCATTGGCGGCACGACAGGTGTCACCCACCATTCACACGGAGGAAGAAGCACGAGCAGCTCATGCGGCCCTCGTGAGCGAGATCTTCGCCGCCCTCCGCACCGCCCTCGTCCGGCATCCGGGTAACCCCCCAATGCCTTGATCCGACGACAGGCCAAAACCCATACCCTCCCCCTCCGCCAGGACGTGCAGATCACCAAGACCCCCACCATACAGCACCGGCCACCACACAGCCCCTGTACAGCGCGCACAGCACAACCGACGTCACCACCACCCCGCCCCCCCTGCCAGGGTGGGGCCACGACGCCGCACCATTGGGACCAACCCAACACAGCCCCACCCGCTGCGCGTCGGAGCATTGAATGTCAAGATACGGCACATGCCCGTGAGGTACCGGTGACGATCGGTCCCACATGGTATGGACCGCGTAGTCTCAAGAGGACCCAGGAACGCACCAAGCGCACCGTTCACGTACGCCGGTCAGGCAGATTGCGGCTGGAGGAAGCCACGAACGCTATACGGCACTGTACCTGCCAGACAATACGCACTGGACCCGAAATCCCCGCCAGGACGTGATCACGGACCAGACAGTGCGAGGAACCCGGTAACTACAGAACAATATCCTCCCGTATGTCCTTCGAATGGATCCTTCCCTCGGGGCGCCCAAGTGTTACTGCCACCAAGAGGCGAAGCCCGACACACCGGTGCGCTCCCGGACGCTAAGCCGCGGGGGCCATCTCGAAATTAAGCCCAAGACACCGCCAAGAGAGGACAGCGCATTGCACCGCGGGGCATGCAAAACCCCAAGGCCCCGCCACAGCCCCCCCCCCTCATTTCCTGACGAGGCCGCACGTTGCGTCCATATGGGGGGACGCCGGGGGCCCCGCCAGCAACACATCCACCGGTCCGCCGGCCCCCATCGGTGGTACTCAGGAAAGTTACGTCAGACGAACATGCACACGCGCAACCTTCAACAACGCTTTCACCCGGGAAGCAGTAACGAGGAGCGAGTAAGCGAAGGAAAGGGTGACCATGAGCACGACAGGGCCGCTGACCAGAGCAATACCGGCCGAACGTGCCAAACCGCCGTAAGTCACCAACACGTGTATGCACGACCGAGCCAGAGCTGCACGGCGCACGCGCACGGGTAAAAGGGGGCACGCCACGTTAGGGGGAGGTAAAGCACCCACGACTTCAACGAGGGGACGCCCCAAGACTCCCCTGGGGAGCGTGGGAGGATGCCGACCGGAGATGCGTTGCAACCGACGGTACTGTACATACCATACGAACACCTGGGACTGCAGGAGCAACGACGCCGACAGCAACCGTATGAAGTGAGATATGGAATGGTGCATGCGGCGAGGGCCCGAGGGCAGGGGTAAGCGGATCGGTGTTTTTCTTAGCAGGAACTGGCCGAAGCATAATGCACCCTGGTCACATCACACAGACCATCACGTCCGACAGAACAACCACGACAACACCCCAGACTGGCCGAAAAAGCCACATGGACAACCGGCGGACGCGCCAAAACCAGCTGCAGCGTGCCAGACCCAACAGCGAAAAAGGCGACCGAAAGGCGGCCAACACGACCATACCCCGGCCACACTGCTGCAGCAACCAAGACCCGACCAATAACTGACCACACGCAAGCCGACTAACACCCAACCAGCCAGGCATGCAAGGGTCAAAAAGGGAACGGCGTCCCGCGGACGGGCGACACCATGGTGCTCCACGCCCGCCGATGGCCACACCCACGGGCACAACGACACACCGCTACTCTGCCAACATACCACCAACCAACCAACGGCATCACACTACTTTAAACCCCCCGCCCTGGGGGAGAGCGCAAGCTCGACCGGGTCAGGAGGCGTGAGCAGGCGTCACGGCATGCGAGTCCCGTAGCACGTGCTTCTTCAAGTTGTCTCACGCCTACTGAAAATCATCCCAGGGGGGGGCGCTTGCAAGACAAGGCCTCTGGCCCGGCCCCTGGCCCCTGGGCCCCGGAATTCGAAGGTTGATGAGGAGGTGCAATGGGACCCACCCACACGTATGATCCGCCCAAAGGAATGTAAGACCTTGGTTGAGCATGTGTTACCTCTCTGGGCAGAACCCGCAAGAGGGTACTGCTCGCGGCGACCCAGTCCTTCCCCCACATGGGGGAGCCGCTTTGTGGGGACACGTGACGTAGGGCCGTGGGTGGGTGAAGAAAGACCCCTTGGTAAGACCCCTTCGGGGCAACCCCAGTCGCGACATGACCTACCTACCTAGCTGTCATTTTCGTTTTGTAATCCCTGTCTGCATTTTCTATCATGGAAATTTTCCCTGTCCGGGGGGGTTTCAACACCATAGCCCGTGTCCATGAGCAACTTCATTTTTCTGTCCCAATATTACGGAGACATCCAATGTTAGAGACTTTTCATGTTGCGGGCCTAACCCCATATCCATCAATAATTTCATTTTTGTGCCTCATCCTATCGGGATTTCCAATCTTTGGATGTTTTCATTCTCGAGAGGGGGTTTTTTTCGACCCGAAACCGCAAATACACGTGTAAAATGTAATTTTTCTTTCCTAATGCTATTACGTGTTTTTTCACTATATTTCGGCATTTGCCGAGGTTGTCTCTCAAAGGATTTTTGACCCTGGCCAGCTCAAGAATCGCAGTTTCCGGAACTTTCTGTTGATATTCTGACCACACAATATGACCGTCCCATGTTCGCAAAGCATGTTTACGGCCGTATTTATGTTGCTCTTCACTCTATTTGGCCATTGTGGGAAGGGGTCTCAAAACAGATTGCCACACAACCTGCTTGTTCTTCAACTTGGGGTGCTCAAAAGCAAAGTTTTCGAAACTTATCGTTTTGATACCGTGATCACTTGAAATGACCATGCAGGCTATGTATGGCATGTTTCATGCCGTACCTACGTGTTTTGCTCCGTATTTGGCTATTAGGCGAACGGCTTGGGGTGGGGGCGGTCTCCCAAAGGATTGGTGCACAACTGCCCTATGCCATTTTTCAACCTTGGTTGCTCAAAAATCAAAGATTCCAAACCTTGTTCTTTTACTACCGTGATCACCTAAAATGACCAAACAAGACATGTAAAACAGGCTTCAGGCCGCATTGATGTGCTTTTCACTCTATTTGTGACTGGGTACCGGGGAGCGGGAGTCAAAATAACAGGACTGGTGCACGGCCTGCTTATGCAAGTCTTCAGACTAAACAACCGACACATCCAAGTTTGCGAACCCTGTTTTTGTGATGTTGTGATCACCTAAAATGAGTATTCAAGATGTGTAACACGTGTTGTAGCCCGTATTTATGTAATCTTTACCGTAGTCTTGGGGCTACATGCCTAAAGAACTGTCTTTGCAAAGTAGACTTGACCAAGGCAATAGACTTTATGTTCACGAATCCTATCTAGATTCCCTGATCCTGCAATGATCGTGTTTAGTGGTCGTTCTCAATCTTCACGGAGCAATGGCTCAATACCTTGCAACTGGCTCGTAGGCTTGCCTTGGCCATAAGTTATGGCATGGCACGCTGTGGCCAAGAAACTATCTGCACAAACATGCCTCACATAGAGCATTTCAATCTGTTAAGACTGAGTGGTATTGGAACAAAATGGTGGGGAGACATCCCATTCCTCCATTGCGAGAAGCGAGCTGGCAGGACAATCATTAGCGGACGCAATTGCGATGAGGCTGCCGTTGCTATCGGGGTGTGGTGAAGTGCGGGGCAAAGCAACCGGGGACAAAGGAGTCATTTAAGCATGGGATGGGATGGCGCCCGAAACAGGGCGGAAATACCACGTCACCCCCGCAAAGAGGGCGCCCACTAGGCGACTGGAGAAAAACCCCTCACGCGGGTCCCAAATAGTTCAGGGTAACCCTACAACCAGTGTTGGTTGAGTGAAAAAACAACGGGGGGGGGCCTTAGGCAACATCCTGCGGGGACCCTGACAGAGCCTGATACAGCACCCGGGACGGGTCCGGACTGGACTCCCCCCAACCCCTTTTTGGTCGCGACATTGAGTCAGAAAAAACGTGACCCACAACCAGCCGTTTAGGGAAGCCCTTTGCCAATACATGTGCATTGGAGGGGGGGGGGTTGTTCTAGCATGGGATACACAGCACATTTGTCATGCGCCGTGCGCTGTGTATGGAGCCATTCAATTTTTTCTGAGCGTCATTCACTGTCATCACTCACAATGACAAAATTCTCTTGTTCGCTGCTGCGATGACTGCTTGACGTCTCATTATCACTGTCACTGTCGCTGCCACTACTACTTGATGAGCGTGTTGTGCTGCAGCATCAGTCTTGCAGGTTGGAAGGGATGTGCAGGGAATTTCTTTCAATTGTGACAGAAAAGAATGAAAAGGCCTGAAATAACAGCATACAGAAACAGTGTACAGCAGTCACAATAACCAGCAGTCACAATACCGGCAGGGACACACGACATTCCACCGTAGACACCTTTTTGGTCACAATGTTTTTTCGGGTTTGCACTTTCCCACTATGGTCCTTTATGTTTTTTGTGACCAGTCACAAAAATTCACCACCCCGTATGCAGTCTCTTTGGGTTGCTGCCTGGTCGGGACAGGCAGACTAGCAATATTAGGAGAAAAGCCTCATCAGTGGTACCATAGGCGCCTTTTGGTCTGGAAGGAGAGCAATGAGCTGCATTTTAGGTGTAGTAGATAGTTGAATGCTGCTGTTTGCACCTACAGAGACCCTAGTGTTCACTGACACCATGACTGTGCAGGTCTGCGCACTGTATGACATATGCCACAAAGCAGATGAAGCAGCCCGACCTGCTCGGTCAAGGTCTTTGCAGTCGCGATGAATACTCCAGATGATGGTCTGCGCACCCAGCGTCTTTTATGGTATGAAAACTGGGACGCTTCTTTGCACTGTTGAACGGTGATATTGGGTTTTATCCTGTTGTACTGCTCCTTGCAATCGGCATCACCGATACACATGGCGCCTCACTCACCCAGTGCACGCACCTAGGCTGCAATTTCGGACACACGCAACACTAAAATAGATGCAGTGATGGATTCATGCGGTGCACGCAAAAAACAGATGAATGCGCGTGTTGCAATGTGCAATGCCGGACGACGGAAGAAGGGAGGGCTAGCCGCTGCACTGGGGCTTCACAGCATGGTCACCCAGCCCAAAGCTTTGGCCTTACCAAGCAAATACATCAGAGCAACTCTGGCATGTGCTCCTCTTTTCCACCTATCTACTGAGACACGCTGCTTTAGCCTGGTCTTTACCTGGTTTGGTGTCTCGGCGACCATAGTATACCCCTCATCTGTGACGAACTCAATGTGATGGTCCCAGGCCCACTACTTGCGAAAAACCGAAATGGAGATATGCTTATCTACAAGCCTAACATACGCTAGAGAGCACAGCATCTCAACAGATTTCCGAATGGAGCGGAGTGTGTCACCAGACTCGGTGAACATGGTACGCGGTATGGTTTGAGTGGGCTCCGTATTGTGTGTCCGAAGTGCAGCTGCAAGATGTTTCAGGCCAGTGATGCAATCAGCCCTTGATTCCTGCCCGTGCTAAGAAATGGCTTATGCGGCTCAAGTTGCATGGTCAAAAACGAAGAAAAAGGTAGGAAAATGACAGGTTTCCAAAGGCATCAAAAAATAGTTGTTTTGATGGATATTTTAAAACCGTCGCAAACAAGTATGGCGGAAAAAATATTTCTATAAGAATGACGTGTCCCATGGGCGAGACAGGGAAACGTATTGTTTGCTGACCATTCTTTGCGCGAGGCCTCGCGCAAAGACGTTCATTTGTGTCAGATTAATGTGCTACAACACGACGCATTAGGCAGGTTGTCGAAAAATTGAACCTTGTCGTATTTATACACGTAACTTAGTACCATTATCAGGATTGCGTGATAGAGATGGATCTATTAACGAAAAAACTGCAACAATGGTGTACCCAAGAATCTTGAAAAGTAGAAATGTTCCGGAATAAACTACACTTTCAAGCGCGAGGCCTCGCGCATGGAACGGCGCATGAGAAACAGTAAAGTTTGGGTGATCATTGCGTGAGGCCTCGCGCAATGGATCTCATAAGCGCTCATAGAAACCAAACATTGAACAGATCAACCAACTTCACAGCATGTGCATTCCCTTGATGCGGCGCTGCTGCATGGGCGCCCATACAGGTCCCGCCGGCATCTCCAGTTTTCATACTGTGGTCACCGCTGGCTTCACTGCCCAACAGCGATGGTACCGCGCCGCAACTGGCTACCGCAATCAGAATTAACTAGTCAAATGTGGGATCACCAGACAGTTACAGTTAACCGAAAATGGTGCATGCGACAAGCGAATCACAGAATAATTGGTCGCGCGAAAACTGTGTGACAGGTTGATGTTTCAAATCAAGAAAGTTTTTCAAACAGCGATCTTTACGTAGATACAGGTACGCAATTATTCTTCACAGCAACAATGCCCCTGCGAAAAGAGGTGGACCTTGAGAAGACAGTGGCCGCAGCATCTGGAGTTTTCCGCGATGTCTGCTCAGAGGAACCGCCGTACCACACGGCAGAAGAACTGTGGGAAGGGCTAAAACAGGGGGACGACGGCGCGCGATTGTTGTTTGTGTTTTTTCTGCGTCTGCGCAAAAATGAACGGACGCGTTGCAGCGTTGAAAAGTCGATTGCGGCAGAAGGCAAGAGATGGGTTGGTGTTTTGATAGAGGAGGCGTGGCGCCTTTATTTGCTGATGCGCCACCGCGCAGTTCCATACCAGGGAAAACCAAAGTCAGTTGTTGCGGTAGAGGGAAGTAGGGCGCAGCGTCGCATTTTAGCAAGGTCAGGTCTGGCGCGATACAGCGCACCTTCGCTGAAGGAGAAGGCCGCAGTCAGGTTACAGACTACATGGAACAAAATACACCAACAGTGGGTTGTGTTGTGGATGGACAACTGGTACAACAAACAGTTTACCACAAATCCTGACAAGAACGACAAAAGCCTGAACGCAACAGCGTTGGCTGTGTTGCTACTGAAGGATGCACCGCGCTACTTGCATGGTCATCCTAGCCTGGAAGAGCTTGAACGGCGTGTTCCTGTTGTTGCACGCATGCTGGGGAACACCGAGGGAACATTTGCACGTATCCTGCGTGATCTAGGATTTGCAAGCACGCGACCTGTTGTTCGAAACATTAGGGCGCCGCTTGACATTATTCGCCCTGTACCTGCCAAGAGACCACATTGGCGACCCCTTTGTCTAGGTAAAGAAAAGGTGAGCGGCAACGTCTCGCTGCTTAATCTATTGCAATTCACTAGGGACTTGGCGCAGCACACTCGACCAGTCGTGCCTGTTTCATGTGATGAGAACATCCATTACTGCATTTGTAAGATGATGTATGGTGAAAAACAACGGGTTGGAATGTCCGGCTTTTCTTGCGGTCACACCCTATATTGTATGGTTTCTGGCACGCGTACAAGTTTTGCGTTACACAAACATTTCGCTCATTTTGGCCGATCGTGACTTTCTTCCGTAAAGGTTTGTTGCGCAGCGGTGACACAGTCCCCTGTTTTCCCAAGCTGATCACAATGAAGATAACTGTTGGCGCACTGCTGTCGGGTATGGGCCCCCACATACGGCGCCTTAACAGAAAATGTCATCCCCTTGGGCTGGCACGTCCTGTAGATCGGCGAGGACGCCTCCGTTACGCTGTGTGTAAGGCCATACAGGTTCTGTTAACACAATACTGTCCTATGTTACTATACCTAGGTCACCTCGTTAGACAGTGCAATTGGGCCGGGGAGACGGCCAACACGGGTGTTTTTGCTTCTGAGGGATTGCAGATTGTTATGTGTCTGTTAGACCGTTTGAACATGGGGGACACACTTTTAAAATACGAACGCACTGTTGCAACTGCGCTATTGTGCCACACTGCATGGCACACAGCCATTCCTGGACAGCCTTTTGCCGAGGAGCTTTGTGAAAGCCTGCTTTCCAGCCTTATGACAAAGAAGGGCCAAAACAGAGGTGCAGTAACCATTGAAGATGTTGACGATCTGTATCATCTCATCACTATCCTCAAAGAAGGTCACAGGGTGAACGTCTGCAAAATCCCCAATTCCTTTGTCAATTCCATGCGTCAGCGGTTAACTGCTTACTTGAAGGCAGAGCGTGTATATGTGCCTTGGGTTAGGTGGTATGCTGAGCCTACTTGTACAATTCAGGCGCATTGGCCGCGCAGGGGTGTACCTAACTTTCCACGGTCTCTTCGAATTCCAAAGGGTTCTAACCACTACAAACAAGTGCTTGTGTCTCTGTTGTTGGTGCTAACGCAGCAGGGGCCGCTTAAGGCTGGTTTTAAGCGAAAACTGTCGGAGCTGATCCCCCAACGCAGTGTGTTGGAGGAACAGAGAGAGGCCAACACGCTGCGAAACGTTCGAAGAAGATTGGAGAACATGCAGTGATGCGCGAGGCCTCGCGCAAACAGCATGAAACAACAGGTTAGTACACCCCCTCTCTTGCGCGAGGCCTCGCGCAAGGTTGACAATCAAAAACAGTGCCGAGCCCCTTCAGTTTTGCATTCTCAACCATACTGTACTCGTATTCGCTAAAAGCGCCTCACATATGCATCATCGACGACGATTTTAACCCTTTTCAATGTTATGTTTCCTTCAATACAGGCTTTCTCCTTATCGCAGAATGGCAAGCCCTGCCAAAAAAAAAGCCGAGGAACAAGAAGATACCGACTATGACCCTGGGACCTCAGGATCGGAGGCTGGAACACCAAAGAAGGGGCGTAAGAAGATTGAAAAACCAGATCCTGGCTTAACCTTGGGTACTGACATCGAGGACCACCTGAAACCGGATGCGAGGCAGGTGGAGGTTGAGCTGGACAACGTGAGAATCGACCAGGAGAAGACAAAGGGGCAGATTAGATGGAAAGATACGAAGTTACTGCTGAAGCGTATTGAGTCACTCGAAGCAGCAGCGCCAACAGGCCCATTACACGTCGTTCTCTGGGAAGATAATTGTATGTTGCCAACCGACTGTTCGCTCTTCTCATTGCGCGAGCCCTCGCGCATAGACGTGTCTCATATTTGCAGATGGCGATTATTGGTGTGCATCTGGACAGCACAGCGTGGAAGCGATTGCAAAGATTACGGAGAAGCGACGCACAGCGTGTCCGCATCTGCAGCAGTGGCATACTACATGCATCGCCGATATTCTGAAGCCTACGACACCGTGGGCCTTCCGTGCAAAGCTGGCGGGACAAGCAGAAGGAAGCGCACAAGACATTGAGCCAATACCGCTGTATGAGGCAGCAGATAACCTCATTCGATGTGTTGAAGATCAGCGGCAGCGAGGCCTGGCTGACACGTACAGCAATCTCAAGATCGCCATTGTGGATGCTGTGCAGATGAGTGCCCTGGTTCCAACCGCTGAACTGAAGCAGCCTGGTCAATTCGTATGTTCATTAATCGTTGTTTCGATGCTGTTCGTTGCGCGAGACCTCGCGCATAACGTTGTCACTTTCAGGACAAAACGCATAAATTGTGGAAAGATTTTATGACGTTTGCCTACTATGCTGGTTTGGAAGCTTTGAGAGGTCTGCAGAAGTTCCACGACAAAGGGGAGAAAGTCACGAAGAACGCGCTGAAGAAACTGGACGGGATCCTGTTGCCGGAGTTCTACAAGAAAGTGGCAGAAGTGATGCAGGAAGAAAAAACAACCCTTAAATCCTTGCCGAATTCGATTGACGACATCATCCTTGACCAGTGGGTCTCAATGCATCTGGACCACCCGCACAACGGCCAGTACGTTCGACCTGAGAAAGGTGTGTACCATCGACGCGACGTGGGTTCCGCTTCTGCATTGGTGCACCGCACTTTCTCCATTTCTGTTCTGTAGCCAAAGATGTGCGGACCCGCAAAGAGGTTGCTGCACTTGGAAGGCCAGCCCTGAAGGTGACTTGTGGTACATGGGGCTATTGGTGGGAACCTGAAGGCAAAAGTCGCGGTCCATGGCCGGCATGGAAATCCATGATTCGCGCACCACTGTGGCAGGTGGCAGAGAAAGGCAAACCCGCCTCCCTGAAAATCCTCAACGTCCAAAAACTCCTGGGTCAAGAGCCTACCAAGAGCCGTGTGGTCCCCCCAGCTGCTGGCTTTACTGGTGACTTCAAGACAGTGGAACAGCAGGATCCATTACTGTCAAGTCAAACTATCACAATTAAGGCGACCCGAATTGCAGCGTTGGCCCACGATCCCCCGAGGCGGTTTATTGAGATTGACAAGAACCTGATTGTCATCAACGGCGACATATTAGAACATCTTGCTCCTGAGATGTTGTGCCCAGCCTGGCTGTATGAGAAGATGGCGCGTGCCGATACCCTTATCTGCGGCTCTCAAACTGTTGTTGACAACATGTTCGAGGTGCTGGACACCGAAACAGATAGGCGTCTCAACGATGATTTCAACGCGCCGCGCATGGCTAACATGTTGCGTGTTCCCATCTTCAGTTGGTCAGTCAAACCGAAGCCTGCAGGGGATCCTACAACGTTTGACGTTCGCTGGTTGCTGATTTCGTCACCGGATAGCTGGTCGAGAAAGGTATAATTCCCTCATTACGTCCGCTCTTTGCGCGAGGCCTCGCGCAATAACTTCTCCCTCATTGCAGATTCCGAATTAGCTGCATTTGGACCTACTCAAGTAGAGGAGATGGATCCTGTTGAATTTGGCGGTCACCTTCCGATAACGACGGTTATGTGGTATTTCGACACTCACCTCTTTTACCTGAAGCAGGATAAGAGCTTCAAGCCTGCGTGTTTGTTCATTGATCATCAGCCAGATCTGGTGTGCAAGATCGCGTCCATCGAGCCGGATTCTCGCATGTACCTTCTTGGTGTTACCTCCGACAATCTCTCCGATTAGGTCAACAGAGTGCAGACTCAGTTGAACCACGTATTGACACAAGGGTCGAAACTGGACGCGTCTGGTGATTGGGACCAGCAGGCCAACTGGTCAAACCGTGGTATTCCCCTTTGGGCTCGCGATGACAAGGTGGGTTCTGATGCATTGTCGCTGAAGGAGGAAGAGACTGTTGAGAAAGGTCGAGCTGCAGAACACAACGCTGCTAAGCAACTGTGATACGGCTTTACTGGCATGCGCGATCGCAGCAGAAGAATAATACAAAACTAAGAAAACGACGCACCGCCAGCAAAAATAAAGCAAAAAATCGTTTTTTCCGACCTCAGAAACCCCCCAAAAAATTTTACGCCGCTGTTTGGCGAGGTCGCAAAATTTAGGACACTCACAAAACAAAGACGAACAATAGAGTCGCGACGGCGAAGAACCTGAGCGTTGCATGCTCCAAAACACCTAGCAAAGTGCGTGTCCTAGGCGCTAGGGACTTGTGCGCGCTCCACAAACAAAGAAGAAGAAAAGAGGCGAACACCAAAAACCAGCAAGCCACGACGACGAAGACAAGAACAAAGCGAGCGCCGAGCCACCTAGCAAAGTGCGTGCCATAGGAGCTAGGCGACATGTGCGCGTCAAAAAAAAAAAAAGAGAGAGAGAAGGAAACGCAACAAAAAGAGAAACACCAAACCACAAACAAAAAAGACGCGACCACGGACCACGGGAAAACGAGGTATGACAACCAAGTATGTTACGGCCCCATGCGTCATACATATCGTATCCACCGCTACACATACGTGGATGAGAAAACCAAGTATGTTGCCAAGGAGGGCGCCCAAGGGACAACACCGCACGCAAAAAAAAAAAAAAAAGAACGACGAACCGCCACGCACGTCAAAAGGCACGCCCGCAAACACAAACCACAACCATATATCCCCCATATTTATTCCTCCATAGGCCCCGACCGCGGTGGAAAAAAAAAAATCCACAAAAGCGCAAAAGGTATGGGGCGGCCACGGACAAAGGGGAAGCAATGAAAAGGCGAACAAGCGAACGTTCACCAACCACGAGGAAACAACGGTATGGCGAGCAAGTATGTTAACAATACGAGGGAGGGCGCCAAAGGGACGGACCACGCACACACGCACACACATAAACAAGACCGCAAGGAGCGAGAAGACGGAGACAAGAGCAAGGAAAAACAAGGTATGAACCCCACACCGCCCCGCCCGCAAACACACACACGCTCTCGCTATAGGGAATGACCACGTACCACGGGGAAACAATGGTATGGAGGTATGACGAACAAGTATGTTAAAAATGCGAGGGAAGGCGCCAAGGGGACGAAAACACAAACGCACACAAAGCCGCAAGATGCACGAAGACGGAGACGAGACAAAGGAAAGTCATGGTATGCAACCCCACCCCCGCCCCACCCACAAACAAACACACGCTTTCTCTATAGGGGACGGCAACAAGAAGCGGCACAAGGTACAACAAGTATGTTGAAAAAAAAAAAAAACACGAAACCGCCTTCCACGCCCTCTCTATAGGGGAAACGCAATGCGGAGAGGTATGTTATCGAAGACGCAGCGAGAAAAAAAAAAAAACACGAGGGAGGAGACACAAACCACAACACGCAAAAAAAAAAAAAAAAAAAAGGACCTGCGCACGCTCTTTCTCAACAGGGGAAGAAAACATGATGGGACGAAAGGACAGGTACGTGCTACGCATCACACATGCCACGCATCTCTGCTACGCATCTACAGGACCTCTTCTTCTGCCTTTTGAAACATGCGGACGACCGACGACGAGAACCAGCCAAGGTATGACACACCCCACCCCACCAAGCACACACCGCGAGCACACACACGCGCACGCACGACAGCCACACCGAGCGCGACCCCCCCCCCCCCCCCACGCCACCCACACCAACACGAAGGGCCACACAGCGCACACACACACACCAGGGCCAAGGGGAAGGGCACCCGGAAGACACACCCACCGCACCACCACACCACACCACCACCGGCAGCGAAACCCAGCCAGGAGTGGCGGGGAGTAGCACACAGGAACCTCCGCCAGGAGTGGCGAGGGACCAACCACACCAGCCACAAACCCATCACACACGCCACCGCCGCACGCCACACGCCGCACACCACACACCGCACACCACGCACCACCGCCGACAGCGAAACCCAGCCAGGAGTGGCGGGGAACCGCGCCCGGGACCCTCCGCCAGGAGTGGCGAGGAACGCCCACCACCGCCGGCAGCGAAACCCAGCCAGGAGTGGCGGGGAGTAGCACACAGGAACCTCCGCCGGGAGTGGCGAGGAACCAACCACACCACACACCAGCCGCAACCCCACCAGCACACCACCACCGCACACCACACACCACACACCACACACCACACACCACACACCACACACCACACACCACCGCCGCCAGCGGACCCCAGCCGGGAGAGGCGGGGGACCACACACCACCACCGGCACCGAAACCCAGCCAGGAGTGGCGGGGAGTAGCACGCAGGAACCTCCGCCAGGAGTGGCGAGGGACCGACCACGCCACACACCGCCGCCAACGGACCCCAGCCAGGAGTGGCGAGGACCGCCCACCACCACCGACAGCGAAACCCAGCCAGGAGTGGCGGGGAGTAGCACACAGGAACCTCCGCCAGGAGTGGCGAGGGACCAACAACCAACACACCACCGCCACACACAACACACCACCGCCGCCAGCGGACCCCAGCCAGGAGTGGCGGGGACCGCCCACCACCACCGGCAGCGAAACCCAGCCAGGAGTGGCGGGGAGTAGCACACAGGAACCTCCGCCAGGAGTGGCGAGGGACCAACCACACCACACACCACCCACAACCCCGCCAACACACCACCGCCGCACACCACACACCACACACCACGCACCACCACCGCCAGCAGGCCCGAGCCAGGAGTGGCGAGAAACCGCACACCACCACCGGCAGCGAAACCCAGCCAGGAGTGGCGGGGAGTAGCACACAGGAAACTCCGCCAGGGGTGGCGAGGGACCAACCACACCACACACCAACCACAACCCCACCACACACCGCCGCCGCCAGCGAACCCCAGCCAGGAGTGGCGGGAAACCGCGCCCAGGGCCCTCAGCCAGGAGTGGCGAGGACCGCCAACCACCACCGGCATCGAAACCCAGCCAGGATTGGCGGGGAGTAGAACACAGGAACCTCCGCCAGGAGTGGCGAGGGACCAACCACAGCCACAACCCCACCAACACACCACCGCCGCACACCACACACCACACACCACACACCACGCGCCACGCACCACCGCCGCCAGCAGGCCCCAGCCAGGAGTGGCGGGGAACCGCACACCACCACAGGCAGCGAAACCCAGCCAGGAGTGGCGCGGAGTAGCACACAGGAACCTCCGCCAGGAGTGGCGAGGGACCAAACACACCACACACCAGCCACAACCCCACCACACACCACCGCCGCCCGGAGACCTCAGCCAGGAGTGGCGAGGACCGCCCACCACCACCGGCAGCGAAACCCAACCAGGAGTGGCGGGGAGTAGCACACGGGAACCTCTGCCAGGAGTGGCGAGGGACCAACCGCACCACACACCAGCCACAACCCCACCAACACACCGCCGCCGCTCACCACACACCACACACCACACACCACACACCACACGCCACTGCCGGCGGCGGAACCCCAGCCAGGAGTGGCGGGGAGCCGCACAACACCACAGGCAGCGAAGCCCAGCCAGGAGTGGCGGGGAGTAGCACACAGGAACCTCCGCCAGGAGTGGCGAGGGACCAACCACACCACACACCCGCCACAACCCCACTAACACACCACCACCGCACACCACACACCACAAACCACGCACCACACACCAACACAGACACCACGCGCGCACGCACCGCGCCACAAACACACACACCGGCGGCGAACCACGACCAGAGGAGGGGGCGACACGCCCGCAAGCAACACAGCCAGGAACAGCGAACACCCCCCCCCCCCCACCACCACCACCCCACCCCGGAGAGACGGGACACCAACCACCGCAAACCGCACAGCGAAAAGGGGGGCGGGACGAAAAGGGCCCACGGGGGGCGCAAGCGAGGGACCAACCTCAGGGGTTTGGGGGCCCCCCCGGTGACCGTATCGGCCCCACCTGAGCACACGCAATAAGGTGGGATACGCCCGGGACCGTTGGTCAGCGGCCCGCGGTGGCACCGGCCTGGGGGGGTGACCAATGGGCCTGACCAAGAGCACTCCCCACGGCACGTACTGCGGTTCGGGCCCAGCGAGGGGCTGCGGGTAGGGCACACCGTCCATCGGGGCAGGCAAGAGACGTGCCTGTCCCGCAAGGACTCCCCAGCGACCCACAGTGTACCCGACCCCGGTGTGGGGAACGGCTGGAGTACCTGGCTACGGAACAGGTCCATGGACGGCATCCGTACAACAGAGTTACACCCTGACGGGGAGTGCAAGCACCGGCCCCCCCACGGGGAAACACCAGGGGAAGGGACCCGAGCCGGCGACAAGGACCCCCCCCGACACACCACAGCCGGGAAGGCCCGGGCACGACACCGCCCCAAGCGACACGGAAAAGAGACAGAAGGAGGAGGGCACGCAAAGGGGACAGCAAGGGGACGCACCACCAACAGACCCCAGCCAAGGGGGGCGGGGAACCACACAGCCGAGACAGGGGGGGGGGCACGACACACAGCCCCCACACCAAACAGGGCCGCCAAACCACGCCCGCAAAGGCGAGGGCAGGCGCCCAAACGCACCACCAACACACCGCACACACGCCCGAGCGTGCACACAACACACACCCCCACAACCGCCACCGACACGAGCCCCACAAGCGCACACCACACACCAAAGCGCAGGCGCCGCCCGCACCACACACGCAACACACACAAACCCAAACAACAGGAACCCAGCAACCCCCCCCCGCCAGGGGGGCTGCAGGGCCGCCAGAAGCCGCTAGGACGCAAAGGAGGACCCACCAAGCCCGCAGCCAGGAGTGGCGAACGGCCACACCCAGTAACACCCGAACGGCCACGCCCAACACCAGGACCGGGCACTACGACACCCACACCAGCACCGCCACCAACGCCCAAACCGGACGCCACGACACCCTCACCAGCGGACACACCCGAAACCAGCGGAAGCACCATCGGCAACACCAGCGACCCCAGCACCCACCAAAACACTAGGACAAGGGACACCTGCAGCAGACCAGTGCACTGCCCGCATCGCAGGTCGCGCATGCGCATTGTAGATAAATCGAGATCGCATTGTGTTGTAAATAGCGCATGTTTTATTATAAAACATTATCGCTTGTTTCAGGCACCAAATGTCCTGTTTGTTAAATCAGCTGTGATTACGGAGTTGTTCTGCATGGTGCCGCCTGAGGGATTTGGGATCTCAGGGTTAACGTCAAGTCGTGGTACGTTACAATTTAACAAACTTGACCAGAACGATTTCGTTAGGCTGCATTGAGACACGGGACGGAAATGCCGCGCCGCCGCTGTAAGATCAAGTCGGTTGACGAGATCAGGACCTTGGATAGCTCCAGTGTGCGCCGGCTGTGCAGTTCGTCAATTCCCGAACGACAAGAGGAAGCGCTTCGTGAGGTTCTTCGTCGTGCGGCGCAGTGGGACATGGAGTGTCAGGACTATGCACGCAAACTGCGCGTGTGGCAGCCGCAAAATGTGCTTCGGTGCCTTGAAGGTGAGCCTAGGGCTGTGGGCTTTGTGCCTCCTTGCCGTGAATTTTGTGTTCCTTCGTTCATACCTGACACGGTGTTGGAGGACAACCTGGTGGCGGTGAACGGGTCTTCAAGCAGTGTGTCGCCGGTGGAGGCCAGTCTCAGGGAGCATGAAGGTATTCGAGTCTCCTCTGCTGAGCCTCAACATCATCTTGTGATCAGCCTCGACGTCATCTTGGAGGAGGCTTTGGCTATGTTCGGCGCGGCCTCCGTTTCTGTTGACAAGGACCCCGTGCCACCGAGTATAGCACCATTGGCGCTAGATTCGTCGAAGCGCCGTGTTCGTGGCGGCAAGAAATGGCGCACGGCGCAGACGCGCCGCGTCGAAGAAGCGACCAGGACCGCTCAGTGACGACGCGATAACGAAAAGAGCGTTTGGCAGGCGCTGAGAGGCGAGCTGCTCAAGGTTGTGTGTGGTGCGTGTGTTGGTGCGCGCTTGTTCTGAAAGCCACGGGTGTGGCAGCATTCCAAGCCATTACCTAGCGCCATGCTCAGCTCAGCTTCACCGCGTGTTATATTCGCTACCGCAGGCATTTGTGGGCTCATCGTGGAACTGGATACCTCCGCTCCTCTTGTTTTCAAGGCTTTCGTCAGTTTTTTATAACATGGAGCGAAAACTAACTCAAATGAGTCAGATGGAGAAACTGGGTCTGATGCCAGGGGCTTTTTGCCCTTCAAGGCCACTGTTTTTGTGCTCAGAGCCTTGCACAAACATGCACCCTTGCTTCAGTTTTTCAGTACTAAATCTAAGGGACCAGGTTTCCGACTTGTCTGAATTTAGGCTTTGTGTCGGTCGATGCCTCCCCTCCCCTGTGCTGTTCGTTGGTTCGACAGTCAGATTTTGATTTGATAATGTCTCAACTTTTCGCCTGTCTGCCACGTTCCCCTTGCCTTGTGTTTCAAGGAGCAAGGACGCCAAGCGCAGTGACGACGGGTGAGCGTGGAGCAGGAAGGCCCCGCTCCGAAGTCAACCTGTGCAGGTACATGTCTTGTATAGTGTGCGCGGCACGTGGGTGGTGCTGTTTTCTGCTGTGTTTCGTTCTGCTGCCAGCCTGTGTGCCCTGGGAGCAGTGCTCAGGTGGTCTACTTTGCATTTTGCTGTTGCCTCGCACTGCTTTGCATGCAGCATGTTACAGGACTGACACTGTGCAGTTTACTTTGCACTGGCCGACGTGATTTGGGTGTTTACTTCGCAGTTTTGCTGTTCACACGACGTCGCGCTGATGCATATATGGACGTGTTATTGTATCCTTTTTTCCTCTTACTTCCTGTGTTTCAGGAACTGATAGGGGGGCCTCAAGTCAACAAGGCAGGCCAATTCCCCCGCCAAGCCCAGCCAACCAGCACCAGCCCCGACCAGAGATGCTCAGAGGTTAAGTTTGCGCACGGGTTTTAAGATAACTTTGATATATGGGGCTTAAGTCCCTTGGAGGACCAGCAGCTTTGTTCATTAGCGTAAGGGTTTGTACCCTGTGGGTCAGTCCACATGCAGTTTTGTTGTCAATTTGCTGCTATGTCTGTTTGTGTTGTGTTGTTGTTTTTTTTTATACAACCAAACCTCTGAGCAGGGGTTTTCTTTTTGGTGCAGGAAAGATGGCAATGGGCAGTGAGTAGTTGCTAATTTTTTTTTCCTGTATGGGTCAGCAGGTAAATAGGAACGCTGCCCCACCTAACCAATGGGTGGCCACCATTGGTGGATGGGCAGAGGGGCCTGGCAAGCCTCCTTTTTAGGTTGACGCCACAGGATGCAAATAGCTATTTTGTTTGTATGCTAAACACACAAAGAGCCCCTGACACCAGGTGGGGTTCCATCGTTGGGCACCGGGGTGTTCTAGAAATTTTTGTGTGCTTGGTATTTTTTTTCTGAGTGCCTATTTTTTTTGTGTACATTATTGCTCTGTTTTTGGCATGCAGTGCACTGGCTGCCACTGTTTGTGTGTGTCAGCCAGCCCCTGGTCCCCTTGGACTGTCTTGGGTGGGCGTGCAGCAGACCAGTGCACTGCCCGCATCGCAGGTCGCGCATGCGCATTGTAGATAAATCGAGATCGCATTGTGTTGTAAATAGCGCATGTTTTATTATAAAACATTATCGCTTGTTTCAGGCACCAAATGTCCTGTTTGTTAAATGAGCTGTGATTACGGAGTTGTTCTGCATGGTGCCGCCTGAGTGATTTGGGATCTCAGGGTTAACGTCAAGTCGTGGTACGTTACAACACCCTCACCAACAACAAACCAACACAAAAAGCCACCCAACACTGACCAACGACCGCACCCAGCCGATCCGGTCCCCCACCGGCTCGCACCCAGAACCACCGCCACCGGCAGCCACGCCATCGGAAACACCAACACCGCCAAAAATCAAGCCAGCACAACACCCTCACCAACACCGTCACCGCCGGCACCAACGCCTACGACACCTACGCATGCCACCGCCGGTTCCAGCACCTACATCACCCAAGCCAACGGCATCAAGCACACCATCGCTGGCAACACCCCACCATCAGCGTCGCCACCAGCAACCTCTGCCACCGGAGGACACCGAAACCACCACAGCCGGTGAGCCAACAAACCACCAAGCCCCGGCCAGGGAAAGCGAGGGCACGCGCCCGGAACCACCATGCAATCCCCGGCGACACCCACACCACCGGCGCCGCCAACACCACCCTCACCCACGACACCACCCGGAGCAACACCTACGCCACCTACACCAACAGCAGCACCAGCAGACCACACCACCTACTGCACACCCCCCCAGACAGAGCCACAGAAACCGACCACCGCCCTGAACGCAAGCCGCTGACCACCCACACACAGACCCACGCCAACCACCACCAGCATCAGCAGCGTCCGAGACGCCGAGAACCATAGCGACGCCCACAATGACCTCACCACCGGCATCACCGACACCGACACCGGCAGTACGGCCTCAGCACCGACAAACCAGAGCGTCAACGCCAATTGCCACGGCAGCACCGCCCGGTACGACACCATCGGCATCAACAACACCAAGGGAGCCAACACACAGGCCAGCGACACCCATGGGTACCTCCACCAGGAGTGGCGAGGTCCCACCCCCGCCGTCAGAACACCACCATCCACCAGGGCAACACCCGCAGCGCCCACATCGGCCACAGCTCCACCGGCGGCGCCCTCGCCAGCACCGTCACCAACACCGCGACGGCCGGCCACGAGTGGCACGCCCGGAACCGCCGACCACCCAAACACAGGCCGCGCCCAGCACCAACACCAACAACGCCCACGCCAACAGACCACCACAACACACGCCAACCACCAAGTAACACATAAGGCACCCTCGCCTTCGGCAACACCAACGCCACCAACACCCACGGCACTATCCACACCACCACCAAGCCCACCAACGACGGGCCGAGGTGCCGTCACCTACAACGCCCCCAACACCACCACCACGGCCCCGCCACCTAGGGCAACCCCACCAACGGCGTCACCAAGGAGGCCAGCACGGCTGGCGAACGAACGCCACCGAGCCCTCAGCCAGGAGAGGCGAACGCCCACACCCAGCAACACCCAAACGGCCACGCCCAGACCCAGGGCCAGGAACTGCGACACCCACACCTGCACCACCGCCAACACCCAAACCGAACACCACAACACCCTCACCAACGGGGACGCCCGGAACCAACAACGGACCAACACAAGAAACCACCCAGCGGCCAAGTTACACCCAAGGCGTTCCAACCGCGCCACCCACCGGCCCGCACCCAGAACCACCACCAGCACCAGCAGCAGCCACTGACAACCCACACACAGACCCACACCAACCACCAGCAGCATCAACAACATCAGAGACACCGTGAACCATAGCAGCGCCCGCAACGACCTCACCACCGGCACCACCGATGGCGCCACCGGCAGTGCGACCTCACCGACAGCAACCCGGAGCATCCCCCATCCCGCATCCCGGTGAGACACCATCGGCAGCAAGGACACCGAGGGGGCCAAGGTCAACCCACCAGCCAACGACGCACGTGGGAACCTCCGCCAGGAGTGGCGAGGTCCCCCCTCCGCCGTCAGAACACCGCCAGGGCAGCACTTACAACACCCTACAACGCCAACACACACAGCTCCCCCGGCAGCACCTCCACCAACGCCAACACCGGCACCACCGACAGCGGCAACACGGCGACACCACCACCCAACCGCAGCAAGGTCACCCTAAACCGCAACCGCAGCAACACCTGTCACTACGGACCCACGGACAGCCGACACCACCAGGACCACAGACCGGCCAAACACCAGCCACGAATGGCACGCCCGGAACCACCGAACACCAGCACACAGGCCACCGGACCACCGCGAGACACACCACCGCCAACCCCACCAACGACGAACCGAGGTACCGTCACCCACAACACCCCTAACACCACCACCACGACCCCGGCACAGAGTAACACCTAGGGCGCCCCCATCGACGACACCACCAAGGACGCCACCACGGCTGGCGAACAAACGCCACCAGCGCCGCCCACCAGGCCCCCAACCAAGGGTAGAAACAACAACGCCACACGCCATCGCACCCACCGCATCGAAATCACCCGGAGCAACGTCAACATCAACCAGGGGTCCCCACCACCCACCCAAGCAGCACAAAACACCAAAGCAACACCACCACACCCTCGCCACCAGCGACACCACCGCCAGCACCCTGTGCCAGGAATGGCGAGGAGAAGGCCCAACAGCGCGGACCCACCCAACGTCCCCGGCACCCTCACCATCGGACCGTCACCACCGGCGCCGACCCCCAACACACCACCGTCACCAACGCCACCGACCCCGGACGCAAAAATCACACAGCCCGCACACACGGCACCAGCCAGAGCAACGCCGACACCACTCCCGGCCAACTCACACGAACACCACCGGAAGCACCACCGTCGACCGAACGCCACGGCGACCCCAGGGTACGAGTCCCCCCCACCATCTGCACGGCCAGCGACACCGTCACCGGCACCAACCGGAACACCGACAACGACAGCCTCACCAACAACCGACACCCCCCTACCGCTGCCACCCACCAGTCACGCCACCCGCCGTCAAAGCCACCCACCAATGCCGCACCCCGAACCACACTTACACCCGAAACCGGCACCAGCACGCCCGGCCGAACCATCAATGGCACCACCGCCATGGCACCGCCTACGCTCACCACCGCCACCACCACCCCACGCGAGACCAGGAACCCCCGGCGTCGCCAACGGCCTCAACGAGCACCGACACCACCAACACCACCACCGCCGGACAGGGACTACCCACAAACCAGGAACATCTCCACCACCAACAACCAATACACCACCCGCGGCACCCCACCATCGCCGACACCACCACGGCACCCATCACACCTCCACCACCGGAGGCGACGTGGGCCACACCACCCGTCAACTACAGCACCCTCGCCACCACCGCCACATCCGGCCCACAAACGTTACCGCCGACAACACCACATACGCCCATACGTCACCCACGCCATGCTCACCGACCATCACCTCGTCATCAGAGACACCAACACCACCGGCGACGACGACAGCGACAACAGCTGACCCACCAGCTAACCACCATCAACCATAGCCCAGCACCAGCTTCATCTACTCTAACGCCCATACCACCCTCGCCAACAGCGCCGCCACCGACACAATCATCCACTCCGGCGCCCACACCACCCTCACCACCAACATCACCAACACCACCACCCCCAAGGTCAGGGCCCGCGGGAAACAGAACGGCAGAGCGAGCACGCCACAACCCGCACGCGTCGCCCACCCTATCGTACACCGCTCCGCAACACGCCCCCCCCCGCTTCCCCTGACAGGGCGTGCGCTCCAGCCCACTGCTGGGAAGACGACTTCGACATCCTCCCGGCCATCCGACACCTACTGGCAGCCACGGCCCCGCGCCCACAAGCCCACCAGCAACCCACGGAACCGCAGGAGCCCGACCACCCCATGCCACCACGCTCCATATCCCCCGCGTCCGCCGCAGACCGGAACGCGGAACACCAGCGAGAGGAGCCCGACCCCGGCCGCGCCGCCACGCCCCCACCGCCCCCCCCCCCAAAGGACATCTACGCCACGCTGGCCAGCACCCTAGCCCCCATGGACGCCGAGCAGTACTACCAGTCCGTCCAACGAGACCTCCCTGAGAACCACGCGACCCTCCAGGGACCGAAGCAGGAGAAAAGGTACGACAACGAGTGGGGCACAGAGGAAGACCTTCTCTGGGACGACACCTGGAAAGGCACCGCGGACGCCTTCCTGGAGGCAGCAGCCGAAACCTACCCCTGCCCGCCCGGGGACACCAGACACGGCCTCCACGCCCTCCTAGCGTTCCACAGCTGGAAACACCGCCACACCGTCACCCTCCACCCCCTCGACCACAATCCGCACCGATGGACACCTGAAGACGACGCCACAGCCACCATCACCGTACAGCAAAGCCCCGAGAACCCGGAGGAATACCACATCACCTGGGACGATCCGGCACCCCACCCCCCCGCCTCCCCCACCCTCC
This sequence comes from Eutreptiella sp. 'Long Island Sound 2002', assembly GCA_964036045.1. NCBI lineage: Eukaryota > Euglenozoa > Euglenophyceae > Eutreptiales > Eutreptiaceae > Eutreptiella > Eutreptiella sp. 'Long Island Sound 2002'. The sequence continues at coordinate 85,736,690 of OZ038379.1, read as the reverse complement.
CAGATGTCTTCGCCGCCATCAGTGCAGAGCTCCAGGAGGCCAAAGCCCCCCAGCAACTGGACGAAGACATGCCCCAGGCACCATCACCATCAACCACACAAGACCAACCCCGCACAGAGCCCCTCACCCACCCCATCACCACAATGGAGCTCCCCCCACAACACCGCACCAACCCAGACCGAAACGGGTTTCGAGACCTGCCGCGGGAATGGGCGGTCCACAACGGCACACTCCGATGGGACGAAATCACACCGGGCCTCCAGGCCATCCGCCTCCACTCAATCGCAGAGCCCACCACCACCTGGGCACTACCGACGGACCGCCACCACCTCCTCCTCACCGTCCAAGGCGATGCCACGATCACACCCACGGAAGGAGACCCCGTAACAGCAGCCCCCGCCCACGCCGTCCACATACCCCCGCAAGCATCGTCGGCACCTATGACGGTGCATCCAGGCCCCACCCCTTGGCAGGCCATCGTCATCACCTACCCCGCCCCCAATGACCACACACACACCTGGCAGCAACGATGGGAGGACATCCGAGGGGACCTCCTCCAAGAACACCTAGGGCTCACACGCACCCACCACACCCTACAACCGATACGAGGAGTAGGCCAAGCGTCACACGGCATGGGCCTACGCCACACCCATAAACCCACAAGCAGCGGAGGACATCAAGACCGCCCTATCCATCCAGCAAGCCCAGACCCAAACCCCGCACCGCAATACCCAACGAGGCTACACAATTTGGTGGGCGTACCAAGACCATGACACCCTCACCCCCCAACCGGGGGCCCCCCCTCTAGACACCAACACCACCGCCCTCCTCCAAGCCGCAACAGCGGCAGCCACACAGGTAGGGGCCCCGGAAACCTGGGGCCCACAATACCTGGTCGAAACCAAGGTGGCGCCCCACGCGAAGGGCCAAGACAAGCCCCCAACACCGAAGCCGCTCCACCCCCCGCTCAAGCTAGACCCGACGGAGCACACCCCCCAGGATGAATGGGCGACCCACTACATCATCCCCCACACCACCACCCGCAAGAACGACGCCGCCAAGATCACCGTCACCCGCCACCTCCCCCACACCACACAGGTGTATGAGCTGACGGCCCCCAACGTCCTCGTCACCCGTCGCCGACACGACGAGCGATACACCATACAGGCGGAAGGGGCCGCCGCGACCACCCTGTACACATGGGCAACACGGGGGGACCTCCCACACCCCACCCTCCACCACGCCCCCTCCTGGCCCACCCCCTTCCACACAGCGGACCGCCCCAACAAGAAGCCCAAACACACGGGTGTGCACACCCACGCCCAGGAGGCCCAGCACCGACACGAAGCGAGGCGCAAGGCCCGCACCCTCCACGACGACCACACCATCCCCCGCATCGGCGCCCCCCCCGCCAGGGTATCAGATACCACCCACAACCGCACGATCACAGGCATCACCACGGACTGCCTGAACCCAGCGGCGTCGCGGGCAGACGCCGTATGGATCAGCGAAGGGCGCTCCCACACACGGGCAGTGGCGCGCCTCCACAACATCCAACCCCACAAACTCCAGCGCGCCGTTGGACCCTTCGCCCTACACGTCACCCCGTACGGCATCGACCACCCCCGGTGTGAGCACCATGACCCGCCCTGCTCCACCCCATGCACCTCGCCCCTGCGCCAACCGCTGCCGGCCCCCACCATCACGGGCAACATGTACCTGGGCACCGTACCGGGAGACCCGGGCATATACATCCTGCCCAACAGGTCCAGGGAACACGCCATCCCCCTCCACTGTGTGGAATCCCTCGCCCTGGGACCACCCCCACCAAAACACCAACACCAACACATTCCGGGGGACAAACGGACACAGGCCCCAGACGGGGGAAAAAGGGCCCACCAACGCGCCCTGGCCCACATCACCCTCCACCCCGCAGCCCACCTACCAAAGGACTTCGGCACGGAGCGCCACATCGTCCTGGAGGGCCAAGCCCACCACATCATCACCGCCGCCCTGTACACCCTCGCCGCCCACGAACGCCACTGGGACCCCACAACCATCCCAGCAATGCCCCCACCGCCCCAAGGCCCCAACGATCCCGTCACCCCCTTCCACATCGATCAACTCCTAAGCCGCAAGGCCCCCCCACACCTCCACCCCTCCAGGATACCACTAGCCATTGCATCGTGGGACACCCTGGACACCCCCCCCCCACAACCCGCCATCCACATCCTCAAAGCGGACACCCAATGGTGGGTCCTCCACTGGGCACACGGAGTCCTCATGGCGGCCCAGGCCTATACCCCGGAAATGGACCCAGAAGACCCCCCACGGGGCCAGCAGCGACTCCTCCAAGCCACCACCCTCACAGGCCGCGAAGGCGCCCCCTGGGAAGCCCTCCACACAGCCCTCTACTGGGCTCAAGGCTCCCCCAACGGCCCGGACACACCGGAACCCACAGAGGCCTGGGTCAGGCAGGCCAAGGCCATGAGGAACTACCACCTACACCACCCCTTCGACGACAGCCCCGCCGCACTGCCATGGCCAACAGATCCCCCGGAGACCGTACGCAAGCTCGCCGACATCATACGCAGCCACGCGAAAGCGAAAATGCAAACACCGGCAGAACCCCCACTGAGGGATCCAGACCAGCAAGCAACGCACCCCTTCTTCCAACCCCATGCCCCCCCAGCCCCGCCACCTCCAGTCCCACCCAAGCGAACGAGACGACAAAAGGGCGCACCCGCCCCCAGCCAAGCCGGAAAAGCAGCAACCTCCCGACCCCCCGCATCCCACCCGACCCACCCGACGAACCCAGACCAAGCATCCTCGTCATCCTCCCTCCCACCACTACCACCGCCCCACCCGGACCAGGCATCCTCATCATCCTTCCTCCCGCCACCAGCACAGGCCCCGCCCAAAGCGTACCCAGGGTTCGAAAAAGGTGCGAAGGTCCAACAGCCCTTCCGCAACGACCACACAGGCGACTGGATCTGGTGTGAGGGCACGATCCAGTACCGCCTCAAGGGACCGGGGGACAACGGGGGGCCACAGATCCGGGTGATCTGGCACCGCCAAAAGGAGCTAGACCAAGGCAACAGCGCCCCGGACAAACCACTCGGCGACACCCTGGAACTCACCAGCGCCCACCCCATCCGGCTCCGCACCGAAGAGAACAAGGCCCACACAGGCACCAAATACACTGGGGAGCTCCCCCCGGAGTGGAGCCAAGGCCTCCCCCCGCCGCGCCTACCCAAACGCCCACAAACCGGCAAAAAGTCCCCAACCCCCAGTCCCCCTCCCTGACGGGGCAAGGGCCGAGGGCACAAGCCTCCACAGCCCCGGCCCGCCCCCACCGAGGCCACCGTCAACCTCCTCGACCTCAACCACCCGGCCGTCACATACTCCAAGGACGCCACAACCGCCCTCCAAGAGCTCCCGATGGCAAAGGGGCCGGGGTGGGTCCCCCACCTCCTCACCTTCCAGGAACAAGGCCTACAGCGCGACGACCCCCCGGAAACCACGCCCATATATACCCCGGACCAGAAAGCGTACAAATGCTACTGGCACAAGGGGACCCCCCTATACGCCCAAACCGGCATCCACGTCCACCTCGTCCACCACCTCAGCGTCCCAGGGAGGCTAGGTGTCTATGAGGTCGTCGGGGACGGATGGCAACTCAACGTCATCAACACCCACGTCCCCTTCGGCGAAGCCACGGAACCCTTCCTCCAGGCCCTGGCCGAGGCGTACCGCCAAATGGCCATGCTCGCCCCCACAGTCATCATCGGCAACATGAACGCCGCCCCCACCCCAGCGGACCGAGGAGGACAGGCCACACCCCAGGACCAAGCAGTCCGCGACACCATCGAAATGCTGGGGCTCGTGGACCTAACAGCCAGCCTCGAAGGCCAACCATCCCACTTCCCCCACCAAACGGATGCCGCCCCATCCCGCATCGACGTATGCTATGGCGACCCCACCACCATCATCCGAGCGGAGGCCCGATATGGACCCCTCCCGCTGGGACCCACAGGCCATAGCCCCCTGCACATCCGCCTCACCATCCCCAACCTTCCCCCCAGCCCCCCAGAAGATGCGGACCAAGGCCTACCACCCCCCCTGAAGATGCCCCCGCTGCATGACAAGCATGCCTAGTCCCAATATCACAGGGCCATAGACCGCGCCCGGCGCATCCAACCAGACCCCACCGACCTACTCACAGCCATGCGCACGGCCGCCGTCGCCTGCGGCTTCCAGCAACACCCCCACACAGACGACGACCAACCACCCACGGCCCTGGGGGACATGCTCCATGACCTCTGGCATGCGAAGCAACAACTGGCGACCCTCCTCCACACCGACACCCCCCAAACCCGCCGCCAGATACACCACTGCAGGACACAGATAGCCCAAATCAGGGCGGACCTGCAGCGGTGGCACATCCACAGGCAACAGCGCATCGCCCAGGAACACGAACGGTATGCGCAACACGAACTCCCCTACAAGGCCATCTGCCACCTCAACGACGCCATGACCGATACCGGCCACCGCACCATCACCACGGTCCGGCAGGAGGACGGCTCCCTCACCAACGACCCAGCCACAGTGCTCCAAACCACCCAAGACAGCTTCCTCCGGCAACACACCCCCACCCAAGACACACTGGACCCGGGCACCCAGGCCAAATTCGAACGCCTCCCTCGGGTCTTCAACCACGCCCAGAGGAGGCACCTGGAAAAACGCCCCTTCACCATCCACGAAGTCCGGAAGGCCATCCACAGTCTCCGGCAACACAAAACCCCAGGCTACGACGGCCTCCCTGCAGAGGCATACTACCACCTCCCCGCCCACCTCCTCCGCGTCCTCGCCCACCGCCTCTGGGACATCGTCACGGGGCGGACCCCCCTGCCACCAGACTGGGCAAACGTTGTCCGCCCCCTCTACAAAAAAGGGGACTGGGCGAACCCGGACAACTGGCGCCCCATAGTCTGTGCGGTCACGGAGGTCAAAATCGTCTGGACCATCCTCCTGCGCCGCATCCGCCCCCACCTGGACCCCCACATACCAGCGAGCCTCTGGGGGGCCATCCCAGGCCGATCCCCACACGAGGCCATCTTCCTCCAGGACACCATCGCGGACATGGACCCGGTGGACCTCATCATCGCCTCCCTCGACGTCAAGGGAGCCTTCCCGAACACCCCCTGGCTCCTTCTAGAAGTGGTGTGGAGACGCCTAGGCCTCCCCTTCTACAACTTCACCTCCGACTACATCCGCACCCGCAAATACACGGTCCGCACAGGAGCAGGCCCCACCCCCTTCCTGGAGCCAGGCAGCGGGGTCCCCCAAGGGGGAGCAGAGGGCCCCTTCCTGTACCTTCTAGTGACGCTCCCCCTGGCCCTCGCAATCGAGCAGGATTACCCGGCCTACGCACCCTACCCCCTCCTCTCCCCCCTGGTCGGCTTCGCGGACGACACCAACCTCACCGTCGCGCACACCCCACACGACCCCCATGCCCCGGACCCCGGACCAACGGTCACCCAACAGGCCAACGACTTACTGGACGTGACCGTCTCCTACCTCTCCCACAACAACCTCATCGTCCACCCCACAAAGTCAGTGGCCATGATCAAGGGGTCTGCCACACCTCCCACCCTGGGGCCACAAGGGTCCCCCATGCAAGTCGTGACGACCACCACCCACCTGGGGGTAGTCCAGGCCGCCAACCCTGAGGACGCCACCCTCCCTCCCAAGTTGCAGTCGCACCTCGCCCATCTCCCGAGATATGCGTCCCCGACCACCAAGGCCCTCTCCCTGTCCCACCAGAGCCTGGCGTACTACCTCACCGGGGTCTTGAACGCCTCCATAGGCTTCCAAGCACTCCACCTAACACACCCCACCACCGCCCTCCAGCCGGCCACACGCGCCGTGACCAAGGCATGGGCAGCACACGGGGGCTGGCCCACCTCCATACCCACCCGCGCCATCCGAGCAGCATGGCCCCACTATGGAGACGCCATAGGGGACGAGGTGAAAGCGGCCTATACCAGACACACCGCCCTCCTCCTTCACCGCATGACCCACAACCACCCACCGGAGGTCCGCGAGGTCACCGCCATCCGCCTCCAAGCCGCACAACGGGCCCGCAACACATGCCCGCGCTGGGTACTCCAACAGACGGGCATGCCCACCAACATGAACACCCGCCTGTGGAACCACCTGCAGCTTCTGCTCCCATCCCCACACCACGCCATACTCACCAACCACACGTGCCCAGAGAAAGGGCCACTAGCGGTCCTCTGCGGGGACCTCCACCACCACCCCAAGGGCACCATCCACACCATAGACCTTGTCGGGGCCTCCATCACCGTAGTATACGTCACCCTCGCCCAAATGCGGGTCCTGCACCACAGCGGGGCACACCACACCCCCTTTCTACAGCTTCCCGAATGGCCACAATACCGCCTCTTCCACCAGTACCTCACACAGACGGCACGAACAGCGGGACACACTCTACCGGGTAGCAAAGACATGCGCACAGCCTACCGAGAATTCACAAAGCAACACCCGCGACCCATCCCAGAGACACCGCCCTACGCACCCACCGGATCGAAACACGAACCCGTCCCCCCAGTAACGGGCCCAGTCCCACCACTAACCCTGCTACTGGCCCCGAATGAAGCCAAACCCACGCAGACCACCGTCATCCACCACGGGGCAAAATGGCGCATACCGAAACACCACATGACCGCCCGAGACCTACCAAAGGTCCCCAAAGATTCCCAGAGCATGCCACGCACATGTTGGGCCTGTGACCCCGAGGCACCAACCGCAGCATGGCCCGTGCTACACCTCATAGCACGCCACCACACCCACCCCACGACCCACCTACCACCACAGGCCTACACATGGATAGCCCCATGCTTCCACCGCACCGACACTAACCCCACGGTAGCATGGAACCCCGACCACGCGCCCAAATGGCTCTTCACCACTACACCCACATGCCCCCGCCCCGACCCGGCAGGGGTCACCATCCGTTACAGCATGTACGAGCCAGGCAGAACGGGCAAGCACGATCACCCCTACTATCCACTCCACCACTCCTGCCCCACACCGGAGCACCGAACACAAACCCTCACATGCCACGACCTAAACCCCGACACAGCCTACATCCTCCACTACATCTACTCCTACCTCACACAAGGACAGCCGGAGCAGGGACTCATAGCCCTGTCCCCCCAAGCGAAGCACATCATCTCCAAAGGAATAGGGGTGTACGCCACCCCCATCCTACAGCCCACAACCCCAGTAGCCCAGCTCGCCACGGGCCTTGCCATATACGCCTACCTGCCCATGAACCCATGCCGCCTCCCACAACCATCACCGGCGGACCGGCTCTTCTTCACCGACGCCTCAGGCGAATCCGCCCTCACGCCCATCACCGGGGGGGCCACCCTGCAGCTAACCCACACCGGGGGACACTACCACATGGACCACCACACGGGCCACACCACCTATGGGGCCTCTTCCCACGGGGAGCTAGGGGCCATGGCCGACGCCATCACCGAGGTCGCGGCCCACCTACCCGCCCACTCCCCGCACATCGTCCGGGTCTGGTTCGTGGTAGACGCCACTGTCGACACGCACCTGCTCCTCCGCATAGCAAGGCAACCACTTCACAAAGCAACCGCGACGAGCCTCGGCACCCAGGCACTGCTACTCTGGAAAGCCCTACGCAGCCTTCCCCCCTACGTCCAACTCCACATCGTGAAACAAGAGTCCCACAGGCACCAATACGGAAATGGTAAGGTCGACAACCAGGCAGTACACCAGCGCACAACACACCTACCAGCCCTCCAGATCCCTGACCTCGGCCGCAACCACACACACCTCCAACACGTGCCCCCTGTACCCGAGCCCCATCAGACCCCGGACTGGGTACCAGAGGACGCCCCCTATTCCTCCCACGACAGAGCGTACCACTACCCCAACCCCGTCCAACATCTCGCCCGCGTGCTCGGCGACGCAGACAGCCGGGCGCACATCCAGGAGCTCCAGGACAGACTGCAAGTCCCCCTCTACCACTCAGCGCTCCGCCCAGCAAACGTCCCAGCCCACCTCCAGAAACGACGCATCCAGCTCCTCAGGGAGCAACTGCCTTTCCTCACCAGGGTCGCCAGAAGGCTCGCCCGCAAGCACATCCACGTCCCCGACGAACACACCTGTTGCCCATGCGACCACACCACCCCGGAGGACTGGGAACACTTCAAGAAATGCCCCCTCCATACAGACAGGGACACCCTAGTGGGCTGGTCCCCGGCGGAAACCCTGCGACAACACGAAGGATGGCCAGCCCACAGCCACGCACACCAGGCCACCGAACACCTCTTCCGGGACCCCCTGATCAAAGAAGCCACCATGAGAGGGGCAGTGACACAGGCCCTGCACCGACACCTCACCAAACACACGGAAAGCCCCATGGAGGCAGCAGCACACCTCCAGCTAGAAGCGGTCCGCAGAGCAGCGGCCCAAATGGTACACCGCAAACACCTCCTGCTAACACACGCGGAACAACTCACCGACCCCACCGCCAGGGAACACATGCAGCGTCTCATCCATTACCATGCCGTGCATGACCCAGACGTCCACTAACCCGCTCCGCGCCCCGCACGCGCCCCCCGTCTCCATCCACAGGTCTCCAAGGCACCACCACAGCGCCCCGAGACCCGTCTCGCACCCAAGAAGCCACCCGGCACCGGGCAGTCCGGCCGAACCCAGCCAGGGCCAACCATCCATCGACGTAGACGCGCAAGACCCCGGCAGCCCATCCAGCCCACCCCCCCCGGACCCGGGGCACCCCCCCCTCACACCGGCCACCATCCGCGACCCCGACCTCCTCCGAGCGACCCTCCAAGACAGGGCCCCGACCACCCCCCTGGGCTGGTACCGCCTACAAGAGGACTGGACCAAGCTCACCGTCAAAGCCCTCCGGGACCTGACCACCCCAGGCAGCGGCCTCCACGAGACCATAGTAGACCTCGTGCTCTGGCGAGCCCGCAAACACACCCGGGGCCAGCCCATCTGGATCCCCCCCATCGAGTGGGGCCAGGCCCTGACGCACGACACCGGCAGCAACGTCACGCGTCGAGGGACCGTACGCCTACGGCGGGCCCAAGCGGAGACGGACCACCCAGCGGACCCGAACCACCCGGAGCAGTGGGAACAGGCCACCGCGCCCAACCGCGACACCGCCCTCCGCGCCGCCGGCCTCTGCATCCCGGACGACGACCTCCCCCCCCCACCTACAGACAGTGACCACCCCCCGCCGGAGGTCTGGGTTACAGTCCTCGAGCGCGGCCACTACTACGTGATAGCCGCTATGGCTACGTCCCACGGCCCGCAATGGATCATCCAGGGGACAGACACCATGTTCGCCCCGGAGACCGCCCCACCAGGGGCAGTGGGGGACCCCACCACCCAGCACAGGATCCTCAGGGGTCTCCTCCAGCCAGGGGACACGCCCCCAGCCCGCGCCCTGGCCCAAATCACCTCAGGGAAGGCGGGCTACCACCTGGGATTGTCCATGCTCTGCCTAACCCACTGGATCCAGCGCCACTGGCCACCCACGGGGACCGTGCCCTGGGTTTGGGCCATCCCCACCGCCCACACACAAGTCGAAGCAGGCCCGAACACACGACCAAACCCCCCCCCCAGGCCGCAGCAGTCCCTCACCTGCGGGTACCACGCCATCCACAGGGTCCTCAACCGCGCGGGTCTTAGCCCAAAGCTAGCATGCCCCCTTCCCACCACTGACCAAGAGGTCCAGCAGATACGAACGCTCGTCTGCGAAATCCTTGCCGCGGCAGCAGAAGACGGCAAGCCTCTCCTCCAAACCGCCCGGCCTACAACTGCCCACGCAAGCGCGCAGCAAGCGGACACATACACCGGCACAGCACAACCCCCCGCACAATCCCCGCCCATGCCCCCCCCCTCTCGCTGCTCAACCGGAGACCCACACACGCCCACTATCGCGCGCACCCCCGGGCCCCGCGACACGGGCCTCCCCCACCCGCCCGAACACCAGCACACGCCCGCCACACACCCACCCACCGGCCACCCTTCACCGCCCCCCACACTCGACAACCCACACACACCCACCAAGGGGAGCCCCACGCCCCGCGGCACGCCCACCCCACCCAGTGGCCCGCCCACGCCCCCCACACACACCCCAGAGGACCCAGGCCCACCCCCCCCGGCCCCTGAATGCAGCCCACGCAAACTGTTCCCCCCCGCTGACACCAACCCACACGACCTCGCACATTGCAGGACCCGGGCCCAGCCGAGCCCAGAAAGAGAAGGCCGCAGCCCCGCGCCTCCCTCCCCCGCCGCAGCCGACCAGATCGGCCCGCCGGGCCGCCAGGTCACGACCGGGCCCCCCCAGCCGCCCGCCCCCAACCTACAACCCGGGGACATGCCCTCCATCCTCCCCGCCGTGGCCGCAGCAGAAGCCGCCGCGCGCAAGCCCGCCCGCATCACAGCCCAACCCGCGTCCACCACCTCCTCCTCGTCCTCAGCCTCGTCCACCTCCTCCACCTCATCCTCCGACCCCCCCCTCCCCGCCAAACTCATCCTCAAGGCCACGGCGAAAGCCAAAGCCGCGGCCGCACGCACCAACCCCCCAACTCCCACACAGGCGACTCAGGCACCCCGGCAACCCACCGGGACGACCCCCGACCCGGCATCGACGCCCTCACACCTCCAGACAGAGGTACTCCTCAACCTGGAACCGGGCCCCAACCCCAAACCCGACCCCAAACCCAAACCGGACCCCAACCCCAAACCCAACCCCAAACCCAAGCCGGCGCCCACGCGACCACACACAACACCGCATACGCAACGACACAAAACCACCCGATACCACCCCCGCCCGGGCCCTCGCCCAAGCCAGGACCCCCCACCCACCACGACCCGCGCCCCCCTCCCGCCGGCACCCACCACCACCGCGGAGACGGCCACCCAGCACGACCCCGTCCAAACCCTCGTCAAAATCCCCGTCACCAAGCGCCCCGTCATCCATCCCCCACAAACCACCACCACCGCCGGCCAAACCGACCCAGGGACGTGGGACCCCTCAACCATCGTCACCGTCAAGCCCGGCCCCCAACCCTTCCCCCATGCCCACCACATAGTGCAGCCCCGGGGACTGCCCAGGATGCCCAACCCCCCACCCCCACAAGGGGGACCGGAAAACCCACAAGGACTCCATGGGCCATACCCGCAACACCAACCCCACCACTACACACACCACCACCACCAGCGGCCCCACCACCACCACTACCAACACCACCCCCACCACTACCACTGCCCACCGCCCTACCCCACCGGGCCACAACCCCCCGTACACCAACAGCACCAGCGGACGGGATGGCAACCGCCGAACGCCCCGCCCGCATACCCACCCCCCCGTACCAGCCACCACCCCCGTACCAGCCGTACCCCCGCGGCCACCATCCGATGGCCGAAGGGGCCCCATGGACGACGGGGGACCTCCCCCCCCAACCAGCACCGCGTGACGCCCCGTACCCCCCCGGCCACCATCCGATGGCCGAAGGGGCCCCAAGGACGACGGGGGACCTCCCCCCCCAAGCGGCGCCGCGCGAGGCCCCCCAGAGGCCGCCGACGCTTCCGGACTGGCCCGACTCGAGCGACGAGGGCCGGTCCCGCAAGCGGCGGCGCTCCCGCTCCCCCCCCGCACGGCACACTCGCCCACGGCGCCGACACTCCCACCGCGCCTCAACCACCCACTCGCGCCGCTCCCGCTCCCCCAGGTACCACCACGACCCCCAGGGACCCCGCTCCCGTCGCTCCCGCTCCCCCGGGCACCACCACGAGCGCCACCGCCGCCCCATGTCCCCCTCCCCCTCCCCCCACCGGCCACCCAGCCCCCGCCACCACCACTCCCGCTCCCCCCGACGCAGCCAGGCACGCCACTGCCGCCCCACGTCCACCTCCCCCTCCCCCCACACGCCCCGCCGGGCTCCCCGTTCCCCCCGCCACCCGTACCCATCCACCACCCCCAGCCCCCGCCACCAACACTCCCGCTCCCCCGGACGCCACCGAGCGCGCCACCGCCGCCCCATGTCCACCTCCCCCTCCCGCTCCCCCCTCCGCCCGTACCCGTCCTCCACCCCCAGCCCCCGCCGCCGCCGCTCCCGCTCCCCCAGGCACCGCCACCCCCGCCACCACCGCAGGTCCACGTCTTCCCCCCGCCGCTCCAGGACCCCAGGCACGGACCCCTCCCCCCCCCGGGCCCCCGCCTACCTCGCCTGGTGGTCTCCCTCCGCTCTGCAGGAGCTCCGCCGCTGGGTGAAATGGGCCGGAGGAGCGGGAAGGCACGAAGGGGTGCACATGGTGCATACCTTCGAGGAGGTGCGCACCCGCACCCCCGCAAACCCCAACGAGGCCGCCCCGGAGGCCATCATGCCGCAAGCGGCATGGGAGGCCCTCCTCCGCGATGCGGTCCAGGGCCTCCGCCCCCCCTACACCCCCCAAGCCCTCCGCCAGTGGCTCCAGGCCACCCACCCCCAAGCCTGGGCCACCGGCACCCCCTCCCCGCCCCGCCCCTCCCACCACCACCACACCAGGAAGGGGCAGGACAAGGGCAAGGGAAGGGCAAGGGGCACCAAGGACCACACAGGCAAGAGGGCACGGAAGGGCCCCAAGTGAGGGCAGGCACACGCAGGGACAGGGCGCCGGAAGCGACACCACATGGGGGCAGGACACCACCCAAGAACCAGGAAGGAGCGGGAACGGGGACCAAGACACGGAGGAAAAGGGCACCACGACAGGTACCACGACCCACACCGACGGGGAGACCAGCGCCGCCCCACCCCCACCAAACACCCCAACACACACCACCGAAGCAAACATCGGACGCCATGCGGATCACACCAGCGCACGCCCACCGGCCACCGGAAACCACACGGAGAACGGAGGGCACACCTACACGGGGAGAACGGGCCACACCCACAGAGGAGGCCGCAGGGAACACCGCCGCACGGCACACCACCATGCCCTCACCGCCAGCCGACGACCCCGACCACCACGAAGGCCAACTCACAGGCACCGGAAGAAGACGAAAGCACGGCCGCGGCACCCACGACTACGGACCGACACCCCCAGAGGACACGGGACCAAGGCAGAGGCCCCCAGGGAGGGCAACCCCACGGACCGTCACGCGACCACACCATGGGCTATAAGGGCCGGGCTGCGCTACCGTCGCGGTTTGACGCAGAGTATTGCTACGGGGGCTTGATCTCGGCTGGTCTCACGTCCGTGAGGGCGTCCGTCACCAACCTGTTGCGTCCAGTGGAGGAATGGCACTGCGGCGGCACACCGATCCCGTCCATGATGAATATCGAGCACCGCAAGGGGAGGCGAAAGGCTGTGATCGATCGCGAAGGCTTTGGTACTGCTGGACGGTGCCCCCTTCAAGGCCATCTCCGAGCGCCGTGAAGGTTGGAAGTGCCAAGAATACTACCGATACCCCGGACCCCAGCAGTTCAGCACCGGAGATATGGACATCCCCCTGACCCTACAGTATGAGCTCATCCCTGCCGGCGGCACCGACCCGGACCCTGCCAGCGCAGCCGAGCTGCAGTGAAAGCCGTTCGCCACTCAAACAGCGTTCGGAAGCCACCTCCACCGTCCGACTCCTGATGTCTGTTTGTCTGCCTTGGAGAAGGAACGCCTTTCCTACACCCCGAGTACACCTGCCTGTCTGCGAGGCCCGGTGAAGATTGAGTCCATGGGTGAGAGTCAGTGTGCACGCCCCAAGGACACCGTGATCATTCAGCAGAATTTCCCGAAGACCTAACGGACCCACACAGGCCAGGCTGACCTCCACTGACCCACCGCGGCACCAAGCGAGACCACGGCACACCGCACCACAGCGCGCCACAGAGCAACGCACCACAGCACGACGCGACACGACGCGGCACAGAGCGGCACAACACGACACAACTGACCCTAACCTGAGGGACTAACCGAAGCCAGCCACCGCACACCGGCACCACAGGCCACACACGGGGCCACAGCGCGCCAGGCAACAACGGTGACGGACCACCCAGAAGATTACAGCCGGCACCGCAGAGGGGTAAGGACACGAGCAACCCCAGCCCCCTAACCCAAAACCACAAGCAGCCGCCTGGCGCAGCCGCCCAGCCGGCAGAGCCAGGACCTAACCCAGCAAGAAGGGGCGCCGAGCCCACCGTGTACAGAGCCCACCCGACCCATGGGGCCGGAACATGGCCACACAGAACGCAACTGAAGACAGCAGCCCGGAAGACAACACTGAATACAGGCCAGTGCGTGCGCCAGCCCAGGGAGGGCAGAGGGAGGAACAGGCAAGCCCCCCCCCAAAAAAAAAAAAAAAAGGAGGGGGGAAGGGGAAAAGGCACGAAAACAGCCCACAGCCGCCCAACCAGCCGCCAACACCACCACAGGCGGCCAGGCCCCCCCCCCAGGAAAAAAAAAAAAAAAAAAAAGGGGGGACCCCCGCAGAGGCACAGGGGAACCACCCACCCAAAACCGGCAACACCAAGCCAGTAACAGCGGACCACGGGGAAAAGGGACACGGAAAAAAAAAAAAAAAAAAAAAAGAGAGCCACCAGCCCAGCCCGAAAGAAAGGGGATGGAGGGACAGGGACCACAAAGCCCAGAAAAAAAAAAAAAAAAAAGAAAAGAAAAAACCAAAGCGCAAAAAAAAAAAAAAGACACACCCCGACAACCCAGCCAAGACGGACTGGGCACAGGCGAGACCCGGGCCCAGCACACACGCCCACACCGCGCGCCGGAACCGGAAACGGCGGGGGGCAAGCGGGGCGCCCACGAAACCACACACGTCCCAAAAGCAGGCCGAAACCGAAGCCAAACCACGAACACCACAAATAGCCGACACTAGAGGGACAACACCACAAATCGAGCCCAAAAACACCCACCCAAGACCCCAGCCAGGACTGACGGGGTTAACAAAACCCGCACCCAACCGCCAACCGGACCCAAACACAAACACCACACAACAGTAGGAAACCCAGTGCCCACAGCCCGGGCACTGAGGCAGCCCGTGCCATGCAGGTGACCCGGCCAAACGAGATCCGGAGCCCGGGGGTAAGGCTGCATCCTAAGGCCTGCGCTGCTTTGGGACTCGAGGCGGAGCGTGCGACACCCAAGCGCCTCGGAACCCTAGTACCAGGAACGTGCATGCACGCCTTGGGAACGGGATACGCCAGGAAGTCCGGTGAACCCCTAGGGTTCCGCCCAAAGGAGGGGACGTGCGCAAGCACGGGGGCACACCCTCCCGGCGAGACAAGCATGTCACGCTGGCGGCGATCAGCCCTCCCGGCGTAGCCCGGGGCCGCTTTGTTGGGGGCCAACAGTCAGGTCTAGCGGGAAGTAAGCCGCCTCCCCTCTTCACGCGCGAAGCCTCTTCCTGTTCGTCACAGGGGCGACGCCAGGGGGAACCATGGGGCGCCTCTCCACGACCGAGTGCACCTACCTACCTACCTCAAGCTGCAGAAGCACTGGCCCCTGCAAAGCGGAAGTCTACTGGTGGGCAACCAGCCCCCAAGAAGAAGAAGACTGCCTCCAAGCCTCAGGCAGTGAAGTCGGTTACCGGTGCAGAGTCCGACAAGAGCGATGGGGATGAAGAGGGGGAGAGCGAGGAAGAAGAGGAGGAGGAAGCGCACGTCTCCCAGGGCAAGGCAGCGAAGAAAGTGGCAGGGAAGCCGAGGTCCGAGGAAACCGGGACCCGAGCTCCATTCAAGCAGCCAGCCCGTCAGTCCCAACCAAGAAGCGAGCCCGCAAAGCCACCGCCTAAGGGTAAGACGTCCGTTGCTAAGGCATTGGGTTCCAAGATGCAAACTGTTCCGAAGAAAAAGTAATTTCTTCGCTTGTTCTGATATATTATGCGCGAGGGCTCGCGCTATGCATTCCTCTTCGACGACCTTTATGCTGTCACCTTGTGCGGCACATTTTCCTCTGTGATGCATTTTATTGCGCTGTTGTGTAGGTGTTTGCGCCAGGCCTGGCGCAAAGAAGGGGTGCCAAAAAATGCATCTTGTCGTGCAGCGTGCAACATGGTTTTCGAGAACTGGTTTTCCAAAAGATTGAAAGCTCATGGGTGTTTTTATTGCAAAGCATAAGTGGTATAGGAAACAAAAAGTCGTGGTTTTCCCAAAAAAAGAACTTCATTTTGGTGGAAATAAATCGTTTTCCCGGGCAGTCGGTTTTGTTGAAAATAAAGGAAAATGGACCAGTTAATTGCTTTTCACAGGATTTTGGGTTCTTGTGTTTTAGGTCCCCCCCAAAAGAACTATTTTTTCGCAGTGCCGTGGAGAGGCAGTTTTGGGCGCATTTTGACCATGCAACTTGAGCCGCCTAAGAATGGGGTCACCTGACCGGATAACAGCGCCCTGATGTTGCGGAGTGACGATGACAGGGCAAAATGTCCATCCAGCGTGGTGGTGTGACCCACGACTTCCCAAATTGGTTTGTGTTCATCGTTGCATCAATACTTGGGCTGTTTGGTGTCCCTGGCTGCTTTGCTGTGTTGCTTCTCCTCCACTTTTGGTAGTGTGTGTCGCACTGTTCTCGCTACACGGATAGACGCTTGGACAGCCTGGCGTTGACACTGTGGTGCACTCTTGTTTTTAACCATGCCCCTGACAATAGCATTCACCGCACCTTGTTGCTGGCCAATGAGGTTAGGCACCTTGCAACCGGCCCTGGAACATAAGGAATGTTGAGATTGGAAGAAATGGCGGAAGCTTCTTTTTGTAAGAAATGCACTTGGGCAAAATCTCCAGCGAGCGGAGTGCAGGCGCCTCAAAAATATTCCCAATTATTCCCACCTGCTGTAGGGAAGGGGCAGTAGCATTTGTAGCGGACGGGATGGCGGGTGCACGGACATTGAGTGCCCATTTCGGCCACTTGAATCTCCAAGCACGTTCGAGGAAGCAGGCAGTGATTTCACATGTTGTCCTCTGTATGGGGGCAATGGTTCAGTGGTGGATGCCCGTTCGAAGCAGCATGTTATAAAAACCACTGTTCTCGGAGGCAGACCGGGCGGTGGTCCAGTGCTTCCTCGGGCGCTAAACAAGCGCACAGACCGTCCGGCCGACGTAAAGGCAAAGAACGTGGACATGAAAGACGACGTAAACAACATCACCATGCATCAATGTGGACAATGACCAATCGTGAATATGTAAACACGCTAGCATCATCCAGAGCAAGGGTGTTTTTTTCTGAACTGGGAGGTTGGGGATCTGAAACGCAAGTAGTGGGGCCCAGCCACCCAGACTGCGTTCCCCGTCTATGTGCTGCATAGTTTTACTGTAACTATTAGATGGCAACTGTTGGTACTCAGAGGGTGACCATAAACTGCAACGCCCTTTGTGCTGGTTTCAAAAATGAGTGTGCACCCGTAATCTTTGCAGTGGTGTTAATTGTGCTATTGCTTGACACGTCGCATGCAAGTACCGGCCTATATCAAAGAAGCACCCGGAGGCAACGCCCGAAAGGGTGTCACTTACTGATTCATCACAGAGACACCACACCCACTGCGCAAGATACTAACCCAGGACTCGCAACACATCAGAATACACATAGTCTACCACAGTTGGTTCCCCACATGTGGAAATGTCCAGCCACCTTGAATCGGTGGCCATGTGAGAAGTGGTACACAGGCCTGTTTGGGTCCCAGACACAGGTGGTGCCTGAAGCCTGCATAACAAATCGGCGGGCCCACATCGGCGGTACACAGGCGTGTTCTGTATGGGTGGTGTGGCTAAACCACGACCACAGTGCATCTTTTTCTTTGTGTGCAGTGAAAAGCTATCCCGTACCGCAGAACAACCGCTTAACCACCGTTCAGCCTTGCTTGCCGCCTAATGGATATTCCACAACCGAACACCGGCTGCATCCAAATTCATGGCGCAAGATTTTATCGTGTCCATGGGGTAGGCACGCAAGGATATAATCTTTTTTTTTCACGTGACAGAACTGTGTGGATGCACTCAGCAGTTGTTTCGCTAAGGATAATTTTGTTAACGCTGATTGGAGTCTGTTATGCATTAAGAGCAGCTCATCAGTGACACTAGTTAAGCAAACACTGCTGGTCGGGATGCAAAGCACTTTGGGGGGATCTTGGGGACATGCAGGATTGTTTCAGCCCACGATTTCGTGTATTTCTGGACACATTATTTAGAATGAGCAAAGTGGAGAGCATCTCTTCAGAGGATCACCTCTTCAGCCAACTCCCGAGTCCTTTTGCTTGTCTTGGTGTCCAGTCAACCAGTAATTCATCCATCAGGGCATCTGGCCACAGTTCGTCTGTTGGAATACCAATCACAGGCTGCAGTGCCATATACCACTCTCTATCATTGGACCCGGGTCTCTTCTTTTTCGGCCGTGTGTCATGAGAAATTGCTGCAGAAGAACTAGAGGCACCATCCCTCTTCTGTCTTGCCGCTCGTGGTGGATTAGTCCTTTGCGACAGTGCAACAACATCCGTGGTATCATGCGTCATCGTCTTGTTAAGAAGCTCGGAGCGTGGGATGATTTTTGCTACAATCGGTGCCTTGTCGAACGCTGTCAGCGCACACTTGTGGTGCATCACAGTAGTCTCGGTTTTGAGGTGTGCCTGTGCATGCTTCTTCAAAGTGAGGTCGAACCCTGTCATCATTTCTTCATTTTGACTCATTCGTTTTTCGACATCTGATTTCCAATTGAGCAGCCTCTCCACATATTTCTTGATTATTGTAATGTCCGCCTCAATGTCACGAATTTATGATACAGCCTCCTCAGTTCGACTCTGGCGTTTTTCTAGGGCGTCCATTCGGTCCAGGGCGGAGTCAAGGCCAGAAGTCGTTGCGGACAAGTTTTTGCCCATCTCTCTGTGCGCTATCGGCAGGCGCTTGAAGCACTCTTCCCAATCATGGCCCCGCACAACGCACCACTTCCACCAACGAACATCATCTTCTGAATCCGGCATATTGATCGCAGGCACAGCGGGTTTACACATCACTGTGCTGTGGTCGGTCGTGGCACAGCGCATGCACCAGACATTCAGCTTGCCCACTCCTCTTGCAAGATCCTCTTTGGTTTTATTGAACTCAGGGCAGGCTTTGATCTAGTGCTTGTCTAACCCGCATCTGATGCATTGCTTGCTGCGACGTCTCTCCTCTTTCTTGGGGCATGTATTACTCCCGTGGTCTCTGTCACACCGCCAGCAAGGGGACGGCGGTGACCTGGCATCCGAGTTGTATTTGTGACCATTGGGCACTCCGAAACATGATGGCCTCCTTCGTGGCAGAACGTACAGATTTGGGGCATTGTGTTTGTGGGTAGATGAAATGCTTATTTTGGGGGGTGGTGACAGCAAAACGCAGCGACCGTGACCGTGACCGTCGATTGGGAATCACGTATTTCCTCCCGTATGGAGTCTTTTTGAGCTGCTGTCTGGTTGGGACAGGCAGATGTGCAAGATCAAAACAAAAGCCTCATCAGTGGTACCATAGGCGCCTTTCGGTCTGGAAGGAGAGCAATGAGCTGCATTCCAGGTACAGTAGATAGTCGAATGCTGCTTTTTGCACCTACAGAGACCATAGTGTCCAATGACACAATGACACTTTCTTTGATCGACAAATCACGGCAACGCACAGCACTACCGAGGTACAACCTTCCAATGTTGCAGCGGTAACAATGGCCGCCAGGCATACACCAGAAAAATAAGCAAATCACTGATATATGATGCATGCTTTGCTGATTCCGTGGTTCTGGTTATGTAGTTCTTTTTTTTTCGAGGTTCAGCACCTAATAAAAAAACTTTTTGCTTTTACTAGGTTCCCGATAACTAATAAAAACTAGTCAACCTAGTAAACTGGGGGGCGGGTGTGCACAGCACGCGCACAACGCAGGCACAGCGCGCACATGACGGGAAGAAAATGCCTTTTTGAAAAAAAAATCAATATTCTTGCCTATACAAACCATACTACACCCCCACAACGTTGGACAGCCTAATGTCTCACCCCAACCCCAGGACAAGAGATGCCATTGTGCACAGCCACAGCAAAGCAACATGCAAAAAAAAAGCAAGAATAAAGTTTGTCCTTAACTTGAAAAGTGAATGTTGTACTCCCCTTCGCTTAGCATATGTGCAGGATGTGCATCACTCGACATGGTGTCCACATCCACAACCTCCTATCGGCTATGTACAGCCACACAGCGATACTTCTTGATTGGCGATGGGATTTCTGTGCTGCCAGCTGATGAGGAGGAATCAGAACTATCTGCACTTTCAGTAGAGCCACTGGATATGTATGGGCGAATCTCGAAAAAGATACCACCAACCTATAGGAAAGGATGCACAACGAGAAATACCAATGCACTAGAAATGAGAGCAAAGCACGCATGCAACTGATATAAATGCATAACAAGGCTCATTGGTACGGGTACTAGGCACTACTATACAGGTTGGGCATGGTCCTGAACAAACTTTGTGCACAGCGCGCAAAATGCCCCATATTACCTAGTAAAAAAAATTTGAAAAAGATTTTCACTAGGTTTTACTACATACCCTTCCATGCGTCCCAGTGTCCCAATTTCTCTCACCATCCTTAGCAAATCATGCATTGTTCACAAAAGAGCCACAAATTGAACCGTGGGGAGTTGTCTGCTCGTGTTTGGCAAAGACTCAAACAGATTGCTGAATTGCAATTACACAGGCAAAGGTAGGATTTAGTTACAAGCACCCCAACGCAGTCCACCGTACCATAACCTGGTGCCTTTGAGCTTGGATGCGGGGGAAAAATAGTGCCCATGAAAACGCATATATCCAAACTTTGCATGATGCACACACGGTGCGTGCAACTCCCGAACTTACACTGTCAACCTCAGGCTTGAAGTACACTGCAGCTACAGGCTCAGGGTGTACTAGCTGTCCCATTAGCATGGAACGGTTGCACGGTGTGCCAGAGCGTGGGGGGCTGGAAAACTTGGGGCACGTTTACCTGAGTTGGGGGGCAGCAGAATGTCGATACCTAAAATCACCTTGCACATGCTGGCAGCACACTTCCGATCAAATGTTATTGAATTGCCTCCCTCGAAGACTGAAAAAGCGTCACAAGGAAAGTAAATTGAGAAATATGATCATATTATGCACCCTCCGATATCACTGACGTTCTTGCACAAACTAAAGCCTATGCACAGAGCTCACATAGTGTGTCCTGTACCCTCACACCTGGTCAATGTGTAGGCGATAGATACCCAAACCAAATTCCATCCCCCCACTAGGTAGGAAATGACTAGCCGAAGACTGGATGGCCGTGCACTGATCTGGCAAAACGCTGCTTGTCTGGTTGCAACACTGCACCACCTCTGTGCCGCGCCTCGTGCCTGGTGCTATAGGTTGCAGTATGTCTGGAGATCAGCGACTCTTCTTCGCTGGGCACCAAAAGAGTGAGGCTATGGCAACTCCATGCACTACGTCCGCACTGCATGAATGGGTCTAGAACGAAGGGGAGTAGGAATACTGATGTGAAGAGAGCTCAGGAAATGGCACTTCTCTGCATGTGATTCAAAGCTGGATCCAAGATTGAGGATTTGCGTGAATCGAACTCAGATTTGCCTCCTGTATCATGGCACTTGGTACTAATTCCTCCATTGTACGTGGCAGCCAGTCAAGAAATCAGGATTGCGAAGAAGGAAGAGACTGATTCCTGCCTATCATGCTGAAGTTGTTTGCTTCTTCTCTACCTCTTCTCTACCTTCACAGCATGTCCTGGACGAGTAGAATTGAGTAGTATTGAACTTGTTGCAGCAATCAGAGACACAACAACTCAAGGCTGTGGACAGATGTCAACTAGGGGTAGTCAAGGTGGACAAGTTGACGGAAGTGGCGGTGCAGCCCTCTGTGCATCTGTTATCTGCATGACTGTCGAAGCCATTCTTGCACGTGGTATTGAACAGGTGGCAAGGGATGTAACAGCACTCCAAACTAGAATCCCTGTAGCCTCCATGGTACCAGAAATCCGCACTCTCACTGCGTGT
This sequence comes from Eutreptiella sp. 'Long Island Sound 2002', assembly GCA_964036045.1. NCBI lineage: Eukaryota > Euglenozoa > Euglenophyceae > Eutreptiales > Eutreptiaceae > Eutreptiella > Eutreptiella sp. 'Long Island Sound 2002'. Next base: position 85,714,580 of record OZ038379.1, on the reverse strand, counting down.
CCACTGCATAAATGACATCCTCTGTGGGTGAGATGGGGTATTGATGTGTTGGTGCTGTGTGGTTAGCTCCTACTTAGATGTTAATGGACTATGGTTGAGCATCTATTTAGCGTTAACCACATGAACTGTATCCTAATGAGCTCATGGGGGTGGGTCTTGCCAAGCAGCAGATGGTCGCAAGCAGTTTGCTGCTGCGCACTCTTCAACTTGGAGCAACATCACATGAAGCTGCACAAATCTACTAAATACAGAACAGGTTGGGGCAAAGTGATACTGTGCAGTGCATACGTTGAGGCTGTGCAGTCAAAAACCTTGCAGCCTTGGATGGTATCAAATCAGAAAAGCTGTCCACATAAGTTTGTAGTGTCCTGCCTCGAATCTTTGCCCGGTGCAGGTCCTTTACAAGATGGCGCAGAATCTGATCCACAATGTTGTGGCTTCCAGGACTCTTGGCTAGTGGCATATGCCTGCACCCCAATGCCAAAACATGTTGTAATCAAAATTGAGGAAGGGCCCGGGTTGGAAGGGCAAAGCTCCACACAGTCGAGGAGCATTGAACTAGACCGTAAGTGGCTTGCACCCAGGTAGGGCTGTTGAGGTTGTGGCCGTCCCCTTCTCGTTTTCACATTACAATACCGGAGGGCAATAGCTCTGCATGTCTCCTGAAAACATGCCCTGTGCCAATCCACAAGCCAACCAAGCCGACCAGCAAGCACCTGTATCTGCAAAGGCCCGCCATGTGGGAAGCCGACAGGACCTTTCCCCTCCCCAAACACAATGTGCGGCACGAGCCATGGAGAGGCCGCAGCACCCTTGCCTGCATCTGTGGATCGTTGCGCCCTGCCCCAGTCAGATCGTACCATATGAGGGCTTGCATAGCCCAGCCACCTGATGCACGTGGCGCAAATGTGTGCACCGGGCGGCAAACAGGATGGGGTGGGTGGGTGGCATGTGCGCTGTGCTGTGGCAGCTGATCACGGCGTGGTCAGGTATGAGGAGGGGCCTAAAGACCGTCTACAAGCTGTGCCCTGCGCCCCTAATGGTCATGCAGGGCCCATGTTGCATTCCTATGCCCCATAGCTCTGGGTTAAAGACCAGGGGGGTATCGACACAATACTCGACCCAAGACAGCGGTCGCTGGTCAAGGGTTGCAGTGGTGGTTCTAGGTCCAATGAGGAATCAGCGGTGGCCCAGAGGGGGTTTGATAACTCTGGTCAGGCATCTCCCACGCGGCTGTTTGCAAAACACATACCAATCACAGAAGCCCAAATGAGGAGTGGTCCCCAAAATGCATGTGAACACGCATGGATGTCGCCCTCTTAAGTTGTGTCAAGGCAACCCGCTCCACCCACTCTCCAAAGGCTGAAAGTGGTGGAGACTTGAAAATGGCCTTGACAAACCATTGATGCACACCATTCCCCATGAGAATGAAGCCGGATATGCAGTTTTTGACCCGCGGACGCATGCATTGATCAGCAACGCACCACAGCTGCCGCAGGACTTCGAGATCCGGTGTGCATCACGAGGGGTTGCCATACCCTCCCCACACGCAGAATGGAGGTGGGTGGGGACTGACGGATCACCAACGCCCCACTCCCCACCTTCTCACACCTATGGCTCGCCCAGATACCCTTGCAGCTGGCAGGCTGCTACACTTGAGTGGGGGATAGTCTGGGCCCTCTACTGTCTGCTCACCCCACCTGGCGGTATCAATACTGTCTCCCAAGGGCGACTAGGCACCTATTTACGCACCTCAATGTTGTTGCGGCGAAGACACAATTCCCTTCGCCAAAAGACATCGGTGGTGCGGGGGTTGGGGGGATCGGACATCAGCTTCAATGTCAATGGGTCTGATGGTGCACTAATTTGAAACGTTGACGGCGGTCACCATAGGGCCTCTGTGTCGGAATCACGTTTGCCGCATGGCATTGTTGGAGCTTGTCCTCAAGGTCTGATACAGGGGGATCAGGAGTAGCACAGCCGAGACGATGGGCAAAGGGGGGGGTTGCCAGGGGGGACACATACAACTGCACAACAATCAGAAAAGAGGTAAACGTAGTTTACACGCCACATCCATCGGGCCGAAAACAGCAAAGCGCATGGCGGAGGGTCCTCAAGTGCCACTTTCACACCAAAAACTTCCTGATTGTTGGGTCCACCAGTTTTACGGAAATTGGTCACATTAAAATGCGTCACCTTCAGCGGTAATTAAGAGCCGCAACGGAGGTATACGACAGCCACAGCAAACTCTCGTTTGCCTCCATGAGTTGCTTGTTTCTTGTGCGACCGCAGAAGAGACAAAAGATGGGGCCAGAAGGTGCACAGAGGGTACAACACTACCAGTTTTGTGCACTTTCATATGCCTCCCCCACAAATACGGCCAGCGCAGGATGTTGCATCCCTTGATAAGCCTGGGCTGCCAATACGGAAGGGGTGTGTGCAATCCACCCCGTCTTGTGTGTTCCGTGGCCTTTGGCCTGTGCCCATTCCCTACCATTCTGGGTGAAGCAATAGTGAGCGGAGAGTCATCCTCGGTCACAAGGAAGCTTCCAACGCAAATGCAAGAAAAAGATGTGAAAAATGTAAGTCGTGTACGAAAAAATCGTCTAGTCGTGTAATTTTTTTTGCGGTAAATGCGTGTAAATTATTTAAAAAAATTGAATTATTTTTTTTTGCGGTGAGGGCATGTAATTTTTTTTTTGCGGTAAGTCGTGTAAATTATAAAAAAAATTCAAAAATTGAAAGAAATGCAACCTTTGCAATACATGCGCAATATGTACAGCTGCCGGTTCCATATGGCACCCCATAGCGACCTTAACGATGGGACGCCGAGTCCATCTTGACAGGGCCATGGCAGGATTGTGTATAAAGTCTGATGTCTGATGTGGCATGTTGTTTTTGCAGTGTATACAACAAGATGTGTGATATGTCCCATATAGATCTGATGCTTGGAGGAAGGGGGGGGGTGTCCAAATGGGTGTGCAAAAAGTTGATGCCCCCCACCCCATAGGTCCCCATAGGCCTCGATAGGCCCCCATAGGTCCCCATAGGTGCCAATGGGTCCCCAAAGGTCCCCATAGGGGCCGATGGGTCCCCACTGCCCGGGCCGTGGACGTTGATGACCGTAAGCGTCCCACCTACGGTCACCACATCGAGGGCCATGGCCTTGCCCGGTACGATGTCCACCACGTCTCGAACCTCCTCCGCAGCGAACACGTCCGCTCGAAGGGCAATCAAGAGACCGCCACATACCGCCGCCGCCGACGCCGCCTGGGCATCCACCCCCAAGAAGGCATGGTACCCATGGTGACGCCACTGATTCTCCATATGTACCATGCCCCGGCGATCCTGCAAGCCCGTCTCCTGGAAGAGATCTAGAATGGCGCCTTCGGCCTTCAAAACGCCCGCCGCAACCGCCTCGCTGTCGAGCATACCCGGGGCCGCGGGCACGCCATCACCCCGCATCGAGCCTTGGACGTTCCAAGACACTGCTGTCCGGGCATCAGAGGCGGGGTCTCTTCACGGCAGCGCCGCCGGATCCGGATCATCAGCCGGGTCCGGGTCGGCGGAAGGAGGAGGGCCGCCTGCACCTGGCGCGGGCGGCAAGCGCGACAATCCCTCAGCCCGACCGGACGCCGACCTCTGCCGCCCACCTCCTGAGGAGGTCGTCGCCGGGCGCGCTCCACAGGATACCGCGGAAGGCCGCGCGGCCCCACTGCGAGTCGCACCCGCGCCTGCTCCCGTGCCCCCCGTTGAAGACACCGCTGCAGACCCGTGAGCTCCACTCGACATCGCCGACGATGACGCCCCTTGTGTCCCCGAGGGACGGACTCCTGCGGTCAACGCGAGAGCCTTCGATCCAGCTTGGGCCACCGCGAAGGGCCCCGCCAGTCCTCCAGGCATAAAGCCCTTGATCATGGCCTCCGCCTGCTCATACTGAGCCGGGTCCGACCCATGGTCTTTCGCCAGGTGGTCTAGGAGGTCCTTGGGGTGAAGGCGGCTGGGCCTCAAGTGTTTGACGGCTCGCCACGTGCAATGGCCCGCCCCCTCTAGCTTAGACCATGGGCAGACGTTGAGCTCCTTCGACCCACGCTGCTCCGTGGCCAGCTCCCCCACGAAGTGCCGCAGCACTACCCTGATGTTGGAGTAGTTGCCATACTGTTGGGGGAGGCCCTTCTTGGGGGGTGGCTTCGGTGCTGCTTTCGGGACCACTTTCGCCACAGCAACTGCAGGGGCGGCTGGCCGAACCGGCGACACACTGGGTGGTCGCGGCAGGTGCAGCATGCCCTCCGCAGGGCACTGCCCCTCCATCCAGCGGCGCCGCGCATCGGCAAACCTCTCCCGATCACCCTCGACTTTTCACCGGGAGGTGGAGAACGCCCGGAGCCACGGTGCCATGTTCTCCGCCATGACCAGGCGGAAGGCATCTCCCCCGACCTGCCTGCGGAACCGGACTGCTACCAAGCCCACCACAGTCCCCTGAAGGTACAGCGCCGCGCTCCCGTCGCTGCTCAGGTGACTGAGGTGCGGGGCTTCCAAATCGGCAGGGCGGAGCATGAGCTCGGTCGCCTCTCCACGATCGTACAGGCGCAGCGCAGACAAGTGCGGCTCCAGCGCCACGATGACCCAGCACCACGCCCGTGGCCCCCCGTGCAGCACTGCCCTTGGTACACGCTAGAATACCCAATCTTGTTCTAGCCTAGAACACTCTAGCCTGAATGTTCTAGCCTAGATTAGATCAATACTAGAACGATATAATAGCCTAGGTAGAACACAAAAAACAAATTATCACACACACACACGCACACACACACATGCACACACACATTTTGACGTAGGCACGGGCACTGTGGGGCTGCCCTCCCTTCAAGCGTTGGTTGGGGGGGAGGGGGGGGGGCGTCTTAACTTTTGTCACACATTTTTCACGGAGGGGGGGGCTTGAGAACTACCTTGGCCGGGGCGGGGGGGGGGGGTTGAACTCAGGGATCTGGGAGGGTGTTCTTTTCCTTGTTTCACGGGTGGTTTTTTATTGGATTTTGTGGGTTGAACCTGACAAACTGCAATTTCAAGTTGCAGGTATGCCATGCAATGCTGTGCAGTGTTGTGGTGTGTTGTGGTCTCGTTAGGTGTAAAGTGGTGTGTTGTGCTGTGTTGTAGTCTGTTGTGGTGTGTGATCCGCTATGGTGTGTTGTGCTGTGTAGTGGCGTGGTGTGTTGTGTTGTGGTCACATCAAGTGCGCTGTGGTGTGTTGCGGTGTCATGTGGTGTGGTCTGGTGTCATGTGTTGTGGCCTCATGTCATGTGGTGTGGTGTGTTGTGGTGTGCCGTGCTGCGCTGCGGTCCGCTGTAGTGTGTGATTGGCTCTGGTGTGTTGTGTTGTGTGGGGGCGTAGTGTGTTGTGGTCACATGACGTGCGCTGTGGTGTGTTGTGTTTTCATGTGGTGTGGTTGCTGTGGTTCGCTGAATGGTGTGTTGGTTGCTTGGCAGGTTGGGTTGTTTGGCCGCTTGGGTTATTTGTTGGGTGTTTAGCCGGTTGGGGCATGCTGTGTGGTGTCTGCACCCTGTGGTGTGTGCTGTGGTATGCTGTTGTATGCTCTGTGATGTCATGTGTGTGGGCACACATGTAATTGCTGCAATTCCAAGGGAGGGGGGGGGGGCTGATAAGCAGTTACTTTTTTTGTTCTAGCGGCGTTCCAGGGAACTGTTCTAGCGGCGTTCTAGCGGGCCGCTAGAGCGCCGCTAGAACGCCGCTAGAACAGTTCTCTAGAACGCCCCTAGAACAAAAAAAGTAACTGCTTATCAGCCCCCCCCCCTCCCTTGGGATAGCAGTAATTACATGTGCACCCACACACATGACATCACACAACATACAACAGCATACCACAGCACACACCACAGGGTGCACACACCCCACAACATGCCCCAAAGGGCGAAACACCCATCAAATAACCCAAGCTGCCAAACACCTCAACATAGCTACAAACCAAAGCATATCACACACCACAACAGACTACAACACAGTGTCATGTGGTGTGGTGTGGTGTGGTGCGGTGGAGTATCGTGTGATAGGGTTGCCTGTCTGGTTTGTTGAATGGTGTGTTGGTTGCTTGGCAGGTTGGGTTGTTTGGCATCTTGGGTTATTTGTTGGGTGTTTGGCTGGTTGGGGCACGCTGTGTGGTGTCTGTACCCTGTGGTGTGTGGTGCTGCATGCTGTTGTATGCTCTGTGATGTCATGTGTGTGGGTACCCATGTAATTACTGCCAGTCCAAGGGAGGGGGGGGGGGGGCTGATAAGCAGTAAGTTTTTTTGTTCTAGCAGCGTTCGCCGGAACTGCTCTAGCGGCGTTCTAGCGGCGCTCTAGCGGCCGCTACAGCGCCGCTAGAACGCCGCTAGAACAGTTCCCTAGAACGCCGCTAGAACAAAAAAAGTAACTGCATATCAGCCCCCCCCCCCTCCCTTGGAATGGCAATAATTACATGGGTACCCACACACATTACATCACAGAGCATACAACAACATACAGCACCACACACCACAGGGTACAGACACCACACAGCGTGCCCCGACGAGCCAAACACCCAACAAATAACCCAAGCTGCCAAACAACCCAACCTGCCAAGCAACCGACACACAATTCAACAAAGCAGACAGGCAACCCTATCGCACGATACCCCACCGCACCACACCACACCACACCACATGACACCAAACCACAGCACATGACACCCGACCGCACCACATGACAACACAGCACACCACAGGGCACGTCATGTGACCACAACACACTACCCCCCCCCCCCCCCCCCCCCCCGCCGCACAGTACAGCACACCACAGCAGATCACACACTACAGCAGAGCGCAGCACACCGCAGCACACCACACTATATGACACCACTTTACACCCAACGAGACCACAACACACCACAACACTGCACAACATTGCAATGGCATACCTGCAACTTGGAATTGCAGTTTGTCAGGTTCAACCCACAAAATCCAATGAAAACCACCTGTGAAACAAAGAAAAGAACACCCTCCCAGATCCCTGAGTTCAACCCCCCCCCCGCCCCGGCCAAGGTAGTTCTCAAGCCCCCCCCTCCGTGAAAAATGTGTGACAAAAGCAAAGACGCCCCCCCCCCTCCCCCCCAACCAACGCTTGAAGGGAGGGCAGCCCCACAGTGCCCGTGCCTACGTCAAAATGTGTGTGTGCATGTGTGTGTGTGTGTGTGTGTGTGCGCGCGCGCGCAAATATGACTAGACATGTACCAAATGTGATGGTTTCTATGTGTCTATGTGTCATGGAACCCCCCCCCCTTCCCACATTGGTGTCTTTTACTTGCCAACTGTGTGTGCATGTTTTTGTTCTAGCCTTGTTCTAGCGAAGCGTTCGAGCGGCGTTCTAGCGCCTTTCTAGCGGGGCGGCGCTAGAGCGCCGCTAGAACATTCCTGGAACGGTTTTTTGTACTTGTTGAATTTCAGGTCAAAAATGTGTTTTTTCTGAAAAAAAAAAGGTATGGACCCCCTAGTATGGTAATGGGGGTCCAATTTGCACCCTTCATACCCCCGCCCCCTTATACCCATGGGTCGGGGCAAAGACTACTTTTTTTCGTTCTAGCCGCTCTAGCCGGTTCTAGGCTAGAACGAGATTGGGTATTCTAGCGTGTACCAAGGGTGCCAGGAAGGCCGCTGGCCGGTTGCTGGACGACTGCGCCGCCGGTGTCCGGGGAAGGGCTGTCACTTGCCCCTGCAACGCCCGACACAAGGCAGCTGCGTGCTCAGCCTGCCACATGTTGCTCGGGGCTACGGGCCAGATGTCCTGCCCCGGGACGTGCCGCTTCTTCATCACCTCCACAAACACCACCGGCGCCTGTGGGATGTCTACGGGTGTGCACCTGCATGCCCAGCACACGGGACCCAAGAACCTGAGACGGTCCCTGAGGACCCCATAGCAGGCAGGTCCCCTGGACTGCTACCTCATGAGCTTGCTCGCGGTGATGACAATCCACTCCAAGCGCCCTTTTTCCACCCGCACACCGGCCCAGTACTCCGCCCCCCCCAACACCACCAGCTTCCCCATGTCTGCCGGGCCCACTGTGTAGGTGGGCGTCAGGTCCTCCACACGCAGCCATCGCCGGGCGCTCTCCTCCCCTGGGTGGGGGGCGTACGGTCGCTGCGGCTGCATGGCTTCCTGCACGTGCCGCAGGGAGATTGACACAAGCATGGACGTCCCCCCCTCCGACGCGGCCATGCACAGCAGGGCGTGCCTCATCCGCGCCCCAGGCATGCCCGTCTGGTGCGGGATGTCCGCCACCGTCAGGGGGGTGCGAGGTGCCGGAAAGGCATCCAGAACCGCAGCGGGCAACTGCCCCGGTGGGGGCAAACGTGCGACTGGCCCCATGTCCCTGTTGAGGGCCACCGCCGCCACCCACCTCCTGTCCATCGTGGACACGAGGTTGCCCGGCCGCGGCACTCGGGGGAGAGTGCCGATGGGGGACAGCAGCGCGCACACGCCGCAGTCCTTGGCGTTGCCTGTCGGCTGTCGCACCTGTGCAGCCCGGGCAGTGGCCAGCAGGTACTCTGCACCTAGCCACACCGCCCTCCGCTACCCCGTCGCCATGCGCATCGTGCCGACCGCCATGTTCCAGGTGTGCGGCCACTCGGGCGGACGACCCGCCAACGTACGCTGGTTGAGGGGGTATACGGTCAGCTGCACGTTGGAGGCCAAGAGGTGGTGGGCCGTCCAGTGCCGGGTATCCTGCTCTTTGAACTCCGAGCGGTCAAGGTACACTACCTCCGAGCCGCCAAGTTCTACGTACTGCGCGACAAGAGGGGCGGCCGGAGTTTGGGTGTGCTGCTGGCCCTCTGACCTCTCCATCCGGAGGATCATGGCGTGGGGGGCGAGACACTGTGCTGCGTCTGCAACCAGCGCGACCGTGTCGTCGCTCAGCTCTGATGTGTGGTCCGTGGCCACCAGTTAGTGATGCCGTGGCCCGTGCTTTTCGCCGCCACCATACAAACCTTCCAAGGCACTACACAGCTCGGTTGGCAGCGGAGAGATGCCCATGCAATCCCGGAGCTAGGGAAGCGCACCCGGTAGTTGCCGCCCCGCCCCCCCCGGCCAGATGGTGGCCGGCAGCGTCGGCAGGTCTCGCCAGGGTTGGGACTTCTTGGCCCCCCACTAGAGCGCGACCACAACCAGGTGTGTGGTCAGGGGCTCCGCAGCAGGCTGCAATGCAACCCTCCCATCCCTTGCCACGACTGTGCCTCGCGGGGCTCTGAAGGCGTGCCCTCCAATCTCCCGCATGGTGACCCATCCCCACAGGACCTTAATGGTCTCCCAGCTGGGACTGGGGCCCGACTTATTGGGCCGCCACCGGCGGGCACGGGCTATTGGCCGCCCACATTCACCGTTCCACTCCCACCAGACGTTCGTGGCTAGGGGGCCGGAAGGACTTATGCCACGCCTCGGGGAGCTGGTGGTGGACTGCGGTCCGCACGTTAGCCCCATCGCCGCACGTGAACTGGAGTCCCTCAAGGATTTCCCGCATCACGGGATTGGGGAGGCGGACGGGACGGACCTCCATCCCCTGCCTCAGCCTGAACCCTGGCCCATCCTCATCCTTCAACACATGGATCTCCGGATCCACCACTGCCAGCCTGGCCGCCACCGAGGGGAGGTGGAGAGAGACGGTCCAGGGTTAGGTGGTGACGGTCTCGCGAGGTAGATCCGGGCAGGTGGCCACGGCGCTACCATCCTGGGCCCAACTCAGCGCCCTGTCCCACCGCTGTGTCCGGGTAACGCTCACCGTTGGCAGCGACTAGGACAGGTAGGTCGCGACGGCGCGAGCCTGCCATCTCTGCGGATCCATACCGCCGGGGTGTGCCACGTGCACACCCACCCCAGGGACGCCTCCTACAGGAGCGCCATGTCCCTCCATGGGACCACCGGAAACGGGGTGAGCAAGGCCGCCACGCCGCAGAGTGGCCCCAGTGCCCACACGGTCCGTCTCCCGTGGGCAACCGCGTACCCTACCGCCGGGAGCCGTGCACCCTGCGCCTTCTCCACCACGTCGCGCAGCAGCCTCTCGTGGTGGTCGGAACAGCGAAGGCTGAGGGCTCCCACGCGGGCGATAGCCTGGAGGATCAGGAGCAGATCCTAGGGTACTCCCTAGGCAACGGCGGTTGAGGGTGTGCGAAGCGGCATGCGTCCGCACGCATGCACCACCATTTGGCCCAGTGCCTGCAGGTTTCCACCTCCCCCGTCTTGGGCTCCGCCTTTTCCGCCACAACCGTCTCTCCTCGCTCCACCTAGTAAGCCTCCCGTGCCGCCGTGATCTCGAGTCCTTCGTCCTCCTCACCGGCTTCCTCCACCCGTCGGCTACGCTCCTGGCCCTTGCTGTCTTCCTACATCGCTTCCGCAGTTGGCGGACCGGCTGCTGCCATGATCCTCGCGAGGGCCTGCACGTCAACCCCGCCGCCCTCGGGCGCGCTCGGGTCCCGACCCTGCTGCTCCCACTGCCCCTCCGAGGATGACCCATCAGCAGCAACTCCTGCGGTCTTACGCGCAGGGCCCGCGGACGTGCCCGCCGCACTGTCCCCACCCACCGCGACAGCGCGCCGCGCGGGTTCCCGATGCCGTGCATCCGCCTCCCGGCGCGTGCCCACTACCACCAGCAGCTGGGGATCACCGCCTTGGTTCGCGAGGTGGTAGCCGCTGGTGGTGGGGGCGAGAACCGCATTGCCGTCAGTGAGTGACAAGCGGTTCGCACCGTCCTCCCCGAACACGGCCTCCATGCCTTCGGGGTGCAGCGCCACAAGGACAGCATGGGACGCCAGGGCCTGGGGCGTGAGGGGCTTCATGCCGTGTTCGAGGCGCCAGGCGCCCGCGCTGCTCCTCCACAAGGCCACGCAAAGGCCGTCCTGATCCACTCCTTCCAGCGCCGCCCCCTCGAGCAGGCGCCCGGCCGCAAGGCGCACCACCAGTGGGACTTGTTTCCGCGGCTAAGCAGCCCGCATTTCACCCGGGTGGTGATCCAGGGCCGCTGCATCCCCCAGTTGAACACAGCAGACCCGGTCACCCATGAGGGGCATGTCTTCTAGGCCCTTTTCCCGGGCAACCCTCCCCGGAGGCTGAAAGTCGTAGCGCTCCACGGCGCCCACCAGCTACGTCGCCTCCCGCCGCCGACTGCTCGAGAGGCGGTGTTGGTGGACATCCTCGGCCGCATGGAACTTGCATTGCCGCCGTTCACAGCTCCCCAAGGGAGGGGGCGGCAGCGCGGTGGGCATGGGCAGCAGCGTCGCGTTTGCCGGGTCCGTGTCCATAACAACGTAAATGTCGGGCACGATGACGTCCTTGTACATGAGGGCCACTGATGAGTCACCGGGCCCATGCTCCATCTCCTCCTCCATGTTCTCCACGGCCACCTCCACTACCTCTTCACCTTCCCCCCCCCCGGCCGCCACTGCCGGCGTTGACTCCGGCTGCGGGGGGGAGGGAGCCAGGGGTTGCTGGTCAGCATTCCCGCCGCCCGCTGCCTCCGCCGCATCGAGCAGTGCCCTCTTGCGGGCCGGCAGCCCGCAATCATATCATATCACACATATCTGGCTGGAGTGGCCGTCTGCTTGCGCGTGCGAGTGCATCGGCTGCCCGTTTCAAGCACGAGACCTCTATCCTTGTCGTGTACTTTAGATCCTTTCGCTACCTATCTTTGTTGCATCATGGTGTGTCCATCTGGAAGTCCAGCCCGCCCGGGCACGGCTCCCCGGGCGCCACCGCACGCCACTCCCTCCACTCCACTCCACATCCACTCATCCAGCCCCTCAACCACCGTACGCCCCCCACATGGCACCACCGCCTCCGGATTTACTCCCACTTCAGCCGCCTGTACCGCGGCCTCCCCCTGCATCTGATCCGCGTCCCGACCTGCACTCGCCCGCCTCGCGTTGACACCAATCTTCCCACCAGCAGCCTCCTCTGCTTCCGCGGCAACACCCTGCTTACCCACCGCTTCCTGCTAACGATTGGCAGCCAGAGCTTGCTCGATCATCACGCTAATGCTAGAGTGGCCAACAGTGACCACTACTTCCGTCGCTGGCTCCGCCTACCCGCTGCTCGGTGCCTCCTGGCGGCATTGCGCCAGGGCTTGCTCAACCAGCACGCGGATGTAAGGGAGGCTAGCCGCGGCCGCACCTTCCGCCACAGGCTTCGCCAGCACAGCTACCGGCAACCCCTTCATGTGAGTCTCCCCTAGAACGGGCGACGCCTCATACATCGGAGCCGCCTCCCCCGTCACTAGCGTCGGCTGCGGCCCTACTTGTACCACACTGAGCGCTGGCACTTCCGGCACTTCAGGTGCCGGAGTGGCCCCCGCTGGCGTCGCTGGGGGCACTTGCGTGGCCGGTTCTAGCGGCGCAACCCCTCGAGCAACCTAGTGTGCCGGCGTCGCATGCGGTGGCGTCGCCAGCGCGGTGCGCGCTGACAATTGCCCCATCGGCGCGTAGTGTAGTGGACCAGCTCGCCCCTGAGGTACCCCTGCTGGTGGTGGTTGCCCCGTCCCAGCGTGCCCAAGCTGCGTCCCCGCCGGCGCCGCTTGGAGCGGCGGTGTCACAGGCGCCTGCAGGACTAGGCGTACTCCTGCCGGCAACGCTGGGGGCACAAGTGTGACCCGGGCTGGCGGCTTTCCTCCAATAGCAACATGAGGCGCGGTTGGCACGGAATGTCTTGGCGGCCGCCCTGCTGCAGTCGTCTCCCTGGGCACCCCCGCGGGCAGTTGCTGCATCGGCACATGTGGCGCGTGCTGCATCCCCCCGGACAGTACCACCGGAGGTACTGGCATCGCCGGCGCCTGAGGTACCCCAGCCGGCAGTACCAGGGGTGCCGGTGCGGCCCGAGCCGATGGCGCCCCCATAGGTACTGCATGGGGCGTGGGCGCCGCATACACATGGTGTGCATGCGGTGCCGGCACTCCCACTGTCGCCGCATGGGGAGCCGGCATCATGTGTTGCGGCGGCGCTATGAATGCTGTCGGCTGTGGTCGCTGGGGATGTTGCCGAACCGCATGTTGGTGAATATGCTGATGGAGGTGAAACAGGACAGCCGGATGTCCATGGTAGTGTGGGACATGGTGTTGCACGGTGGCATGTACCATTGGGTGATGCAATGGGTGATGGTGATGGTGATGGTGATGGGCCCCAAACGGTGGGATCGGCACTGGCAGGGGGCCCAGAGGTGGGGGCATCGGGAATAGGTGTGCCCCAGGCATTTGACTTTGCCAATCCGCCGCCGGTCCTGCCCGTTGTTGTCAACGCTACACGTCTTCGAGCTGCCCAAAGTCTTTTTCAAGATGGCGGGGGAGTCGGTCGAGGATGTGCACCCCGAACGGCACCACGCCCGCCGCAAACTTCGCCTAAACGTCGGGCGCGTTGAACGGGGGGGGGGGGGGGTCGTTGACCAACACTCGCCGCAAGCAGAGGTCGACGAAGTGGTCCCACCCGTTGTCCCTGGCCGGACGATCGGCCTCGACGCGCGCCTAGAAGGGAGCATACGAGTGCTGCCAGGGTCTGATGAGGTCAGACACCGTGTCTAGCACACGGCGGGCACGCCGCCGGAGGGCCAACAACTCCGCAGGATTGGTCGGCGCTGGCAGCGACGTAATAATAACGAAGGCTGGATGAGCTACGGATAGCATGGAGTAGTGGGGAGAGACAGTATACCGCCGGTTCTCCCCGCGACTCGGGACCAGCCGTTCACCTTGGGTGTCTGTGGTCGCACACACGGAGCAAAGCGTGACACTGTGCACGACACGTGGGCCTCATTCCTATCCCCACCCTGATTCACCCTCGCTGTTGCTATCCCTGCCGCGCTGCCCAGCCCCCCTTGTTGTCCGGTCGGAGTGGCTGTTTGGTGTGGCCGGGGGGGGTGGGGGGAGATGCAAGCATAGGTCCCTGTCTCTCGGCGTTTCCCCTTGGGGAGGCCGATGTTTGCACTCTCCGTCAGGGTGTAACGTTGTTGTACGGGCCGTCCGTTTGTACCCGCTTTGTATAGTTGGACCTGCGTGGTAGCCAGGTACTCCGGCCGTTCCCCACACCGGGGCCCGGTACATTGTGGGTCGCTGGTGAGCGCTTGCGGGACAAGCATGACTCTTGTCTGCCCCGATGGACGGTGTGCCGTACCCGCAGCAACTCACTTGGCACAAACCGCGCACGTGCCGTGGGGAGTGATCCGCGGCAGGCCCATTGGCCACCCCCGCGGGCCGGGGCGACCATGGGCCGCTGGCCAACGGTCCCAAGCGTATCCCACCTGATTGCATCTGCTCAGGCGGGGCCGATTTGGTCACCGGGGGGGGGGGGGGGGCTAACCCCTCGGACTAGGTCCGCCGCCAGCGTCCCTCGTGTGTTGCTCTGTCTATTCCCCGCGCTCTCGGCGTCCGCCGCCCCGTCTTCGCCCGCGTTTTCTCTCTCGCTTCCACCTGTCTTTCCCCCCCTCCCTCCCCCCCTTGTTTTTCCCGTTCTTCCCCACGCCGTCCCAGCCCCCCTTAGTGGCGCTGCTGCCCTGCCTAGCCCAGCTCCTGGCCGTGGCCTGGGCTGTGGGTTGGAGTCTCGGCGGTGTCTGGTGTGTTTCCTTGGTTGGTTGCTGGGGTGGCGTGCGCTGGGCCAGGTGTCACCCCCCACCCTCGTGCTCTTGGGCGGGGCATGTTGCTTTGTAGGGTGGGCGGTCCGCGGGCTGTTGGCGGGACACACACGATGCGGGGCACTTTGCATAACAATGTGTTACCCTCCTGCCCGTCCCATCCCCTGCCGTCATTTTCCTTGTGCCGGCTCCGTCTGTTCGCCTTTGCCCCTCTCGCTCTTCCCAGGTCCCTCCCTGGTTCCCCGCTGCCTGGCGTTGGCGGGGTCTTGGGGTAGCCCGGTGTTTGCTGCCTCCCTGGTTCACCAGTTTGGTACCCCTGGGCGGTGTTTTCTACTCCCGTTTGCTGTTTGCGTGCACTTACGGGGCAGAGCATGGCAGGCTTGGACAAGGGCTAGATGTGGGTCGGGTGTCGCTAGACACTCAGGGGCGAAGCAATGTGCACGACAACGCCCGTTCTTCTTGCCCCCGGGCGCCTTTCTGCCCCCCCCCCCCCGTGTTCGTGTGGGCGGCCCTTGGGGGGGATGGGGTGTTGCATGTGGCCCCTCACCTCTCCGTCTGGCGCGTGCACGAGATGGCACGATGCGAAGCAAAGCGGGGCAAACATATGTGTGGGTAGCGAGCCGCATGTAGGCGTCAGTCCCCCAATCGCTTGGACGGCCTTTCTGGGCAGCGCCTTCGCTGGCCTCGGGTTTGGGCTTTGTCTGTTGCCCACCCGGTATTACGGTTGCTTTCTCTCCCCCCCGCAGGCACAGTCATGTTGCGGAGTGGTTGTCGGTTGGGACACGCGCGGTGCGAGGCAAGGTGCACCACATTGCACCCTGTCCTCGGTCTTGTTCACATGGGCACGGTGTACGACAAGTTCGGACTTGGGTAAGGGCAGAGGCAGCTCGTGGATTGGGCGTTGGACGCGCTAGCAGTTTGCACTACAGCGGTTGTTGCCTCTTGCCTTTGGGTGCCCTTCTGCCCCTCTGCTCTGCCGCCCTGCCTCCTCCCTCTGTTGGTGTTCGCCTCCGCTAGTTTGCCCCGGTGTCCTTTGCGCCCCGTTCGGGCGCCTGGGTGCCAGGTGGCATCCTAGTCGCCCCCTACTCTCCTGGCTCTGCTCCGGCGGTGGGGGTGGGGGGGGGGGCGCCATCTGGTACCTCTCAACTCACCCACCGGCACACGTAGCTGAGAGCGAGCACTATGCGAGCACAATGCGAAGCACAGGGTCCTGCGTCAGGGCAGGAGGTGAGCTACATCCTAGTCACTTACGGCGGTGGTCGCCTTGTCTCCTCAGAGTCTTCAGTGGCCCGTGCCTGCTCCCTCTTGTGCGCATACTTACTGGAGGAGGTACATACCCGGGTGGAAGCAGAAGATGAGGAAGTGCAGGCAGCGGGGAGGACTTACCGTACGCCTCGAAGGCTTTTTGTGCCATCCGCCGCCCTGGTTGAGGGGAGGGCCCATGTGTCGGCACCTAACGACCCGGGGGAGGGGGGGCTGACAACCCATCCTGTCCCTGGTGCCCGTGTCTCCACTTCCGTGCGGCCTGATACCGGTGCCATAGTATCAGCCCGCCGGAAGTGGCGGCTACAAAGCAGCCGTGCGCTCTCGTCCCCCGGTCAACTGCCACCCCCGAGCGCGATGGAGGCCCCTGAGGTCCTATGGCACTCACGCGGGGTAACGGGTGGGGATTTCGGTTGTGGCATCCCCTGGCCACCTGGTAAGAGTGTATATTCTCGGCCGCAGGGGGCCCACCGGATGGCGCCGTTGGTGCCCATCCCCTCTGCGTGCACTAACAACTGTCACCATGGTTGCATCGCTACAAACGCAGGGGGTCGAGTGGATGGCGCCATTGGCGCCCGTCCCCTTTGCGCACCACTCCCACATGGTCACGGCACAGGGTCCAACGGATGGCGCCGCTGATGCTTGTCCCCCTCGTGCTCTCTCTGTACTCGACTACACCCGTCGTTGCTGGCCATGACGGTCACGCGTCGACACTGCGACGAGTCTCCCTCTCCCCCATGTACGGCAAGAGTGTAAGAGTGTGTTACAGGACGCGCAAGGTGGACAACACTATGCGTGGCAAGCTCACCTACCGTCCCTTGTTTCCTCCCTCGCTCCCTCTCGCCATTCCCTCCTACCCTATCTGCTTTGTGCCCCTCGCCCTTTGTTGGCCCCCTTTGCCCTTCGTGGGCCCTGTCTATCCTCTCTGGCCACGTGTCGTTCCCACTTTCTCCGGCCTTCTTCTGTCCCTTCTGTTTGAGCGCGCACGGTGCATGGCAATCTGCGGGGCACTGGCACCCTCCGTTGTTCCTCGGGTTGCCCTCGCGCCCCCCCTGTGTTCTGGCCTTGTCCCTCCGCCTGCCATATCTGTCTGTGCGCGCAGGGTGCAGAGCAACGCGCGAGGCATCCCCGTTCCCTCTCCTCTCTCCCCATCTTCCGCAACTGCTCCTTGGGCCTCTCTGTCGCTCCAATCCCCTCCTGCCCCTTCGGCTGTCCTACCCTTGGCCCCTCTATGTGTTCTCCCGCATGGCACTATGCATGACAGTTTGCAAAGCACCTTGCACGACGCGCACCTTTCCACCATTTCGCCTTCGTCACCGTTGGGCGGCCTCACGAAATGCACGAGTTGTCGCACCTCATCACATGCCGCCCGCCGCTGCCACATCCCCCGCACGAGCCCCTGCCGCGGGTGGCTATTCCTAATGTGGGGCAACTGGTGGGGGATGCGGATGTGTCATCCACTAGCCATCTATTCTGACTGTATGTTCCGCAAGGGGCCCACCGGATGGCGCCGCTGGTGCCCATCCCCTCTGAGTGCTGTGATTACGGTCACCATGGTCGCATCGCTACATACGCAAGGGTTCCAATGGATGGCGCGACGGGCACCCGTCCCTCTTGCGTATATATACACACACACAGATGTATCATATAGAAGGCACAAGGACGGCAGACACCAGCGGCGCCATCCGTTGGGCCTCGCGTGTGGCGACAATGTTGGAGTGACGCTTATATATGTATGTATATTACTACATCCCTCTCCCCTTAAATCTAGCTAACAAGCAAGCAACACCAAGCAACAACAAGCAACAACAAGCAACAGGCACTTCTCCTTTCCGTTTTGGCCATTGCTCCGCCTCGTCACTCCGGGCCCTACTGTACTCTAGCCATCCTAGATCCTAGATGGTGGCCCTGCCAAATCCAAGTTTTGAGCCAGAAAATCACCGGTGGCGCCCCGGGGCGGGGGCGCCAAGTCCGGAGGTGCCCTCACAAAAAAGCGCAGTTTGTGCCCGAAACCCGCCTTTTTTGGCCCAAAGC
The DNA here is from genome assembly GCA_964036045.1 of Eutreptiella sp. 'Long Island Sound 2002'. Taxonomy (NCBI): domain Eukaryota; phylum Euglenozoa; class Euglenophyceae; order Eutreptiales; family Eutreptiaceae; genus Eutreptiella; species Eutreptiella sp. 'Long Island Sound 2002'. The sequence goes on along the minus strand of OZ038379.1, from coordinate 85,696,655 downwards.
GGCCTCGAAACCCAGTCAAAACGGCCAAACGAAGGCAAACAGTTCCAACACACCACGTGCGCCTTGATCGCCCTGTGACCAAGAGCCCTTTCTTGCCGTCAAGCTGCACGATATGTCCGAGAAGGGGCCCAAAAAGGGCCATAGCTGGCCTGAATGTGTGCTGTTTGTGTCAAACCGGCCCGAAACCAACAGCAGGCCGTATCTTGGGCTACGTGGCTCAAAACCGAATTCCAAGGGCACCTAGTCCACCCGCAACCCCCAACTTTTTGTGGTTTCGGACCCTCGTAATCGCCAACGAGACGCCTAGACCCCTGTACTAGTGGTCCTTTGGTGGGGCCGGAGGGCAGCCCAGCCCGCGCACGGTGGGGGCCAATGGTGGGTCCAGGGTCCCCGGGGCGAAAAAAATGATTTTTTCCAAAGTTGTTCCTAGACCACTTGGGATGCTCAAACAAGTGTTTTTAGCTCGTTTTGAGCCCGTGGTGACACGTTTTGGGCCATTGGAAATCCGGAAATGCCTTGAAAATGGGCCGTTTTGGGACCAAAAATGGGTCAAAAATGGGTCAAAAAGGTGTTTTTCCAGCAGTGATCCTAGACCATTTGGGATGCTGAAGGAAGTGTTTTCAGCCCATTTTGGGCCCATAGTGACGTGTTTTGGCCCATGGCAAATCCCAAAATGCCTTGAAAATGGGTACTTTTGGGACCAAAAATGGGTCAAAGATGGGTAAAAAATGTGCTTTTCCAATACTGATCGTTGACCATTTGGAATGCTCAAACAACTGTTTTTAGCCCATCTTAAGCCCCTTGGGACGCATGTTGGCCCATGGAAAATCCTAATATGCCTTGGAAAGGGGCCATTTCGGGAGCAAAAATGGGTGAAAAATGGGTCAAAAACGCTTTTTTTCAAAAGTGGGGGTGCACAAACCACTTTTTTTAGCCCATTTTGTGCCCGTTTTGAGCCAATTTAGGCCCTTCTGCCACGTGTATGCACCCAGTTGTACCGTCCGCACGTACCTTAGAGCCGTATGGTGGAGCAACCTAGAGTTTGGGAGAGGGGTGTAGATTAGAGGATATACATATATATATATATATGTATGTGTACATATATATATATATATGTATATATGTATATATATATGGGCTTTTTTACGGGGGGGGGGTCATTTCTGGGGTTTTGACGCAAAGTGGGAGGTTTATCGGCCGTTTTCAGAATTTCTCATGGATGTCGGTGGGCCTACTAGTGAAAACATGGGACCCCCCTATTTCGGACATGGAGAATCCAAAAATCAAGGTTTCAGGCTGATTTGAAACAGTGGCGGGCCTGTGCGAAGGCCGGAATGCAAGGTCTTTCAGCAAAAATTCCTGGTTTTCTGGGAGCAGGTCAAACAAATGGAGACGGAACACAACAAAACTCAAGGGCACCACTTTACTTGCGTTTCACCTCAATTGGTTGCCAAGAACCCACATACCCCTTGTTCTTACAAGCATCAAAGCGTTTTGCTTTGCAAAGGTCACAAAAACAGGGCAATGTGAGGGCCATGACATGGTTTGGCTTACCAATCGATTTCCAATGGAAACTTTTGGTGATGCCCTTGATGGTCTCAGCTGCGTGTGTCGTGGGCTTCTTGCCCTCCAATACTTGAAAACGATATTCCTTATATTTGGCATATTTTCCCCTTATGGGGACTCCCTTGGTGTGATCCCACAGAAATTGCACACATTCGTGCGGCGTGGGCATCCTCTCCAAGGTGCCAAACCATTCATATAACATAGTTTTTATTCCCGCGCCCAAACCATCACAATCCGACTTCCCCTGGTCCGGTTCGGTGAACATCCATTTAGCACCAAGACCAAATTTCTTTTCATGGTTGAAAAGCCACATCATGATGGAGGCATTGGAAAATTCACGCCGGGCGCGATCACTAAGGTAGAGGACTTCAGCCACTCCGCCTTTTCGCATGGCCCAAGTGACAGCATCCTAGATCGCCTCTTCAGTAGCACCCTGGGACTTGTCAAGTGAGCCATCCCCAATGTAGCAACAACAGTGGAATTTCTGGGTGGCCTCACCAACACAAGTCCATGTCAGGGCCAAAACCAACAACAAAATCTTACGTTTATGATATTCTTGCTGGGCCACAGTGGCCCTGGCACCCGGTTCTTGGCGCTCTGGGAAATCAATATGAATCTGCAGTTGCCCCTGGTTTGGCCTGGCACGCAGATGCTCAATCATTTTATTTATCCATGATGCCCTGAAATGATGACGCAGCAGGTCTTCTAGGCCAGGGTTCATTTTCTCCCAGAGTTGGGACACCGGAAACGATTTTTTGACCAACTCCAGGGCCTGGTAGTCCTTCCCGTCTCTGGTGTTACGAGTGACATACTCGTACTCGTCAAATGTCACTGGGGCTTGACTGAGGCGCAGGCTCTGGCAGGGTGGCGGCGATTTTTTGGGCTAGGGGAACCCAAAATGAGTCTTTTGGCTTTGGGGGGCATTGTGGTGGACAAAAAAAAACAAACAAAGTGCACCTGTGCAACAAACAGTGGACGGGAGAGCAAAATAGCACACGGTGCAAGACAAAGGCAGCAGGTACAGACAGTGCAGACCCCAAAAACCCCAAAACGCCCAAAAGTTCGGCCCCGGATCTCAACAATGTTGCCTCCTACCCCCCCCCCCCGCCCAAACCCATACCTTTCCGAAACGCCCATTTCTTGGAGATATCAAAAAAAGGTATAACATACCCCCCCCCCCCCCACGGAGCGACATTTTTGAGAAAAACGGCGAAAACTGAAAAATCTCCCACTTTGCTTCAGAATGACCCCCCCCCCCGTAAAAACGCCCATATATATGTATATATATATATATATATATATATATATGTATATATATATATATATATATATATATGTATATATATATATATATGTATATATATATATATATATACATATATGTATATATATATACATATATGTATATATATGTACATATATATATATATATATATGTATATATGTATATATATATATATATATATGTATATATATATATATATATATATACATGTATATATGTATATATATATGTATATATGTATATATATACATATATATATGTATATATATGTATATATATATATATATATGTATATATATATATATATATATATATATATATATATATATATATGTATACATATATATATATATATATATACATATATATATATATATATATATATATATATATATGTATATATATACATATATATATGTATATATATGTATATATATATATATATGTATATATATATATATATATATATATATATATATATGTATATATATATATATATATATGTATACATATATATATATATATACATATATATATATATATATGTATATATATATATATATATATATGGGAAGGCCCTGCATTGTTGTGTAACGTGCGCGTGAGAGGGAGAGCGACCAGAGAGGGGCCCAAGGGTAAGCACAGAGCAGACCAGGGCAGAGAGAGGGAGAGAGGGAGCGGGGGAGCAAGCGGTAGTGCAGCATGGGATGTAACTTGCGCGCAGTGTCTCTCTCCAGAACCGACGAACATTGGGGGAGCCCCGGGTGCGGGCTCATACAAATGGAGAATCGGCGGCTGGGGAAAAGCGGCGGCGGGACGGCAAGCGCGGCCCCGATCGAGGCGAACCCACAGCAAGGAGAAGGAATCTGGTACAGTGTCGTGCAGCGTGCGAGGGCCGGAACGGGAGAGAGGGAGAACACAGAGGGGCGACGAGAAGAGCAGGCAGACGGGCGAGAGAGAGCACGGAGAGCAGGGCAGGGACAGCAGCAGAAGGGAAGGGACGGGCAAGGGCCCATGGGGGGCGAGGAAGCAGACGGGAAGAGAGGGAGAGAGGAGAGAGGCAAAATGGGCTTGCCGCGCATGGTGTCGTGCAACTTGCTCGTCATGAAAGTGTATACGTGAAGGTGCGTACCAATGTATGGTCCTCCTACAACAAAAATGGCTGCCAGAACCGGCGGAGGCAGTTGGTGACAGACGTGGTCCAGCGGCGCCATCCGTTGGGCCGGTGGGAAGACCTGTGCCTAGGTACCTGGGCGCCAGTGGCGCCATCCACTGGACCCCCTGCAGAGGATATGGCCACAACTGGCAGGAACGGCGCGCAGAGGGGACGGGCACCAACGGCGCCATCCGGAGGGCCCCCTGCGGCATTGACTATGCAGACTAACTAGGTGGCCAGGGGATGCCACAATAAATCCCCCATCCGTTGCTGCGCGCCACTGCCATAGGACCTCAGGGGCCTCCATCGCGCTCGGGGGTGGCAGTGGCCCGGAGGGCGAAAGCGCACGGCCGCTTCGTAGCCGCCACTTCCCACAGACTGATACCACGGCACCGGTATCAGGATGTGTGGAAGTGGGCACACAGGCACCAGGGAAATGATGGGTGGTCAGCCCCCCCCCCGGGCTGTTTGGTGCCGAGACAGGGGCCCTCCCCTCGACAAGGGCGGCGGATGGCGCAAGAAGCCTTCGAGGCGTACGGTAAGTCCTCCCTGCTGCCCGCACTTCATCATCAACCGTCTCCACCCGGGTATGTACCTCCTCCAGTAAGTAAGGCACAGGAGGGAGTAGGCACGGGACACTAACGACGTGAGCGAGACCAGGCGACTACCGCCACGTGGAAGGAGAACGGTTCTAACAACCAGCGAACATGTGATTGTGCGTGCAATGTGCGTGCATCATGCTTGCAAACGCGGCAGAGGCACGGGGCACGGGAGGCAACGGGAGAAGCCGAGAAGCGAACTCCCCCCCCCCCACAGGGCGAGCACGAGGGGAACCACGGCAAGTGGAGCGGCCCAGAAGCGGGCAGATAGGGAGCAGCCCCCCCCCCCCCCCCCCGCGCGGACAAGTGCCGCGCCACGTGCTCGCATCGTGCCCGCGACGTGCACATCCATGGAGAAAGGGCAACAAACCCGACAACAGCAGCCGGCAAACAAGGTGGTTACGGGATGGTGGTGGAATGTGCTTGCAATGTGCGTGCAACATGCTTGTCACCGGAGGCGGGGACGTAGGGCACGAAGGGCACCGAAGGGAGCCACACGGCTAAACCCCCCCCCCCACAGAGCGAGAACGAGAGGAACCGAAGAGAGCGGGGAGGCCAAGAAGGGAAGAGCGAACAGAAAGAGAGCGTGCCCCCCCCCCCCCCCGCAGACAAGTGCCGCGCCTCGTGCTTGCATCGTGCTCGCAGCGTGCATGCTCCGGAGGAAAGGCAACAAGGGCGCCCCCACCCCCACCCCCACCCCCCCCGGGAAGGGGACGAGGGCGGCGCGGGGAGGGAAAGGGGAAATGGCGGGGGGGACACGGGGGTGAACACTAGGCCGGAGGGAGAGACGGGCGGCAAGCAGAGGGGGCACCCAGCAGCCTGAAACCGGCCCAGAAACTGACAAACAAAATGCCAGAGCGGGGAAGGGCGGAGGGAGAAAGCAAGGGGAAAGCAGGGCACGGCGGGGGCCGCCCGGGGGAGCAGAAAGGGGCGCGGGAAGGGGGAAATCCCAGGGTAGAAAGCGGGGGGGCAAGGGCCAACACAGCGGAAGGGGGGGGGCGGGGCGAAAGGGGCCCAAAGGAGACGCTGGCAAGGGACCCAACCCCAGGAGTTTGGGCCCCCCCCCGGTGACCGTATCGGCCCCACCTGCAATAAGGTGGGATACGCCCGGGACCGTTGGTCAGCGGCCCGAGGTGGCACCGGCCTGGGGGGGTGGCCAATGGGCCTGACCAAGAGCACTCCCCACGGCACGTACTGCGGTTCGTGTCCTGTGAGGGGTTGCGGGTAGGGCAAACCGTCCATCGGGGTAGGCAAGAGACGCGCCTATCCCGCAAGGACTCCCCTGCGACCCACAGTGTACCCGACCCCGGTGTGGGGAACGGCCGGAGTACCTGGTTACGACGCAGGTGCATTTGTACGGACGGGGTACAAATGGACGGCCCGTACAACAGAGTTACACCTTGACGGGGAGTGCAAGCATCGGCCCCCACAAGGGGAAACTCCAGGGACCCGAGCCAGTGTCAAGCAGCCCCCCCCCCCCCCCAACCCCACCACACCACACACCCACCAACACCGGGGTAGTCCCGAGGCGAGCACAAAGGGGGCAACACCAAAGGCAACGGAGCAAGAGAGGGGAGAGGGGGAAGCACGAAAGGGGGCGAGGGATGCATTCGTCGTGCAATGTGTAATGTGCAATGTGTCGTGCATCATGCAACCAGCGGCATGCGGGATGGGCCACCCCGAGTCCACCCGTTCGCCCGTGTCCATAGCTCGCGCAGTCTTCGATAGCTAAATGTCGCTGCCTATCCCCACCAATCCCGTGGAGTTGTCCGCCTTCCGGCGACGTGCCCGGCGCCTGGTAGACACGGTGTCTGATCTTGTCAGACACGGGCCGCACACATATGCGGCGCGCCTGGACGCAGATCGTCCGGCCAGGGACAACGGATGGGACCATTTGGTCGAAATCTGCTTGCGGCAGGTGTTGGCCCCCGATCCCCCCTCCGTACAATGCGCCTGACATTCAGGCGCAGTTCGCAGCAGGCACACGGGGGGGGGGGGCGTAGCAACGGGCCATACGCCGACTCCCCCCCACTCTCGGACCACTTTCAGGGCGGGGGGGGGAGGGGGGGGGGGCCGGGTCTGGGGGGGGGAAGGGGGGCTGCCAAGAAGGGGGGGGGGGGGGGAGGCTTCATACCCTGACAAACATGGCATAAGATGACCGCCGCATCGCACTAATCACTTCGAAGCATGTATGTTGGAGAAAACGTTTTGAAACAAGGGGGGGGGGGGAGGGCATGGTAGGTGGTACTTTTGTTAAAGGGCATAGCACCCCCGAGTCAACTCCCGGCCACTATTGCTAAAAGAGGGCGGAAATGCTACATCACCCCTGCATTCTCGGGGTCCCGAACGCCAAGCGCGGGGAAAAAATCAGAAGTGGCTACCTCAGCCCTGCCGTCTCGGGGGTCCCCAACAAAGGGGACAAGATCAAAGTGGGCCCGAAAGAGGGCGGAAATGCTACATCACCCCTGCATTCTCGGGGGTCCCCAAACAAATGGGAACAAAATCAGAAATGGCCGCCTAAACCCTGCCTTTTGGGGGACCCATAAGTGGGCGGAAATGCTACCTCAACCCTGCTTTCTCCGGGATACCCATCAAAGGGGACAAAAACAAAGCACCAAGAAAAAAAAATTTTCCAATGGTGACCTGGACACTACCTGTGGTCCAGTAGTTTGCCCCTACTGGGGCTTGAACCTAGGACATCCAGTACCAGACGCACTGCTTTACCACTAGGGTATGGCCCAACTCTGACATACCTCTGCACAGGGGTGGCATTCTTATTTGGTCCAATTTGGTTTTCATCCACTATTAGGTTATCCCTAAAAAACTGAGTATTTTGAGTATAGACACATGGGGTGGTAAACCATTTTTTCACCCTCTACTGGTTCAAGCAAAATTTGCTTCGGGCGCCTTCGGCGCCCATGGTCCAGCACTTTCGGGCCAATTTCCAGGGAGGAGGGGGGGGGGGGGTCGGCGTAAAGGATCCGGTGCCGGCGAGCCCCCCGTGAGCACGCATGGTGCCATTCGGGGTACACTTGCTCAACCGACTGCTCCGACGTCTACAAGATGATCTCGGACAGCTGGAGGACGCGCAGCGCGGGCGGCCCCCGATGGGGCCGGTGGCGGGTTGGCCAGGGTATGCAGCGCCGGGTGCGTTTCCAATGCCGCCGCCCCCAGGCCTCGTGCCCCTGCCATTCCCGCATTTCGGGGCCCACCACCACCACCAACTCCAGCACCATCCCCTCTTCCACCACCCCGTCGGGTTCCCCATGATGCAGCATCACTTCCCACAACCAACACGTACACCCGGCTGCTTTGCCACAACTCCCCGTCCACCATCACCATCACTATCACCACCACCATCATCATCCACACCAGCATGTGGCTTACCCACATCCCTTGCAACAACCACAGCAGGAGTTCGCTCAGCCGCCGCATGTGCCCAAAGGCGCGGCGGGGGGAACGGCTCCCGTTGGGACGCCGGGGGCGCAGACGTCTGCGCCAGCCTTGGCGGTGCCCCTGGCGGGACCTACTACAACCGGACCTCCACCGCAGGCGGCCCCAGCACCGGGTCCGGCCGTACCGCGGGGGGCTCCCTCCGTGGTGCCGGGAGGGCCCATGCCGGTACCGGGTGGTCCACCTCCGACGCATGGGGTGCAGGACGCGCCCCCCATGGGGGGACCTACAGCGGAGGTGCAGGCGGCGAATGCGGCGCAAGAAGCAGCCGCGGCCGGCCCGCGGGACATCGGCGAGCTACTCGCGCAGGCTTTGGACGCGTACCGGCGGGAAGCCGCAGGAGGCGAGGGAGCCGCGCAAGCGGCGCCGGGAAGTGAGGCTGACGTTGGCGAGTTGATCGCGCAGGCACTCGCAGCTGTCGCCCCGAGGACGGAGGAGGCCAAAAAGGAGCCGTCGGAGGGGGCTGACTCGGGGGGACAGGGTACAGAGCGGGGAGTACAGGAGACGCAAGCACAGGCGATGGACCGTGGGGTCGTGGAGCCAAGCGGGGAGCGTGCCAAGTTTGAAGGAGTGGAGGACTAGATGTGGGAGTGGCGGGAATGGCGCCAGGTGGCAGCCGGTATGCCGTGCCCGGCGGGGCTGGTGTACACCATGGACCTCCATGCGGGCACCAACTGTGCCCGGCTGCCCGACAACCTGCGGGCACGGATGGACGCGGTGGAGGCGGCAAGGGGCGGAGGTGCTGACAAGCGGCCTCTAGCGCCCTTTCTCCCGCGACCGGATACGCCGCCAGCGGTTTATTGCGGCCGGAGACGAGGCGGAGGAAGAGCAAGAGGCGGAGAACAAGGGGGACGAAGAGGCGTACGGGCCCGGTGAGTCGGCACTGGCCCTCATGTACAAGGACGACGCAGGGCCCGAGGTCTACCCCGGCATGGACGTGGACCCGGCAAACGCGTCGCTGCTGCCTATGCCCACCACGGTGCCGCCCCCTCCCCTGTGGAGCTGTGAGCAGCGGCACTGCAGGGTCTACGCGGCCGAAGGTGCCCATAGGCACCGCCTCACGGGTACGGGGAGGCGGGAGGCCGGGATGCTGGCAAGCGCCCTGGAGCGCTACGAGTTCAAGCGCCCAGGGCAGGTCGCCCGGGAGGTGGACCTGATGGCCGGGTCCCCGGACGACGGCCAGATCCGCGGCATCCAGTTGGAGGATGCAGCGGTCCTGGGTCACCACCCCGGTGATGTCCGGGCGGCCGAGCCACAGGAAGGCCTCCCCCTGTCAGTGCGCCTGTCGGTGGGGCGCCTGCTCGACGAGGCGGGGCTGGAGGACGTGCGTCGGAACGACGGCCTGTACGAGGCCCTGTGGCGGGGTGGGGCTGACGCTTGGCGTCGCGAGCAAGCCGTGAGGCCCCTCACGCCCCGGGCGCTGGGGTCCCATGCGCTCCTGGTGGCGATGCACCCCAAGGGCGCAGAGGTCGTGTTCGGCACGGACCGCCTGCTGCTCGCCGGTGATGGCGTGGTCCTCGTCCCAACCTCCAGCAGCTACCGCCTTGAGAGTCGCGGCGGCGACCTAAGGCTGCTGGTGGTGGTGGGCACGCGCCTCGACTCGGGCGCAGACCCCCAAGGGTCCGAGCCACACGCGGTCCCGGTGGCGGGTGATGAGGAGGCAGGCCATGACGGTGACGCAGTGGGGGAGGAGCAGCCGACGGAGGAGGAGCAGGAGCACGACCAGCCGGAGGCGGCTGAGGAGGAGGTGGACGTGCAGGCCCATGTGGCGGCGGCCCTCACAAGGATCATGGCTGCAGCAGGCCCGCCGCCGCCGACGGAGGCGCTGGAAGAGGAGGACCAACGCAGGATGAGTGACGAGGCACAGGGCGCCATGAAGCAGGATGAGGAGCCGGAGTTCGTGGGGGCGAAGGAGGCACATGAGGTGGGGCCACAGGAGCTAGGAGTGGCGGACAAGGCTGGGCCAAAGACGGGGGAGGTGGAAACCTGCAGGCACTGGGCCAAGGGGTGGTGCATGCAGGCAGATGCCTGCCGATATGCCCACCCCCAACCACCAGTGCCGCAGGGAGTACCCCAGGATTTGCTCCTGATCCTCCAGGCCATGGCTCGTGTGGGGGCCCTCAGCCTGAGCCGGAGCCAGAGCCTCAGCCGGAGCCACGGAACGCTGATGCGTGAAGTGGTGGCAAAGGCACAAGGCGGAGGGCTCCCGGCGGTGGGGTACGCGGTGGAGTGCGAGGGCCTGACCGAGTGGGCGGTGGCGTTGCCATGTGGCATGGCGGCCCTGCTCACCCCGTTCCCGGTGGTCCCGTGGAGGGACATGGTCGCCGTCCAGGAGGCCAACCTAGGATGGGTGTGCACGTGGCACACGCATCCTGCCGGCATGCACCCACGCGAGTGGCAGGCTAAGGCGGTCATGACGAACCTGTCCTGGTCGTTGCCAACAACGCCCGGTACGCGGGCGCAGTGGTGGGACAGGGCGCTCCACTGGGCGAGGGATGGCACTGTTTTGGCAGCCTGCCCTGACCTCCCGCGCGAGCCCGTCTCCGTCCAGCCGTGGACTGTCTCCCTGCACCTTCCCACGGTGGTGGCCCGCCTTGCGGCCGCGGACCCGGGGTCTTGTTGCTGGGGGATCGAGAGGGGCCAGGGCTGGGCCTGAGGCGAGGACTGGAGGTTCGCACTGCCCGCCTCCCCAGTCCTGTGGAAAGGGACATCCTGGAGGGACTCCAGTTCGCGCGGGCTGACGGAGTTGATATGTGGACCGCCGTCCATCGCCAACTCCCGGAGCAATGGCCCCAGGCATTCCGGCCCCCTGGCCACGAGCGTCTGGTAGGGGTGGAATGGCGCGTATGGGCCGCCAACAGCCCATGCCCGCCGGTGGTGGTCCTGCCCACGAGGACTAGCCACCCCAGCTGGGAGACCGTGGCGGTCTTGTGGGGATGGGTGGCGGTCGGTGGGACCGGTGGCCACGTCTTCACCGCCCCGCGGGGCACGGTGACCGAGACAGACGGGGGGATGGCGTTGCAGCTCACGGCGGAGGCCTTGACCACGCATGTGCTGGTGGCTGTCCTCCAATGCAGAGCCGACGAGCCTCAGCCGTGGCGCGATCCGATCGCTCGGGCCGTCTGGCGCGACCTGCCGATCCTTAGGGCCGCCGTCTGGTTAGGGGGAGCAGGACGGCATCTCCCGGGCGCACTCCCCTGGCTGCGGGACTGCGGAGACGCGTCTCCCCCGCCAGCTGAGATGCGTGGCGCCATGGAAGGCTTGTACTCCAAGCCCAGGCACCACTTCCTGGTGGCCGCGGACCATGGGGTGGAGCTTAGCGACGACGTGGTCGCGCTGGCAGCCGACTTGGTGCAGTGCTCCGCCCCCCACGACGTGATGCTGCCGAGGGAGGGATGGGAGGGCCAGCGGCACGACCAAACCCCGGCTGCCCTGTTCGTTGCGAGGTACGTCGAGCTAGGCGGCTCGGAGGCCGTGTACCTCGACCGGTCGGAGACGCCGAGCATGCGGCACTGGACGGCCCACCACCTTCTGGCCCCTGACATGCGGTTGACCGTGGACCCGCTGGACTGGCCTTTGGTGTCGGGTGCCCCGCCCCAGTGGCCGCACACATGGGACATGGCGGTCAAGACGATGCGCATGGCACCCAGGGGCCAGAGGGCGGCGTGGCCGGGTGTAGAGCATCTGCTGGCGACGGCCCAGGCAGCACAGGTGCAGCAGCCCGCCGGCAACGACAAGGACTGTGGCGTGTGCACCCTCACGTCCGCCCTCGGTACCCTTCTCAGGGTGCCGAGACCGGGCAACCTCGTGTCCCCACTGGACAGGCGGTGGGTGGCAGCGGTGGTCCTCAACAGGGACATGGGCCCATCGCGCGTCTGTCGTCCCTGGGAGAGCTGCCCGCTGCGGTGCTGGATGCCCTGCCAGCGCCCCGCGCACCCTTGGACGTGGCTGACGTTCCGCACAACGTAGGGTTGCCCGGGGCGCGCATGCAACATGCCCTGTTGTGTATGGCGGCGGCGGCGGACGGGGGGATGCCCATGCTGATGACAGTGCCCCTGCAGCTTGTGCGGGACGCGATGCAGCAACAGCAGATACATGCCCCCCAGCCGTGGGAGGAGAGCGTCAAGCGGTGGCTGCAGGTGGAGAGCGTGCCTCCCACCCACACGGTGGGCATGGCGGATATGGGGAGGGTGGTGGTGTTGGAAGGGGGGGAGTATTGGGCCTGTGTTCAGGTAGAAACAGAGGGAACGGAATGGGTCGTTGTCACCGCGTGCCGGCTCAGGAGGCAGCAGTCCCGGGGCCCGGCCTGCTACAGGGTGTTCAGGGAGTGCCTCAGGGAGCTGGGCCCGGTGCGCAGGGCGCACACGTGCACGGCCGGGAACATCCCGCAGGCGCCGGCAGTCTTCGTGGAGGTAACGCGACCGCCGAAGGTCCAGGGGCAGGACGTCTGGCCTGTAGCCCCGAGCAACATGTGGCAAGCTGAGCATGCAGCTGTCATGTGCAGGGCGCTGCAGGGTGAGGCGGCGGCCCTCCCCAGGGCACCGGCGGCGCAGTCCTCCAGCAACAAGCCAGCAGCCTCGCTGGCGCTGCTGCACAGTGTGTCGCGGGCGTGGTGCTGGGTCGTAGTGGCGCTGGAACCCCACTCCTCGGCACTGCGCCTGTACGATCGCAGGGAAGGCACGGTGCTCACGGTCCGCCCCGCCGACGTGGAGGCCCTGCACCTTGGTGCTCTGAGTGGCGACGGAGGCACGGCGCTGTACCTCCAAGGGACTGTGGTAGGCTCGGCCGCGATGCGCTTCCGCCGGTAGAGCGGAGGAGATGCCCTCCGCCGGGTCTTGGCGGAGAACATGGGGCTGTGGCTCCGGGCGTTCTCCACGTCCAGGTGGAAGGTCGAGGGCGACCGGGAGAAGTTCGCCGACGCTTGGCGCCGCTGGGTGGAGGAGCAGTTTCCCGTGGGGGGGATGCTGCACCTGCCGCAACCACCAGGCGTGCCGCCGGTTCGGCCTGCGGCGCCCCCGGCCGCTGCGGCGAAGCCAGCTCCGAAGGCAGCACCCGAGCCGCCACCCAAGAGGAGCCCCCCACCTCAGTATGGCAGGTATGCCAACATTCGGTACGTGCTGCGGCTCTTCGGCGGCGACCCGGCCACGGAGCAGCGTGGATCGAAGGTGATCAACGTCTGCCTTTGGTCTCGACTGGATGGAGCTGGCCACTGCACGTGGAAAGCCGGCAAGCACTGCCGGCCCGCTCACCTGCACCCCAGGGACCTGCTAGACCACCTTCAGCGGGACCATGGGGCTGATCCAGCTCAACGGGACCGGGCGACAGCCATGCTGGCCGGCATTATGCGAGGAGGCCAAGCGAGGCATTTCGCATCGGCCCAGGCGACGTCCAGAGCGCTCGCGATGCCCACAAGTGCCCGCCTTGCGGGGGGGCAAGGAGCGTCGGAGTCGGCGGCACAGCATGGGGCAGTTGGGTCTGCGGCACAGCGTGGAGCAACGACTTCTACGGGGAGCGCGGGAGCAAGTACGTCGAGCGGAGGGGCCGCGGGGGCGACCACTGCATCTGCCGGGTCTCAGCCGGCGGCGGCCACCTCAAGCGGTGACCCACGGTGACAGGGGCCGTCTCGCCAGCCGCCCGCGCCGGGCACGGGTGGTCCCCCTCCGTACAATGATCCCGATCCGGCGGGGGGCTCTGGTCCAACGGCGCAGCCGTGAAGGGGCAGCGGTGTCCTGGAACGTCCAGGGCTCGATGCGGGGGGACGGAGTACTAGTGGCCCCAGGTATGCTCGACGGTGAGGGGGTGGAGGCGGGCATTATGAAGGCCGAGGGTGCCATCCTGGGCCTCTTCCAGGAGACAGGCCCGCAGGACCCCCAGGGCGTGGTGCACTCGGAGAATCAGTGGCGTCACCATGGGTATCATGCGTTGCCTCGGGTGGATCCCCAGGCAGCGTCGGCGGCAGCGGTGCGCGGCGGACTCTTGATTGTCATTCGAAGGACGTGTTCGCCGCGGAGGAAGTTCGAGACGTCGTGGACATCGTGCCACGCAAGGCCATGGCCCTTGATGTGGTGACCGCGGGTGGCACCCTCACGGTCATCAACGTCCACGGCCCAGGCAGCGGCGGCGACTCCTGGGCGTCTAAGGCGTCCCTCTGGGCTGACGTGGCCATGTACGCGGCGGCCAAAAGCGCGGGAGGCACAAGGGCCGTGCTCCTCGGAGGGGACTTCAACGTGTGGCTGGAGTCCCCGTGGCACCCCACCACGAGGAGGTTCTAAGCCCTGTGGAAGCAGTGCGGGTTCCACAGGGCGGGCCCGGCAGAGGAGGAGGACAGGAGGCCCACGAGAGCAGGGCATCGACTGGACTCCTTCCTGCTAAATTCGCCGCTGGTCCTGTGGGCGGCGCGTGAGCGCCCGCACCTGGCGCCGGGACGATCCCCTGCGTCGCTGAAGTCGGATCATGGCCCCGTGGTCCTCGACATCCCGTTGGCGGTGGCCGGCAAAGAGAGGGTCACCAGGATGGCCTACTGGCACGCCCAAGGCAGGCTGCATGCCATACGCCCGGACTCCCCGGGGGTTCGTGAGGCGGCGGCAGTGGTACTGCAGAAGGCTTGCAAGGATCGGACGCTGCGGGCCTGGCTCTCGTCGGACCAGGACACCGCCACCATGGGCACGTCGGAGGTGCAAGCGGTCTTCGACCTGCTCTACGCCTTCCGCGATGACGTGTCCACGGTCACGGGAGTGCGCATGCCGTAGGGCATGGACCCGCAGTACCCGTACGGGCAGGCGGAGACAGAGGCGTCTCTGGCCCAGGTCTTCTCGGATCATCAAGCCCTGGCCTGGCGCGCCCATGAGCTGTGGCAACAGGACGCGGCAACGGCCGGGCTCCACTCCCAGAAAGCGGCTGCCTTGCTACGGCACCTCCGACAAGTGGACCCCGACCTGTCCCCTGCCAAGGGAGAGGACCTGCGCGCCGCGATGGACCAGCAGCTCCACCAGCTAGAAACTCGCGTGGAGGAGCTGCGGGGTGTCCTCAAGAGCAACAGGCGCAAGTCCATAAAGGACTATTGGCGGGGCAGGGTACCGGACCTGCAGCTCCGATGGACAGCGATACGGGGGGCCATCAACATGGTGAACTATGCCCCGTCAGGCCTGTGGTCCGTACGCGCCCGGGAGTCGGAGAAGGTGCTCCTGGAGGCCTCGGACGTCATCGGCGAGGTCCAGAGGTACTGGGAGGCGTTGTACGCCAAGCAGCCAGTGAACCTGCCGGCCTTCGAGCGGCTGGTCCGGGCCCACATCCCTCAGGGGGTGCCGGAGGAATGGAGGTCGGTGCAGGACTACACCTTGCAGGACCTCAAGGACGCCGTGAAGCAGGCCGTGGCTGACGACAAGGCTCCGGGGTCCAACCGAGTCACACCTGCCCTCATAGCGGAGCTGCCTGAGCCGGTGCAAGGGCTCCTGGTGCACGCGTACAGGGCCATCCTGTGGGGTGCGGACGTCCCGCAATCTTGGCACGAGGCCATTATCCGGCTAATGCCCAAGGGCACGGCGACAGGCAACCTCGACGAGTACAGGCCAATAGCGCTAGGGCAGCAAGACATGCGGATGCTCATGACCCCCCTCATGCGGAGGTTCACGGCCGTCCTGGCACGCAAGGGATTGGCTGCGGACTGGCAGTTCGGGGCCATGCCAGGCTCCACGGCGGCTGCCGCGGTGTTCCTGGCCCAGCGCAGGCTGCAGCGCTGGGAGGAGGAGAACCACGTCCTGGCCTTCGACGTGTCAAAGGCATTTGACACAGCGCCGCATGGGGCGCTGGCGCTCCTCCTGCGCCTCATGGGGCTCCCGGAGGAGCTCATCAGGCTCTTCCATAACCTCAGCTGCGGGTCTCTGGTGCGCATCGCCACTGCGCACGTCCCAACACCGAGCATTCGGCTGCACAGGGGCCTGCGGCAGGGCAGCGCGGAGAGCGCTGTGCTCTACCTCCTCCTCTTGGAGCCTTTCCTGAGTAGCCTTGCCTGCAAGGCGCGAAGAGATACTCGCCATGCTGAGCCGCCCCTGGTGCAAGCGTACTGTGATGACCTCCCGTTGATAGCGCACTCCTTACCGCAATTCCTGGAGTACGCGGCAGCGATTGCACGGTACCTCACGGACATGGGCATGTCCCTCCACGTCAGCAAGTGCGCCTATGCCAATACTGCTAGCATCCCTTCGATCATGTTGTGCCTGAACCCAGGGACCACGGCAGCCCAATGAGTGTGCTTACGCGCCAAGGGCACGGTGCCCTACTTGGGCCTAGGCCTTGATCCAAGGCGGATAGCAACCATGAAGGAGAAACATGTATTCCGGTGTGAAGCTCTGCTGGGTTGGTGCAAGAACACGCTGGGGCCGCCGTCGGTACCCCATGAGGTGATGGTGGCTGTGGTTGGAGGCATCGTGCGGTACGCGGCGCCGTACCTGTCCGACACGGCGGAGGCAGTGGTCAAGCTGAATGCTGCCATCAAGGCTGCGGCCCTGCAATTCGAGAAGCTGCCCAAGGACCTGTCCAACATGGCGGTGCGGTCTCGTCATGGAATACGGCTGGCGGATGTCCAGGTTATCTGCCGCGACTCCGTCGTAGCGACCCTGGCTCAACTCACGCACCACCGGTCGATGACGGTCTGGACTTGGCTGCGAGCCATGCTTCGAGACATGCACTTGCAGTACGGAGTGTGCGGACAGTTCCTGGTGCCCTCCGCGTCATTCGCCACGCACGCTGGCAGTACGTGGGTGGACAGAGTACTCCGGGCGATGGGGACGTTGCGTGTAGGACTCCTCATGCCGTCGTCAGTGTACTCGGGCGCACACGCCCATCTGCCGCAGGTGCAGTGGGCGGGACACAAGTGGGCATCCCAGTCCTACACCTTCAAGGGTAGAGACATCTGCGTTCTCTCGGGGCCCCACACGGACGCGGCGGTACAGTCCCTGACTGACCCCGCAAATGACCTCCTGCATGCGCGACTCCCCTGTCCTGCACCTGGGCAGTGGGCCGTCCAGCTCCAGGAATGTCATGAGGACCACCTGCACCTTCCTCACGCGGGAGTGGGGCCCAATCAACTGGACCACGTGTGGTTCACGGGGCTCCGCGACGTCTTCCGGCTGCAGTTGCATGGTCCATTGACTCACCGTCTAATTCGCCCGGTGCGCCGCAAGAAGGCCAGCAAACGCACTAGGCAGTCCACTACAGGGGACGTGTATGTGGTGGGCGGGTACAGGGAGGAAGGATGGGACCCGGCGAACCCGGGGCAGTCCATGTTGTTCGTCCCGCTAGCCGCCCTCCTGTTCCTGCTGGGGGATGTCTTTGAACGTTACCGACAGCAAGAGGATCCGGCGTCTGTCCCCCTGCTCACGCCACATGCCGGCGGCGGCATAAACCCATCACCCCGGTGGGTTGTGCACGCACGGCCCACGCTTTCCAGGGCGTGCGCGGCGGTGCACGGGTGCAGCGAGCGGGCAATCGTCCTTCTGTTGCCAGCAGGCCCCGTCCCAGATGCTGATGAGTGCTCGGTCCCGGAGGTGGTTCGGAGGTCCAACGTGCCACAGGATCCGCATGTCGCCGTCACGTCGTTGCATGATGGCGGGGCGGTGGAACGGGGCTCTGTGGTGGTGTACCAGCCCTCCTGCTCCACGACGTTGTGTTGACGCCATCAAGTCGGTCTGCGGATGCGACCTGGCCTGGAGACCACGTGCGGTGTATCAGCCGAAGGTGGTCGTGTCCCCCGACCTCACGGCCTCCAGCGCGGCGTCCCTGGGAAAAGTCACGCAGAGCCCCCACTCCGATGTGGCGTGGCTGGAACCCCGCCGGTGCTGTTGGGTGCCGGTGGCGACCAAGGTCACGTCGTCTGACGCGTCCCCCCAGGGAGACGAAGCCACCATTGTGGCGGTGGCCAGCCATGGGAGCCCCACGTGGACGGGTGCCATCTACGGCACGGTCCCGGAGGCAGAGATCATCGGCGCGGCGGCATACCTGTTGCACACCTCCCCGTTAGCGTGCAGGGTGCACGTGGTGGATGCCTCCATCATTGGAGCGCACCTACGCAAGGCGCAAGAGACCCTGTACCGTGGCATCAAGGGGCCGACCTCGCATCTGGTCAACCAGCACGCACTGAGCTGGATAATGGAGGGGCTGCGGCGGCTACCACGCAGAGTGGGGGGGGCGCGCCAATGGATGGTGCGGCAGAGCTCGCACTTGGCGGCAGTCCCGCTTGAGGCGCCGGACTCTGCCGCAGCCCGTGCAATGGCCCCGCCTGTTCATCTCGTCCTGCCCAAGGAGCACGCCATCCACTTGGTGCCTGGAGATGATGGAGAGCTCCAGCCGGATGTGCCCTCCATGCAAGCCCTTCAGCTAGTCAGGGAGATGGAGTGGCGCTCGCTGGCGGCGCGCACCAGGGCCCACACGCCACTGGCTGGCGCCTGCGAGGCGGTGCCCCTGGGAGCAGTGCACCACGGCCCAACGCACAGAAATATGCTGCGGGCACGTGACGGTCGCTTATCCACCATGCAGGTCATGCAACGGTGGAGGCAGAAGTTCACGCGTGTGGCAATACCGGCCCACCCCTGTATCTTCTGTGGGGGGCTAGAAGAGGACATTGGCCAGATGCGCTTGCTGTGTGCACGAGACGAGGAGGTGGCACAACTCCTGTGCAGGCGTGAGGTGGAGTTCACGGCGGAGCTTCCCCTGACAGACAGGGCGGTGGAGTTCTTGGCGTGGAGGGAGCACGGCTGCAGGTGGACGGAATCCCTAATGGCGGGTGTCATCCCTGGGGACCCGAAGCGGCAGTTCGCGGCGGTGAGGGCGGCGTCGTCCCGGGGCCCTGCGAAGGCCAAGCTCTTTGTGGAGGACATGGTCTAGGTTGGGGAAGATGTGTATGCCCGCAGGAACCATCGGCTCACCCAGATCATGCAGCTGCCGATGCAAGATCGAAGGAGGGCGGTGTACGCGTTCCTGCGAGGTGATACACCCTTCTGCCCGCCGGCGGGGAGGGTCCGACGGCATCCGCCATGGAACTCGTTCGACGGCCTCCCCAGCGACTTGCAGGCGACCTTTCAGAGGGCACCGCTGCATGCGCTCTTGGTGCCCAGGTCGTACATCGCGCACGAGGAGGCCCTGTCCTTTTTCCCTCATTGGATGGCGGGGGTGGCGCACACCTTCAGCCAGTGGATCGGTTCCTGGATGACTCGGGACTTGCCGGCATTCCGGGATTGGTCCCGCGTGGTATCGGCGCAGTCGTGGGCCATGGTGAGTGGTACCATGGTGAGGGGCCGTGACGGCCAGAGTGATCCCTAGCTGCAGGTGTACGCAGACCATCGGGCTGTGGGGAACGCCATGGGCTGGCCTCGCGAGGTGCTGCCGGTCTTTCAGCGGCCTCTGTGCAGCCTCCCAGTCCTGGCGGTAGCTGTCGTGCTCGACGTGGGGACGTTGTGGCTGTATGACCGGCAGCTGCGACGAGCCATTCCAGCAGTCACATAGCGGCGGTCCATGGCCGTGTTGGTGGGCTTCAAGCAACTGGCGGGAGTGCAAGCCGACGACGCGCAGGGCCACGTCACGCAGGCCATGTTCTCTCTGCCCGAGGGGGACGACCACGTGGCTGCCGATGCCCGTCACACCCTCGATACCCTGGGCCTAGCGGCGGTCGTTGAGGCTCGGGCGGGAGGACAACGCTTGGTTCTCGCGTCCGCCAGGGGCCCGGGGCTGGACGGGGTTGATGTCATTGGCGAGATCGTGCGGGACTATGGTTGGGAGCTCCTGACGCATGGCACAGGCAGCCCCAAAAAAGCGCGGTGGCCCCGGCTGCTTGAGAGCCCACCAATGATGCCCAACGGACAGCCGATACTCCGCCCGGTGTCCACGTGGGATGAAGCGACGCGCAGCCTGCTCGATTGTGCCACTGCGCGAGCGCTAGGAGGTGCTGTGCTCTGTCTCCAGGAAGCGTGCTGTGATGTGTGGCAGGACCTGTGGTCGCAGTGTTGTGATGGTAGCTGCGTTCCGTTGCGGTCCGTGCTCCCACAGCAATGCCACGGGTCCAGAGAGACGACGTCGGTTTGGGTTCATCAATGTGCCTCCGTCCCACTATGCGGGACGTGTCGGGAGCGTGCCAGTAGGGGGTGGCCTAAGGCGAGGTGGGCGCTGCGGCACTCTGGACAGATGTCCTCAAGTGCCTGGAAGGCAATCCAGGGTGACCTGAAGAGCGTCCGGGTGGAAGGGGTGAGGTGCCCCGATGCGCCGACGGCAACCCTGCCACTACTGCTGTGGTGGGCAGCTCTGGAGGGCGACTCGCGGGTTCTTTGGTTGTGGCATCACGGAGAAAATGGTGACGGCGCGGTGGGGGCCGGGGGTAATGCAGCTTGACAGGGTATGGGAAATGTAGGTGCGCTTGCCACCGTCCCTATGGTGGACGCAGCGGCGGGGGTGGCACCTGAGAAGCAGTGCCCTCATGGCCTGGGTGTGCGGTGATGGCAGACGGCGTATGACGGCCAACGCGATGTGACAGGTCGTGCCGGCTTGATGGTGAGCCGTACTGCCCCCGTGCATAAGGGCCGGACAGGGGTGCTTCACCCACCTGCCCCGGGTCGTCGCGTACAACAGTGAGGTGTCATGGGTCGTCCCGACCAGGGTAATAAGGCCCGAACGCCTGTAGGGTATTCCCATGACACCGGGGTCTCTATCGGCGGCCCGGCTACAGCAGTTCCGGGGGTAGTTGCTCGGGATACTCCGGGGGTTCACACGTTTGTGTGGGGGCAAGCGACAACGCTACCGGCGCTGCAGTGCATGCGTTGCGACGCCCCCTGGGCGGGTTGCAAGGGGTTGCGGGAGCAGCCTGCAAGCCCCGGAAGCGGCGAAGTGTGCAAAGAGGATTGCGACGGCGTGATGGTCAGGTGGACCATATGGTGGGCGGACTTGGGATGGCGTGGCGATCTGGGAGGTGCTGTCATGAGGGGTACACGGAGTTGCAGGTGACGGTGTACTGGCGTCACGGGGGTATGCGTGGCGGTACTGGGGTCCGTATGCTGGGAGTGTCAAGGACGCGCGGAGGTACTGGGGAGCCGTACTATGGGGGTAACGCGGAGTCGCATGGCGGTACTGGGGTGTCCCCCTGACCCCTCTAACAACTCAGGGGGATTGCAGGGGGATCCCCTGGCCCCGTTAACAAACTAGAGGAACCGTGCCCGAGGGCATGTAGATAGTCTAACCGGCTGACCATGGCCTTGCGGTTGCAGTGGTGCGTGCGGTGGAGGCTTGCGGGTGGCATCGGCGTAGCGACGGCGGTACTACACGGCGGCATAGCACCGAGTATGCGATCGCCTCCATATACGTGTAGTCCACATAGTCTACACAATAGCAACTTACTTCTGGGGGGTGCACACCTGATCGGCTCGAGGCGACATGCAGAGTGGTCCAGGGGGTGACGCGCGGGCCAATGCTATAAGTAGGCTCGCCACGTCGTCGGTGGGGGCCGAACCTGCGGCCTGGCCGCTACTAGCGGAAGAGGCGCAACCACGGGAGCTGGCCACTCAGTGCAGGTAAGAGTCAGCGGTTGGCGCCAGGGCAACGGATGTGGGCCAGATGAGGTGGACCTGGTTACCACGGCCTGGGGCGAGCCTCTAGTGGGTACCCCTACAGGGGGTCGATGATCAAGCTACTGCACCCACCAGCCCGAATCCCAGCCAGCGATATTCACGGGTTGCGCCACTCCCGTCGCGGGGCGGCCGGCGTCCCCCCCTGTAGACCCTCTTGTTACATTATACGTGGGCAAGCGAATGCCTCAAAGCTGATTGGATACTGGCCCCTAATATGGAGTGCCGGCACGGTATATATCTGGGGTGTGGGTGCAGCTCAGGGCCACGGGGAAGGTAGAGTTGCTACCATGTTTCTGTACTATACTGGGGGACTGGTGCGGTGGGTCGGCGGCGTACATTATGGGGACATGGAGGCGATGAAGGCTGAGGGCCAGGCCAGGCTGGAGCCTCCCAGAAATCCTGGCTATGCATCTACGGGTTATTGCATGCTGCCAGTGGGTTATGTGGAGTCGGGGATGGTGGGCAATTACGAGTACGCAACTAGCAATGGATTACGTGGGGTCACGGGTGATGGACGTCTCCACGGTGGCGGGGGTACGCGAACAACGAGGGGTCCGCTCTTGCTTCGCCGCATGCGTGCTGCTTTGTACCTTGGTTGCTGCTTTGCGCCCGTAGGAGACGCCCTTGCCTTCTGCTTGTTGCTATGCTGCTGCATTGGTGTGCCCTGCCCCCTTTACCCCCGGCGAACAAACGGGCCACCGTCCGTCGCCGTCACTAATGCTAACGCTCCGCAGTTGCCACTACCCCCAAAGCGTGGTTGGCCGGTATCCCCGGTCCTCTGAGTCCTCCGTCACGCTGTGGGCCACCTCAGGCAGCCCTGGGACCCACGCGATCGAGCGAGGCAGGAACCACCCGTCGGCACGAGATGCCCGGTAACTCCAGTAGACGGCATGATAAGTGGTTATGACTATGACTATGACTATATATATATATATATATATATATGTATATATGTATATATATAAATATATGTATATATATATATATATATGTGTGTGTGTGTGTGTGTGTGTATAAATATATATGTATATATATGTATATATATATATAT